>JAREIK010003680.1:0-1299940 GCA_029783825.1 Sapria himalayana
GGGAGAATAAAAAGAATAAAGGAGAATAAAAGGAATAAAAGGAGAATAAAATGAATAAAAGAGAGATAAAAGACTAAAAGTGAGAATTAAAAGGATAAAAGGAAAAAAGAATAAAGGAGAATAAATGAATAAAAGGAGAATAAAATGAATAAATGATAATTAAAGGATAAAAGAATAGAATAAAAAGAATAAAATTAAGAATAAAAGAATAAAAAGAGAATAAGGGAATAATATGGAGAATAAAATAATAAAAGTGAGAATAAAAGGAATACAATGAAAAATAAAAGGAATAAAATGGAGGATAAAGGAATAAAAGAAAGAATAAAAGGGATAAAAGGAAGAATAAACGGTTCGCCGGGTTCGGCCGGTCGGGCCGAACCCTAAATAAAAAAAAATTAGGGTTTCGGCGGCCCCTGTAGACCTAATTAAAAAAACATTGATTTTCGCACGGTACCGTGCCAACGAGCCACCGGTACCGTGCCGGGTCAGGCACGGCACAAGGCCCGATTGGCCTCGGCACGGTACGAGCCCGGGCACAGAATATTTTCGTGCCGGGCAGGGCCGGCCCGGCCCGGTTGACACTTCTAAGTTTTTCTTTATTTCTAATTCATCATAATTTCAAATGTCTCTAACTAAAATTTTATTCATTGTGTAACTTATTTTAAAATATTATGATTGAATTTTCTATTTTAAATTATTACGACATATTGTATTTTTATAACATATTATTTATTTAAATTAAAATTTTAAAAATGTAGAAATAAAAAGTTGCATTTGGTCTAACTAAATAATTTTTTTGATAAATAAGTAGTCTTTTCTTAATTGGATTGAATGATTATTTATCTCTTAAAATATATAAAATTTGATTGGTGGAATTGGTCTTCCATTGAACTTGACCACATGTTTAAATAAGTTTAACAATTATCAATAATGATGTTAATTGGTGTTTGGCCTGCTTGAATTATTTAAAACATGTTAAATCACTTCATATCTAAATTTTGTATTTGTAATTGATTCGTATATTAATTTTAAGTTGTTATGAAAGTGTATTTGAATAATTAAATTTTGTATTGGTAATTGAATTATTAAATATAAATAGTTTGGTTTGCATGGCGTCATTGGAAATAAATTGAAGGATAATTGAAATTGCAAAAAAAAATTTTATTATTTAACAATAATTAAATTAATAGAAAATATTTGTCGTGCTCGTGCTTTCTAATAAATTTCACGTCAGTTTCCAGTTGGTTTCTGTCTTCTCTGATGCGACGGTTAGCGCTGATGTGCTTGTGATGGGTGATGACGTCGGCGAAATGTACCAAAGCACGATTGAGACCAAGCTTAGTAGTGATTCTCAATCTCCGATCCTTTCTAAAAGGGCTCAAAAGAAGCTACTAAAGCATACTAAATTTGAGAATAAGAAAGCAGAAAAAAAGGCATTGCTTAAAGAGCAGAAGAAAATAGATGCACTGCGTAAACGAAAGGAATGGGATGTGAAACTGGCCAGTGCGTCGGAGGATGAGGTACGGGAACTGATCAAATCGAGCAGGGACTTGAAGAAACAGAGAATAGAGAAGTGGTCCAATGAGAAATCAAACAAAATAGAACGGCTTTCTAGAGCTCGATCAACCGGTCAAAATATTGTCATTGATCTTGAATTCTCTCACCTGATGACTCCCACGGAGATGCGAAGTCTCATTCAACAGGTCCTTTTTATGTTTTAATTTTAACAGTGATTTAGATATGGTTGCCAAACGTCCATGGTTTTAAAGCTCAAGTTGCACCCAATAGGGCATGCCTGGACTGATGCGCACCTAGGTCCCATAGCATCCATCTTGTTACATAATTTATTTTTTAAATGTAAGCTTATCTATTAGATCCATTTTGCTGACTTTCTTTGCTTATATTACTATCTTAACCATAGATTTCAAATATTGGATGCCTAATGCATTTATAGGTATGCCCGAGAAAAAAAGAATGTTTATGAATAATCAATGGCATGCTAACACTACTATAAGTATGGAGCTGGTTCAGCCCAAATGTTCTATCTTTAGAGAGTTGTTTTCAGGGCACAACTATCATTATATGGCTGCTGGACTAATCATATTTTATAATTCGTAGTCTTAGGTTATTATAATATATGACATTTATTATTTGACTGGAAATGTAAATTCATATATTAAGATAGAAATGTAAGAAAATTGATAATGATAAAACTAATAATTAGAGGATTAGAAAATGTTTTGGTATCCAACTTATAAATGATAAAATTTGTGAAAAAAGTCATTAGTACTTTGAACATATAAGCATAAGATAATATACAGCTTTAATTAGAATACATTTTTATTAGTAAATTAATTGATGATTTAAAAAACAAGGTTAATCATAAAGAGGTGATTGAAACCGTTGAGCAGAGATATACATGACTTAAATTTGTATAAAATTCATATGGTTGTGATCAATTATATTGAAAATTTGTTTTAATGGTAATGAAATTCATTAACATTTATATTTAATATATATGTTGAGTTTTAATTTATTTTTTGTTATTTTCTTTATTTTTTCATTATTTGGAAGCACTTGATTAATGGATTATCTCAAATTATATATATATATATATATATATATATATAATGTTATATTTTAAATTAAGTTTTTATTTTAACAAAATTTTGTTTTTTATTTTCTTGTCATCTTTTTTTTTTTTTTTACTTAATCATTAATCTAATTTGGAAAGGTTGAACATGGTATTAGAAGGGATTTTTTTGGAGAAGGGGTGCCAGTATAGGGGTGCATAGTTGACAATGTACCTTCTGGTGGTGCTAGCAACAATGCCAGTGCATAAGCCTCATTGTGTTTGTTTTTGACTATAAGAAAGTCTATGATTGTTTAAATTCTATAAAATCAAATTTTTTGAAAAAATTTCAATGATAAAATGATATTTTATGTAAATTATTATTCTAAATTGCTAGTGGAGAGATGTGTTATGATATAAAAAATAAATGTCTAGAATTAGCATGAGATTATTAGGAGTAACCTAGTGCAAATTGAGGGCAAATATGTATTATTTGAGTTATATTATTGTTTTTTTTATAGTAATCTGACATCCGTCAATTTTCTCATCTAATGACTTAGATTATTAGTTTTTATTTATTTTTTTATAATTTGTTGTGATTTATAAGCCAGCGACATGTTGTTATGTTGGCCTTAAGCATCCATTGTAAAAGAGTTGTCAATTTTAATTGTGGTATAGTCCATGGCTTGATACCACTTTTTTTGCCTTGTATGCCAAGAACATGAGTCATGTTTGGCACAACATGAGGCCTGTACAACCTTGATATGACATGATTATGGTCTATATATGGTTTTAAATAATATTGTGTTGGGCTTGAGACAATATTTTTGTGTTGTGCCACGTGTTTGGGCTTGGGTTGGTTAGCCCATTTGACATCTCTACAAGAAAGTATCTATATCTCAAAATTATTCATCCATAACTATTTTTTAAACTACTCACTATGTTGAGTGATTTTTAATTGATTATTTTCTGTAATCATCATATAATTTACATAGATAATAAATAAAATAATTTTATTGCTAGAAGAATTCTTCCTAAAAAGCAATGAGAAATTTATAACATACACATGTAAATCAAGGGATGATTATTTGTGAAATTTTCATAAATTAACTTTTGATAACTATTTAGGTCAATGCCTTTTGCAATTTCAGTGGTGTCAAATGGGTCGTAACATGCTACTCGACCCAACATGGGAGTTGTGTTGTGCCTGACAATACATGATTGCCAGTCTGCCTGGCTTAACACAATATGATTGTCAGTTTGCTTGACCCGATACAACATGATTGCCAATATACCTAGCTTGACATAACACGACACAACTCAATTAGCATGATTTTGAGCAGAGTCATGCATATCATGTTGGGTCATGTTGGATCATGTTGATTTTGTGGGCAATGCTCCGGCACATGCTATCTACCTACCATTGCTATTTTCAATCATAAAAAACATAAAAAAATAAAATAAATAAAGCAAAGAAAAAAAATTAAATTTCATGTGCAACAAATAACACAAAATATAATGTTAATGAATCACAAGTATAACTAAAAGACTAAAAATGTATAAATAAACTATAATTTTTATTTTGTAAGAGCAGTAAAAAATGAAATACAAATAATATTTCAGATCAAGGTCTAAGAGTTGGACATGAAATAAAAATAATAATAATAATAATATAAAAAAATCATTAATCATTATTGAAGTATTGAAATTGAATTGTATATTACTAAAATTATAATTATAAAATAAATACAGCATCAACAAATAATAATTAATTTTATTGATAATTGATGTTTATATGCAAATTATCATTATTATTTAAGTGTTTGATAGTATCATTGATAGTGGTCTCAATATTTTCTAAGTTTAACAAATTATCATTATTATGAATGCTCAATCTAGAATCTTTCTAATTTTTTATGTATTCAAGTGTATCAATGATATTTAATTATAGTCTCGATTTCATATTTGAAATGATATTGGTTACAATAAAAAAATAGACTCAAATGTTATGTTAGATTTCTAAGAAGTCAGTAGATCTTATTTAAGAAGTACAGACATGAATACGGATACAAGGATATGACACAGATACGGACACGAGGATATGACACGGATATGGACATGAGGATATGACACGGAAGGATACGGGGACACGACAAATTTTTAAAAATTAGGATACGGATAATGCTAGGATACGACATGATAAAAAAATAAAAATTATTTTTTTATAAAAATTAGGTATTTTATAAAATAAAATAAAATAAAATATTTTATTATATAAAATAAATATCTATTTTTTATTTTATAAAATAAAAATATTTTATTTTATATTATAATATAATATTTATAATTATCTTATTTTATAAAATAATATTTTATAATTATCTTATATCATAAAAAAATATATTTTATAATATATTTTATGATTCTGTGGGCACCCCCCCACCCACAGAATCATGTCCCCCTTCCTCCCCGCTCCACAAAATTGTGATCCCTGCCTCTCATAGAATCGTGCAAACCCTCGCCACCTCATAGAATTGGCCATTCGGCGTCGTGTGTGACGTTTTTCACTCGACATCATTGGACTTCAGCCACTCGGTGTTATCGGCATGGATACAACATTCGATGCATCTGTCTAATACGCCACATGGCATATTAGACACGGATTGGTTAACGATTCGCCACATGGTTTATCTGACACGTATCCGTGTCGTGTTAGTATCGTGTCCACGTATTCGACATCTGGACACGATTATAGGGAGCTGTATCTGTACTTCCTTGGATCTTATGTCATTTTAGATAGTATTATTTTTATATTATTTTTATCATAATAAAATATTAAGGTTTTTATTATCATTTTGTGATAAGATTAAATAGTAATTGATATCTTAGTATTAATAGATGTGTCAAATGGGCCAGGCCATGCCAGCATGGGCTTGCTCATTTTTGGTGGCCCAATATGATCATTATGCTGTGCATGGTACGACATGACTTGAGAAGTGACAGTCTGACATGACTTATCGGCCTGACTCATATTTGGGTCATGTTGGATCGTGCTTGAACTTGTTGGGTCGGGTTGGGTCGTACTTGGTTTTTTTAGTTAGATTAAAAATATATAATTGGGTTCATGGGTTGGTTTACCATGCCATCAGGCCAAACACACGGGCTGTGCTTGGCCCGACAAGACATGAACCATGCCAAGGGTCGGCTTGGTCCGGCCTGTGGCATGGTTCGAAATCGTGCTGTATTGGGTCCCAGATCGTGCCCATCTTGCCTTGACCCGTTTGATATCTTTAAATCTTGAGACAACTCACTTTTATTTGATAGTTCACCTTATTATAATTTTTTTTTGATATTTGAATAAAGAAGCTATTGTCTTTGAATATGGATGTGTATGTCAACATCTTTTTTATCCATTATATTTTAATTTTAGGATCTATCAGGTAACCATATAATAAAGAGATGAAATGATGGACTAGTATTTTAAATATTTGGTTTCTATTTCAATGACTATGACATTAAATGTATGGTGACTTCTAAACTTACTAAATGTCCTATTAATATTATATATGCATTTCAGTATAATTCAAGTGGTGGGAGTGCACACATACAAATATATATTTGTCGTGTAATAAAAAAATTGTAAAAATTATATAAATTTTTTTTTATTTTTCAGTTAGAATCATCAATAATAAGTTTATCACTTTTATTATTAGTGTAGTTATATATCACGTGTTTGTATCCAATACACCACTCTAATATTAGATAAATATAATTCTAATGGCGTCTTATATCAATTTGAAATTTCTTTTTTTTAAACATGTAAATAAATAAAAACTATCAAATTCTTATTGTTTGCTAGATGTCCTTAGATATTTTATTAAGTTTCTTATTTTTTTTCATGGTGGAGAATAACCTTTATTCATGCTTGTACTGTTAGGTTAATAATGTAATATTTATACCAAACATGCAAAATCTTATCTAATGATTCGTCTCAAATAGTCCTAATAAATATATTAATAACAATTTTATGTGATACTAAATATCTTATTATGAAATCATATTTCCTAAAGATTTTTGTCATGTAATCACATTTGACAAGGTCATCACGAGGATGAATAATCTTAGAAAATCTTAAAATTTTTTTATCAAGTTTTTATGTAGAATTTATATAGTGGTGGAGAAGCATGTAAATGATGCATCATCTTGATTAGTTCAAATATCTGACATCATAAACATCACTTAATTATATTTTATAAATTTATTAATTATTAATTTTTTTTCTAATTTATAATATTTAATTATGGCATTTACATTTGGAGCTAGGAATTTTATAAATAGCAAACTTGGAAGCAAGTCTACATAATACTAACAATTTTAGAATTTTTAAAAAAATTAATTGGAAGAACCATTATCATAAATAATTTAGCTATGTCTTTTATCTTTAAATTATTGTGGTATTTGAATGGGTCAAAGAAGCCGAACTAGATCTAGTTTTAAATATCTCACTACTCTTACATAGTTGAGTTTGCATTTGATTCAATGTATTGTATTTTTTGGTGTATTAATTAATGTCTCTTTAGATGACTAGTATCATTTGTATTCCTACATATATATATATATATATATTTGATAATATATATATTGTATCAATCATTCATCGATATTTTTTGAATTATTATTTTTTATTATCTTAAAGTGAGTTCAAATAATTGAAGTTCTAATTTATTATTTTTTAAGTATTTGAGTTTGAGTCGAGGAAATGAAAGAAAACATAATTTTGATCTTGGATATTTCTATAGGATCATCATTATTATTAATATATAAATTAATATTAATTTTATTATCATTATTTTACTCTTAGTCATTAATTGTTTTTTTGTCTATGTTTAAAAATAATTAAGTCCAATATCTATATACAAAAAAAATATCCAAATTTTAATATTCTTGAGCATTAGCATAACCACAACTAGAGTTGAGATGTTGTTTTGTTATGGTTTTCAACTTTTAAAATGTAGAAGTAGAGCCATAGTTGCAATCTCGCAAAGAGAGAAAATTAGAAAACAAAAATAAAAATCTAGAATATACTTTAAGATTTGAGAATGAGAGAGCTACATCAGAGCAAAAGAGAGCACAAAACAAATGAGAGAACTTTGAAACTAAGAATAAAAAACTCAATATACTTAATCTATATATATATATTTTTTTATTCAAATAATATGTATTTTTTCTAAATTTATTTTTTTAAATAATATAGGGGTAGAAATTTGATACTCATTAGATTTATGTCATTAGTCATTTAATTGAATTCCAATGTTCAAGATGTCCTAGGCCTAACAAGGACAGTAGTCACTATCACTGTCGTGCATGTGTGTGTTTGTTGGATGCTGCAATGTGCCCTACGAAGTCTTGTAAGTCATTGGGACTTCTGTCCCAATGAGTCGATTCATCATGTCAACGTGGTGGATTGGGTTTGTGTGCTTTAAAAAAATATTTGGTCATAGTGACTGATGACTTGTGGTCCTTAGTTAATTTTAAAATTTTGTTTAGTTAAGTTTTATTTTTTTATTTTAGTTAAAATTTTAAATTTTAAGAGTTTAATTTTAGTTTAATTATTATTTATTAATATATAATTTTAAAATATTAATTACTATATAATTAAATAACTAATAAAAAAATAAAAATAACAAATATAAATTTTAATTACGATAACAAAATTAATTTAAATGTAAACATAAAAAATTATAATATAGATAATGAAAATTCAACGGAAAGGTTTGAGGCCACCGAATCTTTGGTTTCTCCGATCACTTTGATTATAACCTGTGTTGCACGGATATGCCTAAGTGCTGCCGTGTCCATGTGTCCGAGACGTGGATACGGTGACACGGGTCGGACACGCGTCGGACACGTGTCCGATAGGCCAGGGGTGGGTTTTGGAATCTGCATCGGGAGGGGGAGAGTTCGAAAATCGAAAATCGAAAATCGAAAATCGAAAATCGAAAATCGAAAATCGAAATTTGAAAATCGGGTGGGGGGTTGGGTTCTGGAGGGGGGGAAGGCTCGGGAGGGGGAGGGGGAGGGTGTTAGAGGGTTTAAATTTTTTTAACATTATTTTAAAATACAGAATTTTAAATTATTTTAAAATACAGAATTTTAAATTATTTTAAAATACAGTATTTTAAATTATTTTAAAATACAGTATTTTTAATTATTTTAAAATACCTAATATTTATAATTAATAATTTTTTTTTAATTTTATTTTTTTATCATGACGTATCCTAGTCGTATCTGTATCCTAGTTTTTTAGAATTTATCGTGTCCCCGTATCTTGCCGTGTCGTATTCCCGTGTCCGTATCCGTGTCCGTGCAACATAGATTATAACATTTAAAAAATAAAAAATTAGAAGAATATCAATAGTCTGAACTCACTTTAATATAATACAAAATAAAAATGTAAGTGGTGTTGAAGAAGAAATAACACAATGTAAATATTATAAAAAATATTAATCTGTAAGAGTTTGTGTTAGACTGAGCACCTTGAGAAAAAAATCAAAATAATGCGTCAAAAAATATTATGTATTAGATTTTAGGCAAATTCAACTTAATAATGGGTTCTTTATGGCTGAATTCAGTTCAGCCTCAATGTTAACTCTTTTCATATACCACAACGAGTTAGGGAGGGAATACATAGCCAAATTGATTATTATGATGTGTATTCCGATTAGATTTTTGGAGGGTTAAAAATAAGCAGTATCATTCAGATATATTTTTATCCTGCATATCATTTGATTCTTAGGTCTACATTTAGAAATGACATACTAAAATATTATAATTTAGAAAAAAAAATAATTAATAAATTTAGGAATTATAGTTGAGTGATGTCCGTAACGTCTAATATCTATACTAGTTATACTAATGTATCTTATGCATGTTTCTCCACTTATCATGTTGATTCTAAATGGGTATTAAATAATTAAATATTAGAATTCACAGAAATTTTTCATCATCATGATGGACAGACAATTTTTTAGTATATGATTAAAATTTTTAGGGAATATAATATTCAAAATAAAATATATAGTATCATATTTGATAATGCATTTAATAATTAAATAGTGATCAACATATTTGTTAGAACTATTAGAGAATGATTATTAAGAGATATTTTTTACGTTAGATGTATGTATTACGTCATTAATTTCATAATACAAGTTGTGATGAAAGTTATTTTTTTCTTTTTAGAAAAAATATATAACTTACTAAAATTTTTTAATGATGATGATTCGTGAGATTTTGAGGATGATTGACAATTGATATGACATTGAGACATTGATGATTGGGTTGAGCCTACTTTATTGCCTATGGTTTACTGCTAGTGATATATTGATACTGATACTATTATTGATTATATGTTAATGAGATTTATTATTTTTATTTATTATTTCTGAATTTTATTTATTTATTTTTGTCATTTTACTCAGAAGCATGATCTTGTTATTTTTTTTTATTTATTATATTTTTTTATTCAGATATTTTTTTATGGGATTGACATTGGATTCATGATTTATATTTATGAGTTTATCTTTGGTGTATTATTTTTTATCTATTTATTATTTAATCTTGGTGTCATTTTGTTAATTGTTATTTGTAATTTTTACATGTTTTTAGTTGATTGTGAGTTGTTAGTTATTATTTGTTAGTTTTTAGATATTAGTTATTTTATTAATTTAATTATTTAATTATTTAATTATTTTGATTTTAGTATTAAAATTTAAATTTTTTAATAATTTTGAAGATAATGACGAACCAATTCCAAACAGCTTGAACTCTGCCCGAGCCCTGCCCAAACCTGACATGATTTGGCATGTCCATGCACGACGCAGCCCGAAAAAGTTACAAACCGCGCTGGTGGGTTGTGTCGGGCCAGCTCTGCTGAAACTGTGCCATGTTAGGCATGACACGGTGTCCTGATTGGGCCACCAAAAACTGAGCTGGGCTGGCTCGGTCAGTCCATTTTGATACCTCTAGGCACAACTCAATTGGGCCTTGTCTTGTGTAATGTTTGGGCTGCCCGACCCACTTGACGCTCCTATGCAATTTACAAATTAATTATATCTGATTGTGTTGCTTGAAATTAATGCAGTTGCTCTATATACACATTCTTCTTAAAGTTTTTGTAAAGAAATATATTTTTTATGTCTAATTATTCTATTCTCTATTTATTAAATATTATTAGTTAAATAAGGTTTTGTACGAATATCATCATGACTATTGCAGAAAATATATCCTGATAACATTTAGTGTCTAAGTGAATTTCTTTGTAATAAATTTCATTTATAATGATTTATCTTTCTACATGGAATTGTATTCATAGTGAATATTTATTTGCAATCAAAAATAATTTCTCATTAGTTGATATATTAGTTTTTAAGTCATATTGAAGTGAAGAGTATGTATTTCTTTCAACATGGCTTGTCACTATTCTAAGTGAGATAAAATTTCAGAATAAATCTGTCAAATGGATTGTGCAATACTAGCACGACTTAAAAGATGATGGTTCAGTTGGGCTATCATGTCATGTCAGATACGACACAAAAAGGATTCTCATGTCGTGTTGTGTCAGCGTTGCTAAATTTCATGTCATCCTAGTATGACCCCATAAACTGGGCATTTAAGTCGTGTTGTGTCAGATTGGGTTATTCCAAGGTCAACATTGGCTTGGACAAGTTAGTTGCTTGTCCGCCTTGGTTGGGTTGGCTGGCCCTAGCCAGCCAAGTCCAAGTGGCAATGGTTGAATGGCATTGTCATTGGAGCCTTAGGAGAAGTGGCCAAGTTGCGAAGGGCCCATGGTTTGCTGGGGGACTCTGTGGGCTTGTGGATTGTGGGGCATGGCTGTGGGCCATGTCTCATGGGCCGTAGGTAGTCATTAGTTAGTACACAATTACTGAATAAAAAAATTTAAGCAAACTTTAAATATCAAATTTAAAAAGTTTAAATTAAAAGAAAATATGCATCATCAAAATAAACACATAAAACATGAAATATGATAAATAGGAGAATTACTATTCAATTTGTGTCGGTAGTTTGATTCGGATCATCATGTTTGATATTGATATTAGTGTTATCGTCAATAATCTTCGATGTTATTGCATGAGTCATCATCCATCATCAGCCCTTTCATTATATTTGGAATACTCAATATTATATTCTTCATAGTCCTTTATGTATATATTTGCTTTTCTATTTTTTGGTCATAATCTAGATTTTCTATATCAAATAATATTCATTATCACAAAAAATAGACTTTGATACTACAGTCGACATCAGAAGGCTTATTAAACCATGTGTTATTTTAGATCATATGAGATATATGAATTTATATAATTTTTATTAATTTTATATATCAAAATTTTTAATGTCGTCATATGATATGATGAAGTAATAATTAGTATTTAAGTACAAGGATAACTCATTCTTATTCGATGAATGACTTTGTCATTAGCTCATTCTTAATTGGATAGAAAAAATATTATTTTTGAATATGATGTCTATCTCTATACTTGGAGTCTCACCATAGCTATTATAGCTAATTTTTTATGAATCAAACTTTCATGTTTGTTTGCTTGGTTAATGTAAGTAGATATATATCTTAATATAGTTCATATCAGTATTTTTAAAAATATTTTTTTAATGCCTTGACGCACGTCTCAAGGCGAGACATTCGTAAAATGTCTTAAGATGTTAAAAAAAATTGGAAACTTGACGGAGCTCCACGCAAGCTCCAATGAGCTTGACGAAGCTCCTCGAGCTTTGTTGTGGAGTTTGTGCTGCTCTAATTAGCTCCATCGAGCTCCATGATAGAGCTTGCTGGAGCTCTATGGAGTTTTATCGAGCTTTTCGTGGAGCACATGAGAGGGGTGATGGAGAGGGGCAAGGACGAGCTCCAGTGAAGGGGCATCTTAAAATATATTATAATTTATTATACAAGGCGAGGGGAGCTCCACATGAGCTCCATTGAGCTTGATGAAGCTCCTCGAGCTCCATGATGGAGTTGTTGGAGCTCTACGGAGTTTCATCGAGCCTTTCGTGGAGCAGAGGGGTGAAGGGAGAGGGGTGAGGGAAAGGGGCGAGGGGTGAGGGCTAGGGGAGCTCCATCATAGGGGCGTCTTAAAATTATATTATAAATTATAATATATTATAATTTATAAAATATTTATTAATTATATTTATAGTCAATGAGCATCTTAAAAATATTTTTTAAAACTTAAATTTTTTATTTTTTTTATTTATGTTATTTTATTTTATATATTTTAAAATATTAATAAATTATATATTGGGATGCTCAAAAAATGTATGCCTTAATGTCTTGTCTCACAAATATAAAAACGTTTTGTTTTACGCTTTTGTTTTTTAAAACTTTGATTTCTATCTCTCAAAGATTTAAAAGACGAAAGCATAAGGTAATGTATTTTTGTGTTTGTGAGGTAAGACATAAGCCTCAAGACGTTAAGATGTATGTTTTTTGAGCATCTTAATATATAATTAATAAATATTTTAAAATATATAAAATAAAATAACATAAATAAAAAAAAAATAAAAAAAAAATAAAAAAAAAATAAAAAAAAATCAAAGTTTTAAAAACTATTTTTAAGATGTCCCTTGACTATAATAATTAATAAATATTTTTTAAATTATATTATAATTTATAATGTATTATAGTTTATAAATATATATAAATATATTATAATATATTTTTAATACGTCCCTTCGCTTGAGTTCCCCTTGCCCCTCCTTCTCGCCCTTTCACATCTTTCCTCGCCCTCGCCCTCGCCCTCACCCTCGCCCCTCTCCCCTGCTTTATGGAAAACTCCATAGAGCTCCAGCGAGCTTCATCGTGGAGCTTGCTAGAGCTGCACGAGCTCCATTGTAGACCTTTATTGAGCTTAATGGAGCTTGCATGGAGCTCCATTTGCCTTGTATATTATTATATTTTTTAAGATGCCCCTTTGTTAAAGCTCCCCTTGCCCTCGCCCCTCTTCCATGCTCCACAAAAAGCTCGATGGAGCTTTGTAGAGCTCGAGTGAGCTCCATTGTGGTGTTTGATGGAGCTTGCTGGAGCTTTAGTGAGCTCCATGACAGAGCTCTAGGAGCATCGTCGAGTTTATATATTTTTTAACGTCTTGAGACGTTTTACGAATGCCTCATCTTGATTCTTGAGGCATGAGTAGAGGTGTCAAATGAGATTGGCGGGGCCGGCCCGAGTCATTTTTTTTTGGCTTAACTGGGTTGGCGTGCCGTGCCAGCCACGACACGCTATAGTACCATGACATCTCTGGCATGACATAGTTCCCTGGAGGGTTGGCCTGACATGCTTGAAATTTGACTGGGTTCGAGCTAGTTCGGATCATGACAGTTCGGGTTGGGCTTATTTTAGGGAATTATGGTTTCAGACACTGCGCCACTATCACTCGTCGAACATCGCTGTGTCGTCCTTTCGTCAGGTGTCGCTCGGTGCATGGTCACCCGTGCCGTGCCCACGTGCCAGGCTTTCATGTCGTGCTTGGCACAACATGGGGGCTTAATATTGTTGGTAAGGCACGGCACGGCACGACATGATTCATGCTGATGGTTTGCCAAATACAGGTCTGGGCACTGTTCTATGACGTGCCATTTTGGGCTTTGGGCCGCACCAGTTCTTCTCGGCCAATTTGACATATCTAGGCGTGTGTCAAGGCATTAAAAAATGATTTTTAAAACACTACTATTTTTCAAATTTTAATCATAGGATTTATATAGGCATTCAAGCAATCAAAAGATGGAATGAAGAGCTAATATTTTAAATACTTGATTTTTATCATTAATAATCATGATAATAAAATCAGAATATATTCTATATATGTTAAATATATTACTAATATTGTAATGCATTGAAGCACAATATAAATGGTGAGAGTGTACACAGATAAATATGTCTGTTATATCATAAAAAATTTTTAGGAATTTTAAAAATAAAATTTTTATATTTTAGTCTGAATCATTAATAATAATTTTAGAATTTTTATTATTGAATTACTCGGATATAAATGTTGATAGTTAACATATAATTTTAATATCTGATATGTATAATTTTAATTGTATCTCATAACCATTTTAATTTTTTTTTATTTTTAGGTCCTTTAATAAATATTGTGTAAAACTCATATTATCTACTTGGTATATATAATACTAAAGTATTTTAATGAATTTTTTATTTTTTCTAAATTGGAGGAAATAATTTTTATTTTTGTTTTTATTATTAGGTTAATTACGTGACAAACATAATAATGATGATAAACATATTAATGGTTCTGAGAAAGATTTTAATGATGATATTATTATTTGAGGTTTTATTTATTGTCATATAAAAAATTTTATTTTGAATATCATATTTTTTAAATATTTTTGTTAGATCTTTATATGTGATAGAGCTATCATGATTCATGAGGTGAGAAGATCTCAGTAAATTATTAAATTTTTTTATTTAGTTTTCACGTAGAATTGAAATAGTGAGCTACAACATACTTGAATGATGTGTAATCCTGACTTGTACAAATATCGGACATTATTGATATTTTTTTATTATATTTTATAAGTTCATTAATTATTAATTACTGTTTATTTTAAATATTTTATTATATTATTTTTACCTATTAATTTATAAATTATATGATAAGTAAACTGAAAATAAGTCTACATAATATTAAATAATTTAGGATTTTTTGAAAATGTTATTGAAAGACCTATGATAATAATTAATTTAACCATGTATTTTCTCCTAAATTTAAAGATTTTGTCAGAGTTGGGTTTGACTGAAATCTATTATATCATATTTTTTGGTGTATTAATCAACATATCTTTTAATGTAATTAGTTCCATCATTATTCACACACTCACATATTTTTATAATAAATATAATATGCTGATTTTTTTTTGATATTCCAAGTATTTTTTTAATTATATTAAAATGTGTCTAAAATACTGAAGTTCGCTTATTTTTTTAGATTTTTTAGGTAAATGAGTCAAGACTTTGAGATATACTTTAGTTTCAATCTCGGTTTCAATCTTTTTAGTCGAGTTATCATTATTATCAATGTTAAGGTTAGATTCATTTTTTTTAAGTTCACTAAATATCTTTTTTGAATGTTTTATAATTTTATTAATTTTTTAATTAATTTAATAATTTAAAATTTTAAATTAAATAATAATAATAATAAATTGTAATGTGTATCTTAATTTTCTTTGTGCAGCAAATAATTTTAATGTTGCACATATATTGTACCTCGTATTCTTATGTTTAGATACTAGTTGAAAAATGGCTTATTGATAGTTGATCATCATATTATATTATATTATATTTAGGAAGCATAGCTGATTATTAAAAATTATTTGTGCGATTGTGCTAATTGTTGGTCATATATGTTTGGCACGCATATTGTGCCTAGCATGACACTAGGCAAAACAAGTGCTGATCCAACATGGTACGAGTCGTGCCTCATGACGACACGACCACAAACTAGGCCCAATTATTGATCATGTCGTGTGTGCACGACATGATTATTTTGGATAGTGCCTTGTGCCTTTCCTGGGTTGCCAAGCCCACATGGTATGAGACAAGTATGTCCTTGTTAAAAGAAGCAATAATGGAGATAAAGAACAAGAAGATGTAAATATGATAAATGTATGAGATTGAATATTGAATATAATTTCTTTATGATTTTTAGAGAATGATTAGAAGATCAAGATTAGAGAGGTTGACTGCAATATTATATGGCTCCTAGATAGATTTTCCATTAGCTAAAATATGTTGTGTGTGTTTTCTTCTACTAGTTTATATGCCAAGTCTTGGGCAATCAAATCACATTGTCTCCTGCTCATCATGGACTGAAATTTGAATATATTCTTGGACTATTTTGTGTTATAATTTAGTGTATATTTCTTTTTCTATACAATTTTATTTTCTTTAGAGTTAACATGAAATGTAATTATTGATATGTATGATAACTTTATAAGAATATTATTGTGTAAATCAATAAATTTAGATGTAGTTGATTTGTGATTTTATTTTCTAGTTGGATGTATACATTGGACAACAGAATAGTAAGAAAAAATAATGGATCCAAGATATATCCTTCGGATTTAAATTTTTTAAAACTCGCTAAAAAGGTAATAGAGTATCCAATAATATTTTTTATATTTTGGGTATAGTAGAGTAACCAATAAAGCCAAATCTCAAAGCATTAGGTGTTGTGTTATCATGTTCTAGGTTGAGATTGTGTACAAAATAATTATTTTCTAAAATTTTATGAGATAGTTTATAAAATTTCTCTCAAGGATATAAGATTTTAATGACATATGATGAGAATTAACAAAAAAATATATCTAGTTGATGAGATTGTTTGTAAATAATACATCTACCCAAAATGAGTATCTGAGTTGTCTTGATTAAATATTTATTCTTTTTTTATATATCTTATTTTATAGGATCTTGCCGACATATAAAGTTTAATGTTTGATTACGTGATTTAAATAATAAATATTAAAATTATTTGACATATATTTTTGTTAGATTTTATTTTTTATATTTTTATTATTTTATAAAATGATTGAAAATTAAAAAAAATTTATAATCTACAATGAAAAAGAAATAATTATAAATCATGAATAATCATTAATGAAGTTGTATCTCTTGTACAAAGCTTTAGCTTAGTGTGAGGTTTGTGAGATTAATATTTCGATAATTTTATCTTCAAGAATCAAAAAAATTGTGTTTGGTGAGTCTCAAATCTAAGACATACCTTTCTTGGACTAAGATATTTATCATTGTACTAAAACATAACCTATAATACATTAATGCAACTCAAAAATTTCACTTGTGATTAATTATCCTAATTTTAATTTTTTTTAAATATTTTTAATTTTAGAATTCTTATGAGATTAAATGTGTTAATACTTATATAAGTGCGCTCATAAATAATGATTAATAAAAATAATAAAATATTTAAATTTTTTTAGGTCTTGTCTATATAGGTTTTTATATGTCTGAATATATTAGACTGAATGAGTCTTTATGTATATCAGTATGACAAGTGAGATAAGAAGCTCTTATTTATGTTCATAATTGATATGTCTCGCATTCTATAATAAATATATTTTTAAGTGTTAAGTATTAATAGACAACTCCCAACAGAATTTTTTCTTATAATAGTTGGTCCAAATATAAAAATATGGACTATATGGGCTTATTTGATAGGCATGAGTAATCACACATGTTTGGCTTTTATTCTAGTCCAAAGAAGACCAATCAATATCATTGGTATTAGATGATTTTGGATGCTAGGTTGAGTTATATATGAGAGTACTCCAAACAATTTTAGTATTATGAACTTTACAATATAATTGTAATATTTTTTTTATATACTATTTTTAATTTTTTTTTTTGATTTTTTTTTGATTTTTATTTTTGATTATATATTATCATTAAAACTATTAGTATATAAATTAAAGCTAATGTAATATAATTATTTTATATTTAAGTAATATTGAATCAATTGAAATGAATGTGATTTAAATTATTTTAAGAATTTATATGACAAGTTTTTTTTATTTATTTACGTTTCTTTTTGCATTGTAATGGTGTGAGTGAGAAACTCATACTTTTTTCTTACCAAACTTCCTCGTCCAACATCACAATGTAATTGTGAAGTTTCATTCCCTTCAATACACAGTATTTGAAATTATTTTATATTTTTTTCCTCTATCTCCACAACATGCCCATGTAAGTTGTTTTTTGAATGTGATATTATGTTCCTAGTTTACATATTTAAATTTCTAAATTAATTAAATTCATTGAGGTAAAAAATTATTGCTAAGTTTGATGTTATTTATATTTATGGTGTGAGTATTAAATTATTTTGGTATCAAAGAAAATTAAGATTTGAAGGTTTCATTGCTAGGTTATTTAACATACTTTATATTCGTTGAAACCGAGGGATAAATTGGACCAAAAAATAAAAATTTTAAAAAAATGTTGAATAAGAAAAAAAAATTATGTAGAAAAAAATTAAATTTGGTCAAAAGTAGAAAGATAAAAAAGAAAATGTTGAAATAGAAAAAAAAATTATTATGAGAAAAAAGTAGAAAAATAAATTGGTAAAAAAAAGAAAAATAAAAAAGAAAATATTAAAATGAAAACATTAAAAAAAAACAAAAAATATCAAAGAGTAAAAAATGAAAACAAAAAGAAATAAAGAATGATAATAGCAAAAGAAGAAATAATAAAAAAATAAGATTTTTCACCAATGTAATTATGTTCAAAATTTAATTTATGCAAAATTATTGTTTATATGTATTTTTGTATTAAGTGGTTTGTTTAACTATGAACTTAATTTTTTTTTCTACTTATTTCCTTGTTTAGTTTTTTGATGTACCTAGTTGATTATCATATGTTAGAAGGATTGTATACAAAATATACGTGTATGTATCAAAGATTTTAAACTAGTTGGCCTAGGTGATTTGATGTCGAATTCTTTTGAAGGAGGGAATGATGAGTATCAAAAGATAATACTCAAGAATTATTATTTATAATACTGGGCCAAATGTTAGAGTAAGGACTAAGTGAACTTCTTCGATAAACACTAGTTGTATCACATATGTTTGATCCCAATTCTAGTTTAAAGAAGCTTGATCAATATTATTAAAGTGTTAGATGATTCGGTCAAGCTACATACTAGAGTATCCTAAATGATGACTTTGTATTTTTATTATAGTTTTTCTTATGCAACTAGAAGATGCTCGAATATAACTATATTATATTTAAGAAATATTCTATCAATTGAAATGAATATATTTTGTAATCATTTTAATAATTTAAATAAAAAATTTTATTATTTATCTTTTTTCTTGCTGTATTGTAATAGTGGGAGTGTGAAACTTCAACTTACTCTCGACATTCCTCCTCCAACATCATAGTGTGAAACTTCAACTATATATTTTCTCATTTCATTTTCCTCTTATTTTTGTATCATATCAATGGAAGTTGTCCCTTAAATGTGATATTACGTTCTTGTTTTGTATATTTGAATTTATAACTTAATTAAACTCATTTAGGTAAAAATTCATTGTTAAGTTTGTCATTATTTATATTTAGGTGTTAGTATAACATCACTAAAACTAAAGTATAATATTCTCAACTTGGTTAGTATTAGTTGACAAAGTTGAGAATATATAAATAATGAATTAATCATACTCAATTTATACATTAAGTTGTTTGGAAAGGTAACTCATAAAAAGGAAATTAATGTGATAATTAAGAATAAACAAAACATGTGGAAGAGATCAAATTGAATAATGTTATTTTGAATAATTTTTGACAAGTTGTCATTAATTATTACTATACTCAATTACTAATAGAAACAAGTAGTAAAAAATGATTACTTGTAATGTGTGTGATGGCTTATGAGTTGATAATGAAGAATATTTAGTATTCTACCCAAAAATTAGCTCGAAAGTTAAGATTTACCCCTAGACTTAAATACACATTTGCACTCTTATGAATATTCGATGTGGGTCGTATCAATCCATACCCATTGAGGAAATGACTGTCAAAGAATGACTACACTATGGGTGGTTGCATTTGCACATTGATTGATATGATCTTTGTGTAGCTTTTACTCTATACATGAATCAAGGTAGTTATCTCCTAGGTAGTCCTTTTCCAAGTACTTTACAGGTTATTATTTTTGCTGATGGGTAACCTTCCTTTGATACAAGAATGATGAGTATTTAAGTCCAAAGCCTAAATTCTACCCAAAAGCTAGTTCAAAGGTGGATATTTGCTTTCAAACTTGTACTCATTTATATCCATATGAATATTCAATGTGGGTCATATCGAATAATTTATGAGCCTGAAGTATAAGAATTAGAAATAAGAAATATAGTACACGAGCATAGTGTTGGTGCACAATGGATTCAATGTTTGTGAAGTGTGTAGTGTATGTATTTGATTTGTTTTGTGGTGTGATGCTCCTTTATATGGAGGAAGTCAAAGTTATAATGCTTACTCTATTAAGGCTTGGGTCAAAATATGGTTCTTTGATTATGAGATGATATATTATATGACAAATAAACCACTCAACGATGAGATGAGGGAGAAGTTTCTACAAATTGATTTTCATCTTTGGATTGTCATGTGGTAGTTTGAGTTAGAGTAAAAATTAGTTTTCTTATCTTGTATTTCATGGAAGATAATATGAAAGTGAGCAACATTATTATATTTATCCCAGAAAATATGAATTTATGATGCAATTTCATAGTATATGGCCATAAGATTAGAAGTTATAATACTTAAACATGTTACTACCCATCATATTTATTTTACTCAGCTTGCTACATGGTTCTTGGAGGTTATACTAACAAGGATTGATGTGTTTGCTGGAGAGAGAGACACTTCATTCATATTTCAGCATGATATTTTTATGTTACTACTAAATAATTTCTTATGATTTCACTCCAAGGTCTTGTGTGATCAAGAGTTTCCTATCAAGTTAGAGTTATATTACCAGTAAGTTTTGTTCGACTGACGTGTGGTGAGATTTATCGGAAAGCACCTCATTCACCATCATTGACAACTGAGGGAGTATCAATAATAATAGATGTAAAGGAAAGAGAGCCTCATTTCATTGCACATACTATAAGAAAATGAGTCACATCAAAGAGGGTTGTTGGGAGTTATTTTCACGGCGGAAGCCGAGAGCACCATAGACAAATGATGAGTATAGGCTGGTTATCAAAAACATTCTAATGTTCTCATAGTGTTCTCCCTCCATGATCCTTACTGAAGAGGAATACATGAAATTCCTTTCTAGTAAGGTATTAATAAATACTTGCCAATCTTGTTGTACTATTCATTTTTTTGATTTATTTTTCTATTTCAAATTCTCGAGTCCCCAATTCTGAGTTAATACCCAACAATTATTTTTTAAGCAATTATTTGTTTCAATTTTTTTCTTTCATTCATTGAATTGTGTATTATTTTTTTAATTCAATTTGGTTTTTTATTATTTTTATATATTTTATTTATTTTTGGTCACTCACTTAGTTTTATTAAGTTATTTTTTCAAACAATAAAATATTGATTTAGATTTTTATTCTACTAATATATATTTGTATGATTGGAAAATCTCAAGGAAGACTTCTTTTGGGATTCAGCAGTGTAATATATATATATATATACTATGTTGCACGGATACGCCTAGGAACTGCTGTGTCGTCGTGTCCGACCCGTGTCGCCGTGTCCACGTGTCCGACACGTGGACACGGCGACACGGGTCGGATATGTATCCGATACGCCATGTGGCATATCGGATACACGTCAGAGACATATCCGACGCATTGTTCGGAAACAGTCATCGTTAACAACAGACGCGTCATTTACCAACTGACGCATTTTTACGATTCTAACATATCGGAAATACACTATATATTAACTATTACTCCTACATCTCCAATAAATTGAGAAGCACACCGCCGATAGTGAGTTGCCGACAAGTCGATTGCGAGAAATAGTTGTCAATTGTCATTGCGTCAAACGGGGAGGGGAGGAGCACACCGCCTAGGCGCCGACAATACATAAGGTAACCTAATTCTATAAAGGGAAGGGGGGGTTTTGGAATCTGTATCGAGAGGGGGGAGAGTTCGAAAATCAAAACTGTAAAGGGAGGGTGGTGGGGGGGAGGGGGGGGGGTGTTAAGGTTTAAATTTTTTTTACATTATTTTAAAATACAGAATTTTAAATTATTTTAAAATACCTAATATTTATAATTAATAATTTTTATTTTTAATTTTATTTTTTTTATCATGACGTATCCTAGTCGTATCCGTATCCTAGTTTTTTAGAATTTGCCGTGTCCCCGTATCCTGCCGTGTCGTATCTCTGTGTCGGTATCCATATCCGTGCAACATAGTATATATATATATGTATGTATGTATGTTTTTATGGTAGGATATTTAACAAAATGTTTAAGTGTTGTTGATTTATTGCTTTTATATTATTGACTTGGTCATTAATCATTAGCAAAATTGGGTATGTTGGATCATATTGTAATAGATCTCACCTATGTTGCACGGACACGGATACGGACACGGGGATACGACACGGCAAGATACGGGGACACGGTAAATTCTAAAAAACTAGGATACGGATACGGCTAGGATACGTCATGATAAAAAAAATAAAATTAAAAATAAAAATTATTAATTATAAATATTAGGTATTTTAAAATAATTAAATATACTGTATTTTAAAATAATTTAAAATTTTGTATTTTAAAATAATGTAAACAAAATGTTAGGTATTTTCCTTCCCCCCCTTCCCCCCTTCCGAAACCCCCTCCCGCCCCCCCTTCCGAAACCCCCTCTCGCCCCCCCTTCCGAAACCCACTCCCGCCCGCCCCCCCTTCCGAAACCCACTCCCACCCGCCCCCCCTTCCGAAACCCCCTCCCGCCCCCCCTCCCGAAATGCATTTTGGATACAGATTCCAAAAAACGACGCGTTTTTGGAATCTGTTTCCAAAAATGCGTCGGATACGTCTCCGAACAACGCGTCGGATACGTCTCCGACGCGTATCCGATACGCCACGTGGCGTATCGGACACGTATCCGACCCGTGTCCGACCCGTGTCCACGTGTCCACGTGTCGGACACGTGGACACGACAGCTCCTAGGCGTATCCGTGCAACACAGGATCTCACTACACTATAATTTACGATATGATAGTTATTAAAGTGTACAAGAACTTCCTATTATACTATTTTGACCTGTATGAGTAAGGATGCGTTAGAATATATGTAGCACACGTCAGATAGCTCCAATACATGTATTGAATATGAGATTATATATAAAACTTCATGTATTGACACACCACACATAATGAGGTGATAGAAAAGTAGAATAAATATTTAGTTAAAATAACTTGGATGCTTCTTCTTGCTAAGAATATTTTGAAGTGGTTTTGGAGTGATATTGTATTAATTACAAACTATGTCATTAAGTCAATACCAATGCCAATAACTAACATTTTTTGTTCTTGAAATATCATTGGTCTCGTAACTTATTTTTTTATATCAAGCTCTTGAGTTATTGACTCTTAATACAATAATTATATTATATGTAATTATTCTTTTTTTAATTTTCATTGAATAATGTAATATCCAATGCCAAGTCATTTATAGTTGATGGTTATGATAAAATTCAGCTTGATTTTTTATTATTTTTATGTATTTTATTTATTTTTGATTACTCGCATATTTTTTTTCTGAGTTATTTTTTCAGTTAATTTAATTTTGAGTTATTGACTTTGTTTTTTTATTATTAATGTTTGTTTGTAGAATTGGAATACATTGAAGAAGATCATATTTAGGATTGAGCATAGTGGTGTGTATTTACTTTCATGGTAGGATATCTAACTAAATATTTAGGTGATATTGGTCTACTTACCCTTTATCGACTTGGGTATTAATCAATGACAAATTTGGGAATGTTGAATTATATTGTACTTTATGAGAGGTCTTTACACTAGAATGTAAGACATGTTGATTATGCAAATATATAAGGACTTTCTATTTTGCCCATTTGATTTGTTTGAGTAAGAATATATTAGAATATATGTCAGATAATTTTATTATTTATTGTATTGATTATGATATTGTACACCAAACTTTTTATATTAGCACACCTTACAAAATAATATGATAGGAAGGTATAATAAATATTTAATTGAGACAACTCAAATATTTCTTGATAGTACAAATATTTTGAAGTGGTTTTGGGATAATGTGGTATCAACCACAAATTATCTCACCAATTCAATTTCTTTTTCTTATCATGTATTCTATTAAATCATGCATTTTGAGGGATTATTTAATTTGCCTCCAAGGAGGGCCTTTATGAATATTTGTTTCGTCTATGATCTTTTTCTAAGTCAGGATAAGATAATACTTAAGATTTTAAAATATGTTTTTCTTAATTTTTCTAGGACTCAAAAAATATATAAATATTTTTACTAGAGTCTAGTATGATATTAGTGAGTATTAATATTATATTTTTTAAATAATACTTATTTTTGTAATATAAGAAGAGTAAGAGTAATATATTTTGAACATATTATTTTTTCTTATTCTTCTATAATTTTATATGAGACTCCAATTTTGAGAGAGAATCATCAATTGATTATATTTTACTTTGTTGATTTATATTATGATAATATTTTTATAAGATTATTATATGTACTAATAAATATATCTTATGTTGGTTTGGGAGAGAGTGATCTTTTGCATGAGAGGATATTTTCCTTGAGTCCAAGCAATTTGATAGTTCATGAGTTCTCTAGTTTTAGTCCAAGATGAGTTGAAAACTAATAAACTTGACCATCTAAGACTTAGAACTGTATTAGAAGAATGTGACATGCACAACATCATTGACTTGTAAGAGCAAAATAATTTCTCGAGAAGCAAGATAATTATATAGTTGACTCTTCAAATCTTAATTTTTTGATTGATATACGGAAGTAGCAAAGAAGTTTTATTTGTCACCCTATTTAATAATTATTATTGTACTCATGCTTTTTCTCTTATTTATTTTTTTGTTTTACTATTTTTTTTGGTGATACTAGGGTAATCATGTTTCTCTTTGAGATGTTATCTCATCTATGATGGTGCTAGGCCATGTTGGAAGGATAAATGCATTTCATTTTTATGAGATTTAAGAACTAGTATTTTGACATGCGAGAGTTTATTGTTGATTGTGAGTAGGTGTTCACTATGAAGATAGATCCATTTTGGAAGATAGATTGCTTTAATATAAGACTTATTGTGAGAGAATTACTCAGATGTTTGATATGGATTGTTAGGATAACTAAGATATTTTCCAATAATCAAAATTGTTTCTATACGGATTCTTATATTATTGATAATATCTTATAGATTAATGATACATCAGCTATTTATGATAAATGTGTTTTGATGATGAGGTACATATAGAACATCTATTTGATTTTGATGCTTATATAGAAAGATTTAATCTATAAATTCTGGAAGATATTGTATAATTTGAAGTTGTTATTGAGAATTTAATTTGTAAAATTTTCATAAATAATTATTTTTTTGTGATCCATACGTGTGTTATATATATTTTTTCTTCAATTATTTACAGGATATCATAAGAATGCTTAATTATTTAATTATAACCGTGTCAATTGTATTTTATGTAAATTGTATAGTTAGTTACATATTAAGATATTTGGAAAAATTTCATATTTTTGAGATTTTATTTAGCGATCGTGAAAACTTTTTGTTAGTTAGTTCAAATTCGAGTTGAGCACTAGATTATATTGTGATGAGATTTATTATAATTTTTTTTTTGAATAATATTTTTTTTATTAGAAAATTAAGAGACTTAATTATTTTGAGATCTAATATAGATGTAAAATTTAGAACAATAATGACTGTTACTTACGGATTGTATTGGATCACTCTTTCTTGAGGAGTTACTCAATTTTTTCTTACATTACTAAATATTGTAATAGTCAAACAACATGATATATAATATTTAATATAATATTTTACAAGCTAATGAAATATATAGAGGTAAATTGATTCTTTATTAGGAAGATGAATTAGAATGAGATTATTATTATAATTTATGTTTCTACAACAAATCAATTAATAAATTAACTAGTAAATATTCTTCAGGCTGTTATTGTAATTTATAAAAATGTATTTTATTTTATATTTTATTTTAATGCATTATGGATGAGAGATCTAACATGTGGATTGCCTCAATTTAATTTGTTCATTATATAAGGGTTTCACATGTAAATTTTATTTATTTATTTTTTTAATAATCTAGAGTTTGTATTTTCTATGACTTAATTTTCAAAAAAGAAATTTGTTTCTGTTTTATTGAGCCAAATTACTCAGAATTGATTATAAGTCAAGAAATTTGTTCAGAATTTGAGGAAAACTTGCACAACAAGCTGTCTCAACCTGATATGTTAGTCATCACTGACGTGGTTGAGTTATATAATTATAAAAAAGAAATGAAAAGTGTTTGTTGAATACATTGAAACTATTAAATTCGACATTTTCTTTGATGTAGTACAAATACCAAAAACTCATACCTGCTCTTGTATACTAACTATCTTAGCTCAGATAGACAAAAAGATGCACATCCAAAGATAGCAACTTTCTCTAGTTAATCTAAAGATGGTATAAAAGCAAATGCTCCAAATACCGTTGACCAATAAACTACACCTTTATTGAAGATGCTCACAACTCTTAAGACTTGAACTACAACTTTTGCTTGATGTTTCAAATGGCTTAGATTCCACAAATGTAATATTTATATACTATGTCGAATGAAGAAGTCAGATTTGCTCAAAAATAGTTGAATAAACCTTATCGGACATGACCCAACTCAGTTCAATGCACTTTCAGCACCAAACATTGTTTCAGATGCC
This sequence comes from Sapria himalayana, assembly GCA_029783825.1. Lineage (NCBI taxonomy): Eukaryota > Viridiplantae > Streptophyta > Magnoliopsida > Malpighiales > Rafflesiaceae > Sapria > Sapria himalayana. The sequence continues at coordinate 27,123 of JAREIK010003680.1, forward strand.
TATGAGTGTAGCACTTTTCGATACCAAATAGAAAACTCTCAAAAAATTGACAATGCAGTTTAACTTGGTTTGCTTCTTCAGTGAAACTTGAAGATTGAACAAAAATCACTATCATACTACTTGGATTTCACTTTGAGAGGTGTCAAATAGTGCCATGCTAGACACGACACGATATGAATCCCATGCCGTGCCAGGCACGACATGGGAATCATATGGCGGGCCTAGTGCGAAATGAGAATCATTTGGTCAGCCCAGCACGACACGGTGACACGTTTGAGTGCATGGCCGTGCCTAAGCGTGCTGGACCATCTCTACGCAATCCTTTCTGTGAAAATGTAATGGGTGGATGGCTTACGTGACCGACCAATTGCAATCGATTACGTAAACTAGATCCACCTTATGTGGTCGGATTTTTTTAAAAATAATAACATGTCTCTTTGGGAGATCACTTGACGGGGCTTGACACTTGACCCTTAGTTGGTCTTGGGTCCCTGGGTTGGTGGATCGTGCCACCAGGATAGGCACATGGGTCATGCCTAACTTGACATGAGGCATGACTCATGCTGGCTAAACATGGTATGAATCTTGCCATGGGATGACATGATCTAGGACTAGACATGGTTCTGGACTGTGCCCTGCAGAGTCAAGCATGGCTGAACCTGGCCTAGATGTGACAAATGAGTGATGTTGTGCCATGCCTAGCACGACACAACTAGATTATGGCTGACTCGAGGTTGGGCAAGTTTAGGCCAGGTTGGGCCTGAAGATGCTAGCCCTAGGTCGGACGATCACTGACTCATCGGTTGCAGTTTAATGATTTAATTTTTTTTATAAATTTAAAATTTTAAGTTATCCATTATTAGTTATGATGTATAAGTACGATATTATATTATTTATTTATTTCACATAAATTAAAAAATAAATAAATTCATTAATACAAATAACAAAGTTTAATAATCAAAAATATCAAAAATAAAAATTGTCAATCATAATCATGCGACATGATAAGCAAGCTCAACCTCATTGTCAATCTGTGTAAGTATGCAACTAGTCATCATCGTAAAAGCATCTAATGATATCATTAGTGGTGAGCTCAATCTCAATATTCTTAAAGTCTCATGAGTTATTATTTGCCACCAACTTTTCTGCTATTGTTCTAACATGATTCTGGAAGCCTAATCTCGAATTCTCTCAATCTTTCATGCATGCTAGTATCCCAATGATATTTGACTATAATTTTGATCTTCTATCTGAAATGATATTGACTACAATAGAAAAAATAGATCTTGATGATATGCTCGACACTGAAGGAATCAGTATATCCCATACTATCTCAGACAACATATGATATGTAAATTCATGATTTTTACCATTATAAAATATTAATGTTTTTTTTTATTGTTATGTGATAGGATTGATTAGTAATTGATATCAAAGTATCAAGATAGTTCACTCTTGTTTGATGGTCTATCCTGTCATTTTTCTTTCGCTAACTGAATGAAGAAGTAGTTATCTCTGAATATGATATACATATCCATACTTAGAGCTTGGCTATAATTACTATCATACTGCCTAGTATTATAATATGTAAATAATATTATCAACTTTTCACGAATAAACTCTCTTAGTTGATATTCTTGGTTTATATACGTGATATATATGTTAAAATATTCTCTATCCTTTTTATCTTAACCTTTTGGATCCATGCATGTAGTTGGATGATAAAGAGATGAAATGATAGACTAGTACATTAAATAATTAGTTTTCATCTTAATAATCATGTAACTAAATATCATGTCATCCTTAAATTTTTTAAACATGTTATTGATATTGCATATGCACTTGAGTGGAATACAAGTGGTGAGAGTGTAAACTGATGAACATATATTCGTCTTGTCATAAATATCTTCTGGAATTTTATAAATGTAATTTTTATATCTCAGTCTCTATCGTCAATAATAAGTTCTTTACTTTTATTATTAACATAGTCAGATATTATGTGTTTGTATTTAACACATAATTTTAATATCAGGTAAGTATAATTTTAATGGTGTCTCTCATCTGTTTGAAATTTTTTTTAGATTCACAGATAAATGGAGACTATCAAACTCTTTGTTATTTATATGGTATCAGAAGATATTTTAGTGAGTTATATATTTTTTCTAAAGTAGGAGAAATAATTATAATCCCTACTTGTACTATTAAGCTAATGATGTGACATTTGTATTTAATATAAAATTTTTTTAATAGCTCATTTTTAATGGTCCTAACAAACATGTTAATTATTACTTCATTATTTGATATATTATCAAATGTGATACTAAATATTTTATTTTGAATATTATATTTTCTGAAAATTCTTATTATGCTCTCATATATGATAATGTCATTATGAGGATGAAAAATTTCTAAAAATCATAATATTTTTTTTATTTAAGTGTCTATTTAAAATCTATATAGTAGGTGCTGAGACATGCAAAAGATGTATCATCGTGATTAGTCTAAATGTCAGACATCACAGATATCATGTCACTATATTACCTAAATTTATTAGTTAATATTTATTTTTTTAACTTATAATATTTTATTATGTTGTTCTTATATGTGTATTTAGAAATCTGATGATATGTAAGCTAAAAATAGGTCAGCAAAATATTGATTATCTTAGAATTTTTAGTAAATCTAATTGAAGATCCATCATGGTGATCAGTTTAATTATGTTTTTCATCCATAACTTTTTGTGGTATATGATGTGTGTCAACATAAGAATTGAACTAGATCTAGTTTTAAAGACCTTACTATTTAGTTGGGTTTGTCTATAATTTAATGTATCATATTTTTTGGTTCAATTATTAGCATGTTTTTTTATGTGTCGAGTTTCACACGCACTCTTACTCATATATAATTTCTTATAATACTTATATTGTGTTAATTCTTTATTGACACTCCATACTTTTATTTTATACTATATTAAAATGAGTCTATATTATAGTTATTTTATTTTTTAGATATTTGAGTTTGAGTTGAGATCATAAGAGAAAATATGATTTTGGTCTCGGATATTTTCGTATGGTTATCATTATTAATATTATTTACGTTTACGTTAATTTTAATTTTGTTATCAATTAAATTTATTATTTATTATCGTTAATTTTTTTTAGTTTATGCATTATTTTTTAATTTCTAAATTTAAAATTAATTGATATTAATAAAATAACAAAATGAAATAAAAATTAAAAAAATAATACCTGGTCAGCGTTAAGTAGGTTTATGAAGATGAGAGAAAAAATCATAGCTCGCATTGCACCTGATTTTTTTGCTGTCCTATATCCATGGCCTTTGTTCTTTAAGCTGCATAAAAAAAATTCTAATGCTAAAAGTATAAATTTTATCTTTAGAAAGAGAAAAAACCAAGATTGAGAGGAGGTGAGAGAGAGAGAAAGGAGAGAAATGAGAGAGAGAGAAGTGTGATTTGATTTGAATGAAAAAATAAAATCTCAAATCCTATTTATATAGATTTAAAAAAATATATTTTTAATATTTAAATTGGGCAGAAATCTAACAATGCATTCTCGTATGCCTGGGTCATGCCATAAGGACGCGCTCAACCAATCACGTGGTGGGTTTATTAAAAAAACTCACCACGTGTACTAGATGGGGTGGGGTTCGGTTCAAACCAAAGATGTTATTCTAGTTTTTTGTTTTTTACATATTTGATTTTAGGATGAGATCATAAGAGAATATGTGATTTCGATATCGACTGCTTTTTTTGGATTATTATTATTAATATTATTTACGTCTACTTTACTATTAATTTTGTTATCATTAAATTTAATATTTATTATTTCTAATTTTTTAAGTTTATGAATTATTTTCTAATTTTTAAATTTAAAATTAATTAACATTAATAAAATAAAAAAAAATTAAAAAATAATACCTGATTAGTGTTAAGTAGGTTTATGAAGTGGAGAGAAAAAATCATAGCTCACATCGTACCTGATTTTTTTTCCACCCCATTTTTATGGTCTATATTCTTTAAACTTTACAAAAAAAATCTAAAGCTAAAATTATAAAATTTAGCTTGTCTTTAGAGAGAAAAAATCAAGACCATGAGGAGAGGTGTGAGAGAGAGAGAGAAGTGATATTAGATTTGAATGAAAAAAAATCAAATCTCAAATCCTATTTATATAGATTTAAAAAAATATATTTAAATTTTTATAAGTTTTTTAATATTTAAATAAAATAGGGCAAAAACTCGACAACGTGTTCATGTGTGCTTGGGTCATGTCACACGGACGTGCTCAACCAATCACATGGCTGGTTTAATAAAAAAACCCACCACGTGTACCAGATGGGGTGGCTGAATTTTTAAGAATAAAATGATATTTTTTAGAAAAAATTTGGTGGGGTGGGATTTGTCCGATTGGACTGTGCCTGATATCCGTTCCAAGTTATGGGGCATGATACTTGTGCTGCTGGACCGTCCATATGGGCTAGGCACCTAGGTAGTGCCTGACCCGACTCAAGACACAACACCGCTTGGCCCAACATGGCTTCTTGCATCGGGCCTTGCTTGGGCCACCAGGCCAGTTTGTCACATCTAACCTGGCTGTGCATCGGTTCATGTCCAAGATGCTTGGCCCCGGTTGACACCTCTAGCCACTCAGTGACAATCAATGTCTTGGCTGCCAACAATCAGCAGTATCCTCTCAATTTATGATATCATATAGATAAGAGAAAATAAAATACCAAGTATTTTTTCATCATGTCTATTGATGACAATAAAATGATTTATTATAGGTAAAATAGTTCTTGAAAAAACCAAATAGCACCAAAGGCATGCCATATATATTATACACCAAAATTATTTTAAATTAAATAATATTCAACAAAAAGTTTCTAAAAAGTTCAGATTTATTTTGAAGAGTTTCACTTAAAATTAGCATTTTAAAAAGCATAAATGAGGTGTGTCTTGGAGCACGTCTTTGGGCCAGAATCGGTAAAATGCCTCAAGGCGCATAAAAAGGCGACGCACAAGATAGACGTATTCCTTTTTCTGTGAGACATTTTAAGGTGCGTTTTAAATGTGCCTTCCACACCTCGAATATGGAAGCGTATGCTTATGAGGTGTCTTCAAAAAATTTTAAAAAACTTATTTTCGTAACCCCTAACTAGTGCCGATTATTTTTTCGGCATTGCTTGAAAATTTTGACATTAAAGCAGATGCCGAAGCCAATGCCGATGCTCCCCGCTCTAGGCGGCCCGAATGGGCTCCTTTATCAATCGAGTTCTCTTGCGCAGCTCATCCCTTACTTGTTTGCAACGGCTTTCCCGCTCTAGAGTTTTTTTCGGAGCTCCCTATTTAAAAATTCTCAATGTCAAAGACGCCGAACTCTATTATATATATATTATCTCAAATTCCTAGAGTCGATAAATTCCTGTAGTCGAAAATTTTGCCGACGTCGATGACCATATCATATTATCTTGATTTTTTCATCACTGCTTCATAAGTATATTTTTAATTTTATATATATATATAAATATAAAGTTATACATTTATAGTTATGCATAATTACATATAGTTATACATAGTAATAGTATATATAGTTGTAAATACTTATTCAGCTTAATATAAATAATTATATTTATTTTTTAACATATAGTTATATTTGTTAAAATTTAAATTATAGATATAATATATATAATTATAAATATTTATACATATAGTTAATTAGTTATATATAGCTATATAATTATAATTAGTTATATATAGTAAAACATATAGGTATTCAATTAATTATACATATAATATATATAGATATGAAGATACTTGCATTTTAATATATATTGTATATAATTATAAATGAGTATATATAGTTAAAGATGTGGTTATGTTTATGTATAGTATAAAAAATAATAATATATAGAATTATAGATATATAGGTTCGTATATAGTTAATATATAGTCATATATATAGTTAAGATATAAATAAACAATTCAAATAATATATGAACAAAGTAGGATCATTTCAAAAAAAATATATGAATACTTAGATACAATAGTATTTATAATCAATTCAAGTAATTTAAATTCTGATTTTAATTTAAAAATCCTTTTAATTATGTCTTATTATTTTTTAGTCAATTTTATTATTATATAAAATTTGTATAACTGAATATTATTATTGGTATTTTTTAGGATGAGTTCCTCTGATTAAAAAATTCAAGAAAATATAGTGTGAAAATATGCTATTAAAGTTTATGGTGAGTAATATATGAGATGTAAATTTTGTAATCAAAGATACGTGAGAGGGGTGAATAGATTCAATCATCACTTAGTTGGAATTCATTATAGTTTTAAATCATGCCCAAAAATTAGTGAAAATGCTAGATTGAAACGTAAAGAGACATTGACCAATTATAAGGATCAAAAAATAAAAAAGAAATGATTTATTCCAAGAAATTGGTATGAGTCCAACTTCAATGAATGAGAATGTCTTATCCAAAATAAAAACTGTCTTAGGGAGTAGGAGTGAGAGTGAGAGTGGGGAACCTATTCTTAGGAGTCCCATTGATAAATTTATTATTTTTACAAACTCATCAAAGTGTTTTGAATTTAAGGTGGAAGCAAGAAGAAAGGAAGGAAGTATGTAGAAAAATCAGTAGGTTTATTTATTCAAAAAATTCTTTCATTTAATACTGTAAATGATCCTTATTTGATTTTTATGATGGATGCTATTCTAAATTTTAGGCCCGAGTTTAAGCATCCATCTATGCACGAATTGAGAATATATGTTCTTAAAGAAGAGATGAATGATCTAAGTATCATTATGGAAGATCACAAAAAAGTTAGAAAATAATATGAATTATCAATTATGTCAGATAGTTGGTGAGATGGAAAAAAGTAGGTGTATTATCAATTTTTTAGTGAATAATCCTGCTGACACTTGGTTTATGAAATTAATTGATGTTTCTGATATAATAAAAAATGATGAATTATTGTTCAAATATCTTGATGACGAGGTTGAAGAAATTCAAGAGAAGAATATTGTACAAGTTATTACTAATAATGATTCTAATAATGTGAATGCTGGAATGAGGCTTATGAAAAAAAATGAGAAGATCGTGGTGGACTCCTTGTGCTGCACGTTGTATTGATTTGATGTTAGAAGATATTGAAAAGTTAAATATTTATGATATTATACTTGCTTGAGCTAGGTAAGTAGTGAAGTTCATATATGATCATACTTGGGTTCTTAATTTGATGAGAATATTTATAAAAAATCATAAACTTTTTCATTTAGTAATTATATGTAGAGGTGTCAAACGGGCCGGCCCGGCATGGACCGGCCCGTTTTTTAGGGCACGTTCGTGCTACCGTGCTGGGCCGGGCACGGTTTAAAAATAGTCGAGCCCGGCACGGCCCGTAGGCACGGCGGGCAGTGCCTTGCCTGGCCCGCTCGGGCTTGCCTGCCCGAGCGGTTCGGGATACTGGAAGACTGCGGGTCGGGTCGAATCAGAACCACCCTGTGGTCTTTTTTTGCGGGAGGGGAATCCTGGGGTCGGGCTCACGGGACACCCGGCACGGGATTCACCCTTGCCGGGGTGCCGTGCCGCGTGCCAAACTGTGCTGGGTTAGGCACGGCACGGCACGGCTCATGCCAGACACGGCACGACACGCGCCTAACCTGGGCACGGCATGGGCTTGGGCACGTAATTTTTCCGTGCCTGGCCGACCCCGGCACGGCTGAATCTTGCCGTGCCGGGCAGGGCCGGCCTAGCCCGGTTGACACCTGTAATTATATGGTTTGCTATTTTATTTCTTAGTCTCTAAAGTCTTTATAAGCAAAAGTAAGGTCGTATAATAATGTTCTTCTTCAAGAAATATTGTTGTTCAAGCAAATGAGCTAAAAAGGTAGGTGTGAAAGCTCGAACAATAGTATTGTTTGATCCAAAATTTTGTTCACATATTACTTTTTGCATTAAGACCATTGTTCTATTAGTTAATGTATTGAGAGAGGTTGATTTAGAGGAAAAATCAGACATGAATTATATTTACGAGTTGATAGATTCTGTTAAGAAGAAGATTGTTTTTTTAATTATAAGGGCGTGGAGAGAAGATGTAGCCCAATTTAGATAAATATTGATGTAAGATAAATTCTGCAATTTCATTGACTTTTACATGTAGCATGTTACTATCTTATTCCTTAATTGTAATATGAGGATAAATTTCTAATGTTGAAGTGAGAAAGGAATTATTTGAATGAATTGATAGGATGTTGGATTATTAAGAATGTTTAAAAGCTGATATTTAGTTAGACTCATTTGACCAAGTAATGGGTGAATTTGGGACTCATATTGTAATTAATTCTAGAACATTAAAAAGTCCTACATGCTGGTGGATATGTTTTGGAGGTCTAACACTAGGGTTGCAAAAGTTCGCTATTATAATCTTTAACCTTACTTGTAGTGTTTCGGGATGTGAAAAAATTTATATCACATTTGAATCGGTAATATTTTTATTTTTGAATATATATATATATATATATATATATATATATATATATATATATATATATATCAAAGTTAGAGAACTTTATTATTTTTTAATATGTAATTTTTTTTATTTTATTATTTACAGATACATTCAAAAAAAGAAATAGACTTGAACATTAAAGGTTGAATGCTCTAGTGTATGTAATGTATAATATTAAATTGAGAGAATGAAGCCTACAAAGAAAATAAAATATTGATTTGAATAATGAGTGGATTGCGGATAAAAAAGATCTCCTTCTCCCCCTTGATCTATGTTGGCTTTAGGATGATGAGTTATTTAATGTTGATTCTATTAGAGTTGTATGATCCAACTTTCAACAGACTCAAGAATAATCGGATCAAATGATTTCATCACATTCCTATAAAAGAAAACTTAATGAAGTATCAAGTAAGTACACAAAATTAAAGTCATAAATTTAACTAAATCTAATAAAAAATCTTATAATATTTATATTTAATTATTAATTTATAATTTTTACTAGGTCCAAACAAAGATAGATAAATATGAATTTAATTTAATACCAATCGATGAAGATGAAAATTTAGATGAATAGAGAATACATGACAGTGAATAATTTTTTATTTTTGATACATTGGATGAGAATAATAATACTCTCGAAGAGGAAAATTTAAATTGAAGTAATTTATTTTAGCTTTTATTGTATGACTTTGTTATGATTTTTTGTGAAACTAGTAAACTTGTTTATTTTTTTTTAATAATTCTAATGAATTCTTTTATTATTTTTATTTATATTTTTTTATTTTATATATTTTAAAATATTAATTAATTATATATTATGATGTTCAAAAACTTATGCCTCAACGTTTCGATGTTTACGCCCCATCTCACGAACACAAAAAATATTTTGTCTTACGTTTTTGTCTTTTAAAATTTTGCTTAAAATCAAAGTGATTCCTGAAATTTTGATCCCTACATTTATCTAATTTCATTATGGTCGACCTAATTGTTGCACATGGATATCACTTTTATGATTGTCAAGTTTTTTTTTAATTATTGGGTGGGACCCCGACCCAATTGGGCTGTGGGCACAAAGTCCTTGGAGAAAGGTAGACAATTCCGTCCCAGTCATAGAGGGTAACTGTGGGATTAAAACTCGCAATCCAAAGGTTGTGAGTTGTGCATCCAGCCAATCCAACTGTTATGTGGTTGGTTTATGATGGTTGAAGTTTCATAAAATCATTACCCAAGTTTGAAGTGGGAAATCAAAACAAAATCATTGACACAATTAACACTTCAAAGCAGTGACACTACTAATATATGTTCTTGTCAGTTAAACATAACCACTTGGCCTCTCAGTATATAAAATAAAAATCCAGACTCAGCTACACTTTCCAAGACTGACACTTTATACTAAGGGTGTAGAAAGGTTACGTTTGGTTTACTACCTCTCATGCTTTTTCAATGTTGCAAGTTTGACATCAACCAAATGATCACTTCATGCTAGGAAAGTTATCGATAATACAGATGAGTCATGTATGAAAGTTGGTAACAAAAGTTTCTAGTCTCAGTCTTGTGGATGCAAAAACTTCAGAGATTCAAGATTGATGTGTGTGTGTGCTTGTAAACCCACATTGTCTTTCATGAGATATTGAATCCAAGAGACTGATTACATTGTGAATGCATGCCTTTCTTATGGCTAATGCAGAGGTCAATGAAAAAGATTATCTTATTAAAAATAAAAATATGATATACAATTACAAAATTAAAGAAAAACTTAACATATAAATAGAAAATAAAACTTATAGGGGCAGCCCACATATTTGGTGCTCTCATCATAAAGTAAAAAAATTTAATATTATAAATTGTAATACATCTTTTAAGTTAATACATAAATATCTAGAAGATCCAGTTATTAAAGGCCCGCCTAAAGCCTATGCTGCCATGCGCCATCATAGAAACAAAAGAGCTCCTCACCTCTGCCATCCTTTCACAAAACATCTTATTCTTGAAGCTCCCCACAAATTAATTATTTTTAAAGTTTCTTATAAATTATTTTATTTCCAAATTTCTCATCTTTTCAATTCATGAAAATTATATGCAATATGTTTGTTATCTTAGAATTTTATATGTTTAATTGTTAAAATTTTATTTTTTTGTTTTATAATTCTGAATGCTTATGATAATGAGAGATGTTATTAATATTTTTATTATATTTGATGTTTTTTACTTAATTTTATTTTATTAATAAATAAAAACTATAGATAATATTTTGTAAAAGATATAATATATATATATATTACGTAAAATGCATCTCACAAAAAAATGCATCTTCATTGTGCATTGCTTCTTAATGTTTCAAAAGATTTTTGTTTTTCAATGTGTCTATTACCTCAAATAACTATAAGGCCAAACTTGAAAGAATGAGAGGTAAATTAAGATATTCTTAGGGCTTTCATAAATATACATTTATGTTTTTCATATGATTATGAATATTAAATTTGAGACTATATATCTTAATATTTGACTATTGTAGTAAAGAGTAATGAGAAAAATGATTGAAAATATGATTTTCTTAAGTGTCCGATTCAAATAATTTGATATATAGTTGTGATCATCTAGAGGTGTCAAGTAGGTTTTAATTCATCAAAAAATATGGTGTATTAGATTCTAAATAAATCCAACTGAGTGGTGGAGTCTTTGAGGTTGGATTTAGTTCTGCCTCTACGTTGATTTCCTTTATATATCACTATGATAGATTTTATGATTAGATTTTTGGAGGATTTAAGAGTAACTATTATCATATTGACATATTTGTAACTCGTATATCATAGGATTCTTAGGTGCATATTTATGAATAACATATTAAAATATTAAAAGTTAAAAAATAAATAATAACTAATAAATTTAGGGAATATAGTGGCATAATATTTGTGATATCTGATATCTGGATTAGTTGTTATGATGCATTTTATGCATGTTTAATTACCTACTATATAAATTTTAAATAGACACCAAATAAAAATATATTAGGATTTTTAGAAATTTTTTATCCTCATGATTACCTGAAAATATATAGTATATGATGAGAATTTTTAGAAAATATAATATTCAAAATAAAATATATAGTATTACATTTAATAATATATCTAATAATATAGTAGCCATTAAAATGTTAGGATCATTAGAGATGAGCTATTAGGAGAGATTTTTTACGTTAGATACTTATGTCACATTATTAATCTTAAAGTACAAGCCCATGATGAATGTCGTTTTTTCTACTCTAAAAAAAAATATCTAAATCATTAAAATATGTTCAGATGCCTAGTAGACAATAAGAATTTGATAGTCTCTATTTATCAGCGGGTCTAAAGAAAAAATTCTAAATGGATGTGAGACATTGTTGGAATTATATTTATATGGTGTTAGAGTTATGTGTTGGATACGCATACGTGATATCCAGCTATGCTAATAGTAAGAATGACTAACTTATTATTGATGATACTAACTGAGATATAGAAATTTTATTTATGAAAAATTTAAAGATTTTTTATGACATGATGAATATGTATTTGTCAGTTTATATTTCAATGACTTATATTGTACTCAGGTGCATATGTAGTATTAGTTGTATATTTAGGAAGTTTAAAAATGATCTGACATTTAATAAAATAAATGTTGATATGAAAACTAAGTAATTAAAATATTAGTCCATTATTTTATCTCATTATTATCTGGCTGCCTGTATGGGGACCCTAAGATTAAGGTGGAAGGAGTAGACAATGTTTTGACATACGTATCATCGTGCATGAATTAGGAACATCATCTTGAAGGATTCATCCACAAGAAGTTAAATGAGTTATTTACATATAGCAACATAAGGTATGGTGGTAGTAGTAGTTAGACTCCGAGTACAAACATGAATATTTTATTTGGAGACGATGTCTTAGTTATCGATTACTACTCAATCTTATCACATAATAATAATAAGAATATTAATATTTTACAATGTTATAAATCATTTGAGTCTATATATCATATGATGTTTAAGATGACACGAGATCTACTAACTCATTTTCTTTTGGTGTCGGCATAACATCAGTCTTTTGTTGTTGTTGTAATTAATGTGATTCCAGATAAAAGATCGTGATTACAGTCATATATTGTTGAGACACTAGCATGCATTAATGATTGAGAGGATTTAAGGTTGAGCATCTATGATCGAGATCGTGTTAGAACAAGAACGAATGAGTTGCTGGTAGATGATAATTCATGAGATTTTGAGGAGGTTGAACTCACCGCTAGTGATGCAATCAGACATTTATGCGATGATGATTAGTTGCATACCATACGGGTTAACATTGAGATTGATCTATTGAGACAATTGAACTTGCTGTATTATTATTATGATTGAGATTGATAATGTTTATAGTTTATCTAATGTTGTTATGATTTGTGAGTTATGTTTTTGTTTTTGTGTCATTTTATTTATTTTTGGATTGAATAATGAATGAATAATTATAATATTTTTTTGATTTTTTTTTTGTGATTTATGTGATTTTAAACTTAATAAATAATATAATGTAAAATTGTATTCACAACTCATAAATTAAAGAATTAGAAATTAAAAAAAAAGTTGATTTTTTTGTGTCATTTTAGTTGAATAATTAAAATCAAAAAAAGTTGATTTTTTTGATTTTTTTTGATATTGATAAAAGTTGGAGCACAATTAGAGTCTAAATATCTGTTTAGTTAAAAATATTCATGATCACTAAAAATAATACTTTGCCGAGAATATTTTTTTACCTATTAGAGTATGTAATGAGTTATGTCATAATGAATATATCATGATAAATCTTTAAAATAATTAATCATATTATTTGTATAAATTATATATGATTTAATAATAATTAAATATTTCATTTATCTTATAATTTATATAGTCAAGTCAACTAAAAGACCAACATTTAATAAAATATTGATATTTGATTCAAAAAACATATTTGCTAAAGTGCAACCCAAAAAATTAATATGTGAAAAAATATCTAAGATATATCCTATGTGATAAGATATTATCTTTATAATTATTTATTATTTCAATTCTAAAAAAATATTTGTCCTATTATTTTTTAGTTTAGAAATTATTAATGAGGTTCTAATTGAGCTGAGTAATTCCTAACTTTTATTTGTTTGTAATTAGCATATTTTCTCCATATATAATTAACAAAATAAATATCATCTGATTTTTTTTGGAAAAATAAAAATAAATCATAATACACTTGTGCAACTTAAACAAGATAACTTTGATTAAAAATCTAAAAAACTAAGTTGTTGGAGACTACTCTAGCTCATATAAGATTTTTCACAATCACAAATTTGGATTTAAGTACTTTTTTTGGTCTTGAAAATTAGGTAGTTGCTTCATATGCTTCCCCTCCTTAAGATCATAACAGAACAAAGTTTTCTTCATGAACAACTAACATATTATTCATTTTTAAGAAACTATAAGAGTAATAGGTATACATATGGAGACTATCTTGATAACTGAAAAAAATATTTTGATAATCAATTCTAGAAGTCTAAGTCAATCTCATCGCATCAAATGTTACCTTCATGTTATCTATTGTGCCAACGTAAATAGTTTTCATAGTGAATATCTACTTCCAACAAATAATAGATATTATTGAAGATTGAGTTACTAGTTTTCAATTCTCATTAAAGTTGGTTGGAGATATTTATTTTTTTTAATCATGATATGATAACATTTAGGTGAGCTGTCTTAAAATAATACCCGAATATCTTAATATCATCAATAAAATTAATAAAATAATGAAAGAAGATAAAAAATATGAGTATAATAATACAAGTAAAATATGATGTGGAGTACAATTCATTTTTTTTTTTCGAAAAACAATCAAAAAGACTTATCTACAATATCATGTGACTTCTTGTATGACTTTTCTCTATTTGAACATGTTGTATATGCTTCTTTCTATTGCGGTAAACATAACGTCTTGGATAATCAAGTATTTTAACTCTCAATTAATTCAAAATTGAGATTTGAATTGACATGGGGCTTTCAACTTTTCTATACTAAGAAAGATTTCTCTTTTGTGGAAACTTTACTCTCTTCTAAATTAAAATTTTATGTATTTGTTGATACATATGATAACTTGAGAGAAGAGTTAACATAGTATGAATCAAAAATAACTAAAATGTGACTTTTTATTGGTTGAAGGCTCAAGTGAGATTTTAGAGAGGTTATAAAAACTAAAAGATTCAAGTACTTCTAAATTTTTATCTTGTTTATTCCATAGACTTGTTAAAGAATGATTCATGCTAAAAAAAATATTAATACTAATTAGTATTTTAGTTGTCTTATTATTTTTTTGAGAGGATCATAAACAAAATCTATATTCACAAAATTTTGGAAAATAAATTAAATAATTATTTTTAAAGTTGCAATATCTAAAAGTATACACGATAAGAAATTATAAATTAAGATATTTGATCAATCAGATAGTTTATGATTAAAATTGAATTTTCCCAAAAATATCATAAAATACTTTTATCATAATAAAATATTCTAAATATTACAATAAATATTTATTATTTCTTTGTGTAAGATAACTAAGAATTTTTATGTCATATATGTTTTGCAAGTAGGAAAAAAAAATATTCTAATATAATTTTTTATAAATTATGCTTCACAATTTAAGATAATTAAAATTCATCACTTGACAAGTGATTTTTATTTAATTTCTCATAATTTACGATAATCAAAATTCTTAGTTTGATCAGAAATTAATGATTAAATCAAGAATAAATAAATAAAAGATTAATAATATTCAAAACCTTATAGGACGAGTAATTATAAAAGAGAAAACTTACATATCATAATGTTCAATTTTGGAAAAAATCATTATTAAAATCTTCAAATCTTATAAGACAACATTGATAAACAAAAAATAACATAAAAATTGAGTTGTTTTGTTAGCTAACTCAAAATTAGTTATTTGAGAATCAAGAAATAATTAGAACATAAGAAAAAAAATAAAATAATTAATTTAATGTTGTATTATCATAGATTTCATATATCTTGTCATTAACTATAATAATATTTAAAGAACTAAGATTAAATGTAGTAATTAACTAATAATTATCTATGATATGATTATATTTTATGAGTAAGTAACCTACGAGCTTGAAGTAGAAAGATGGATTGCTAGAGCTGTAATATATGAAGAAATGATTTATTTGACTGACTACTAAAGAGGATATTTGCATATTCTTCTTTATTAAAGGTTGTGGCTAAAGAACTCTACTAGATTTCTTTAATGGATCAAATAGTTTATCTACGCTGTGAACAAATTTCTAATATTGTTGGTCTCTGCTCTGAATATTATTAACAACACATTTTCTAGTATGTCATCTCTTTCTATCTCGTGTCATGAGTAAGGGCCACCAAGGTCATACCACGCTATCATGCGTGCACTATACTACACGCCATCCTACATCATTTTTGCACACACTGCACCACTATTGCACTCACCACTCTGTACCACATTTCATTATGCTTCTATACGTGCATATACTTTCCACACTACTCGACATGCCATACAGTTGCACACATATCACTGTTTCACAGTGCACACTCTCTGAACAACATCGATGCATTGTTGGCTTCGGCACCACTATCATACACCCACACTTTGTTGATGAGAACAGTGGGTTGGCATCGCTCACAGTCACTAACTCACAGACACTGTTGAAGCCAACAGTGGGTTGGCGTCATTGCACATATTTCCTCGGCATCTCATCTCTCTCTCTCTCTCTCTCTCTCTCTCTCTTTCTGTCTACATTAATTTAGTATTTTTCAAACTTTCTGATACTGTATAGAAATGAAAAAAGAGTACACTATATTTGAAAGAAAAGATGGAATACACTCACATAACAAAAAAAACCTTAGCCCATGAATAGAAAACAAAAGTTATAGGGGCAGCCCACATGCTTATTACATGTAGCTAAAAAAGTCAACTATCTAAATGGTCAGTACTTTTGGCACAAGAGCAGTTATTAATCTCACCTTTAGTTTTAATCTAATCCTCTTCATCATCAATGATAATCTTCATGATTTATTCTTGCTTTTATTTTATCATTGGTTTTTCTTCTCTAATGGTCTAAGCATGAGCTCACAAATCTACTTAATTGAAATAACATTAATCAGATTTAGCATGATTTGATGCCATTGTTGATAGTCTAAAATCTTTTTCGAATGAATAGGTATCCTAATATTTTGAAGTGAAAATGTATGGAAGAAAAATGTGAGTGAGAAGCTGCCGAAAATAAATGTTTTGGAATGATTAATTTGCTCCTATTTTTCATCTGTTACTGAAATTACCTGACATGGCATACAATAGCCAGGGCTACAGAGTATCCCATTGCTATAGTAGTGTGGCTCATTGCTATGAAAAGATCTGGCATTTGAAAAAAATGAAAAACATTATTTTAGTTGAACTAATCTTGCCTAGGTCAGGTATGTCAACTATCAAAAAACATGAAATATTTTTTATTTCACTGATTTTGTTTTCTAAGATATAAATACTCCAAGGAAGTTTTTTTTTTTTGAAATGAGTATGGTGAACTGTATGTTCTTATTTTATAGTAGCGTATTCCACTAAACTAGGTCAGGTTCGGGCTAGCTTGGGCGTGAGCTAATGATTATCTTTGGCTTAGCTCGATTTGGCCCGAACTGACCACATTCTTTTAAATGACATATGTGTTTCACATGCCAACTCAAGTTAAGATATCTGCCCAGCTCAGGTAAAGGTATTAAATGAGTCATGCCATCATGCCATAATGCCAAATTCTGAAGGTGCACATAAAAGAATGTGCACCTTCAGATAGGTGCACATAACCCTATTGTGTGAAAACGTAATGGGTGGTTGGCTTACGTGGTTGGCCCAATTACAATCGACCATGTGATCGATTGTTTTAAAAAAATTGGACGGCCCCATCAATTTTTTTTAAAATATAAATTAGACTGCCTGGGCTGGTTTACCGTGCTTACTGGGCCAGGCACACTGGTCATGCCTAGTACGACATGATACACAAGTCATGTTGGTCCAACACAGCACTAATCGTGCTATGAGGGCTCGGCCCGACACAAGGCATGGTTCTGGACTATGTTGTGTCAGGCCAGGCACTGCTGAACCAGGCTAGGCCATGGGCCGTGCCTAGGCCATCAGGTCCTTTGTACACCTCTAGGTTCGGGGCACTGCCCAAGCACATTTTGTCTTCTGGGTCAAATTTGACATGTATTGGCTGGTTGTGGGTGGTGTCGTGCCACATGCTTTGTGACGTGTGGGCAAACTCCAAAACATGGCATGACCTAAGCTGTGCCACCTTGTCACCCCACATATGTTCGAGGCATAAGTCTTGTGGTGTCGGGTTGGGCCATGTCTGTATCAGCTTTTGTGGCTGTGCCAGGGTCTTCCTGCCCATTTGCCATCTATAATGTCTGCTACTAAATACCATCAAATGATTTGTTTATGGGATACTTATAATATCTCATGTAATAGAGTCATTAGGACAATTAATATGCCTAGATCTAATTAAGATTTAGTTGGTTAATTAAATGAAAACTCATAAATATCTCAGAAAGCTTCAGATATATACATTTTTTCATGAAAAAAATGATTAGGTGATGACTTCACTCCTGATAGTAAGCTGACTAACAACAATTAGTGTTAGTGGTGATAATTGATGGTGGCCATTTATAGGGATTAAGGCAATTGGTCACTGTTACTTTAATCTTATACTTTAAAAGAAAAATAAAAAGAATTGTTTCACAGTTTCTGAACTATTGAACCTTAGGAAGGCCAGGCGTACTTTGCCTAATGCACTAGAAAAATGAGTGTGAAACTTAGACTAGGCACCCTTACTCATCTTTTAAAGCTATCAGTATACTATAGTCTAATCAATTTTTCGTTTTCAAAATATAATTGTCTTTTCAAAACTAGTTTATATTAGACTATCTTTTGTGGAAATAGAAGATTGATTCTAATCTTTGATGCTTTCTCTGGCTCCATTGATATTGGAATCTGCAGATTATGTATTGCTATGCAGTGAATGGAAAGACTATATCTCCGTGCACCTATGGTTGACTGGATGTTCAGAGGATATGAATGGCCGGTTAGAGAAAATTCCCGGATTTTGTAAATGGATAATTGAAAAAGAGCATCGTTCATATATTGATGTGTTATCAAATAAGAAGGAAAATCTAGTTTATCTTACTGCAGATGCAGAGACAATGTTAGATGACCTTGATCCAAATAAAGTCTATATTATTGGTGGGCTAGTAGATCGGAATAGGTGGAAGGGAATAACCATGATTAAAGCTAAAGAGCATGGAATCCAAACAGCTAAGCTTCCCATCCACAAGTTTTTGAAGATGTCAGGCTCCCAGGTGAAAGTGCAACTGGTTTCATGTGTCACAT
This sequence comes from Sapria himalayana, assembly GCA_029783825.1. NCBI lineage: Eukaryota > Viridiplantae > Streptophyta > Magnoliopsida > Malpighiales > Rafflesiaceae > Sapria > Sapria himalayana. The sequence continues at coordinate 46,137 of JAREIK010003680.1, forward strand.
TTTGATTGTTCACTATTTTGTATATATTTTCTGTGTTGTTTTCTTGATGGATAAATGACATGATTTTCTTATTGCATAACCTAGATTAATTTTTTGTTAGACATTAAAACTCAAGAATTGAACTCTTCTTATTAGGTGCACACACACACACACACACACATATGCAATTACATAAACATTAACATATTGGATATTATTACAATTCTGTAATTAAAAGTGTTTGGATGTATATTATTGAAATGGTTGGTTGCTTGGGGAGTCCTCATATTGTGTGTGGGTACTAGAGGTTGTCTTAATTAGAGGTGTCAAATGGGCCAGGCTTGCATGGTCCATTTTTTTCGGGTCCATTGGGTTGCGTGTGTCGTGCCAGGCATTACATAATTCCTTGGAGGGCATGCTTGACATGACCCATGGCTTGAAATCCATCAGGGTTTGGGTTGTTTCAGGTCGGGCTGGGCCTTTTTTAGGAAATTAGGGTTTGGGTGCTGTGCTGCCGTCGCCCGTCCGGCATGCCGAGCCGTCACCCTTTGGGCATCGCCATGTCGTCTTCTCGTCGGGTGTCGCTCGCTGCGTGGTCACTTGTGCTGTGTCCATGAGCCAGGAACCCTTGCCGTGCCTGGCACTGTAAGCTTGCCGAATACCTTGACAAGGCACGACATGATTCTTGCCAAGGGTCCACTTAGCATGGGCCTGAGCACAGTATTGTAGCATGTCGTGCTGGGGTTAGGGCTGGGCTAGGGCCACCGTCTTATTTGACACCTTTAGTCTTAATGTAATGATATGTATCTTTGTTTAAGGGTGACATGCTGTGAGTCAAAGACTCTTCAAATATAATCTTTATGATTTTCAGATATAAGATTATTAAGATATTAATTTCTCTCAGATTTTATACTAAGTGAGAACTTTGTCAATTGGGTATGACCTCAAACTGGAAGAACTAGCACTACCCATTTCAATTTGGGTTGTGCCCTTTGGGCAAGACATTACCTGTTGCTTTGTGTCGGGTGAGCCCAATGCACACCTTTGCTTGTGGAATGTGAACAAAAGACTTTGCGAGGTCAAACTCTCAAAACCACTATATGTACTTGGATGAAAATAAAACCTGCACAAAAAATATATTCGTTGTCCCTCTTATCAATATATTTACTATTCATTCAATTACTAGTACAAATCATTTTGTAAAAACTTATCTTGAGAAAAATATAATTGATTTTTTTTTGGATTGGAGCACTTATGAATTGAGGTACTTCTAATATCTAACAATATGAGGCAAAATAAACATTTCTTTTAAGTTAATGCATAAAAATTCAATATGCTCAGCTAAAAAGTAATAATTGAAATTTGATTTGATGCTATCAGATATTTTTTGTTTATAATTCTCATGTCTCATATAGTCAACTAAAGAATTAATAGAAACTATATTATTCAAAATTTTCTCAATTGAGACATCACTGTTATGAGCTAAAATGAATGAACATTTTTAAAATATATATTTCTTTGAGATAAATTACCTTTCGAGAAAGTAATTAATTTTGATTTCGAAAAATTATCTATTTTACTCGATTTTTTTAATTAAATTGAGATTGTTTTAAGTCCATGGGTAGTGTAATATCTAACACATTGTTGCCAATGGTGATAATGTTATCCATGTACTCGAAATGAAGTAAGTTTGTCATATGAAAGTTATGAAAAAGGTATGGGTGAGAATGTGGGTCAGACCTGGTTGAATTGTCTTGTTGGCCTAGATGACCTAACTTGACAACCTGCCCCTTGTCCAGGCATACCTTCATGGGACAACAGCTCAAAAAAGTGCCATTGGAAATCATACAGAGTCTGAGCTCTTGGCCTTGCATGACACGACCTGATGCCCAACCTCATCAGTATTTTTGATTTGTTGGCCTTTTGTGAGCATCTAGTCATTGGATGTGTACTTCCATCGGCTGGATTTTATTTAACATCCCTTAATTATTTATAATTACTCTCATTTAATTTTATCTTCTCTTAAAATAATTTCTTCTTGTATTTGTTAGGACCTGAACCTAACTTCTTTGTTGATACCAAATGTTAGGAATTAAACCAATCAAGGTCCAATGCCAATGTGATGGACAAACATATTGCCCACAAGCTCTCGTTGTCTATTCATTTGATCTATCTCGGTTCACCACTCGGTTCATCACTGCCGTGCCGTTGTTGCCCATTGGGCGTCGCTGTTCGTCCCCCGTCGGACATTGCTGCGTCGGTCGTAGTGCTTCTATTGGTGCATCATTGCTCGTGCTGTGGGCACGTGCCACTCACTCGAGTCGTGCCTTGCACGGCACGCATGCCTAAGACCCTCTGTACGGCACACCTCAATTTGTGCCCAGGGTCCACTCGGCATGTGCCTGTGCATGCTATAGTACTGTGCCGGGCAGGGACATGCAAGTTTGAATTGTGCTGGATTTTGGGTTGGGCTTGGGCTGTCCTGCCCGTTTGACACATCTAAAGTGGTCCCCCTCAAGCGGTCGTTCGGATGGTTGATTTTTTTTTTAAATAAAATTTGACCATCCCATTACAAGGTGGTCCATTTTTTAAGCAATCGGCCATGTGGTTGATTGTATTTGTCTTAAAATGACAATCCCTTGGCCATCACGGCCTTGCACTCGATTGTGCCACTGACAGGTAATGATGAAGATGCATTATCTTTGTATCTTTGTTATTCGACATGGTCAAGCATGATTGTGCACTCGATTGTGCCCATCGTGCCGTGTTGTTCTGGTTGATCATACCTATTAGGTGGAAAGTGGGCTTGGTGGCCTAGGCATGATCCAAGGCACGATCTGACTGAGTCGTGCCTGGCCTTGCATGGCATGGTCTAGAATCATGCCTGGATCTGTGTCGTGCCGGCTCAAGGCACGAGTCATGTCGTGCTGGGCCAGGGGGTGCCAGCCCAGGCATGACCCGGTTGCTTGGCCTGTAGGTACAATATAGTGGCACTGTAGGCTACAATGCTCGGACTGGATTTTGGGCGAGGTTTGATTGGACCGTATCCGACCCACCCGATTCTTTTTTTAAAAATAATATATTATAAAAAAAGTCTATCTACCTTTAATACATGGTAATTTTTTTTAAGAAAACTGCCATATGTTTGGCTGAGGGGGTCTGCGTGGCACAGTCTAGGCACACAAGGATGTGCCACGGGGTGGTGCACGCCTGTTCTCCCTTCTCCAGATTTGAGTGCCCAAGCCGAGCCAAGGAAGCACGAATACGGCTCCCTACAGTCGTGTCCATGTGTCCGACACCTGGACACGTAGACCCGACACGGATACGTGTCTGATATGCCACGTGGCGTATCATTGCACAATCTGTATCCGATACGCCACGTGGCATATCGGATGGTTGCGTCAGCAGCCATATCCACGTTTATAGTGCTCGATGTCCGACGACGTCGGGTGGCCAACGTTGCAGCATGGGCGACATTGGCCACTGGCAGGGACGGGCGCGATTTGAGTGGAAAGGAAGGGGCTGCGCGATTTGAGGGGAGAGACAGGGGCGGCACGATTTGAGGGGAGAGGCAGGGGCGGGCGCGTTTGAGGGGAGAGGCAGGGGCGGGCGCGTTTGAGGGGAGAGGCAGGGGCGGGCGCGTTTGAGGGGAGAGGCAGGGGCGGGCGGGCATGATTGAGGAGAGAGGCAAGGGCATAAAATAAAATAATTTTATAAAATAAAATAAAAAAAATATATTTTTATATAATATAATTATAAAATATTATCTTATAAAATAAAATAATTATAAATATTATCTTATAAAATAAAATAATTATAAATATTATCTTATAAAATAAAATAATTATAAATCTTATCTTATAAAATAAAATAATTATAAATATTATCTTATAAAATAAAATAAAATAAATAAAATAAAATATTTTTATTTTATAAAATAAATAATATATATTTATTTTATATAATAAAATATTTTAATTTAATTTAATTTAATAATTTTTATTTTTTTATCATTCCGTATCCTTGCCGTATCCATATCCTAGTTTTTTAGAATTTGCCGTGTCTCCGTATCCTGCCGTGTCGTATCCCCGTGTCCGTGTCCGTGCTTCTTAGAGCCGAGCGCCCGAGTCTTGAGCTGACGGAATTTTCTGGAACCGATGTAACCAAACCGCTAACCTAAGTCCTAACAGTCCAAAATAAAAAAAAAATTAGTGGATCCAAGCCGTTGGATGCATTTCCAATGATCAGTGTAGAAGATTTAAAAAAATAGGGCAGAAAATAGGTCATAAACCTGATTCGGGTTTCTGACCTATTTTATCATTAAAAAAATTAAAAAAATTTTTTGGAAAAATCTTTTTAAAATAAATTCATTTGTTAAACTTTATAATGTTTTTATCCTCTCATATCTCTATTTCTCACTCTCACACTCTCACTCTTCTCTTTATCTTAATTTTTTCTCTCTTGATTTTTCTATTTGTTTTTGCTTCAACTTCGCTCTTGGGCATGAACAGTAGACTGTGGTGTGTGTGTTGTGACTTTTTCTATCCTATCTATATTTGGTATTCTATAAATAGATATTATTTTTTAAATTTTATTTATTTTTTATTTTTATTTAAAATTTAATATCAAATAAATTTTAATTTAGAAATTATAATTTAGAATATAATTAATAAACTAAAAAAATTTAAATGATAAATAATGAATTTAATGATAACAAAATTAATATAAACGTAAACGTAGAAAATTTTAATATTGATAATACACGGAAAGGTTCGAGATTGAAATAATCTTTTCTCTCATAGCTTCAACATAAACTCAAATATCTAAAAACCAAAAACTAGAACATTCATAGTATGGACTTATTTTAACATTATATAAAATAAAAATGCTAGGAAATGTCGATGAAGAATTGATACAATGCAAGTATTGTAAGAAAATATATACTTGTAGATGTGTGTGTGGGATTGAGCATCTTAAGAGGTATGCTGAATATTACACAAAAAAAATATGGTATATTAGATCATAGGTAAACCCAACTAAGCGGTGGAGTCTTCGAGGTTGAATCTAATTTAGCATTTTTGTTTACCCTTTACATATACTGTAACAAATTAGGGAGACAAGAAATAACCAAATTGATCACAATATTATGTCTTTCAATTATATTTTTGGAGGATCAAAAGATAATATCATACTGATTTAATTTCAACTTACATATCATAGGATTTCTATGTCCACATGTAGGGACGATATACTAAAATATTTAAAGTTAGAAAAATAAATAATGATTAATGAATTTAGGGATTATAATGACTTAATGTCCATAATGTTTGATATTTGGACTAGTCATGATTAGATGTGTCAAACAGGCCGAGCAGCCCGGTCCTGGCCAGAGACACCACCCGACTTAACCTAGCATGGAATGGAATTGTCCAACTTACATATACCGGACCTAATGTCGAGCTAGCCACGACCCACTACTTTTGCCTGAAGGCATGTTTCATCGGCATGACCTGAACTGTGCCTTGCTCCCTACCTTTGGATAGCTGGATCTTGGGCTGGTGTTTGGGCGAGCTTGCGTTCGAACTCTGAAGTCTGATTGACCAAAGATCGAACCTGACGTCCTGATCTACATTACAAAAGCCGAAGGTTTTGGAATCTCTGACAGTTGGGTCGGTTCGATGGTCGAACCGACCCAATTGTAAAAAAAACATGTTTTAAGTCGTTGGATTCGGCCCCAACAGCCAAGGGCAGAAATTTGATGGCTGTTGTGATTCTGCCCATTAAATATATTAAAAAAATTCAAAAAAATATATAAAAATGATTTTTTTTTAAATTATATTTTTTAAATCTATAGATATATCTTTTCTCATTCTTAATTTTTACCTTATTTTTTTTCTCTCGTATTATTTCTCAGTCACCTATCGACTCTCTCTCTCTCTCTCTCTCTCTTTCAGTCTCTCCTTTTGGTTTCAACATTTGAGGCTCGGGTGTGGAGTGTGAACTATTTATTGTGATGCACACATCATAAAGCAAATAAAATTTAATGCATTACAAGTATTAATTTTTAAATTTTGTTTTAGTTTAGTTTTTTTAAAATTTTAATGTGAGTTAAAAGTTTTCGTTTAATTAGTATAAATTTATATTTAATTGTAAAAAAAAAATTTATAATATAATTAATAAACTAATAAAAAATTAAAATGACAGATAATAATTTTAATAATGATAATAAAATTAATTTAAACGTAAACATAAAAAATTTTAATATTGATAATGATAATCCTATGGAAAGGTCTGAGATTGTCGTAATTTTAATTTTTTTAGTCATCTCAACCTAAACATCTAAAAAATAAAAAATTAGAAGGTAATTTATAATTTAAACTCAATTTAATATTATACAACATAAAAATATTAGGGGACCAATGAAAAATTAACACAATATAAATATTATAAAAAATTATTAACCTGTCCGAGTTCATGTGAGACTGGGAATCTTAAGAGGTTTGCCGAATAATGTATCAAAAAATATGATGTATTAGATCCTAGGCAAACCTAATTCACCAGTAAAGTTTTTGAGGTCGAATCTAATTCATTATTATGTTAACCCCCTTCATATACCATATCGAGTTAAGAAAAAAAAACATGATCAAATTAATAACATTGATGAGTATTTTGATTAGATTTTTAGAAGATTCAAGGGTAGTCAGTATTATGCAGGCTTATTATCAGCATGCATATCTTAGGATTCTTTAGGTCTATATTTAGAAACGAGATACTAAAATATTATAACTTAGAAAAAGAAATAATAATTAATTAATTTAGGGAATATAGTTGAGTAGTATTCATGATATCCGATATTTGGACTACTCATGATAATACATCTTTTGCATGCCTCATCGCTTATTATCTAAATTTTAAATGGACACTAAATTAAAAATATTAGAATTTTAGAGATTTTCTATATTCATGATGATTTGGTCATTATGAGTGTATGATGAGTATCTTTAGAGAATATAATATTTAAAATAAATATATAGTATCTCATTCGATAATATATTTAATAATAGAATAGTTATTAGCATGTTTGTTAGGACTATTAGAGATATGTCATTAGGAGAAATTTTTCACATTATATTTATATATCATGTCATTAATCTTATAGTACAAGTAGAAATGAATGTTATGTCTTTTGCTTTAGAAAATATATGTAACTCATTAAATTTTTTCATATGCCTTACAAACAACATGAGTTTGGTAGTCGCTATTTGTTTGATGGTCTAAAAAAGAAAAAAATTAATCGGATGTTAGACACATTAGAATTACACATATCTGATATTGGAATTATGTGTTGGATACAAACACGTGATATTTGACTCTCAATAATAAGAGTGATAAACTTATTATTGACGACACTGACTGGACAAAAGAAATTTTATTTATGAAATTTTAAAGATTTTTTATCACAAGACGAATATGTGTTCGTTAGTTTATACCTCACACGACGTGTATTGCACTCAGGTTTATATACAATATTAGTAGTATGTTTATGAAGTTTATAGATGATCTGATATTAATGACATAATTATTGAGATGAAAACTAAGTACTTAAAGTAATAGTTTATTATTTAATCTCTTTATTATCTAGCTAACTGCATAGATCCTAGGATTAAGGTTGACTGAGTAGAGAATATTTTTGATGTACATATTCTCGTGCATGAATTAGGAACACCAACCTGAAGAGTTCTTTCACGAGAAGTTGACTGAGCTATTTACATCCTACGATACTATGTATAGTGATATTAGTAGTCATGTTTCGAGTGCGGGCATGGATATCATATTCAATGATGATGACTTCTTCATTCAGTTAGCGAGGGGGAAACGATATGGTGGACCGTTAAATAAAAGCTAGATATCTTGATACTTAGATATCAATTACTATTCAATCATATCATATATTGATAATAATAAACTTGATATTTTATAGTAGAAATCATGCGAGTCTACATATCATGTACTATCAAAGATGACACGAGATCTATTGATTCTTCTAGTGTCGAGTTTTGTATTAGAGTCTATTTTTTCTGTTGTAGTGAATGCAATTTTAGATAGGAGATTATGATTACTATTAGATATTCTTGTGGCATTAACATGCATGAAAGATTGAAAAGATTTGAGCTTGGACATCCAAGATCGTGTTGCAACTACAGCAAGAGCGGATGAGTTAGTTGCTGATGAAGTTCATGCGGCTTTGATGGTGACTGCGATGAGCTTATTGTTACTACTGCTCACGGGTACTGCTAGTGATACTATCATACGCTTACGAGATTAATTATTTTTAGATTATCTTTGTCTAATTATTTTTGTTATTGTGCTTATTATTTTTATTATTATTTTATTATTACTTATTCAGCCATTTACTTATAGGATTGATATTTATTTAATATTTTAAAAGGCAAAGTATAATGTTAGATGTTTCTATGTTCATGAGCTAAGATGTAAGTCTCGAGATATTAAAGCATACATTTTTTGTTACGACATTAGGTGTAAATTTAATAAATTTAAATTTATTTAATTATCTACTTTTATTTTATTTTAATTTAATTATATTATTAATTTAATTGTATTTATTAAAGTAATATTTTTTTAATTTATACAATTATCAAATTTTAATATTTTTTTTAATTTATTTAAAATTAAATAAATTACCATTGTCCTTGCCTCTCCCCCCTCGCCCTTTTCCTCACCCTCGCTCCTTGTCCTCGCCTTTCCCATGCCCTCTCCTTTACTCCATAGAAAGCTTGATGAAGCTCTGTAGAGCTCAAGCGAGCTCCATCATGGTGCTTGCTGGAGCTGCACGAGCTCCATCTTGGAGCTTGGGGAGCTCTGTCGAGCTCCATCATGGAATCATCGAGCTCAACGGAGCTTGCGTATAGCTTTGTTTAGCTGATATTTTTTTAACTCCTTGAGGCATTTAATCAACACCTGCCTTGAGGCGTGCATCAAAGCATTAAAAACGCATTTAAAAAAAATTTATCTTTAAGAGTATGTTTTAATGATTAATCTGTATTGTTATTTTGTAACTTGTACGTGTTTTTAGTTATGAGTTATGACTTATGATGACACGATATTGTCCATTTGATACCTCTACGCATATAACTATTAAGTAGATTTTGCTACCAAACTCCACTTTCTTCATCGAGCCACTTATCTCATTTCTAGCCTTGATATTCTCAAAATTGTGGTTTGCTTGCTGAATAGGATAATTGTTATTATCATTTTTGCTTCTCACAAGCAACTTTACTTGAGGATATTTTCATATTCTTTCTTCTATATCCTACAACAAAAGAGCTGCAATCACGTTGTGTGTCAATTTATTGAACTGCTATTAATAATGACATTTAGATTGTTCCATGAATCCAAAAATGAATAAAACATTGTCTCCACTCTATCATCTTTGATTCCATAGCCTATAGATAGATGCGAGCTGGCTGATCAGTATGTTAAATTTATGTATGTGATTGAAGAAAGATACTTCATCACATACATAGATTGTATACCTTCTTTCTCAAGAATATTTGGTTAATTAATAATTTGTTCTGATAAAGATGTCCAATTACAACTATAATTTCTTTGTCATTTTATTTAGTGCTATTCATAAGCAAGTAGTCATCTAAGCATAATTGAATTAAGCATATAATCCTTAGTCTAGGTTTTATCATTCACCAGTAACATTAGACTTCAATTCTATATTTTTATCACTAATAGATGATTTAATAGTCTCAAATTTTGACTACAAATTTTTATACATCAATAAGTCTTTCATTTTAGTTCTAGAGTTTGAGATTTATGCTTGAATTTTTTTTATCTTCAATTCATTAATTCATTGTTATGATTGAACCTTGCTTCTTTGTTGATACCAAATGCTAGGAATCTGAATCAATAAGGTCTGATGTCAATGTGAATGGAAAACATATTGCTTGCATACTCTTGTCTTTGATTTGTTAGATTTACCTCAATTGACATCATGTGATAGGGAATATCAATGGTCAACGTAAATCCATAATGCTATTGATGTCAGGATTATATGTGAGTTGCAAGAGGTAGAGAACGAAGAAGTACAATCATATGCACAAAAGAGATTCACATAGAAGAGGAGGTGCAATAAGAGAGAACACACAAAATTATTGCTTTATTTCTTTTTTTTGTTCTACATATGATGTGTTATATTCTAATATAATAATATTTACTAATCACTTAAATATAATCGTGAATACAAATAAATATAATTGTGACATGTTCCATGCCGTGATATCAAATCAGTTGCGACAATATATTTTTGTCGTAATAACAATTAACAACAAAGTTAGCTATTTAGTGTCTCGGTAACAAAAGCATTTTCTAGACTATCTAGTCATAATCATAGTTATTTGAGACATAAGATATATGAGATACAAAAGTCTTTTGGAACATTGAGGCGCGAGGTGTAATTAAATCATGAGTTTTTTATGCGACATACTTTATCTAATATATAATAATTATATATTTTACTAAATTTTATTATTATTTTATCTATTAATGAAATGCATTCAAGTAAGATATTTTAACATAAAAAATTAAATATAATTAGTATTTTCATAAATGTAAGTATTTGAATTTTTTAAAATAATAAAATTTAATAATGTATATATATATATATATATTTGTATTTATAGTATATGTATATACATGTACATGTACAAATGTATATATATATACATGTACAATATATATATGTAATGTGTACATAGATGTGCATACATATTATATGTATACTATACAAATGTAGATATGTATCATGTATGTATATATATGTGCTTCCATATAGTACATGTATTGTTATATGTATATAATATATTTATATGTTATATGTAACTATATGTGGTGTGTGTATATATCTATAATATCTATATATCTAACCATAGATATCTATGTATCTACTATATATATATAGTAATCTATAGTATACATAGATATCTATGGTTAGATATATATGTATGTATGTATGTATATAGATATATGTAGAAATATATATGTATAATAACATATTTTTTACATATATATTTGTACTCTTTTTGTTCATAATTTTAAAAAATAATAGAAATAATTAGAAGTGTTATTATATTATTCACAAAAAATATTTAGACTACTAAGTTTTGTAAACTAAATAATTTTATGTGAAATTAATATTTAATTTTGTGCTGCTGGTTAGAATCTATACTATTTAGAATATAATTTCATACTATTTAGATATAATTTATGCGTGTGAAATTAATGTGTCCCATAATAATATTATATAATTTCATACTATTTAGATTTTTATTAGAATTTACAAAAACATAATTATTAGTTTTAATCTTCTGATTATAGTTTATTGTTCAAAATACTATTAACCACATTTTAATATTTAAAGCAAATATGAATTTATTAATGTATATATATTCATGTTGACAATATTTGTGAATATTGAATACAAAGTTTATGTTGTTAATGTGTTTTGTTAATAACTTGATGATGTATTTGTACTATACCAATATTATGTGTATCATATCAACCTCTTAGTTAGATATATATATGAAATGATAAGTATCATATTAAAAATATTTGTAAATTCCTGTTTAATAATAATTCATATCTTGTATAGTTGAATTAGTGAAATTATCAAACATGATGTTTAAAATCTTAAAATTTGAAATAGATATAGAGGCGAGGTGAAACTCTAAGTTTAATATTGAAAGATACTATAAATATAATATTAAAAATTATTTTGATATTTTATAATTCATTAAAAAAAAATTTATTAATATATTAATTAGTTATTACATAAAAAATAATAGAATTTTAATTTTTTTATGATCAAACTACTTCATTTTCTGATATTTATTATCCAATATTTTATTTTAGTTTTTTAATTATTACTTTTATTTTGTGTCTATCAATGATGATTCATTTGGATAATAATAAAAAAATGGAGATAATTAATAAATTGGAATTGCGATACCATTCTCATATTATATTTTGTTCTTGTAGTTTTAGATCCAAAAGTTAAATTAATATTTATAAACTATTTTAGATCTAAATTTTATATGCACATATTTCTTACATATACGAAAAAAGTTGTTTGAATATTTAATATATGAAATTATGTTCAGGTAATATAACTCGAAGGTTTCTAATACAAAGAAATCAATTATATAGACACATGATTAAGAGTAAATAAACAAAGGTTGATGTTATCATTTTCAATCTCTCAACATATAATAATGGTCAACACGATACTCTCTCTCCCTCCCTCCCTCCAAAAGTTTATGTCTAGTCGATAAGTAAATTCCTCTTCAAATTGGAAGTCCAAGTGAGACTATAGAAGTAAGAAAAATTAATACTTAAAAAAGTATATCAATATTTATTAAAATTAATAATATGATCAAAAATTTGTACTCTCATTGGAATTAAAAGTATCTAAGGAAGTTGTATCTTAAGGATCAGGTGCTAGTTTATCATGTATTTTTTAGGGATGTAAGATCTGAAAAGTACATGATGAGAAAGGATAAATGAATGTATTTGGTTGATGAGATATTTTGTAGATATTATTTCATTACTCTAAAAATGCATCAGAAAACTCTTATTAAATAGGAGTGTTCAAAATCATCTAACATAATATTATTTCTTCTTTTATAATCTTATTATGTGAGTGTCAATAGTCAGGTAGAATTATGTAATTTATACAATAAGTATTAGATCTCTTAACATATAATCTAATGTATTATCATTTTTTTAATATTTTTGCTAATTAATTTTTTATTATTTTATAAATATTTGAAAAATAAAAAAAAAATATACTATTGCAGAAAAAGAAAAAAATATAATGAACAATCAAAATAAAACTAATCAAATGCTTAAAATTCTCTTATGTCTTTTCTCTAAAGTTTATATATGTCCTAGTATATAACTGAATAAGTCTAAAAAGCACGGACACGGACACGAACACAAGGGGATACGACATGGCAGGATACGAGGACACAGCAAATTCTAAAAAACTAGGGTACGCATAATAAAAAAAATAAAAAAAAAAATAAAAAATTATAATTATAAATATTAGTTTTTAAGATTTATTAAATTAAATTAAAATATTTATATATAAATAAAATCGATTTATTATAAAATAAAATATTTTATTTTTATTTTTTTTATAGAAGAATTTATATTTATTTTATTTTATAAAATAATATTTTATAATTATATATAAAAATATATATTTTTTATTTATTTTATAAAAATATTTTATTTTATGCCCCTGCCTCTCAACTCAATCACGCCGCCGCCCCTGCCTCTCAACTCAATCACGCCAGCCGACCTGCCTCTCCTTCATCACGCCCCTGCCATCTCCCCTCAATCGCCCCCCGCCCCTCTCCTCTCATCACACCGCCGCCCGCCCCTGCTTCTTTCTCGAACACGCTCGCCCCTGCCCTCCCCTCAAATCGCGCGCCCGTCCTCTTCCCTCACATCCCGCCGCCCCTTCCTCTTCCCTCAAATCGTGCCGTCTCTTCCTCTCCCCTCAAATCGTGCTGCCTCTTCCTCTCCCCTCAAATCGTGCTGCCTCTTCCTCTCCCCTCAAATCGTGCTGCCTCTTCCTCTCCCCTCAAATCGTGCTGCCTCTTCCTCTCCCCTCAAATCGTGCCCGCCCCCTGCCAGTGGCCAATGCTGGCCACCGACGTCGTCGGACGTCGGACACTATAGACGTGGATACGGCGCCGACGCAACCATCCGATACGCCACGTGGCGTATCGGATACGGATTGTGCAATGATACGCCACGTGGCATATCGGACACGTATCCGTGCCGTGTCCGTGATTCCTTGGAATAAATTATTAGTTACATTAGTCTATTAGGCAAATAGGAAGTATTGATATATTTTCTAACTACTTATGTTTTAGGGTACAAATACTTTTAAGATTTGAATAAAAGTATTTCCAATTTGACTAGTGATTGATAACAAAATTAAAAATGTACAAGCAAATGGTCTACTACATTCAAATACCTATCATGATATCTTGTCATAAAAGAGAAAATATTAATTATTTTGCTTAATCTTAAAGATTTGTTTTATAATTTTTTGATTATGTAAATAAATTTTAAAAAAAATAAAAATAAAGTCATTGAATTGCTTAAGAAGATAATCATTGAAAAAAACTATAGATAATGAGAATAATCGAGAATAAAATCAATTGAGTTGTTTAAGGAGACAACTAATAGGAGTAAAGTTGAATGCTATTGCATCTAATAATTTTTGAAGAATTGTTATTTACTTGCTAATATCTTCAAATAATAATAAAAGAAGGTAGTAACAAGATAACAATCACTGTAATGTGATATTAGTTCTGAATTCATAATCCAATAGTTGAATTGAATGAATGAAACTTAAGAGCTATAATATTTAGAAGTTGAGAAAAACATGAGTTACCTCAATGGGTACATATCTCTTTTAATTGATATAGTGATCTCAACATTCTCTTTGAAAATAAATTATAATAATTATCTTTATTGTGATTTGATTCTCTTACATTCTTTACTTTGAACGGAGGATGTTCTTTATTAGTCTTTGTTGTAATTAATAGCCTATTGACTACTAATAAGTGTAGAATGAGATGCCTTCACTTCTATAAATTGAACTGCTTTTATTGCAGTTATGGTATGGTGAATATTCTCTATCACCCAAAATATGACTGTGAAACTCAGAAACTCATTGAGTAATGATTATGAGAATTTTATACTCATAAATCTTCTAACTATCTCATCCTCTCTATTTTAATATTTTAGGAACTCTGTAGTTAGTCGAATAAACTGTTTAGGTGAGTGGTAACATATTTGATTTCGTTAATACTTTTAGATCTCAGTCAAAGAAACTTAATAACTACATCATATGTCTATCTTATGAAATGAGTATAATGATACTGCAAACTCATACAAAATCTTACACGTCTTGCAAGATAAATAAACTGAAGCCAACTCTATCTTGATAGATTATTATGTCGCACCTAAAATATGAGAATCTCTTAGTAGCCACTTTTCCTTTGTGTTATCATTTGATATTTATTGTTAGGTGATATAGAATTTTTCTAACCAAAGAACATGCCCCAAATTTGGTTGCCCATGGTAAATAATTTTGGTTTTCAAGTTCAAAGTGCAATACTCTATATTTTTACCTTCACAGTCAATAAAAAGAAATAATTTTAGAACAACCAAAATACAAAATTAGCCTATGAATCAACATTAAGGTTTCTTAACATGAAACCCAAATTTGGGGGAAATATACTCAATTGTGTCAATCTGAAATTTTAAAATTGTGGGAGAGAAATCTATCCCCAAACTAAAATTAGGATTTCCCAATTCTACCCCCTAATTTTGGAAAAATACCAAATTTTACTATATGCATAATTGAAACATCATGATGTACTCAATTTTGCCACAAGCACAGTTCAAAAATCATTACACTCACATTGCATAGTTGTGTTTTTGGTATCAAAACAACACACGGAATTAAAGTAGTGGAAGTCAACTCCCATTACATACAATGAGATGTGTATAATAATGTTGTAAATTCTTTCAAAATTATACATGTTGATGTCATGCAAGATAAAAAATTTGAAGTTAACTCTACCTTGACAGATTGCTACATCGCAACCAAAAGATGAAAATCTATTGGTAGTCACTTCTCCTTCGTGCCATCGCTTGGTGGTTCATTTGTAAGGTGTTATACTATTTTTTTGACCAAATAACTACATCATGTTTTTTGTTTTATCTGATTCATACTCAATAAAAATAAATAATGTAAAAACACTAAAATACAAATCAGGCCCTCAAACCGAAATTAGGGTTTCTCAATATGAAACCTTAATTTGGGGAAAAATGCTTATTTGTGCCAATTTGAAATCCTAAATTTGAGGAAATAGTAATCAGCACATAAACCAATATTAGGGTTTTTCAATCTTACATCCTAATTTCAGAAAAATATCAAATTCTGCCACACACACAACCAAAACTCCTCGCCACATTCAATTTTGCCACATGCACAACCAAAAAATCATGATACCCACATTGCATTGTCAAGTTTTTGGTGTTACACACAACATATGATATTGAAGCAATGGGCGTCGACTCCCATGGCACACAAATGTACCTACATTACACAGTGTACCTTCATTGCACCCATTTTGTACCGCATTACATTCACTGTCCATATTTACTACACCTTGCACACACATGATGAACCTCATACCACTCAATGTGCACCTTGTACACATAGTCATGCACACACTTGTTGACCCATTGTACACATCGATGCAATAGGCATAGACGTCCGCCACATATGGATGTGTGGTGTGCAGGTCCATGCATTAGTTGTCATGTTATCAATTATAATGCACATCAGGCTTTAGAAAACCCTAGTTTTTTTTATACTTTATGGTGGATTTGACTATGATACCATATAGAAAAGTAATCCTTACAAATATCCAAGACCTTTATAAAAAACTAAATAAATCAATGTACAAGTAGAAGCTTTTAAATAATGGCTTTTAGATTGAGCCAACCCATATGGTGGGTGTTCCCATTTATAATGGTGGGCGTTCCCATTTGTTAATAATAATAAAATTTTATTTTTAATAGTTATCTTGGACACATGGATTGCTCAAAATGATGTCTATTATCTTATTAAATTAGGTACTAAAAAATATTAGATTTTTATAAAATATTGCATTCTCATAATTGCTCCTTTATAATAAATTTCTCATGTTTTTCTTTATAAATTAGGAAATAAAAATGAAATATTTAATATTAGCTGTAATACTATTTTAAATAATAATATAATAATAAATTTATTTGTAAGAACTATTAGAGAGCATTATTTATTATTAGCTTAATTTTTTATATGATATATATATATATATATATATATATATATATATTATATAAATCTATTTTATAATACAAATTGTATTAATTTTAATTTTATTAGACGTTATTAGGATTTTATAAAATTATTAATAAGTCTAACAAATGAAAAAAATTTTATGTCCTTTAGACACCTCTAGTAAATATATCTTCACAGACTAACTAGAAGGTGTCACCTCTCAAGAAGAACCCAACTATCTTTGTTCTCTCTCACCATATTGTAGTGGGGAGAATAACTCTTTTTACTTTTTCTCCTCTAATGTCATATTGGTCATTTCTCTCTCTATCTTTTTTCTTTTTGAATCAACTAGGGCATTTTACCTGTCTCTTTGAGGTTAAATAAAATTGTTTTACTTATAATAAGGACAATAATTGAGTCTTTATTTATATTAAATTTTAGCTCAATATATATAATTATAATAAAATATATATTTGTAAAATTAGTAGCGAGACAAGATACATTAAAAAATGTGTTGAATCTTATACTAAAAAATATTGTGTATTATATCATAGGAATTTATCATAGCTTCACTAAAATTTGATCTATTTAGTTTTTGTAATCCCTTTTTAAATAATAATGAATTTGTAAGTGACTTATTGGCTAAATTGATTGTTAGCATGATTTTTTTATTGAAATTTAGATATATTAGATTTTTTTATTTTACAAAAATATGGCAAACTTATTTATTATAGGATTTCTATATTGACATGTATGAACAAATTTAGAATACTTTAATATAATATTCTAAATTTGTTAAATAATCTATCATTGAACAACTTAAAAATTCAAGTGTTATTTGTATCGATGACCTTATATGCATGAAAAATTCATAATAATATCTTATTCACATGTATTACTGTTTATTTTGTTGATTTAAGTTGGTTACTAAAAATTAAACTTTTATAGTTTTGTTGAATATTTATTTTTCATTATTATTATATTATATATGAGTGTCTCACTATTATCTTTATAAAATACAAAATTTAGAATAAAATATTTAATATTATTTTTAATAATATTATATAGAATGAGATAATAATAAATTTATTGATAAAGTTTTTAGAAAATGTTTTATATTTAAAATTTTGGTATGTTAGAGTTATATTTCATATTTATTAACTTAATAATATACATGAATTATGACGTGATGATAAATTTATTATAATAAACTATTAGAGAATGTCTTACAACTAAAATTTTTTATATTAGCGATACATATCATATTATTATATGTAATTAAGTAAATATTAACATGCTAGATCTCATTAAAAATTTAAAATAAAAAGTATTTTGAAAAAAATAATATTAGAATATGTGGTTGTCTAGGGGTTTTTCTTGTATGCATGCAAGTATTAGAAATCATATCTTAATCCGATAATAAATATCTTTGTTTAATTGTAATATATCTCAAGTTTCTAGATTCATCAGACATAATTATTTTTGATTTTTAGAGATGATTATTTTGATATTTTTCTCTTTTAGATTCGTGCTATGTAAGTCTTGTGCATTATATATGATTTTCATAAATCATATAATAAATTTAATTGTACAAGTCTGATTAAAATTAATTTAACACTTATTAGATAATTTAGTTTTTATATAATTTATTAATATGTTAGTAAATTTTGAAATCTTTATACTCGTTCGATACTTTTAGTTGATGTGCTTGCACAAACTAAGGAGAAGGTCATCACCTCTCAGGAAAATGAAACCTAACTATTTTTTTTGTCTTATCCTCTTGTAGTGAAATGAAATATATATCCTTTTTATTCTCGCCCCTTATATCATCTTTGTCATCTCTCACTCACTCACTCTCACACACACACTCTCTCTCTCATCCCCCTCACTCTCACACACACACACTCTCTCTCATCCCCCTCACTCTCACCACACACTCTCTCTCTCTCATCCCCCTCACTCTCTTTGAATCTAATGGGGTACTTTACCTTTATCTCTCCGAGGGTTTAGATAAATTGTTTTATATATAACAAAGACAATAAATGGATGTTAATCTACATCAAAGCATCACGTGCTTTAGAGTAAGTGATTGAAAATCTTTTGTCCAAAATCATTTATGTTTGCATTTGTCAGAGTAAAATTCATGTCAGTGTATAATAATATTGGTATCAACCTAACTGAAAAATCAAGTCTAGCAATCACCCTTGATATAGCTGTTGATATTCATATTTCAATCCTGTGGCAAACAACAACAAAAGTATGGAAAATATATTAGAAACAACAAATTCTACTGGGTCAACTTGACCTGCTTCACCCAATCTAACCCGGTTTTACCCGAGAATTAAAATTCATGAGTAGGTTTGTATCATGGGTGCTTATAACTTTATCTCTTATATTAAGCTGATATAAATAACTATTTTGCCCAAATCTGGAATAATATTAATTATGGACCAAAGATAGAATGAGTTGAAACTCTCCAAAAACTGTTTTCAAACTAATTGATTAACAAGACAACTGGATTATCTTAAAATTTTATTTCTATTAGTATCATCAAAACTGAGATTGGCATTGGCAATACTACTAGCTTCACAATGATATTATGTGAAAAAAAATAATATAAAAACATGTATCCTTTTTTTAATTAAACATAGTAAATAATATTTTTTGGTATAAAAAAATAAGAACTCTTTGTAGATTAAGATATTTGTAATATATATAATTGAATAAAAAAAAAATCTCATTGCTTATTTTTTAGTATATGATATTTTATAATATTTTCTAAATTATTATAGTTTCAATTTGTTTTTAATCTATGATTTTCGTATTTTTTTTTTATTATGGTTGAGAGTATCCAATATATGAGTTGTTCTGATTTATTGGGTATATACTATATAAATGTTTTAGAATTGGATATTCTATTGATATGATATGTGTTATTTTTCAATATTAATTTTATTATAGTATCAGATCCAAAACTCAATGGAGTGCAAATCCTAGGGTGTCTAGAGATTGTGAGCACGTGCAATGTAACATTACAATGCATGGGTGTACCACATGCAATTGTGCCTGTGCATGCATAAATTTTTGATGAAGGTGCATATAAAGTGTGCCTCTCCTTTCCTCCATTTGTTGCACACCCACTGCGCACAATCTACGATAATGCCCATAGCACAAAAAAACTTAGGCATGCCAAACACTAGAATGTCATTTTTGCCTCTTAATGTGCACATAAAACATACTTACAAAACATCAAATGCACAATATTGTGCACTTAAGGTGCACAACGATGCACAAAAGTGATGTTTTCAGCCCCTTAGTATTTATTTTAGAGAAGAAAATTGAGAGCACTGCAGAGTGTTGAGAAATACAAGATATTTTTTGAAGGAAAATAGTGATTCTCATAGAGTTCCTTAGCTACGATACTAACCATCATATCTAATAACAAATATTTCTTCATAATCGAAGTACTTCTAGATTTGTAATTTATTTTTCTACTTCAGACTTAGATTATTAACCATAAGCCATAGGCATATTCAAGTATTATTTTTTTTTCATTATTTTTTTATTGTTCACTAAGTATCGTTGTAGTCAATAGTGAATCATCAAAAGTTATTGGGTATGGTAGTTTCCAACTTGATCATCTTATTTATGTAGTTTATTTATTGTTGATTGATCCTATAGTATATATTTTTGTTATTTATATTTTTAGATAATTTAATTTAATTTTTATTTTTTATTGTACTAATATTTGTTTGTAGAAAATACAAAATTTTAAGAAAGATTTTTTTTTTGGATTGAGCTTAATATAATATCTGTTTTCTCTTCTATTATAAGATAATTCAATAATTTTTAAATATAGTTAACATATTATTTGTACTTTCTTAACTTGGTCTTTTATTATTGATTAAGCTGAGAATATGATATATCAATTTTAGGGGAATCTACTTTGGAGTGAAAAATATTTGTTGAAAAAAAGTATATTGAACTTCTTATTATGTTTGTTAGGTAATGTAAGGAATCATTTGATCTGATACACACAATCATATGATTTATAAAGTTAAGTTATTTCACAAAATAATTAAAAAATACTTAATAAAAGCATAAAAATAAGAAATAATAATATATTAGAATATATATATATAAGATAGTTTTAGCTTTTATTGTATGTTCATAGATTTGTATACCTGACTTTTTTGTGCTGCTACATCCTACAAAATGAGGTTTTAAAATGGAAGAATAAATATTTGGTCGAAACAATTTAGATATTCATTTTTGGTAGAAGTCTTCCGATATATTTTTGGGGAGATATAATATTAATTATAAATTTCGTCATTAACAAGTTGTTTCTTATATCTTTTAACATTATGCATCATTTCAAATTATGTATTTTGAAGAAATTATTTAACTTATTTTATAGAGTTTTTTAGAAGTACTCATTTTATTCATGATCTCTCAACATAATATAATAAGTTGATACCCAATACTTTGAGTTTTACCTTTGTTGGTTACTCCAATATTCAAATAATAATACAATTATTTTTTATGAGATTTTGATAGAGCATTTGTGAATGTGAATATTATTTTTTTGAACTTTACTTATTTTTTAGTGAGTAAGAACGTGAAAGTACAAAAGATATATATGAACTCATAATTTTTTGTTTTTTTATAGCCTTATTTAAGTTATTAGTAAAAAGAGAGAGTCATTCACTAGTTATTTGTGAATTGGTTGGTCTATATTATGATGATATTTTTATAGAGTCATCATATATATTAATTAATATATATCAAGTTTACTCTTGTGAGTGTGAGGTCTCCCATGAGGGAATATTGGGAGAGTTTACCACCTAAGTTTATGAATATTTATTATGGTTTAAGGTTTATGAATCAACTCCAATTTTTATTCATGATGAGCCATATATTAGGAGAGTTTACCACATAAGTTTTAGAATATATTTTAGGAAAATGAGATATATGCAACCTAATTAGAGCATAATACAATCTCTCAAGAAGCTAGATGATTTTGTAAACATTCTTTTACTCGATCTTTTGATTACTTTGTAAAATAAACTTAGGAATTATATTAACCATCTTATTTCACTTATATTGTAATATTAACTTTTCTTTTTATTATTTTTCTTAATAATATTATGATACTTAAGTCTTTTTTTGAGGTATTATCTCACTCAGGATAATATTAGATTATGTTAAAAAATAAGTGTCATTCAGTCTAATTTGACTTATGAAGTAGTGTTAGCTTTTGAAAAGTTTAATATTGATTACATTGAGTTTTCATTGTGATGTTTGATGTAAATTTCTAAGATAATTGTTCTCTAATTGTTAAAATAACATTCATATAATTGTTTTTAGTATTATCTCATAGATAGAGGATTTACTAGTTAGATATAAAGAATGTCTTTTTTTATAGTGATCTTGATGTTGATATGTATTTTAAATAATTATTTGAGTTTCGAGTAAAACAATAAGATACTTTATAAATTATGAAAGATATTATATAATTTGAAGTAGTTATCAGGAATTTGATTTATAATATTTCTATAGATAATTATCTTGTTTGATTTGTAGATGTGTTATATTTTGTTATTATTTTTCAGGAGTATTAATATTATAATTATTTTATTTATTATGTATGTGAATACTATTCTAATTAAGAAGAGATAACAAGCTAGGATTATCTAATTCATGGAACATCTTAAATCGTAGTTCAAGATGGACTTTGAAAGATTTAAATTATTTCTTGTAGTTGAAATGACCTATTTTATGAGAAATTATTTGTCACATGTGAGATATATAATTTATATTCTTATATAGATTAATTTTTGGATTTTGTTTCTAACATATATTTTAATTATCCTATGTATTATTTTCTTGTATCATGCGACTCATTAAATTAATTTTATTAATCTTAGTAAAATCGTAGAGAAGATTAACTATATAATTATTTTCATACTAGATATGGTTTATATGAGTAATTTAATTACTTATTTTCTAGATTCATTTTTGTAGATACAATCATATTTAGTTCTTCACTTGTTGAAATATGTTAAGATGTCTCTATAACTAGTATTTTTTATTGAAAGAATGTTTATAATTTGTATGTATTCAAATTCGAGTTGGTCGTCATCTTTTATTGAAAGAATGTTTTACATATTTTATATTTTTTAGAGGTAATCTGGTCTTTTGAAAAAAAAAAAAGAATAAATGATTATTCTGAGATCTAATGAATATATAGAATTTAGAGTGATAATGATAAGTACATGTAAGACACTTAGATTTGATATTTAAAAGGAATGTGTATTTATTTTTTTTTTCATTTTTTTTACTATGATAGTTATATAGTGAAATAATAGTTTCTAATTTGATATTTCACAAGCAAATGTAATATATAAAGATGAATTATTTCTTTCTCAGAGAGAAGATTAATAATTAAATTATAACTACAACTTATAAGTTATATTCGGACAACAAATTAGCATGCAAATATTTGGATGACACTTTTTTAAGAGATCATGTATTTAATTTTTTGTTTCATAATTTTATTATGATAGTCAGACAAAGAGACAAAATATCTAATTTAGTTTTTCAGGAGTAGATGAAACGCATAGAGGAGAATTGCTTCTTACTTAGTAGATGATTTATAATGAGACTATTATTTTAATCTATGTTTGAATAACAGATTAACATACATATATTTTTATGAAAATCTTTGAAGAGGTTTTATCTTTTTTTTCCCCTTAAAATTAGTGTTTTAGATCTTTAATATTAGTTCAAGAAGTTGATATAGTTTCAGTTTGTTTTTAATTTATTTTTTTTTTGTTTTTTTGTATTTTTTGTTTATTTTATTATGGATAAGAGTACGTGATATATGAATTATCAAAATTCATCTTGTCTAATATATAAGAACACACCTCATACATATTTTTTTAGAGTTGAAGGTTCAATTGATATAATACATGATATTTTTGAAAATTAATTTCATCATAAATATTTTTTTATTATATCAACCAATAAATAATGAAAGTTAAATAAAATAACATTACCATAATAGTTTCCAATATATACATTTTTAAACATAAAATAAATGGTCAAGATTTTAAGTTTTGCTTTTTCATTTTCCATCGAAGACAACTTGGTTATAATTTGGGATAGCATAATTGTATATTCGTACAATTTAGTTCATTATGATATATATTTTTTAGTTTATTACCATGATCAATGCTAAAGCACAATCTAAAAATAATAAAATAAGGTAAATAAATTAATTCTAATTTATTTTTTCAAGATACTGTGCATGTTGATAGGAGATATTGTGTCAAACAAAATAAATATTAATTTTTATTTTGTATTTTTTGTAAATGTTAATTTTTTGTTTTAGGTTAATAATTTTTTTTTGGATTAATTATTGCCTAAAATTTAGTAAAAATTTATTGTTTTTTGTTAAAAAATCTTTACTTTATGGTGAGAATAAATAATTTTTTAATCCTTGAAATATATAAATTTTAAAATGAAAAATATAAAATGACATCACTATCATACAAAAAATAAAATATAAATCATCTATAAAATAAATAAATGATTGAAGCACTCTTAATTTTATATGAGCACTTCTACCAAGGTAACTCACAATAAAGTATGTACAAATAAAATACAATTTTACATACTTTTCTCAAATAATTACATTATATATATATATATATATATCATGAACATCAAGTTTGAAAAGTAACAAAGAAAATTATAATTCTCTCAATATCTTCGTAAAGATATCAATCGGTTAGCTTAAATAAGAATATGTAACATAACAATTAATTTATCATATATCATCTCCCAAAAAAATTAATAGTTGATCTTGATATATTTTATTTACTCATAAAAAATTAGATTCGAATCAATATGTTTAGTTGCCTAACTGTTATAAAAAAGTGACTCTGAATTGAAAAATTAATCTAATTGATTAAATATTAAATCCTATGAACTTTGCAAGTAGTACTAGTCATGACATTGCTTAAACAAGAAGATTGTTACCCAAAAAATATAATAGCTTATATAATTTTTTTAATCAATTCAAACTAGAGCCTAACTAAAATTAGAATACCTAGCTAAGGGAGTGTGTGATTGTGAAAGTTATACTAAGTTTTGACAATTTCTTAATATTGGAAATATTTGAAGAATAATATATATAAGTCATATGTGTGTGTGTGTAAAAATTAGTAAACGATTAACTTCAATATAATTCTCATATCAATTGATTTATAGAAATGTGTAAAATGAAATATTGATTCTTGGCCTAATTGAAATATTTTCAAAACTTTCGTCTGAAATTATATTTAGGACTTCTTAAAGTTGAGTAATTCATAATTTATTATCTCTGATAATAATGTCATATTGTAAATTAGTAAAGATTAATTTTTTTTTGTGTGAAGTATTTTGATAAAAAAAAAGAGTTGTGTTATAACTAGAGTGTTTCAAATGGGCCCGTCGGCACATCCTAGTTTTTTTGTGGCCCATTTGAGCCACCATGCCAAACATGGTGCAACTCAGCTATATTTTGGTTGGCCCTGGCATTGTTTGCCAACCCAAGTCTGGTTGGATTCGTGCCAAGCTATGCCTTACTTAGTAGAGAATGAACTTCTCTGCCCATAAGCTTGAAGAGTTACGTCCAAAATTTTTCAGATAAGTGTGAATTACGATCACTGATGATGAATTTCGATAGTTCTTAATACTTTACCATGTTCTTGAGGAATAATCTGGTGTTTTCTTTGTTGTGCAATTCTTTGGGCTGCTATGAAGTAGCATACTTGGAAAATTTATCCATCACTACTATGAAAGATCTATATCTTTCGGACTTAGGCAGACTGATGATGTTCATAGTGGTACTCTTTTAAGACTGCTATGCTATGGATAGTTGTTCCAATAATCCCTTTGGTAGATATTGTTCTACTTTATCTTATTGGCATACAAGGCAAATTCTTACATAAGTTTCCATATCATTTCGTATCTGTGACTAGTAATAGACATACTCTAGTAGTGCATTCATGTGTCGTTACTTTGGACGTCCAGCTCATTTGGAGTTGTGACACTCTTGGATGAAATTATTTTCGATGCTTCTCCACTCAGACACATCGAATTGCTTCCCCTTTGTGTAGAGTAGACTCTCTTCTACCCAAGACTGCTCCGTCTTTCTCTCTGAGCCAATGCGACTCTTGGCCAATGGATCATGTTGTTATATTTTATTTATGAGATCCGCCATCTCTCTTTGGGGTTGATTAGTCATGAATACTAGCTTTGCCTTACATCTTAAGACATCGGCCACGTGATTAGTTATGTCTAGTTTGTACTTTAAATATAATCAAATTTACACAGAAAGTCTTGTCACATTGCTTGCTTGGGGCTTAGCTTCTTAGCTAGTAGCAATATTATTAATTTTCATTATGAAGTGTGATCTCATCAAATAGTATTTTCAGATCTTTAAGCAATTGATGATTGTTGTCATCTTATTCTCTGTCTGTTTATTGTCTTTCTGTGTCATTGGGCTTGTGGTTTTCAAATATATAAAATATTTCTCTTCCATAAGATTCCCTCCAATAGCAAAATTAAAGGCATCAATGTGTATCTCAAATATTTTGGTATGATCAAGTAGCGCCAACACCTGCTCCTCCGTCATGATATTCTTCAAGTCTTCAAAATTTTTTTGGAATTTCTTATCTCACGTCTATGTCTTACTCTTCTTGAGTAAATCTGTCAATGGTGCTGCTCTTGCTAATTATCTCTTGATGAACTATTGATAGTAGTTAACCAGGCTAAAGAAAGACTTAAGTTGTGATTTTTAGCTAGGGAATTTCACTTCTGAATGACTTTGATTTTGCTCTCATCCATCGTGAACTTGTCATATATAGCTCATTTTGCCTACTTCTCATAGAGTAAATGAATATTTTTTTCTTTTTCATATATAGCTCATTTTGCCTTAATAGTCAAAACACATTCCTTAGGTGATCAACATATTCTTCTAATGAATTGTTATAAATAATAATATTATTTAAATATATCACTACAAACTTATTTAGAAAAGAATTAAGTATCTTGTTCATCAAAGTGCAAAATATAACATGAGCATTAGTAAGACCAAAAGGTATTACTAGGAACTAATAAGAGCCATATCTGGTCATACAAGTAGCCTTCGTTTTATCCTATTTAGCTATCCTTAATATCCTGATCATAAGTTCAATTTAGTGAAATACCTGTTCTTTCGTGTTGATTAAATAAGTCAACAATAAGAGGAATGTGGTACTTGTTTTTGACTGTTACATTGTTAAGTGCTCGGTAGGTGATACATATTCGTAGTAACCAATCATGCTTTTTTTGGCATAAGGTTGGCACACCATATCGAGCCTTAGATAGTTGGATGAATATGGTATCCATCAATTCTTTCAGTTGTTTTCCTTATTCTTTTAAATGTGGGGGTGTCATCCTGTAGGATCTCATGGCAGAGCTTTTGGGTAGTTTCGATGACATTACAGATTTGAATTCATTTAGAATATTCTTGACTCTCATGAATATAAGATCTCTCATAGGGTCAATCAAGTCTTTCTAAGAGCCGCTAAATATGTCATTTTTTTCTTTATTCATATTTGGTATCCAGCGACTCTCATAGGTTCTTAGCTTTGTTTTGGTGATTATAGGAACTATACATGAGATTTCCTCATCTAAGATAGTGATCGAACATAAAAAAGATATAGACACCATTTTTACTTGGCAAACGAAGTCTATTTTCAATCACTATCTTAAAATTATTCATGATATGAGTGTCATTTGAAGTTGATATTGTCTTCTCGTGACCTGATCTTCATTGTCAACCAATGAGCTACTCCTTGTGAAAGCTTGGTAGCACAGTTAATTGTCTTTAGTCATCCTATCTTCTTGGATATTTGAAACTTGAGTCTCTTTGCCTTCTTCTACACAAAGTTGTGTGTGACACATGTGTCTATCATGGCTTTGGTTGATATTCCATTTACCTTGGTCTCTATGTACACGAATCCCTTGTTTTGAGACTATTCTTTCGTTTTGCTTGATTTTGAGAGTATTCAACAACTATATTGATCCCATGTGAGTCTTGCCGCCAAATTGTTCGGTCTCCCTCTCTATAAGGCATTGAGGGCATTTCTTTTAAGATATTTATGTGCCCAACCATCGTATAGGGAATAATTAGTCTTTAACTTGAAATCCTTATGCCTGCCTCCACTCTTGCACTCTTTGTTAGTATAGATCAAACTTGATCATTCCTTAGTATTATAATTTTTATATCTCTTGTCTCTCCTACCTTTAGCATGACAACATTTGAAAGATGACTTAGTTTGAGACAAGTCTCTTCTTTAAAAATCCATGAGACTCTGTTACTGTCATGATCGTATTTAAGACTTGGACACCATGTCTTCTCAACTCTTGCTTGGCTCAGTTTTGCTGGTTCTCCATAAAGTTGAAAGTGAATTTTTTCTAATTCATATCAAGAGCTTCAAGCATTAGAGAAGAGATCTCCATGACATAATCTTGAATTGACCTCGTGTGCTTGAGATGCGTGATCATCCTACGAGTTATGTATCTTCATATCTTCTGGGTAGAATTTCTTCTTGATTTCTCTCTTAAAGTTTGCTCATGTGTCTATGGTATACATTCTTTTTTCTATTACTATGAATTTTATATTCCATCATAAAGTTGCATTATCAGTGAGATAGAGATTAGTAGTGCGTTACTTTTGTTGCCTCGTCAATCAGTGCTATTGTCTCAAAATATATCTTTATGTGCTATAAGTAGTTATTTAGCTTCTTGGTATCCTGCTTTCCAACAAAAATGTATGACTATGACACGTTCACCCTTGGTGCTTCATGAGTGACAATAATCCGAGCTGACAATATTATCTTATAAATGATCATCTCTGTCTTAATTCTACTTCATGCTTGGTCAAGACCTCTATCCTTGACTAAGCTAGTTAACATGTCTAGGACTTTCATAAACTCCTCGTACGCTATCACTGGGACTGACAAGGTATGCATCCTTCTTGACTTCATAAAAAACAACAATTAATAAGATTGTAGAGAAGGAAATACACGTAGTGGTCATTATAGTACTTCCTTTTGATCATAGAAAAGTCTTGACTCTACACCTTAAGATTTTCCATGGACTTCTCAATGCTTTGCTCTATGTGGTCTTTTTTCTCCTTGGTGTCTGCCATAACGACCTCTAACTGGTCACCCAATCCTCAAAATTTATGTGAGGATCATGAGACTTGTTCTTTTTTTCCTGTTACCTCAGTGAGAAGGTCAAAGTCTATTCCTCAAACTTGCTTCGTAACTTCTTTACATGAGAGCTTACCATCATATTTGCTAAGTTATTCTCACACGTTGTAACATTATCTCTGATACTAATTATTACAGACTTGACTTTTTATTAAGCTCTTATGAGACACTTAGACAACTCGTCATTCAGATGTTGCTAAGTTAGCCTCTCACTTACCTTGCTTGCTAAGTTTGGCTTATACCTATAGTTTGGAAGCAAAGAGAACTTGAATGAATACTTAAAAGAAAGAAAACTCTTGATTGAAGAAATATTCTTTACAAAGTTTGGTGATTTGTAAATGAGATTACCTCCTCATTATATATATATATATATATAAGTATTTAAAATTTTTGAGGGTTCTCATCAAGCCTAGAGAATTCTAAAATATTCCATTATATATACATATTTTTAGGATGCCACTAGAAGAATCTAGAATAATTGTATTCCTTCTATATTCTTTTATACAAGTGATTTTTTCTTGAATCTTTTAGATTTTTCTTGCATCTTTTAGCAAAAGGAAAGACTTTCTAGGAGTGAGTGTGGGTCAAGGGACACTCAAAATGTGTCAATTCCCACATTCGCACGCCCACCTGTGCGACAAAGCAAAATTTTGTAATCAGCATCATGCCAACTGTATCGATGCCACATGAGCATCATTACCTTATTTTAGTGATGAGAAAGCAGAAGTGTTGCTGGAACTCCAATGACAATAACTTGAAATTTGCCAATAATAATGGTTGTAGAAATCCTAATATAGGACAGCTCAATTTGGGCAAAAACTAGGGTTGAGCATAAACTCTAATTTGGGGTACCCAATTTGGATAAAGTTAGGGTTTGGGAAAATCATAATTTATATGTAAAAGTATTGCTATAATAAAGATAAAAATATGATAGTCTCAGTTTAATGTATGTACTACAAAATAATCAACCACATCAGAAATAACAATCGGGTATTATTTCTAAAAAGAAGACCGAGAACTTTACAAAGTATTAAGAGAGATATGTTAATTATTGTAATTATTCATGAGTTCTCATTAATTTTATTTATTGTGATACATTGATTATAGAGGAGTATACAAAATTATTAAAGACTAATAAATAATTTTATTCCTTAAGATATTACATTATTACTATTTGTCTTAATCATAATTTTGACTATTAGATTATCAATACTTGATTTATTATTTATATTACTAATAATTATATCTTATTTATTATTTGTTTTATTTCAAAATATTATTGTAATTAATGGTTAACTCTCTCAAATTGTTGGATGATAATAGTTAACTTGAATTTTTAGTACTTTTATATGTTATATTTTTATATAGTTGTCTTGTTAGTACTTTGGAGTTCTCAGCATATATCTTTTTAAATTATATTCTAAAGAGATATTTATTCTGTCTCTCGGAGTTTTGAGTGTATTTGCTTTATCTTTGATCTCTTTTTAAGATATGATAAGTTGATATCTAGGATATTGTGATATACTTTTTTTGGATACTTCAATAACGACTTAGGATACATATATTTTTTTATTAGAAACTGATAGAATTTTAATGAGTGTTACTATTATTATTTTAAGTATGACTTATTTTTAAGAAATCTAGGAAGACTGCCAGTCTAGAAATTAAACTGACTCATTATTTTTTCTTTCTCACTTATGTATATATGTATGTATATGTACACACACACACACATTTGTATGTGTATATGTATAAAATTTGCAAATCACCTAGACTCATTTTACATATATAATTTGCAAATCAAATTGCAAAATGAATTTGAGTAGGTTGCTTGATATGTATATTCATGCTTATAGATATATATGTACATGTATGAATTGTTAAAGTAATCATGACTATATAAGTCATGTTGTCCTCGGCATGAAGTGATTGATAGTCTGCTTGACCCCTACATGGCATGACTGGCTCGATTATAGGTAGACTCATTCCTAATATGCTGGGTCATATTGAGTCATGTCGGATCTTATTAGTTTTGTGGGCAGTGTCACCATAGACATCGTCCATTAGCCACCACCACCATACGTTAGCCATCACATGAACTAGTTATTCAATTTTATGTGACCTATCACTTATTCCCATTTCTGGATCATGGTCTTGTGCTGGTGGACCATGTCAATGGGCTAGGCATGTGGGTTGTGCCTAGCCTGGCACAAGGCATGATATCCTTTGGCCCAACACCACAAGAGCCATGCTTTAGCTGGAATGACCCAGGTCCAGGCATAATTTTGGACTAGGCTAGGCATGAATCATTCAAGTCATGCCTTGTGTCGTGCCTCATGATGTGCTTGGGCTGCCTAACCCACTTGATACTCATATAATTGTGTATATGAATAATATTCTGATTACAAGATATGATAAGTTGAAGATCATCAAATTTAATAAGTACTATCGATTATTTTTCAAAAGGAGTGATGTGTAATACTAACTTCTAATTTTATAGGTTTTATTCTATCTATTGATTATTTATTTATTTATTTTATTACTTATTTTGATAATACTATGATATTATAATCTCTTTCTATGATTTTGTTTTATCTAGATAATATCATACCATGATGAAATAAATATAAACCCTCTACTATAATATGACTTAGGAGCTAATATCATGATATTTCTGAATATCCGTTGTTGATTGCATGTGAGTGTTTATCATGAAAATATATTCATATAGAAAGATAAATCATTTTAAAATAAAATTTGTTATGAGATTGTTCATTCATGCATTGATGTGAATTAGTAAAATTATTTCTTTTTTTTCAATTATTAGGATGATCCCGATATATATTTTTTTATTTTACTAGTAGTATCTCATATATGAAAGATTTAAAATTTAGACATAGAGAATGTATTTATTTATGATGACCTTAATGATTTATATTTGGAGTAATTCTTGGGTTTCAAGTTGTACAGTCAAATATAATTACAAATTATTGAAAGTGATGGATGCCCTGAAGTAGCACCTAAAGCTTGTTTTGCTAAATTTGTATAGGCTATCACCTCATTTGTGTCATATATATATGTTATAAACATTTTATTATTTTTTTAGAGGAGTTTTGATGTTAGTGTTATTTTTTTTGATTATGTATATGATTGTCATTATGATTACAAGAGATATTGAGGTGGAGATCATCTAATTCAATGAGTATTTTTATGCACAATTTTAGGAGTGATTTTGGGATATTAAGATATTTTTTGATATAAAAATAATTAATCAAAGTGATATTATCTTTTAATAAATGAGATATGTATTTGATATTTTTATTGATATTTTACTTTTGAGTTATACTATAATAAATATTTCTATTAATCTAAATATTAATTTTATTTCTTAAGTGATATTTTCAATTAACTCTATTACTTATAGGAGAATCATATTAAAAATAATCGTCTGACTATGACTAAATTATATATAGCTTACACACTTAGTATAATTAGTTGTTTCTTCGATTCTCTTTGACATGTTCTTTTTAATCTAGTTATTTACATATTAAGATAAATGAAGAAATATTTGAGATTTGGTATTTCTTCTAGGGATTATGGGTAGTTGTAGTTAGTTAGCTATTCAATTACAAGGTGAGTGTCAATATGTATCAAGAAGAGGTCTACGATAAGATTTTGTATAATTCTTAGAGGTTATATTTTTTCTTTGAAAAATAAATGATAAATAATTATTTTGAGATTCAATTTAGAAGCATAGTTTAGAATGCTATCGATAGTTACTTGTGAGATACTTTGGATGTGATATCTGCTCAAGGAAAGGTCTCCTGGAGTTTTAAGACGCAAGACACCCTTAAAGCATGAGTTCTTTTATGTAAGACACCATATTTTATATATTTATTTTTAAAAATATAATCAAATATAATAATTTAAAAATACCCTAACACCTCTCCACTTGCCTATTGCACATCTCTCCTCACCTAGGAAGCATGGATATGACATTTTACTGGCATATGCGAGTGTCAGACACATGGACATGTAGAAGACATGTGTCGGATACGTGTATGATGCGCCACATGGTATATCATTGACCAATTCGTATCCGATATACCATGTGGCATATTAGACAGGCATGTCGAATGTCGTATCCATGTCGACGGCGTCGAGTGGTTGATGACGCCGACGACACTGTGTGGCCGACGACACCGAGTGGTTGATTTTGTGTGGCGGTGGGGGCAGGGGCGACAAAATAAATAATTTTATAAAATAAATAAATAAATATATTTTTTTATAAAATAAGATAATTTTAAAATATATTTTATAAAATATCTATATTTATAAAGATTATTATATATTTTATTTTATTTTATTTTATCAATATTTTTAAGAATAATATTTATAAAAATAATTATTTTTATTTTATTTTATCATGTTGTGTCCTAGCCGTATTCGTATCCTAGTTTTTTAAAATTTATCGTGTCTCTGTATCTCATCTTGTCGTATCTCCGTGTCTATATCCGTGTTTATGCTTCTTAGCTCCTCACTCATCTTCCTGTAGTTTGTTGAGGAGCTCTTGGAGCTCAACGAGGAGCACCATGGAGCTAGACGGGAGCTCGTCAAGCTCCATGGAACTTCTGGTCGAGCTTCAGGGAGCTCATGAAGCTCGACCATTAGCTCCATGCAACTCCTCATCGAGCTCCTAGTTGAGCTCAGGAGCTCGATGGATAGTAACCCGCATGGAAGCGCACCTATGGAGAGCTTCGAACCTTAGGGAAGGCATGCGCCTTTTCTACTATCCATGCGCCTATGTGAACGAGCCTCATCCTGGCCAAGGCAAAGTGCCATGTCTGCTTCTTGCTTGCTCCTAGGGGTGTCTAAGA
Organism: Sapria himalayana; assembly: GCA_029783825.1. NCBI lineage: Eukaryota > Viridiplantae > Streptophyta > Magnoliopsida > Malpighiales > Rafflesiaceae > Sapria > Sapria himalayana. The sequence continues at coordinate 80,243 of JAREIK010003680.1, forward strand.
CACTCATTTCACAACTATCATGACAGTTGGATGATGAAACATAAACCTTTCAATCTGATATTGTACAAATAAATAAAACATTAATTATTTTTTTCATAAGAAAAAAAAATTCAAAATGAAATTATTGTTACAACATATCGATAGTTATCAGTATGCATCAAAAGGAGGCTTAAGATAAGATTTTATACATTTCTTGGAGATAATATATATTCATTGAAAAGTAAAAGTCAAATAAATATTTTGAGATGTAGTTTAGAAGCAAAACTTAGAGTGATATCGATAGTTATTTTTTTATCTGCTCAAGAAAATTAAATATTTATTTTTTTCTTTATTATTTTTTATTATGACAGTCAGATGATGAAATATATACCTTTTAATCTGATATTGTACAAATAGACAAAATACATAGATATGAATTTTTTCTTTCATAGGGAAAAAATTCAAAATATCTTTTTTTTTTCCTTTCTTTTTTAAGTTTGGTATTTGAGATCTTTAAGCACCAACTTGAACTTTGAAGGGGGGGAGGGTATTACATTTCACAATTTTATCTTTTTTATTTTTTTGTCAAAGTTTTAAAAAGTGAAAGTGTATGGTGAGATATTTTTGTATTTGTGAGATGAAGCATAAGCCTCAAGATATTGACATAAGTTTTTTGAACATCATAATATATAATTAATTAATATTTTAAAATATAAAATAAAATAGAATATAATATAAATATGAAACCCAAAGGTTTAAAAAATAATTTCAAGATGTAAATTGACTATAAATATAATTAATAAATATTTTATAATATGTTAAAAATAAAAATAAAATAGTATGAAATAATATTTAGTATTTATCAATGAAATTTAAGAGTGAAATTTTATCATTTATCATTTATCTTTTTAATATTATTTATTAATAAATAGTATGAAATGTATTTTATAATATATTAAATAGTCTATCTCATTTTCCTTGCCCTCACCCTTGCTCCTCTTTCCTCTCCCCCTCTCTCCCCTCACTCCTCTCCTTCGCTCCACGGAAAGTTTGATGGAGCTTCGTGGAGGTCTTCGTCGGAGCTCGTGGAGCTCCTTCGAATTGAGGTGCTCCCTTGGGCTCAATGGAGCTCCTCGAGCTCCATCGTGGAGCTCTATGCCTTTTTTTAATGCCTTGAGATATTTTACAAATATCTCGCGTCAAGGCACGCATTAAGGCGAGTATTAAAAATAATTTTAAAAACATTGTTTTTTTTTTTGAGTTATTGGTTGTCACAATCATTTTTGTCCATTATATAAGAACATAGCTTGTATATTAATTATTATGAGTGTGATTAAATTTATATTTGCATGTTCTAAAGTTTAAATTCTAATAAAATAAAAAATATATATATTTGCATGGCCTAATTGATATAACTATGAAAGAAACTTTATATCAATTTTTTTTTGTAAATTATTCAAGTCTACTTAAGATTTTTTCACAATTTTTAAATAGAATTACTGTTTATATGCACATGAAAACTTGATGAGTACTTCATAAACACCTCTAAATTTTTAATAAGTATAAGGATGACTAATTCTTATTTAGCTGATAACTAAACCATGAGTCATTGTAAATATCAATCTATAAAAATAAATATTTTTTTCAAAGATGAGATATTAGTTATTAAGTTTTACTAGAGTGATAGATACCTATCTTTTCTCATAGAATTCAATATCATCTAGGATGAGCTAGTACTTTTAAATGAGAACTGAGTATCTTTGTTCTATCAATAAAGAGTTATGAAAGTAAAATATATACATAAAAAGGCTTATATATGATAAAACTTGTAAATAGAGTATTGAGTGTAACTAAGCTATTTATTTTAGTGATCGATGAGGAGATTAAGATCGTTGGAGTTACTTACAAAATATTTGATTTCTCAAAAGATTAATCAATGAACTGTGTATAACTTTGAAGTGGCGAGCAAACTCTTCTAGAGTCTAACACTTACATGATCATTAATATGGTTCCGCATGTGAGGCTGATCAGTAACGCAAGTATCTGAGCTAGATTGTTCAATGAAAAAATTCCAGTCTTGCTAGAATAATGCTCAGCATTCTACGATGCTGCTAATAAGTTTGGGGAACCATAAATTGAAACTTGTGTATAGCATGATTCAAAGGCATCAAAAGATGCTAATGGAGAAGATATTCATTCTGTTGAAGCTCCAATAGGAGCACTAATTAAACTTGGAATATGTAGTATTCTCAAATTATCTGTCTCAAAATCCTGCATTAATTTCTTTTTATAAAAAATTTGTTTCAAGAAGTTAAATATGGCCAATTAATTTATTTGTCATAAGTGAGTAGTGCTTGTATCTTTTTGTAGTGGTGAATTATCAAATGAAAATTTATCTAATAGTCTTTGATGGCATACTCTCACATTTACGTGAGTGTTTTTATAGAAACATATACACCTGAATACATAGGATGCAATGTGAGAACTATATCACCTAATTTTAAGAAATGAATTTATGTATTGTCAAAAATAATTGAAAAGTACATCTAATTAATTAAAATTTGGTCAACTTTATATTTCTTCTAAATTATTTTGGATTATATCTATAAATAAAAATTATTTAAAGAATCTCAATAAAATATTTAATATTTTTCTTTCTAGTTTTATTCTAAATAGTGTAAAACTCAAGATGTTTAATAAATTATTTAATGCTTGAAGCAATAATAAAAAAATTAATTAGATATATATTCTAATAATTCATTTTTTTTTTTGATATCATAATTAAATTATTTTTATTATTATTTGGTAAATATGTATAAATATAGAAAAATAATTTATTGTCTTGGAACAAATGTTACACAGAATGTGCAATAGTCTAATAACTTTAATGTAATATTTACATCCTTGATGTGTATAAAACATGATAGGTTTTTACACGCTTATGTAAAAGATAAAATTAGTCCCGGCAAATATTATGATGATATGTTATATAAAAAATTATTGTTTGCACACCTTGCTTTTAATGATTCATGAGAGGAAACTCATTTCTTGTTTAGGTATATAAGTCTCAACATGGCTAATGAATGATAAAAATTGAGAATGAACTAGCAATGAGTCAATCTAATTAGGTGTCTATGGGGTCTCATTATCATAGAATAAAATATAGATACCATCTCGTTCAATCTTGATAAAATCTTTCTGGTAGTCGTGTCATCCTAAATAATGTTAATTAAAAAAATAATATTATAATTGAATTATTTTGTAATATAACTTATAATTAATGGACTACATGGAAAGTAGGGAATATAAAGAACACAAGACAAGATAATGAGATCAAGGTTGATAATTTCATAACTAACTACTTGAGAGATGTTGCAATTAGTTATAGCAACTCCACAACACTAGTGAAGAAGTTATAAATCAAAAAATGAATATTTGTGATATTTATTTGTCTACTTTAGACAAATACTAAGAGATTGAGTATAGAAGTAATCAAAAATTCAAAAATAAGAGTATGCGATAAGTTGTATAATAGACTAACTAATAAATAAAAAGCAGTCTTTAAATTTGCTAAAATAAGGAATAAAATTATATATCTAAGTCATGCTAGGCTTGATTTTAAATTTTATAGATTTATTGGTATCATTGGTGAAATATTGGCTGTAGGTGGCTCTCACATGATATTGGGAACTGATATTTGGTTCAACCTTTTATCATTATTTTTGGAAAATATTATTCAAGTATTTGTATTTCTTTTTATTTTTGCTGTTTTTTCATTGATATTTTGACAATTAGAAGTGTTAAAATGTGTAGGGTCAAATTACCTTTCTTTGGAGCTCATTGGGTAGAGGCAGGCTTGTATTTGTAGCCTAGTGGCCCGTGATGATCAAATTGCATAATTCGACATTTCGTAAGGTGACATATGTCATAATTACTTTGTATATATTTTTTGTAATTAGTAAAGGTAGTTTAGGGTTTTGGCCCTTGATGGAGTTTGGGAACGGGGAGGAGAGAGGAGAGGTGAGAGAGAAAAAATGGTAAATTTTATTAAAATGAAAATAATATTTTTGATAGTAAAATCATCATGTATATGGTTCAAGGTAACCAGCCTGTTGGGTACTTCAAAATAATGAAAAATAATAAAAAAAATAAATTATAAAAATTTGATCAAATCTCAATAAATATTTCTTTGTAAATATGTTTCAAATCTATTTCCTAGTTGGTACGTAGGTAGTTATTATTAAATTATCATGAATTTTCTTTCATATGAAATGATAATCAACCTCAATATATTTTTATTTTACTCTTGAAATATCGGGTTAGATAGTAATGTGCTGAGGTGCCTGATTATTATAATAAAACATCATTGGCCTTTGAACTGATATGCGAATCACCTCCAAGAAGTGATTGATCAATTAGAGCTTATCAGTAATTGATATCATACTTATATTATGTTTATGTATTTGAAATTAAAAATAATTATCTACATATTATTTTTTTAAGATACAAGATTACGTACAATAAAAGTACAAAAATTTATGATAGATCTTATATCTATGATTACTGAAATTCAACTAAAATGTGAATATGCTTCTACTGGATCATGCCCTTATCTCCGAATGAAATTTGATGGCAAGAAGTCCTCTTTATTTTCTTGAGAATTTTGAAAACTCATTCATATGAGTATGGTTGGGAGAATATTAGAAATAACTAACTATACTAACATCGTATGAGATATCTAGTTTGGTCATTATCACATAATTCAATTTTTCTATGATCTTTTTATATTTGGTGGTAAGGAACCGACATTTGTAGACACACACACACACACACACATCTAGATCAAGTAGCTAATTAACATGTGCACATCCTAACATGTTGATGTTAGATAAAATGTTCAAAAGTATCTCATATAAGAAAGAAATATTATATCTATTAAATATTTGACCTCAATATTTAGTAAATACCTAAGATCTTTCGTATAAAATTTTGTGTTAAAATAATTTTAAAGTGAATATATTAAATTGTTTATTTTTTATAATCTAAATATTATTGACGTATACTATTAACATCATATACATATATTTTTATTCATGTAAAAAATATAAATAATCTCACATGCAATACCTAAGGCTAAAGATTGTATCTACAAATGAAAATTTGATAAATCACATTATATAAGATTGTTTCAAGCCATAAATGATATTTTATAATCTACACATCGTACCTAAACTTTCATAGATAATAAATCATATTAGCTATTACTAAAATATTTCTTTATAAAAATTATCTTTAATGAATATATTTTTATATCTAGTTAATATATAATTTGTTTTTGAGATACTATAATAGAAAATAACAACTTAATAGTGGTCGTTTTGATCATATTGGAAAATGTATCCTTATTGTCGACACTACAAGTCTGTAAGCATCTTTGCTATCAAATTGGCCTAGAGGTAATCAACTTTTTTTTCATGTTTCATCTTTATTATGTATATTTAGTTGCATCTCACTATTGATTTATTTAAATATTTTGGAATGGAATCACAATATTATTGAATGTGATTATACTTAATGTATCCTACATAATTTATCATTATCCTAAATGTTTGAATGCCTTAAAAAAAGTATTATAGATTCTGAAGTTGTTAATAAAGGACAAGAATGTAAAATATCTAATACTAAAATGATAATATGTGCTTTGCTGAGTAGAATATATCAGTAGTTACTATCATTGTTTAATCATAAGATACAATTCACTACTCTGAACAAGATTAGCTAGCACATATGGGGTAGGCTATGAATATATCTGTTTAGTATATTTCATTAGGTTATGATCACTAAGTCTCTCAACCATCATCTCCATCTTTTGGGAGGGCTAACATCTTGTATTCAGTGGGTTACTTCCACCAGTCTTTTCTCCATGGCATAACACTATATGAGTAGTGTCATTACTCTCTTCAAAGTTAATATGTTAGTAGTATTAATTGAGACATTGGAATAGGGTCATTGGTTGCCCTTTCTTCTATGTGATGAGTAACAATTGGACTTGGGAATGAACATATCATCATAGTATCTAATTGTGTGTTCTCTTGGATCAAATACATAAAAAAAAAAACTTAATCTCAAAGAATACCATATCGTTGCTTGTTATGATTTTCATGGTCACTTGTTAGTAACAACTATATCTTTTTTGAGTACTAAAGTACTCAATTAAGGCATGCATTGTAAAAATTTAGGTAAATTTAAATTTAACAATTTTTTATAATTCTCGGAGAATAAAATGAACATAGAATAGTCAAATATGCATTATTAGGAATGACTCAAATTTGGGATTACAACATGGTCTCGTGATGCTTGATATCATCACATCACTTCCTTTGTGTTGCGATATATCAAAAGATTTTTTTTTCCTTGTTGCAATTTATTTTTCAAGTTATGATTTTTCCTAATATTATGATTTTGTTTTGGAACTATTTTAATAATTTCCAAGGTCAAGGGCAAATATTATTTATAAATGATGTGTAAGTATTATAGGAGAATTGATGTTAACATTTTCTTAAAACTTGAATATTGTTTTGAAATTATTAAATTAAATGTTTAAAAGAAACTAAAAATCAAATCTTATTCGAATTGCTTTGATTTTAAGATTTAGTTCATGAGGATGATTTTGTATCGAATACATAAATAGTTTATGTGGTTTTGTCATAATTTGAGTTATTGGATTCAAATGAGATGATTCAAATTTCTAATTAAAGTAGACATATATGAGAATATTTTATTAGAAGGATAAGTCATCTATACGTATCAATTATAAGGCTAATATTGTAGTCAAAATTGAGTTTGGGAGCTGCTTAATAATTTCATGCAGGATTAGCTATGTTGTATATTTATGTCTAATCTTTTAACTTGGTAATCATGCTACAAGAACTTTTTTATATGTATGAAGTAATTTTAGTCATAAGAATTGATTTATAATATGCATTTAAATTGAATATTATCTTAAAATTATATGTTTGTAATATAATTATTTAGAATACATGATAAGATGTATGATGCAAATGAGTGTTATGGTTTTTATTTATATGCGACATGATTGATATGAAATATGTTATATTGCATATACACAGAGACATCCCTTTAAATGAGTATGAGTGCATGATTATGATTAATTTACATACTTGATGATTGTTAGGTGAGCTTGGTGTTATTGGATGGTGTCTAACCATATTGCATGATATTGCATAACATGTGAAATTAGAAAACATGTGTATGGATAATAGTAAAAAGAGCAAGATTTTCCTTTGGTTGAAAGCCTTAGGCCAGTTTAGATACACTTGTCGTTGAAAGTCCTAAAAGTTTTGGAAGGTATGTGAATTCGTACAGTGAAATCCCAAAAATTCACTATTCAACAAAATACATGGGATTATGATTTTTTAAAAAAGGATTATTGAAATAATGATATTCATAAAACATTTTGGTTACAAATTATCTTTTATTTTCAAAGAAATTATTAGATGTACTTATCAATGAGTTTTACTATACATTTCTATCTAAATTGTGTGGTGGGAGCCAATAAGGGCTCAAGGTATAATACATATTTCATTATCATCTCATTTCATGTATATAGTTTTTTGCAAAGTAGAAATTATATTTTTGGAAATATGAAAGTAAAATATGAGCATGATAATTGCATGTATACTTAGGAGGGAAGTACTCATTGTGGAAAATTTTTTTACAGGACTGATTCATCCTTTATGAGAAACAATTTAGATGCTTAACAGATACTAGTGGATGATGCTCATTTGATGTCACAATTGTGAAGACAATTGAATTGTGGGTTTGATTAGATGTGTCAAATTAGCCAGGCAGCTCGGACATGATCCATAGCCTGGCCTAGTTCTTTGATGCCTCGGGCTGGCTGGGCTGTCCCATATCATAGTTTGTGTCGTGCTGGGTCGACATGAGCTGTGCCTCACACCTAGCTAGCCATGACTCATGTGCCTTGCTCGAAGGCACGATAAACTAGCCTAGGTGACCGTTAGGTAGGGTCCCTATTGGGCAGTAACCTAGGAAAAACAATTTGACTAGCCTGTCATGGGGTGGTCCAATTTTTTAAAAATAGTTGATCATGTGGCTGATTGTAATTGACTTGCCCGTAAGCCGGTCACATATTAGTCATCATGCAATGGATAACAACGAAGATGCATTACCTGTGCATCTTCTGAGTTCGACACAGTCTAGCACGGTCATGCATTTGGTTGTGCCACTGTGCCATGTTAGACTGGTGAACCATGGTTCATGCCACCATGCCATGCCTTAAATGACACGATATAATGGCACGGGCATGCCTTAAAAAATGAGTTATGCCGTGCCGGCATGGTCCATTTGATACCTATAATTTTAATGGATCTTTTTGTAAAATAATTAGGAATAATTTTATTTTTTTATAAATATTTGATGTAAGACTATTATCATTAAAATATTAAAAAACTTTTTTGGCATATTATATTTTTTGAGTGTGAATAAATAAGTTGGTGAACCTTTTTTATTCGTAAATGGATTTGTGTGATCATTGTATTATATTGTGCTCTAATGAGTCATGTGATTTTGATATTGTGAATATTGAATTTTGCATATAATTCTCATACAATGAGTGTCACAACTTAATATCAAAGTGTTGGTTTATAAATACCTTGGGCTCAATGTGTGATTTCAATTTCATCAATACGACTCCATTTGATTTTTTATTAAATTATGAGTCTTAATAAATGGGACATAACATAATAATATTAAGTTATCTAATATTCACAAGTTTTTTGCGAGTTGACAGTTGATCATAGACATCTTGGTTTTGGGGCATTATATATTTGATAGTATTCACAATCATTTTCTCTATGCCTAGAGAAAAATATTGAACCAAACAAGTATACCAACAAATCTTAAGTGCAAGATGAATTTTTTTTCTCTTGAGAATAAAAGTTCATATGAGATATAACATAAGATAATAAAAGAGGATATTTATTAAATTTGAAATCAAGCATTTAATATTATTTCTTCCTAAAATGTCTAGGCATACTTTTATGCTATAGGAGTGTCTTACTCATTTTGACTAGATGTTAGTTTTTTTTCTTATACATCTCATTATTTGAATGAGTGTCAATGCATGATTTTTGATGTATCATTTTGTGTTCCTCAAGGAAATAACAAAAATTAATAAGCAATATATTTTAAAATATTATTATTTCTTAATATTTTGATCTTATAATTAAACTTAGTTTTTATTTTTTAATAAAATTTTATAAAAATAAAAAAAATTAAGATTTTTTAAATATTAACAATCATATATATTGAATATAATTATGAATAAAAAAAATAAATTAATTATAGAAATTATATGCGATTATTCTACTCGATCTTCAAATATCTAATTGAATCAAATAAAATAATTTTTTTTAGTCATCATGATGTGTTGGATAGAAAATTATAATATATTTTTCTAACTGATAAGCCTCATAGTTAATATGTATCACTATCTTGATGGCAAACCAAAAAGTTTTTCAATTATCTAATAATTGATATCATAATTGAGAGTGTATCAATAATAGATTAGTAATAGATATGCATCTAAATCAGCTCCTTATGGATGAGAAAAAAAAGTATAATCTAGATTACTCAATCACAAAGAAAGTCATCTATCTTTTCTATTGATTAGGCATAGAGACAGTAGCATAAAATAAACTAATATCACAAATTTTTTACATAGTAAAATACCATATACAAAATAAATTATAATTAAATTTTGGTGCATATAGAAAATATTTAAAAAAGTAAGTTTTAACATTGACATCGTCATGTTTTTTAACTTATACAACAATGTTATTTGTTATGATAATATTAGTTTCAAGATTTAAAAAAAAAGTTTAAAATGATAAGTGTATCAATGAAATATGTATTCACTCTTGAATTTATGATCAAAGAATTCAAAGTGAGATGGTTAGTAAAAAGGGTAGTAGGCATAGAGGTTTCGACTGAAATTAATATCACCTAAGAAAAAAAATCTAGAGTACTCATTATGAGGATGTGCGAGTGTAACTAGACTCGTATATATAATCATAGTTGTTAAATCGAGATTTGAATTGATAATTGGAATGCTTGATTAATGAATTGAGAGTCGAATCGTGAATTAATTTTTTTGTGATTTTTTTCTATGTTAATTATTTCCTTTTTTTTATAGTAGATAAATTTTTTTTAATATTTTAGTTTTTTATTTTTGTGATGTTTTTGATATTTTGTTATTTGTTTACGTTAAATTCTTAATACCAAAGGTTGAAGTTATTTTTTTTTTACTCTAATCAATTCATATAGTTGATAATTTTTTTTGATATTTTAGTTTTTATTTTTATGATTTTTTATCAAAATTGGTCCCTTGAAAATTAGTATTAAATCGATTCATGTGAATCGATTCACGATTCAGTAATTCAGCAATTCAGTCTTCGATTCTTGTATATTTTTGATTCATTTAAAAAGTCAGATCATTTATCTACTAAATCATGAATCCTATTATTTTAATAATAATATATGTAATATTAGAAAATCATGTATGAGTTAGAGGTGTCAAACGGGATGTGCCGGGCCGGCCCGACCCATTTTTTTCAGGCCCACCCATGCTTTTGTACAGGGCCAGGCACAGCACGGTACAGTAACCGTGCTGTGCCTGGCCCGACACGGTTTTGTGGGGGTTCAGCCCAGCATGGGCCTGTGTCACGGTTCATCGGGTTCGGCCCGGTCGGGCCGAACCCTAAATTAGAAAAAAGTAGGGTTTCGGCGCGCCCGAAATCCTAATTTTAAAAAAATTAGGAATTGGGCGCGCTTGAACCCCTAATTTAAAAAAAAATTAGGAATTAGGCGTGCCAGAAACCCTAATTTAAAAAAATTAGGAATTGGGCGCGCCAGAAACCCTAATTTTAAAAAAAAATAGAAATCGGGCGCGCCCAAACCCTAATTTTTTTAAAAAAATAGGGTTCTGGCGCCCCCGTAACCCTAATTTAAAAAAAAATTGACTTCGGCACGGGGGTACCGTGCCAACGGGCCACTGTATCGTACCGGGCCAAGCACGGCACGAGGCCTGGGTGGCCTCGGCACGATTGTGCCATGGTCGGGCACGGCACGAGCCCGGGCATGGGAAATTACCATGCCGGGTAGGCCCAGGCACGGCTGAACCGTGCCATGCCTCGTGCCGGGCCGGGCTGGCCAGGCTCTGTTGACACTTCTAGTCTGAGTGAATTCAATAGCCTGCTATATAGTATCTGAACCTCAGAAATTTTATCGTTGTTAAGGATTCAATGACCAACACATATCTTGAGTATGTATTATCTCTTACAAAATAAATATGTCATCACCAACTTTCTCTCTTTCGAAATATTCCTATTAGCTTTTTGAGCTCTCACCATTTCTCTGTGATAAAGATGCCATGATGTTATAATTGATCATATCAATTTCATTTGATTTAGATTTATTTCTAAATATCTAAGTCACTCTCTTATAAATCTTTGAGAAAAATATAAATGTTTTATCACCAAGATTTTGGAGTTGCAAATAAAAAATATAATAAATTTGATTATCAAATCTCTTCGTTGTAGTATGATTTGCCAATATGAGTTTCACTCTAACAATTATCTCTCATAATGGTGACCAAATCACATAATCAATCATCTCTTTATTATATGTTATTCTTTATGTCAATAATTATGTAATATCATTATACAAGTGAAATATTTTTAAAAAATACATCAATACAGTAAAGTGTCAAATCTTCTTGAACATGTCGTAAGAGCTAAATATATTGGGTATGCTGAAATTAATTAACTACTAGAGATGTACTAGTAGTTGTGCATCATTCGTCTATCATTTTTAACATGAGGTGGGTTTTCTAACCCACACAATCTTAGCCCACAAACTAGTTTCTCACTTACATAGCTCACATGGAATATATATCTATCATCAAATTTCATTTGATTATTCTCAACAGTCCTATACATATTACAATCATTTTTCATGTTTTACAAATGCTATACATAATATGTTAAATTTTTAAAATATATCAAACAGACAAAATATACAAACCACCACAATTTTATTCACAACTTTGAAAAAAAAAAGTATACTCAATTTTAGGCACACACACTTTGTATTGGCATTGTTGTGCCAACCGTGTGGAGACTACTTTTGTGGATCATCATTTGGTTTTAGATCACCAAATTAGTGCCATCACACATGAAATGGCCTAGTATAATGGTGAGAGACACCCATTGATTGTTGATTTCCACCTCAACAGTATGATGATACTATCATTGTCACTGCCAAATATTGGCGCACAGTGTTGTTTGCATTTGGGGAAGGTGTGCCACCACTCATGCAGCCCAACACTACAACTCACACAGGGAAAGGAGGCTCCATCACTATGTTGAAGGTCAATTAGGGTTTCAATCCTTGGTGGAATCCAAGAAGGGGGAAGAGAGATATGAGAGGTGAGAAAGAGAACAAATAATAAATTTTATTAAAATAACAAAATATATTTTTTGAAAGTACAACTATTATATATAATTTTTGATAACTAATATGTAGATGCTCCTAAATAATTAAAAAAAAACAAACTAAATCAAATCTGAACAATAATATTGATGTTGGGTTATTTTTTCTCATCTGTAGTATTTTTATTATTTATTATATTAAAATAATGTTTATAATGTGTGATTATTTATTATTTATTATTTATTATATAAATATTTTCTTTTATACTGTCTTTTTCTTGTTCCACAAATTTCTTTGAATTTTTTATTCTTTAAGAAATAAGCATCATAAATGATGCTTATTTTATGTTAAAAAGATTTATTATATATTTGATTATTATTGATTTATTATTTTTTTCTCTCAATTTGCTTTTTCTCCATTAATTAAGTTATGAACGATATTGTTAAGTATGAATAAAAAGTAATTATCTTAATTGGTAGATATGTTTTTTGGGAAAATATATGACTTCATATCTAACATGTCTGAATGAGATTTATATTGATTTTTTTCATATAATTCATGGTGTTGGACCTAATAAGATTATCATACGAGATGATTTTTCATGTTTTATTATTATATTTATTATTGTAGATTAGTTTATGTTATAAGTTTGTCTTATGTTAGGTGTATTGTATGACTAGAGTTGGCAAACATGTGCTAGGCTTGAACAACCTAATTTTGAGTGTCCCCCAACTGGCCACCATGCCCTCCCCCCCTGCATGGTTTTACTGTTGTGCTGTGTCATGTTGGCACAGCAAAAATGACATGGGGCTCAGTACGACATGTTGGCTTGGTTTGAAATTGGGTCATGCTTGCTTTGTTGGGTTGAATATAATCAGAACAAATCTGACACAATTGGCTTGTGGGCTTGGAACATGCATGGTTGACAAGCGGCTAACCCCAGGGCAGCATAAATGCAGGGTAGATCAGTCACAACTAGCCTGGGTCTGAACTAGGTGAGCCAGGCACAAGCATGACATGGGCTTGACTAGTCCCTAAGCCCAACTTCTTGGATGGGGCACTGGCTAGGTTGTTGACTGGTTCACAGACCACATCCCATTAATTATATATTTTCTCATTCTATAATTATAATTAATGATAATGCATGAAAGTTAAAATACTGACTTAAAATTAATTTGCAAAAAAAATCTAATATATATAATTGAATTATAAATTATAAATTAAAATATGTTAAAAAATATTGCGTAAATAATAAACTTATAAACTCTGACTTTGTAAAATATAAATTGATATCATCTTTCAAAATGAAAACATAAAAGACATGAAATATGATAAAACATATGCGTAAAGTCATAAAGTAGTAAATAATAATCATTTTTCCATTTGATTGGATTTAATTTTTACATAGAGGTGTCAAACAGGCTGGCCCGGCATGGCCCGACCTGGTTTTAGGCTGATCAACCAAGTTACCGTGATTAGCCCGACACGGATATTGTACTGTGCCATGCCTGGCCACCGACACAGACCCGCGGCCTGAAAATTATCGGGTTTGGTCTAGTTCGGACTGGACAAAACCCTAATTTTTTTAAAAAAAATTAGGGTTTCGGCGGCGCGCCGCCGTGCCATGTGATTTTTTGCCCTTTCGGGGCTCATCAAGACTCGTATGTCGGCTATCGGCTCGTACTGACAACGTTTGGTGTGTTATCACTCGTGCTGTGCCCATGTGCCGGCACGGCACGATAGTCCAGGGCATGCTACCGGCACAACACGCTACAGTGCCGTGCCCAGCACGGGCACGGCTGAACCTTGCCCATGTCCGTTTGACACCTTTATTTTTATAGCTCTAAGTTTTATCGTGTACATTATTATTCGTATTGTGTTTATTTGAAATTGATCTTGGAAACATATTCATGTATTTTCTTAATTTTTTAATTATAATAAAATTGTTATAATATTTAGGCTTTAGTCAAGCCTTTCTATTTAAATAATATTTATAATTATGAAAATAATATATTTTGATATTATTAGATATTGAATTGGTCAGTAGTTATGTGTTATATTAAATAGTATGAAAGAAATGAATTTTTGTAATTTTTATTAATTTAATATGTCTAAATTCTTTATATTACTATGAGACAAGATAAAATAATAAGTGATATTTAAATATCTATTAGATAAGACTCTGATACTATAATAATTATTTTCTTTAAATGTGGTATCAGTCTCTATACTCGAAAGCTCATTGTTATAATAATGATAATTATTTTTGTAATATTTAAATAAGTTTTCTAATTATTCATAAGTTTTATTTTTTATTTTTATGGTTGGTTAATATACTTATATATATTTTATTTTTTTCCCTACTCTTTTAATTTTAATTTTATGATTCATTTAAGTAGCTAAGTAATAAAATAATAATTTAATATTTTAAATATTTTTTTATCTCAATAACCATGTAACTAAAGCATTATTATTTTTTATATTATTTAAATATATTATTCATATTATATTTTTTATGGTTAGTACAATCCAAGAAATAAGATTTATACATTCAAACATAAGTTTGTCTTATCATTAAAAAAATAAATTTCAAAAAGAAAAATCCTATGCTATATTTCGATTCATTAATTATTATTTTATTAATTTTATTATTAATGAAATTCAATATAATATATTAGTAACTAATATATGAATTTAATATCATATATATTGAATTCTCATTATGTTGGATATCTAGTTAGAATTTTTTTAGGTCTACAAACTTGCATAAGCTGTAAAATTTTATAGTTTATTAAATATTTTAATATATTTTTTTGTATTTCTAATTTATTCTGATAAAGAAAAATTATTTTTAAATATTCGTATTATTAGATTAATTGTATGAATATACACATAACAATATTATTATTGGAAATATTATTAATTATTATATTATAAATTATATTATGTATTTTATATTTTATAAATACCATCGTAAGACTCATATATGACAATCATTTTGAGGAATAATAATCTCAGGCAATCCTAATATTTTTTTTTTAGGATAACAGATGAGGTGATGAATATGAAGACGAGAGGCTGTGGGAAGCTTATTTGTTATGTGCTTGCATTTTATATGTCGTGTGTAAGTGCGAGCAATGTGTATGGGGAGCTTCTCAACTCTCATGGTAAGGAAACACATCTTATGACCTACAAGAGTGGGAATTGTGGGGAGTTACGGTGCACTTATTATTTTGTGTTCATGTTATATGTTTTCTGTGAGAGAGTTTATTATATTCGATGTTGCAAACCAAGACTCTAAGTGAAAGAGTTTCTTACATGTGTCAATATTTAGGCATCCACATTAACTTCTAGGGAAAGTTGAGTAAGGATAATTAGCCGCACTATTTAAAACCTGTTTCTCTGAATAATAAAAAGATAGCATAACATTAAATTATTTATTTGATTATTTACTATCAATTTGGTCATTCTAAATATTACAATTTGAAAATAATTGTGATCTAGGAATCTTTAATATGTCCTATGGCACATGCTACACAAAACTCAAAGATAATTAGAATTTTCATATATATATATCTGTTTGGGAAAAATGGTCATTCTTTGCCAGGACAGTAGATTGATATCAATGGTGAGTTTTTTTTTTTTTTTTGTTCATAAAATGCAGGTTCTTACTATAAACCAAGTGACAGAGATACTCCTTGCCTTCTTGGAGACGAGAGATTGGAATGCTTCTTTTTTTCAGGTGATCCCTGAAAGGAAAAGATGCAAGTGTGATGCAGCATTGTAGGGAACGGAAAGGATTGAATGGAGTGTAAATGTGTCTATTCAGAATGCTGTACTATAGCATAGATAATATCAGGAAACTGGAATGAAAGGTGTCGAATAATTTTGTCGTAGGAATTTATTTTATTTATTATTGTTATTATTATTATTATTATTTTTTTTTTTTTGATAGTCGAGGTTGTCCACTAATAATTACTGTTAGATAAGCCTATGAGAGTAATGTATGAAACTTCCATAATAATGTAGGAGAAGCAAAACCTTTTTTAAAAACTGCCCCTGGAGACCGAAACTTCTCATGAATGTTGTGGTGTGCACAATTTATATATCAGAAATTATGTTTTGAAGATTTGTGTTTTTAGTTAATATGTGAAATTTCACGTTTTCTGTCAATGTCAAAATATGGTGATGAAATTCTTGTTTTTTGTAGGATTTTTTTTAATGAAATAATGAAAAAAATATGATGTGAATTATGATTGTTTATTTTATCATCTTGCTCGTTTATGTTTATTTTTTTAGTATTTATCATATTCAAAAATAGTAAATATATTAAATTATAAAACAAATAATCATACTTTAATTATTTTTTTTTTTGGAAATTTCACTAATCTATGATTGTGTCCCCACGATATCGTGGGTTGGGTTCCATGATATTTGCATAATGTTGTCCCCACGAGAACAAATTCCATCATGTTGTGGGTTGAGTTGGGATTACTCCTCCAACCAAGCTAGACTTATTTGCATTCATAACCATGATTAACACCCTTTTTCTTGTAGGATTAGTTGAGGTGAGCACGAGCCAACTCAAGCTAACATATCATTATCAAAAAAATAATAATAATAATTGTTAAATATGATTGTGTCCGTGTGCTGGATTGTTGTTGGGTGGCTGAGAAAGAAGTGTGTAAAATTTAGGGATGATTATAAATTTTAATAAATTTTGCCTAGTTAGGAACACCATCCGCCCTGCAATGGGATTGCCATTTTAATATCATGAAGAAATTAGTGTTTCAAAATATTAATGGGATAGATAAATACTAATCTATGACATGTATCCCTCCTCTTACAATAGGGTCATGAGTTTCATCCCAAGGGATGTCAATTACGTTTCCTTTGGTGTGTGAAGGTGGGATCCATCATGTTGTTGGGATGGGTCAACGAGCATCTTACCTTCTCTGGTGAAGAGAAACACGAATAATAAGAAAAAAAGAAAAAAAAAAGAAGAATAAGAAAATAAAGAAAAAATAAAAAGAATAAGAAAATAAAGAAAAAATAAGAAGAATAATAAAAAAAAAGAATAAAAAATAAAAAGATAAAAAAGAAAGAAAAAGAACTAATGAAGGATAAAGAAGAAAGAAACGAAGAAGAAGAAAAAATAGGTGGGACTAAAAGAAAAGAAAAGAGAGGAATAGAAAAAAGAAGAAAAGGGAAAGAAATAGAAAGAGATGAAAATAAAGAAATAGAAAGAGAGCAAGATAAAGAAATAGAAAGAGAGCAAGATAAAGAAATAGAAAGAGAGCAAGATAAAGAAATAGAAAGAGAGCAAGATAAAGAAATAGAAAGAGAGCAAGATAAAGAAATAGAAATAGAGCAAGATAAAGAAATAGAAAGAGAAGAAGAAGAAAGAGAGGAAGATAAAGAAATAGAAAGAGAAGAAGATGAAGAAGAAGAAAGTGAGGAAGATAAAGAAGAAGAAAGAGAGAAAGATAAAGAAGAAGAAAGAGAGAAAGATAAAGAAGAAGAAAGAGAGGAAGATAAGAAGAAGAAAGAGAGGAAGATAAAGAAGAAGAAAGAGAGGAGAGTAAAATAGAAGAAAGAGAGGAGGATAAAATAGAAGAAAGAGATGAGGATAATATAGAAAAAAGAGAGGAGGATAAAATAGAAGAAAGAGAGGAGGATAAAATAGAAGAGAGAGAGGAGGATAAATAAAAGAAAGAGAGGAGGATAAAATAGAAGAAAGAAAGGAGGATAAAATAAAAGAAAGAGATGAGGATAAAAAAGTAGAAGAGAGGAGGAAAGAAGAAAGAGAGGAAGATAAAGAAGAAGAAAGATTGGAAGATAAAGAAGAAAGATTGGAAGATAAAGAAGAAGAAAGATTGGAAGATAAAGAAGAAGAAAGAGAGGAAAATAAAAAAGAAGAGAGTAAGATAAAGAAGAAGAGAGGAAGACAGAAGAAGAAAGAGATGAAGACTAAGAAGAAGAAAGAGAGGAAGACAAGGAAGATGAAAAGGAGGAAGACAAGGAAGATGAAAAGGAGGAAGGACAAGGAAGATGAAAAGGAGGAAGACAAGGAAGATGAAAAGGAGGAAGACAAGGAAGATGAAAAGGAGGAAGACAAGGAAGATGAAAAGGAGGAAGACAAGGAAGAAGAAAGAAGGGAAGATAAAGAAGAAGAAAGAAGGGAAGATAAAGAAGAAGAAATAGAGGAAGATAAAGAAGAAAAAAATTAGCAAGTTAAATGAGAGTTTCTACTGTTAAAATGATATAACAATGGAAGCTTTTCTAATCTAAAGTGCTCATCACTAAAAATTAGCAACGGAAATAGTCCCTAGTAAAAAATTTTAGCGACCAAAAAATCACTAGCTAAAATAATAATTTCTCTAGCTAAAATAGCAAGGGAAAAATCCCTAGTTAAATTAGAAAGGGTAAATCCCTAGCTAAATTAGCAAGGGAAAATTCCCTAGCTATTTTCATTCCAAAATCATTTTCAAAAATTTATTTTTTTTTTTCAAGAAATTAAAATAAATAATTTAATATTTATATATAAAATTGAATATAAATGACAAATAGAAAGATAAATATACAGACAGATATAGAGACAGATAGACATATAGATAGACAAATAGATAGATAGACAGATAGGAAGATAAATAGACAGATAGATAGACATACAGATAGCCATATAGATAGACAAATAGACAGACAAATAGACAAATAGATAGGAAGACTGATAGACAGACAAATAGATAGAAAAAAGATAGAAACACAGATAGATAGACATATAGGCATATAGATAGCTAGACAAATAGATAGAAAGACAAATAGACAGATATATAGACTGATAGAAAAACATATAGACATATAGACAAAGAGATAGAAAGACATATAGACAGACATACATATAGAGAGTCGGATAGAAAGACAAATAGACAGACAAATATACTGATAGACAGACTGAAAGATAGACATAGAGACATAGAAAGATATTGACATTTAGATAGTCAGATAATAGAGAGACAGATAGATAGATAGACAAATAGACAAAAAGATAGATAGATTGACAAACATTTAGATAGACATATAGAAATAGAGATAGATAGATTGAAAGAAAAATAGATAGACAGATAGATAGATAGACACATAGACAGATAGATAGATAGACACATAGACAGGTAGATAGACATATATATATATATATATACAGATAGACAAACAGATAGAAAGATAGATATACAGACAAATTGACAAACTGATAGTCACACAGATAAACAGGCAGATAGACACACAAATAGACACACTTATAGACAAATAGATACACATATAGATAAAATGACTAATAGACATATATATAGATAGACAGATATACAAACTAATAGACAAACATATATACAGACAGATAGAAAGACATATATATATATACACAAACAAATAGACAGACAGACAGAGAGACATACAGACAAATAGAAGCACATATAGACATATAGAGAGAGGTAGAAATAAAGATAAACATACAGATAGACAGACAAACAGACATACAAATAGATAGACAGATTGACAGACAGTTAGATATACAGATAGATAGATCGATAGACAAATAGATAGCCAAAATGATAAATAGACAAATAGGCATGTATATAGACATACACATATATAGACAAACAAAGAAGAAGAAAGAGAGGAAGACAAAGAAGAAGAAAGAACGGAAAACAAAGAAGAAGAAAGAGCGGAAAACAAAGAAGAAATAGCGGAAAACAAAGAAGAAGAAATAGAAGAAGACAAAGAAGAAGAAATAGAAGAAGACGAAGAAGAATAAAGAGCGGAAGACAAAGAAGAAGAAAGAGCGGAAAACAAAGAAGAAGAAATAGAAGAAGACAAAGAAGAAAGAGAGGAAGTTAAAGAAGAAGAAGATAAAGAAGAAAAAGAGAGGAGGATAAAGAAGAAGAAGAGGAAGATGACGAAGAGAAAGACGAAGAAAATATAGGTGTCAAACGGGTTGGCCTGGGCCTGTCCCAGGCCCAGGCCCAACATGGTTCAGCTGTGCCTGTGCCCAGCATGACATGCTACAGTGCGTAGGCCTGCATGGCATACTACAATGCCTAGGCAGGCATGGCATGCTATAGTGCCGTACTTGGGCCTGTGCCGTGTGCACCCTCAACACCAGTCGTACCGTGCCGAGTTAAGGGATTGGCCCATAATTTCGTGCCAGGCAAGGCATGAGTGCCTGGCACGTGGGCATGGCACGTGTGACCACGCACCGGTGTGATCACGACGTGCGATGCCTGACGATAGAGGCTCACTGAGCTCCAAAAGGGTGAAGACGCACGGCAGGGTGGCGGCACGCCGTCGAAACCCAATTTTTTTAAAAAATTAGGGTTTTGACCCGGTCCGAACCGGGCCAATCCAGGACAAACAAGGCAAATTTTGGGCCTTGGGCAAGTGCCAGGCATGACCTCGACAAAACTATGTCAGGTCAGGCACGGTAGCCTAGTTGGGCGGCCTAAAACCAGGTTGGGCCGACCCAACCTGGCCCGCTGAGTATATGAAGAAAGAAGTAAACTTTGAGACATCTACTCGATCCAGTCTCAAAAAATACAGTTCTAAGTTGGGGTTGCATATGATCTAATGGACATTATTTTTTGGTGCATAATTCGGCATGCCTCTTAAAGTCCCATGTCCCAAATGAACTCTTATAAATTAAATTTTTCATACAATATTTGCACTGTGTCATTTTATCTTCCTCACTCCTAACATTTTTTTATTTTATTATATTAAAATGAGTCCAAACTACAGAAGCCCTTCTAATTTTTTGATTTTTAGATATTTGGGTTGAGACGACTGGAGAAACAAAAGTTTCAGCAGCCTCAGACCTCTGTGTAAGATTTTCATTTTCTAAATTTAAATATATTTCATTAGTATTTATCATTTTTTAGAATTTTTGTTAAACAGTACACTTATGTAGAAACTAGATGATAGATTTTAGATTTTAACTATTTTAGGACTAGTGAGAGAGAGAGAGAGAGAGAAAGTAATAAAAACATAAAATAAATTACCCGGTGAAGTAGAGATATCAATCACGTGCCCGGTGCACCACAGTCTAGCTCAAAATTCCAAACCCGAGTTGAGATTGTCGAAAAGCCGAGCCAAATGACAAAATCACAAGTCCCGAGAGAGAGGATCAAGAGTTTTAAGAGAATGAAAATATGAGATTTGAGAGAATAAATGTTTATGAAAAATATAAATGTTATAGATAGGTGGGAATAATTTTATAAATTAAAGAAAATAATTTTTTTAAAAAGTATTTGTTTTGTTTTTTTTTTAATATTTTAGGGGGCAGAATCATGAGGACTGTCAGATTCTCCCCCTAGCCATTGGAGGCGAGATCCAACAGCTACTTTTTAAATTTTTTTTTTTGCACGTTAGGGGGGGGGGGGGGATCGGGTCTGATCGGGCGAGACCGTGGGTCGGGAATGTTTGGACCCGACCCACGGTCTTTTTGTGGGGGAATCCAGGAGCCTAGGAATGTGGGTACGGCTATGCGATGCTGGTTTGCATGTGACCCCGATCCATGCCAACGAGCCATGCCATAGGGCACCAATCCGTGCCGAGTCCGGCACGGCACGAAGCCCGGTTGGCCTCGGCTAGGCACGAAAGAATTGTGCCTTACCCGGGCACGAGAAAAAATCATGTCGGGCCGGGCAGGCTCATCCCAGTTGACACCTCTACTTGTAACTCATTATAAATGTGCATTTTATCAACTATTTATAAATGATTATCTTATTAAATTTTTATAAATAGCATATTATTGAGTCTTTATAAAAGAGTATTTTATCAACTTATTATAAACTACTAACTTATCAACTAGCAATAAATATGTGTATTATCAACTCATTATTAATGAGTATCTTATCAATTCATTATAAATGAGTTTCATATCAACTCATTATAAATTAAATTA
The DNA here is from genome assembly GCA_029783825.1 of Sapria himalayana. NCBI lineage: Eukaryota > Viridiplantae > Streptophyta > Magnoliopsida > Malpighiales > Rafflesiaceae > Sapria > Sapria himalayana. Next base: position 102,711 of record JAREIK010003680.1, read on the forward strand.
TTATCAACTCGTTACAAATGAAATTCTTATCAACTCATTATAATTGAGTATCTTATTAACTCTATAAAAATAAGTGTTTTATTAAATCATTACAAATTACTATATTATCATCTAATTAGAAAAGAGTTTCTTATCAACTAATTATAAAATAATTGTCATATCAACATGTTATAAATAAGAGTCTTATCAACATGTTATAAATAAGAGTCTTATCAACATGTTATAAATAAGAGTCTTATCAACATGTTATAAATGAGTGTATTATCAACTCATTATAAATGAGTGTATTATCAACTCATTATAAATGAGTGTCTTATCAACTCATTATAAATGAGTGTCTTATCAACTCATTATAAATGAGTGTCTTATCAACTCATTATAAATGAGTGTCTTATCAACTCATTATAAATGAGTGTCTTATCAACTCATTATAAATGAGTGTCTTATCAACTCATTATAAATGAGTGTCTTATCAACTCATTATAAATGAGTGTTTATCAACTCATTATAAATGATTATTTATAAACTCATTATAAAAGAGAGTTTTAAGAACCTATTATAAGTATTTTATTAATTCTTTAAAAATAAATGTCTTACAAGCTTTTTGAAAATGAGTATTTTATTAACTCATTATAATCTTGAATGCCTTATCGACAAGCTATAAAAAAATTATCTTATCATTTCCAAATGAATGACTATTTTATAAACTTAATATAAATGAGTATCTTATCAATATGTCATAATTGAGTATCTTAGCAACTCATTATAGAAAGAATGTTGTCAAATTTATTTATGTGGTTACCTTATTGATGCAATGCATAAGAGTATTTTATCAACTTATATTAAACGACTATCATATTAGTTGGTTATAAATCAGTGTTATATCAACTCATTATATGAGTGTCTTATCAAATAATTAAAACACGTGTTATCAATTCTTTATAAATGAGTATATTATCAACTCATTCTAAATTATTGTTTTATGTACTCCTTAAAAATCAATATCTTATTAACTCATTATTAATAGTATATTATCAACATATTATAAACAAATATCTTAACAAATCAATGTCAATGTCTTATCAACTTAATATAAATGAATGACTAATCAACTCATTATAAATGAATGTCTTATCAACTCTTATAAATGATTGTATCAACTAATTATAAATAAGTGACTTATAAACATATTTAAAATGAGTATATCATCATCTCATTATAAATGAGTGACATGCCAATTTATTATAAATAAATATTTTATTAACTCATTATAAATGAATATTTTATCAACTCATTATAAATAATGATCTTATCAACTCCTTATAAATGAGTATTTTATCAATTCATTATAAATGAGTATCTTATCAAGTCATTATAAGTGAGTATCTTGTATTCTCATTATAAATGAGTATCTTTTCAATTTCTTATAGATGAATGTCTAATCAACACATTATAAAATAGTATTTTATTAAATAAATATAAATGAGTATCTTATTAACTCTTTATAAATGAGTGTTCTATCAACTCATTATCAAAGAGTTTCTTATCATCTCATTATAAATAAATATCTTATCAACTCATTAAGAATGTGTATCTTTTCAACTTGTTGTAAATGAGTGACTTATTAACTCATTCTAAATGAGCTTCTTATATACTCATTATGAGAGAGTTTGTTATCAACACATTACAAATGATTATCTTATGAAGTCATTATAAACAATAATCTTATCAACTATTTATTAATGAGTGTCTTATCGACTCATTCCAAATTAATATTTACTCAACTTGATAATAGATTATCTTGTAAACTCATTATAAATAGAGTCATGTACCTCATTGTAAATGATTGTCTCATTAACTCATTATAAATGAGCATCTTAGCAAATCATAATAAAAGAGCATGTTATTAACTCATTATAAATGAGTGTTTTATCAACTTAGCATAAGCTACAATCATATCTAGTGATTATAAATTAATGTTTTATCAAATCATGATAATTTAATGATTTATGAACTCATAATAAATAAGTATCTCATAAACTCATTATAAATAAATATCTTATTAACTAATTTAAAATGGAATTCTTATCAAATTTTTACAAACAAGTCTATTATCAACTCATTATAAATGCGTATCTTATCAACTCATTATAAATTAATGTCTTGTGAACTTCATATAAATAAGTGTCTTATCAACGCATTATATATGAGAATTTTATCAACTTGTTATAAACTAGTGTCTTATCAATCTGTCATAAAGGACTATCTTATCAACTTGTTATAAACTAGTGACTTATATATCTATCATAAAGGACTATCTTATCAACTTGATATAAACAAATGTATTATTAAATCTTTATAAAGCAGTATCTTATAAACTCATTATAAATAAGTGAATTATGAACTCATTATAAATGAGTGTCTTATCAACTCATTATAAATGAACTCATTATAAATGAGTGTCTTAACAATTCTTTATAAATTAGTATCTTATGAACTCATTATAAACTACTATCTTAATATCATATCTTAAATGAAAGTGTTTTCAATTGATTATAAAATAGAGTTTTGTCAACTCGATATAAACCAAGTATCTTATCAACTTTTAAAAAAGAAGTATCTTATAAACTCTTTATCAATGACTGTCTTATCAACTCATTATCAATGAGTTTCTTATCAACTCATTATAAATGAATATCTTATCAACTCATTAAGAATGTGTATCTTTTCAACTTGTTGTAAATGAGTGACTTATTAACTCATTCTAAATGAGCTTCTTATATACTCATTATGAGAGAGTTTCTTATCAACACATTACAAATGATTATCTTATGAAGTCATTATAAACAATAATCTTATCAACTATTTATTAATGAGTGTATTATCGACTCATTCCAAATTAATGTTTACTCAACTTGATAATAGATTATCATGTGAACTCATTATAAATAGAGTCATGTACCTCAATGTAAATGATTGTCTCATCAACTCATTATAAATGAGCATCATAGCAAATCATAATAAAAGAGCATGTTATTAACTCATTATAAATGAGTGTTTTATCAACTTAGCATAAGCTACAATCATATCTAGTGATTATAAATTAATGTTTTATCAAATCATTATAATTTAATGATTTATGAACTCATAATAAATAAGTATCTCATAAACTCATTATAAATAAATATCTTATCAACTAATTTAAAATGGAATTCTTATCCAATTTTTACAAACAAATCTATTATCAACTCATTATAAATGAGTATCTTATCAACTCATTATAAATGAGAATCTTATCAACTTGTTATAAACAAGTGTCTTATCAATCTGTAATAAAGGACTATCTTATCAACTTGATATAATCAAATGTATTATTAAATCTTTATAAAGAAGTATCTTATAGACTCATTATAAATAAGTGAATTATGAACTTATTATAAATGAGTGAATTATGAACTCATTATAAATGACTGTCTTATCAACTCATTATAAATGAGTGTCTTATCAACTCATTATAAATGAGTGTCTTATCAACTCATTAAAAAAGAGTATCTTATCAACTAATTATAAAAAGTATCTTATCAACTAATTATAAAAGAGTATCTTATCAACTCATAATAAAAGAGTATCTTATCAACTCATAATAAAAGAGTATCTTATCAACTCATAATAAAAGAGTATCTTATCAACTAATTATAAATAAGTATTGTATAGCTTCATTATAAATGAGCGTCTTAACAATTCTTTATAAATTAATATCTTATCAACTCATTATAAACTACTATCTTAATATCATATCTTAAATGAAAGTGTTTTCAATTGATTATAAAATAGAGTTTTGTCAAATCGATATAAACAAGTATCTTATCAACTCTTAATAAAGAAGTATCTTATAAACTCTTTATTAATGAGTGTCTTATCAACTCATTATCAATGAGTTTCTTATCAACTCATTATATATGAATATCTTATCAACTCATTATAAAAGAATATCTTATCAACTCATTATAAATGAATATCTTATAAACTCATTAAGAATGTGTATCTTTTCAACTTGTTGTAAATGAGTGACTTATTAACTCATTCTAAATGAGCTTCTTATATACCCATTATGAGAGAGTTTCTTATCACACATTACAAATGATTAACTTATGAAGTCATAATAAACAATAATCTTATCAACTATTTATTAATGAGTGTCTTATCGACTCATTCCAAATTAATGTTTACTCAACTTGATAATAGATTATCTTGTGAACTCATTATAAATAAAGTCATGTACCTCATTGTAAATGATTGTCTCATCAACTCATTATAAAAAGCATCTTAGCAAATCATAATAAAAGAGCATGTTATTAACTCATTATAAATGAGTGTTTTATCAACTTAACATAAGCTACAATCATATCTAGTATTATAAATTAATTTTTTATCAAATCATTATAATTTAATGATTTATGAACTCATAATAAATAAGTATCTCATAAACTCATTATAAATAAATATCTTATCAACTAATTTAAAATGGAATTCTTATCAAATTTTTACAAACAAGTCTATTATCAACTCATTATAAATGAGTATCTTATCAACTCATTATAAATGAGTATCTTATCAACTCATTATAAATTAGTATCTTATCAACTCATTATAAATTAGTATCTTATCAACTCATTATAAATTAATGTCTTGTGAACTTCATATAAATAAGTGTCTTATCAACTCATTATAAATGAGAATCTTATCAACTTGTTATAAACTAGTGTCTTATCAATCTGTCATAAAGGACTATCTTATCAACTTGTTAAAAACTAGTGTCTTATATATCTATCATAAAGGACTATCTTATCAACTTGATATAAACAAATGTATTATTAAATCTTTATAAAGAGTATCATATAAACTCTTTATAAATGAGTGAATTATGAACTCATTATAATGAGTGAATTATGAACTCATTATAAATGAGTGTCTTATCAACTCATTATAAAAGAGTATCTTATCAACTCATAATAAAAGAGTGTCTTATCAACTAATTATAAATAAGTATTGTATAGCTTCATTATAAATGAGTGTCTTAACAATTCTTTAAAAATTAGTATCTTATCAACTCATTATAAACTACTATCTTAATATCATATCTTAAATGAAAGCGTTATCAATGATTATAAAATAGACTTTTGTCAACTCGATATAAACAAGTATCTTATCAACTCTTAATAAAGAAGTATCTTATAAACTCTTTATCAATGAGTGTCTTATCAACTCATTATAAATGAAGTTCTTATAAACCCTTTATAAATGAAAATCTTATCAACTCATTAAAAAAAATTATATTATCAACTTATTATAAATGAGTTTATCAACTAATTATGATAGAGTTTCATGTCAATCATTATAAATTATTGCCTTATTGAGTTGTTAAAATTAGAATGATATCAACTATATATCAAAGAGTGCTTTATCAACTCATGACAAACAAATTTCTTCTCTAATCAATAAACAAGTATCTTGTCAACTCAATATAAATGATTTCCTTCCAACTCATTATAAATGAATCTCCTATCAACTCATAAATGTACATCTTATCAACTATTTATAAATGAGTATCTTGTCAACTCATTATAAATGTACATTTTATTGACTCATTATACGTAAGCATTTTATCAACTTTGTATAAACTACGATCTTATCAACAGATAATAAATAAGTGTATTATCAACTCATTATAAATATGTATCTTATCAACTCATTATAAAGAAGAGTGTTATCAACTTATTATAATGAGTATCTAATAAATTCATTTTAAAAGATATTCTTATCAACTCATTATAAGCAAGTGACTTATTAGCTCGATATAAATGTGTCTTATTAAAATAATTACAATACTGCAATGTTATCAACTAATTATAATGAGTTTCTAATCGATTAATTATAAAATGAGTGTCTTTATAAATGAGTGTCTCATCAATTCCTTATGAATGATTATCTTATCAATTCACTATTAATGTATGTGTTATAAACTCATTATAAAAGAGAGTTTGATTAACTCATTATAAATAAGTGCCTTATTAAAAATTATTATCTTATTAACTCATTATTAGTAGGTATCTTATCAACTCATTATAAACAAGAATCTTATCAAGTCATTATAAATGAATGCCTTGTGAACTTATTATAAATAATTAACCTAACAAGTCATTATAAATAAATGTCTTATCAACTCATTATAATTGAATGTTTATCAACTAATTATAAATGAGTGCCACATCAACTCATTATAAATGTGTATCTTATCAAATCAGTATAAATGAGTGACTTATTAATTCCTTAAAAAAAGTGTCTTATCAACTCATAATAAATGAGTCTCTTATCAACTCATTATTAAAAAAGAGTGTTTTATATCAACTCACTATAAATGAATGTCTTATCAACGTATTCCAAATGAGTGACTTACAAATGAGTGTCTTAAGAATTTGTTATTAAAAGAGTAACTTATCAACCCATTATATATGAGTGACTTACCAACTCCTTATAAACTAGTGTCTTATCAACTAATAATAAATGATTGTCTTATCAAATCATAATAAATAAGTATTTTAGCAACTCCTTATAATTGAGCATCTTATCGAACTTATTATAAATGAGTATCACGTTGATTCATTATAATGAGTTTCTTATCAACTCATTGCAACTTAGTATCCTATCAATTCATTGTAAATTAAATTCTTATCTAATAGTAACAAATAAGTGTCTTATTGACTCGTTATAAATGATTCTCTTATCAACTCATTAGAAACAGGTATCATATCAACTTGTTATAAACAAGTATCATATCAACTTGTTATAAACAAGTATCATATCAACTTGTTATAAACAAGTATCATATGAACTCATTATAACCGAGTGTCTTATAAACTCAATATAAATACTATTTTCAAGAGTTATAAATGAGTGTCTTAACAACTCATTTTTATATGAAGGTTTTATCAACTTATTATAATGAACATTTTGTCAACTCCTTATAAATTGATATCATTTGAACTCGTTATAAATGAAGACATATTAAATGATTATAAACTAGTGTCTTATCAACTTGTTATAAATGAGTATAATATCAACTCCTTATAAACGAGTATCTTATCAACTCATTATAAAAGTGAATTTTATCAACTCCTTATAAATGAGTGTCTTATCAACTTGTTATATATTAGTATCTTAAAGCTTCATTTAAATGAGTGTCTTAATAATTCATAATAAATGACTATCTTATGAACCCATTATAACTATTATTTTATTAACTGGTCATAAAGAGTGTGTTATAAACTTATTATAAAATAGTGTTTTATTAACTAGATAATAATGACTATCTATTAACTCATTACAAACTAGTATCTCACCAACTCTTTATTAATGAGTTCTTTATCTAGTCATTTTAAATAAATGCTTTATCAACTCGTTAAAAATAGAGTCTTATCAACTCATTGTAAATTAGTATCTTATCAACTTGTTATAAAAGATTTTTTTATTAACTCATTATGACAGTGTCTTGTCAACTCATTACAATATTTTATCTTATCAAGTCATTATATATGAGTATCATATAAAATATTTATCAATGAGTGTCTTATCAACTCATAATAAATGAATATCTTATCAACTTGATAAACAATTATCTTATCAACTCAATATAAATAAGTGCCTTGTAACTGATTATAAGGAGTGTATTACCAACTCATTCTAAATGTGCAGCTTATCAACTCATTATAAATGTGCATCTTATCAACCCTTTATGAATGTGTATCTTATTAACTCATTATTAATGTGCATCATATAAAATAAATATATGTGAGTGATGTATCAACATATTATAAATTAACTACTATCTTATCAACTAGTAATAAATAAGTCATTATAATATGTATCTTATTAACTTTTTACAATTCAATTTCTTATCAACTCTTTACAAATGTGTATATTATCAACTCATTATAAATTGAATGTCTTATCAACTCGTGATAAATGAGTGTCTTATCAACTCTTTATAAATGACTGTTTTATGAACTCTATAAAAGAATGTCTTATCAACTTGTTATAATGAAGTATCTTATCAACTCATTATAAAAGAGAGTATTATCAAATTGATTTTAGTGAATACCTTATTGACTGTTTACAAATGAGAATTTAACAACATATTATAAACAAATATCTTTTCCAACTAGTTATAAATGAATGTTACATCAACTCACAATTAAGGGAATGTCTTATCAACTAATTATAAACAAGTGTATTATCAATTATTTATAAATAAGTATCTATTCAATACATTATAAATAAGTGTCTTATCAAATACTTAAAAAGAGTGTTTTATCAACTCATTATTAATATGTATCTTATCAAATTGTTACACACAAGAATCTTATCAAGTTATTATAAATGAGTGACTGATTAACTCACTATAAAAGAATGTCTTATTAACTCATTATAAATGAGTATTTATCTACTCATTATATATGAATATCTTATTAACTCTTTATAAATGAGTATCTTATCGACTCATTTTAAATGAGTGACTTAACATCTCCTTATAAATAAGTATTTTATCAATTTGTTATACATGAGTCTTTTATCAACTTGTTATAATAGAGTGACTTATAAATTACATATAAATGAGTATCTTATCAACTCATTATAAATGATTATCTTGTAGCCACATTATAAAAGAGTATCTTATTGACTCATTATATATCTGTGTCTAATCAACTCATCATAAAATAGTATTTTATTAACGTAATATAAATGAGTGTCTTTTTAACTTGTTATAAATGAGTGTCCTTCAACTTGCTATCAATGAGCTTCATATCAACTTATTATAAATGAATGTCTTATCAACTCATTAAAAATGAGTATCTTATCAACTCATTAAAAATGAGTATCTTATCAACTCATTAAAAATGAGTGTCTTATCAACTCATTAAAAATGAGTGTCTTATCAACTCATTGTAAATGAATGAGATATCAAATATCATTATAAATGAATTGGCATCAACCCATTAGGAGATAATGTCTTATCAACTCTTTACAAATGATTATCTTTAGAATATTATCTATTTACAAATAAGTATCTTATGAAACCATTACAAATGAATGACTTCTCAACTTGATAAATGAGTATCTTATCAACTCATTAAAATGATTATCTTATCAACTCATTATAAAAAATCATCTTATCAACTCATCATAAATGAGTATATTATAAATCATTATAATTGTGTATCTTATTGTCACAATATAAATGAGTGTTTAATCAATTTATTATATACTACCATCTTATCAACTAGTTATAAACCATTATTGTATCAACTCAATGTGATTGAGTGTCCTAACGAACTAATTATAATTAGATGCCTTAAAAACATCATTATAATAAGTGTCGTATTAGCTCTTTATAAATGAATATCTTATGAAATTATTATAAATGAAATTCTTATCAATTTGTGAACTCATTATGAATGTGTATCTTATCGATTTTTTTATAAATGAGTCATATTTAGAATGTTTTAAATGAGTGTTTTTATCAACTCAATATAATATGATTGTCATATCAACTCATTATAAATGAGTGTCATATCAACTCATTATAAATGAGAGTCTTATAAACTTGTTATAAACTAGTGTCTTATCAACATGTTATAAAAGAGAGTCTTATAAACTTGTTATAAACTAGTGTCTTATCAACATGTTATAAATGAGAGTCTTATTAACTCATCATACATGAGTGTCATATCACCTCATTATTAATGAGTTTCTTATCAACTCATTATAATATAGTGTCTTATCAATATAGTATAAATGATTATCATACCAAGTCATCATAAACAAATATAATATTTAATCTTTTATAAATGAGTATCTTATCAACTCTTACAAATGAATGTCTTTTTAACTCAATATAATTGAGTGTCTTTTTAACTCAATATAAATGAGTGTCTTTTCAACTCGATATAAATGAGTGTCTTATCAACTCTTTATAAATAAGTATCTTATCACCTTGTTATTAACAAATATCTTATTAACTCAATATAATTGGGTGTCTTATCAACTCATTATAAATGAGTGTCTTAACAACTATTTTATCAACACAATATAAATGAGTGTCTTATCAACTATTTATAAACTCATTATAAATGAGTGTCTCAGCAACTCTTTATAAATGAGTATTTATCAACTCATTATAAATGAGTGTCTTATCAAAGTATTATAAATGACTATCTTATCAACTCAAAATAAAAGAAATTTTTATCAAGTAATTCTAAACAAGTGTCTTATTAAGTCATTATAAATATGCATCTTATCAACTAATTATAAACAAGTGTCTTATCAATACATTATAAACTTATGTCATATCAACTAATTATAAATGAGTATCTTATCAAATCATTATAAAATAAGTATCTTTTCATCTCATTATAAATGAGTATCTTATTAATAATTATAAATGAGTGTGTTATCAACTTGTTATTAATGTGTGTCTATTCAAGTTATTATAAATGAGTGTGTTGTCAACTCATTATAAAACAAATGCATATTAAGTAATTATCAATGAGTGTCTTATCAACTAATTATTTATGAGTATCTTGTCAACTTGTTATAAAAGAATATCTTATCAACTTTTTATAAGAGAATGTCTTATCAACTTATTATAAATGAATTTTTTATCAAGTTGTTATAAATGAGTGTCTTATCAACCTTTATAAATGAGTTTCTTATTAATTTGTTTTTAGAGAGTTTCTTATCATCACATTATAAATGACTATCTTATCAAATCTATATAAATGAGTATCTTATGCACTCCTTATAAATGAGTGCCTTGTTAACTCATTAGAAATGAGTGTCTTATCAACTTGATAAATGATTTTCTTATGAGCACATTATAAATGAGTGCCTTTTCAAGTTATTATAATAAGTAACTTATCAACTCATTATAAATGTGTATCTTATTTACCTCATTATAAATGTGTTTCTTGTCAATGTATTATAGTTGAGTATTTGATCAACTCATTATAAATTACTATCTCATCAAATAGTTATAAATAAGTGTCTTATCAACACATTTAATAAATGTGTGACTTATTTACTCTTTATAAACTACTATCAATTAGTTATAATCGAGCATCTTATTAACACATTATAAATTGAGTGTCTTATCAATTATTGTAAATGAGTATCATATCAACTAATTAATAAATGAGTATCTTATCAATTATTTATAAATGAGTCTCTTATCAATTCATTATAAATTAGTATGTTATCAGGTTATTATAAAAGAGTATTACTAGCTCTTTATAAATGACTATCATGTCAACTCATTATAAATGAGTATCTTATCAACTCATTAAGAGAGAGTATATGATCAACTCTTCATAAACAAATGTCTTATCAACTCATTAAATATGAGCATCTTATCAATGCATTAAAAAAGAGATTCTTATCAACTAATTATAATTGAGTGTCATATCAACTTGTTATAAATGGAAGTCTTATCAACTCATTATGAGAGTGTATCTTATTATCTAATTATAAATATTTGTCTAATCAAGTCATTATAAATGAGTGCCTTAACAACTCATAAAGATGAGAAAACTCTCATTTCTAATGAGAGTATTCTCAACATGATAGAGCTGACAATACTCTAATGTTGTGTCTTATCCTAATGAGAGTTTCTCGTCAACTCATAATTGAGTGTCTTATACTCTCATTTCTAATGAGAATACTCTCATTAAAATGAGAGTATTCTCAACTGAATAAATGAATATTTATACAACTCATTATAAATGTCTTATAAATCATTATAAATGAGTGTCTTATTATTTTTAAAATCAAGTGTATTCTTACGTGTTATAAATAAGTGTCTTATAACTCTTTATTAATGAGTGTCTTATAACTCTTTATTAATGAGTGTCTTATTACTCATTTTAAATATGTATTATATCAACTCATTATAATTAAAATTATTATAAACTCGTCAGAAAGAAGTATCTTATCAACACCATATAATTGAGTGTTTATCAAGTCGAATTAAATGAATGTTTTATCAAGTCAAAATATATGAGTGCCTCATCAATGTATTATAAATACTATGTTATCCACTACTTACAAATGTGTTTCTTTTGAAGTCAATATAAAATGGAAGTTATATGAACACTTTATAAATAGGAGTCTTATCAACTCCTTACAAATGAGAGTCATAGTATCCTATTTAATCAAGTGTATTATCAAATAGTTATAAGTAGTGTGTTATCAACTACTCAAATGATTTTTTTTTATCAACTTGTTATAAATAAGTATATTATCAACTTGTTATAAAAATATATATTATCAACTTGTTATAAATGAGTATCTTATCAATTCATTATAAAAGAAAGTCTTAACCTAAGAAGCACGGACATTGATTCGGACACGATGATATGACACGACAGGATACGGGGACACGGCAAATCTTAAAAAACTAGGATATGAATACGACTAGGATACGACTTGATAAAAAAAATAAAAATTATTTTCTTTATAAATATTAGGTATTTTATAAAATAAAATAAAATAATTTATTTTATATAATAAATATATTTTTTTATATTATAAAATAAAAATATTGTATTTTATTTTATAAGATAATATTTATAATTATTTTACTTTATAAAATAATAGTTTATAATTATCTTATATTATAAAAAATATATATTTTTTATTTTATCCAATAAAAAAAATTTATTTTATTTTATCATAATCGCACCCCCCCCCATCACCAGAGAATCGTGCCAACCCCCAGCTGCCCCACTGAATCAGCCATTTGGCATCGTGGGCGACGTCGGCCACTCGACATTGTCGAACGTCTGGCACTCGGTGTTGTCGGCATATATATGGCGTCCGACGCATCCGTCCGTTATGCCACATGGCATTTTAAACACGAATTAGTCAACGATACGCCACGTGGCATATCGGACACATATATGTGCCATGTTCGTACCGCATCCACGTGTCTGACACGTGGATAATGCTATAGGGAGCCATATCCATGCTTCCCTGGTCTTATCAATTCATTATAAAGTGAGTGTCTTATTAACACAATATAAATAAGTGCCTTAGCAACTCATTAAAAACAAGTATCTTATCAATTCATTATAAATAAGTGCCTTATAAACTTACTATAAATGTGTGACTTAACAATAAATTATAAAAGACCGTCTTATCTACAAGTTATAAAAGAATGTATCATCAATTCATTATAAATGAGTGTTTTATGAACTCAATATAAGTAAGTGTCTTATTATGTAATTATAAATAACTGTATAAACAAAATCATTATAAATGAGTATCTTATCAAGTTTTTATAAGTGAGTGTCTTATCTACTCACTATAATTAAGTGTCTTATCTACTTGATAAATTAGGGTCTTATAAATGCATTATAAATGTGTGTCTAATAAAATATTATAAATAAATGTTTTATCATCTTATTATAAAAAAAAATATCATATCAAATTGTTACAAATGAAAATCATATTCTCTCATTATAAATCTGCATCATATTGACTCATTATAAATGAGTATTTTATCAACTAATTATAGACTATTATTTTGTGAAATAGTTATAAAGGAATGGTTTATCATCTTATTATAAATGAAATTCTTATCAACTAATTCTAAACAAGTGTATTATTAACTCAATGTAAATGTGTGACTTATCAACTAATTATAATGAGTGTCTTATCAATTCATAATAAACTATGCCTTATCAACTAATCATAAATGAGTATCTTATCAAGTCATTATAAAATGAGTGTGTTATTATGAACTAATTACAAATGTGTGTCATATCAAATTATTTTAAATGAGTGTCCTATCAAATCATTATAAAAGAGAGGCTTATCAACTCATTATAAATGAGTTTTTTATCAACTCATTATAAATGAGTGTTTTATCAATTCATAATAAATGAGTATCTTATAAACTCGTTATAAGAGAGTATTTTATCAATTTATCATAAATAAATTTTTTATCAAGTCATTATCAATGAGTATCTAATGAACTCTATGAATGAGTGTCTAATATCTCATTACAAATGAGTGATTTATTAACTTGATAAACAAGTGACTTATCAACTATTAATGAATGAGTGACTTATCAACTATTATGAATGAGTGTCTTATGAACTCATTATAAATGAATATCTTATCAACTAATTACAGTTGATTGTCTTATCTAGTCATTATGAGCATATGTCTTATCAACTCGATTAATAAGATTCTTATCAACACATTATAAATGAGTGACATGTAACCCAATATAAATGAGTATCTTATCAACTCATTATAAATGAGTATATTACCAACATATTATAAACAAATATCTTATTTAATAATTATAAATTTGTCTTATCAACCCATTATAAATGAGTTTGTAATTAAATCAATAAAAAATATTATCTTATCAACATGTTATAAATGAGTTTGTAATTAAATCATTAAAAAATATTATCTTATCAACATGTTATAAATGAATATCTTATCATCTCATTAAAAATGTGTGTTTTAGGAACTCATTATAAATGTCTTATCATTTCGTTATAAACATGTGTCTTATTAACTAATTATAATTGAGTATGTCATAAATTCATTATAAATGAGTGTCTTATCAAATTCTTTGAAATGTATGACCATCTTATCAACTCATTATAAATAAAATTTTTATCTATATTTTCTAAATAAGTGTCTTATTAACTATTTATAAATGAGTCAACTCATTATGAGAGAGTGTCTTATAAACTTAATATAAATGATAGTCTTATCAAGACATTATAAATTAGTAGCATATCATCCTTCTATAAATGAATGTCTTATCCACTAGTAAGAAATAAGTTTCTTATCAACTAATTATAAAATGAGTGTCTTATCAACATAATATAAATTAGTTTCTTATCAACTCATTAAAAATGAGTATCTCATGGACACATTATAAACTTCAATCTTTTCAACCATCTGTAAATTATTATCTTCTCAATTATTATAAAATAGTGTGTTCATTATGGTTGAGTATTTTATCAACTCCATATAAGCAAGTGCCCTAACAACTACCTGTAATCATGTGTCTTATCAACTCATTATAAATGAGTTTCTTATGAAATAATATACATGAGTGCCTTATCATCTCATTTGTAAGAGAGTCTTATCAACCTCATTGTAAATGAGTGTCATATATGCTTGTTATAAACATGTGTCATGTCAACTTGTGTGTCTTATCAAATCATTATAAATTTTTTCTTATCAAGTTTATATAAATAAGTTTATTATCAACTTTTTATAAATGAAAATTTTGTTAACACATTACAAATGAACAATTTATCAATTTAATAAATTAGTGTCTTATCAGCTCATTATAATTGAATATGATGTAACTAATTATAAATAAATATCTTATCAATTCATTATAAATAGGTATCTTATCAACTCGTTATAAATGAGTATCATATAAACTCAATATAAAAGTATTTCATATTACACCATTATAAATGAGTGTTTTATCAACTCATTATAAACTTCTTTCATATCAACTATTTATAAATGAGTATCTAATCAACTCATAATAAATTAGTGTCTTATCAACTCATTATACATGAGTATCTTATCAACTCATTATACATGAGTATCTTATCAACTCATTATACGTGAGTATCTTATCAACTCATTATACATGAGTATCTTATCAAGTCATTATAAATAATTATCTTATCAACTTATTATAAATAATTATATTATAAACTCATTATAAATAAACATCTTATCAACTCATTATGAACGTGTGAATTATGAACTTTTAAATTAGTCTTATCATCAAGTCAAAAAGACTATGTAGTCAACTCTTTTTATATGAGTGTCTTATCAACTCCTTATAAAGAAAAGTCATATCAACTCATTATAAATTATTGTCTTATCAACTCAATAAAAATGAGTGTCGTGTTAACTCATAATGAGAGAATATCTTATCAACTTTTTATAAATGATAAGTTTTTTCAAGTCATTATAAATGAGTATCCCATCAACTCTTTATAAATGAGTGCCTTATTAACTCCTTATAAATGAGTATCATATAACTCATTATAAATGAGTGTCTTATTAGTCATTATAAATGAGTTTCTTATAACTCATTATTAATTAGTATCTTGTTACCCATCATAAATAAGTGTATTATAAAGTCATAAATGAGTAACTTATATACTCGTTATATGTGACTTTTCAACTCATTATAAATGAGTAACTTATATACTCGTTATAAGTGACTTATCAACTCTTATAAATAAGTGTCATGTCAAATCATTATAAATGAGTGTCTTATTAACTCATTATAAATTTGTATATTATCAATCATTATAAATTAGTATTTCATCAATACATTATAAATGACTTTCTTATCAACTCATTATAAATGAGTATCTTATGAACTCATTATAAATGAGTATTTTATGAACTCGTTATAAATGAGTGTCTTATCAACTCAATATAAATGAGTATCTTATCAACACAATATAAATGAGTGCCTTATTAACTTTCTATAAATGAGTATCTTAACATTTCATTATATGATACTATTTTTTTAATAGTTATTAATAATTATCTTATCAACTCATTATAAATCTGCATCTTATCAAGTCCTTATAAATTAGTGTATTATTCACTCATTATAAATAAGTATCATGTCAATTCATTATAAAAGATAGTTTGATCAACTTGTTATAAATTAGTATCCTATTAGATTATTATAAATAAGTGTCATATCAAATCATTATGAAAGAGTGTCTTATAAACTCTTTATGATTGATTGTTTTCTCAAGTCATTATAAATGAGTATTTTATTAACTTATTATAAAAGAGTTTTTTATCAACTTTTTATAAATTAGTATCTTATGATTTTTTTTGTTAAAGGAGAGCCTTATTAACCCATTATAAATGAGTATCTTATGAACTTGATATAAATGATATCTTATAAATTAGTGCCATATGAACTCATTATAAGCCACTATGTTATGTATTAGTTATAGGTGAGTACCTTATCAAATCATTATAAAATAATGTCTTATCAACTCATAATAAATAAGTGTCTTATAAACTTTTTATAAAAGGAGTATCTTATCAACTAATTATAAATGAGTATTTTATGAATACATTATAAACTATCGTATTAACTAGTTATAAATAAGTATCTTATCAACTCATTATATATAAGTATCTTAAGTACTCATTATAAAACAATATCTTATAAATGAGAGTCATAATTCTCATTTCAAAATGGTAACTTATAACTCCTTGTAAATTAGTATCTTATAACTCATTATACATGAGTGTCTTATAAATCATTATAAATGATTTTGTTATGACTCATTGTAAATGACAATCTTATAACTCATTATAAATGACAGTGACTATTGAGACTTTGTTATTCAACCTAAATCAATCAGGTATGTGATGTCCCAAAAGCTCAGCAAAAAAAGTATCTCATTAAATTATATCTACAAGTACCTAGGTCTTATTCATAGTATAATACACTTTTTTCCAAATATTAATCTCATATAGATTAAATCAGTAGTTTAGTTATTCAACAATGAGATACCACATTTTCAATAAACTAGATATTTAGTTTGTTAAACAATCTTATATCTATTGTTCATTTATTTAATATATGTGATACTATTAAGTTGGTTAACATATATTATGTTGGATATAAAATGAAGTTTATGGTGATGTATAATGGCTCATTGCCCTAATATTATACAAGGTATTTGTAGTTATCATCATTGAGCTCTTCTTAATATTGGTCCCATCGTAGTTGTCCCCTTGATAAATGATATATCACATTTGAGATAATAATTCATTTCTATGTGCGAGTAATTCATAATCTTATACCATTTGATCAAATTAGTCAACAACCATTGACAGTTTCTTTATATGCACACTCTTATTCTATAGGTTCTATTATAATAAAAACTAATGATTAATATGGTTTGTAAGCCTTTAACTTTAAGATTTTTAAATACCATTGTCACACCTTGAGAGAATATTCTATATAATATTTATTCTAATCAAGAACTAATTCCTTTAAAATATGTATACCTTCAACTTCATAATTGGTAAATTCATGTCGATTAACATACTCAAATCTTATGGTTCAGCATATAGGTTTATCTCTTGTATCATGACATCCTTGTACAAATTCACTAATAGTAAAAATACTAATTCAAGTTCTATTAAATCATCCAAAATATATATATACACATAAAATAAATCAAATTATTCATGCATTCATAATTAAAACTAATTATATCATATAATTTAAATTACACAAACACTAAATTATACTAGTTTAATACAAATTTAAAAATAATCCCTAGATTAAAGGGATTTGAGATCCACACCCTCTAACTCTAAAGATTGGCATAAACCACTCTTGCTTGTTTGTAGAATCCCTAGAAAGTTTGAAATTCACTCATAATATTTATAGTTGCTATGACTATGATTATTACATGAGAGAGAAGGAGAAGAAATTTTGTTCTTTGAATATTTATTATCTTAGACTTTATACTTGGGAGAGCATGCATTACAATAAGTAGTAAATAATGACTTTTAAAAGAAAGTTATAACTGTAGCTTTCATCTCTTCAACTTGAGATAATAATACTAGAAATAAGTGTGATTCTCTTCAACATATCAATCTTTCTGTAATACAAAGCATGACACTATGAAATGGTCGTGACTTCATGCCTTTATCCATTTAAAGTCTGAGGAGGGTCACGGTGCTATGAAATGGTTGTAAAGTAGGGGTAACTTCTCATATTGTAATATAGATATAGCATTGTGTGGAGGACACAATATTAGAAATGGTCTTTCATGTGTTGGTTGTGGCTATGACACTAGGAGCTAGTCATGAGATACATGTAACCCTTCTTATCTCTTAAGTGTCTACCACATTGTGAGTGGTCACAAAACTTATCTTTTCTTCTCTTGCATAACACTCATGGAACTATTAGGATGTCATAACATTGGCACTTAGCTTGCATGTATGTGTCATGGCTATACCATCCTTTGAGGATAAGAGTCATGGCCTTGGAAATACCTATACCAGGTTAATATACTATCTAACATTTAGTATGCTAAAAGTTACATCTTTGAATAATTATCATAGATTTTCCAAGAGTAGTTGTGGCTCAATGATTTTTTATAATTCAAAAGTCATAGTTTTGTAAAAACTATCATGACTCTGACTTGAGTCTACTAAGTCATATAAAGATAAAGTAGTAATGTTGAGAAATTGGTCATAACCTTTAGCACCAATGATGTACTTAGTTGGTGTGATAAAGAATTAATATTATAGCTATTTAAATTTTCTAAGCAAAGTATGGTTGCGACTCCATGATAATATGACACTCATTGAAAATGTGTCATATAGTAGAAAGATTGTGCTAATAATTTGGTAGGGTCATGGTATACAAGAAATGAATCCAACCAATTAAGTAGAATTTTGGCCAAGAATGTATATTGAAACTATAATAGACATACTGATAAACCTTATCTGCTAAACACCTCCATAAACACACTAATATATACTAAAATTCTTCAAAACATCAAAAACTATGAAATTAATAAAATATTTTCTCTATTTTCATATCTATACAACATTTTTTTAAGTTTTTTCACCCTCCCCTCAATCCCCTCCTTACCAACCCCAAGGTAGATGCATTCGACAAACTTTCATATTGGTCAATCGATCTATGCAACATTATTAATCACTAAAATACACAATAATTTTTGGTAATTTGAATACCAAATAGTTATATACCATATTATAAATAAATATCTTATTACTCGAAATAAATGACTTTTCTATAACGTGTTATAAATCATACACTTATAACTCATTATAAATAATTGTCTTTTAACTTGTTATAAATGAATCGCATATGACTTATTATAAAATACTCTATTTAACTCATTATAAATGACTTCTTATAGCTGACTATAAATGACTCTTATAACTCATTATAAATTATTATCCTATAACTCATTTTAAACAACTATGTTAAAATCCATTATAAATGACTCACTTGTAGCTCATTATAAATGTATCTCCTTCTAGCTAATTATAAATGAGTGTATTATAACTCATTTTAAACAATTATTTTATAACTCATTATAAATGGGTGTCTTATAACTGTTTCTAAATGAGTTGCTTACAACTCATTATAAATGAGTCTATTATAACTTATTATAAATGAGTGTCTTGCAAATCAATATAAATGTGTGTCTTCTAACTCATTATATATGACTATCTTATAACTTGTTGTATATGACTATCATATAACTCATTATAAACTATTATCTTATCACTCAATATATACGACTATCTTATAACTCTTTATAATTGAGTATCATAGAACTCATTATAAGTGAGTGTCATAAATTATTATAATTGTATTATAAATGATTAGAGTATCTAATAACTCATTTTATATGAATATATAATAGGTTATTAAACATGAGTGTCATATAACTCATTATAAATAAGTGTCTTATTACTAGTTTTAAGTGAGTTTGTTATATTCATTATAAACAAGTCTCTCATAACTCAATATAAACAAGTCTCTATTAACTCATAAAAAAGTGCATTACAACTCATTATAAAAGAGTGATATTAATCTATAGTCATCAGATTTCATTCTCATGACTGCAAGAAGAAATCCAAAAGTTATTAGGTTTATGCCCATTTATAATTAAAAAAATATAAAAAACATAAAAAATATATTTTTTAATATTAAAAAATTTTTATAAATAGAAAATAAAAAATTCTAAAATTTTATTCTCTCCTCTTCATTTCCTAACATCTTTCGCTCCTCACTCTACCCCCCTATTTTGAATTCTGTGATATGACACTTTGTACAGTGCTCAATTTCATAATTGTCTATTAGTATTAGTCTATCAAATTTTAAAAAAAGGAGGTAAAAAATAAACTACAACTACGTGCTACTACTCAAATAAATTTACTGAATATAAAACGTATTTTTATTATTTATTAGTTTGTGATATTTATTAGATTTTTATAAATAGAAATATAAATAAAATTATAATAAATAGTGATTTTAAAAATAATAAATCTAATATAAATATAAATATTAATGATAACTCGATCAAAAGATTTAAGGCCAAAACTAGATTTTCTCCTATGATTTCAACTTATTTGCCAAAAAAAATTAAATAAACAAACTTTAATAATATATATTCACTTTAGTATAATAAAAAAAAATTATAGATGTTTAGACAAAAAATCAGCATAATATACATTATAAAAATATTATATAAATGTAGGAGTATAAATGATATTAGCCTCTTTAATAGATATATTGATCATTACCCCAAAAAAATATGATATATTAAATTCTAAGTAAATCCAACTGAGTAGTGTTATCTTTGAAGTTGGATCAAGTTTTATTTCATTAACCCTTTTCATATACTCAATAACTTTGGGAGAAAAGATATAATCAAACTAATTATGATCAGTAATTTTTAGATTATATTTTTAGAGAATTTTAAGATTGTCAATATTATGAAGACCTATTTTTAGCTTAGCTATCGTATGATTCATATATTTACAAGCAAAATAATATAATAAAATATTATAAATTAAAAAAAAATAATAATTAATAAAATTTTAAAATATATTAACAAATATTTGTAACGTCCAATAACTAGACTTGTGGTGATGATGCATTATTTGCATGTCTCATCACCCACTATATAGATTTAAAATAAAAACTTAATAAAAAAATTTTTAATTTTCTAAAATTCTCAATCTTCAAGATAGCACTATCATATATGAATATATGATGAGATATTTTAGGGAACATGATATTCAGAATAAAAATGTTAATATTATATTCGATAACACTTCTAATAACAAAATATATATTAATATGTTTATTTGACCATTAGAGATTGACTATTAAGTAAAATTGTTTACATTAAGTATAAGTATCATGTAATTAACCTAATATGTTAGAGCAATGTGTTAGCTATCAAAAAAATAATATTCAACAACATCAATAGTAAAAATAACGAACTTATTATTAATAAATTAGACTGGAATATAAATATTTTTTATAATATGACAAATATGTATTTATCTGTGCATTCTCTTACCATTTGCATTGTACTTAGATATACAAGCGATATTAGGAATATATATAATAAATATAGAGAACATCATGTATTTAGTATCATAGTTATTGAGATGAAAACTAAATATTTAAAATAGTGGTGTTTCATTCTAAGTTTATAATGCTTAGTTGCCTATATGAATCATTGGATTAATATGGAAGAAATATAAAATATATTAAGATATATCCACTTATATAACAAAACAGATGAATCGAAAAGTTTTATTAATAAAAAATTAACTAACATATTGGTATACTACAATACTAGATATGATAGTTGTAATGATGCTCTGAATATGAATATAAATATCATATTCTGAAACAAAGATTTTTATATTCAGTTAGCTAGGAATAAATGAGAAAATAGTATATCGAATAGGAGCGAGTTATTTTGCTATTTAGATATCGATTATTTTTTTATCTTATCACATAATAATAATAAAAATTTAAATATTTTAAGTTAATAAAAATTATATGAATCTACATATCTCGTATTATCTATATTAGCACATGATCATGATCTACTGACTCCTATAGTATTTAACATTATATTTAGTTTTTTTTTATGGCAGCTAATGTTATTTTAAATAAGAGATCCAAATTGAAACCAAATCTTATAAAGATACTTGCATGCTTGAAAAACTAAAAACATTCAAGGCTAATCATTAAAGATAAAGCAAAAGAATTACTAATTGATATGACTCATGGGACATCGAGATCGAGGATATTGAGATCACCACTAATGCTACCTTCAGACATATATATGATGATGATAATGATCTGCATTCGTATTGTCATACTACAAACATGAATTAAAAACTCATGCAATTTGAATTGTTTTTTTTATTTGATATTTTGATTGTTTTAGGATTGTTAATCATGTTTTTATCTTATATTGAATATCATATTATAAATTATTTTTTTCATAAAATATTTTCATTTTTTAGTTGAGATGACCAAATATCAATCAATTTTTTTAATTATTAATTTGATTTTAATTCAATTTACTTTCTAATTTAGTATAAATATGTAATGTATTTTATATTTATATTATTTTAATATATAAATAAAATATATTTAATAAATTAATAATTAAAATTTTAAAAAATTTTAACTTGCCACATACAGACAACCCATAACTGCCACAACTTGGCACCACCCATAATCGAGTTGTCACGATGTACCATGGCAGTGCCAAATTGTGGACTAAATAGGTCATGATGGGCTCACTATGTTGGATAGCATGTTGTGTCGTGTATGGCACAACATGCTTGCTTGACTAGGTTACAACAAAATGAGGCATGTCGACACGGCACGACATGGCCTGTTTAACACCTCTACAACAATTTTATTTGTTCTTGTAATATCACCTCATGCTAAATCATCTTCAAATACTAAATTTATCTTTTGCAACACATTCATCTTCTATTCTTCACATTGATCATTCAATACTAATATCTATATCGTTCAAAAAAATAGGATCAATGATATAATAATTTGTATCTTTTCATCAATATCCAATTATACTTAATGTACAACAAAATATTCAAGCATTAATATTCCTACTTATTTCTTCTTATTATAAACCTAAAAAAATACACAAGCATATATTAGAGATGTCAAACAGGCTGGGCTAGCCCAGCTTGGCATTAGGCATGGCACAGTTTAGTCATTCCTAGCCCGGCACGTCACGCTGCAGTGCCGTGCCCGAGCTAGTGCCAGGCGCACCTACTGCACGAGTCATGTTGTGCCAGGCCGAAGTTTTCAGCCCGCATGACGTACATGGAACTGCAAGACACGCCTGGCACGGCGTGCTTTACCACACACCGAGCATGGTCACAACGAGTTGACACCCGACGTGCGAGGCTCGCCGTGCCATGAAAGGGTAAAGACGCGCAGCGGCGCGGCGGCACACCGCCAAAACCCTAATTTATTTAAAATTAAGGTTTTAGCCCGACCCGAACCAGGCCAAACCGGTCCAAACACAACGGATTTCATGTCGCGGGCTCGTGCCAGACTTGACCTCCACAAAACCGTGCCGAGCCAAGCACGGCACGGTACATTTAACGTGGCATGCCTGGCCCAACATGATAGCTAGGTTGGGCAGCCTAAAACAATATCGGTCTTTATTCAATTATAATTTAAATATTCTTAAAAATATTCTTAAAAATATTCTTTTACAACCGAGTATTTCAATTTCAATTTCTTTTACAACCGAGTATATTACATTTTGCAAATTTTTAATATTAAATCCAAACATAGAATTATAATTAATATTTTAACCTAAAATATTCTTAAAAAACTCATTATTCTATTATAATTAATATAAATAAATTATCAATTAACATTTTACATATTTTAACCTAAAATATATTATAATTTAAATGCACTAACAATTAAACTGAATAACTAACGTATATATCTAGTCTTTATTATTCTAATGACAAATGTATTATCATAAAAAAATTTAGCATGCATATACAAGTATGTTTGTGATATAATTATATCTTGTTCATTTTGGTCTTTCACCAATCTAACTATGCATTAACATAAATTTCCAAAAAAAATTAGATCTAAACCCACTCCTAATCATTTTATATCATAATAACACATTTTGCTCAAAAAGTACTCAACTAAATGCAAAGGGTGATAAAGCTGAACCTCTCACTCTTATCAATGATTTTCATAATTTTTGTATATGTCTCTTTACTCCTATTAAATTTTTTGAATATCATTTATTTTGTTATTTTATGGCCACATAAATATAGACCATATGAGATCGATTTTGATCATCCACCAAGCAAAGAACACACAAAAGATGACTCAACAACTTCGAAAAAATACTATAATTTTTCAAAAGTAATACATAAATTATATTAAATATATTTTTTTCCTTTTTAGAATTTTACCCATTTATTTTTTTTCCAATTTAAACATATAATATTTTTTTAAAGTAATTTGTTTGTTTATTGATATGATATAAGATAAAAGTTATTAGAAATAAAATCGTTGCATACCTTAGAAACACCCTTTAATCAGTATTTTATCTCATCATGGTGAGTAATCTCATTCTATTATAAATATAATCATGTATAGATATTATCATTTCTATTATCTTTATAAATATGTGATAATTTTCTAATAACTTCTAATAATAAGTCATTACAATGTACAGTACATGATATCCAATATAAATGTGATATTTTTAATTTTAACATAATTCATGTATAAGTTAAACCTAATTATATCATAAATTAGTTAACATTAATAATCACTAATATAAAGAATTAAAAATTTCAAATTAAATTATAAATATTTGATATCACATAATTTGGTGCATTATCTATTACAACTTAAAAAATATTTTCTTCACCAAATTCTTACTCTCAACTATCAAGTTAATTAATTTATCTTTCATCTTGGTAATAAAAAAAATATTAATGAATTTTATGAATATGATTCATTTTAAAGAATTCATCATAAAATTCACTAATATCATTTCATTCATATTAGTCCATCCACCCAATATAATTGAACTTTTTTTTTACTTTATTCTTTGAAATAATTTTTTATCAAATCTTTTGTAAATCATTTTTTAGATTAATAACTTCTACTTATTGAAAACATGATCATTTATATCTCAAATTATAATGCTTAATTATATCGAGCATTGATTGAAAATTAATATAATTCATCATATTAAATGAAAGTACGGCTTCATATAATCATCTACAAAATAAAATATCAAATATCTCCTTAGTTTCTTTATTATCAAGATTATTGTGGGTGATTTAAATATTTTTTATATTTTAAATAATTATTTTCATATTAGAAATAAAGAAACAAATCATATTTTTTGTTTTGATCTCTTTAAGTCACTATCACTACAACCACTTC
The DNA here is from genome assembly GCA_029783825.1 of Sapria himalayana. Classification (NCBI taxonomy): domain Eukaryota; kingdom Viridiplantae; phylum Streptophyta; class Magnoliopsida; order Malpighiales; family Rafflesiaceae; genus Sapria; species Sapria himalayana. The sequence goes on from JAREIK010003680.1 coordinate 128,863, forward strand.
CCCCTGCATTACTAATCACCATTAGAGATACTTTATGATCACATTTTGTTAGTAACATTCACCTCTTCAACATTGATCTTGGAACCCAAACAATTTATAATTCATATTTATACGTGTCAAAGCTCATTTGATTTTCGAGAATTTTTTTTTTTTAGCATTATATTCTTCTAATTCTTTCCTAACATGTTTTGGATATCTTCTGTACTATATTGACTAGATACATTATATTTGATATGATTATAATCATATAGTTAATATTATATATAATTCTCTTATAAATAATAAGATTAACTCGAAAGATCACATTTGAAATAAAATCAATACATAAAACAATAAGAATAGATATTGAAACATAACTTAAAATATCAACCTATATACGAATATCAAACACATATTTTCTTTATGATAATATGATTTCACTCATAGAATAAGCATTTTTTATACTAAATAGTATTTGAGTCTCCCAAGATTCTTCATCTCAAACTGTGTCTAAAGATTCTAATTGAATTGGGTGATCCCCAACTACTAATCTCACATAATTAGAAATACATTCAAATAAATAATTAACAAAATCATCTTATCACCAAAGTTCCTTCGAATAAACAAAGAAAATTTTGCAGCAGATATAAAAATCTTTCAAATCAAGCTTTAGGTGACTATTTCAATCCAGACATATTCCACAATATGCATGTAATTGTGTTAATCAAAATCAAGTAACTAGGTCATATTCACCTCGAGATCACCATAAAAAATATATTCATAACATTTCACTAGTATATCTTCCAACTACGAGAAACTACAAGAGAAACAATAATTAATATTGAAGTCATTTTGGTCACTTTAAAAAAATATCCTAATAGTTCACACTAAATAACTTAGTTAATCTCTTCGCTATAACTCTCGCCTTAAGTTAATCTATCTTCCCATCTAGACTTGGCTTCTCATTGAACACTTATCTACAACCAATAACAAGTATCATTTTCATGTCTCCTAGCTCATACAATTATATTATTAGTAATAATAATATCAAAAATTTTATACTATATAACAAAATAAAATAAAATATATGCAATCAGATGTGACATTGATATCAATTCCTAAATTTTTGACCTAATATTCTATAATGAGGTGGTAAGAAAATAAAATCATAAACATAAATATGTATTGGCTAAAGCTAGCAGTGCTCAAAAAAAGAAATCTAAAATATTCCTACTAAGTAAACATAATGAGATCAACAACAATACAAGTAGAAGATCAAGTATGAGTGGATCTAATTATTTATTATGCAACCTATGAATCCCAAAATGACATTCATAGCATAGGATGCAATGTGCAATGCCTCTGATGTGTGTATCCCAATCTTTCAAAAAAAAAAGAACATAACATTATTGATTTCTTCTCTCTCAAGACACCCCTATTGTGTCTCTCATTATCACAATGTATAGAAGTCATTGTAATAATCTTAATCATCAACCCAACTTTGCTCAATCTAAATTAATTGTATGTGATTGAATTACTCACTAGTAAATCTTCAATAAAACTCAAAGCATCCTCTTAGTAAGAATTTGAGTCTACAAAATAATTTGTTGCTCCCCAAAAAAATACATATATAAAATATTATAAAAATGATAACTAAAACTCCTCGGCATTATATGATCTATCAAGATAAAAAACACATCATCAATCAGCACGCAACTATATCTAAATTGCAATGAGTCATTTGATAATGATCATTCAATATGTATGAGATCAACTAAGAAATATTGTAATATAAATAGAATATCATTGATAAGCACATTGATGTAGTCATCTCAAACTTTCTTGAATGTGTAGGCATGTAAAATGAACCAGATATGTTAGTCGTACCCAGGTCAATCGACTATCATATATGAACTATTAACTAACATAGATAAATTAATAATTATACATTGATCACCAACTATTCATCTGATCTAGCATGAAGTAGCTCATTCAATATAGTACATAATGATTATTTGAACAAAGAACAATATATTAAACTAAAATAGCTCACAACTAATATATTTTCCTTTAATTTTCATTGTATTATTATTAGTAGTCGCATCATGTCAAACAGGTTATGTCATGTCAACACATTCTAATTTTTTATCAATACATCAAATAGTTTATGTCATGCCAGCACAACCTACTTTTTTGTAGCCTAGTCGAGCCAGGATACCATGATGGCATGGCTTCATTCATGATCAGCCCAACACAACCCAATTAGCCCACTATCTAGTACTTCTATGTCAGGTTATGCCCATTATGGGTGACCAAATGGAATAATTAAAAATTTTTAAAATAGTAAATGTATTTTTATTAAAAAAATTAAATATCAAAATAATAAAAATTATATTATACTATCAATTTAAATAAATTTAATCAATAATTAAAAATATTTACATTCAACTCAATATATCGTATGAAAAAAAATAATATAATCTTAAATTTTGAATAACAAACTTACAAAAAAACAATAAAACATATAAACAAAAAATTACTCACTAACATAAGATCATAAATATAATATAAAATCATAAACAGAAATTAAAAAAAATATGCATCACATTTCACTCTCAAGTTCTCTAATAGCTGCAATCAGTTCATGTCTATTGTATTAATATGGTGGTGAGAATATAGATCATTTTCAACATTTATAATTTTGAAACTAATGCTAGTGGTGACCTTAATATCATCGATTTCCTATGAGTCATCATTCGTCATCAATTTTTTTATTTTATCTTGAATACTCAATATTAAATCTTTGCAGTCCATTAAGCATGCAAATACTTATATGATATCTAAAGCTAGTGGGGTAGTCTTTGTATCATTAATATTTCATGAGTCATTATCTATCAACTCTTCTCAGTCCATCAAACATGCAAATGCTTCTAAGATATCTAGTTGTAATTTAGATATTATATCTGAATAATATTTATAATCACAATAATAAAAACTTGAATATTATATTAAATACCAGAGAGATCAGTAGATTACATGATATCATAAATAACACAAAATAGAAGAATTCGTAAAATTTTTATCAACTCAAAATATCAAAATTTTTTATTATCATGTGATATTCAACTATTGAAACGATTTGCTCTTATTCGATAGATCACCTCGTCGTTTACCCCTACCAAACTGAATAGAAAGATTATCATCTTCAAATACAGTGTCCATATTTATACTTTGAGCTTCCCTACAATTATTATCATATCTAGTATTTCAATATGCAAACATATTATTTAATTTTTTTGTGAATTCAACCACCATGTTATTATTCTTCTGTTTAATTCGTGAATGTGGATATATATGTTAAATTATATTTTATATCTTTCACCTTAATCCTAGGATCTCCACACAAGTGATAAAGTAAAAAAGAATTGAAAAAATAGACTAGTATTTTAAATATTTAATTTCAATCTCAATAATCATGAAACTAAATATAAGATATCATTTATACTAGCTAAATATGACACTAATACTATATTTATACCTAAGTGCAATGCAAGTAGTAGAATTTTATACAAACAAACACATATTTATCGTATCATAAAATTTTAAAATATTTCAAAAAAAATCTTATATCACAATCTAAATAATCAGTAATAAGTTCATCAAAGTATTTTAATAAATTTTTTATTTTTTTCTAGAGTAGAAAAAACAAATTTTATTTATGATTGTATTATTAGGTTGTTTACATGTCACATAAACCTAACATAAAATATTTTACCTAATAACTCATCTCTAATAGTCTAACAAATATATTAATAACAATATCATTATCCGAAATATTATAGAATATATTACTACAAATTTTATTCCCTAAAGATCATCATCATATATTCATATATGACAAAATCATCATGACAATTAAATATTTCAAGAAATCCGAAAATTTTTTATTAAATTTCTACTTAGAATTGATATAATAAGCAATCGACACGCATACCTAACATAAAAATTTTTACCTAATAACACATCTCTAGTAGTTCTAACAAATATATTAAAAATGACACCATTATTCAAAATATTATCAAATATAATATTAACAATTTTATTATAAATATCATATTCTGTAAAGTTCCTCATCACATACTCATATATCGAGTATAATATTAAATTTCTACTTAAAATCAACATAATGAGCAATGTGACAAACAAATGATCATTTATCAAAACTAGTCTAGATATCATATATTATGAACACCACACCACTATATTTCCTAAATTTATTAATTATTTTTCTAATTTATAATATTTTATTATATTATTCCTACTAGTTGACAAAAAAATTCTATGATAATAAGATTAAAAATAAGTCTAAATAATACTGATTATACTAGAATTCTCCATAAATATGATTAAAAAACTCGTGATAATAATTAATTTAGTCCTTCTCAAAGTTATTATTATAAATAAATGAGATCAATAAAGCTTAAATTTATTGAACTTCTAAAACCACATCACTCAGTTAGATTAGTTTGGTATTTTATGTATTATATTTTTTAATATAATGATCAACATATATATTAAAGTGGTCAGTACCACCAATACTCTGGCATATATAAATTTTGTATAATATATACACTATGTAGATTCTTATTTGATACCCATAAAATTTTTATTTTTTATTATATTACAATAAGTTCAGAATATTTTTAGATACATGAATCAAAATCATCAAAGAGAACTTAGTTTCAACCTTATATTTTTTGGTCTAGTTGTCATTATCATTTATATGTCATAGCAGAACAAAACTAATGTCAAAGCAGACAACAACAAAAAAAGGAAAATGAGAGAAAATGAAATTGAGTAAAAAATGAAATATTTAAGTCTAAATTTATAGAAAATTTTTCTCATTAAAAATTTATATTTTTTAAAATTTTTTGAATATATATATATATATATATTAGATAAAATTTTCGACAGTCACCAAATTTTTTCCTAATAGCCATTGGAAGCAAATCTAACTACTACAAAAAATTGAACAAAACTTAATATTTTAAAAAAAATTTTAATCGACAACAATGAGAAGACGACTCTTGTCGCTATTGTTGTTGGGTAAGGGGATTATTACTCGTTACCTTTAGCAAAATAAGTAAAGAGGGCAAGATTTTTTTAAAAAAAGAACTTGTGCCCCTTTTCCCATGTCATGTGTTTGCGTGGACTGTGCCACACATGCATGTTGTGTTTGGCTCGACATGAGACACAATTAAACCCATCACAACACAACCACAGTCTAGGCACAATTTTGGATAGTGTGGTGTCGAGCATATCATGGCTATTTCAGATCATACCTATAGTTATACCAAAGCCATCCAGCACACTTAACATCTCTATCTTTTTAACAAGATGACACCCAAGAGAATATAACTCAAACATATCACAAAAGCTAACACAAAATATATTTATTATGATTAGGTATAGGTGTCAAATGGGTCAGGCAGCCTGGGCACAATCCAAAGCACGACTCATTTCAAGCGTGCCTGGCTCAACACATCATGCTATAGTAGTGTGCCCAGGCTCGTGCCGGGTGCACCCGCGGCACAAGTAGTGCCGTGCCGAGGGTTTTTAGCCCGCATATCATACCAAGCACGATACAGGTGCCTGGCACGTGGGCATGGCACGGGTGACTGCACCAAGCAAAACCCAACAGAAGGATGACGTAGCGATGCCCGACAGGGGGGGCGACGCAGTGATACCTGACATGGGGACGACCCAGTGATGCCCGACAGGGGGACGACCCAGCGATGCCGACAGGGGGATGACCCAGTGATGTCCGACAAGGGGATGACACAGCGATGCCCGATAGGGGGACGACGCAACGACACCCGATGAACGATGACTCGGCATGCACAATGTGCAACTGAGGCGCAATAGTGTTTTGGCTGAAATCCTAATTTTTTAAAATCTAATTGACCTGACTAGAACTAGCCGTCTTGAACCGGCCAGAACCCGAGCGTATTTTGGGCCGCGTGCTCATATCAAGCATACCCTCTAACGAACCATGTCATGCCAGGAATGACAAGCCAATCTATTTGGGCACGAAAAAAATGAGCCGGCCCATTTGACACCTCTATAATTAGATCATTCTAAAAATTTAATTGAAAGACTCGTGTCAATGATGAATTTTATCATGTTTTCCATTGCATACTCATAATAATAAATAAATGATATCATTAAAATTAAAGTTAATTTAACTTCAAAGATTTCGTTACTAAGTTGAATTTGTCTGAGATCTAATGCACATAATATTTTAATATATTATTTGACATGTTGACTAAGATAACCAAAACCAACAATATTCCTTATTGAATATATATTTATAATATATTTATTGAGCCAAAATTTTTTCAGCACTCTTAGAATTATATTTTAAATTTTATTAAAATACATTCATACTACTAATGACCATCTATTGTTGTGCTTTTTAGTTACAAGAGTCAAAATTGACCTACGATTAAAAGATAATATAGCCTCATACATTTCGGTTAGATTATTACTATTATATATGTCTATATTTATTTTAATTTCATTATATTTATTATTTTTCATATATATTATCTTAATTTAGACTTCACAAATTTTTAAGTTGGAGAGAAGTATTTTTTTTTATTCAATTTGATTATAATTTTAATAACTACAAAAAAATAATAACTTAATAAAATAATAACTAAAATACGTAATGTATGCCTTGAAACAATATATCCAATAAGCAGCAAGTTCACAAACAGCAATACCAATCATCTCACACCAAACAAAAAAAATGCTCACCCGCCAATATAACAATTTATAATTTTTGAATTTTATATTACAAAGGCAAAAGAATAATAATTTAACTAAAAATATGACTAACTTTTATTTTTTAAGAAATTATAAAAAAAGAAAAAAGATTATAATTATGTTGTGGAAATCTAAAAATGTTAACAAAATATTTATCAAAAAATTTTTATATAAAAAGAATTTTTATTATCTTTTTAAATTATTTTTAGGATAGAAATCTAATGACTGAGATTTAAAATTATATTTTGTTTTTATATATATTGAAAGTTGCTGATAGGACAACAAACTAAAAATTTTAAATATCGAAATAGATGAAAATACAATCATTTAACAATGGCTGCAATTTTTAAATAAGGCAGGCCACAGGCCAATGCCACATTTCATGCTTGTCATCCCTGGTATGTAGGTTATGCCTAGCACAACAAAAGGCTCATGATGTCCTAGCACGACACTAAACAAGTCATGCCATTAGTCGTCATGAGGCAAATCTAGACATAGCCCTAGCACGTGTTGAGCCTGGCACTACATTGTTGTGATGTGCTTCAGGTTAGGCTCAAGCCGCCCAACTATCACCTCAACCAATTCAATCAAATACACTCATATGTATGAAAACCAATAGAGATATAATCAAAATGAAATTTAAGTATCTTATAATTTTTATTAATAACTTCTCGAGATAAGCATGAATATATTTCTTTTGTGATATATCATTATTTTTATATATTTTTCATATTTTTCACAAAATAATGTAAAACTAAATTTAATAAAAATATAAGAAATATAAAAAATAATAAAAAATTAGAATATATATCAAACTAATTTAGCTATTATTTTATGTATCATTAGATTATATATCAGATTTCATGTGTTGACACAATCCAATTAAATAAAATATATAAAATGAAAAAGAGTGCGTGATGGAAAGCTTGGTGATTTGGGCGGGGGCAATCTCTTAAAAGAGATATGACAAGCATTATAGCATGCTAGGTGGAAACATGGTTGTGAAAGTGATGCCAAGTAGAATGGTGCACATCATGGCAAACGTCGTATTGTGTGGTTGAGCATCTAGAAGGAAACTGTAAGCTTTTTTCTTTTTAACAAGATTAAAAAAAGACATTAATTCTTATTCAATTTGATATAAATAAAGATTTGGTATAGTTATTTTTAGAGAAATCAACATAAATAATCATAGCATAGATAAAAGAACGAGAATTTTAATTCAATATACCTATAAAAAATTTAGGTGTCGAATAGGCTGGACAGCCCGATCACGACTCATGGCATAGCACGATTCTGTCGTGTCTAGCCTAGAACAAAATAGTCCGGAACCATGCCTAGTCCTATGTCATGCCACCCCATGGCATGGCTCGTGTCATGCTGGCCGGTGCAAGCCATGCCTCATGCTGGCCGGTGCAAGCCATGCCTCATGCTGGCCGGTGCAAGCCATGCCTCATGCTGGCCGGTGCAAGCCATGCCTCATGCTGGCCGGTGCAAGCCATGCCTCATGCTGGCCGGTGCAAGCCATGCCTCATGCTGGCCGGTGCAAGTCATGCCTCATGCTGGCCGGTGTGAGCCATACCTCCTGTCGGGTCAGGCACAAACAGCATGCCTAGCCTAGTGGTACAATCTACTGGCCCGAGAACCCAAGATCAACTATGGTCAGGTCCTGGGTCACAGATCAAGTGTCGTCGGGTGACCCCCCCAATGGGGCAAGTATTTAAAAAAAATTACATTCACGTGACCGATTACAATAACGTAATAGACGATTAATGGTGATGTAGGTGTACTTTTCAATCTATACAAGTACAACATTATAAGGTAGACTCTAGACTCTAGAGATTAAAATTTACAAAGAAACAGTCTACGAGTATGGTATTAATTTTAAAATTTTTTTATTATAGTGATACTTTAGAATTTTATATTTTTTTTTAAAACTTTCATAATTTATTTTAATAATATAAATAAATAAAAAATTATTATATAGTAAATTTAATGAAAATGAATATCATATGAATATAGGCCTAGGCGTAGATTACAATGAAAACTTTACTAAAATGTCCTAGACTAAAACTATTTTTCTCTAATAGTCTCGAGACAAACTCATATGTTACCAAAAAAAAACAAAAAGTTGGACGAACATCAGTAGTTTAGATACACTTTAAAATAATTAAAATTAAAAATTCTAAGAATATCAATAAAGAATCAACACAATATACTTATTATAAATATATATGTGTGTGTGTGTGTGTGTGTGTGTGTGTGTGTGACTAAACACATAAAAAGACATGTGAATCAATACACCTAAAAAGACATGTCAATAAATACACCTAAAAAGACATGTCAATCAATACACTAAAAAAGACATGGCAATCAATACACCTAAAAAGACATGTCAATCAATGCACAAAAAAAATATGATACATTAAATCGAAGACAAACCCAACTTAGCAGTGAAATTTTTTAAGCTAATCTAATTCATTTTCGTTGACTCTCTTCATATATAACAATGATGTTGAGAGAAAAGAAAAGATCAAACTGATTACTATCATAATCTCCCAATTAGATTTTTAGATAATTCTTGAATAGTTAGTATTATACGGACTTACTTCCGGCTAACTTATCATAGAATTTCTACTTTTACACATAGGAATGACAAAATATATAGACTAGTCACAATGATATATTATTTGTGCTGTATATATAATTTATTTTTTGATATCTATTTATATAACCAAATATTTTTGTTTTAATATTTCATGTAAATATAGAAAATAAAATATTAAGAGGCTGGGAATACAATAGTAGGACAATAACGGAGGTCCCAAAATTTTTGAAGCAAAGCTTGACCCATCCGATTATCCGACCCACTCCAGTTAATTGAACCGAGAATATTTTTATTATAAATATTTTTTGTATTTTATTTTTTGGGTTGCTATTTTTTGAATCTGGAAATATTCATCATCTTCACTCTCTCTCTGCATGATATATCACGATTATCTTTGTGCTGCACATATTTTAAGATAATTTTTGTTTTATCTGTAATGCATAATTATTTTATGGTAGATGTAGCTAGTCGTACTGAACGAGTAGCAAACCACGTTATTTCTGGTTTTCTATTTTCTCATTTTTTGATTCAGCCGTAATTGGATTATGGATTGGATATATATTGTTTATTATTCTATTATTTTTGTTGTCTTCTGTATTTTAAAATCATAATTGTGAGAGCACAATTTCCCAAAAATTTGTGTCTCACCGCCTACTACATTGACTCTAAATGTAAACATAATGAAGATGAAGAATCATCATAAATTCATAATAATTCTATCATATATAAGTGTATGATACAAATCTTTTAGAAATATAATATTCAAAATAAAATATTTAATATAACTTTCGATAATATTTCTAATAAATGAATAACTATTAGTATATTTATTAACTCTATTAGAGATGGCCTGTTAGGTGAGATATTTCATATTATGTATGTATATCGTGTGATTAACCTGATAATACAAATAGAATGAAAATTATTTTTTCCAAGATAAAAAATAATAATAAATTCACTAAAATATCTTAGGACATCTAGTAATTAATAAAAGTTTAGCAGCCTATGTCTATATGTAGGACTTGAAAAGAAAAAAATTTCAAATAAATATGAAACACCATTAAAATTATACTTATCTAATATTAAAGTCATATATTAACTACCAACATATGATATCTGACTACTTCGATATAAGAGTGATAAGTTTATTATTAATGAAATTACTAAAAATTTTCTATTACACAACAAACATGTATTTATCTGAGTACACTCTCACCACTTGCATTACATTTAGGTATATTTGTAATATTAGTAGCATATTTAATAAATATAAAGGTTACCATATATTTAGTATCATGATTATTGAGATAGAAACTGTATATTTAAAATAATAATATTTCATTCTAACTCAATATTGTTTAGCTACCTGTATGGAACTTAAGATTAAGATGAAATGAATAGAAAATATTTTGATATATATATATATATATATATATATATTTACGTGTATGAACAAGATATACCAATTTGAATAATTTATTCACAAAAAAGTAACTTACATTCATATTATAATACTTGGTATAGTAGTTACAGTTATACTTCAAGTAAGAACATAAATATTATATTCAAAAATAAATACTTACTTCATTCAATTAGTCATGAGCAAACAACGAGATAATTTATCAAATAAGAATGAGCTATCTCAATATTTAAATATAGATTACTACTTTATCTTATCATATGATAATAATAACTTAAATATTTTGCTATAGTTAAAATCATATTAATTCACCTATTATGTGTTGTCTAAGATGATATGTAATCTACAGATCCCTCTAATATCTAGCATACCATTAGAGTTTACTTTTTTTATATTAGTCAATATTGTTTCATATAGGAGATCAAAATTATAACTAAATATTATAAAGATAATTACATGCATGAAGAATTATGAGAATTCGAAATTGAACATTCAAAATAAAGTACAAGAGATAATGACAGATAATAATTCATGATACATGGAGATCGATGATATTTAGGACACTAAAAATATCTCCAAACACATTCATTATGATAACGATAATGATTTACACCTCCCCCCACAATATCATCCCCCAGGCACTGATTGATCATTGATGATTCTTAATTCATATCATACTTTTAGTATGCTATAGTATTATTGCTTGTTTGTTTTTATCATTCTATTAGATTGGATTGCACTTTGTAGTTCTTCTCATTTTTATTTTTAGATTTTTTTTATTTGAATTATGTATTAAATTTTAAAATAAAATAAAAAAAATTAATCAAAAATCATATTAGGACTTACACTCTTACCCTTAGAATTTTAGATTATGGCCAAAAAAAGGCAAATTGTGCTACCCAAACCATCTTAATCTAGCTTGAACCAGCAGGCCAGCAATAGAAACTGCATGACCCTACATTCTACAATCCAACTATCAATCCCAACCAAAAAACTAGTTCTTGTGTCATGTTGAGTCATGTCTGGCACGACACGATGACAAGGCCATGCCACACTCAAATGGGTAATGTCAGTAAGGCATAGCCCATTTGATACCTCTAGCCAAGCTATCCAACTCAGATAGCTTGGTCTCGACCCAAGCTAGCCTGGACTGAACTGGGTTAGCTTGGTCAGACCTGACCCGGCTTGGCATAACCCAACACAACCCACCCAAAAGGTATGTCGGCTGCTCTTTTTAAACTGTGTCGGCAAGACACAACACATCATAAATATCATATCATGCCTGACACGAGCATGACACGTGATAAATATCATGTCATACCCAACATGGCATGCTGGTCCATATAGGCCTAAAGATGAGTCGTGTCAGCACGACATGACCCACTTAATATCTCTAATTATTTCCTAGATTATTCTCAACATTTTAACTTCGATGCAATATTTTACATATTAAATATGTGAATAAAACTCTAGAATTTGGAATCACTTTCCAAAATCATTGGCATTTGTAGTTAGATAAATATTTAGATTTAAATTAGGCATCAATATAAACCGAAAAAAATATACTACAAGATTTTGTATTTTTCTTATAAACAACTATTTCATAGAAATATAAAAAATAAATAGTTATTTCAAGATCTAATACACAAACAAAATACAGAGCAATGACACCAATTACAGATAAATAATTTGAATGTAATATCTGCTTAAAGAGATTGGATATGTAATTTTTTCTTCTATTACCATTTACTATAATAGTCAATCAATGAACATGTAATCAAACTACAAAGTAGCTAACAAATATCTTAACGAAAACCTAAAAGGCCTCTACTTACTTTTTTTCTTCAAACTTAGTATTGTGAACATATATGTGTTTGACACTTCACATACTAACATTTTTGGATTATTTGAAATACGAATATTAATGTGTTTGCACATATTTGATTTTTAAATAAGAAGATTTCACTAAATAATTATTTAAAAAAAATTGATGAATATTAGAGAAATCAAACATATTTTGAGGTGACTTTGTTAGACCAAGTGGAGCAATATCTTGAAAGACAAAAAAATAATGATGATTTACGACATTTCGCATACCCCTTGTTTAAACTTTCCACAAAGTCTACATATAGTCTTGATATTTTTTCTTGACTATAACTATACAAAATAAGTCATTAGAATCATATGTATATCAAGACTCTACCACCGAGTTATAATAATTATTTTATCATGTAATAATATCTTCATAGCCAAGACATTTTTTAAGAATCACGACCACACTGTCTCTAAATCAAACTACTAACAATCATGACCTTATTTTTTTATTATAACACACAAGTATCTCATTAGTACAAGAAACCATGACATTTTCTAATATCACAGCTTAAAATACAAACCTAAAATATCATGTAAATCTAGTTATAGCAATATTTTCCACAATAATTAAATGCTCAATAGAACATTTACTCTAGACATAGGATTTTGAATCATTGTAAATTTGTGCTATAGAGCAAAGATACTAAAATTATAACAATTCCCAGTATCATGTCTTTTATGATTGTATCATAAATAATAAGTTTTGATATGATAATAAAAATTACAATAAATTTTTAGCATCTTTACCAAAGGTTATTTAATTTAGTTAGTAAATTTAAGCTAACATAACTATCATTGTAAAAAAAAGATAATTCTATTTCTAATTATTTGGAAAACAATTGATATTTTATGTTTGTGTTTATTTTTTTTTTTTGTAATTACAGCACATATATAAGACAAAACCCCGCGACTAAATTAATACCTCTAGACTCAAAATAAGAGAATAAAAAAATAATTTAAGACAAAACTGAGAGAGAAAAAATACAAAAAAAATGACAGCAATGAACATCACAAAAGCGATGAGCACATTATCCAAGAGCTCAATCTTTATCATTGGTTATATATTATACATATATACATGTCTATATATTTTATATTTATATGTATGTGTATATATAGCCATGCATATATATATATATAATATAAATACATACATATATATGAATATATATATATAGGGATAATCATGTATATATTATTTATGCATTTGTATATAAATGTATATGTATGTATATATACATGAGAACTTATATATATATATATACATGTCAATATATATATAGCTATATACATATATGCATGATATATATATATATGTATATATATATATATATATATATATGTTTATATCTATACTATATATATATATATATGTTTATATCTATACTATATATATATATATATGTTTATATCTATACAATAAATATATAGACATACACAAAAGTACATATATACATGCATATATCCATATATATGCACACATATATACATATATGTAGACATATGTATATATTTATATCCATACCCATACTAATATGTATATAAATATATGTATATATACACACAAATATTTACATAAATAAATTGAATTATAAAAATTTTATTATTTTATTTTGTAGCTTTAAAATGTTTGTGTTATTGAAATACAATAATATTAAATTATTTTTATGTTTGATTTATTTAATTTGATTATATTTTACTAATATATAAAAATTATTAATAATATTTTATAAAATATATTATTTTTATATATATTACGTTTAGAGTGTCTCAAAAATATCTCGCACCTTAATTATACTTCACACCTCAGTGTGCTTTGTGCCTAAAATAACTTATGAACCCAACACAAACACCACGACTCGTAAAGCCTTGTACCAACCAAACACTTCAGAGCATTCCTTGCAACCCTAGAGAAGAGGGCAGTTTAATATCATTTTTCAATGCAGGCAACAAATGGTTACAAGGAATTGACATGCAAATCAAAGTATGCATTCGCATAGCTGGGCGAAATTATGTGTTTATTTGTATGTTGAATGCACAAGAACAACCAAAATATGACTTACAAGAACCAAATTGAGCGTATCAATAATGCATTAACAACGACACACACACTCACGCCCAAGCAAACATACCACTGTCCAGACCTTGCTTGCTTGATAAATGCTTCCCAGAAAATTGAACACGCTCCCCGAAAACACATAAATACAACTACCCTGCAGTGACAATATCCTAATTTTTGATAATACACCGAATTGAACCTACGATTAAATTCTCTACGAGTAATCGAAAATACACCACGATTGCTTAAGAGAATAACCCCCTACCAGTGTGTTACTAACGCTTTTAGTTTGTTCGGGTACCCGACGGTGCCTGTTTCTTCCCTCTTGAGTTAGCAATTAATTATTTATCAATATTATTCCCTATGAATTAGCAATTATTTATTTATCAATATTCTTTCACATGAGTTAGCAATTAATTATTTATCAAACTTATTCCTCTAAGTTAACAATTAATTAAAATTTTGTACGGATATATGATATTTGAAAATAAAAAAGATAAAACCAATTTTTAAAAAAAATATTAACCAAATTAGTACACAATGGCAGAAACGAGGACGATGACAATTGAATTAAATCAAATGTTATCGTCCACAATGATAGTATTTGGATGAATTAAATTTGTATGCTAATGTTTTTATTTTCTCATTTTTCTCTTAGCATAGTCATGAAGGCAACAATAGGGGTAATAAGAGTTAAAGGTGTTTTTTTATTCTATTAACGATTACCCAAAATGATATCATATTAGCTAGACATGTGAAGATATTCTTGAAAAAATATGTTCACTTTTTAGGTAGTTTTCTCCTTTATGAAGATCGGTTATGTTTATGATGTTTGATTTTGTACTTTTTTTTATCATTTTGTATTTATATTTCCTAGAGTGGCTAATTTTAACAAACGAAAAAAATATATAGAATATTTAATTGAAAAAAAGTTATAAAAAAATAATTATGTTTTAGGTATGATAGTAATTATATACTATTTTAATAAATTATAAATGTTATCATATTTAGACAATTAGTTTTTATGAAAATGTACATAATCATGTATTTTACCTTATTTACAACAAATATTCTCAAATGAATAGATTGAAATATAATTCAAGGAAAATAAAAAAAATAAATAGAATGGTCATTACCACTATTAAGATATGGTCATAAAATTTTAAAAGTTATTGGCTTTATGGAGTAGTACGCCAAATGGAGATGATGAATATAATACAGATGAAGAAGATAATGATGAGTATGATGAAGATGTTAATGATGAATGTGATGAAGATGTTAATGATGAATGTGATGAAGATGTTGATGTTGATAGACATGCATCCTTCTTTTGAACTTTTAACCAATGTTTGGAAAACAAACAAGGGTGGTATGTCTCAGCACAAATACCCTATTGTGATGTAATAAATCACTTAGATGATATGACATTGGATTAGACATCTCCTATTAATTATTATTTACAACCAACACCTCAATTTCAATAGTTTTAAATTTGCATTCATTGAAGCAAATTCCTATATCCTATATCCTATATCTTATACACAGATGAATACATGTTCATCATGTCATAAAAATCTTCATAGGTTTTATAAAAGAAATTCATATATCCTAGTTAGCGTCATCAATGATAAGTTCATCACTCTTAATATTGATGTAGTTGAATATTACGTGTTCTATCCAACTTATGACTCAAACATAAAGTAGGTATAATTCAAATGATGTCTCACATCCATTAGAAATTTATTCTTCTTTATACCCATAAACAAACAAAAACTACCAAACTCTTGTTGTATGCTAGGTATTCGAAGATATTTTATGAAATTTCATATTTTTTCTAATGTGAAGGAAATAACCTTCATCTTCATTTATATTATTAGGTTAATAATGTGATACATGCATCTAACATAAAAAATCTCACCTAATGATATGTCTCTAATAATCCTAATAAATATATTAATAGCTACTTCATTATTAGATGCGTTATCAAATGAGATACTAAATATTTTATTTTGAATATGTTAATTTCTAAAGATTCTCATCAAACCACTCGTATATGATAGGACCATCATGAAGATGAATCTCTAAAAATCCTAAAATATTTTTATTAAGTTTCCATTTAAATTTATATATATATATATATATATTTAGAGTATATACATATATAGCAAAAACCAAACTTGGATTTTCAAATAAGTGGGTGCCAAGTTACCACAAGTCAATTTAAATCTTCTCAATGTGATAATTTCATTTCAACATATAATTAATCAAAATAAAATATTTTTCTCTAACAAATCAAGTCAAAGATAACGAGAAGTAAAAAAAAATATCCGTAAACACTTAAAATTTAAAATCTAGTCTATTTTTTAGTGAAATTAATTTAAAAAGAAATAAAAAATAACTCTAATTTCCTAGTATTATTAGATAGCTTCTAGTTGTTTAAGAATGCAAGAGAATACATATAGCAATTAATTTAGCAAGTATAGACTATCATTGTTCACAATTGAATAAACCCCTTGTATCTATCTCATCCTTTATGGGAATAACCTTCATCTTACTTGATTGTAATTAATATATATATATATATATATATATAATAGTTGTGATATGTTAGCTATATTATAACCAACACACACACACACACACATCAATATTATGTATATGCTCATTGTTATTGTTATATATATATATATATAATAGTTGTGATATGTTAGCTATATTATAACCAACACACACACACACACACAGCAATAATATGTATATGCTCATTGTTATTGTTATATATATATATATATATATATATTAGTAGTAATATATTATATATATGGTTTATCACAAATATGGATTAATAATAATGTGTAAGCATGCTACTATAAAATTGTAAACAATATGGAATAATGTAAAACAAAATTATATAATATAAAGTAATAATAAAATTAATGACAAAAAAAGAAAATGTATGAAGCAAAAAAATTCTTGTAAGTTTTTTATTATATCTAAACTTTTTAAATATGGAATAATACACAATCAATTTATACATAAATTGGGATTTTGGGCATTTATCTTTTGTGGTATTCCGTATAGATTGATGAGGATCTAAAAACACGAATGGTGACAAACATATTCTGTACCAAATCATCTTACTAAATTGATGGCATGTGATGCGTGTCAATGCATAAAAATGGTGTTGGATATGTAATTTTTTTTTGTTAGATAAATTATTCTAATCATCCACAAAATCAATCATAGATTGATTAATTGAAAGTGATATTTCACACAAATGCACTTCTTGAATACCCAATATTTTTCAGCCTATATATGTATAATTTCTATTCATGATGGCAACATTAACATAAGATAGCTCAATACAAACTCTAAAAATGTCTTAAATGAATTGATATATGATGCTAGTATAGGAAAAATTAAAAGTCACTTGTTTATAATGCATTATAAGACACTCATTTATACTGAGTTATAAGAGACTCATTCATAATGAGTTATATGACACATGTTTATAATGAGTAATAATGTATACATCTAAAATGAGTTAGAATACAATCATTTATAATGAGTCAAAAGATATTCTCTTATAATGAGTTATAAGATAATTATTTCTAATTAACCATAAGACACTCACTTATAATAAGTTATCTGAGATTTATTTATAATGAATTATAAGATAACTATATATAATGATTTATAAGACATGCATTTATAACAAGTTTTAAGATCATTATTATTCTAGTACGATTTGAGATATAATCTATGAAATGATTCATTATTATTTAGAAGATGTATCGATCAAATTAAAAAAAGATGCATGTTCGAAAAGGAACAAAAAGATACATGTCTGAAAAGGAACAAATAATGATCATCCTCAAATGTCACTTATTATTGTATAGAAGTTATTTTGGCGATAACAAAACTACTTAGAAGGTATTTTGGCAGTAACAAAAATATTTAGAAGGTATTACAATCTAGTTTTTATTAGGTTTTATTTTTTGAAATTTATCAATATATAGTACGATGGTGCGATAGAAGTCAGAGATTGAGTAATATAGATTACAAATATGAAATGACACTTTAATTTATTCTAGAAGTGCAAATTTTTTAAAAATGGGAAATTGATTTCATAGGTTCTTTTTTTGTATTTTTTAGGAAAAAGTACATCCTATTACTAGTAGATTATGTATCAAATGAGTGGAAGCATTAGCAGAGTGATGCAAAAATTGTTGTGGGTTTCTTACACTAAATATCTTCACCAAGTTTGACATGCTATGATGTATCATATGCAAAAATTATTCTCTAAGTATGTCAGAGATAAAAAAATAAGTCTACTTGATAGTTATTTACAATCTCATACTTTTTAGGTAGCTCATTAGTTGCTGTTAATAGTTAATTCATATGTATATTCTTATTTTTTGGCCTCAAGAATCATAATGATTAAGAATTGACATGATTTATAATTTTTTGTACTTTCGGATTCGTAATTATCATACTTATATAATTAACATATGGTTCCCTAAAGTTTTACTAGTGGGAATCATTCGAGTGAAATTAACTCATAAGAGTTATTACTACCTTATGAGTTATAATGTACTTGAATATTCCTTGAGGATTGCTTATCTTTGTCCTTATCGATGATGACGCAACTCTATAATAAAGATGAAATCCTCAAGGGATGAAACACTTAAGAGAATGTTCTATATAATATCTATCTCAATCGAGAATTAGTATTTTTAAGATGTGTATAATGGAAGGAATGCCACCTCACTCCTTACATATGCATCAGCGAGCCTCATGGTTTACCTATTGCTGTCTTTCATGATAATCTCATACAAACATACTAATAGTTAAAATTTTTGTTCAATTTCTATTTAATTACTTATCCACCTAAATCCATAATCTAAAATAAATCAAAAACACAGCCATTAACATAAAATCAATGTTACATCACATAAACTAAGTTATACAAACCCTAGATCATACACTATTTTGATAGAAATTCTTGAATCTACCCTAGAGAGTGGAGGATTTGAGAGTCATGCCCCCCTACTCTAGGAATTAATATAAAGTATCGTGTCCCTTGTTAATTTATAGAGTCTCTAAGGAGTGCAAAAAATTTTCCTAGAGTTTAGTAGATACATCGTGACCTTTGCTTGTTACATGGGGGAATAAGAAGAATAGAGGACTCCCCAGAAATATTGTCATGACCAACTAGATAGAGTTTCAGCTAAGAATAGATACCAAAACTATATAAGACTTCATACTCTATCATTCAGCCAAACACCTTCAAAAATCTATCGATTTCATGACTATTCATCAAAATCTACCAAAACTCTAAAATCATAAAAGTGATCCAAAAAAATCTTAATTTGTATATCTATGCATCATCAAATATTATCAAAATATATAAGAATATTTGATAATTTAAATTTTGAATAATCATCTGCAAATAAATGGGTAAGCAAAAATATCTAACAGAGAGCCAAAATAATATTTAAAAATGATCAACTTATCTAGAAAAGATTGGTCTTAATGATTAGATAAAATATTATGAGTTTATATAACTACATTTAAAACTACACTAGAGATATTTTCTTATGGACTTCTTTTTGGTAAAACTTATTATTTGGTGGTAGAACTTAAACATCAAATATGATGGAACATTAAGAAATTAAACTATGGTATAAAGGATGCAAAAAAAATGAGAATTCTGCTAGTAAGTGGACTTGATGAATTATGAAATGAAGCTTATAATAATTTATGGATTTATAAATATAAAACAAAAAGATGACAAGATAAGAATCTACAGAGGAGAGATTTCAAAATGGGGGAGAAAGTATTAGTTTTAAACTTTTGACTTGAGTTATTCTCATGGAAGTTAAAGTCTGGGGGTATAGACCCTTTATAATTATGATTGTAACTCCTTATGGGGTAGTCATGGTGAAATCAAAACATAGAGAGGAATTAAAAGCAAATTGGTAAAGGTGAAGTATTATACGACTTTAATAATAATTTTAGAAGATTTGAAAGAAGTAGAAAAAGAAATGAATGCATTAATGAAGTTTTAGCTTTGACTAGCACTACAACTTTGGAGATACAAAAGATAAAGAAAGAAAACATGACTAACCCCATCATAATGACTTTGAATATCTAGATAGAAAAAGCTTGAAGTCAATCCAACAAAAAGTTGTGGTAACCTTAAATTCATGGCATCCAATAATGATGATGTGATGGCAATCCAAAAAGCCTTGACATCCAGCAAATAAAAAGAAAAAAATGAAGCCTTAAAAAAAGTAATGGAAAATGATTCAATACTAAAAGAAAGTCTGGGAAAAATTAGAAAGTGAGAGATTCTATGATGAAGTTAGCCTAAACAACCGAGATCACAAATATAAATAATAACTTATTGATAGTTTAGTTATGATAATTAAATGTATAACTAATTGGGATGCAACCAAAGAATAATTTATGTATAATGTAATGAAATAAATATAACCACTCACATAGATCATTTTACCCACTTAAATTTACTCATGGAAATCAAACATCATCATGACTCGCTAACATATCCACAAGAAGAATTAGCCATACTATTTAGACATACTATGATTCTCAAACGTAATCATAGTATTGAATCCCAATACTATGTGAAATGGATAATTTATATAAATACCCTACTATTTATGTGAGATGGATGAAAAGTATAATTTTATATAAATGCATAATTGATTGGGGATTAGAAATTACTTAAGTATGAAAGTTTGTTTGGCATGCTAAATAGTAATTAAAACTAGATATTTTAGTGATTATTCATGGTAATCCTCTAGCACAGTAACTTTTAGCTAGAGAAAGTTTCAAAGGGTATTTACTCAAATCATGACTATTTCCAAAGTCGTGAATCATTCCAGGCACCATAATATTCTAATACAAGAGAGACAACAAAACCAAGGTTTAAATCCAATACTATGGCTTTGTATTATAAAGACTAAATATACAACCACAACTATTTCTAATAATGCAAAAATCTAAAGAAAGAAAATGACTAGAGTATTGGTTCATTCATAGAGCCACATCTTTGTGTTAAGGAGATAAAAAAAGAAAGTTATTGTATTCCAACAGTCATTACTTTTGACTTAAATTTTGTAACTAGTCATTTGAGTATAAAAGTACAAAATATGAAAATTTCAAAAAAGAATTTTAGGGTGTGAGAGTAAAAATGAAAATATAGGGTTCGGGAGCATAATTTTACCAAGCCTAGGAGAGATCAATGAGCAAAGTAACAACACAAGGCACAAAATAAACTTTAGAGGGGGAGTAAATTTTGACTCCACCTCATTGTTCATGAATACGTATTCTGGATTTAGGTTTTGATTTCTAGACATATTGAGGGTTATCATTATAAACCTAGAATTTTATGAATTTTATCTCAAATTATCTCATTTAAACTCCTCCTGAATGTCAAACTAAATTGAAATCTATAATTGATATATTTGATTTTGCGTGATAAATACTTGATTAATGAATTTTAATATTTGGATTTTGTATTTTGGTTATTAATAGAAGTGATATTTATGTAAAACTAGAATTAGAATTTTATTATTAGTGAGTTTCTTGCATGCTTTATTGGTGGATTATGATAAGTACACCATAAAGAATATTCATCTGTAATGCTAGGAAAGAAGTGATAACTCTTTGGATTATGAAACATAAAACAAATTTTTACATCAAAACTCAATGTTTAGCTAAGTTTAATCATACGAGTATGGTACTTAAGAAGTCGAATGCATGAATACTTTTTTAAGCTAATCTATTATGCATATCTTAGAAGAATCGATCCTAAATTTATCTAAAAATTTTATAAAATATCATCATAAAAGTTTCATCTTTATTGTGTGAGTCATGTGTTATCATAATAGATGATGATAGGTAAGGTGGTAATAGTTTTATAATTTATTTTTTATTATATGACTCATATCAATGAGATTTGAGGGAAAGTATATACTAATTATGCAAGTATGATGCATACAAAGATGAAAGAGTAAATATTTTTCAGTTTGTAAATGATTGCATAAAATGTATGGACTTTTAAATGATTTTTGAGCAAAGATTTGTCATTTTTTTGATATTATACCAATGAGATAGCTACGATGGAAATATCATTGGGAATGACCTAATAATTAATAATAATCTTGTATACTACTAGGAAACTATTTTTATAAGAGTCTAACCTTGTTTTGTAACCAAACACATAAATATCTAAACTATTTATATAAGCTATCATGACTAATGAAGTTTAATAACCCTAAAATCTAAGAATCTTACTAAAAACTCAATCTTATCATCTCAACTAGAGCAATAACTAACTAATAATTGGTTGATTACCTATACAATCCCTATGTGACTGATATTGGAATAAAAATCTACTTGACCACATGTACAACCTATATACATGTGGGAATAGTTGGATAAGAGAACATTGCCCAATTAAATTTTGAGAATTTGCTAGATCCAAAAAATTTAGAATCATTATCAAGTCACAATAATAAGATACTAATTTATAAGTTGGCAAAATACTTATTTATAATGAGTTGATAATACGCTCATTTATAACTAGTTGATAAGATAATAATTTATAATGAGTTTATATCATACTCATTTATAATAAGAAGATGCACATTTATAATGTATTAATAAGATGTTTGTTATATTTTTTTGATAGGATACTCATTTATAATGAGTTGACATGACACTAGTTTACAATGAGTTACAAGAAACTCTTTTATAATGAGTTGATAAGATACCCTTTTATCAAATTGATGTGATACTCACGTGTAACAAATTGATAAAATACTTATTTATCAAGAGTTGATAGGATACTTGTTTATGTAATAGCTTGATAAAACAACACAATCATTTAAATGAGATGATAAATACTCATTTATCCAGTTGATTGGTCACTCTTTTGTAAAGAGTTGATAAAATGGTCATTTATAAAAAGTTGACAACACACTTATTTACAATAACTTGATAAGATATTAATATAAAATAAGTTGATATGATACTCTTTTATAATGAGTTGACATGATACTCACTTATAAAGAGTTGATATGACACTTATTTATAATGAGTTGATAAGACTCTTTTCTAATGAGTTGATAAAACATTCATTTATAAAGAGCTGATAAAATATTTATTTATAATGAGTTGATAAGATACTCATTTATAATGAGTTGATACATCACTAATTTATAATAAGTTGATAAGATATTCATTTATAATGAGTTTGTAAACCACTCATTTATTAGAAGTTGATATGATACTCATTTATAAAAGAATTGATATAGTATTCATTTATAATGAATTGATAAGAAAATTAGTCATAATGAGTTGATAAGATACTCCATCATAATAATTTGATAAGATACTCCCTCATAATAAGTTGATAAGATATTCAATTATAATGAGTTGAAAAGAGATTCATTTATAACTAATTGATAAGACATTCTTTTATAACTTGTTGATAATACACTCAATTATAATGAGTTAATAAGAAAATTTTTATAATGATTTGATATGATACTCATTTATATAGAGGTAATAAGACACATGTTTATATTAAATTAATAAGATACTCATTCTATTATAAGTTTTATAAGACACTCATTTATAACTAGTTGATAAGATAATAATATATAAAGATTTGTAAAGATACTCAATATAATGAGTTGATAATACTATCATTTATAGCAAGTTGATAATATTATCATTTATAATGAGTTGCTAAGACACTCATTTATAATGAGTTGATTAGATAATTATATATAACAAGATATTAATACACTTGTTCACGAGTTTTAAGATACTTCATTTAAAATGTATTGATAAGACACTCATTTATACAGATTTGAATAGTATATAATTTATAGTGAATTGATATAACACTCATTTATAATGAGTTGATTAGATACTCATTTATAATGAGTTGATAAGACACTCATTTATAATGAGTTATAAGAAATTCATTTAAAATGAGTTAAAAGACACTCTTTTATAATGAATTATAAGATATATATTTATAGTTAATTATAATATAGTCATTTATAATAAGTTAGTAAGATACTCATTTATAATGAGTTAATAAGACTCATATTTTATCAAGTTGATAAGACACTAATTTATAATGAGTTGATAAACGATCATTTATAACTAGATGATAAGACACTTATTTATAATGAGTTGACAATATACTCATTTATAAAAGGTTTATATGGCATCCATTAACAATGAGTTGATAAGGCTCTCATTTTTAATGAGTTGAGAATATACTCATTTATAATGAGTTATAAGACATGTATTTAAAAGAAATAAAATACTTGTTTATAATGAGTTGGTAAGACAACCCTTTTTAATGAGTTGATAAGAAGCTTGTTTAAAATGAGTTAATAAGAAACTTGTTTATAATGAGTTGAAAAGATATTCATTTATAACAAGTTAATAAGATACTCATTTATAACAAGTTAATCAGATACTTATTTATAACAACTTGATAAGTCGCTCATTTGTAACGAGTTGCTAAGAAACTTATTTATAACAATTAGATAAAGACATTGATTTAAATAAATTTATAAGAGACATGTTTATAATGTGTTGATCAAACATGTGTTTATAATGAGTTAATCAGACATGTGTTTATAATGAGTTGATCAGACATGCATTTATAATGAGTTGATATGACACTTTAATAACGAGTTTATAAAATACCCATTTACAATGAATTGAACAAACACTCATTTTATAGAATTGATAAGACACTTTTTATAATGAATTGATAAGAAAATCATTTTAACAAGTTGATAAGACAATCATTTTAATGAATTGAAAAGACACTCATTTATAACTATTAGATAATACATAAGTTTATAATGAGTTATAATATACTCATTTATGACACTAGTTTATAATGTTTTATAAGATTGTCAGTTATAATGAGTTATAAGTTATTTATTTAAAATAAGTTATATGAGAATCATTTATAACAAACTATAAAAGACCCATTTATAATGAGTTATAGAAGATTCATTTATAAAGAGTTATATGATACTCATTTATAACAAATAATAAAATACTCATTTATAACAAATAATAAAATGCTCATTTATAAAGAGTAATAAAACATGTATTTATAATAAGTTATAAGATACCCATGATCCTACCAAATTATTATCACAATCTTTACACTATATGATACATTCTCAATAGGTGTGATATTATGATGTAGTCGCAACCATACTTAGCTTAGAAAATTTAAATAACTATATTATTAATTATTTATCACACCAACTAAGTACTCCATTGGTACTAAAGGTTATGACCAATTTATCAACATTAAGACTTTATCTTTATATTACTTTGTAGACTCAAGTCAGAGTCATGATAGTTTTTACAAAACTATGACTTTTGAGTTATAAAAAATTATAGAGCCACAACTACTCGTGGAAAATCTATGATAATTATTCAAAGATGTAACTTTTAGCATACTAAATGTTAGATAGGATATTAACCTGGTATAGTTATTTCTAAGGACATGACTCTTATCCTCAAAGGATGGTATAGCCATGACACATACATGCAAGCTAAGTGCTAATGTTATGATATCCTAATAGTTCCATGAGTGTTATGCAAGAGAAGAAAAGGTAAGTATTGTGACCACTCACAATGTAGTGGACACTTAAGAGATATGAAGGGTTACATGTATCTCATGGCTAGTTCCTAGTGCCATAGCCACAACCAACACATGAAATACCATTCTAATATTGTGGCCTCCACACAATGCTATATCTATATAACAATATGAGAAGACAACCCCACTTTACAAACACTTCATAGCACTGTGACCCTCCCTAGACTTTAAATGGATAAAGACATGAAGTCACGACCATTTCATAGTATCATGCTTTGTATTACAGAAAGATTGATATGTTGAAGAGAATCACACCTATTTTCTAGTATTATTACCTCAAGTTGAAGAGATGAAAGCTAAAGTTATCATTTTCTTATTAAAAGTCATGACTTACTACTTATAGTAATGCATGCTCTCCCAAGTATAAAAGTCTAAGATAGTAAATATTCAAAAGAACTTTAATTTCTTCTCCTTCTCTCTCGTAATAATCAAAGTCATAGCAACTATAAATATTATGAGTGAATTTCAAACTTTCTAGGGGTTCTACAAACAAGCAAGGGTGGTTTATGCCAATCTTTAGAGTTAGAGGGTGTGGCTCTCAAATCCCTTTATTCTAGGGATTATTTTTAAATTTGTATTAAACTAGTATAATTTAGGGTTTGTGTAATTTTAATTATATGATATAATTGGTTTTAATTATGAATACATGAATAATTTGATTTATTTTGTGTGTGTATATATATATATATATATTGGATGATTAAATAGAACTTGAATTAGTATTTTGACTATTAGTGAGTTTGTACAAGAATGTCATGATGGACGGTAACAGCTAAACTATGAGATGTAATCATGCTTATGATAGGAAGGAAGTAACAATCTTTCTGATTGTGATACAAGAGATAAACCTATATGTTGAACCATAAAATTTGAGTATGTTAATCGACATGAATTTACCAATTATGAAGTAGAAGGTATACTTATTTTAAAGTAACTAGTTTTTGATTAGAATAAATATTATATATAATATTCTCTCAAGGTGTTTACCTTTAGTGCCAAAATTGCAACATCTTTGAAAATGTTGGTGACAGGAAATCATTGGGACATGCATGAGATTGGCACTAATCCAAGGTCTATTATGTTTGTGACTCATAATGTGGTATCTGCCATTATAAGCAACTTTTACTAGTATGGTCCCTACTAGAGAAACTCAAGAGTATCATATGTTAATTATGTGACAATGGTATTTAATAATCTTAAAGTTAAAGGCTTACAACCATATAAATCATTATTTTTTATTATAATAGATACTAGAGAATAAGAGTGTGCATTATAAAGAAACTGTCAATGGTTATTGACTAATTTGCTCAAAAGGTATAAGATTATGAATGACTCTTACATAGAAATGAATTGTTCTCTCAATTGTGATGTATCATTTATCAAGGGGATAACTACGAGGGGACCAATATTGAGAAGAGCTCAATGATGATAACTACAAATACCTTGCATAATATTAGGGCAATGAGCCATTATACATCACCATAAACTTCATTTTATGTCCAACATAATATATGTTAAACAACTTAATAGTATCACATGTATTAAATAAATGGACAATAAATATACGATTGTTTAACAAACTGAATATCTAGTTTATTGAAAATTAGGTATCTCATTGTTGAATAACTAGACTACTGATATAATATATATGAGATTAATATTTGGAAAAAAGTCTATTATACTATGTATAAGATACAGGTACTTGTAGATATAATTTAATGAGATACTTTTTTTGATGAGCTTTTGGGACATCACATACCTGATTGATTTAGGTGGAATAACAAAGTCTCAATAGTAACTGTCATTTATAATGAGTTATAAGATAGTCATTTATAATGAGTCATAAAAAAAACATTTATAATGAATTATAAGACATTCATTTATAATGAGTCATAAGATACTAATTTACAAGGAGTTATAAGGTACCATTTTAAAATGAGAATTACGACACTCATTTATAGAGTTATAAGACACATTTATAAAGAGTTTTATGACAAAAATTTATAATCAGTTATAATATCCTCATTTATAATGGATTATAATATACTCATTTATAACAAGTTACATGACACTCATTTATAATATTGTTTAAGTCTCTATTTTAAAATGAGTTATAATACACTCATTTATAATGAGTTATATGATACTCATTTATAATGATGTATAAGATAGTCATTTAAAATGAGTAATAAAGAAAGACATATATTAGAGTTATAAGGTACTCATTTATAATCAGTTATATGAGAGTCATTTATAATGAGTTGTAAAAAGCTTTTTTATAATGAGTTATAGGAGACACATTTATAATGAGTTATAGGACAATCATTTATAAGATACTCATTTTATAATAAGATGATAAGATACTCATTGATAAGTATTTAATAAGATATTTGTTTATAATGATTTGATAAAATATTCATTTATTAATGACTTGATAAGAAACTCATTAGTAAATACATAGTTTATAATTGTTGATGAGATACTAATTTATAACGAGCTAATAAGATACATATTTTTAAGGAGTTGATAAGATACTAATTTATATTAATTTAATAAGATAATCATTTATAATGAATTGATAAGAAATTCTTTCATAATGATTTCATAAGAAACTCACTTACAATGAGTTGATCAGACACTTATTTACAATGAATTGACAAGCCTCTTTTATAATGAGTTTATAAGACGTACTCAGAATGAGTTGACAAGATACTCATTTATAATGAGTTGATAAGAAGCCCTCTCATTACATTTTCATAAGAAACTCATTTATATTGAATTGATTAGACACTCATTTACAATGAGTTGATAAGGCTTTCTTTTATCATGAGTTTATAAGATACTCTCATAAGTGTTGACAAGAAACTCATTAATAATGAGTTGAAAGGCACTAATTTAGTGTATAAAGTCTCATTTAAAATGAGTTGTTAAGTTACTCATTTATAATGAGTTGCTAAGACACTTGTTTATGATGAGTTGATAAGATATTATTTTATAAAGAGTTGATAAGGCACTCATTTAAAACTAGTTGATAAGATTTTTGTTATAATGAGTTCGTAAGACACTCATTTATAAGATATTGTTTTATAATGAGTACTTAAGATACTTATATATAATGAGTTGATAAGATACTCATTTATAACTAGTTAATAAGATAGTAGTTTATAATGTGTTCATAAAATACTCATTTATAATGTGTTCATATAATTAGTTGATAAATAATTTATAAATGAGTATTTTATGAATAACACACTCATTTATAAATGAGTATTTTATGTATAACACACTCATTTATAACAAGTTGATAAAGCATTTATTTATAATGAGTTGATAAGACATTATTTTATAATGATTTGATAAGGCACTTAGCTATAACTAATATATAACATAGTAGCTTATAATGAGTTCATATGACACTAATTTATAATACATCATTTATATCATGTTCATAAGATACTCATTTATAATGGGTTGATAAGGCTCTCCTTTTAAAAAAAAATCATAAGATACTAATTTATAAAAAGTTGATAAAAAACTCTTTTATAAAAAGTTAAAATATACTCATTTATAATGACTTGAGAAAACAATCCATCATAAAGAGTTTATAAGACACTTTCATAATGATTTAATATGACACTCATTTATAATAAGTTAATAAGATACTAATTTATAACAAGTTGATCAAACTATCTTTTATAATGAATTGACATGATACTTATTTATAATGAGTGAATAACACACTCATTTATAAGGACTTGATAAGATACTCATTTATAATGAGTTGATAAGATACTCATTTATAATGAGTTGGTAAAACACTTATTATAAGATAGTATTTTATAAAGAGAGGTTAAGGCATTTATTTATAGTAAGTTGATAAAGCACTCATTTATAAGAAGTTGATAAGATGCACATTTATAATGAGTTGATAAAATAATTATTTATAACTAATTAAAAAATAGTATCATATAATGAAATGTTAAGATACTCATTTATGATAAGTTGATAAGACACTCATTTATATTGTGTTGATAAGATACTCATTTATATTGAGTTGATAAGACACTCATTTATAATGAGTTCATAAGACACTCATTTATAATGAGTTCATAAGATACTCATTTATAATGAGTTCATAAGATATTCATTTATAATGAGTTCATAAGATACTCATTTATAATGAATTGATAAGAAAGTCATTTATAATGTATTGATAAAATACTAATTTATAATGAGTTGATAAGATGAAATTTATAATGAGTTAATAAGACACTCATTTATAATGATTTGATATGACACTTATTTATAAGAGTTGATAAGTCATTTATAACGAGTATATAAGTTACTCATTTATAATGAGTTGATAAGTCACCTATAACGATTATATAAGTTACTCATTTATGACTTTATAATACACTTATTTATAATGGGTAACAAGATACTAATTAAAAATGAGTTATAAGAAACTCATTTATAATGACTAATAAGTCACTCATTTATAATGAGTTATATGATACTCATTTATAAGGAGTTCATAAGGCACTCATTTATAAAGAGTTGATGGGATACTCATTTATAATGACTTGAAAAAACTTATCATTTATAAAAAGTTGATAAGATATTCTCTCATTATGAGTTAACACGACACTCATTTTTATTGAGTTGATAAGACAATAATTTATAATGAGTTGATATGACTTTTCTTTATAAGGAGTTGATAAGACACTCATATAAAAAAAGTTGACTACATAGTCTTTTTAACTTGATGATAAGACTAATTTAAAAGTTCATAATTCACACGTTCATAATGAGTTGATAAGATGTTTATTTATAATGAGTTGATAATATAATTATTTATAATGAGTTGATAAGATAATTATTTATAATGAGTAGATAAGATACTCATGTATAATGAGTTGATAAGATACTCATGTATAATGAGTTGATAAGATACTCATGTATAATGAGTTTATAAGACACTAATTTATTATGAGTTGATAAGACACTAATTTATTATGAGTTGATAAGACACTAATTTATTATGAGTTAATAAGACACTAATTTATTATGAGTTGATTAGATACTCATTTATAAGTAGTTGATATGAAAGAAGTTTATAATGAGTTGATAAAACACTCTTTTATAATGGTGTAATTTGAAATACTCTTATATTGAGTTTATGTGATACTCATTTATAACGAGTTGATAAGATATCTATTTATAATGAATTAATAAGATATTTATTTATAATTAGTTACATCATATTCAATTATAATGAGCTGATAAAACACTCATTTATTAAATTGATAAGATGTTCATTTGTAATGTGTTAACAAAATTTTCATTTATAAAAAGTTGATAATAAACTTATTTATATAAACTTGATAAGACAAATATTTATAATGATTTGATAAGACACACAAGTTGACATGACACATGTTTATAACAAGCAGATATGACACTCATTTACAATGAGTTGATAAGACTCTCTTACAAATGAGATGATAAGGCACTCATTTATAATTATTTCATAAGAAACTCATTTATAATGAGTTGATAAGACACATGATTACAGGTAGTTGTTAGGGCACTTGCTTATATGGAGTTGATAAAATACTCAACCATAATGAACACACTATTTTATAATAATTAAAAAGATAATAATTTACAGATGGTTGAAAAGATTGAAGTTTATAATGTGATCATAAGACTATCATTTATATTAAGTTTATAAGACACTCTCTCATAATGAGTTGACTCATTTATAAATAGTTAATAAGACACTTATTTAGAAAATATAGATAAAAATTTTATTTATAATGAGTTGATAAGATGGTCTTACATTTCAAAGAATTTGATAAGACACTCATTTATAATGAATTTATGACATACTCAATTATAATTAGTTAATAAGACACATGTTTATAACGAAATGATAAGACATTTATAATGAGTTCCTAAAACACACATTTTTAATGAGATGATAAGATATTCATTTATAACATGTTGATAAGATAATATTTTTTAATGATTTAATTACAAACTCATTTATAACATATTGATAAGATAATATTTTTTATTGATTTAATTACAAACTCATTTATAATGGGTTGATAAGACAAATTTATAATTATTAAATAAGATATTTGTTTATAATATGTTGGTAATATACTCATTTATAATGAGTTGATAAGATACTCATTTATATTGGGTTACATGTCACTCATTTATAATGTGTTGATAAGAATCTTATTAATCGAGTTGATAAGACATATGCTCATAATGACTAGATAAGACAATCAACTGTAATTAGTTGATAAGATATTCATTTATAATGAGTTCATAAGACACTCATTCATAATAGTTGATAAGTCACTCATTCATTAATAGTTGATAAGTCACTTGTTTATCAAGTTAATAAATCACTCATTTGTAATGAGATATTAGACACTCATTCATAGAGTTCATTAGATACTCATTGATAATGACTTGATAAAAAATTTATTTATGATAAATTGATAAAATACTCTCTTATAACGAGTTTATAAGATACTCATTTATTATGAATTGATAAAACACTCATTTATAATGAGTTGATAAAAAACTCATTTATAATGAGTTGATAAGCCTCTCTTTTATAATGATTTGATAGGACACTCATTTAAAATAATTTGATATGACACACATTTGTAATTAGTTCATAATAACACACTCATTTTATAATGACTTGATAAGATACTCATTTATGATTAGTTGATAAGGCATAGTTTATTATGAATTGATAAGACACTCATTTATAATTAGTTGATAAGTCACACATTTACATTGAGTTAATAATACACTTGTTTAGAATTAGTTGATAAGAATTTCATTTATAATAAGATGATAAACCATTCCTTTATAACTATTTCACAAAATAATAGTCTATAATTAGTTGATAAAATACTCATTTATAATGAGTCAATATGATGCAGATTTATAATGAGAGAATATGATTTTCATTTGTAACAATTTGATATGATATTTTTTTTTATAATAAGATGATAAAACATTTATTTATAATATTTTATTAGACACACATTTATAATGCATTTATAAGACCCTAATTTATCAAGTAGATAAGACACTTAATTATAGTGAGTAGATAAGACACTCACTTATAAAAACTTGATAAGATACTCATTTATAATGATTTTGTTTATACAGTTATTTATAATTACATAATAAGACACTTACTTATATTGAGTTCATAAAACACTCATTTATAATGAATTGATGATACATTCTTTTATAACTTGTAGATAAGACGGTCTTTTATAATTTATTGTTAAGTCACACATTTATAGTAAGTTTATAAGGCACTTATTTATAATGAATTGATAAGATACTTGTTTTTAATGAGTTGCTAAGGCACTTATTTATATTGTGTTAATAAGACACTCACTTTATAATGAATTGATAAGACCAGGGAAGCATGGATATGGCTCCCTATATCATTATCCACGTGTCAGACACGTGGATGCGGTACGAACATGGCACATATATGTGTCCGATATGCCACGTGGCGTATCGTTGACTAATTCGTGTTTAAAATGCCATGTGGCATAACGGACGGATGCGTCGGACGCCATATATATGCCGACAACACCGAGTGCCAGACGTTCGACAATGTCGAGTGGCCGACGTCGCCCACGATGCCAAATGGCTGATTCAGTGGGGCAGCTGGGGGTTGGCACGATTCTCTGGTGATGGGGGGGGTGCGATTATGATAAAATAAAATAAATTTTTTTTATTGGATAAAATAAAAAATATATATTTTTTATAATATAAGATAATTATAAACTATTATTTTATAAAGTAAAATAATTATAAATATTATCTTATAAAATAAAATACAATATTTTTATTTTATAATATAAAAAAATATATTTATTATATAAAATAAATTATTTTATTTTATTTTATAAAATACCTAATATTTATAAAGAAAATAATTTTTATTTTTTTTATCAAGTCGTATCCTAGTCGTATTCATATCCTAGTTTTTTAAGATTTGCCGTGTCCCCGTATCCTGTCGTGTCATATCATCGTGTCCGAATCAATGTCCGTGCTTCTTAGGTTAAGACTTTCTTTTATAATGAATTGATAAGATACTCATTTATAACAAGTTGATAATATATATTTTTATAACAAGTTGATAATATACTTATTTATAACAAGTTGATAAAAAAAAATCATTTGAGTAGTTGATAACACACTACTTATAACTATTTGATAATACACTTGATTAAATAGGATACTATGACTCTCATTTGTAAGGAGTTGATAAGACTCCTATTTATAAAGTGTTCATATAACTTCCATTTTATATTGACTTCAAAAGAAACACATTTGTAAGTAGTGGATAACATAGTATTTATAATACATTGATGAGGCACTCATATATTTTGACTTGATAAAACATTCATTTAATTCGACTTGATAAAACACTCAATTATATGGTGTTGATAAGATACTTCTTTCTGACGAGTTTATAATAATTTTAATTATAATGAGTTGATATAATACATATTTAAAATGAGTAATAAGACACTCATTAATAAAGAGTTATAAGACACTCATTAATAAAGAGTTATAAGACACTTATTTATAACACGTAAGAATACACTTGATTTTAAAAATAATAAGACACTCATTTATAATGATTTATAAGACATTTATAATGAGTTGTATAAATATTCATTTATTCAGTTGAGAATACTCTCATTTTAATGAGAGTATTCTCATTAGAAATGAGAGTATAAGACACTCAATTATGAGTTGACGAGAAACTCTCATTAGGATAAGACACAACATTAGAGTATTGTCAGCTCTATCATGTTGAGAATACTCTCATTAGAAATGAGAGTTTTCTCATCTTTATGAGTTGTTAAGGCACTCATTTATAATGACTTGATTAGACAAATATTTATAATTAGATAATAAGATACACTCTCATAATGAGTTGATAAGACTTCCATTTATAACAAGTTGATATGACACTCAATTATAATTAGTTGATAAGAATCTCTTTTTTAATGCATTGATAAGATGCTCATATTTAATGAGTTGATAAGACATTTGTTTATGAAGAGTTGATCATATACTCTCTCTTAATGAGTTGATAAGATACTCATTTATAATGAGTTGACATGATAGTCATTTATAAAGAGCTAGTAATACTCTTTTATAATAACCTGATAACATACTAATTTATAATGAATTGATAAGAGACTCATTTATAAATAATTGATAAGATAC
Organism: Sapria himalayana; assembly: GCA_029783825.1. NCBI lineage: Eukaryota > Viridiplantae > Streptophyta > Magnoliopsida > Malpighiales > Rafflesiaceae > Sapria > Sapria himalayana. Next base: position 164,672 of record JAREIK010003680.1, read on the forward strand.
TCATTTATTAATTAGTTGATATGATACTCATTTACAATAATTGATAAGACACTCAATTTATAATGTGTTAATAAGATGCTCGATTATAACTAATTGATAGTAGTTTATAAAGAGTAAATAAGTCACACATTTATTAAATGTGTTGATAAGACACTTATTTATAACTATTTGATGAGATAGTAATTTATAATGAGTTGATCAAATACTCAACTATAATACATTGACAAGAAACACATTTATAATGAGGTAAATAAGATACACATTTATAATGAGTTGATAAGTTACTTATTATAATAACTTGAAAAGGCACTCATTTATAATGTGCTCATAAGAAAATCATTTATCAAGTTGATAAGACACTCATTTCTAATGAGTTAACAAGGCACTCATTTATAAGGAGTGCATAAGATACTCATTTATATAGATTTGATAAGATAGTCATTTATAATGTGATGATAAGAAACTCTCTAAAAACAAATTAATAAGAAACTCATTTATAAAGGTTGATAAGACACTCATTTATAACAACTTGATAAAAAATTCATTTATAATAAGTTGATAAGACATTCTCTTATAAAAAGTTGATAAGATATTCTTTTATAACAAGTTGACAAGATACTCATAAATAATTAGTTGATAAGACACTCATTGATAATTACTTAATATGCATTTGTTTTATAATGAGTTGACAACACACTCATTTATAATAACTTGAATAGACACACATTAATAACAAGTTGATAACACACTCATTTATAATTATTTAATAAGATACTCATTTATAATGAGATGAAAAGATACTTATTTTATAATGATTTGATAAGATACTCATTTATAATTAGTTGATATGACATAAGTTTATAATGTATTGATAAGACACTTGTTTATAATTAGTTGATAAGATGCATATTTATAATGACTTAATAAGACACTTGTTTAGAATTACTTGATAAAAATTTCTTTTATTTTGAGTTGATAAGATAGTCATTTATAATACTTTGATAAGACACTCATTTATAATGAGTTGATAAATACTCATTTATAAAGAGTTGCTGAGACACTCATTTATAATGAGTTTATAAATAGTTGATAAGACACTCATTTATATTGTGTTGATAAAATAGTTGTTAAGACACTCATTTATAATGAGTTGATAAGACACCCAATTATATTGAGTTAATAAGATATTTGTTAATAACAAGGTGATAAGATACTTATTTATAAAGAGTTGATAAGACACTCATTTATATCGAGTTGAAAAGACACTCATTTATATTGAGTTAAAAAGACACTCAATTATATTGAGTTAAAAAGACATTCATTTGTAAAGAGTTGATAAGATACTCATTTATAAAAGATTAAATATTATATTTGTTTATGATGACTTGGTATGATAATCATTTATACTATATTGATAAGACACTATATTATAATGAGTTGATAAGAAACTCATTAATAATGAGGTGATATGACACTCATGTATGATGAGTTAATAAGACTCTCATTTATAACATGTTGATAAGACACTAGTTTATAACAAGTTTATAAGACTCTCTTTTATAACATGTTGATAAGACACTAGTTTATAACAAGTTTATAAGACTCTCATTTATAATGAGTTGATATGACACTCATTTATAATGAGTTGATATGACAATCATATTATATTGAGTTGATAAAAACACTCATTTAAAACATTCTAAATATGACTCATTTATAAAAAAATCGATAAGATACACATTCATAATGAGTTCACAAATTGATAAGAATTTCATTTATAATAATTTCATAAGATATTCATTTATAAAGAGCTAATACGACACTTATTTATAATGATGTTTTTAAGGCATCTAATTATAATTAGTTCGTTAGGACACTCAATCACATTGAGTTGATACAATAATGGTTTATAACTAGTTGATAAGATGGTAGTATATAATAAATTGATTAAACACTCATTTATATTGTGACAATAAGATACACAATTATAATGATTTAATAATATACTCATTTATGATGAGTTGATAAGATGATTTTTTATAATGAGTTGATAAGATAATCATTTTAATGAGTTGATAAGATACTCATTTATCAAGTTGAGAAGTCATTCATTTGTAATGGTTTCATAAGATACTTATTTGTAAATAGATAATATTCTAAAGATAATCATTTGTAAAGAGTTGATAAGACATTATCTCCTAATGGGTTGATGCCAATTTCATTTATAATGATATTTGATATCTCATTCATTTACAATGAGTTGATAAGACACTCATTTTTAATGAGTTGATAAGACACTCATTTTTAATGAGTTGATAAGATACTCATTTTTAATGAGTTGATAAGATACTCATTTTTAATGAGTTGATAAGACATTCATTTATAATAAGTTGATATGAAGCTCATTGATAGCAAGTTGAAGGACACTCATTTATAACAAGTTAAAAAGACACTCATTTATATTACGTTAATAAAATACTATTTTATGATGAGTTGATTAGACACAGATATATAATGAGTCAATAAGATACTCTTTTATAATGTGGCTACAAGATAATCATTTATAATGAGTTGATAAGATACTCATTTATATGTAATTTATAAGTCACTCTATTATAACAAGTTGATAAAAGACTCATGTATAACAAATTGATAAAATACTTATTTATAAGGAGATGTTAAGTCACTCATTTAAAATGAGTCGATAAGATACTCATTTATAAAGAGTTAATAAGATATTCATATATAATGAGTAGATAAATACTCATTTATAATGAGTTAATAAGACATTCTTTTATAGTGAGTTAATCAGTCACTCATTTATAATAACTTGATAAGATTCTTGTGTGTAACAATTTGATAAGATACATATTAATAATGAGTTGATAAAACACTCTTTTTTAAGTATTTGATAAGACACTTATTTATAATGTATTGAATAGATACTTATTTATAAATAATTGATAATACACTTGTTTATAATTAGTTGATAAGACATTCCCTTAATTGTGAGTTGATGTAACATTCATTTATAACTAGTTGGAAAAGATATTTGTTTATAATATGTTGTTAAATTCTCATTTGTAAACAGTCAATAAGGTATTCACTAAAATCAATTTGATAATACTCTCTTTTATAATGAGTTGATAAGATACTTCATTATAACAAGTTGATAAGACATTCTTTTATAGAGTTCATAAAACAGTCATTTATAAAGAGTTGATAAGACACTCATTTATCACGAGTTGATAAGACATTCAATTTATAATGAGTTGATAATATACACATTTGTAAAGAGTTGATAAGAAATTTAATTGTAAAAAGTTAATAAGATACATATTTATAATGACTTATTTATTACTAGTTGATAAGATAGTAGTTAATTTATAATATGTTGATACATCACTCACATATATTTATTTTATATGATGCACATTAATAATGAGTTAATAAGATACACATTCATAAAGGGTTGATAAGATGCACATTTATAATGAGTTGATAAGCTGCACAATTAGAATGAGTTGATAAAATGCACATTTAGAATCAGTTGGTAAGACACTCATTCTAATCAGTTACAAGACACTTATTTATATTGAGTTTATAAGACAATTGTTTATCAAGTTGATAAAATATTCATTTGTTATGAGTTGATAAGACACTCATTGATAAATATTTTATATGATACTCATATATAATGACTTGATAAGATAAAATATTGTAATGAGTTGACAAGACACTCTGTCATAATGAGTTAATAACAAAATCTTTTATAACAAGTTGATAAGATACTAATTTACAATGAGTTGATAAGACTATTTTTAACGAGTTGATAAAGCATTTATTTAAAATAACTAGATAAAGAACTCATTGATAAAGAGTTGATAGGATACTAGTTTGTAATGAGTTAATAAGATAGTCATTAATATCTAGTTAATAAAACACTATTTTATAATAAGTTTATAACTCACTCTTTTATGACTAGTTAATATAATAATAGTTTATAATGAGTTCATAAGATATTCATTTATAATGAATTAATAAGACACTCATTTATAATGAATTAATAAGACACTCATTTAAATGAAGCGTTAAGATACTAATATATAAAAGTTGATAAGACACTCATTTATAAGGAGTTGATATAACTCGCGTTTATAATGAGTTGATAAGATACTAGTTTATAAGGAGTTAATATGATACTCAATTTTAACATGTTGATAAGACACTAGTTTATAATCAATTTAATATGTATTTCATTTATAACGAGTTCAAATGATATCATTTTATAAGGAGTTGACAAAATGTTCATTATAATAAGCTGATAAAATTTTCATATCAAAATGAGTTGATAAGACACTCATTTATAACTCTTTGAAAATAGTATTTATATTGAGTTTATAAGACACTCGGTTATAATGAGTTCATATGATATTTGTTTATAACAAGTTGATATGATACTTGTTTCTAATGAGTTGATAAGAGAACCATTTATAACGAGTCAATAAAACACTTGTTTGTAATTATTAAATAAGAATTTAATTTACAATGAATTGATTGGATACTAAGTTGTAATGAGTTGATAAGAAACTCATTTATAATGAAGCAACCTAATACTCATTTATAATGAGTTGATAAGATGCTCAATTATAAGGAGTTGCTAAAATAATTCTTTATTATGAGTTGATAAGACAATTATTTATTATTAGTTGATAAGACATCAATTTATAAGGAGTTGGTAAGTCACTCATATATAATGGGTTGATAAGTTACTCTTTAAATAACAAATTCTTATGACACTCATTTATAATTAGTTAATAAACACTCATTTGTAATACGTTGATAAGACACTCATTTATAATGAGTTGATATAAAACACTCTTTTTTAATAATGAGTTGATAAGTGACTCATTTATTATGAGTTGATAAGGAACTTCTTTTAAGGAATTAGTAAGTCACTCATTTATAATGATTTGATAAGATACACATTTATAATGAATTGATGTGGCACTTATTTATAATTAGTTGATAAACATTCAATTATAATGAGTTGATAATACATTTATTTATAATGACTTGTTAAGTCAATTATTTATAATAAGTTCATAAGGCATTCATTTATAATGACTTGATAAGATTCTTGTTAAAATGAATTGATGAGATACCTACTAATAATGAGTTAATAAGATAATAATTTTTAATAAGGCACTTATTTATATTGAGTTAATCAAACTCTCTTTTATAAGGAGTTTATAATATATACATTATTAGTGAATTGATAAGATATTCATTCATATGGAATTGATGAGACACTCATTTATAAAGATGCTCATTTTATAATTAATCGATTAGATACTCATTATAATTAGTTGATAACATTGTAGTCTTGTAATTATTTAATAAGACACATTTATATCGAGCTAATAAGTCACTTGCTTATAAGAGTTGATAAGAATATCATTTAAAATGAGTTTATTAGATACTCATTTATAATAAGTTGATAACACTATTCTTTATAATGAGTTGATTAGATACATATTTATCATGTGTTGATAGTACACTTATTTATTATCTGTTGATAAGATCGTAGTTTATACAAAGTTGATAAAATGCTTACGTATAATGAGTCAATAAAATGTACATTTATAATGAGTTGACAAGATACTCATTTATAAATAGTTGATAAGATGTACATTTATGAGTTGATAGGAGATTCATTTATAATGAGTTGGAAGGAAATCATTTATATTGAGTTGACAAGATACTTGTTTATTGATTAGAGAAGAAATTTGTTTGTCATGAGTTGATAAAGCACTCTTTGATATATAGTTGATATCATTCTAATTTTAACAACTCAATAAGGCAATAATTTATAATGATTGACATGAAACTATTATATTTTGTTGATAAACTCATTTATAATAAGTTGATAATATACTATTTTATAATGAGTTGATAAAATTTTAATTTATAATGGGTTTATAAGAACTTCATTTATAATGAGTTGATAAGACACTCATTGATAAAGAGTTTATAAGATACTTCTTTATTAAGAGTTGATAAGATATTTGTTTATATCGAGTTGACAAAACTCTATTTTATAATCAATTGATAACACTTTCATTTAAGATATGATATTAAGATAGTAGTTTATAATGAGTTGATAAGATACTAATTTATAAAGAATTATTAAGACACTCATTTATAATGAAGCTATACAATACTTATTTATAATTAATTGATAAGACACTATTTTATAATGAGTTGATAAGACACTCATTTATAATGAGTTCATAATTCACTTATTTATAATGAGTTTATAAGATACTCCTCTATAAAGATTTAATAATACATTTGTTTATATGAAGTTGATAAGATAGTCCTTTATAACAGAGTGATAAGACACTAGTTTATAACAAGTTGATAAATTCTCATTTATAATAAGTTGATAAAACACTTATTTATATGAAGTTCACAAGACATTAATTTATAATGAGTTGATAAGATACTCATTTATAATGAGTTGATAATAGACTTGTTTGTAAAAATTTGATAAGAATTTCATTTAAAATTAGTTGATAAGATATTTATTTATAATGACTTGATGAGATACTTATTTATTATGAGTTCATAAATCATTATATTATAATGATTTGATAAAACATTAATTTATAATCACTAGATATGATTGTAGCTTATGCTCTATTGATAAAACACTCATTTATAATGAGTTAATAACATGCTCTTTTATTATGATTTGCTAAGATGCTCATTTATAATGAGTTGATGAGACAATCATTTACAATGAGGTACATGACATTATTTATAATGAGTTCACAAGATAATCTATTATTAAGTTGAGTAAACATTAATTTGGAATGAGTCGATAAGACACTCATTTATAAATAGTTGATAAGATTATTGTTTATAATGACTTCATAATATAATCATTTGTAATGTATTGATATGAAACTCTCTTATAATGAGTAGATAAGAAGCTCATTTAGAATGAGTTAATAAGTCACTCATTTACAACAAGTTGAAAAGACACACATTCTTAATTAGTTGATAAGATATTCATTTATAATGAGTTGATAAGATATTCATTTATAATGAGTTGATAAGAAACTCATTGATAATGAGTTGATAAGAAACTCATTGATAATGAGTTGATAGAACACTCATTTATAAAGAGTTAATAAGATCCTCATTTATATTTATTTAATAAAATACTATTTTATAATGTGTTGATTAGACATTCATCTATAAGAAATTGAAAAGATACTCATTTATAATGAGACTACAAGATACTCATTTATAATGAGTTGATAAGATACTCATTTATAATGAGTTGATAAGATTTTCATTTATAATGAATTGATAAGACACTCATTTATAAATAGTTGATAAGATTATTGTTTATAATGACTTCGTAAAATAATCATTTGTAATGTATTGATATGAAACTCTCTTATAATGAGTAGATAAGAAGCTCATTTAGAATGAGTTAATAAGTCACTCATTTACAACAAGTTGAAAAGACACACATTCTTAATTAGTTGATAAGATATTCATTTATAATGAGTTGATAAGATACTCATTTATAATGAGTTGATAAGAAACTCATTGATAATGAGTTGATAAGAAACTCATTGATAATGAGTTGATAGAACACTCATTTATAAAGAGTTAATAAGATCCTCATTTATATTTATTTAATAAAATACTATTTTATAATGTGTTGATTAGACATTCATCTATAAGAAATTGAAAAGATACTCATTTATAATGAGACTACAAGATACTCATTTATAATGAGTTGATAAGATACTCATTTATAATGAGTTGATAAGATACTCATTTATAATGAGTTGATAAGATACTCATTTATAATGAGTTGATAAGATATTCATTTATAATGAATTGATAAGATACTCATTTATCAGGAGTTGATAAGATGCTTATTTATAATTAGTTGATAATATACTTATTTATAATGAGTTGATAAAATATTTATTTATAATAAATTGGCTAGTCACTAATTTATAACGAGATGATGATATACTCATTTAAAATTAGCTGATAAGTCACTTATTTATAATGAGTTGATACAATCATTTATAAAGTGTTGATAAGACATTCATTTATAATGAGTTGATAAGTCATTCATTTATATTAAGTTGATAAGCCATTTACAATGATTTGTTAAGATATTTGTTTATAATGTGTTGCTAATATACTATTAATAATCAGTTAATAAGATATTGATTTTTAAGGAGTACATTAAACACTAATTTAGAATGAGTTGATAAGATATTCATTTATAAAGAATTGATAACACGTGTTTATAATTATTTGATAAGACACTCATATAATGAGTTGATATAACACTGATTTATAACCAACTAATAAGATAGTCATTTATAATAAGTTGATAAAATACTCTTATGTATTGCATCAATAAGGTAACCACATAAATAAATTTGACAACACTCTTTCTATAATGAGTTGCCAAGATACTCAATTATGACATATTGATAAGATACTCATTTATATTAAGTTTATAAAATAGTTATTCATTGTGAGATGATAAGATAAATTTTTTATTGCTTGTTGATAAGGCATTCAAAATTATAATGAGTTGATAAAATACTCATTTTCAAAGAGCTGGTAAGACAATTATTTTTAAAGTGTTAATAAAATACTTATATATAATGACCTAATAAAACAATCATTTATAATAACTGATAAGTTGCTAACTTATAATGAGTTGACATGATACTCCTTTATAATATTTTGATAAGACACTAACTTATAATAGGTTCTTAAAACTCACTTTTATAATGAGTTTATAAAATAATTATTTATAATGAGTTGATAAGACACTCATTTATAATGAGTTGATAAGACACTCATTTATAATGAGTTCATAAGACACTCATTTGTAATGAGTTCATAAGACACTCATTTATAATGAGTTCATAAGACACTCATTTATAACATGTTGATAAGACACTCATTTATAACATGTTGATAGGACACTCATTTATAACATGTTGATAATACTTTTATTTATAACATGTTGATATGACACTTATTTTATAATTAGTTGATAAGAAACTCATTTCTAATTAGATGATAATATAGTAGTTTGTAATGATTTAAAAAACACTTATTTATATAGAGTTAATAATATACTTATTTATAATGAGTTGATAAGAATTTCATTTATAATGAGTTGATAAGAATTTCATTTATAATGAGTTGATAAGAATTTAATTTATAATGAGTTGATAAGAATTTAATTTATAATGAGTTGATATGAAACTCATTTATAATAAATTGATAAGATACTTATTTATAATAAATTGATAAGATACTCATTAATAATAAGTTGATAATGCACATATTTATTGCTAGTTGATAAGTCAGTAGTTTATAATAAGTTGATAAAATATTCTTTTATAAAGACTCAATAATATGCTATTTATAAAAATTTAATAAGTTAATCATTTATAAATAGTTGATAAAATGTACATTTATAATGAATTACAAGTAGAGGTGTCAACTGGGACGGGCCGGCCCAGCCCGGCATGAGGGACGGCACGAGATTTTATCGTGCCCGGGTAAGGGACAATTTGTGCCGGGCCGAGGCCAACCGGGCCTCGTGCCGTGCCTGACCTCGCACGGTTTGGTGCCTTGTGGCATGGCCCGTTGGAATGGGTCGGGGTCATAAACAGACCCGCATCGCACGGCCGTACCCACATTCCTGGGCTCCCGGCTTTCCACACAAAAAGACCGTGAGTCGGGTCCAAACAGGCCCGACCCATGGTCCCGCCCGACCTGACCCGACCCAATCCCCCCTTTCTCCCAACGTGCATAAAAAAAATTAAAATCTAGCTGTTGGATCTCGTCTCCAATGGCTAGGAGGCAGAATCTGACGGCCCTCATGATTCTGCCCCCTAAAATATTAAAAAAAACAAAACAAATACTTTTTTTTAAAAAAATTATTTTTTTTAATCTATAAAATCATTTCCACCTCTCTATAACATTTATATTTTTTATAAATATTTATTCTCTCAAATCTCATATTTTCACTCTCTTAAAACTCTTGCTTCTCTCTCTCGGGACTCGAGATTTCGTCATTTGGCTCGGCTTTTCCGGAATCTCAACTCGGGTTTGGAATTTTCAGCTAGCCTGTGGTGCACCGTGCACGTGATCGACATCACTTCTTTACCGGGTAATTTATTTTATGTTTTTTTACTCTCTCAGTCTCTCTCTCTAGTCCTAAAATAGTTAAATTAAAAATCTATCATCTAGTCTATACATTAGTGTACTGTTTAACAAAAATTCTAAAAAATAATAAATACTAATGAAACATATTTAAATTTATAAAATAATAATCTTACACAGAGATATGAGGCTGCTGAAATTTTGGTTTCTCCTGTTATCTCAACCCAAACATATAAAAAAAAACTAAAATGACTTATATAGTTTGGACTCATTTTAATATAATAAAATAAAAAATATTAGGGGTGAGGAAGATGAAATGACATAGTACAAATATTGTATGAAAAATTTAATTTATAAGAGTTCGTTTGGGACATGACACCTTAAGAGGCATGCCAAATTATGCACCAAAAAACAATGTCCTTTAGATCATATGCAAACCCAACTTAGCACTGTATTTTTTCAGACTGGATCGAGTAGATGTCTCAAAGTTTACTTCATTCTTCAAATACTCCAGCGAGTCGGGTAGGGACGGCATTACCAGACTTATCACATTGATGAGTCTTCCGATCAGATTTTCGGAAGATATAAGAGTTGTGCGCATCATGCAAACATATTTTTAGTCTGCTTATCGTATGATTCTTAGGTCCAAATCTAGAAATGACATACTAAAATTGTATAAGTTAGAAAAATAAAAAATAATTAATAAATTTATTGTATATAGTGGAGTGGTGTTCGTGACGTCCGATATCTGGACAAGTCACGATTAATAATCTTATGCATGTCTCACCAGTTAATATGTAGATTCTAATTATATTATCAATAAAATAATTTTAAGATTCTCAATCCTCATGATGACCCAACTATTTTTGAGTGTATGATGAAAATATTTAGGGAATATAAAATTCAAAAAAAAAAAAAATTTTAGTATCATATTTGATAACGTATCTAATAATGAAGTAGCGATTAATATGCTTATTAGGAATATTAGAGAAGCATCATTAGGAGAGATCTTTCATGTCAGATGCATGTGTCGCTTGATTAACCTGATTGTTTAAGTTGGTATAAAGGTGTGTTCTCCCGTGTTGAATAATATACGTAATGCACTAAAATATATTCCTACTCCTCACAGACAATATGAGTTTTGTAGTCTCTGTTTGTTTATGAATCTTAAGAAGAAATTACAATCGGATATGAGACACCATTTGAATTACACGTACCTGATGTTGGAGTCATGTATTGGATACGAACATCTGATATCTGACTACGTCATTAGTAAAAATGACGAACTTATTATTAACAACACTTACTGGGTTTCATGAATTTTATTCATGAAATTCCTGAAGATTTTTTATGATACGACAAATATGTGTTCATCGGTTTATACTCCACAACTTGCATTGCACTAAGTTGCATATGCAATATTAGTAGCATGTTTAGGAAGTATCGAGCTGACCCGACACTTAGCCATATGGTTGCAGAGATGGAAACCAAGTACTTAAAGTACTGGTTCACTGTTCCATCTCTTTATTGTCTCGTTGCATGCATGGACCCTAGGGTTAAGGTGGAAGAGGTGGAAATACTCTGACTTATATTTTCTAGTGCATGAACCTGGAAGACCCACCTTAAGGGTTCATTCACGAGAAGTTGACTGACCTGTTCACATACTCCGATATTAGGTATGGTAGTGGTAGTGGTAGTAGTGAGATTGTGATTACGGACATGGATACCTTGTTTGGAGATGATGATTTTTCAATTCTGTTAGCGAGGGGGAAACGTTGGAGTGGACCATCACATAGGAGCGAGCTTTCTCGGTATTTATATACTGATTTCTGCTCAATCATATCACATTCAGATACTAAGAATTTTGATATATTATAGTGGTGGAAATCATATGAGTCTATCTTTTCCGTACTATCTAGGATTGCACGGGATCAATAAACTCCTCCGATATCGAGTGTAACATCGGAGTCTACTTTTTTTGTTGCAGCGATCATGATTTCGGATAGGAGATCGAGATTACGTCCAGATATTATTGAGGCCTCGGCCTGTTTGAAGGATTGGGAAGATTCAAGGTTTAGCATTCATGATCGTGCTGAAGCTGGGACATGGACTACATTCGCATCCACTACGAAAGCGGAGGAGTTGATTGCAGATGATGATGATCCATATGATAGTGATCTTGATCTTGCGATTGATGATGCTCATGATATGCCGATTGATGATTAATGATGATCCACTGTTTTTTGATTTTGATATTTTGTTTTTTATTGATTGTACGCTTTATTTTTACGTTACGTTGAAACTTAAAACTTGTATTTGTTTGTTTCGGTATCTATTGGCTGATTGATCATTTTTTCATTTGATTTGCTTTTGTTTTTTTGGCTTTGCAAATTTTTTTAACGAAATTTTTTGTTTACTTTATTTTTTTGTTTAAAATTTTTATTTAAAAATTAAAACTATATAATTTAATATTTTAATTCTAATAAATCATAATCTAGTTAAAAAAAATTTAAACTTTTAATATTTTCAAGTTGCAAAATTTTAATAATTGTCAATTTACCAATTTAAATATTAAACATTATAATTTATTTATATTATATTTTTATTAAAAAAATTTAAACTTTGTAATTTATTAAATTTTTAATAATTTTCATTTTATAAATTTAATATATTATACATTATCTATATATAATATAATATTTATTTTATTTAAACTAAAATATAAAACTTTAAAAAATAAAAAAAAATTTAAACCAAGCCACGGCAAGAGCAGCAACGGTGGTATAGGAGTCAGAGGCAGTAGTGGCGGCACGGGGGCAAGAGCAGCAACAACGGCAACAGGTGCTGTAGAGGCGGCAACAGCAGCGGGAGCGGCAGCAGCAAGAGCGGTAGCATAGGAGTCAGAGGCAGTGGCTGCACCGGAAGCAGCAGCAACAACGGTGGTAGTAGGAGCTGCATAAGAAGTAGCGGCATCACCATAAGCAGTGGCACCCACGGCATCGATGGTAGCAGCGGCAACTTCGGCAGTAATGGCGGCGGCGGCAGTGGCAGTGGCAGCCGCGGCAGCATCAGTGATATTGGCAGCAACAGCGGCAACAGCAGTAGAGGCAGGAGCGACAGCGGGAGCAGCAACAACTGCACCTATTGAGATATATATGTTCGAATAAAGTCAGTATATGCGTAGATTTAATATTGCAGTATTTTATGTACATATATACTGAGTATATTTATGTACTCAGTTTATATGTACACTTAATACTTCTGTTTATATGTACATATACTGTAGTAATATATATACGAGTGAATTGCTAGTATATATTTTCATATATACTACAGGATTATATGTGTATCAAAACATAACTTTTATTTTGACTAAGTAGATTAATTTTCTTACAGATATGATATCGTATTGTTTCTCATACAAAGTTTCTATAAGTGATGAGTTTTTTCACTAAAAATTACGTGATGTGACTCGGACAGCTTTGTCGCGGCAGAAAAATGATTATCGGAGAAGCAGAGGGAGAGAAATCAACGTCAATGAATGGATATATTATACTTTATGCAATGTCGGTAGATACTTTGATGAATAAAAATAAAATTTTGTTATTTTTTAATTTCAATTATGTAAAATATTGAATTTGGATAAGATATTAAATGATTTTATTTTTTGTTTATTATAAATTATTTATAGGTTCAATTTTTATTCAATATGATTTAAAAATAATAAATTATTTAATTAAAAAAATTTTAAATTTTTTAAATACTATAAATATTTTTGAAATTAAAATAGCTAGGAAAAATTACTTAGATAAATTAGCGAGGGAAAAATCCCACGTTAATTTAGCGAAGGAAATTTCCCTAGCTAATTTAGCTAAAAAATATTAAAATTAGCACCGGTATTCCGTTGCTAATTTTCTAATACTAGGGATTTTAGCTAGGGATTCATCATTCGTTATTTTTGTTTAATGGTGGAATATTTCTTTTATCTTACTATTTTAGTGACAGAATTTTTCTTTTTTAGCAAGGAAATTTTTCATCGTTAATTTTTTAGTTAGGGAAACTTCTGTTACTAAAATTTAGCAAAGAGTACTTTAGAAAAGCACCCGATCCGTTGGTATTCCGTCGTTATTTACCATTTAGATGTGGAAATTTCTTATTTAGCTAGGGAATTGTCCCTAGCTATAAGAAATTTTTTTTGTAGTGGTTGGTGATCGGAGGAGCAGAGTGAGAGAAAGTAACGTTAATGCATTGATAGATTATACTTTATGCACAGTTGGTAGATACATTGATTACTAAAATGTAATATATATTTTTTTTATTAAAAATATTGTATTAGTATAAGTTATTAAATTAATTTTTTTTTGTTTAATTTAATATTTTAATTTATAGTTTCTGTTTCTTTTTAAATTATTTAATTAAATTTTAGTTTAAGCTGATTGACAATAAAGTATATTCTGTGTTTGTTCATGTCTATAATATCTATTTTTTATATATATGTGAAAATGTTTGTGTCTTCGAATTTTTTTGCGTAGATTTTTAGCCTATTATAGGTATGTAAAAGCATATTATCAGCAGTAACTGCGGCAGCGATGACAGAGGCAGCAGCGGAAGTGTCACATGCGGCAAAGGGGGTGGCAGTAGCAGCAAGGGCTGAAGCCGCAACAGCTGCGGCGGGAGCGGCAGCACCTAGAGTGGCTGCATAGAAGGTTGAGGCCACGGCTGCAGCAGTGGCTGCAGCAGTGGCTACACCAGAAGCAGTCGTGGTATCGGTAGCCGCACAAGAAGCAGTAACAGCACCGGAAGCAGCGGCAGCAGTGGCTGCACCGGAAGCAGTCGCGGTATCGGTAGCCGCACAAGAAGCAGTAACAGCACCGGAAGCAGCGGCAGCAGTGGTAGAGGCGGCAATGGCAGTGGCGGCGGCAGCGTTGGCAGTGGCGGCGGCAGCGTTAGCAGCTGCGGGAGCGGCAGCAGAAGCCGTGGCATGCAGCAGCAGCACCGGCAGCGAGGGCAGCCAGGATAGCAGCGGCAGCGACGGCGGCAACAGCATCTTCGGCCGCAGCAGCTACGGCGATAGCGGGGACAACAGCAGTCGTATTGCGAGCGACAATGGCAACGGCAACAGTGGCAGGAGTGGCAGCGAGAGCAGTAGCAACAGCACTAAATGAGATAATACGATAGTCATGATAATGAACTCTTAAAATTTCATCCATCCATCCGCTGCTGCCGCCTCCCTGTTTCTGCCCTAATCCACCTAGTAGCCCCGAAAATCCTCCCTTGAGCCTTGTAATGGAGTTAAGCTCCCCTAACTAAGCTATATTCTGCCCTAATTCCCCTCTATATAAGTGTGTTGGGACCGCCCGACACACTTATTATTGATACCGAGGCCGAACGTGTTGCTGCTGCCTCCCTCGACGCCTGGCCGAACGCCCCCGTGATTGCCCATCCGAGGAGGCCTCGAAGGTGCCTGGTTCTCTGTTCCGAGAGCGACTCCTCTGCAACCGAACTAGTGGTGGAAGATGGTGACTGTCGCCGAATTGTATACGGTAAATTTCCTCCCGATAGCATGGACGAATCTCTCCTTCTTCTTAATCGAAACTCTCTTAAAAACGAAGATAATAAATTGCTTGAAAATTCTTCGATGTTTAAGGATTTTGCTGCGAATTTGATGAACGAGGCTGTGTTAAGCCTCGATTCTGAGTTACCGAACCTAAACCTAAGCTTAAACTTCAATGAAAATATGCCCCAAACCGAGAGCACCTCTAATTCTTTATGTGACTCGAGTGAAAATGTGATGTCCCCGAATAATAACTCAAACGAATTATATGACAAATGTACTAACTCGGGCATACGGAAGAAAACACTTCTGGACTCCAGCAGCTGGTTATCTCCTTCTAATAATAGCATAGTGAATGAAAATGATGATCTAGATGTTAACAGCAACATCGATGAAGCAAGGGCCACCCTCCCTGCAGGAATGGCTCAGAAGGATGATAGGACAATTGACCCGAATGCTCCAAACACACTAAGTGAAATAGTGCAGCCTATCACCTTGGGCACTAATCGACCCCCTGAAATAGCCCCTAGCCTGCCTAATCACAATAATCAGACTAAGGCTCCCAGAACCTTTGGCAAAAGCAAGGCTCTTTGGAGTAGCCTGTTTGCTGGAAATAGAGGCCTTGCGAATTCCTCTAAACTAGAATTCATTCCCCCGGTTCTACCAGGCAAAGCTGTATATGTCGAAAATGACTTACTTCGAGGACATTGGGATAATTGTCTTATTGGGTATTTTGTAACAAGAAGTCTTTGTCTTTCAGCGCTTAAAAGATTCATGGAAGACCACTGGAAACTCTCACCTCAACTAATCCAGCACCCTAGTGGATGGCTGGTGTTTCATTTTGGAAACTCAGCGGACAGAGACCACATTCTTAATTCTAGTCCTTATCTAGTCTACGGTCGCCCTCTCTATGTTAAATTTCTTCCTGTCGGCTTTCATTATGACCTAAAGGTAATGGCTAAGATACCCTTATGGGTCAAGTTGCCAGATTTTCCACTACACTTATGGAACCCTATAGGCCTAAGCAAGGCCGTAAGCTGTATCGGTCGGCCTTTACATATGGATAAACTCATGATGAACATCTCCAAAATTGTATTTGCAAGGGTTCTTGTAGAAATCGACCTAGGAAGTAAATTGGTAGATGAATTTGAGTTGCATTTCCCGGATGGCTCCAATATCAAGCAGTCTGTTATATTTGAAAATTTACCTTTATATTGTTGCCATTGTTGTATTTTCGGCCACTCCTTCAATACATGCCGGAAAGTAAAAAATCAAGATGAGGAGATGCTAGCAAACACTCCAGAAGGGTTTTATAGCCCCGTAAAGGATGTGCCAAAAGCCTCCCAACTGGTGGAAAAATCTCAAGATTTATCCCCAGCCAGTCCTTATCCAGCAAGGAGTTGTGCTGCTGAAAATGCTAAGGAAAACTCCACTCTTGAGGAGGGACAGATCCCAACTGCTATAGTGGCTGAGCTTCAAGCTGAGCCGAAAGCTGGATTTCAAAATGCGTACTGGATGCTGAGGGCTTCACTATTGTTAAAGCTCGGGTGAAAAAGAAAGATCCGGGGATCAAGGAAAGACCATCTTTAAATCTTAGAAACAAAACCAGAACCAAGGAGCAGAAGGCGAAAGGTGCTGCCCCTTATGGTCCAGCATAGAGGAAATTATATGGCCCTTCTTTTGAACTTTAGGGCCTTGCTTATTTCTGTTTTTATTGGGTTGTTTTTTGTTTTTTGGTGGAACGCTTGTTGGAGCTTTGGAGGTTGGTTCTGGAGGGGGATTCTCCCCTCCTTTGTATTGTTATTAAGGGACAATTGGGGAGAGATGGGGGCATCTCTAGGAGTGGCATGGAGTGAGTCAATGAAATTGTATGCAACAAAAAAAACAAAAACATCTTTCTCATGTTTGGTATATTCTAAAAAAGACAGCTTTGCATGAGTATTCTTTGCTCTCTGCTGTCATGGAAATTCTCCATGCCGTGGACTCACATGGCTATTTTTTAAATATGCTTGTTGTGGTGATGCGAGATTATGGTGGATTTATGCATATACTAGAAGGCAGCCTATTACTCTACCTTGGGTGACCTATTCAGTGCTTCCTCCATGTGTCAAGATGGGAATATTGGTTGTAAGGGTAGAAATTTCATGTAAGGGTAGGAAATATCTTGTAACTTCTGTAATCATGCTGTTAAGAGGGTTTCGCAGAATGGAGTTTCGGCAGGATAACCCCTCCTTGGATGTTAGCAATTTGGCCGTTCCATGTCTGCTCTGGAGGGTTTATTCTTGGAGCCTCGTAGTGAGGGTGGTAATAAGGCCTTGGTTATATAAGATCTGTTATATCTCCAATTCTGCCAATGAGTATAGCATATTGGAATCTTAAGAGGTTTTAATTGTCCTCTCAAACATAAAGAGGTGTTAAGGCTGTTTCAAGCCTACACCATTGATATATTTGCTATTGCTGAAGCCAAACTCAGCTACGAGAAACTATCTTGGCTTATGTGAACGAAGTTCAAGAAGTTCAAGGTGGTGGATAATTTTCCTTGCTAGAAATACGGGAGAATCATGATATTATGGGACTCCCAATCTGTCAACTTTAGTGTGCTCTCTTGCACAGCCCAACTTATCACTCTACATATAGATGACAGAGAAGGTTATAACCTTTAGACTCTCTTTCATTTATGCCTTTCATTCAATAGTTACTAGAAGAAGTCTATGGAATGACCCTAGGAATGAAGGTTTAATTACGGGCCCTTGACTTCTTATTGGGGACCTCAATACCCCCTTCTCCGTGGACATTGGATTGTCTTTCCTACTTAGGCATGGTGGATCTTCCCTCCTCTGGCAACTATTTTACTTTTACAAACGAAAGAGTATCTAGTAAATTTGATAGGGCAATGGCGAATAATAATTGGGCTAGTCTACAACTTGATAGCCATGTCAAATTTCTGGTCCCTAGAGTATACTCGGATTATTGTATAATCCTTATGTCCACGGAGAATATAGACACGGGTAGACTTATACTTTTTAAATTCTGTAATATGTGGCTCACTCATGATGGATTTGTCCCGCTCCTCTAGAATATATGGAGAAGTAAAGTAATTGGTTTAGTCATGTTTCAGATTACGGTTAAATTAAAATCCTTAAAAGAACCCCTCATGAAATTAAATGAAAAACATTTCAGTCATATTTGCGTTAGAGTCAGCCGAGCAAGAGAATCCTTAAAAGCTCTCCAAGAAGAAATACTCCTCAACCCTCGTCATGAACTAAAATTCATGGAAATCCAACAAAAAGTCTACCTAAGGAAACTAGAAGAGTGTGAGCTCTCCTTCCTTAGACAAAAGACGAAGATTAGATATCTTAAAGAGAGCGATAGATGCACTAGATTTTTCTATGCGTTAACCAACTCTAAACTGCAAAAGAATAAGATTGTAACGGTCGTTAAGGAAAATGGGGAGTATTCGATATCCAAAAGTATTATCGCGGAGACTTTCGTCTTATATTTCAAAGACTTGCTAGGCAGAATAGTGGATAGAAAACATATTGATGGATCTATAATGGGTAATGGGCTGAAATTAAGAGAGGAAGATTATAGTTTACTATCCCTCTCCTTTTCCAATGAAGAGATTAAAAATGTAGTCTTCACCTTAGGCAATTCTAAATCTCCTGGGCCAGATGGCTACACGGCAGAAATATTCAAAGCCTCATGGAAATACGTCGGTAAGGATATTACTAAGGCGATCAAAAATTTTTTTACTTCGAAGAAAATGTTGAGACAAATCAATCACGCATATATCGTCTTAATTCTGAATTCTTCACTTGCCTCAACTGTTAAAGATTATCGTCCGATCTCTTGCTGTAATGTTATTTACAAAATTATCTCGAAATTAATTGCGTCGCGTCTAAAGTTGATAATGGACACTATTGTAAGCCCCGTACAAGTTTCTTTTATTAAAGTGCGCCTAATTTCGGATAATTTTCTTCTTGCCCAAGGATTAATAATAAGATACACCCGAAAAAGAATTTCTCCGCGTTATTTTTTTAAAATTGACATACAAAAAGCCTTTGATATGGTGGATTCGAATTTTCTTGTAGAAATTCTGGCCAGCCTCAATTTTCCTATGCAGTTCATTCAAATTATATACGAGTGTATTAGCACTACCACTTACTCTGTGGCAATAAATGACCAGCTGCATGGATACTTCAAAGGCCAGAGAGGTCTTAGGCAAGGGGACCCGATTGCCCCCTACCTATTCACTCTATGTATGTAATATTTGTCTAGGCAATTCGCATCCATGGATCAGTTTTCATATCACCCTGGTTACGCTTCGCTGAAGATAACACACCTAATATATGCCGATGACTTGATCATCTTCTCTAAGGGAGATAAAAAATCAACATCCACTATATTGAAGACTTTAAGAGAATTCTCAGGGGTCTCTGGGTTGAATATCAACTCCTCCAAATCGAACATCTTCTTTGGAGGAGTAAATGAAAACCTCAAGAGGGAGATTGTGGAAGCATCAGGTTTCATGAAGGGTTCTCTACCATTTGTATTCTTGGGCGCCCCTCTTTCATCGAGTCACCTTGTAACGTCTCAATTTTCTATCCTCCTTGTAAAAATCACATTAGCTATCCACCAATGGGCAGGGAAATTACTCTCTATTGCAGGGAGGTTGAAGCTTCTTCGCACATTTTTCCAAGGAATTGAAGGCTATTGGTTCTTGGTTTTCTACTTCCCTCCTACATCATTAAATCTATCGAAGGAACATGTAGAAGATTTTTTTGGGGTGCTCGTACCTAAGGTAGATATAGGCCAAAGGTCTCTTGGACCAAAGTATGCCTCCCCATCCATTTTGGAGGTTTTGGCCTCCTTAATATATCGACTTGGAATAAAGCTTTCTTCATCAAAACGCTATGGAGAATAAACAAAAAAGAAGATGCTTAATGGATCAAATGGATCCATCATATTTACTTAAGCTCCGCCGATATCTGGAAAGTTCGATGCTCCAGAAATGATCCTCCATTTTTGAAGAAACTGATATCGGTAAGAGACACCCTGCTGGATAAAGCCAGTTCAAGAGAAGTTGCTGAAGCCCTATTAAATAGATGGGGCGAAGAGGGCAGAATTGTGTATAATGCATACCACTTTCTTGCTGGCTCTGAATCCAGGAAAAAAGCAACATGGACAAATTTCATATGGGTGAAAATTCATGTGCCAAAACACGCTGTCAACCTATGGATCATAAAGCAGGGAAAGCTCTGGACAAAAGATATATTGTTCAGACCCGCAAACAGCAGTTGTGAATTCTGCAATTCTGCAGAATCTTTAAACTATCTCTTCTTTAACTGCGGGTTCTCAAAGTATATTCTGGAAGAGGCCCAATCTTGGGCCAAGATAGAAGGAGACATATCTACTATCCCAATGGGGCTCAAAGTTCTAAAGAAATGCAAGGCTGGCTCGGTGGAGAATGATTTAAAGAAATCTATTTTTGCGGCTGTTGTTTATCACATTTGGAAGGAAAGAAATAGACGGTTCCACGAAGCGAAAGCTACAAGTGCATATTTTATAATTAGGAAAATCAAAACTGAAATGTATATTGTTTTTCATAAGGAACACAAGTTGTTGCCTATGCCATAGATTGTAAAGATTTTTGATAGTACATTTTATTTATCAAAAAAAAAAACTAAATGAGATAATACGTACGAATAAAATAAGTATATACGTACATTTAATAAAGCAGTATTTTATGTACGTATATACTAAGTATATTTGTACTTAGTTTATATGTACACATAATACTGTTGCTTATATGTAAATTTAATTAAATAATATATGTACGAGTGAAATGGTAGTATATATTTACATATATACTACGGGATTATATATGTATCAAAACATAACTTTTTTTGTTAATTTGACTTATTTGTTTAATTTTCTTATAGATATGATACCACATTATTCCTCATACAAAGCTTCTATAACTGATGAGATTTTTTACTAGACATTACGTGCTGTGACTCGAATAGCTTTGTTGTAGTAGAAAAATAATGATCGGAGGAGCTAAGGGAGAGAAAGCAACGTCAATGAATGGATATATTATACTTTACGTATTGTCGGTAGATACATTGATGAATATGATCAAATAAATGTTTGTTATTTTTTTGTTTCAATTATGTAGAATATTGAATTCACATAAAGATTTTAAATGATTTTATTTTTTTGTTTATTATAAATTATTCATAATTTCAATTTGGGAAAAGATATATACATATGTCTATATATGTACAAATTTAATATACAGTATATATGTATATGTACACACACACACACACACTGACATTGCATTTCTATATATGTATATAGGACATTTATATAGCTTAAGATGAAAAAGTATGGAATGTTACATATATCTATAAAACATGTTTATAGATATTATATACACACAAAAAAAAAAATACTATATAGATATATATGTTTTCTTAGGCCATAGAAAAAGTGGTTTGTATAATCGTTTATTATTTTTCCATGCTTTAAACCTGTTAATTTAATTTTAAAATAGTTGAATTTTTTTTTTCTAACTTAATTTAATATCCCAAGATAGAAAATATAACAAGACATTCTATAAAAATGTAAATTTTTTAGTTTTAAAATAAAATTAAATAATGTGATCAAAATAAAAAACACTTTGAATATAGGCATAAGACTTATTAACACTCACATAATACATAAATGCACAAATGTCTATGCAAATATATTATGCACCGAAATCAAAAATACAAGAATATAAAATTCATGGACAGGTAATCCTTAGTGTAATATAGAACATAATCTGAGTATTGATCATGCTATGAATGTGTGGATGGTATTCTTTAGAGTTGTTTGTTTCTAATGATTGTAAAGATGATCATAATTGTAGCAAGCAAAACTCCGTGGACATGATATAAAATGTAGCATAATGAACATCCAAACAAAGAAATTGCATAGGAATAGAAACTTTTGTTTCACATAGCAGAACATATTTTTTCACGCAATAGAATGGAGAACCTCATCAACAAAATACAACATTGTTTCATGCATCAAAACAAAAAGAATGATTCAAGCTGTAACAATATTTGATTCATGTCGCTACATAATAATTGACTGAAATTCACAATCGTATTGAACTACAATTTATTATAGATTGTTTCACTCCTATAAAAAAATAATGCACAACAAAATAACATATTAAAAAAAAATACAAATGAAATAATAGTTTAAAAATTTTAATTAATTCAAATTAATTGAAGTTAATTCAAACTTGGCTAAGCTAGTCTAACCATCTTGAGCATATCTAATAAATCTTTTTCTCAACCTCAGGTGAATAAAATAATAACAATATGAGATATAAATAATGTAAATTTTATCTGACTCTATGATTTCATGAGTATATCAATGACTTTCTTGTTTGTATGTATTTTTGTCATTACAATAAACTCTTTTTTTTTTCTAAAATATCTCGAATCTAATGTGCTCAAACTAGAGAGAGCAAATACTCAAAGGACTTTGATTCTTTCAAGATGAAAATACATGTTTACTTACAAATCTAACTCATATCTATTCACCTAGATTCACTAACATAATAATGTAATTAATGTCAGTTGAATAATATTAAATAATTAAAGCAATAAAAAGATGATAAGTAGCGAAAAGGAATGATGTGATTTCACTTCACACGCTTGACTTTTTGAAGAGGTTTGGTCATCTAAAGAGGATTGGACCTTTGGCTGTATTGGGCCCAAAGGCTTATTTCATTAAACACCAACATTTATATCATCCAACTGTTGCTCATATCAGAAAATAGATGCATGTTGCTACGAACATACACTTTTCTTATCGCCAATTATTTTTTTATTCCTCTTCAAAAAAGAAGAAATGAAAAGGATGAAGAAGATATCAATAAGATGAAAGATATTTTTAAGTGTCTTTGTGATTTAGGACCTTTAAGTCTTTATGTGACAACATCATATACACCTGATGCCTCCTTGCTAGTGTCAAATGTGCTCAACCAATGATGACATCTTCCGGTGCAGTGATGAATCTTCACTTAGCACCTCTTCCATGGCTGCTTTCTCACTCCCCTGTAGCTCTTCTACAATTCCATGGCAGAACATTTTTCATTGTTGCTTTCTTATTCTTTTATAGCTCTTCTACACTTCCACTACACCATCATTCTAGTTGTTAGAGCTCGCTTTTGAGTTCTCCTGCTCATTAACATTAGATGTTTGAATGGTTTCTAAAAGGATGTATTGCCCAACAATGATGATGATTTATTACCTAGCTAACCACACTATCGCTAGTTATTAGTAGAAGCCAAAAGGCTAGACGAAAGTGGTTTAGATAGAGACAAAAAGAGTTGAAAGTTCACTATGTATATATGTATTTGTGTGTGTGTGTGTGTGTTTGTTTGTTTGTTCGTTTCAGTCTGTATATGTTTATATGTATATATAGCATGCGCATGTGTGTGTTTGCATGTATGTATATGTGTGTGTGTGCAAACACACACACACACACACATTTTTATGCACCACAAGAAAAATCCCATATAACAAGGGACAATTACCTAGCTTTATGGGAATTTTT
This sequence comes from Sapria himalayana, assembly GCA_029783825.1. Lineage (NCBI taxonomy): Eukaryota > Viridiplantae > Streptophyta > Magnoliopsida > Malpighiales > Rafflesiaceae > Sapria > Sapria himalayana. Next base: position 189,078 of record JAREIK010003680.1, read on the forward strand.
CGTCGCTAAATAAGATATAGTGATGGATTACAATCGGATCAGTTCTCTATCTAAAGTGTTCCTTGCTAAAATTTAGCGAGGGAAAGTGTCCCTCGCTAAAAGTTAGCAACGGAAATATCTCTTGCTAAAAAAGACAAATTCCCTAGCTAAATTAGCACACTAAATGAGATTTTCCGTCGCTAAACGAAAATAACGACAGAAGATTCCCAAGCTAAAGTACTGATCACTAAATTTTAGAGGTTAAAATAATTCCTAGCTAAATAAATTTAGTGATGGAAAAATCAAAAAAAAATCATTCAATAACTTATTTTAATACAATATTTTAAATAACTAAAACAAAAAAAAAATAACAAAAATTATATTACATCTTATTAATCAATGTATCTACCAACTGTGCATAAAGTATAATCTATCAATGCATTGACATTGCTTTCTCTTCCTCTGCTCCTCTGATCACCAACTTTCGACTGCGAAAAAGCTGTCAGAGTCACTGTGCTTCATGTCTTTTGAAAAATCTCTTCACTTATACAAGATTCATATGAGAAATAATGTGGTACCATATCTGTAAGAAATTTAAACCACTAAATCAAATCAAGATAAATTTAAAAAAAACTATGTTTTGATAAATATATATTACTACAATAAAAATGGACAAAATTTACTAGCATTTCACTCGTACATATATTATTGTAGTATTTGTACATCTAAATTATAGTATTATGCATACATATATATCGAATACATATATACTCAGTATATATGTACATAAAATATAGTAAAATCATATGTACGTATATATAACTATATACATACGTATATACCACATTTGTTGCCGATGTTGCTGCTCCCACTCTCACTGCCACTATTGCCGCTGTAGCTGCGGCTGCTACCGGTGCTACCGTTGCCGCTGTCGCTGCTATCGTCAACGCCGCTGCCACCGTTGTCTCCTCTACCATCATTGTCGCTGCTTCTAGTACTACCACTGCTTCCGTTGCTCCAGCCGCTATTGCTGCCGCCTCCGTTGCCGCCATTGTCGCTACTACCACCGCTGTCGTTGCTGCTGCCGCGGATACCGCAGCTGGCACCATTGCCACTGATGATGCTGCCACCTCCCTGCCGCTGATGCTGCCGCCGCCTCCCTACCGATGATGCTGCCGCTGCCTCATTGTCGATGATGCTCCACTACAGCCACTGCTATCATTACTGCTGCCACTATCGCCACTACCCCGCCGTTGCCGCCGCTGCTACCACTATCACTACAGCCACTGCCTCTTCTTTCGCCACTACCCCCACTGCCGTCACTGCCAACTTTCAACAAAAACTCTACCCAAAAACTCTACCCAAAAAAATGATGCCGTCACTGTCGTCACTACCCCTACTACCATCACTGCCTCTTCTGTCACTATTAATAGGTATGTATGGGCTTATTATAGGGTTTTACATACCTATAATAGGCTAAAACTCTACCCAAAAAATTCGGAGAAACACAAACATATTCACAAATATATAAAAATAATTATTATAGACATGAACAAACACAAATTAATGTTGATTATACAATTTCAACAAAAATTTATTTAAATAATTTAATATTTTTAAATTAAATTGAATAAAAATAAAAACTATAAATGAAAAATTTTAATTAAACAAAAAAAAATTCATTTAGTAACTTATTCTAATACAATATTTTAAATAACTAAAATAAAAAAAATAACAAAGTTATATTACATCTTATTAATCAATGTATCTAGTGATAGTGCATAAATTATAATCTTTCCATGTATTAACGTTGCTTTATCTTCCTCAGCTCCTCCGATCACCAACTTTCTATTGCGAAAAAGCTATCCGAGTCATGGTGCATCATGTTTGTTGTAATATATCTTCACTTATACAAGCTTCGTATGGGGAAAATGCAGTAACATATCTGTCCGAAATTTAAACCACCCAATCAAATCAAAATAAATAAAAAAAACTATATTTTGATAAATATATATTGCGGTAGTAAATATGTACATATATACTAGTATTTCACTCGTACATATATTACTATAGTATATGTATATATAAACTACAGTATTATGCATACATATATACTGAGTACATATATATACTCAGTATATGTGTACATAAAATACTGTATTATTATACGTATGTATATACTAACTATATACGTACGTATATGCCACATTTGTTGTCGCTACTACTGCTCCCACTGTCGTTGCCACTCCTGCCGTAGCTGCCACTGCTGTTGCCAATGCTGCTGCCGCCGCTGCTGCTGCGGCTGTCACTGCTGCCGCCGCTGCTGCTGCGGCTGTCACTGCTGCCGCCGCTGCTGCTGCGGCTGTCACTGCTGCCGCCGCTGCTGCTGCGGCTGTCACTGCTGCCGCCGCCGCTGCTGTGGCTGTCACTGCTGCCGCCGCCGCTGCTGCGGCTGTCACTGCTGCTGCCTCCGCTGTGGCGGTTGATGTCGTTGCTGCTGATGCTGCCGCAACTGCCACTGATGCCACTGCTACCGTAGTTGCGACTACTACTATTGCTGCTGCTGCCGCTACTGCTATCACGGCTGCCAATGATGCCTCTGCTGCCACTGATGCATTCGCTGCTGCTGATGCATCCGTCGCCGTCGTAGCCTTCTCTGTCGGCATTGCCGTCGCTGCCATCGCCGCCTCCTGCTGCCCCCACTAAGCCACTGCCAAAGATGGCCGCTACCGCCACTATCAGTGCTGACGCTACAAGCCGTGGATGCAGCTGCTGCCATGGCGGCCGCTGCTACCGCCGCTATCGCCTCTACCACTACTTCCACTGCTACCTTCCCTGCTGCCCCCGCTGCTTTCTCTGCCATCGCTGCCGCTGTATCATTGCTGCCGCTATTGAAAATAGGCTTTTACATACCTATAGTAGGCTAAAACTCTACACAAAAAATTCAGAGACACAAAAACATATTCACATATTTATATATACAATTATTATAGACATGAACAAACACAAATTAAAGTTGATTGTCATACAGCTTCAACAAAAATCCAAAAGATGTCCAACAATTATGTTTAGAGATAAAGAAAGTACAAAAATAAAATGTTTTGAGAATAATAAAGATAAGATAAGTTAGCCCTCCTTTTGATAAAGCTGAAATCGATAAATATGAGACCCATGCATTGTATGGACTCTGGTAATGTCTGAATGCTTTGAATTAGGATTTTTTTCTTTTGTCTCACATAATGTGTCCTGCAAAGATTCACAATTAGGTTAATCGGAAAAGCAACGAATAAAACCAGAAAAAAAAATTGAAACCTTCAAAAAAATATCATAATTATTTGCTATACATATACAAAAATAAATAACAGTTCAGAAATAATTCTCATACTCAATGATCCTCATAATTTGTAAGGAATGCTAGCCTCTTTTATGAAGATTCGCAGCTAGATCTCGGAATGCTCTCTATTGCGCCAATGCCGCTAACTGTGACTCCATATAGGACATCTGCTGTTGCATTACATTCTTAATTTCTTTCATCTCATGGTTCATTTCTTTAATTTTTTGCATTTCTTCCATCAAATTAGTATATTGTTCATCCTTCTGTTCTTTAATTTCATATATTTCTTTCTTCAAATTTGATATCTGTTCATCATTCTTTTTCATTTTGGTCTCCATAACTATAATACATTCATTTGTTTCCAGTGCTTGTTGTTCGATGCCTCATTCACCATTGCTGAGATAGATGAATTATAAGCATGACTGCTACAGCAAATGCCACTCCATTAGAGCTGATTCTGTACACTCACTGCTTATTTCGACCTCCTATTATCTCGAAATATATAGGATCATAGTCAATTAGTTGAAGATCCATAGAACCTCGACTTGTTGATGAGCAGCTGTCACACGTTCCTCCATTAGGTCCTGAGATAGAATAAAGAAAAAAAACTATTCTAGATATACAAAAAATATAATAAATATTTTGCATTCCAAACAATTTTCATAATGTACTGTAGTTTTATAAAATCTAATTAATATAATAAATTCTTACATCAATCATATGAGACTTGTTGTCAACATACTGACCATCCACTTTTTTCACATGCATCTTCCTGAAAATCTCATAAAATTTAGATCTCGACCCAATTCACCAGCCTAGAATATGTTTTTATTAAGTCAAAAAAACAAATGATCAAAAAATTTAACAAAATTAATAAAATCATGTAAAGATTTTATTTATTGGAATATTAGGACAACCACTAAATATAGAAATATTTAGAATTCTTTTGTCAATTTAGAAACTTTCTTCTGCGAGAATGATTTAGAATCAGCCAATCTTCTGAAAGACTTTGTAATTATAGTCGAACACTTGTGAGATGGAATAAAAATGTACAAATAAATAAATAACATTGAAAACAAGCAAATCATAACAATATAAAAAAACCACTCCCGGTAACATCTAATTTTGTTTTCAAGTCATTTTTACATATTTCTTTTACCTCCCATCTACAATCTCGATTTTTAACTTTGCACTGACTGTAGAGGAAGACACATTATTTGATGATGTCGTTAGTTTTGTAAATGGGGGAACAATCGGTGTAAAATGTGGTGTAGAAGATAGAGATGGATCAAAAGTATGTGCTGGAAGCACAATGGGTGGTGGGCTTACATCTGATAAAGGTGATAGTAGAGGTCTCAATGATGGTGATATTTTCTATCTTCTTCAACAACTCTTCTATCTTCTTTTGCTAGTATTGATAAGTTATTTTCATTTTTTGATTATATGTATATTTATTATCTAATATTTCTAGTTCAAACTATTGTAATAGTTAAATCCATCAAATCAATCTAGGGCTGACATCTTACTTTTCTATAAGATATTTGATTATATAATATTTAGTATATACTATGACTTTGGTCCCCACTAAATATGATATTAATTTTCCAAAAGAAAAGATTATTGACACATGTTCTTTCTCTATAGTGGTATAATTCAATAGGGCATTTTAGAGTGTGTTGTTATCATAATATATGATAACTATTTATAAATATTTGTATAACTATATAAAACTCTTCATAATTATATGTAACTATATTAATAACTATGTAAACTATTTTTTAATTATATTAATAACAATATATAACTATTTTTTAAACTATATAATATTTTATAACTGTATGAGTAATTATATATAACTATATTTTTAACAAAATATATCATTTGTATAATAATATATAACTATATATAATTGTATTTTACTATATGTATAACTATAAAAATATTATATATAACTATATCTCTAACTACATACATATTTATAACTATATGTGTATAATTATATATAAATATTTGTATATCTATGTAATACTCTATATAATTAAATATAACTATATTTATATCTATGTATACAATTTGTATTCATATGATTAAATCTATATATTTATTTATAACTTTGTATATATTTATGTATAACTACTTATAACTACTTGTATGAATATATTTATATATAATTATATGTTTAACTATATATAACTCTATTTTTAAATATATATACTATAGGTATAAGAACATATAGAGGTTGACCTCCCTCTCTGGTGACCATCTCTTGAGGTCTATTGATTCTTTTTTTTCTCTCATCAGATCTCTTTACTGCCATACGATAAATGGATTGAGATTTAGTGGAAGAAATGTGGTTTACATTCACAAAGTTGTTCAACAGGCTGTTTGCCAATAAGGAGATAAGGATTTTGATGCTAGGTTTTGATGCTGGCGGAAAGACAACCATTTTGTATAAGTTGAAGCTTGGTGAAATTGTCACCACAATTCGTACTATTGTCTTCAATGTAGAGACTGTTAAATATTAAAACATCAATTTCACTATGTGGGATGATGAGGGTCAAGACAAGATTCACCCTTTCTAGAGGGATTACTGTCAAAATACCCAATGTCTCATATTTGTGGTGGACAACAATGACAGAGATCGAGTAGTTGAAGCTAGAGATGAGTTGCATAGTATACTAAATGAGGAAAAACTTTGAGATTCAGTTTTGCTGCTGTTTGCCAATAAGCAAGATCTTCCCAATGTGATGAATGCATCTAAAATTACTAACAAGCTAGGACTCCACTCTCTTATCCAACGTCATTGGCACATTTAGAGCACATGTGCTACATTTGGTGAGGGCCTCTACGAGAGTCTTGATAGGCTTTCCAATTACATTTCCAGCAAATCGTAAAAAATTTTAGCAGGATTAGGCAAACTTTGTTGACATATCTGGACGTGGATATAATCTTTGCCTATTTTGCTTGAGTTTTATTCTGTGATGTGGATGACATCATCTGTTTCTATGGGGATTCAAGTTGTATTTATATTAAAATATTGAATGCCTGAAATACAAGATCGCATTTACTTTGTTCTAATATGTTGTAAGTTGAACTTGTTTGTTTTCTATTTTGTGTCTTCTTGCCTTTGGATCCCAAAGTTACAATAATATATAACTATAAATAATTGTTTTTGACTATTTGTATAACTATAAAATATTATACATAACTATATTTAAAAATAGAAAACATCATGATATTTAGTATTGAATAAACCTTTATCATTGAAAGTATTACTCTAATCAAAATTTAGGAAAAGTGTTATGGATGGGAGATTAATTATATCTTGTAATAATGTCACTTTTTGCTCATGCTCTCGTGAATCTGTGAAACATATTAATATTTATGTGATCAAGTATTTTTCTTCTCAAAATTAATGTGTGACTACATCACATAAATATATTAGAAAAATTTTATAATATTTATTACACAAATATATTGTTATTTGTTTTGAAAATTACAAAATGAATTTTAACAAATGAATATTTTATTAGAAATCAATTTTAGTTAAATGATATTAAGTGAAACAAAGATACAAACCCTAAACATATTTAATCATAATGATTTATACAAACATATAAAAATATAATAAAAAAATATTTAAGATTGAAAGAATTAAATTAAAGTTCCTAGAATATATGGGAAAATGATAAAGATTTATACAGTATCTAAAAAAACATGTATGAATGAGATGAATGATATGAATGGATATTAAGTTTTTGAAGCATGTAGTTATACATGTTGTAGATATAGTTATATATATATATATATATATATATATATATATATATATATATATTTCATGTAATTATATATATTCTGACATATGACTATGTATAGGTAAAGATGTAGAGAAATACTTTTATATATAGTAATATGTTGATATACATATTGTTAAATATATTTATATATTGTTATATATCTATATATATGTATATTAAATATATGCTATTATATTTATATATAGTTATGTTTATGTATACTATTTTTATAGTTATAGATATAGTAAAATATACTTATATAAGAAATTTGAATTATATCACACATGCATATTGATGTATATTTATGTTTAGATATACTTATATAAAATACACTTATGTTTATGTATACTGTTTATTTATATTGTTATGTATATTGATGTAGATATCAAGTCGGCATACCTTATACTGTTTATGTATAAATATTTATGTATAGTTACGCATATTAATATAAATAAATACATTTATAAATAGTAATATGTTGATATACATATTGTTAAATACATTTATATATAGTTATATATACGTGTGTGCGTGCGCGTGTGTGTAATAAATATACATTTTTATATTTATATATAGTAATGTTTATGTATATGGTTTTTATAGTTATATAGATATAGTAAAATACACTTGTATAAGAAATTCGAATTATATCACACATGCATATTGATATATAGTTAAGTTTAAATATAGTTATGTATATTAAAATAAACTTATGTTTATTTTAAATATAGTTAAAATACACTTATATAAAATAAACTTATGTTTAAATATGGTTATGATTTTTATAGTAAAAAATACTTATATAAAATAAACTTATGTTTATTGTATACTGTTTATGTATATTATTTATATATAGTTATGTATATTGATGTAGATATCAAGTCGACATACCTTGTACTATTTATGTATACTGTTTATATATAATTATGTATATTAATGTAGATAAATACATTTATATATTGTAATATGTTTATATACATATTGTTAAATACATACAAATATATATGTGTGTGTGTGTGTGTGTATTAAATATACGTTGTTATATATATATATATATAGTTATGTTTATATATACTATTTTTATAGTTATATGATATAGTAAAATACACTTATATAAAAAATACGAATTATATAGATATAGTTATGTTTAAAATAGTTTATGTATGCTGTTTTTATAGTTATATATATATATAGTTATGTTTAAATAGTTTATTTATACTATTTGTATAGTTATATTGATATAGTTATGTTTAAATACACTTATATAAAATATACTTATATTTATGTATACTATTTTTGTATACTGTATATAGTTATGTATATTGAAGCAGTTATTAATTTGGCATACCTACTGTGCACCATCAAAATCCACACAATGACAATGCATTATATCACTAATGCATGAAGTATGTATATGATTAAGTATATATATGCAATCCAAGCAAACCACGGTGAATAAAGGAGAAGAATTTAGGAAACAATAATTAACAGAATTAATACGCATAAGCTTAATCTTTGATTAAACAATCCAAGATAATCGATGAAAAAAAATGTATAAAACGTACCTCAAATCAAATAACAGATTAAAACTTAAACCTCGATTATATGTTGATGCGTCAATGTCGAGAGATAGTTTTCCGAATGCGGAGGTTCGCTTCACTTGTTAGAGATTATCGCGTCTCGACAAGTTAATGTATATATTAGCAAATTATTTATATTTTTAATTATTAAAACATTAAATAAACAATATATATATATAATCAAAAAGACTCATTAATTTTATTTATATCAAAATTTTTTAACAAAATTAATATGCGTGTAGCAAGATACACATGAAAAAATAATACCTTACAATTTTCTATTTTAACATTAATTAAATAATAAATATATAAACAATTAAAAAAATATGTTTAGCCTTATTAAAACAATATCAAATAGGTACAAATTTAATAAAATTCATATAATAAGACATAAATGAAAAGATAATTTGTCTTCTAGCCACTCACCTAAGAGTCATAAAATACTATTAATGTTAAAAAATATATAAAAATTTTTATTTTATGGTTATAAATTTTTAAGAATTCATATTAATTTTATCAAAGATAATATGAAATAATTTTAAAGACAAAATTTTATATTATTTGATATCATTAATAATTTTTAAAATTGAAAAATTACTTAAAGTGAGAAGATAATTAAAATAAGTTATATTGATTATTTTAATAAAAACTTAATGTTAAAAGCTAATAGTAAAAATTTTACTCAATTGTTTAACTTGTATAAATTTTACTAGGAGCCAACATCTATGTATTTATTTATAAATATTAATTTATTTTCTGTTAACTTTTAAAAAAAAAATTATAATTTTTTTATATTTCAAGATTTTCAAAAGTTGTATTATTTATTTTTTTAAATGTTTTCTATCATCATAAAATTTTTGTTATACTTATAATAATATTAATATTTATTAGTTTATTCGTCAATTCGAATATTTAAAAAAATATTTTTTATTTTATCATACAATTAATTAATTTATATTTAGATTAGTAGAAATTTTAATGTATGTTAATTTAATTTTTAAAATATCAAAAAAAATTATTATACTTATTGAATTTATTATTTAATATTACTTTAATATAAATTTTTAAGTTTCTTAATTTAAAATTCTAGAAAATTTTTTTGTATAATTTTTTAAAAAATTAATACATCATAAAATAGTTATTTTAGTTCGTATTAATATACTTTTTTTTTGTATTTTTATATTTTTTAAATTATTTAGTTATAATATAATTTTTTTTTATGATTTTACGTGGAGAATGTATTTCTCAAGGGTTCATCATCTATAGACCATTAACATACATTTAATAAATAAATTAAAATAAAATATTAAAACTAATAATAAATTAAAAAAATTAAATAATTAAATATTGGCTAGGGAAATTTCGTCGCTAAATCTATAGCTAAATTATGAACTTTTTAGCTAGGGAAATTCCATCGCTATATTCTGGATTTAATTAGCTAGAGAAAATCAATCGCTAATTTATAAATTTTATTAGCTAGAAAAATTTCATCGCTAAAACCGTCGCTGAATTATGTATTTTAGTAGCTAGGGAAATTTAGTCGCTAAATTCGTAGTTAAATAATGGATTTTATTAGCTAGGAAAAAACCGTCGCTAAATCCGTTGTTAAGTTCAGGATTTTTAGCTAGGAAAAATCCGTCACTAAATTCGTCGCTAAGTTCAGAATTTATTACATAGAGAAAATCTATCTCTAAATCCGTCGCTAAGTTCATGATTTTATTAGCTAGGGATATTCTGTCGCTAAATCAATCGCTAAATTCCTCATTTTTCTTTAACAGAATTTATGAAAATTTTTCGTCGCTAATCTGTCGCTAAGTTCAAAATTTTATTAGTTAGAGATATTCTGTCGCTAAATACGTCGCTAAATTTTCTACTTTTATTGAGTGGAATTTACAAAATTTTCCGTTTGTTATTTTTTTTCAATGAAAAATCATAAATCCCTTGTTATTCCTCGGCTAAAATTTCGTAACTAAATCAATATTTTTGTTGTTGTGATATATAATTACATATAAATATATTTATATAGTTGTGTGTGTGTATATATATATTAGATTATTTAATTCACTTATATGTTTATATATCTACAAATACACACACACACACACACACACACACACACACACACACACACACACACATATTTTCATTTATATTTGTATGTATATATAACTATTTTGATTCATTCTTCAATCGATATTAACATTGTGACCCTCTAGTATATTAATATATTAGTAATGATTTATTATCTTCTAATTCTCATCTCACCACATACAAAATTAATTAAAATTTTAAAATTGTATTTTGAGAAATTCTAATTTTTTAATTCAAAAATGTGGTTTCTTGGTCTGCAACAATATTTTTCAAATTAATTAAATTAAATTTTATTTTTATTTTCAAAATTTGGAAGATAAAATCAGATTGATTATTCTCGTACAATAAAACTTAATTATTTTAATAATTTAATATATAATTTTTAATTATAAAAACTTTGATGCAAAAAATATTAATATTTTATTTTCGGGGTACAAGATATAAATATTTTATGTTTGAGCATAAAAATATTAATATTTTATGTTTGGGCAGAAAAATATTAATATTTTATGTTTGGGCAGAAAAATATTAATATTTTATGTTTGGGCAGAAAAATATTAATAATTTATGTTTAGGCATAAAAATAAACATGGTTTATTATGTTTGGTGCATAAAAACACAAATATCCTATTATTTTATATATCCATTGGGCAATTAATAATTCGCAAGTCGCAACTATATTTTTTAATAAATAAAATAAATGAGAAGTCAATTTTTCTGTTATTACTTCCTTTCTTGCTTTGCTCCGCCTCCAAGAGTTCGCTACCCTCCCGTCTGAATGGCAAGTATCTCGGTGGCAGCGGAATGGCAGCTTCTGGGCAATAGGTTTTATCGTAAAATTGAGCTATATCAACTGCAATGGAAACACATTGATTTGACTCGCAACAAGGTGGCATGCGCTTCATATGGTGGTCCTGTGGCAATCATCCGCGATGATTCCAAGATCGTTCAACTCTATGCTGAATCATCTCTAAGGAAGCTTCGCATCTTCAACTCTGCTGGCAACCTGATCTCCGAGACTGCCTGGAAGCACCCTGGGGGCCGCATAATCGGAATGTCATGGACTGATGACCTAACACTGATTTCTATAGTTCAGGATGGTACAATTTACCGGTACAATGTCTTGGCGGAATGTCTCGAACCGAATTTTTCTATGGGGAAAGATTGTTTCGAGGAAAATGTGGTAGATTGCTTATTTTGGGGAAATGGGGGGGTATGTTTGACTGAGTCCGGAAAGCTGTTTTGTGTGGCAGATTTTGGCGATGTAAAACCTCATGAATTAGCTAATCCTGGGATTGAGGTTGATGACTTAGTTCATCGGATGGCATTGATCGAGCCACAGTACACGGTGACTGGAAACGTGGAGGTTTTGTTGGGAGTAGATAATGGTATTTTGATAGTGGATGAGGATGAGACTCGGATGGTGAACATCGCTTCGTTGCAGGGTTCAGTTCAAAGGATATCTGTTTCGCCGAATGGAAGGTTTTTTGCATGTTTTATACATGATGGGTGTCTGGTTGTCTTGGATATGGAATTCCAGCTTCTCTTTCAGTATCAATGTGAGGTAAACGTGTTAGATGGAAATTGTTGAATGGGAAAATGGTTTGTAGTTTTTGTAAAATTAAAAATAATGTATTGATGTTCATGAGAACATTCGCACAAACCATGAACACCATCATAGGGTCAAGCACAATATATCACAAAAATATATGGTAAACCTTCTGTCAATCTTATGATTATATGCATATAATATGTTTATGTCACGACCAACACATGTCTAATAAACACTACTAATAAATATTCTCCCTACAAGCTTGGTCAAGAATAATAATCATATGACCTTTTTTCATAAAATACCAATATTTTTTCTTGTTTTTTTAAAGACTGCTTCTAATATATCAATCAAAAAAGTGATTTATCTTGCAACTTGAAAAGGCTACATTTGGAGGTGCAATATTCAACTAGTTTATCAGTCATATAGCTCAAAGTTAAGCTATTTGACCGCTGAAAAGGTTAGGTAAACTGTCATAGTCGACATCATAAACACATGGGAAAAAGCTATCTGAATTCAGATAAAAAGAATTTAGCAAATCAAGCTCATAGTAATTGCATTAGCTTGTGTAGAGCATATTGCAATCAACAAATTCATTTTGATCTTCATGTTAACAAAATTCAGTGACGTGATATAGATCTATATGTTTTTAAATCTAATCATCTGTGGTGATGAATTCTACATCCTCAAAAGAAATCATAGGAATACTCATGAGTAAATTTGTTCATATTATCTAAGCTAAATAACTATTTTAACTTTTCAGAAATTTATAGTAGAGTGGAGTATAATTACAAGTTGTTTGGTATATTATTATAGAATTTCTGATAGAGTTGGCTAATCATCTTGAAAGGTGCGCTAACACATTTTCACTTGGCAATGACACAAAAAAAGAGCTGAAAAAATAACTATGGGGGAACATAATGTCAAAATCTAAATATATCTCAAGTGTGCACTACTTTGCTGCACTACAATATTCTGTACAATGGGTGTGCTATAATACACACTATAGCGCAACAATATTGCTTATCAGGGTTTTTGAATTCCCAAATACTTGTCTATATCATGCTAAGAGAAAGATTGAAGGAAAATGGAGTCATAATGAAAAAACTTTCATTAAATTCTTTTATAATAAGATGAATAATCTATATTTAAGATGTATGCGATATACTCTTATAAGCTATATCATCCATAGTCAGAAATACACAATAAAATAAAATAAGCACAATGTAATGTGACAATAAAAAACATATCAAAATTGGTAATAAAACTGAAATAGAAAACCTAGTTGAATTTTTTTGATAAATTTGATTTGATTGCACTTGTCTTTACCTTTATAATTTTTTCAGATTGTAATTATTGAAAAATAGGTCTTATTGCACACTTTTCAAGTGAACGATAATAAACAAATTTGTCAAGTTAATTTGTATTCTTTAAGAGTTGTATTTCATTTTATTTACATATTAGAGGTCTAGAGGTCTTACTTTGATGTGATATTAAATGTTTTTGCTTAAGGGTGATAGATATCAGATTCGAGACTCTTCAGACAATTTTTTTTTTATCTTTGAAATTAATGTTATTGAGATATTAACTTTTTTAAAATCTTATGCTGAATACTAGTCTTGTGCTTTGAGTATGATATTTTTATTAGAGTTTAAAATTATATGAGAGTGCTCTAATGATTTTTTTTTATATTTATATTTATTTTTTCAACTGCATCATGATTTTAATTTATATGAAATAAATTAATGATTTTTTTTTCTCAATAATATGTAATATTTATGAAATATTTCAACGTGTCATTAGGGTAGCAAGAATGGCCTACTGTCATTATCCAAATTTTGCTATTATCATTGACATCCAGTATTATTTCTATAGATGAACATCATTATAATCATATATTTTTAGTCAAAATATTATTTGAGATAAAAATATATATTAATTATTTATTCTCAAAAGGATTATATGTATTTGAAATTATTTTGAATTATTTTTTGTAGTTTTTTTTTTGGTTCATTGGATATATGTTTTTTTAAAAATCTGAGAAATAACTTGTCTAAATTACTTTGATGCAATGTTATTGATTGATCCAATATATTTTAATATATTTTTTTTAATTTAAGTTTTTGGTTTTTAGAAAGTTGACTTATTTTGAGATTCACTTTTATATTTTTAGCTGCATTTTTATGCTTTGTTTGATTTTTGTTGATTTTGGTGTATAAATTAATTAATTTTGATTCTGAGTTCCTCATAACTACCTAGTGAATATTGGATTTTCATGCTTATTTGAATTGATTGACTTTAGTTGGAGCTTGATTTTATTAGTTCATGAAAGCACATCATTTTTTGTCATAGTCAATTGTCGATAATGATTTGACTGAGTGAATTATGCTAGGTATATAATTTTTAGCTCATTTATGATAATTGATTGGATGATATTTTTAGATTTTTTACTTCTTTCACAATATGCAATAATATTGTTCAACAACTTTTTGATTTTTTGAGATAATTCCTTAGGTATCGAGTTGTAGTTTCATAAGTTAGAGCTAGTTTGATTTGTCCATATTGTGGGAAGAAGGACAATCAAATGAGTTTGGTTTTGAATTTTTAGTTGTGATAGTGTTATAGATGGAAATTATCATATATTGCTAGACTTACTTCAGGGGTATTTATAAATGCTATCAATTAACTACTTACTTATCTCTAGGGATGACATTTCTTGCTACATGTACTTTAGTTTACTCATTAATTAATTTTACTCATAACTTTTGGATTACAATAACTAATAATATCATTGTCAGGGTTAGATGGTATGATATTTTTGATATTAGTTTTTTATATTTTTCACCAAGATTTATGTTTCACAATTTTTTTTTATATTTTTTTGTTGATGAATGTTTGGCTAAATATTGAAGTTGCAATGTAATTTTTTTTGATATTGTGGTGAAAGACGAGTAGACATTCATGATGATTATTCTGGGTGATGAACATAATAGCTCATTCTTTTTTTGTTTTATCCTCAAAAGTTTTTTTTAGATCCACAACTTTTATAAATTTACTCTTTATTTATTATCAATTTTGTTATTATTTTTGTGATCATATTGAAATTTACTTAATTAAAACATAAAAGAGTTTCTATTGATTGTGAGATTTTTTATAGGAAATCATATTTTAACTTCCTATCCGACAATTCAAAAGAATATTAATGTATTTTTATTTCATTTAATTCATTTTAATATTTGAGTTTTTTGTAAAATTATTATTCATAATATTTTTTATTGCTGATTTTTATTATTTCAATATTTTTTTATTTTTCTCCTAACATGTATTTAACATTTGTTTTATTTTTCTTTGAATATAACCTTTGATGCTACTATATCACACAAAAAATTAGATTGAATTTTGCCAAGAAAACTGGGCCTTTGGGCTTGATCGAGTTGCAAAAAAAATGTAGTCGAGTTTGATGGGTGCAAATAATCTCACATGGTTTTTGTGTTAGAGCTAAATAGTTTAATATTCTTTTGTGGGGTCTTGTGACATTTGTGACCATTGCGACACATCATTGCCCCTCATAGAGTTCCCCAACCTCATATAAATTAAAATTAATTAGGGCAAGATAATGCATAATATCATCTCATTTAAATTTAATTTATGAAGAGAGAATATATATTTACTTAGTAACCAACATGCTAATTGTTCTTGCATGTGTGAACAATCATAGATGTTGGAGTTGCATAGTGATAATTATTATATTCATTTTCTCGGTGAGCAAATTGAGAATAAAAATAATGCAGGTCACTAGTCACTCACAAGTACAATGAATAGTGCAGGCAACAAGAGTAGGGTTTTCTTTAATTAAAATAAAATAAAATTTCAATTATTTAATTTTAATGATACGAATTATTAATTATTATTTTATAGTTAGGATATATAATATAAATAATTTTTTATAAATGTAAACTGCATTAATATTAAAAACATACATAAACCGTTGAAAGTATAATTAAAAATGAAAAACAAAATTTTGAATAACAAAATTAGTGGTTGGATTATCAAAGCTCATAGTCTTGTTAATGATATATTCAAGTTTGTGTGTATTTATATCATCATCTAAATTTAGCTATTTTATTTTATGATGAAATTTTATCATTGAATCCTTTTAGTTTTTTAAGTGTGAAATTATTTCAATGATATTTAGTCGTTGCATACTATTCATATTTGAAATTATTTTTACACTCATAGAAGAAGTTGACTTTGATGCTACGTTAAATACTGAATGAGTTAGTGGCGATCTCTTGTTATTTTAGATAGTTTGGAAAATATGAATTTGTATGATTTGTATCTATATAATATATCAAAATTTTTAATAGTTCTTGAGACATAATCAAGCAATAATCGATATCTAAACACATCAACAACTTACTCTCCCAAACATTTGTTCATAATTAACTAAATCAAAATATTATTGTTTTTGAATATGTTGTCCATATTTATACTCAAAGACTTATAAAGTCATCATATTTATTATCATAATGTAAAAAAATTATCTAATTATATATAACTTATATTATTAGGTTTTTCTTATTAATTAATGCACGTGAATATATATTTTATAGTATTTTTTATCTCTTCCATAGTTGTGAAAGACACTCTAAGGCGCAAAGGCCTCTTGGAGCCTTAAGGCTCAATGCCCCCTTAAGGCTTGGACTTTTTTATTTAAGGCGCATCCCATTTAATGTATATATTATTTAAAAATATAATCAATTATAACAATTATTTATTATCAAATATTATCAAATATCATCAAAAATATCAATCTAATCAATAAAAACACATAAACAATATCTCCAAGCATAAAAATTCATAAAACATGTTAACAAATCTAACAAATCTCATTGGTAAAGTTTCTAAATATCCATACAAATTATTAATTGAACATGTCAATATGCAAATACATATCACTTGTCCAAATTCATAAATCATCCAAACACAGCACATTAAAATAACTAATTTGTCCACAACAACCGATCCTCATTCATCCTCCACATCCACATAATGATCATCATCATCATTGTAACATTCCTCATCCACCTAATTTTCCTAATAATCTATTTCTTCATCTTCATCTATTAATGAAAAAGAAGGCATGGGTCTAGAGCTTGAAGTTGTGTCATTCCCCCTTGATGATAACAACATGCTTGAGCTTGCTCCAGCTCTAGTATCAAATTTAGGCTCCTCAGCTTCACTTGCTCCAGCAACATCACCCCATGTCAAGTCATCATTATTAAACATTAAATCATCTTGTGCATCTATATGGTCATGAGAATCTTCATCATCTATTCTTTCAATCACATGAGCTTCATCATTCCGTGACATATTTATATTCTTTGTATTGATATGATCCTCAAAATAATAAGAACAAAATGATGATGCTTCTACTAAATATGCATTGCAAATTGAACCTTCAACTTTTGCCTAGTTTATAATATTCAATTTCAACTTACGAAGATACCTACAACCATAATGTTAGGTTTCAATTAGATTAAATTACAATATTACTTTATGCAAGAAATAATAAAACACAGTAAATTATATGTATTTCTCTCAAAAGAATACATCCACATGTATTGCACTGGCCCTGCAATCTTTGTTCATATGCCAAATGGACCAGCAAATGCTCCATTGATTCAAAAAAATACGGTTGGAATATCCATTCAAGCTTACAAATAATAAGTGGAATGTTATTCTCCAGTCTTATCATGTCATCTATTTTGATTGTGGTTGTAGTTAGTTGTCTGAAAAACAAAGTAAGTTCTGTATGGACCTTCCAAACACTTGGGGAAAGTAATTCACCGAATGTAATTAGTATTAATCTCTACATAAATACATGATATTTATGACTTTTCATTCTAAATAATTTAAGATTCTTCATATCCATGCATCTACCCATACTTGACACATATCTATCAGAGAATTTTAAATTTTTAACCTATTTACACAATATCTGTCTTGTCTTCTTATCAAGTGTGTAGCAAGCTTTAGAGAATTTTCTTGTTGCCTCATTCATTTTCAATTCAGGATGCCGACAGTAATAATTCAGCTCTTATCTTGATTTTAAAGTATCTTTTATTTTTTCCTCTACATTAAGGACAATGTTGAAAACATTATTAAACACATTTTTTTTCAATATGCATTACATCTAAGTTATGATGAATTAAATTGGATTTCCAATAGGGTAAGTCCCAAAAAATATTACGTTTCCTCCAACCAAATAATTTGCCTATTGGTCCATTACTTCCAGTAGCATCCTTTTCAGTTACATTCTTCAAACTCAAATTTGAATCTCTGTTATAATATCATCTCCTGAACAAACTACTGGTGCAACTGTCATCATAGTTTTATTTTTTCGAAATGCAGTTATATTTCTTCGAAATGGATGATTCGTAGGTAGAAACTTGCGATGGTTATCAAACCATGACTGCTTACCACTAAATTTGAGGGTAAATTCATCAGAATTTGTCATGCAATACGGGCATACGAATCATCCTGCAGTACTCTAGCAGGACAACATTGAATATGCAAGAAAGTCACTTACCGTCCACATAAGGGCTGCCTGCATAATAAAATTTTGATTCTCTGAGATATCATATGTATTCACCCCAACATCTCATAAATAATTTAACTCTGCAATAAGAGGCTGTAAGAAAACATCCAACATGTCTTTCGAATTTTTTGGCCCTGGAATAAATATTGACAAAAATATTGATCGTTCCTTCATACACTATCACGGAGGCAAGTTATAAGGTGTCACTATCACTGGCCATATTGAATACTGTTGTCTAGATTGCCAAAATGGCTGAAATCCATCAGTATAGAGACCACATCTTACATTTTGACTTTTTGCTATAAAATCTTGATGTATATAATTAAAATACTTCCAAGCAATTTAATCTTATGGATGATGCATTACTCCTTCTTCAACCTCATGCTTAGAAAATCATCTCATATCATTTGCTGTAGTATTTGATGCATATAGTCTCTATAATCGAAGAATTAATAGAAAATAATATATCTTCTTAAAGACAACCTTTAATTTTTGTCCCGTATCTACAACACGAGGTGCCTTCCTAAATCAAGGTTGATTACAAAACTTACAGCTAATTAAATCACTATCATCACTCCAATATAACATATATTCATTTAAACAATAATCAATTTTTTTTACTGGTAGATCATTTCCTCGTAGTAAATTTTTAGTATTGTAAAAGTTGTCAGTGATTAAATTATTATCCAGAATAATCATCTTTATCAGTTCTGTCTCCTGATCAAATAATTTCTTAGACATATGATTTTCTGATCTATTGCAAATTAGTCGAGCATATTGACCAATAGCCTCAATCATGGGTTGAAAACTTGGATATGTAACCGTGTTAAATGGAATGGCCGCATCATACATCCACCTTGAAATAAGAGTGCAAGCCCCCCCCCTGCTTTTTTCTAGTAGGCGTTATTCATAGTAGTTTGAATCATTTTCTCACTCATATTTTGAACTACCCTTTCCGTATTGAGGGTGAAAAAATGATCCATAGGCTCTTTCTCTCTCGATCTTTTCACACCACCTCTACGTTTGATATTAGAAGCAAATCTCATACTTTCAACTTCTTTATTAATTTCTTCAAAGTTTTCATAAAAATCTTCATTTCTCATTTTTAATTGTTCCTTTTGATTCTTTTTTTTATTCATATAATCTTCCATCCCTTGTCTAACATGAACCGGGCATTTCATATATATATTTGGCATTTTTATATTCTCCAACAAGATGTTGTTTGTGTCTATAGATGCATTCCTTGGTTACCTTATTACAAAAGATACAAATAATTGTATTCAAATCTTATTCATTAGGTAAACGAGCGTATTTTTATTCCGAGTCTTTTTATTTACTTCCACAAGTAGCTATAGAGCCAACTTGAGTCTCATTTTCATTATCATTAGAATTTATTTTTCATTCTTCCAACTTTGAAACAAATCAACTATAATACAATAATAATTGAAAAATACAAATTGAGATATATATTATAAAATATTTAAAAAAAATTTCAAATAGGTCATATGACTCATGTGAGTCATGTCATTTTACTACTAAAATAAAATAAATGAGTCATAACTCATGAGAATCATTACTTTAGTCATTTACATAAGTTTACTCATAAACCAAAATCATTAATAAATTACAGAAAAAAATTTAAAAGTAGAGAAACTGAGAAAGAAAGTAAATACCGATAGAAGTTTTAGATTTTGCAATTTTTTTGCAATTTTCTTGGCTATTTTGGTTGATTTTCGGATTCTTCTGCTCTTGTACATTGTTTGGCATTATATTTGTTGTGTTTGGCTTGAAACTGAGAGAAAATGGAGGCTGGAGCAAAAAAAAATGGGGAGTTTTAGGGTTGTGTCGGTATAAATGTTGAGATTCAGGGTTCTGCAGCTAAAACGACGTCGTTTTAGCCATTTCTGGTACAAAAAGATGTCGTTTTAGTTACCAAAATTATTTTTTTTAAACAACTGAGCAGTCCAAAAAGATGTCGTTTGGATAAGTGACTTGAACTAAAACGACGTCATTTTGAATAGGTTTAAAAAAATAAAAAAGCCAAAACGATGTTGTTTTATGTCCTAGAGAGACCAAGCGACATCGTTTTAACCCGATTTACAGAAAACAGGAACATTCGTTCCTGCAACTCCTGATGCTGGAAAAAAAATGAGGAAGAAGAAGCGGATCTCTGGAAGATGACTTACCTGCATGTAGGCGTGCTTGTGGAGAGCTTCTTGCCTCAGGGAAGGCGCGCGTCTTTTCCTTTTTTTCTGTGTCTCGCCCCGGTCTAGGCGAGGCGCCATTGCTGAGGTTTGCCTGCGCCTAGGCATGCCTAAGGCGCGATTTTCACAACTATGATCTCTTCTATCATAACCCAATGATTTATATTGGCAGCTAAGCTAAAGGTGTTAATCGGGCTGGCTCGGTCGGCATGAGGCATGGCATGATTTGGCCATGCTTGGGCCGGCTTGACACGGGAATATTTCGTACTCGGGCTCATGCCGTGCCCGACCACAGCACCAATCGTGCAGTGCTGTGCTCGACCACGTCACTAATCATGTCGTGCCATGCCGTGCCGTGCCGAGCCTCGGCACGGTACCTCGGTATGAGCCGATGGTCGAGAAACTGAATTTTTTTAAAATTAGGGGTTCGGCGAGTGGCGGGGCGACGGCACGCAGCCGAACCCCTAATTTTATTTTTATATTAGGGGTTCGGCCCGACCAGACCGAACATGGCAGATTTGTGTCGTGGGCCCTTGTCGGGCTGACCTCCACAGAATCGTGCTGGGCCAGGCACGGCACGGTACATTAATTGTGCCGTACTTGGCCTGACACGAAAGCATTGTCGGGTCGACTAAAAACGGGCTGGGCTAGGCCGGCCCGTTCCGTTTGACACCTCTAAGCTAAGCTATAGAAAAGCAATGAATAATTAATATTTTAAATATTTTTGTCATCTCAATGATCATGATATTATAATTTTAGTATTTTTAATATTTGTTAAACAAACTTCTAATTTTGTATATGCACATAAGAGTAATATATGTAGTGAGAGTGTGTATACATGAAAATATGAATTCAACATGAATTATGTATAATTTCACTTAATGAATCTTTAATTTTACTATTAACATAGTGAGATACTCTATCATATGAATCTAACATGTGGTATGTATGATTCTAACTATGACTGATATCTATTTGAATTTTTTTTTGAGGCTCGTTGACTTTAGAGGTGTCAAACGGGACGTGCAAGGTTGGCCTATTTTTTTTGAGGATGACTGTGCTTTCGTGCTAGACTAGTCACGGTTTATTCAAGCCAAGCCAACACGGCATGTCGGCTCGGTCGTAAAAGTACCATGCTGGGTCAAGCCCGTACGAGCCTGGTTAAAAAAATAAAATTGTTATATTTTTAAAAATATGAAGTATTGTAATAAACTATATATAAAATATATATTATATTATATATAGATAATATTTAAAAATTTTAAATTTGTAACTTGAAAATTATTGAATTTAAAATATTAATAAAGTTTATATATTTTTTATTAATTTTTAATTAATTTAGATTATAATTTATTAGAATTAAATTATAGAGTTTTAAATGAAAAATTTAAACACAAAAATAAATTAAAAAAAAATTGTCAAAAAAGTATAAAGTCACAGAATAAAAGCAAACCAAATGTCTCATCAGCTAATAGATACCGAACCAAAGAAAATACAATGTAACTTAAATAAAAAAGCATATAATCAATACAAAATAAAACATCGATATCAAAAAGCAGAATCAAGAATAAATAACACAAATCATCAACTGTGTCTGTGACCGTGAGACATCAAAAATCAAAATCAAGTGGCAATAATAAATGACATGTGGCGTGGCGTGGCATTGGCAACTGGTGTCTGGCAACAGGTAGGAGAAATCGGCAGCCACGTTAATCATTAATCGGCATATCATGAGCATCATCAACTACAATATCAAAATCACTATCATATGGATCATTATCATCAGTAACCAACTCCTCTGCTTTTGTAGCGGATATAATTTCTGTCCCAGCACCAGCACGATCTTGGATGCTAAACCTCGAATCTTCCCAATCCTTCAAATATGCCAAGGCCTCAATAATATCTGGACGTAATCTTGATATCCTATCTGAAATCACGTTCACTGCAACAAAAAAAGTAGACTCCTATGCTACGCTTGACGCCGGAGGAGTCAATAGATATCGTGCCAACCTAGATAGCACGGGAAAAGTGTACTCATATAATTTTTACCACTGTAATATATCAAGATTCTTAGTATCAGAATATGATATGATTGTGCAGTAATCAGTATCTAAGTTCTGAGAAAGCTTGCTCCTATGTGACGGTCCATCTCTTTATTTCTCCTTCGCTAATTGAATAGAAAAATTGCCATCTCAAAAGAAGCTATTCATGTTCGTAATTACAGTCTTACTATTACTACCATCATACCTAATATCGTAGTATGTGAACAAGTCAGTCAACTTCTCGTTAATGAATGCTTCAGGTGGGTCTTCCAGGTTCATGCATGAGGAAATGTAAGTCATGATGTTATCTATCCCTTCCACAATAGCCCCATAGTCTATGCACGCGGCGAGACAATAAAGAGATTGAATGGTAGACTAGTACTTTAAATACTTGATTTTCATCTTTGTTATCATATGGCTAAGTATCAGGGCAACTCATACTTTCTAAACATGCTATTAATATTGCATATGCACATGAGTGCAATGTAAGTCATGGGAGTATAAACCGACGATTACATGTTCGTCGTGTCATAAAAAATTTTCAGGAATTTCATAAATGAAATTTCTGAAGCCCAGTCAGTGTCGTCAATAATAAGTTTATCACTTTTACTATTGATGTAGTCGGATATCACGTGTTCGTATCCAACACATGATTCCAATATCATGTACGTGTAATTTCAACGGTGGATCACATCTGATTTGAATTTTTTTTCTTAAGATTCGCAGACAAACAGAGACTGCCAAACTCTTGTTTTCTGTAAGGGGTGTGAATATATTTTAGTACATTACGTATATTATCCAATGCGGGAGAACATACCTTTATACCCACCTATACAATCAGGTTAATCACGTGATACATGCATCTGATATGAAAGATTTTTTCTAATGGTGCGTCTAATATTTTTAACAAACATGTTAATTGCTATTCCATTATTAGATATATTATCGAATGTGATATTAAAAATTTTATTTTGAATTTTATATTCTCTAAAGATTTTTATCATACACTCAAAAATAATCGGGCCATCATTAGAATGAAGAATCTCAGAGAATCCTAAAATTGTTTTATTTATTATCCAGTTAGAATCTTCATAATGGCTGGTGAGACATGCATAAGATGATTCATTGTAACTTGTCTAGATATCGGATGTCACGGACACCACTCCACTATATGTCATAAATTCATTAATTATTTTTTGTTTTTTTAACTTATACAATTTTAGTATGTCATTCCTAGATGTGGACCCATGAATTCTACGATAAGCAGGCTAAAAATATGTTTGCATGATGCGTATTATCTTTGGATCTTCTGAAAATTTGATCGAAAGACTGAAAATTTGGTGGTAGTAATAGTGATAAGTTTGGCTGTCTTTTCTACCCAATTTTACTGTGGTATATGAAAAGAGTAAATTTTGAGAGAGTGAGATTTGAGAATAAATGTTTATGAAAAATATAAATGTTATAGAGATGTAGAGAGATTTTATAGATTAAAGGAATTTTTTTTAAAAAAAGTATTTTTTATGTTTTTTTTTTAATTTTTTATTGCATTTTTAAGGGGCAAAATCATGAGGGCTGTCGGATTTTGCCCCCTAGCTGTTGGAGACGAAATCTAATGGCTGATATTCAAATTTTTATTTTTATTTTTTAACCATTGGGGGGGATTCTGGTCGGGCGAGACCGCGTGTTTGGTCAGAGTGGAATCAGACCTGTGCCCATGAGTTTTTTCTATCCCAACCGAATGACACTGTCGATGGGGTGGGGTGTGGGGCATGTCTCGTGCCGGCGAGCCGTGCCACGGGCCATCGAACTGTTCTGGGACAGGCACGGCACGAGGCTAGGTTGGCCTCGGCACGGCATGGGCCCGGGCACGGGAAATTCCCGTGCCGGGCCAGCCCAGGCATGGTCGAATCATGCCGTGCCTCGTGCCGGGCCGGGGCGGCCCGGCATGGTTGACACCTCTAGTTGACTTGCATATAATAGTAAACTCTTTAGTCTACAAGGTGTCTTACGGTATTTTAGTGTATTTTTTATATGGTCTAATAGAAGGAAAGTTATTTTTATTCATACTCAACTATTAGGTTAATTATGTGACACATATATCTAATATAAAAAATTTTACATAGGGGGTCTTTCTAGTAGTTTTGAAATATATATTAATTACTACGTATTTATATAAAACATTATTAAATGATATACAAAAAAGTTATATTTTGAATCATCTATTTTCTAAATATCCTCGATAATAAATGTTACTCATCATTAAGATTGAGGATATCACAGAGACATTTTTTTTATTTAGTTTTTATTTAGAATCAACAAAATAAGTGACCACATACTTAATGTATTAGTCTTGTGACTGGTCCAAATATTGGACATCATGGAGATTGCTCATCTTAGTGTTCTGGTGAATAATTAATTTTTTTTTATTTTATAATTTTTTTTATTATGTTATTCTTAGTAGTTGATCTAGAAATCTAGTTATAAGCAGATTGAATGTATTTGTCTATAAGCTGAAGTAGTCTAGGGTCTTTTAAAAATTTAATCGAAAGATCCATGTTAGTAATGAATTTCACAATTTCTTTTCTTGCATACTCATTTAGTAAATGGAAGGGGTTGTTGAAGTTGACCAAACTTTAAGGATTCTGCTACTAAGTTGGATTTATCTAGGATTCAATATATCATATTTTTTTGGTGTATTTATCGACCTATCTTTTAAGATGTTCAGTGCTATTAGTACTCATATATGTATATATATTTTTATAATATATACAATATGATAAATTTTTTAAAAACATCTTGTACTTTTATTTTTATATATTTTAAGTGTATTTATACTATTGATATTCATATATTCTAAAATTTTTTAGGCACTAGGCACAAGGGGTGAGGTAGAGGTATCAAACTGGCTGGATCGTGCTGACCCATTTTTTGGTGGCCCAATCGGGCTGCCGTGCTGTGTCAGGCACGACCCAGTACAATAATAGTGCCATGCCGGGAAAAATATGGCTTGAGAATTACCGGCCTGACTCGTACCCGATTTGGGCTGGACTATCCTGGACTTGCAGGGTCGGGTCGTGGCTTAGTTTTTTTAGTTATATTTTAAACATTTTCAGCTCAGTCCCTGCGCAAGTTTACCGTGTCATTGGGTTAGGTGTACGGGCCGTTTCTTGCCTGGCACGAGGCACGGCTAGTGCTGGCTTGACATGACATTAATTGTGTAGAGGTGTCAAGTGGGCCGGGTAGCCTGGGCTCAGCATGAGTCACATCCTGATTGAGTCGTGCTTGGCACGATAGGGCACAATCCAGAATTGTGCATGGGCTTGTGTCGGGCTGGCTCGAGGTATGGTTTGTGTCGTGCCGTGTAGTACTGAGGTCTCCCAGGTCTCATGCCGGGCTAAGCGCGATCTGGCTACCTTGCCTGAAGGCACAGTTCTTCGGCATGACTTGAATCATGTTTTGAATCTCAGATCGAGTTCGGGTGCGGTCCAAACTCGACTGCCCATGACACTTGTCCCCTCGACTTCCTTCACCTATTGTGCCTCGGCCTGACCTCGAGCCCAGATGCTGAAGCTTTTGGAATCGTCGAGGTGAACTGACCCATGGGTCACAAAAATCAAAAAAAATTAAAAAATGTGCATTTTTCAGCTATTGGATTAACCCCCAATGGCTAGGGATAGATATCCGATGGCTGTTAGGTTTCTATCCAAAATAAAAATTAAAAAATTATAAAAAATCACAAAAAATGTTATTTAAATTTTTTTTATATTTATAATTATACTTCTTTTATTTTCTAATATATATCTTATTTCTATTGATATTCTTTCTCTTTCTCTCTTATCTTAGGAGTCGGGTGCAGAATATGGTGAGGACATCAGATTTAAATATTGGATATCACACATCGTAAAGCAAACGAGATTTTATGTTTCATGAGTATTATTTTTTTAAATTTTATATAGTTTATTTATTTTTATTTTAATTAATAATTTAATATAAAATAATATTTAATTTACAAAATATAATTTAGAATATAATTAATAAATTGATCAAAATTAAAAATGATAAATAATAATTTTAATAACGATAATGAAATTAACAGTAACATAAAAATAGATAATTTTATTATGAATAATGATAATCATATGAAAAAGTATGAGGTCGTTGAAACTTTGTTTTCTTTTAAGGCCTCCACTCAAATATTTAAAAACTAAAAAATTAGAAGAAAATCAATCATTTAGACTCACTTTAATATTATACAAAATAAAGATATTAGGCATGTTGATAAAGAATTGACACAAAGTAAATATTATAAAAAAATATTAATTTGTAATATTGTATGTAGGACTGATCACCTTAAGAGGCATGCCGAACAATATACCAAAAACTATCGTACATTAGATCTTAGGCAAACTAAACTCAGTGATAGAGTTTTTGAGGTTGAATCTCTAGTTCATTCTCTATGTTAATTTTTCCTTATAAATCATAACGAGTTAGGGAGGGAAGACATGACCAAACTGATCATCACGATGGATATTTCGATTAGATTTTCGGAATATCTAAGGTTAATCAATATCATGCAGACTTATTTTTAAGCTTCATTATTTGCCCATAGCCAAATGAATTGAAAAACTATTATCTTTGAATATGTTTTAGTAGTTGATTATCTAATTATTTACAAATCTAAAATTTGCATATTTATTATTATTGTAATATTTAAATAAATTATTAAATTATTTACTAATCTTACCCTTGAGTTCTAGTAGTTGATTTGTGCTTATGGGTATATATTTTATAATATTTTCTATGTTTTCTAGTAGAATAAGATTTATTTATGTATTCAATTAATAAAAAAATAGAATAGAAGACTAATATTTTAAATATTTTCTTTTCATCTCAAACATTATGATACTAAAATTAGGATATTATTTATATTTAATAAATAAATTACTAATATTACATATACACCTAACTATAATGCATGTAATGATAGTGTATAAAGATGAACACATGTTCGTCATATTATAAAAGATTTTAAGAAATTTTATAAATAAAATTTTTATCTCCTAGTTCAATTGATCAATTATTTTTATTATTAACAAATTTAGATATTATGTGTTGGTAGCCAACACATGAATCTCTTATCAAGTATTTATAATTTTAATGATATCTACTATTTACATGGAAGTTTTTCTTTTTTAGGCTTGATGACTTACGTAGGGTATCAAATTCTTATAGTTTATAAGGTGTTAACATGTTTTAGTATATTTCTTATATGCTAAAATATTTTTAGTACATAATAATTATTTTTATTTTTGTAATACAAAAGAAATTATTTTTATACTTGTTTATGTTATTAGATTAATTATGCAACACATATATCAAATGTGGTAAAAAATTCATTAAGGATTATGTCTCTAATAGTTTTGATAAATTTATTAATTACTACATTGTTATCTGAAGTGTTATACAAAATAATGTTAAAAATTTTATTTTGAATTTTATATTTCTTAAAATTTTTTGTTAAATACTTAAAAATGATGTGACAATCATGAGGATGAAGAATCTCACAAAATTCTAATACTATAATTTTTACTTAGATTTATCCAAATGAGCGGCCATGCATGTGAATGCATTAGTATCGTGATTAGTCCAAATGACAAATATCACAGAGACCATTTCTTTTTATATTTTGAGTTGATTAATTATTAATTATTTTTTTATTTTATAATTATTTATTATGTCATTGTTATTGGTCGATATATAATTATTATGATGAGTGGTCTGAATTTATGTCTCCATTAAATGAAATAATTTAGGATTTATTAAAAATTTAATTGAAATACCCATACTAGTGATAAATTTCACTATATTTTCTTTAACATTCTTATTGTGGTAAATAAAAGGGATTATTTATGTAAAATTTAATTAAATTTCAAAGACTGCCACTAAATTTATTTTATCTAAAATATAATATATCATATTTTTGGTGTATTGTTCAACTATCTCATAAACTATTTAATATTATTGGTATTCTTATATATATATATATATATATATATTTATTTATTTATTTATTTATAATATATATATTGAACTATATTTTTTTTAATATCCCTATAATTTTTATTTTTAATTATTTTAAAAATATGTTATACAATTAATATTTATTTATTCATAAGTTTTTTACTCTTTAGGCACATACACATGGTTTGAGTCTCTGGGAAATAATCAAGTATTGGATCTTTTGGGTTATCTATGACCAAGTCATAAATTATTCAATATATTTACACATTTAAATAGTGCATATATTTTATATAATAAAATTGAAATTATTAAAATATTTATATAAAAATAAAAAAAAGTTATAGATATTATTAATTTATAATTATATATTTTAAAATTATTTTTAATTTTAATATTTTATAAAATATAAAAATTATGATATTATATTGTGAACATGTTATTGTGAATATATATTATTAATCATGGAATAAATATATATTTATGATATGATATTAGATTTTAAAAATAAAATGATTTGAAAGTGGTTTGGGCATTGGTTCAATTGGTAATTGTGAACAAGAAATTTTTTTTGGATCACTCATTGATTTTGATTTTTCAACATGGTGTTTGAAACCTCTAACACACTTATACACAAATATATACAAACAATCACACACACACACACATACAAATACACACACACACACACACATATGTATATAAATGGAGGTGAAGAAAATATGCAATGTATAAGTTTTTTGCTTTAATATGAGTTCTATGATAAGTTAATATTTTGACAATTTTATTCTCAAAAGCTTGAGAGACTATGTATGATGAGTCTCGAATTCAAAAACTATCATCTTTGGGTGAAATCAATTGTCATAGTTCCAATGAATTCTCTTCAAGTTATGTATACAACAAAAAGACTTATTAGATGAATAATTATCACAATACTATTTTTGATCAAGTAAATGTAATTTTAAAATTCTCATAAGATTCAATGTGTTAATATTTGTGCAATCACACACAAATACACATTCAATATAAATATGTCACATATATAAAATCTAATAAGAACTTCAATATTAAATTTGTTTATACAAGAATACTATAGGAATGATTGATTACTTGAAAAGTCTTTGTATTGTGTGTGTGTGTGTGTATATATATATATATGAGAGAGATAATGCATTAGTGTGATGATATATGTTTTCTTCTAAGTATAGTCGGTCTTAGGGTCGAGACTTATTAGATTAAGATGTATCTCTTTGATTATTAAAGATAAAATTGTTGAGATATTAATTTCTCATATTCAATATTAAAGTGAGAGTTTTGTGCTTTGGGTATAACTTTTATATGTCCTTTATTTATATGGTACATGTTGATGTTGATATATAGATATGCATATTACATATACTTTCATATATATCTACACACACAAACACACATATTTATGTGGATAAAAATAAGGGAGGTTTGTTTTGGAGGAGGGGCGAGGGAGGGAAACCCATAATTGGTTAGATGGGATGTTACTTACTAGAGCAGAAATAAAGGAAACTGAGACATTTAAAGCCTAATAAAACTTAACAAGGTACTTCTTGGAAAACGGAGTTGGCAATTTGTGATTGAGGGGTAAGTTTTGTGGCATAGAGTAGTTAGAAATAAGTATGGGGAGGAAAATAGGGGTTGGTGCACTAAGAACGTAAGAGAAGCTAATGAGGTTGGTTTGTGGTAGCTTGAACCCAGGCTAGCCTAGACTTGACCCAAGCTAAGTTGTATTGAACTTAGGCTAGTTTGAAATGAATTAGGCCAACCTGACCAGATATGATCTGACGTGGTATGAATTGGCATGACCCGAATGACCCGAGCAAGAGTCATGCCAATAAGCTGTGTTGGGTTGTTCATTTTTAGACTTGTGCGGGCACGACATGATTAATGCTAAAAATTCTTATCATGCATGACATGATATGGTGATCTTGACGGGTATAAAAAAATAGGTCTTGCCGGTATGACATGACTTATTTGACATCTCTGGTGTTAGATTAGAAGGAATGGGTGAAGAAATATATCTTTTTTCTATGGGTAATGGAAGGAGAATAAATTTATAGAAGGATAAGTGGAATGAAAATGATATGAGTTCTCTCTCATTTTTCATTTTATTTTCCCTTGTAACTCTCAAAGATGCAAAAAATGAGTTAGGTTTTTTGATCTATTGGTAGGAGGGTAGAGAGGAGTGTGGAATCTTTTTTCCTCAAGAACTTTTAATGATTGGAAGATTTTTGAAACATGTTCAAGGGAAGAGAGAGTGGGAGGATGTAGTGGACGAAGTGTATTGGCAATAGGAGTGAATTTATTTGACATCAAGTTGGGAGAATCTTTGGAGTTTCCCTCAAAAGTATTTGGATGAGATGGGTGTGAAGGTGTCAAATGGGCCGACGGGCAGACACGTCTCAATTTCAAATCAGTGCCATGCCGGCAGGCTGACACGTCCTGATTTAAATGCATGCCGTGCTTGCTTGACACATCTCAAAATTGAGGTAAACTGACACAACCTGGTGGCGTGTTGAGTAATCAGGGTCATGCTGAGCATGGGTTGGGTTGGATCTAGGCGGGGCACGCCCAGATCCTACCCAGGCACAACACACCATGTGGTCATGACCATGGTATCATCATGTGGCTTGTGCCTGGCATCTTGTGGCTCATGCATGAGGGCTTGGGGCTCGTATATGGTAATTATTTGCTCGTGCCTGACAGCCTGTGGATCATGTATGGCAATTATTGGCTCGTACCTGAAAGCCTGAGGCTTGTGCATGGAAGCTTATGATTCGTGCCTGGTGGCCTATGGTTCGTGCCTGAAGTCTGGGTTGGTGTTTGCCTAGCTTCAGCTAGGGTTACCAGCTAGCCTGTGCTCTAGCTATCGGCTAGCATGGGCTCGGGCTACCGATTAGTCAAGGCTCAGGCTGGCAGTGCATCAAAAGACTATGGCTTAGATTAGGTTTGATATGAGCACATGATGTGCCGTCCGACCCAACCCAACATGTGATTTATTTTTTAAATTCAGTGCTAATTTCAGGTGTCTTGGTTGGATCGCTACATCACCCTGCCTCAAGGTGTGACCTGAACACGACCCATCGTGGTTGGGGATGGGCCAAATTTTGCTAGGGGAAGCTGACACTTCGGGATTTATAATGTTGTGACACTCTTGTTGCCCCTCCAAGCCAAACACATCTTATGCTATCTTGCCCTGCCATGTGCCAGGCAGGGCTCCTCGGCCTGTTTGTCACATTTAGATGGGTGCAATCAAAGCTGAACTTCTTTGCTTGGGTGGCTGGTCGAAGGAATGTTCCTACTTTGAACTTTGTGCAAAAAAGATGGGTTGCCCTTGCTAATATATGTTTTCTTTGTCAGAAAACTGAGACAATGAATCATCTCCTCTTGTTCTGTGTTATATATAAGAATTATGGGTGTTGTTGTTGGGGTGTCTTGGGTGATACTAGAGTTTGTTAGAGGGACTCTTATGGGATGATGATTTTTCTGTTGGTAAGGTGTGGCAGGCAGCTCCATCACATCTCTTATGAATGATTTGGATAACGAGGAGCAAGATTTCTTTTGAGAATGAGCTTCTCTATATTTAAAACCTATAAAGAGCCTATCACTAATCTTTGGCTTGGGAAAAAGTTGTTTATAGATGAGAGATCTTAAGGTGTTTCGTATGATGAAAGGCTCGGGTAGGCATATCGTGGCGTTTGACAATATGCCTACCCAATCCTTTATGTGTATATAAATATATGTATATTTATATACACATAAAGGTATATTTTGAGTATATGTCTGCAGATTCGGCATCTCATCTAGTGCAGATTGCCTATGTATATATAAATATATGCCTGAATGCCTAATGCAGATTGCCTTAACTACAAAAAAAGTATTTTTTTGCATTCATGTGTATATAAATATATGTATATATATAACTATACATATTTGTGTGTTTGTCTATGTTGTGCATGTGCATGTAAATATATCTATAGTTATATATGTGTGAGTATATGTGTGCATGTGTATGCATATATATATATATATCTATATTGTGAATATCTATGCCTGCATGTCTATATATATATATATATATATCTATAGGTATATCTATATATATATATACACGTGTGTGTGTGTCTATATAATGGGGTTCAGAACTTTGAGTGGGAGAAGAAAATGGGTAGTTTTTTAGAGGCAATGGAACTTATAGCACCTGATGCCTTCTTTATGGTCCTCTTCCTTCTTTGGTGCCTAAATGTTGTTGCTTTCCTTCTTTATGCCTTTGGCTCGTAAATGATGCTGCTTTCCTTAATGATTTATATTCTGCTTTTTCTTGTTGACCTCTACAAGTTTTTTTTTACAGACAGACTTGCCTCCGCAACAGATGGCCTGGTGTGGATTGGACAGTGTGTTACTTTATTTAGATGATGTACTTCTTATGGTTGGCCCTTCTAAGGATTGTGTGAGGTACTTCTATGATGAACCTGTATTTCTCATTCCCGAATGTGATGGAGTCAGGATATTATCTAACACAGCTATGGAGCTTCTGCAACGGGTGCCTGAATCAACTGTTTCTATTTTTAAGATAGGAAGCACAACACCTGCGTCTTTGCTGTTTGATGCTTTGGATCATTTTGATAGGCGAAGTGCTAAGGTATCACCCACTTTCTTTTTAAAAATTTTTAACCTCCCTGCTAGACCAGACGACTTAAATTTTGTTAACTAAATTTTTCTGTTGGCCAATTTTTGGATTTTGTCAGCCTCTTAGTTTCATCTGTTGTGTTTAGAGGTGTCAAACGGGCTGTGCCATGCCGGCACTGCCCATTTTGACCTTGCCATCGGGCGGTCACCAGACACGACTTGACTCATGACCCTTAGCCGGTCCTTGATCCCGGGCCAGTGGATGATGCCATTGGGCCAGACACATGGTTCATGTGTAGTCCTGCACGAGGCATGACTCGCCTCTTGTGCCAGCCCAGCATTGCATTAATTGTGTCATTGGGCAGCACGGCCCAGCAGATGTGTAAATGGGCATGACAGAGTGCCCGGGCCCATGTTGGGCGGACCCTCGGCACAATTTGTGCTGTGCCGTGTCGAGGGTCTTCGGCCCACATGTCGTGCTAGGCATGACCTGGGTGCTTGGCACGTGGGCACGTCATGGGAGATGATGCACCGAGCTATGCACGACTGCCGGTGCAGCAACGCCTGACGGGTGACGGTGGCGTGGCGGCATCAACCTTAATTTTCATAATTTTATCTTAACCTAAAACAAGCATGACCCAACCTGAACCAGCCCAAACCATGGCTGATTTTGGGCTGTGGGCCATGCCGGGCCTGCCCTCAAGTGAGCCGTGCCTGTCATGGCACACCAGCCCATATGGGCCTGAAAAATGGCCCGTCCCAGCCCGACCCGTTTGACACATGTATGGCTCCAGGACTATGCTCGGTTATGGATCGTACCATGCTGAGCCAGGCACGGTTGAACCAGGCCGTGCTGTGGGCTTTGCCAGGCCTGCCCGGCCCGGTTGACACCTCTAGTTGCATTCGAATGTTAATATTTGACAGTGACTATATTAGCTGTCTATTTGCTTTTTTTTATTTATTTTTCGTATTATATAGTTGAGTTTGTCATTTGAAGATTTATAGCAATTCCCTCACTAATAATAATATTTTTTAATTTCATTTTGGGTGCTAGGCAGATGAGAATTTGAGATTGATTCGTAAATCATTGGCTATTGCTGTAGAAGTATGCATCGATGCTGCTGGGAATGAATTTTTGGTTTCTCGTCAAAGAAAACTCCTTAGAGCTGCAAGCTATGGCCAAGCTTTTTGCAGGTAATCTAGGATTGTGCGTGTATGAGCCTTTAAGATATAATCATTTTTTAGATATGTAAAAGAATTTAAGTTTATTGTATAATTAAATGTTTGTATCAACCCGCAGGTTGTGATTGACATTAAGTTGAGGTAATGCCGTCTGTAGTTATTAAAGGTGCAACTTAGGCACGTCTAAAGCCCAAGCTCCCCCATACCTAGGAAAAAGTGCTTGGCCTGGCTTTGACTCCACCATGACAACGCTCATTTTTTAGCCTCCTATCTATATTATTTAAGCTCTTTCTATATGAGTAGTGTTTTAAATTTATTTTTGTCTCTATTCAAAGTTCTAAATATTATTGAGTTATTTATTTATTATTAAAATTTGTACTATTTTTTATTTTTTTTAGGTAGAGGGATATTCATAGTAAAAATATGTGTTGTCATAGTTCAAAAAATAGTTATTATTTGTTCAAGAAATATTTATTATTCTTTATGTCTTAACATGATATTAGAGCCAATTTGGTTTTTATAATTTTTTTTTTTGGATTTTAAAAGGTGGTGTTGTCATTGTTCACTATTGGAGTTGTTAAAAAATAATTGACATCAAAAAATATTTGAATTATTATGGTGTTAATATATGACTTGAATTTTCTTTTCTATTCAGCTAATTTTTGAGGAAGAGTTTGGTCCAAGCCAAAATTTTAATATGCTATTAAAGATTTTGGTCCACCTACTGATATTAGTCTTGCGAAGTCTATGCATCAGATGTCCAGCCCTGGGTGTGGGGGTAGTGTTAAAAAGTGACCGACATCAGAAAAATTTTGAAGGGTTAACATGCATAATGTATTTGAGGTTTAGACATGCAAAACAAGTGATGAGAAGTTCCTTATAATGTACTTACTATTGAAGGATTACACATGCATAATTTCCATTGGTATTTAAATTCCAAAGGTTGCATACTTATTTTAAAACTTAGATCAATGCCCTAACTACTTTCTTTCTCTACAATGCGATTATCTAGATACTCATAGGCAAGAGAAGTTCTGTACTATGTATTTGTTTTATGAGTCATTTTATTAAAAAAACATAATTTTAATCTTATTTGTTATTGTTCAAAAATAATTTTACATTATTAATTGACTTCTAAAAGAATTTTTTTAGAAATTTAATGAAATAATATTTTTTTTATTGCAGGGAATTCTATTAGATATTTGAATATCATTGGTTATTTTCTCATTTAATTTTTACTTGGTCACCTAGCCTAACTTGTTTTGGTAAGAAATCATTCTATTAGATATACACATATTACATGTCTAAGGATCCAATTGGGCTATTGCTAATAATAAGTTTTAATATTTTGTAATTGTTGTTGATAATTTTAGGTTGTATTTCTTTAGGATTATTATCTTTTATATTTATTTATGTTTTTCTTTTATTTTTATATTTTTTACTTTATGGATGAGAGTATCTAATATGTGAATTGGCCCAATTTAAGATGAGTGTTATTTACTTCCTCTTTTATATTTTATTTATATATTGTGTGTTTAATAATTATTATTATTATTTTATTTTTTTTTGGTTTACATTTGTTATTGTGTTAGAGTATTGATTATTATAAATCATGTGTAAGAAGCTAGTGTGAATTGCACAAAGGTGGGCATAGTAGGTGCATGGTAGGCATGCACAATAAGTATTAATTGCATAATAAGCACACAACAAACCCTAGGTGCACAATAAACCTTAGGCACACACTGCATCACAAAAGCACAATATTCATGCAATAAGAAAAAAAAGGTAGAATTGTGTCATAATTTGCCAATGGAATGTATGATTCCACCTTATTATTGGTGTCAATATTTGTGTGTGACTACTTATTATTTGTATTATTCAAGAGAAAATGAATATGATGCCAATTTACAAATATAAGAGTTTCTTTTGATAGTGCATATATTATAGGAAGAGTAATATACCAGAAAGATTTGTTGATATGTATTTTTTGAGAGGAGACTAAGAACACTACGAAGTATTAAGAGAAATAATTTATTATATCATGTACTTCTCATTTATCATTTATTATATCTCTTGTGATTCTTTTTATTTCAGACTTTTAGATTATTGATTTACGACCCAATAGTCATCATATCACAAGTAGTTGTTCTCTATTCATAATCTATTTTTCTTGTTTATAGAACATTGTGCTAGTTAATGATAAATAATTAAAATGCATTGATTATAGTTATATTTAATTTGATATTTTATTATTTTTTTGCATATTATTTTTATTTTTGGTTATCTTATTAATTTTATTTATGGGAGTTTACTTTCAAAACAATTAAATTATAACTTTATTTTTTATTGATCTTGTTTTATGTGACTGAAGAATTTTGTGGAAGATTTAATTTGGCATTAAGCTTAGTAGTAGATGAAATGTTTTTACTTATATGATCATATAGATTACTTGGTATTTGAATGTTGAATTATACCTAAAGCTATCAAATGGGCTGGCAACTTGGGCTTGGCCTAAAGCAATGTCCAACTCAGTCACTTAGCTTGACATGGCATGGTCTAGAACCATGCCTGGGCTCATTTCGTGTTGTACCTCGTGTCTGGCCAGGCATGCCCTGGTACTTTATCCCAAGGCATGGTTCTTTGGCACGACCCAAATTGTGCCCCGCCGCCCGGTCCCGGATCGCCTGACCCTAATCTTGGGTGGGTTTACGGACTTCATAGTCTCAAGTCTGACATATTGAACTCCAAACATGACCCCAATGCCCAAAGCCCCGAATGGATGTTGCCAAACCTTCGGTTGTTTGATTCTAGAAGCTGAAACTTTTGGAATATGTAATCGTTGGGTCGGTACGACGGTCAAACCGACCCAACAATCCAAAAAAACAAATTAAAAAATTCATGTTTTAAATTTTAGTTGTGGATTCGTCGCCCCCAATGGCCAGGGGAAAAATCCGATGGCTATAGTGATTTTGCCCCTTTAATTATTATAAAATATTAAAAAATTGAAAAAAAAAAGATGTAAAAAAACTTACTTTTTTATAATCAATATATTCACCCTCCCTCTTTCATAATTTCTATCTTATATCTTTCTTATTCTATTCGTCTTTCTCTTTTTTTCTTAGCTATTGTCTCTCTCTTTATCTCTTGGTCTCTCGCTCTTCTTTCAATTTTGACTTTTGGGACTCGAGTGTGGAGTGCGAATTGGCGATTGCGGTGTGGATATCATAAAACAAATGAGATTCTATGTTTTATGGGTATTAATTTTTAAATTTTGTTTAGTTTAGTTTTTAAAATTTTAATTTTAATTAAAATTTTTAGTTTAATTATTATTAATTAATATATTATTTTAAAAACAAAAAATAAAATGTAATTAATAAACTAATAAAAAATTAAAATGATAAATAATAATTTTAATGATAATAATGAAATTAATTTAAAAGTAAACACTGAAAATTTTAATATAGATAATGATAATCCTATGGAAATGTCCGAAGCTACCAAAATTTTATTTTCTTCGGTCGTCTCGACTTAAATATCTAAAAAAATAAAAAATTAAAAGAAAATCAATAATTTTGATTCACTTTAATATAATATAACATAAAAATATTAGGGGTGCCGATGAATAGTCATCACAATATAAATTTATAAAAAAATATTAACTTATAAAAATTCATGTGATACTGGGTAACTTAAGAGGCATGTCGAATAATATATCAAAAAATATGGTGCAATAAACCTAGGTAAATCTAATTCAGTGGTGGATTTTTTGAGGCTGGATTCAATTTAGTCTCAATATTGACTCTATTTATATACCGCAACGAGTTAGGGATAGAAGACATGTTTAAATTGATCATCACGTTAGGTCTTTTGATTAGATTTTTTGAGGATCCAAAAATAATCAGTATCATGCAGACTTATTTTTAGTTTGCATATTATAGGCTTCTTAGGTATACATCCAGGAATGATATACTAAACTATAATAACTTCGAAAAAAAATATTAATTAATGAATTTAGGGCATATAGTGGAGTAGTGTTTATGACGGCTGATATTTTAATTAGTCACGATGATGCATTTTATGCATGTCCTACCAACCACTATGTAGATTCAAAATGTATACTAAATAAAAAAATATTAGGATTCTCAAAAATATTTCATCCTCATGATGACCCGACTATTTATGAGTTCATTATCAGAATTCAAAATAAAATATATAGTATTATATTCGATAATGCATCTAATAATGAAATAATAATTAACATATTTGTTAAGTTTATTAGAGATATACGATTAAGAGAGAATTTTGAAGTTAGTTGCTTAGTTTTAAAAGGCATTTTTCAGGCGTGCCTCAACACGAGGCTTTCTAAAAAAGCCTCAAGATGTTAAAATAAATGTGCAACATACTGAAAGTGTACATTTTCTCTGGTGAAGCTTCTTGAAGGCGCAAAGGTGTACACTTTTTTTTTGCCTAATCGGAAGAGGCGTACGCTTCATGGGAAGGTGATACATCACTAAATTCTATTGAAAATGGAGGGAAAAAAATGGTGTGAATTTGGAGGTGGGGACATAATTGCTTGTTGCCACATAAATCTAAGTCCGAAGGCTAGTTTTGAAAGACTGTGCTTGGGTGAAAAAAGGGTGCAAAAAGATGAAAAGAGAAAAAAAAAGAGCAACATCAGCACTGTAAATGAAATGGAAGAAGGCAAAAGGAGGAAGAAAAGGCAGCATATGGCAAAAGAAGGGGGAAGAAAAGGCAGCACATGGCAAAAAAAGGGGGAAGAAGAAAGTAGCGTATGAGGGAAAAAGAAGGGTTGGGGGGGGGGGGGTAAAGACAAAAAGATAAAAAAGAAACGAGCAAAAAAGGGGAAGAATAAGACAAAACGAAAAAGGAAGGGCACAAAGAAAAAGAAAAGAGTAAAAACAAGAGGACAAAAGACAAAAAATGGAAAAAATAATTGGCTACAAGGTTCAAATTTATAATATATATATATATATATTAAATAAATAAAATATGGCTATTGGCATATATGATATATATTTTTTGTAATATATTTTTATTTTCAAAAAAAAAATAAATCTAGCAATGGTTTTCACATAAAAATATATTTTTAGAAAAAATAAATTTAATCATTTTCATATTATTTTTTGATAATTATTTTAAAAAAATTACATTAAAGTAATTTTTAAATTTATAATGATACAATTATAATAAATTTATAATGAAAAAATAAATTTAAATTTTTAATTTGATAATGATAAAATTATTTTAATTTTATTAAAATTTAATATATTATAAAATATTTTAAATTTATTTTATTTTATTTTAAATATATTATAAAATATTTATTAATTATTTTTATAGTCAGAAAAAGCTTACGTCTCAATGCTTCGAGGCTTATGTATTGTTTTATAAATATGAAAATGCCTTACGCAATACTTTTGCCTTTCAAAATATTGATTAGATAATGTGTCACGTTGTTAACCTGATAGTACAAACGAGATAAATATTGTTTCTCTCTTTTAGAAAATATATGTAACTCACTATAATTTCTTTCTACGTCTCATCGACAACATGAGTTTGGTAGTCTATTTTTTTGCAGGTATAAAGAAGAAAAAATTTTAATTGGATGGGAGATATCATTTGAATTATATATATCCTGATATTAGTGTTATGTGTTGGATATGAATTCGTGATATCTGACTACGTCAATAGTAAGAGTGACGAACCTATTATGGATGATACTGACTGAACTATAAAAATTTTTTTTATGAAATTTCTAAAGATTTTTTAAGATATGTAATATTCAGATGCATATGTAATATTAGTAATATGTTTAATAAGATTAGAGATGACTCGACATTTATCGATGTGGCTGTACAAATAGAAACTAAGTACTTAAATTACTAGTCTACTATTTCATCTCTTTATTGTCTGGATATCTGTATGGATCCTAGGATCAAGGTGAAATGGATAGAAAATATTGACTTACATATCCCTGTTCATGAATCAGGAAGATCAACTTGAAGGGTTGATACACGAGAAGTTGACTGAGTTATTTTCATACTACGATACTAAGTATGGTAGTAGTAGTATTGAGACTCTGAGTATGGACATTGATAACATATTCGAAGATGATGACTTCTCTATTTAGTAGCGAGAGAGAAATGATAGGGTGGATCATCAAATAGGAGCGAGCTATCTCGGTACTTAGATATCGTTTACTGTTCAATCTTATCACATATCGATAATAAGAATCTTGTATTTTATATTGATGAAAACATATGAGTCCACCTATCCCATGTTTTCTAAGATTACTCAGGATCTACCGACTCTTCTGGTGTTGAACGTAGTATCAGAGTATTTTTTATATTGCAGTGAATATGAATTTAGTTAGGAAATCGAGATTATGGTTTGATATTGTTTGAGATATTAGAATACTTGAATGATTGGGAGGATTCGAGCTTAGACATCCAGGATCATGCTGCAACTGCAGCAAGAGCGGAGGAGTTGATTGTTGATGTTAACTCGTGAGACTTTGATGACGATTGACGAATGAGATGAAATTGATGCATTGAGCTGAGCTTACTTATTTATTTTTGGATTATTTTTATTTATTTATTTTTGTCATTTAATGTTGAGGCTTGAAATTATTATTATTTTTTGTTATTATGTTCTTTGTTTATTCAGACACTGATAAGATTCATGTTTTATGTTTAATTATTTATGAGTTTATCTTTGATATAATATTTTTTATCTTTTAATGATTTAATTTTGATCTTACTATATTATTTTGTAATTTGTTCGTGTTTTTATTTATTAATTATGAGTTGTGACTTGTGATAATAGTTTTATTTTTTTTATTAACAGGCCAAAATGGTCATACCTGGCATGATCTGGCCCGACTCGACAAGTCCATACATGACTTTGCTCGAACCAGGTAGAAGGTGAGTTGGCGAGCCATGCCAGCACTTCTCAAGTTGTGTCATGCCAGGCATGCCACCAAAAATTAGGCGGGGGCATCCAGGCCTGACCCTTTTGACACCTCTAATTATACCATTGATCTATTATATATTTATTTTCAAGCAACAGCGCAAGAGGGGGTTGTTAAGCTACTTGATCTCTTATCCTAGTCAAGCTAAGAATATTGAAATATACTATTAGAAATGTTTATATTATAGAGTGTGAGACTTATTAATTAGAAAAATAAATAATTTTTTTTTTATTCTACATGTTATATTTCAGTAAGAATCTATTTGACTTGATATATTTAGTTGTGTGAGAACTTAATAGAGATGAAATTCGATATAGATTTAGATATTGCATCATATTTATTAATGATTATATATGTATTACATTACTAGTTATTTTTTATTTCAGATCATATATTTTTTAATTTTTTATTATTTTATAAAAATAAAAAATTAATTTAATAAGAATAAAAAAAATATTAGGATTGATAATACATTATAGTATATATCTGATAACCTCAATACTTATTGTACTGATAATGCGATAATATGCTTAGCTCTATATGTTATCATACTCTGATAGAATGATGTAGAAAAGTAAAATAGACATTTGATTAAGACAACCTAGATACTTTTTTTAGTAAACATGTTTCAAAGTATTTTTAGAAATATATGATCATAATTCATACCATCTTATCAATGTGATGCTTTCTTATTCTATTTCTCGTCATGTACAATTTGAATTCTTATATTATGAAAAAATATTATTCAACTTGCATACCAAAGTCTTTAGGAGAATTAATAATAAAATATTTTTTCTCAGACATGATAAGATATTACTCATGATAAAATATATATTTCTTTATTTTTCTAATATCAAAAAAATGGTATAAGTATTATTCATTTGAAATTGATAAATTATTAATGAGTATTGATATTATATTTTTTGAGCATGATTTATTTTTTAATGAGCCTAAAAAAATAAAAATTAATGAGATAAATTTTGACATATTAATCTTTTTTTGCCACTCTATAGTTTACATTATGTCCCCAGTTAGGAAAGAGTCGCTAATCAATTTTATTTGTTTTTATTGGCTTACATTATAATAATTTTTTATGGAGTCTTTGTACTACCGTTAGGTATAAAACATATTGATTTTAAAGATAGTTTTTCATGGAAAGGGAATCTTTTGAGTCTTGTTGATTTGGCAATTCTCGAGTCTATTTCGGTACTATCTCATGATTGGTTAGGAATGATGAGATTTGGATTTGATTGTCGACGTCTTAGTTTATTTTAGGAGGGGATACATGTATTTTGTTCCCAACAAAGGTGAGTCTCTCAAGAAACTAGATGATCATATACTTGATTTTTTAAATCTTGATCTTTATATTTTTTTTTTTGGAAGAAACAAAGTTGTATTTTGTTGCAAATTTTCATATTATTTTTATTTTTTGTTTTGTATTTTTGACGGGTGTACCTAATTTATGAATTATCTCAATTATATTTAATTAATTTATAAGGATATTTGATGTGTAAATTTTAATTATAGTGTTATTATATATATATTTTCAATGTTTTTTTTGTAATATGATATTAGAGCAAACTTAGAAAAAAAATAAACCATGAATTTGTGGATATTATGTGGTGCTTCCTTGATATTTTTTGTTGCTGTTGATGTGCATATCCTTTTCAATTTGAGTTGTAGTAGGCACATTTGGTGTTGGTAGGAAGTGTGTTGTGGTTGT
This sequence comes from Sapria himalayana, assembly GCA_029783825.1. Classification (NCBI taxonomy): domain Eukaryota; kingdom Viridiplantae; phylum Streptophyta; class Magnoliopsida; order Malpighiales; family Rafflesiaceae; genus Sapria; species Sapria himalayana. The sequence continues at coordinate 232,834 of JAREIK010003680.1, forward strand.
AGTAGTGGCAGGTGGTGTTGGTAGCAAATGAAATCATTAGGTGAGTGATGGTATCAATTGCTTTCATGTGGTGGTGGTGTGTTGTGGCACGCTATGGTGGTTTAGGCCAAAACCCTAATTGAGATTTTGGAAAAATTATAAAAAATTAGAAGTCAGGGTTTGCAAAAACACTAATTTGTTATAGTTTTATTTTTTGTTAGGAGAAATTATAATTTTGTGGTATAGTGAAAGATTATGGTATTAGAGATATAAGGGGGGGGGGGGGGGGGGGGTGGGAATCTTAATTTAATGAATCAATAACAAGAGGATGAGCTATACTAGAGATAATTATTAGATATTATATCTAAAGAGGATTCCAAAAATTTTATAAATTACTAAGAGAGACAGACCAACTATCACTGCTATGCATGGGCTCTAATAGAATTCATCCACAATGATACTTATATTTACTAGAGATATGTATAAAAACTTTTCTTTAAGCTAGTAACAAATCATTTCATTCTTTTATATATCACTTGGTTTTCACTCGTACACTCAATTTAAATTTATGGATTGTTTACAAATAACTTAAATACTCATATAACTGATAATTATATTATATTCATAATGTTTTTTTTGTTATGAAAATATTATTGAAGTCAATGATAAATATTTGAAATTTATTAGGCATTGTAGTATTTAATTTGAATATATTATTTTTTGTCTTATTTATTTTTTATTATCTTGTTAGTTATTATTTGTAAATTCTTTTTTCAAACAATTCATCCCTAATTTTATTTTTAATTTAATGATGTTTATTTGCATGATCAGTAGATTATAAAAAATATTCTATTAAAGATTAAACATGATGGATTATATCTTTTCTCTTTTTCATAATATATATTTTTAGATATTAAGGTATGATGCATTATTTATTTGCGCATTTTTAACTTGGTCATCTATTATTGATAAAATCGAGAATATTTTATCTTAGTCATATGTTCATTTCTAAACAATTGACTATTCTAAGTTTTAATACATAGGTAGAATTTAAGGTAAAAAAGATAGTTTATTTACTAGATATTTTGGATTAGATATTTAATTGAAGAGTTCAAATATTTATTTTATATATTTTTTTATTTTTTTATTACCGTGACAGTCATACAATGAGTCATGTAGCTTATAATTTTGATGTTTTATGAGCGAATGGACTATATAGAAGTGAATTACTTCTTTTTTAGAAAGTAGTTTAATGATAATAATATTGCTACAATATATGTTTATACAATAGAACGATTAGTTGATTTCGTCATTAAAACTTAAAAGATATATTAGTTTATCTTATTCTTTCTTCAATATTATTATTCTGGATATTATTGCACTACCTCTAGATATGATGTAATATTTTTTTTTTCAATTGTGTTTATCTTTTTTCTTTTTATTTTATTATTGAGTTTATCCTAATTTATGAGCCATCACAATCTAATTAGAGGCTCTTCATAGTCTCTTGTGTATGCCATTTAGATATTGATTGAGTTTCATAATTTTTATAATTATTAGTTGTTACTTTTCTCAATGACTATTTCTCATGAGTGATAATGTTATTAAATATGCCTGCAAATAATTTAATATTTTTAATTTAAAACTAGAGATGCATTAAATGTTGTGTGGGAATATGGCTACAAAGTGAGACTATAAAGAGAATATATCACTTTTATTTAATATAAAAATGTTATTTAATGCTTTTTGGGTATTATATTTTTGGCTTAAAATTATTTAATTAATCAAATATCTTTGTTTGTTATTATTCTTTTAGTTTGATTATCATATTTAATTTTATGTCTGTGATTTATTATTTGTTGTTTTTTTAATTATGCATTATAGGTGGGAGCACCAAAACTATGATATATCCAATTCTACTAGCTCCTTGTATAAGGGCTTAACTTGTATATACTTAGATTATGATGTGCATGTAAGAGTATATAAACTCTGGTGGGAACAAATCTTTTGGCATGTAAGTGTATAAAAACCCAAAAAAGTGGGGTACTTGTACTATTCCAGCATAGTGCAAGTGGTCGTGAGTGCTATAGTGCGCACCACCATGCATTATTGTAACACTCATATGTGCGATAGTTTGTGATGTTCATTGCGTCGACATTGTGAAGAGATGGTGTAGCCTATTTTTGGTCAATGCTGCATCCTTGGACAAGTGTTTTTTTGGTGCTTATTTTTAAGCAAAAAATGTGCACTGCAATAGTGTTTTAAAGTTATTGTTTCTAGGTAGTAGGTGCAATGTGGTATTTTGGTTGTGTGAGAAAGAAATTGATATTTTTTTTAGTCAATGTTTCTAATTATGAAACCTAATTTCGAATTGGGGGAAATTGTGATTTTCCCAATTTTTTAGCTTTTGTATTGACAAATTTTTGGCTTCATACCCAAATTTGTGTTTTGATTTAAAGGATATATTTGTATTCTGGTTAGTTTTGTGACTTATTTTTTATTTAGTTTGGAAACCAAAATTATTTACATTGTAGTATTAGTTGGAGCAGAGGCAGGGATGAGAGAATCTCATTTCACTATATATATATAAAAATAATAGGAGAATGAGTCAAATCAGAGATATTGAGTATTATTTTTAGAAAGAAGATCGAGAATACTATATAATATTGAGAGAGATAAAATGATTATCAAAACTATCCAAGAGTGCTGACAATGTCTTCTCCTCATAATTTCTATTGAAGGTGAATACTAGGGATTCCTTTGAAACAAACAACAATGGTCCTTTTCCAACCTCTAAATACTATAATTTTTGTATAGCTTTCATCCACTTAAAGCTTATGGATTTTTGATCAGAAGTTAATATCTACAATATTTGCAATCATTTTTTTAAATATATTTTCTTATTCTTTCTTAAATCTCATGGTAGCCAATAATAATTCTTCAAAATTCATTGAGTATCATGATGTTCAAATTAATTCCTTTTTTATTTTGTTTGTTTTGTTTATTTTAAATTATTGTTAGTCTTTTTTATTTGAATTATTTTTTGAGATAATTCCATTCTAATTTTATTTTTTTTTCTTTTAATATTTCTTTGTATGATTGAAATATTTTAAAGATTTTATTTGGGATTAAACAAGATGGACTATATTTTTTCTATTATGTGATAGAATCCTGTGGTAAAGATTTAAGTGTATTGGACCATTTAATTTTGTATTGTCAATTTGGTTATTTATTAATATTTAAAATGAGAATATTTTACACTAGTCTTAATCAGTATTTTTAAAAGCATTAATGAGGTGCACCTTGATGCAAGACATTGAGAAAATGCCTCCAAGCTTCTAGCAAAATGCAAATAGCATCGAAGATGTATTCCTTCTCTGCCAAGGTACAGGCAAGACGTAAAAACATATTCTTTCTTCGCTTTCTTAGCCAAGGTGTATGCCTCACAAAAATCTAGAAATGAAAATTGAAAAAACTAAAATTAAAAATGTAAAAGAAAACATAATGAATTTGTAAGTAAGTACTTAAAATTTAAGTTATAAATTTGCTTAATTTAATAATAGATTTATAATGTTTTGATATATTTAATACATTATGTTAGCTTCATGTGGAGATAAAGACAGAAAAAGATTTTAATTTATCTCTAATTCGTGAAGATGAAAATTTAAATTAAATGAAAAGATTTGATAATTAGAATATTTTCACTATTAATTCATTAGATGATGATAACGTTGATATTGAAGAAGATAAATTGTGTTAAAATATTAAAGTTTAGAACTAATATTATGTTAACTTATTTTTTAAATATATGATTATGGAATTATGGTGACATTTTGAAATATTTTTTATTGCTTGAGTAAGTTAATATTCTTTATGTGATGTATAGAAGTAGTTATATGTTATTTTATTTTAATTTTCATATATTATAAGATAATTATTATATAATATTTGTTATCACAAAAGGCTTATGCCTCAATCTTTTGAGATTTATGGCTCGCTTCACAGATACAAAAATTCTTCGTAGTATATTTTTATCTTTGAAAATATTGGTCTTAATATTTCTACCTTAAAATATGCAACATGTTAATTAGGAAAGTTGCATGAGCTTTAAATCCTACTTGTTAGATTGATGTAAGGACATATTCACTCTGATATATTTAGACATATGAGGATCTAGTAGAGATGCAATCAGAGAGAATTTTAAGTATTTGATCATCTTTATTGATGACTGCTCATGGTATACATGGATATTGTTTTTTGTGTTAAATTACTTATTTTTTTTTATTTTTTAGATATTTTAAAAAATTATAAAAAAATTATTTTATAAAAATATTTAAAAAATATAGAGTAATAATGTATTAAAATATATGTCAGATATAAAGTAATAATGTATTCTAAATTATTTTTGTGACGATATGATTTTATTCACAACCTATTTCATTAATTGATATATATCATTTCTTATCATGTATATTGTAAAAAGATTATTTAGATTGTATATCATAGATTTTAAAAGTACTTGCTTTGTTTATAATTTTTCCATAGGATGAGATAAAGTGATACTCATGGTTTTGAGATATATATTTTTTAGATACTCTAGTATTTAAAAAGAATATAAATATTTCCTATTAGAAATAATAGGATTTTTGTGAGTGTAGATATTATTTTTTTCGAGTAGTTTTTAGTGAGCCTAAAAAGAATAAGATTTTAATGATATATTCCATTATTTTTTTCTTACTTTTTAGTAGTCTCACTTAGATTTTCGGCTAGGTGAGAGTTACTTGTCCAATTTATTTGAAATTATTAGTTTATATTATCATGATATTCCTATAGAGTTATCATATATACCAACAAATACATATGATGCTGATTTAATAGAGAGCAAGGTATTCTAAGAGTGGAAATCTTTCTCGAGTTTAAAAAATGCAGTTGCTCACGAGTCTATCCTAGTTCAAGCTTATTATAAGTTGAAGATTAGGAGATTTGACCATGTAGTACTTAAAGGCTATCCTATGAGGAGAGGACATACACATCTTGTTGTACATGCATCTTGTCTATTTCTTATTTTTTTACTACTTTTTTCATGGTAGTTGGATATTCATATATTTTTTTTCAGATGTATTTTTTTATTTATGGTGATATCTGTTCATATTGGAAGTGATAAATATTTATTCTAATAAAACTTGAGAATTAATATCACTACCTGCTATAAGATTTGTTGTTGGTTATATGTGGGGTTTCACTGTAAAGATGAGTAAATTTGAGAAAATAGATTGCCCTAAGACGAGATGTATAGTGAGGGAGTTCACTCAAATATTTAATATGAATTATTATGATATTTTTGCTCAAATAGTTAAAATAGTTTTAATACAGATTTTTATTTTAATGGTTCTCACAAATATAAGATACATCAGTTATATGTGAATAATATTTTTTTGTATGATGTTTTAGAGGAGGTGTATATGAAATAGCTATCTGGGTTTTGACCAACATTGTTATGTACAGTTTGTAGATCGTGAAAGATATTGTAGGTCCGATATAGTCACTAATAATATACTTTCTAAGATTTTCATAGATAATTATTTTTTTAGGTTACACAAGTGTGTTATTGATTTTTTTTTGTTTTTTCAAAAGAAATTTTATGTCTTGATTATTTTACTTGTGTATGCTGATTATTTTCTAATTACAGAGGATACTGAATTGAGAATCTCCCAACTCAAGGAGTATATTCAATCATAGTTTTAGATGAATAACTTTGCAAGACTTAGATATTTTTTTTTGGTATAGATATAACTACTCTCGGAAAATATTATCTTGTCACATAGGAGGTATGTGATTGATAATGTTACATGAGTTGATTTTTTATGTCGTACTCTATCATATAAACCTATTAATGAAAGTATAAATTGTTTATTTGAATTGACTCTTTTAGTTGACTAACTAGCTTCATGAGAATCATGAGAAATATTAATTATATAATAATAATAATTATTATATTAGATTCTGCCTATTCAGTTAGTATAGTTAGTTGTTTTCTAATTTTTTGTGGTAAGTTCATCTAAATACAATTCTTCATATACTGATGCATGTAAACAACCTACATGACTTGTGATCTTTTTTAGCAATTATATACAATTGTAGTTAGCCAGTAATTCACGTTCTAGGTGGACAAAAAAATTGCATTAAGGTGAGTTTTACGAAAAAATTTTATATTTTTATTGAATGTAATCTTGACTCATGAAAAAGTTAAAGGTAGATGATTGTTTTGAGATTCAACATAGAGATAATCTTTATTTATGAGATACTTTGGATCAGATACCTATTTGTGGAGATTAATATCTATTTTTTTCTCTCACTACTTTTACCATGACAATTAGATTATGAGATGTATAAATTTCAATCTAATCTTTTATGAGCGAATGAAGTACAAACAAGTGAACTGTTTATATCTGAGACAAAAAATATATGATGTGACCATTGCTGCATTATGTATTCAAATAGGAGATTATTCAATGGACATCTTCATTAAGACCTAGTTAATCTTGTTCTTTTTTAGTTAGACTTGAAAATAAATAAAGAACATATGATATTCAACATTTACTTACTTATGTCCTTTTTTTACTCAAATCTCTTCTTTGTGTATGTTTATTTTTCTATTTAATGATTCAAACTAGTACATTCAAGTCCCTTTTTTAACTATTATTTTATTTATGTTAGTATTCATTCTTCATAGCATACCGGTTAGTATGTATGAGATTATTTGATTAGAGAAAAGGAAAAAGAACTAGAGACGTATCTATAAGAAATTAGATAAAAATTATACATAAAAATTCAATAATTAAAAGTGAACATGATTTTTTTAATTGAGTTGATTGAAAAATGTGATTCAAATAGTCGATCCTAAGTAATTGTGATAATAAAACTTGGTTGATGATGATAATGGTTTTATTCAGGTTAGTAGTCACGGATCATAAAATACATGTCATTTCTTTAATAAGGCCTAATATATTATTTCTTATTTTTTAGAAGAGTTCACACCTCCATGCCTATTAGTTTCTTTGTAAAATTAGTCATGGCGGAGATGTTAAAGTATTCAAGTTTCATTTGTTGGTGAGAGAATATATTGTGATACATGATGTTACATAGTTCTATACTTTTATTTTTCTCATACAAAAGTATCATCCTATATAAATTTCTCATTTAATTTCATCTAGAAGATCTGATACATCATAATAAAACCTGATTTTATGGAGTGTATTTTTCAACTTTGGCATAAAGAATCATCTGTCCTTTACATCCAAGTTAATTCTCTTTTCAATATTAATCATTGACAAAGTTGGGCAAATAATTTCAGCTTGGGCAATACAAAAAAAAGTGGTAACTCTAAATAAAAAAGTGTGTTATCCATCTTTAAAAAACATATTGGAGTTTTCATTTTTTTTTCTTTATGCCTTTAATGTTCTTGATTGTAAAATTTTTAATATTTACGGGCTTAAAACAGAAATAGGCTACTGATATTTATCACAAATGAGCAGCAACGTTCAGCGGGACTGCTTTATGGAGATGTGCACGATTTTACGAGTATTAAATGCAGTGCGTGACTCTGAGATTGGTTTCTCTTTAAGCATCCATCAGTACAAGGTTGTTAACTCTTTCTGACAAAGTAACTAATTTTATTGTGGAAATGCTTTTTCCTCTAAGTTATTTTGAACAATTTTCTTCTGGAATATAGGCACTTACTGCTCCTGTTCTGATTAATCGTTTGATTAATGCACACCATCATCTCCTTGCATTACGGATATCAGAGTACCTTGGAATGAATCAAGTATTAGGTGGATTTGTTTCTTTTCATTGTTTTGAATTATGCAGAGTAATTTTGATAGTTAATCAGTCTGATATTTGTTTTCTGGCAAGCATTGAAAGTTATTTTCCATGGTGTTGTGGTGCACTAGTGCTTATCGAATCAAGTCATCTTGATCCAACATACTTTCCTTTTGGTTGCAACTAATGCACCAGTTTTGAAAATATTGTATTATGTTTTTTGTTGAAAATTAAGCCAACAATATAAGAAAAACATCAGAGACTCATACCAAATGACATACTAGTCATGCACTTATAGAATGGGCTTATGGATCAGGGCAGCCCATTTGCTTCCATCATAATTTAAAAACTAAACAAAAAACAAACTAGAAATTGAAAAACTATAACACTCTTTAAAATTGATGTGGAAAGGCTTCTTCAAGTCTTTTTTGAAGATGCACGTTGCATGATATATTGTTTGAATATAAATTATAATAATGATTACATCACAAATTTTTTGTTTGAGAAAAAAATTGTCTATTTTCTATATGTTTTTTAAATTTGTGAAATTCTAGGCTATATTCAACATTTTATTCCTCGTTGTCTGAATGTGATAGTAATGAAAGAAGAAAGTGAATCCTCGATCTGTACAAATAGGTATCAAATCCAAAGTATCTTGCAAATGATCGTCTCTAATTTTTTGAACTTTATATTTATATTGAATCTTGAAATAAATATATGCCTTTTATTTTTTAGGAGACAACTATCTAATAAAATAATGAAATTTATCGTAGGCTTCTTTTTGACACAAGTTGAGGCTGACTATAATTTAAATATATGACTAATTACTAGTGCTCATGATTATTGAAAGAAATCTTAAATCTTGGAGACTTCTTCATATACCCGAGTATGTGAAAAGTTGTATTTATGTGAATTTATCAAGAAGAATCATGAAATAATTATTATATTGATTGCATATGTTATATCTGATTTAATAATATTGAGATGATTAATCTTCCCAATGATTTTTCAGTAAATAATGGAGTCAAATAGAAGGTTCATATTAGATGAGTAATTAATACATAAATTAATTAGAGTATCCATGGTTACACCTAAAGTACTAATTCTGTAAGAATATAAATCATATATGTCATGTGTGATAAAATAATTATTTTCTTGGAGTAAATCACCTTTATTCTAATAAAATATTTGAGTTTTCTAAGTTCTTTATTTGGAATTATGATTGAAAATAGTATTTGGGTTTATTGATTTCTAACTTATCTTTAATAATCAAAAGATTATTCATATATACAATAAATAAAATTATCTTAGAGTCAATTTTTTTAAGGGCAAAAAAAATTTGCTATACTTATATGTAAATTAAATGAGATAATTGTCTGTGAAAAGTTATAAATTAAACTTTTAATAATTACTTTATGTTATATAATATTTTTTGTAATCTATAAATTATATTTGACTATGCTGCTTGAACCCACATAATTGCTCTATTTATATCTTATTATCAATCTTATATTGAAGAAAAATATTTTTTATGTTTAATTAGTGTATCCTCTAATTGAGAGATGATACAAATGAAATAAAAATTCGTACGTAAATTTTCTTGGTCACTAGAGAAAAAAATATCATGATAATTTATCCATAATATCTGTGTAAACCTACTCGTTACATGTCTCATCATTAAACAATCTAGCTTCCCAAGAAATCTATTTTCATAGTGACCACCCACTTGTAGAGGTGTCAACCGGGCCAGGCCGGCCCGGCCCGGCAGGAGGCACAGCACGATTCGCCCGTGCCTGGGCCGGCCCGACATGGAAATTTTCCGTGCCCAGGCTCGTGCCGTGCCTGGCCCGACACGGTATCGTGGCCCATTGGTACGGTACCGTGTCGAAATCAATTTTTTTATATTAGGGTTATGAGAGCGCCAAAACCCTAATTTTTTTTTAAAATTAGGGTTTCGGGCATGCCAAAATCCTAATTTTTTTTAATTTAGGGTTTTGGGTGCGTCGAAATCCTATTTTTTTAAAATTAGGGGTTCGGTGCGCCGAACCCCTAATTTTTTTTAATTTAGGGTTCGTCCGACCGGGCCGAACCCGGCGGATCGTGCCGGGCTCTTGTTGGGCTGAACTCCACAAAATCATGCCGGACCAGGCATCGGCAAGGTACAGTAATCGTGCCATGCCTGCACGAAAGCATGGTCGGGCATGAAAAAAAATGGGCCGGGCCGGTCCGGCACTTCCCTTTTGACACCTCTACCCACTTGCAACCAATACCGTATCTTATTAAAGGTTATGATATTAATTCTCAAGTCTTATTTATTTGAGTGAAAGATATTTATTTTTTTTAGCATGCCCAGTCTAAATTTGGGTGAGCTAATGCCTCATTATGAGATATGAATATTCTATTTTCATCAAGAGAACTAATAAAGGATATAAAAGGTGCATGCATGAGCATGGAAAAATTTATGAGATTGGATGTTGCATATAACTCAATGTATTTCAGAGAGGAATCAAAAGGTTAAGTTTAGAGAGGTTGGCTGTAGAATTATCTGACTTCTTGATAGACCATTCTTTAGTTTGAGCAATTTGTGTATATTTTTTTCTCCCAATATAGTTGCTAACTCTCGTATGGTTAAGTTTCTTTGTTTTTGACTTATTATGCGCATGAACTAGAATACATTCGTGGATTGCTATGTTATATGAATTTAAGTGATATTTTTTCTAGGAATTTTGTTTTACCTAGAGTTAACTAGGTATGTACTTTTGGAACGTATGATTACTTCATATAAGTGCAATTATAAAGTAGACCAAAAAGTTTAAATCTAGACAACTATTTATTTTTAAGCTACTCAACTGATTATTTTCTTTCCTAATTGTAGATTCAAGTGGGACTACATTGGAGTGAGGAAAAGTTAAAAATTTACATGTTTTTTTTTGACTTCTTATCTTTATAGGCTCGCTTAAAACTAAGTCATGCTAAAATAAATAACTTTAGAATATATTAAAATTTTTTCATTCTAGTATAAGTTATTTATATTATTTTTAATTATTAGAGTAATCAAGAAAGTTATATCTCAAACTCATATGTATCTTCTTATCTCATTATGAGGAGAAATCATGAACATAATAAATATCTTAAATATTCTATTAGGTATGTTAAATAATTTTTCTCTAGGATTACAGATCTAAAAGGACATATTTTTATAAAGCAATGAAAATAGTTAGTCGTCGAGGTAATTTTTTGTTAATATTGTATATTCTTAAAAATATTTTGGGACACTCCTATCATAGAGGTAATTATTCTTTCATTTTGTAATCTCATTTATGGGCCGTGACTATAAAAAGAATCAATTGTGTAAATTTTGAATAATATTCAATCGTCATTATTATAATCATGCAAACTTTATTCTAATTATTTGAGGTTGACACTTGAACAAAAATAAATAAAATTGACAATGTACCTAAACTTTTCTCGGGTTTTATCAATATTAGGTCTCTATATATTTGAGTATATTATTTTAAAGATTTATAATTTATGCCAATATGATATTTATGATAAGATGCTCTGATATATTTTTTAATTAATATATCACATATTTTAGGATATAAATATCTATAAGATAAAATTATATTATTTTCAACTTGGCTAGTGATAGATGACTAAGTCAAGAATACACAAGCAAAAAATTCAAAATACTCAAATATTCAGCATGACAATTGAGAATAACTAAAATATTAGGATAAAATAAATGATTAATTTAAATATTATCATATTTAATGATTTCTAAAGGTTTGTTCTTGAATATCATAATATTAAATGAATACACAAAATAATAAAAAGAGAATGAATATTAATAATGTGACTATTGACTCATGTATTGACAATTCAGAAGTTTGAATTAAGAGAATGAGTAACAAAATCATTATAACCTGAATAATGAGAAATATATTTTTCTTTTTCAAAGAAGAGTTTTATTTATTATTCTTAAATAAGTATTATAATGGATGAATTTTATGAGTGAGGATTTATCATGCACTTGGTCTTTCCTTTTGAAATAATTAGTGAAGAAAATTTTTGAAATATTCATTGATATATCTATAAATTAATCATAAATAGCAAGTATCGATATATTATGTAAAATTATTATTTTTTTTCTTGGTTGATACTCACATAAAAATATACACCGATATCTTTGATATCTGATATATCCATAAAATTTATGTACCGATATATCAATCAAAATTAATATTATATCATTAAAATATCTATTAATACTTCTATCTGTTGTGTGTTTTATTCCTCCAATGTGTATTATAGGAAGAATCTATTGTATTTGTATATTGATGCCATATCACAGCTCCCTCATTTGATAATACTAGTGGATTGATGTCACTTTCACTTTTTGACTAATTCTTCTTTTTTTAGTACTTGTGTTTGTTACATGTGTTTTTCGCATATTGTACACGAGTGTCTAGAGTATTGTGTCCCTAGGGTTTGACATGCTGACTCTTTCATAGTTTTCGTGCAACTGTTGAGCCCAATTTTTCTCACATAACTTTTGTAATAAACACAATGAAATTGTGCCCATTTCCTCCTTGTGTGCTTGATGTGAACCTTCTATGCACAATAGGTATCTATGGGTCTACAATGCTCACATATGTGTTGTTGCATCAGTGTTAACGTGTACCCCATATTGTTATATGTGCATGTCTCTCTTTATAGGTAACATAGGGTTTAATTTTGATATCATGAAGAAAATTAAGTCACAAACACAAGAAAAACTTCAATAGAAGCTCATAAAATACCATACAACTACAAGCCTTGCCCTTATATATTGGGCTAATTAATTTGGACATCCCATATTTTAGGTTATCTAATAAATAATAAAATAAGTATAAATTAAACAAAAAATAAGCAACAAACTAAAAAACTAACAATTCTGTATCCTCTCTACCCCACAAAAACATAACATCTTGAAGTCTTCCAGTCCACCCTAACACAAAAACTAAGAATTTCAAAAACTAATTATCCTGAAAAAAAACTTATCATCCAAAAAAAAAAAACTAATTATCCTGAACCACCTTTACAATTTTTTGTTCCCTCCTCTTTTTTGTCACCCAAATCTTCATCTCTAATGTTTTTTTCCCCTTACATCTCTATCTCCCACATTCTTTCTCTCATATCCTTTTTTTTCTCACCTCTTTTTGTTAGTTTATTTCTCATCACACTAACTTAATTTTCTTACCACTCTCACCATTACACATTACTCATCTATATAAACTTCCCACAACAACTCATCTATATCAACTCATACCTAATCTATCTTTCTCAAAAGATATTCTAATAATTTACTCTTTATCTTTCTCTTTATCTTATTTAACAATTAAAAATATGGATAATATAATTAAAGATGAAGTAAATTTTTCAAGTGGAAGACAAAATTTAATGTGAAAATATTCTCGTCAACAATAGGAAATAATTAAAAGAATATACAAAAACAACTTTTTATGATGAAGTAACAATAGGAGGTATTCATAGACAAAAATAATTTTTTATTTGAGGTTTTAGAAATATAAAAAATATACAAATTGTCTTGAACATATTAGGAAACAATTAAAAGATTATATGCTAATCAAAATAAAAAAAAACAATCATATGAATTTGAAAGACATAATATACATCAAGATTTATCTGGTTTCTAAAATGAAGATGATGAAGATATAAATATTTACTAATAAAATAGGATCAAAAGGTATTTCTAGTGGGTGTTGTAATGTGGGGAAAAATGGTAGTAAAGCTAGTTACTTAAAGCGATCAAAACAAAAAGGTCATATGAATTATTTCTTTACTCTTAATCTAAAAATAATTGTTTAAAATTTAAAAAATACTCAAACAACTATAAATAATACATACAAAAAAGTGACTAAGGAAATAATTTATATTTTATTTTGTAGATGTTATATATAATCTTAATTTTATTTAATGTGATAAATAATGCTAATTTTTAAATTAATGCTCGAGAGTCGAGACAATTGGATAGTATGATTTGAGATATAAGAGACTAATTTTTCATGATGTTAGAGTTACTCATCTAACAAAATAATTAATTCTCATAAAAGATCTAATGAAAGATTTTTTTATAAAATAAAAATAAAATGGATGTTCAATTATGTCTGATAGATTAATTGATTGAAAAAAAATGATATTTGTGAATTTTATGATGAATTTTTTAAGAGCGATCATATTCATGAAATTCATTGATATTTCTATGATCACTATAAAGAATAAATTATTTGAATTATTTGATAGTTGAGTAGAAGAATTTTGTGAATACAATATTATTTAAATTATAACAAATACTTTTTTATATTATGTGATGACATGTATTTATAATTAAAATTGAAATATTTAATTATTTATGTGAGTGATTATAAATTATTTTTTTATTCTTTTAACTTATTATGTTAACTTTAACGTATACTTAGAGTTTGTTGGACTTAAAAAGATTTTGTATTGAACATTATGTGCCACACATCGTCTTAACTTATTTTTGAAAAATATTTGAAAATTGCCATATATTAAAATGTATTAGAGAGGGTCATATTGATAAGTGACTACATTTATAATCAAGTGAGATTACTTAATATGATAAGATGATTTATTAAGCAAAATGAATTATTGAGGCATGCAAAGACTTGGTTTGCAATAATCTTTATTGTCTTATCTCATATGAATCAACAAAAAAAATAATTAGAGGAAGATATTTACTTTTTAATATTTGACAAAAAGTGAATGATAAAAGAGGAAAAAATACAAAAATATATCTAATATAATTTTTATATTTTATTTTTGAAATATTATAGTATTTTGTTTAATGTGTTTGACCCTCTTGTACTTATTTTTTGCTTGATGGATAGGTAAAAGAAGCCTTCTATGAGTTACATTTATGCGACCATGAAAAAGAGAGGAGGTGGCTGCCAAAATTTTTAAAGAAAGAAGAGAAATATAAGGAACTCATGAAAATTAATTGATAAGTGTTGGAAGATTTAGATTCATCAGCTTTTGCATATAATTGGATATTTTTTGAATCCAAAATTCTATTATGATACAAAAATATTAGAAATAGATTCATATTCAAAGATCTTTGAAGATGTAAGTATATATATGTCAATATTGGTGAAAGAGATGTGAATAAAATGTACTTATATCATAGTTGGATTTGTACATGCATCTTAGAATTTTTTTTTGACAATAAGTTTGTCATTAGAATAAGGAATATTAAATTGTAAAGTTAGTTATTCAGTTTAGTTGATTATTATATTTAAAGGGTTGTATTTTTGATTAAAATATATGAAATATTTAATGAATGGTTGAGAGACGAATGAAAGATGAAAATACTAGAGAAGATAATTTGGTATTTTAGGATGATTTAATATGAGATGATGTTACAAGATCTAGTAGAGTTTGAAAAGCTTAAGGTTTATACAAGAGTTAAAAAATCTCAAGCAAAATAATAACTCCAAAGTTAAGATTATCGAGTTCTAAATATATTCTTACTCTTATTCTGATTGGCGAAAATAAAAAAAATAATTTTTTATCATGTGTGAAAGATGATGAATGAGAATACAAGAGTAATGATGAAGAAAATGATATGATATATGAGTGTAAATTTTATGTCTTTTAAAATTTTAAATGTTTGTTATGATAGAGATTAAAAAAAATTAATGGTATTTTATTTTTATCTTTGATATAATATGTTTGAAATTTGAAATTAACATGTCAATTTTTAGATAAATAGGTTCATACTACTAAAGTTTATTTAATTTTAGGAATTCAAGCCAAATGCGTCGATGTTATTAGAGAGAATCTAGTTTCAGTCTCGGACTATGAGAAAAAACTTGGATTCTTTGGCAAATTTAAATTTAAATTTTGAATTTTAAATTTTTTATAATATTTATATTATGTTGTTTTTTTTTCGATATCTCTAGATTTTTTTATGTTAAAATAAGTTAGTACTATTTAAATTCATTTAATTTTAGGATTTTTAGGAAAATAGGTCGAGACCATTGGAGTGAACCTAGTTTTAGACTCAGACGGTCGGACATTTAAGTCTGATTGTTGTTATTATTTATATTTACATCAAATTTATTATTATTGAATTCATTTTTTACTGTATTTCTTATTTATATTTCTAATTATAAACGATCTAATAATTATTATACATTAATAAATAAAAAAATTGAGTACCGTAATTATATAAATTTATTTAGGTTCTTTCCCACAGTCATAGTCAACTTTTTACCTTTTTTTTATTCTAAACTTTATGGTCTAGGACCAATAAAAAATAATAAAATTGAGCATAATATTAAAGGTTACAACACAAAATTCCGAAGAGGAGATGAGGGAGAGAAGAAGAAATGAGAGAGAGAAGAGGAGAGGAGATAGAGAAAAGAAAAAGAATAAGAAAAAAAGAAGAGAGAAATGAGAATAAATATATATATTAATTTGTTTAATTGTAAATGGGTAGAAATCTCATAGCCTTTGAATTTATGCATATCTTGGATCTTTAGAATTTTACTTCGATGGCTACATATTATTTTATTTATTTATTTTTAATTGCAAATGCTCATTGCATTTTTATGGCTACAAAACTAATATAACTTTTTTTGGTGATATGGAAAGCTATAGGCACGACTCGTTGCTTTCTATGTTGGCATCAATTTTGTGAAAATGTATTGAGCATCAGTGGGGCTTGATTTTTTAAACAAATCTAGTCACATGAGTATGTGTCCCATGACCTGTATTGGATCCAAATTATTTTGCACATAATAGTCATCACTATCCTGCACTTTATATTTGTACTGGATATCAAAAAAACTACTTGTTTTTTACATTATTAAAAATAAAATTATTTTTAAGAAAATTATAAAATCATCTTGTAGATCTTCTATGTGTTTAATTCGAATTTGAATATCCGGCTTATTGTAAGTAAACATGTTTGTAGAAAGAAATTCTAAGTCAAAAGACTTTTTTAACATATCTTGAATGTGAAGATTTGTTTGAGTAAATTTATCGAGGAGAATTTTAAAAATAATTAATTATATTAATTGTATATGTTATATTTGCTCGGATAATAATTAAATATTTAATTTTTTTATGATTATCTTATAAGTAGTAAAATTAACTAGAGTGGTTGCATTGAAAGTAAAATTAATATTTGGATCAATATGATTAATAGCTGGAGCATAACCTAAAAGTTTAATTTCTATAAGAGTCAAATATTCGTATTTTTTATGATAAGATAATATTTCTTGTGAAATAAATTATTTTTTTATCAAGCATAGATTTGATTCATCAAGGGTCATTCATTTGTAATTATGATTGAATGTACTTATTAAGTTTGATGATTCCTAACTCATCATACATCGTAATCAGAATATTATCTATGTATATAAAAATACAAATTTTTTATCATTTGGGCTTCTCAGGCACAATAAATAAAAATTTATAAATTAAATGAAAATATTGATTGTAAAAATATTGTAAATCAGGCACTTGGTAACTATTTTAAATCATATATTGTTTTTCATAATTTGTAAACCTTATTTGACTGTACGATTAGAAATTCATGTGTGTACTTCTTTTACAATTTTTCTCCTTAAGTTTATCGTAAAGAAAACTATTTTAATATATAATTTTGAAAAGTTATTAGTGAAATAAACATTTATATGAGATAATCGTGATCACTAAAGAGTGTCCTTAATGTTCTCATTCAATATATGAGTGAATACTCTTGCTATAAGTATTGTCTTGAAGGTTTACTTTCTAATTTGGATATGTTTTTATGATGAATATTTATATGTAATTAATGCTAAATTTTTCCTCATATCATGATATTAATTTATAAGTCATATTGAAATGGAGTGCATATATTCCTTTCAATATTGTCTAATATTATCTTGAGTAAATTATATTTTAAAAGGAGACATAAATTTCTTAATAACGTTAAAAGAAGTAGTAGAAATAAAAGCAATTAGCCGTGAACATCATTTCTCCCCAAAAACATAAATATGCTTCCGTGTAGTAGATATGTTTTAGCTATCTTAATCAAATATTAATTTTTCCTCTTAACTATCTTATTGTGTGCCGGAGTGTTAGCAAAAATTTTTAATAAATTCTCTCATACTACTTAAAGAAATAAGAAAATTATAAAAAAATATATTATAAAGCACTATTATTTCTTAATATTTTTAATATCATAGTTAAACCATAAAAATTGAGATGTTTACTTAAATGCTAACTGTGTATATTGAGTATAATTATTAATTAAGTAATAAAATATCTCAAATTATCATGTCATCTTCGTACAATATTCCTAATTATTTGAGTGAATTAGATGGAATAAATCTCTCTTGGTATTCTTTGGGCTTATCAGATATGAAGTTTTAACACTCTTATTTAACTGACATACCTCACAATCAATTAATAGAATTCATTCGATGCTCCTCTATATAAATGCTAGTTGATTAATAATTGATATGCACCTAGAGGGTCTTATGTGAGTAGAGGAAAATATAGTTAACCTTGCTCAATTATCAGGAATATTATCTGTTTGTTTTAAAAATTTGCTTATAAATACTAGAAAAATGAAAATATTTTAACTTTTTTACTTAGTAAAATAACTAATAACTAATATATTATATTGAAACTTTTGTACATATAAATTTTATGTCAAAAAAAAAAAAGATTCATTATTGACATTTTTATATCTTCTGACATGTATAACTATATTATCGATCACAATAATATTATAAATTTTAGAGTCTAAAGGAAGTAATAAAATATGATTATATGTGATATGAGTATTCACTTTGGAACCTACGACCAATGATTTCAGAGTGATGTGATGAGCATAAATGATGGTGGATATACAAGTGTCTTTGCCTAAGTTTATAGTATCTAACGAAGAAGTTTGACATACACTTCATGCGGAAACATAAGTGTAACAAGATTAATAGATGCGATCATGGAGAATTTGGTATGAGTGGGTCCAATAGTCTGATGTATATAATCTGAATCTCAAAAAATTTTTTGTAGCTCATGATGCAATGACTGACATTTCTCTTTGGTATCTTTCATAGAAACAGCATGCCACTATCAATTTTCTTTTCTGAGTATATTCGATAGATCTCCCAGCTCTTTCACTGCTACTATGTGATGAAAACATAATAGTAGTATATTTATTATTCCAACTCTGCTCGATTTATATCTATATGCATGAGTTATCCTTTGATAATTTTTTGATAGAAATGTAAATGCCTTTTCACCATAATATATTGCTCTCTCAAATTTATGCATATAAAGAATACTATAAATCTGATCGTTAAATCTCTTCAATACAATTTAATATGTCAGCATATGTATAACTCCAATAATCCTCTCAAATATATGTATAAGTTACACAATGAGTTGTTTTATAATGATTAATCAATCTACATGCATATTGTTGAGTAATATGATCATATAGGAAAAATATTCTTAATGAATATATCAATGCATTAAGTCTCAATTCTACTTACATATGTTATAAGTGGCATAAATATTGGACACATTATAATCAATTCACTATTAGATATGCATTACTAATTGTGCATCAATCATTATTTATTTTTTTGTCTTGCCTTGAGGTGGGTATTCCATTAGGTGACCTGCATTACCATAGACCACAAAGTGAATTCCCATCGATGTAGCTCACATGGAATATATATATATGTGTGTGTGTGTGTGTGTGTTCTCAAATTTTTTGGATTATTCGTAGTGATTCCACTTTGATTCTATCTAATTTTCTCTCACTTTATCAAATAAATCTCACAATTATGATAAATTTTTAAAATAATATCTATCAGAGAAAAATTCGCATGAACGATCATGATTCTATATCAAACCTCGAAAAGCATGGATTCCAAGCAGTTTTACTCACATAGACAGACACACTCGCTTTATGTATTGCCATCCTTATGCCAATTGCCATGAAGATTGCCATTGTTCTCTACTATTGTGTTTTGGATTATTGAATTTGTGCCGTTGCAGATTTGATGACAATGATACACTAAAAATTGCTAACAAATTCTCTTTGTATATATATTATGCCTTAAAAAGTATATGATGTACACTATAGTCAGCACTTAGCACCAATGGAAGGAATACCATCTCCCATGCAAGCCACGACATCATTCATGGCCAATTAGGATTTTGGCCACAATGAAAATTGAAAGGGGAAATAGAAGAGGGAGAGAGAAGGAAAACACAAAATAAAATTGTATTAGTTAAAAAAATAATTTTGAAAATTATAACACCCATCATATATATGATTTGGAAAAATACATATGTTGGGTGTTTTCAAATAAAAAAAAAGAAAAAAAAAAGTAAATAATATGTATTCAAATTCAAGTTATTTTGGTCTCTGAAAAGAGAAAATTTGATAATAAATTATAAATGTTAGATTAAATCTACAAGACTCATTTTTAGGTAATTTTACTTATCATTATGATAAATTTTCTTAGTGAACACTTATGGTTAATAATAATATTTTTTCTAAAGTTGAGATACTAGTTCACATATTATATTAGAGTTGAGAAATTTATTTCTTCCACCATAATTTGATATCATCATGAATGAGATATTATATCAGAAAGAGTCTTGAATATATTGTTATAATTAATAGAAGTAATAAAATAAAAAAAATGAGAATGATGTGAATATACCAAAACTTAAATATGATAATGATTACGATTTATTTGTTTCTTCTGAAGAGTATTTAGAAGATTAATATTAAAGAGCTAATTACATGATTTTTTTTGCTTCTTGAGAGAATTATTATTCATTTTGAACATGCTGCATATGTTTCTTCTCTCTAGAATAATTTTCTAGTGCTAGCCATTTAAGTTTCTTGATTTCTTATTCATTTAGAATTAATTTATTTTGTACTTATTATCATATGTGATACCTTGAAGTTTGCTACCAAATAAATTGAAGATTACTCTTCCGGAAGTTTATTGATAATTTATAAAAATTAGTGGATTACAACTTTTGTATTTTTTCAAGAGAGGAAGTAGAAGATTTTGTTCAGATTAACCAATTATAGAATAATCTGGCTTGTCAGTAGATTTTTATTTGCTGTGAACATCTTACATTTGTTTATGTCTTTAGAAAAAATTTCAAGTTTTGAGTGATTAAGTCTCTTAGCTCCTAATTTATTTGGAGTTAGGATTGTAATTGACTTAGGATCTATCAACTCTTTTGAACTAAAAAGAGATTTCTCTTTTAAGGAAACTCATTATCTCAAGAATTAATTTGTTTTATACTTATTTATACATATGATTACTCTAGAGAAAAATTATTATTTCACGAACCAATAATTCTAGAAGTAATTATGTAATACTATTTTATACTTCATAAGTATCCTAGAGGTGACACTCTCTCTTGGTTGGATGTCCAACTAGAATTCACGAGGAGTAATGAAGAGTATAATATTTATGTCTCTTCTAAATTTTTATTCATCATAAATTCATTAAAGAATAAATAATCCTCAAAAAATATAATATAAGCTTAAATTAGTATTATATTAGTATTTTGGTGAATAATATAAATTTTTTTTGGGTATTAGAGTAAATAAGAAATATACATTTTATCGTTTTAGTTTCATCTTATTATGTTTTAGGGAGAGATTATGAACAAAACAAGTACTTTTAAAAATTCTCCGAGATAAATTAAATAATCTCTTTTAGAATGCATAATTTGAAATGACACATGAAGAAAAAACATGATAGAAGATATTCAGTTGATCATGTAGTTTGTGGTTAAACTTATATCTTTTAAAAAATGCTTTGTAATATTTTTACTAAATAAAAATTTTTAGTTGTAATTATTTTTTTTTACTATCCTATAGAGGTGTCAAACGTGCTGGGCTGGGCCGGCATGTTTTTTTCAGGCCCGGCCGTGCGTTCGTGCCGGGCCAGGCACGGTTTTGTGGGGGTTCAGCCCTGCACGGGCCCGCGGCATGGTTTAGCTTGGCGCGCCCGAAATCCTAATTTTTAAAAAAAATTAGGGTTTCGGCACCCCCATAATCCTAATTTAAAAAAAAATTGATTTCGGCACGGTGCCTTGCCAACGGGCCACGGCACCGTGCCGGGGCAGGCACGACACGAGGCACAGTTGGCCACGGCACGGCACGGCACGGCACGGCACGAGCACGAGCCCGGGCACGGTAAATTTCCGTGACGGGCTGACCTAGGCACGGCTGAACCGTGCCGGGCCTTGTGCCGGTCCGGCCCGTTTCGGCCCGGTTGACACCTCTACTATCCTATTTTGTGAGGGTGTGTTAGCTCAATAAGTTTGATTATTGATCACATTATCAGTACAATATGTGTTGAAGCTATAAGACATTCAAAATTATTATCACTTCTAATATTTTTAATATTCTTGTAAAATTAATATTTAATATATGTAAAAAATGTAATATCTAATATTGATCACATTATTAGTATAATATATTTTTTATATTTTTTATAATTTTTATAAATTAATTTAAGGATATTAAAAAATGTAAGTTCTTTTTGAAATAGAAAAAACCAAATAAACTAATTATAATCATCAATTTATGTAAAAAAATATCTTAAATTATCTTGAGTCTAAATTCTATTAGATTTTTTAATGTTTAAGTGGATTAGATCAAATGAGTCTTTGCTCAGATAAGTTTGGTGGTTATGATATAAACTCATGATTTATTTTTTATCTGTCATTTCTCACAATCTAACTTGTGATATCTCTAATATAAAATTTTAAAATTTTTAACTTAGCCAGAGATTTGTGACCAAGTTAAGAATGAACAATTAATATATCAAAATCACTCAAATTCCTAGTATGTCACATAATCCTGCAAAAGAAGACACGAAACATTTAACTCACCCTTGAAGACAATATTCTTTAAAGTTTGATGATTCTACAAAATACTATTAGTGTGATATAAAATAATACTAGAATTGAATTATTTAGTAAGATAATTCACAAAAAAAAAATAATTTATTTTCTAAGAATAAATATGAAATGAGAAATAAATAAAATACTAAGTAAAATGGTATCATAACAAAAAATTATAAATATATTATCATTGACTCTGGTAATATTCAAATAATTGAACAAGAAGAAAACATTATAAGTTAATAATAGTTATATACGACATGACTATGTTTCTAAGTTGATCTAAATCCATGAGTCTGAAGTGAGGTTACTAATTGTTAGAGGTGCAATAACTAAAAATAAGAATTATTTATTGCTGCTTTATTAGAAAGGACATCTGAATATTCTTCTTTAGTAAGGGTCATAGTGTGACGGTGAGGATTCATGAATAGTTCTGATAGTAGAACTATCTCACTTAAAAATTTGTGGTGTTTTTGAACTCATATTGGAGAATAACTTCAAACAATTCTCTTTGTTATGATTATTCTTTCTACAATGTGTGCTGTGTAATGATGATCTCTTTTTTAAAGCTATGTTATATGAAATATTTATTCACTAGGTCTCTATCAATCTCATCTAGATAGATACTAGACTGTTGGATGAGCGATCTTAGATTTTAAAGGTAAAATATAACTCTAAATTTGGCTATGAAATCATGCAAAATTGTTAGATAAAGAACACAATAGTATCATGTCTAGAAGAGTATCTAAATCCACATCCATATGAATCTCTATCATAAATACCCACAAGAATTGCATACATAGTTGTATAAATAGGTAAAATGAATAGTAATATGCTTCAATACTATTATGATTTTTTAGATTTAGTCATATTAATTGTGAAATTACAGCATATATTTGCGTAGTTTGAGATGACAACAAGGATGATGCAAGTTCCCATTGTATGTTTTGCAAGTTGGAAAAACTGAGGATAATTTTCTCTTAATGTATTGCCACAAGATAATCATCTCTATGCCAATACTTACACTTTAATGCACCATGTCTACACTACACTGCATACTACCCTATAGTGTTATACCACACAGTACGCACTATTCATATTCTTGCTCATTGTGCACACATCACACTGCATATCACTTCACACCATATTGCACTTTATTACACTGCACACCACATCACATTGTTGTCACCATAGTTATTTAAGGAGCAAGGTGCACTTGAGGCGCATGCTTTTTTATTTGAGGTGCACCCAGCCTAATACACATAAAAATTATATATTTTACTAAATATAGTCTTTAATTTTCATCTAATAATAAACTAAATAACATCAATAGTAAAAATCAAATATTAATAGTGCTCCCATCATCCAAACATTCAAAGTTTCAAAACAAAATAACAAACATTCAAAGTTTTAAAACAAAATTAACACTCATGTATCTACATTAAATCTAAATCAAGAAAGTCTTCATCAATATCATCCCCATCATCAATCTTCAACTCTCCATCTTCTTCATCTTTCTCTCCCGATGAATAGATCATCTTTTCATCTTCATCAATCAAAGCAAGATTAAGAGTACATTTAGAGCTAGATGGTCTTGATTTTGGTTTTGATGTTGGTGTTTGTGTTTTGCTTGATTTAGCTCTTGTATAAATCCTAATCTCCTCAGCTCCACTAGCTCTTGCAATATCACCTCATGTTAAATCATCACCTTCAAACACCAAATCATATTCTGCAACACCTTCATCTTCTATTCTTTTCATCAACCATTCGTTGTTATCATTTATTTCTTTCAAGATAATAGGATCAATGGTATGACGCTCAGTGTATCTTTTCATCAAGGTTCGGTTATACTTAATGTACACCAAATCATTCAAGCGTTGAGGGTCCAACCTATTTCTCCTCTTGCTATGAATCTGAAAAAATAAATAGTTTTTATGATTATATCTCAATGTCTTAGTTTTGAAGAATCTAAGGTACATTAAATAATGTTATAACTTAAAGACACAAATTCAATTGCATGTAATTGCTTAAGTAACTTATATTCTCAAAGAGTCTCTAATTCCTTTTACAACCTGATGCACTATATTTTAGGTTGAGAACCCTCAATGCAAACTTTTGCAAACTTCTAGTACTTGATCCAAACATACCCTACCATTCAACTATAATTAATATAAATAAATTATTAGTTGAACATTTCACCTATTTTATCCAAACATATATAATAATTTCAATGTACTAATTAACAAAACTAAAGGACAAACCTGGAGGTTTAGTTTTTCTTGTTCTAATGGCAAACTCATTACCAAAAAGGTTTCTAGCATGCATGTACAAGTCGAGTTGTGATATAATTGTATCTTGTTCATCTCTATTTTTTACCAATCTCGAAATGCAACTACATACATCTTCAAAGATTTTTGATTCTAGGTCAATTCCTAATTATTCTGTATCATAATAGAATTGCGTGTTCAAAAAATACCCAGCTGAATGCAAAGGCCGATGAAGTTGAGCCTCCCACCTCCTATCAATGATTTCCATGATTTCTCTATACTTCTCTTCATTCCCATTAAAGTTTTTGATGATGATTTTTTTTGCCTTTTTCATGACCGCATAAATGTAACTCATAGGAGGTCTCTGTTCACTATCCACCAAACAAAGCACACATACAATAGGGCCTAACACCTTCAAATAAAATACTACAGTATTCCAAAAAGAAGACATGAAAATTATATTGGCTATATTTTTTTCCTTTTGCTCATTTACTCATTTACTTTCCCTCCAATCTGAACTAGTAAATATCTTTTTAAGTTGTTTCTTTGTTCATTGATACGGGATAAGGTGATAAAGGCCGTTGCAAACCGAGTCTTAGTAGGCCTTAACAACTCCATTTGCTTAGTAAATTACCTCATTATGTTGAGCAAATCCGTTCTATTATAGAGGTAGCCACTTATGGATATGACCCTCTCTATTATCTTCTTGATGTGTGATAGTTTTTTAATATCTTCTAGTATTAAGTCAAGACAATCTGCGGCACATGGTGTCCAATACAAGTGTGATCATTTCATTTTCAACAACCTCCCTACATAATTTAAACACATAATAAATAGATAATAGATGTAATCACTTACATAAATAAGTAAATAAAAATTTGAAATTAAATTATAAGTACCTGCCGCCACATAATTAGAAACATTATCTGTTATCACTTGAACAATATTGGCTTCACCAACTTCCTCGACCCAACTGTCAAGTAATTCAAACAATTTCTCTCTCGTTTTGTCCATAGAAGAAACATCAATAGATTTCATAAACACGGTCCCTCTTGAAGAATTCACCGAGAAATTCACCAATGACCTTTCCTTTCTATCAGTCCATCCATCTGACATAATTGAACATCCATTTTGCTTTCATTCTGTGAGATGAACCTCCATTGAAGTTTTTGTGAGAGTCAATTCTTTCTTGAGGTTAGTAACCCTTACATCATGAAAACTTGGTCCCTTGTAACCCACACTATATTGCCCAATTGTCTCAAGCATTGATTGGAAATTAGCATAGTTCACTACATTAAATGGAATCGCAACATCATACATCCATCTACAAAATAGTATATCAGCTCTCTCCTTGACCTCTTTCTTGTATGCATTGTTGATAGTAGTTTGAATATTTTTTCTATTTTGAATAATCATTTCTGGATTAGGAGTAAAGAAATGATCCATAGGACCTTTCTGCCTCATTCTCTTTATGTAACTATCACTAACACTACCACCACTTCCTCCTCCATTGCTACCACCACTAGAAATATCCTATCTTCCTCTTTTGCTAGTAACCTCCGGGTCTTCATCATCTTCATCTTGGAACCCAAACATATCCTCATTCATATTATGACTTCCAAAACTTATTTGATTTTTTTGAGTTTTTTTGGCTAGCATATAATCTTCAATTTCTTTTCTAACATGTTCAGGACATCTTGTACACTTTTTTGAATTTCTAAACTCTCCAACAAGGTGTTGCTTTTGTCTATAAATATCTCCTTTAGTTACTTTATCACAAAAAATACAAATAAGTGTACATGTATCTTTTTCATTTAATAAATCAGCTTATTTTTATCCCGAATCTTTTCTTCCACTTGAGGCATCTACTTCAATTTCAATCTCTTTGTCCATTTTTATATATATTTACAACAAATCTACAATAAAATGATAAATATAGTAAGAAAAAAAATGAAAATATATACATAATATATTATATATTATAAATCTATAAATTATAAACATACTCAATCTTTGCCAAACAACTAAAATTATTTATAATTTTTGTTCTAATTGTTTCATAATTATTTCATAATATGTTTACGGACCATCCCGGGTCAATCATGGCTGAACCTTGCCATGTTGCGGGTCGTGCCTGGGCTGTCTTGCCCGTTTGACACCTCGGCCGTTTTTGTCAAATTATCTAATGATATTTCTCTGATATTTTTTATGCACAAAAAAATCAAATTTTCTATATATCCATGACTATCGATGTTTTTGTCCTTGACTAAGTGCTATGTATTTAGTACAACCATTGGTATCCTCTAGTCAGATTGCATCTTCAAAGTCTTATGGTGCACCTAATACCATGCTTATATGCAAAACATGACCCTCTACTGTTGTTCAGTGTAGTTGCAGTATCATGTGAACCATGCTATTTTACCCCGGTATTTTTTTCTTACCATTAAAAATCATTACTTTAATTGTATGTGATTACATTTGTTTCTTGGGGGCTTTCTATAGGAGACAGTAATAATGCACTGGGCATGTTTAAAGATAACAGCATCATTAGCAATCCCCGATGCTAATCTTCTCGATATTATACTTTGTAAGGTCTGTATGTTCACCCCACCTTTTTTTCCCTTACCTTGTTGTGATGCCAACAAAGTTATTTTGATTTCCAGTTGAAGTTGCAGAAGGGCATATCTTATGCAGCAGTTGCTGCTCATGCAGACAAGACTGGCCGCCGCAAGTTGGCTTCTATGCTTGTTGAACAAGAACCACGATCTGACAAACAGGTTTCAATAGTAATTGAGATCTATCTCATGATTCTTTTTAACAATTGATGATATTTGTAGCGTAGATACACTGTAAATTCCTTGATTAGGTTCCTCTTTTACTAAGCATTGGGGAGGAAGACACTGCTCTGATCAAAGCAATTGAAAGTGGGGATACTGATCTTGTGTATCTTGTTTTATTTCATATCTGGCATAAGGTAATGGAACCCTGCAATGATTTTTTTTTTCCTTATTAATAATAGTAATTGTGGAAGATGAAGCTAATTTTGTTTAATTTTTGTTTTTATCTAGACTTACATTTGTGTTTTGGCAGGGACCAGCATTAGATTTCTTTGAAGTGATACAACGAAGACCACTTGCATGTAACCTATTTATTGCATATGCGCGGTAATTTTTGCTTGTGCATTCTTCTTTGCAAAATTCTTCTTGATCATAGTATGCATGCTAATCTGATAAAATTAGGACAAGCATCCAATATTTCATTAATTAATTAATATGATACAAAATATAATACTTGTAAATAATGTCTAATTTTGTAAATTAATTAAAATAATAAAAAATTTTGTACTTGTAAATATCATCACATAATTTACATCCGTATCTTACTAGAATCGGTCTAATTAAGTATATTATTAGAGGTGTCTGCTTTACACCTACAATAGTAATAATTATTATACTCAAGTCATCTTGTAAATGTCACTATTATTTCTTTTTCATTAGAATAATATTCCTGGTCTTGGTTAGGTAATCACTCATTAAATTGCCAAAGTCAACTTAGTCTTTTCTTTATTTCCTACGAGTGTTTAAATGTGGAAGCTCACATCAACTAGTTGAAAGAGAAGCAATTTTAGTCTAAATGGAAGTAGACCAAGTAGTTTTGTAGGAATAAATGTGAAAGTAGGGGTTGCTAAACACCCAAACCCAAAAGCAATTTAAAATGGAATTCTGAGTACTGATCAAACATAAAGGATATAAATAACGAGCCAGCACACTCTTTATTGATTGGAAAGAATGGACTTTCCAAATCAAAGAGAGGCTTGAGCAGAATTAAGTTGTGCTAAATAAATGAGTTGTCCTAAATATCACTTGTTAGCTGTCGCAGGAAGTAGTGAGGGCTCTGGAAGCAAGATTGAAGCAAACTCAACCAAAGGACAAGACAAGTCTGTTCCTGCTTTGTTTTTTGTTCATGATTTAATCTTCCTACTTTTATCTCTGCTAATGAAAATATTACCTTCAATGAGTAATGGCTTGACTCAGTCTTCCTAACACCTAGTTTAGGAGATACGTAATGGTTTGCTCCGAGCATCTCTAACATTACAACTCCTAAGATTGATATCGGAAGGCTAGTAATGGACCTTGACTGCAGTTGATGTTATAAAGGCATTCTTTGTTTTTGTTACTGTCAGTTTCATTCTTTTGATGTCTAAAGTAGATCTTGTTATTAGTTTTGGATTCTAAAAAAAAATATGAATTTCCGACTCACAAAAGAGTTGGTTTTTTATATGTATTTGGGTATATTTGTAGCTAGGCTGCTTTGCTTCAATGACAACCTATCGCTAGGCTCAATATGCTAACGCTTCGACTCATATTCTGCATCCTGAAAATAATTCCTTCTATACTATGTTATGATAGGTACACCTAGTGTTTTGATTATAAGGTGTGTGATAGATAAAATCTTTATCTGCCATGTATTTCTCTCTCTTCACATATAATTGTTCTCATGCAGCACATTGAAACCATACTTTGTTCAATGTCTTCTTTCAACGTCAGTATAATCACTCAAAAAGTCAAAAAAAAAATAATTAAAAGAAATGAATCGAAATCTACAGTCGAAGATGTCGAATCTTAAGAAGATGACTTGACTTCCCAATGGTGCCAAAAATTACATTCAATTATTGCTAGGGTGGTTGGGCCAATCCAAAGGCTCGCTTGCAAGGGTAATTGGCTCGGCTCCTATGTCTTTGATGTCGATGATGTTTTTGCCGAATACTAACTCCTTTTGCATTATGCATACCTGGAGAAATCTTTGTACGCCGAAGGTCTACTCCTTAGATTCTGAAGGGCTATCTCAAAAGCTGTGGGTGACATGCATGGGTCAATCTATTAGTTATTTGGGTGCTAAAATTTTTATTTATTTTCTT
This sequence comes from Sapria himalayana, assembly GCA_029783825.1. Lineage (NCBI taxonomy): Eukaryota > Viridiplantae > Streptophyta > Magnoliopsida > Malpighiales > Rafflesiaceae > Sapria > Sapria himalayana. The sequence goes on from JAREIK010003680.1 coordinate 262,795, forward strand.
TGAATTAAACTTATCTGGTCCGGTTTGAAACATCCAATCCAACAAAGGGAAGAAAGAGTTTTTGCTTGCATTCTTCTTCAATTGATCGATGACATTTTTCAAGGGAGATGATCATTGAAAAAATCCTTTTTTCAAACCAAGGTTTTGTTGTTTTCGACAGTTGATGATCCATACAAAGCGTAAAGTTAACTATATATAGTCTTCCTCGAATTGCTGCTGACCAATTTCTTTATAGGAAAGCACGATTGCTTGCTTACTTTTGCTTTTGGTAGTTTATTCTATGGATACGATCGGGGTTATATCGACTTGATGGAGCGAGACTACCCTTGTGCCTCTTTGCTCTTTACCTATTTGTTGTACACCTGGACCTGGTTGGGCTGAGTAACTTCTCAAGCTAAGATACTATTTCAAGCCAGCCAATCACACTCATTACTTGAACGCTGCTATCAATTGACTCAAAAGAAGTTCTTGGCGGCATTTTTATTCATTGATTCTTCGTGGCATCCATCCTAATAGGGTTCAAAGAAAGAAGACTAAAGAGTAGCTGGTAATTTCTTGAAAAACTATAACAAAGCCAAGGAAGGACATACAAAATCACCAACATCAAGGGTGTGCTAGTGCTCATCAGAAATGTGTAACAAGTCTCGATTACAATGGGCTCTAACATATAATTTTATACTTATTAATATAGAAAGATGGTTTTGATGAAAGATTTCCTGTGCTTAAGTTGTTGGTACAAAAAATCTTACTTCAAAGAGACACAATGATCAAGTGGTTGCAGTGTGGTGATTGATGGGCATTCAATTCCAATGACAAGTTTTGTCTTGGTTTTAGATCAGATCGGATTAGAGGTGTCAATCGGGCCGGGTAGGCCTGGACCGGGACGAGCCACGGCACGATTCGGCCTTGCCTAGGCCGGCCCGACATGAGGCACGACATGATTCAGCTGTGCTTGGGCCGGCCCGACACGGGAATTTTTCGTGCTCGAGCTCGTCCCGTGCCCGACCACGGCACCAATTGTGTCGTGCCGTGCCAAGGCCAACCGAGCCTTGTGCCGTGCCTGGCCCGGCATGGTACCGTGGCCCGTTGGCACGGTACCTCGGCACGAGCCGAGAAACCTAATTTTTTTTAAAATTAGGGTTTAGGCGGTACGGCGGCACGACGGCGCACACCGAAACCCTAACTTTTTTTAAATTAGGGGTTCGGCCCGATTGGGCCGAACCCGGCTAATTCGTGTCGTGTCCCGTGCTGGGCTGACCTTCACAGAACCGTGCCGGGCTAGGCACAGCATGGTACAGTAATCGAGCCGTGCCTTGCCCGGCACGAAAGCACGATCGAGCCAGCTAAAAATGGGCCGGCTCGGCCATGCACATTTTATTTGACGCCTCTAGATTGGATAATTCTCTTCCTCACTCATCCGACTTAAGACTTAATAGGTCATACAAAAAAACATGCTATCATTCGGAATTGAAATTGGATATTTCCTGCTATAGGTATTGGATCCGTTTTTACTATTTCACTAAATAAGCATATCAATGTGCCACTATTTCTAATTTCATTATAAAACCTATTCTATTTGTGGTTATCTTGACTATTGATCATTCCTTTCTTGCTTTCCTGGTAGAAAAACATATTATTTCTCAAGCATCAAGAGGATATTCTCGAGCAATCACTTTTGGAATCGATGCTCTCTTTTGCCTTACCTTTTTTTCATTTATTCTATTTACCTATTCTCTTTGCTTTAGTATGGTTCGCCTATTAATTCATTTCTTTCAATGGAAACTCAGGAATTTTCTTAAATCTTTTATTTTCCTTTTAGTTATTTTTTTTATTTCCCTCCAATCATTCCTTTAATAGCTTTTTATGGAATACTTTTACTGTTCTCTTATCTAGTTATAGACTAGTAAAATTCTTTTTTTTTTCATATTCTGCATGTCCCCTATCTTATCTTAAGTATGCCACTTCTGAATATCATTATTCTTAGGTAGTTTATTTGTCAACTTCTCTAACCTTAAGAAGAACTGCTATTTTGGCATTATTCTTAAGTAGTTTAGACTAGTAAAGTTTAAATTTTGGACTAAGTAGCATGGACACTAACACGGACATGGGGATACGACACGACAGGATACGGGGACACGGTAAATTCTAAAAAATCAGGATACGGATATGCCTAGGATACGACATGATAAAAAAAATAAAATTAAAAATAAAAATTATTTTTTTATAAATACTAGGTATTTTATCAAATAAAATTAAATTAAATAATATAAATTAAAATATTTTATTTTATAGAATAAATATATATTTTTTTATTTTATAAAATAAAAATATTTTATTTTATTTTATTTTATAAGATAATATTTATAATTATTTTATTTTATAAAATAATATTTTATAATTATCTTATATTATATAAAAAAATATATTTTTTTATTTTATAATATAAATTTTTTTTTATTTCATTTTATGCCAGCTCTGCATCCCCACATATAGCGCCCGCCTCCTGCCTCCCCCCCTCAAATTGTGCCCGCCCCCTACCTCCCCCCCTCAAATTGCGCCCGCCTTCTACCTCCCCCCCTCAAATCGTGCTCGCCCCCTGCCTCCCCCACCCCCCCCTCAAATCGCGCTTGTCCCCTGCCTCCCCACATATTGTGCTTACCGCTTGCGTCGAGTGGCCAACGTTGCCCATGTGGCGACGTTGGCCACTGGACGTCATCAAACGTCAGTTACTCTCGACATGGATATGACAGCCGACGCAACAGTCCGATACTCCACGTGGCGTATCGGATACGGATTGATCAATGATATGCCACGTGACGTATCAGACACGTATCCATGCCGTGTCCGTACCGTGCCCACGTGTTCAGGTGTCGGACACTTGGACATGGCTGTAGGGAGTCATGTCCATGCTTCCTTGATTTTGGATCTGATGTGTATAAATCTTAAGATAGTGACTATCTATATAGATGTCATTCTCCATCTCTATAGTATGTACCGGGAGTCTCTTGCAATTATACTCATTGAAGCCCTTTCAATAGCCATGGGTATATGAATGAGAATGGGAAAGGGGTTAGCCGCCTTGAGATAGCCAGATCTTTCGGCCGAGGCTTCCTTCTCTCCAATTAGTTGCAAAACATCTAGTTCAAGTATCATTTTAACTTGAGGATGACACTTTCTTACCAAAATCTATTTACCTTGTTGTCTAGAACTCAATTAAAAAGAAATTATTTTTTGCCTGGTGTGAACTACGCCTCCTTTCGAGAACAAATGAATGCTACTAAGGTTGATTCACTGAGTGTTGGATCCATCTACTATGATTCACTAGGGTCCTATTGATTGTGATGAGATTCTTTAGCCTCTTTCATGTACCGGTCTTAAGTAAATACTTTACTATAATGAGTCAATCTATTCCCTATCCTTGATTGCCCAAAATTTGAAAAATATATCCTACCTTCACTGCTTACTCACATTCCTCAGAGAAATCAAACTTGGTTGACAAGTCTTTTCATTGAATGAGGATCCCGATCCTCTATCCAAAACTCATCAACTTGGGAGGTCAGCCTTTTCTCCCTTCTTTTATTACCTCTCTCGCTATCTCTTCTTGGGTCATGACTATCTTATTGTGGATTCGCTTTGTTTGTCTATTTCAAAAGAAATTTATAAAGAAACTATCATGATTGATTTTTCGCTTATTCTTTCAGTAACTTCCCTCATTAGGTTTGGTTAAGCTCCTTCACTCATTGCTCGATCCGATCCGGAATATAGCATATTTTCATTCAATTATTTGGTCTTCTTGCCCGTTAAGTTTTGTCTAGTTGTATTTTTGAATGTGTTTAATAACAGAAGTTTTAAAAAGAGGTTCCTAGCTCAAGATAAGAAGGATTCCCGACAGAAGGTAGCATTCACACTCTACTTAAATATTTTTGAGGTACTTAGTAAGATTACTTTACAAACTAAGATGGAGAGGGGATAGTCCAGGGAAGACTTTAAGTTGCTAGTTCTGATCGAATGAATAGGGGACAAGGTCCTCGGCTAACTAATTAGTATTGGGGAGATCTAATCTAACTATTTGCTAATGGTAGATTTAGAGGTGTCAACCGGGCCGGCTCGGCCCGGCACGAGGCACGACATGATTCGGCCGTGCCTGGGCTGGCCCGGCAAGGGAATTTTCCATGCCAGGGCACGTGCCATGCCCGGGTACGACACCTATTGTGCCGTGACGAGGCCAACTATTCCTCGTGCCGTGCCTGACCCGGCACGGTTCGGTGGCCCGTGGCAAGGCCCGTCGGCAAGGGTCATGTTTTGCACCCTAGTCTTCACAACCCAAGTCCCCAGTCCCCAGTCCCCACCTGAGTGATCGAGTCCCCACCCGCTAACCCGCACCCTATGATCTCATCACCACGCCAGCGTAGCACCACGCTGGAAGAGAAAATGCGTTGGCACGGGTCCAATTCGACCTGACCCGTGGTCCCGCACGACCCGAATCCTTCCCCGCCACGCCACAACGGGCAACGCCAACGGTTAAAAAAAATTGAAAAACAGTCGTTGGATTTCGCCTCCAACGGCTAGGGGGTAGAATCTGACGGCCCTCATGATTCTGCCCCCTAAAATATTATAAAAAATTAAAAAAAAACAAAAAAAATAATTTTTTTTAAAAAATTATTTACTCTAATCTATAAAATCTTTATACCTCTCTATAATATTTATATTTTTCATAAATATTTATTCTCAAATCTCACTCTTACATTCTCACACTCTCAAAATTTGTGCTCTTCTATCTTTTGGGACTCGGGATTTTATCATTCGACTCTGTTTTTTGGGATTCTCAACTCTGGTTTAGAATTTTGAACTAGACTGTGGTATACCATGCACGTGATCTACCTCACTACTTTAACCGAGTAATTTATTTTAAGTTTTTTTTAATTTCTTTCTCTCTCAGTCTTTCTAGTCTCTCTCTCTAATCCTAAAATAGTAAAATCTAAAATCTATCATCTAGTTCTAGTCTCTACATCCAGTGTCCTGTTTAACAAAAATCTTAAAAAATGACATATACTAATGAAATATATTTAAATTTAGAAAATAAAAATCTTACACATAGGTCTGAGGCTGCCGAAATTTTAGTTTCTCCAGTCGTCTCAACCCAAACTTTTAAAAAAAACTAGGAGGATTTCTGTAGTTTAGACTTATTTTAATTTAATAAAACAAAAAAATGTTAGAGGTGAAAAAGAAGAAATGACACGGTGCAAATATTATATGAAAAATTTAACTGGTAATAGTTTGTTTGAGACTATGCACCTCAAGAGACATGCCTAATTATGTACCAAAAAATATGGTGCATTAGATCCTAGGTAAACCCAACTTGGCACTGTATTTTTTGAGATTAGATCGAGTTCAATCTCAAAGTTTACTCTCTTCATATACAGCAACGAGTTGGGTAGGGATGACATGACCAGATTTATCACATTGATAGGTTTTTCGATCAGATTTTAGGAAGATCCATGGGTAGTGCACATCATGCAGACATATTTTCAGCATACTTATTGTAGGATTCCAAGATCTACATCTAGGAATAACATACTAAAATTATATAAGTTGGAAAAACAAAAAATAATTAATGAATTTATAGCATATAGTGGAGTGGTGTCCGTGACGTCCGATATCTGGACAAGTCACGATTAATCATCTTATGCATGTCTCACCAGCCAGTATTTAGATTCTAACTGGATAATGAATAAAAAAATTTTAGTATTCTCTGAGATTTTTTATTCTCGTGATGACCCACTCATTTTTGAGTGTATGATGAAAATCTTTAGAGAATATAAAATTCAAAATAAAATTTTTAGTATCACATTTCATAATGTATCAAATAATGAAGTAGTGATTAACATGTTTGTTAGTAATATTAGAGACGCACCATTAGGAGAGATCTTTTATGTCAGATGCATGTGTCACGTGATTAACCTGATTGTTCAAGCGAGTATGAAAGTGTGTTTTTCCGTGTTGGATAATATACGTAATATACTAAAATATATTTGCACTCCTCGTAGACAACAAGTATTTGGTAGTCTCTGTTTGTCTGCAAATCTTAAGAAGAAGAAATTTCAATCGGATGTAAGATACCATTGGAATTACACGTACCCGATGTTAGTTATGTATTAGATACGAACACGTGATATTCGACTACGTCAATAGTAAAAGTGACGAACTTATTATTGACGATAATGACTGAGTTACAATAATTTTATTTATGAAATTTCTGGAGATTTTTTATGACACGACGAACATGTGTTCATCGGTTTCTACTCCCACGACTTGTATTGTATTCAGGTACATATGCAATATTAGTACAATGTTTAGGATGTATCGAGTTGACCCGATATTTAGCCATATGTTTGCAAAGATGGAAATCAAAATTCTTAAAGTACTGGTCCACCGTTTCATCTCTTTTGTATCTCGCTGCATGCATGGATCCTAAGGTTAAGTTGGAATGAGTAGATAACACCATGACTTACATTTCCTCGTGCATGAACCTGGAAGATCCACCTGAAGGGTTTATTCACCAGAAGTTGACTGAACTGTTCACTTATTACGATACTAGGTATGATGGTAGTAGTAGTAAGACTGTGATTACGAACATGGATACCTTCTTCGAAGATGACGATTTTTTCATTCAGTTAGTGAGGAGGAAATGACAGGGTGGACCATCACATAGGAGCGAGCTTTCTTGGTACTTAGATACCGATTGCTGCTCAATCCTATCACATTCTGATACTAAGAATCTTAATATATTATAGTTTGTGAAAATCATATGAGTCCACATTTTCCGTGCTATCTAGGATGACACGGGATCTACTGATTCCTCCGGTGTCGAGCGTAGTATCGGAGTCTGCTTTTTCTGTTGCAGTGAATGTGATTTCGGATAGGAAATCGAGATTACGTCTAGATATTATCAGGCCTTGGCCTATTTGAAGGATTGAGAGGATTCGAGATTTTTCATCCAGAATTGTGCTGGAGCTGGGACATGGATTGCATCCGCATCCGCTATGAAAGCGGAAGAGTTGATTGCTGATGATGATGATCCATATGATAGTGACATTGATGTTACAGTTGATGATGCTCATGATATGCCGATTGATGATTGACGTTATTTCTGGTTTTTCTTGCTCATTTCCAGACACTAGTTGCAAATGCCACGCCATTCCAGTACGTCACGCCACATTCTATTTGTTATTACCACTTGATTTTGATTTTTGATGTCTCACGGTCACGGACACAGTTGATGATTTTTTGTGATTTATTCTTGATTATGTTTTTTGATTTTGAGGTTTTGTTTTTTATTGATTGTATGTTTTTTTTATGTTACGCTGAAACTTATATTTGCTTTGATTCGGTATCTATTGATTGATTAATCATTTGATTTGCTTTCATTTTTTTGACTTAGTAATTTTTTTTAACAAAATTTGTTGTTTAATTTATTTTTTTGTTTAGAATTTTAATTTAAAAATTCAAACTTTATAATTTAATTCTAATAAATTATAATCTAAATTTATTAAAAATTTATGAAAAAAAAATTAAACTTTATTAATATTTTCAAGTTACAAATTTATAATAATTGTCAATTTATCATTTTAAATTTCAAGCTTTGTAATTTATTTATATTATATTTTTAATAAAAAAATTTAAACTTAGTAATTTATTAAATTTTTAACAATTTTCATACTACAAATTAAATATATTATACATTATCTATATATAATATAATATATATTTTATATAAAGTTTAAAACTAATTTTAAAAATTTTTAAAAAAATTAATTTTTATTAAACCATACCCGTACGGGCTTGACCCGACACGACACTTTAACTGTCGGGCCTGGCTTTGATATGCCGTGCCAGGCCAAGCACGGTACAGTAACCGTGAAGTGCCTGGCCCGACACGAAAGTATGGGCGTGCTCAAAAAAAAAGGGCCGGGCTAGGCCGACACCTTCATTTTGACACTTCTAGGTATATTACTTTTTAGCTACTTGTTTAACTAGGATTTGAGTGGAATTAAGACTCTTGGAGTTTAATTGTGAACTGACGCAACCCTTCTTTTCCTCACCTCACATCAAGGAGGGCATTCTTCAATACATCTGAGAAGCATCAATGATTTATTGTTCTTTGAAAGGGAATCCACTTCATTTCAAAACTATATTGAAGATCCCGAGCCTTCATTTCCTTTATCTCTTGACATAAATTATCTTCTATTGTGTATCCATAATTACATCTCTTATGTTGCACACCCTGATTCTTTATTCACAGTCATCATTCTCTCTTCTCAGTCTTCTTTATGGGTAACCAAGTTGGTATGGTTTATCCACTATGCTTTTGTATATGTGTACTAGCTTCCTTGGCAACTAAGATCCTTCTGCTAGTCTTTCATCAAAAAATAATGAATGGTCTCTTGTAAGTAATTTATAGATCACTTTCGTCTATGGTTTGCCCTCTTCCACTTAGTTCTTAGTACTTCAGAGTGGTGCTGACTTTTTGGCTTAGTTATTGAATGAATCTCTAGCCTGTCGTCCATTTTGGTGACTCCAACTCTGTAACTCTTCCACTCACATCTTCACATAAACTTTCAGTGTCTTTATTTTGATTAGTAACTTCATCCCTTACTATGGCTAGGTGGTGTCAACCAAATATGCAAAAAGTTCTAACATGAATATATGTTTGAATATTTGCTTAGTACTTGAATCTTCAATTACCTAGATTCGTCGTTCACCTTCTCAATTTGACAAAGCCTACTTGAACTTTGTATTCCATGAAGGAAACTCATAGCTAGAAAAAGAGGCTATTCCATATAAGGCATAACATGAATCGAGGAATCCAATCATTCATGTGGAAATACTTGCATTGATTTGAAGTGGCGTATATATACAGACAGTTAGAATTATGAGTTCTTACCGAGTTGGTCACAAGATTGTCAGAAGCAGAAAGCCACGCTAGAAGAGTCTCATCCATTGTCTGCTTAGGTGACTTTCATTAAAATTATTTTAGATCTTCTTGTGAGTTAGGCTGAATACTCTAGGCCATTTCTCTGATAGCTCAACCCAGCAAAAATAATTCGCCATATGCTCTTCGTTGTCTGTAAAGGACTACTTTGCATAGACTTTCAATCCAATGTTTTTGTTGCCTCCTTACCATACGCCATTGATTCTAGTTGGAACTTGATGTGCTCTTTAGCAATTTCATGTACTCTAAAATTATTTACCTCATAATAGAAAGGACATGTGAAAACTCACTATGGGATAAAGAGATTGCATTCCTTCTCGCTGGCAACCCACTTTACAAAAGGATGTACAAAAAGTAGTAACATGCATTATGTTCCTCGTCCCAGGACATGACTGCAATGGATAATTGGGCTTTGCAGGGTGGGTTAGGAAAGAGAAATGGAATTGAGGAGGTACTAGCTAACTGCTTTTGAAAGTTGGCTGTAGGCTCCATCAAAGGATTAAATTGATTTTGAGCTATCTTAGAAACAAGATGAAACTGAATGAATCGAAAAGGGTTCTAGAGGAATAGGGTACAAGGGCATTTCTTGAATGGTCCCTCCTATGGTGGGTAAAATCATCAACTAAGTACATATTTGTTAGCGACAACTACTATTATCCTCTTGGTATCTTAGCTATCCCCTTTTTCATACACTGGATAGTTTTTTTTTAATCAAAGTTCAAATTAGACAGGCTTTTCTACTATTTGTTACTGGCTGACAGTCTTATCTAGCTTTCCAGGTTCTTGTCTTTCTACGAGACTTATGCCTAGCCCTATCTTTCATCTCAGCAATCCCTCATAAAGGTCCGGTTTAGTTTGCTAAGCTTGCATGCTTATCTATAGTGACTTCGTATCCTGCTCGTTTGACTGACAAGCCAAACTTTGACTTTTTTTTGTATCGCTCAATTGACCACGTTCCTCTCCATCCAGTCCAAAAGCTGTGCTCTAGTGACTTTATTCCTCTTAGAGTCTGAAACTTAATTTAGGATTTCTCTTTGTGTTGGCTTTGTTGAATGCTCCAATAGCCAGATGTTATGGCATGAGGTAATGGCTATTCACATGAAGTATTCATGTGCCAAATTTTCAATGATCTATCACTTCGATTTTGATCCTTGTCTTGAGCTTCGCATACCCGAAGTCTAAAGATTGAAAGACAAAGGGTAATGTACTCTAAGGCTTCTTACCCTCTCAACTTAATCAGCTTATAAAGCCCTTAGCACAAGTATTAAGTAAGCAAGAATTATGTTTTGGTATGTCTTTTCTTATCTTCATTCTGGTTTCTCTACACTTAATTATGACTTATTTCGTACCTAGTATTCTTTTTTTTTTTCTGAGAATAGTTGCATGACAAGAATTTTTTTCTAATATAAGGCGTGCTTAGATTTTATTTTTCAATCATTATGTATTTTACTTATCCGCTCTCTGTGTTAAGTCTATTCTCAGCAGCGAATATGACATTTATATGGGATAAATCCTTTTCACCTTGCTCTAGTAACATGATTAGAGTGCTAGATTTACTGACTATTTAAGCAATCACAGTCTTAACTATTCCTCAACTAGCTAGTTGAGCTTATCGAACATCTCCTATTGGTCTCCACACCTTTTCTTGACTGAAAGGAGAGAGTGAGTGCATTGATGCCTAGAATCCGTTGTGACTAATAATAAATCAGCTCCTATTCTTAGGTAGCCCTCTTAGCTGCACTATCAAACTATCATAGAAAAGTATGCATAAATTAATCTTCTTTTTACGAGCATTGAGGGAAGGTTTTTTGTTTGGCTAGACCAAGTGGAATGCTTTTCATAGTCCTTTTTTTTTCTCTATCTTCGAGTTTGAATTGAATTGGGGCACACTCTTAGCATAACAATTAGTATGGATTCAACTAGCTTGAATGTGGGGAACAAGTGCTTGAATGTGGGGAACAAGTGCTTGAATGCGAACAAATAACCCGTCTTAGTTGCTCCTACTGTTGAAGGAAAAAGTGATGCATTAAGTGGCTTGGAGGAAGAATGTAGGAGGGGCGACTACTTTTGATTGAGAGATGACCAAAAAAGAAGAATTGAATTAGAATAGTAGTCATAAGGCCTACCCAATGATTTTGAATAATTAGAATAAAATCAATTTCGTAGCGTAGATGAATTGAATTAGCTAGAGATTGGAATGCTTGCAAACAAAAAAGAAGAATCCTTGCCGACTTAGAATGAATGAGTAGAAGTGAATTAAAAATGAACTTATTTAATCGAGAGCAGAATAAGTGGTCTTGGAGGAAGAGTCAGTCAATTCAATTAAACGGATATATCTTATAAAAAAGGAATGCACCTTAGCCTAGTGGGGCATCATGACATCTATGACTAATTTGGGTCCTAAGGATATTTAGAGATGTCCATTTTTTCTTATCTACAATTCTACCAAATGCATCCGATTAACAAATTGTGAATTAGCCTTGAGTCAGGCCTAAGCCCAGAATTGCTTTCGCTCTAAACTCTATTTTCTTATGCCCGAACATGAAGGAATAGCTACTCTATTGGCTTTGGAGAACTTGAATCATCTTTCTATCCTTATATAGAAACCAAAATGCAATTAGTCAATGCCAGACAATGTCAAAACAAAACTATGATTTTCAGTTGTTTCTTTTTAGGTCGCATCTCGATCCTTTGTTCGACACATATAATCTCATCGAAAACATCTCGTCCATGAGGAAGAATTGACTGCTTTTCTTGAGATGCAAAGAATAACGTAAATAAAGATACTTTAAGTCTTTAAAAACAAGGAATTAGGAATCGCTTAGTACCCCCTAGCTCGGTAGGGCTCTAGATGGAGGAAATGTTTAATTTGCATTGGAGCAACAAAGAAAGAGGACAAGCTTAGTCCCAATTGTTCTATCCCATTTCTCAGTTGGAATTTGACCATTGAATAATTTCAATACAAAATAGAAGAGTCTTGCTTCAAGATAGTTGAATAGAAGGTCCAACCCTTATCAAGTCTCTCTCTGGTTGCATCTATTATATTATTTTCATAGATGATTATTATTGGTAGGTATGTTATGCCACAAATCTAAAACTTTAAATCGGTTAAAGTAATTGAAAAGAAGTTTGAATGATTGATCAAGGTCTTCAGATCTAATTCAGGAGGTGAATATGGTTCTACCTGAGTTTAAAAGTTTCTCTCATCTAATGAAATTATACATTAAGGATACCTTGCTTATACATTGAAACAAACTGGAGTGTCATAAAGGAAAAAGAGGTTTAAATGCATATACCATCTAAGTACTTATGGGCTTCAACCAGCAACAGCTTATGTCTCCAACATAAACTCTATCTGATACTTACTACCTATCTATTATATACATGTAAGTACCGGCCCTCTAAGCCAGTGTCTGGGTGGCTAAGATCCATTGCTGTTATCCAAGACAAGTTGAACTAAAACTAGCATATCAAAAGGAACATGCTTTTTGGCTCAATGTGATCGACTGGACATATGAGAACTAATTAGCCAACATGTAGAGAGTTTCTGCATTAAGAATATCATACTAGCCTAGAGAAAGAACTAAGATATGGTTAAAAATTATTAATGATAGATGACATAGGAAGAAAGAACCAATAATACTAGCTTTAATACATCCATATTAGAATAGAAAGTTTTACTTTATGGGGAGTCAGCATCTTTTTCCTTGATCTTGATAAAGTAATTAAATTGAAAATCCCTCCTCCTTTAGGTAAGAGCTCTTAACGTATTCCATAATTGAATGAGCTTCCCAGAGTGGACTACAATGCTCAGTTTTGAGTCTCAATCGAGCATATTTCCATCTGAAGTTTGTAAAAAGTACTACTCCGATTAATCCAACGAAATAATTTTGGCTAGGCACCATCGCTCACTAACAAAATTGAATATTTTCTTGGAAGTTTTTTTTTTACTGATTACATTACACTTCTTGATCCTATTCATGATCTTGTATGTTTCTAATTTTTTTTATTGCTCGTGATATTTTTTATAAAATTCACATAGTTTTATATTTGGACTAGAGTTTCAACAACAAATATATTTACTTTCAACTTTCATAATATGTTGAGAAACTTTTTAAATTGTTTATCTAATTTTTTATTTCTAAATCATTGTGGAAGCATAAGATTCATTAGAAACTTTAGGCATGACAATGAGATGAGGCGAGGCCAGGGTGACCCTCCCCATGCCCCATCCCGTTGGGGCTTTTTTAATCCCTGTCCCAACCCATGCCCTATTTTTTGTGAGGTGGGGTGGAATAGGGTTTTTATGTCACTGGGCAGTGCAGGGTTACTATGTCGAATAGCTTAAAAAATATTATGATATATCTTTTAGGATCCTTTGATATTTTTCTGTTGCATTAATGCTACTGAACCATTGTTATTAGATTCGACTTCAACTTCAAGTAGTTGATTTTCACTAGTTGCAATTGAATATCTGAATAATTATTCATCATCATCGATATCCAATAGTCTCCCAAGGCACGATGACAAATGGGTTGTTGGACAACTGGCTCACTATCACGTTAAGACTTTGTTATTGACACTGTTTTCCATAGGATCTTTGTTAGTTATTTGTCTAATAATTATTTTTTTAGTACTTTTGATTTATGAGTTCATATAAGTTAGCTCAGTCATAGAGCTTCGACTCATTAAATAGTGCTTAAAAAAATAAAAAAGATACAAACAAAAACTAAAATATAACTATTCACTTTCAAAAAAAGTTAATAAGATTTTGCATTTTGATTTTCGAAGATTTATTAAATGCAATACTATCTAAACTAATAAAAAGGAATTATTCTTTTACCATAATAATTTTAATTCAAATTGACTAACTAAATTAAATAATTTCTAGTAATGATATAAAAAAATTATTTGTTATAGCATCTAATTTTGTTAGTCATTGTTCAAAAAGTTCATTAACAAGAGTATTATCAGCATAAATTTACAAGTGTATGCATCATACAAGTAGTAAATAGACTTTCACATAGATATCTATAACACAGAGATTGTATTGACAGTTTCATTATTCAACAGTGAAATAACTCTTTTTTAGTAAAATATATATTCGGATTGAAAGACAATATTAGATCCACGAGTTCATTTATTTAATTTATATGATGTATATTTTTGTTAACTAAAATTATATTATGTTTGGATACAAAATAAAGATTTATACATTATGTATATGTAATGATTCCTTGTTCTAAAGCATACAAAGTATTTGTTACTATTGATTTCATTTTAATGGTAGTTTCTTCATAGTTATTCATTTGATACATTATTACTAAAACAATAAATTATTTTTGCTCAGAATTTTTCAAAATTTCATATTTTAGGTAATTTTGTTAATTGTTTTTGATGGTTATTTTTTATATATATTGTTATTTTTTGATCTTAGGCATTATACATACTAATAATTAATATGGTTTGTAATTGTCTGTGCTTTTAGTTTCGTAAATGTCATACCTGCATAATTAATGCAAGTTTTCCTCTAATTGGCACGATATGTTTCTATGTGGCCCGGACATGCCATCATGTCTTGCCAGACATGAAATGACTGCCAAAACAATATGCTCAGTTTGGCCCATTTGACTCGCATCAGTGCTGAGTTGTGTTGGGTTGTGTTGGCTTTAGTCTGGCCTCGAAGGTTCTAAAATGAAACAACCCAACCACACAAGTCGAATCAAGCTTATGTGACTGAGTTTTTTTTTAAATACCTAGTCCCTTTCGGCAGCTAAGTGACAGTGCTTGACCTGTGACTCATGATCTACTCGTGTCTAGTAACTAGTAACTATGCTGATGAACTTTTCTACGTGGTTAGGCTTACGAGTCATGCAAGGCCCGACATGAGACACAACTTGTTACAGCCTAGCATGACATGAGCAATGCCTTAGTTTGTCATGTTCTAGTATTGGCATGATTATCGATCATGCCTTGTTGGACCTAGCTCGACTAATTCGAGCCATACCTCATGCTGTGTCAAAGCTGCCTAACCCACTTGACATCTCAACTTCTCTCAAGTTTAATTGGTAAGAATCATATAATTGAAAATAACTCACAAGGATTGTTACCATCTTGTGAGTCACAATTTACTCGCTCATGTCTTGATGTTTGATTGCCATCATCTTTTTTAGTGATGATATTACTTATGCATAGAGCTGTCAATCGGCCTGGCCCAGCCAGGCACGGGAAAATCCCGTGCTCGGGCTTGTGCTGTGCTTTGGTAAGGCACTGCCCATGCCGTGCCGAGGCCAATTGGGCCTCGTGCCGTGCCTGACCCGGCACGGTTCGGTGGTCCGTGGCACAGGCGCACCCGCAGCATTATCCCCTTCGCCCTTTCCACAAATAAGACCGTGGGTCGGGTCTGATTAGACCCGACCTGTGGTCCCCGAACCGACCGCCGACCTGATTCCACCCCCCCCCCCCTTCAACGGGCAAAAAAAAAATAAAAAAAAATTAAATTGTAGCCGTTGGATCTTTTCTCCAACGGCTAGGGGGCAGAATCCAACGACCCACATGATTATGCCTCCTAAAAAATTAAAAAAATCAAAAAAATGATTTTTTTTAAAAAAATTATTTTCTATAATCTATAAATTCTACCCTCTCTCTCTATAACATTTATGTTTTTCATAAATATTTTCTCTCAAATCTCATATTTTCTCTCTCAAAAATCTTGCGCCTCTCTCACGGGACTCGAGAAGTCAGAATTTTGTCATTTCACTTTGGTTTTCACGAATTTCAACTTGGGTTTTAAATTTTGAGCTAGACTGTGGTGCATCGTGTACGTGATCGACTTCATTGCTTGATTGAGTAATTTTTTTTAAGTTTTTTTAATTTCTCTCACTCTCTAGTCTTTCTCTAGATCTAAAATAGATAAATTTTAAAATATTGTTATGATTAAGAAAAGTCCTAAAAAATAACAAATACTAATGAAGCATATTTAAATTTAGAAAATAAAAATATTACACAGAGGTCCGATGCTGCTGAAACTATTGTTTCTCTAGTCATCTCAACCCAAACTTCTAAAAAATAAAAAACTAGGAGGATTTCTGTAGTTTGAACTCATTTTAATATAATAAAACAAAAAAAATATTAGAGTTGAGGAAGAAGAGATGATATAGTGCAAATATTGTATGAGACTTTTAATATGTAAGAGTTCGTTTGGGAATAGACACCTTAAAAGGCATGCCGAATAATGTACCAAAAAACATGATAAATTAGATCCTAGGCAAACCCAACTTGTCACTGTATTTTTTGAGACTGCATCGAGTTCAGTCTCAAAGTTTACTCCCTTCATATGCTCCAGCGAGTTGCGTAGGGATGACTTGATCAGACTTATCACATTAATGGGTCTTCCGATTAGATTTTCAGAAGATCCAAGGGTTGTGCGCATCATGCAGACATATTTTCAGCATGCTTATCATAGGATTACTGTGTCCACAACTAGGAACGACATACTAAAATATTATAAGTTAGAAAAACAATTAATAATTAATGAATTTATGACATATAGTGGAGTGATGTCAGTGACATCCGATATATGGACTAGTCACGATGAATCATCTTATGCATGTCTAACCAGCCACTATGTAGATTGTAACTGAACAATGAATAAAAAATTTTAGGATTCTCTGAGATTCTTCATTTTCATGATGACCAGTCCATTTTTGAGTGTGATGAAAATTTTTATAGAATATAAAATTCAAAATAAAAGTTTTAGTGTTACATTTTCTAACACATCTAATAATGGAGTAGCGATTAACATGTTTGTTAGTAATATTAGGGACACACTATTAGGAGAGATTTTTCATGTCAGATGCATGTGTTACGTGATTAACCTGATTGTTCAATCGGATATGAATGTCTGTTCCCCCTCGTTGGATAATATACGTAATACACTAAAATATATTCGCATTCCTTGCTGACAACAAGAGTTTGCTAGTCTTTGTTTGTCTGCAAATCTTAAGAAGAAAAAATTTGAATTGGATGTGAGATATCTTTGGAATTATACGTATCTGATGTTAGAATCATGTGTTGGATATGAACACGTGATATTCGACTATGTCAATAGTAAAAGTGTCGAACTTATTATTGACGACACTGACTGGGCTTCAGGAATTTTATTTATAAAATTCCTGAAGATTTTTTATGACACGACGAACATGTGTTCGTTGGTTTATACGCACACAATTTGCTTTGCACTCCGGTGCATATGCAATATTAGTAGCATATTTAGGAAGTATCAAGCTAACTCGACACTTAGCCATATGGTTACAGAGATGGAAACTAAGTACTTGAAGTACTAGTCTATGTTTCATCTCTTTATTGCCTCGCTGCATGCATGGACCCTAGGGTTAAGGTGAAAGGGGTAGAAAATATTCCGACTTACATTTCCTCGTGCATGAACCTGGAAGAGCCACCTGAAGGGTTCATTCACGAGAAGTAGACTAATATATTCACATACTACGATACTAGGTATGGTGGTGGTGGTGGTGAGACTGTGATTACTGACATGGATACCTTGTTCGGAGATGATGATTTTTTCATTCAGTTAGCAAATGCGAAACGTAGGGGTTGACCATCACATATGAGCGAGCTTTATCGGTACTTAGATATCGATTACTGCTCAATTCTATCACATTCTGATACTAAGAATATTGATATATTATAGTGGTGGAAATCATATGAGTCCACTTTTCCCTTGTTATCTTGATATATGGATTCTATTTAGAAGTGAGTTTTTTCTGTTGCAGTGAACGTGATTTCGGGTCTGAGATCGTGAATATGTCTAGATATTGTCGAGGTATTGGCTTATTTGAAGGATTGTAAGGATTTGAAGTTTAGCATCGATGATCGTGCTGGAGCTGGGACTGGGACATGGACTGCAACCACATTTATTGCGATAGCGGAGGAGTTGATTGCTGATGATGGTGATCCATATGATACTGATCTTGATGTTGCGGCTGATGATGCTCATGATATGCCGATTGACGATTGATAATGATCTACTATTTTTTGATTTTGATGTTTTATTTTTTATTGATTGTACGCTTTATTTATACGTTACGTTGAAATTTTAATTTGTTTGGTTCGGACATTCGGTATCTAATGGTTGATTGATAATTTTTCATTTCGTTTGCTTATGTTTTTTTTTTACTTTTTAATTTTTTTAACATTATTTATTGATTGATTTATTTATTTTTTTTGTTTTAATTTTTCATTTAAAACTTTATAACTCTATTATATAATTCTAATAAATTTTAAACTAATTTTATTTTACTTTATAAAAAAAATTACACTTTGTAAATCTAATACATTTTAAACAATATTCATATTATAAATTTATAATATTATACATTATCAATAATTGTATATATAATTTTATAATTTACATAATTAAAATAAAAAATAAAATAATAAAATTAAAATTTTTTTTTTAATTTCCTGGCCCGTACGGCCGGGCCTGGCTTTTATAAACCGTGCCGGGCTTGGCCCGGCAAGGTATAATAATCGTGCCGTGTTTGGACCGGCACGAAAGCATAGTCGTGCTCTTAAAAAAATGGTCCGGGCCGGGCCGGCCCGTTTGACACATCTACTTATGCATAACAAGTGAAATTCTTGAGAAAATATTATATATAATATTCATTCCAATTAAGAACTAGTTTTTTTAAGATGTGTATAATGAATTGATCTTTAAACATATTCGTATTTTTGGTCTCATAAATGTAATACTTGTAATTATTACCATATTTAAAATTTTAATTCTAACACAAATTTATCTTATGTAATTAGAATGATAGTCACTTCTTTGCTATCATATGTGTGTGTAAGTATCGTTATTTAACTATCATCATTTATGATAATAATAATCTTATACAAACCTATTAATAATAAAATTCGTAGTTAAAATTTTATTCTATCTTTCAATTATCAATGTTCATAATATAATATAAACTCAACTCTAAGGTTTATCATAAAATTTTATGTCATTTGTTTGCTTGTTGAGCCTCTAGGTTGTGCAAAATTTGCTATTAGAGTTTGATAACTATGTCGTGGTCTTGTTTGTTGCGTGAAGGGAAAAAAAATTATAATTATTTTTTTGAAATTGTATTTTCTTTTATTTTTATATTTGGGCGATTCTACATTATTTTAATTATAAGGTTTCAACTTCTATTAGAAAGTTATAATTTTGACTTTTATCTCTTAAATTTAAGGTTACGACTCTATATGCATATTAATATTTTTGAAACACAAAGTTGTGATGCTGAGCAACAATTACTATTTGGGCTTAATGTTTTTGTAAGATTAAGTTATGATGATGTAAAGGAATAATAGTTTTGGGCATTTTTCTTGTTCTTTATAAAGGGTAGTGTGCTAAATTGCTTCTTATATTATTATATGGCTGTGACACTATTAAATAATTACAATATTGATATTGATATTGATATTTTGTGATCATTATATGAATGCGATGCTGTGAACTAGCTGCATTAATGAGGCCTCTCATGTATATTCTTTGGCTGACGCTGTGAAATGATCACAACATAAATTATCCTTCATATGTCTAAAGTGCCTGTGTGCTGTGAGTGACCGTAGCATGAGCCTTTACTTCTCTACTATATTATGTTGTTACAATACTATAAGGATGCAATGATATTGATAATTAGCTCATACATAAAAGTCATATCTTTACCTTTTGATTATAATTAGCTCATACGTGCAATGAATAATTTTGATTCTATAATTTTTTATAATTCAAAATTTGTGATTTTATTAAAAAGTTATAATTTTGATTTGAGAGTCATATTAAAGATAAAGTGATGAAGATGATGCTAAGACATGACTGCGACATTTATTACAAGTTTAATATTTAATTATAATGATATAGAATTAGTATCACAATCATTTAAATTTTATGAGAAAAGTATAATTATAACTACATGGTAATATAAAAGTGTCAATTGGGCCTGGTGGCATGGGCACGGCACAATATAGTCTTGCCATGCATGACACAATTCAATATACTTGGCACGACACCATGTACGACTCAATTTAGAATTTTGCCGACCCACCGCACGACTTAATTTAGAATCACGCCGGCCCAGAGCACGACTTGTGCTGTGTTGGGCCAATTATTATTCCACATGAGGCTCGACCCGGCATGATATCCTATGCATGCTGGTTTTGACTTGACTATCCAAATTTGCTAGTTTGGTCCTAATCCAACCTAGTTTGGCTTGACCTAGACTTGCCTAGAATGAATTAGGCTAGCTTGGTTTGACCTATGCTAGTCTATAATGAACTATACTAGCATATCCTCACCCATATTTGCTTGGACTGAACCTAGGCTAGCCAAAATTAATTGGGGCAACCTAGCTAGGCCGACCTTGCTTGGCACAACCTAGCACAACTTGACCAAAATGAATGCCATTGAGCAGTGACTATATGTGTCAACGGGCTAGCCTGCCCAGCCCAGCCCAAAACATGGTATGGTTTAGCCGTGCCTAGCCCAGCATGACACACTACAGTATCGTGCCCGGGCTCATGTCGGGCTAAAGGTTTTTGCCTGACACGACATGCCGGCCCATGCACTAAGCGATGCCCCACTGCGGGATGAGGTGTCAACTCCCGACAGGCGACGGCAGCCTGATGCTGAAATCATAGATTTTTAAAATTGACCAACCTGACCCGAATTGACCGACCCGAATCGGCCTGAATCTGGGCAAAATTTGGACTGCCATCTCCTTTCGGGCTTGCAATCCAAGGAAGCATGTCATGTCTGACACGACACAATGCTGTAGCATGTCGTGTCTAGCACATCATGCCAGCCTGGTTGGGCCTGAAAAAATTAGTCTGATCTGACCCGTTTGATATCTCTAGTAGTGACTAGCTACCTCATTTTTAGAGTAGTACTGGAATGGCATGACCCTTGTAAAAAAGTATGCTATGCTTGGTTGGGCAAGAAGGTCAAGATGAGCCTAAAAAAATAGATCGTGCTGACATTACATGACTTATTATAACATCTCTATGATAATATCACAATCACAAAGAATATGTCATATAATGAAATAATTTGTGCTAATGAGTTTATATGATCATGACGTATAAAGATTGTCATAATCAATTAATTAGAATTTTAGTTAAGAATAAATATTGAAATTACGTAAGACTCAATGTTCTTCCATTTATCTAAATATCATAAAAAATTTTAATTTTCATGATTATTTATTAAAATTTTTAAAATTTTAAAATTTTAAAATTAATCCATAATTTCTTTATTTTCTTTCCTAAATATCATTTTAATTCATTAGAATATATAAATATGTTTGGTATTTTGAAAATCGAAAGTGCACATTGTCTATTTTCTAGAAATAATTTATAAAAACTTCTCATGATGTGACTACTCATACAATATGTGGACTGTGTTAAGTTTTTTTTTTGTCTTTATCTTTATCATAACTAATATTCATTATTTCCAAGATATGCAACGAGATATCTTTCCATTGAATCTCTATTTAAACGTAAAAACATAATCTCTTAGAATATGACTTTGAAACTACACAAAATTGTAAGGTATGGAATACAATAACATAATGTTTCTCGAAGATATCCCACAGTCACATATATCTATGTTGGGAATATCTTAAATAATTTCCTAGTTAGCTGTGTAAAATGAGTCAAGTGTGTGCCTGTGGTTATTTTTTTTTTGACTCTTTAGGCTTTTATAATTTCAATCTCATCAATTGAAAAATCTATATTATATATGCATAATTCAGGATGAATAGAGTGATATTGTATGCTTTCATAATATTTTGTATGTCGTGCAAGATATTAAAATGATAGATAATTTTATTCCAATAAATTGACATAAGGTAATCAATAATTAGGAGTCGATTAATAACTAATCCTTCTTCCTATCGGATACCACTCATTAATAGAAATATTTTAAAATACGATAGCACTTGTATTATTTGTCACCATGGTTTTCATATATCTCAAATTATCACTAATTTTAATTTTTAGATAGATATAGTTTTAATCATAAATTATCTTATCAACTAAATATATTCTTGTATTATTTTTTAGTGTGTGTTCTTTAAGTTCTTGAATCTTGAAGAGAAAGAGTATTTAATAATATTTGTTGTTTAGAATCTTTCCTCAGTGCATGAGAAGATGACATTGACACTTATACTGATTAAGCGTGACATTGTTTAATAATCAAATACCTAGAAAATACTTATATTTTGTTTGCATAAGATTGATAGAGTATTGATGAGCGACGATATTATTATTTTGAGTAGAATTAGTTTTTTAATGAGCTTAAAAAGCATAAGGGTCTAAAAGATATTTTTTGATTTATAATTTTTTTTTTAATTTTCCTTTTAGATCTCATATCACGAGATAAATTATTCAGCCTACCTTTCAAAGAATTTTAAAATTTTCTTTTATTCATTATCTCTCACATGGACACATCAATATGACACGTAAGGGGATTAAGTATGAGTTTCTTGGATACTCTAGTACTTAGAAAGGATATACATGTTTTTATTTTATATTGATAGGGTATTGATGAGTATTGATATTATATTTTTAAAGTAAGACTTATTTTTAACAATCCTATGAAAAATATGAGTTAAAAAAAATATCTGAATCTATTATTTTTATTTATTTATTTGTAGTTTCATGTGAGCCTTCATTTAAATGAGAATTTATTGACTATTTTAATTTATTGGTTCATATTATGATGATACTTGTATGAAGTTATCATATGTATCAATAATTATAATATATGTTATTCTGGAGAGAATGATATTTTGTTTGGAAAGAGATTCTCTATCAAGTTCATACGATCTGATAGCTTTCATGTTTATTTTGGTTCAAGCTCAGAATAAGTTTGGAATGAAGATATTTGACCACCTATGGTTTAGAATGTATACTATGAGCATGATACTCAATCTCTTCCAAGTGTAAAAGTTTCAATAAATTAGTTGGTTTTGTTAGTTTTTTTTATCTTGATTTTTTAATCATTCTCAACAATAAACCTATGAGTTGTTCTAGTACTCTATAATATAAGTATTATCTATAATAGCACACTTTGATGAAATGAAGATATGTTGATATATATTCCAGGCATTCTTGAGGATATTAGCTGATTGATTTGTTATAAAATTATATACTTTAATAATAGTGTTATTTTGGATCTTCTTCCTATAAAAAAAATAAATCATCTTTATCTGTATGAGCTTACAGGAAATGTTATGATTTATATTATTTTTTGTTTTTGTTTTTTTTTTTTAAATTAGTGATGAAAGTATTAAACATGTGAGCTACTCCACATTGTTTAGCCTAATATTAATAAAAGTTGTTCATTCATTTTTTTATACTTCTGATTTCCAAGTGAGTTTTTTGGTAGTTATATTTATTAATATTTTGTTTGATAATACTTTTTCAGTAATATAATAAACTTATTTATTTATTCATCTTACAGAAATATTTTTTTACAAATTATCAGATTCTTAGATATTTAGTAAATTTTTAATGCTGAGGTTTGCTATTCAAAAAAAAAAAAAAAAAATTCTCACAATAGGATACTGAGGCATAAAGAATACATTAATATTTTGATATATGAAATTAATTTACAAAGAAATGATTAAAAAAATGGTAAATTACTATTTCCAATAATAATGCAATAATATACATTAAAAAAATGATATTGGAATTAAAGTAGTTTTTTTTTGTAGGAAAGTAATCCATCATTAGAAGTATAGATTTTACAAATTGTAGGAAATACATGAAAACATTGTTGTGTTCACGTGAGTCTATAATGCTTATTTTGGATATATAAATCATATTGGTGGTTGTTTTCTTTGTTGACTGATGTGTATGCTTTATCTACTTAAAACATCTATGCCTACACCATTTTGTTGATGTAGTCTTTTGCAAATATAATCAGTGTATAGATATAAAACATGCTGTGCCATGCTGGCATGCCCTCTTTTTTAGGCCCAGCTGGGATGCCATATTGTGCCTTGCATGACATGCTTTTTAGCATGGGCCGTACCGTGCCAGCACGACTCTAATAATGGGCTGCCCAAAATGGCCCATTGGCCTACTGTTTTATCCAGGTTGTGCTCGGACATGCTCGATTGGGTCATTCCAAGCCTGATCAGACTTGGCCAGGCTAGCCTGAGTTAGGTTCTGGCTAGCCTGGTTTAGCCACTCGGGCCAAGACCAGCTTGCATGGGCTGTCTGTTCCTAGCCATGTCGTGCCATATCTTCCTTTGCACACTAGCTGCAAACCTTGGCCTGGCATGGTTGTGATCCAGGCACAAATCTGGACCATGCCGTGCTGGGCCAGGCTCGACATTTTCATGTTGTGCCTCATGTCGTGCTTGGGCCATCAAACCCAATTGACACCTCTAATCACTGCTTCCTCTTTGATAATAGTGTTGGCATAAATAAATAGTTTTCATTCCTCTTCCATTTCTCTACTTCCCCACAAATAACATGTCAAGTTTATTGATGTGAGGAAGTAATGAGATAATACATATCTAATAAATTATTATTTTATTTGGTAATATTTTTTTTTGCAGCGTCAATTATGTAAAAATTCATGTATATAAATTTTAAAGATTTTATATTTTTGAATGTGGGGTGGAACCTAATGCATGAGGATCTTGCTTTAGTGCAACTGTGCAAGGTCTGGAAAAATTTAATATCTCGATAATCTTATATTTGAAACTCAAAAATATTACTTCCGATGTATCTCAAACTTCATATTTATCTCCTTTTGATAAAGGTGTCAACCGGGCTAGGTTGGCCCGGCTAGCACGAGACACAACATGATTCGGCTATGTCTGAGCTGGCTTGGCATGAGAATTTTTCGTACCCGGGCCTGTGCCGTGCTTGACCATGGGACCAATTGTGTCGTGCCATGCCGAGGCTAAACGGGTCTCGTGCCGTGCCTGGCCCGGCACAGTTTCATGGCTTGTTGGTACGGCACGACCTGAGACACCGATGACCGACCCACCCTACGACCTACACCAACGGCATGGCAGCACCCACACTGCCATACGGAAAACATGAGGGCACGGGCTCGAATCCACTCCGATCCGACTGGCATATCGTAGGATTTCTAGGTCTATATCTAGGAACAACATATGAAAATATTATAACTTAGAAAAATAAATAATAATTAATGAATTTATGACATATAGTGGAGTAGTGTTTGTAACGTCCGATATCTAGAGAAGTCACGATAAATCATCTTATGCATGTCTCACTAGTTACTATGTACATTCTAATTGGACAATAAAAAAAATTTTAGGATTCTTTGAGATTCTCCATTCTCATGATGGCCCTACAATTTTTGAGTGTATGATAAAAATCTTTAAAGAATATAAAATTTAAAATAAAATTTTTAATATCACATTTGATAACGTATTTAATAATGGAGTAGCGATTAACATGTTTGTTATGAAAATTAGAAACACACCATTAAGATAAATCTTTCATGTCATATGTATATGTCACGTGATTAAACTGATTGTTCAAGTGGGTATGAATGTGTGTTTTTTTGCGTTGGATAATATACGTAATGTACTAAAATATATTCGCACTCCTTGCAAATAATAAAAGTTTGGTAGTCTATGTTTGTCTGCGAATCTTAAGAAGAAGAAATTCCAATTGGATGTGATACACTGTTAGAATTACACGTACCTGATGTTGAAGTCATGTGTTGGATATGAAAACGTGATATCTAACTACGTCAATAGTAAGAGTGACGAACTTATTATTGATGACACTGACTGAGCTTCAAGAATTCTGAAGATTTTTTATGACACGACGAATATGTGTTCGTCGGTTTATACTCCTATTACTTGCATTGCATTCAGGTGCATTTGTAAGATTAGTAGCATGTTTAGGAAGTGTCGAGTTGACTCGACACTTAGCCATATGGTTGCAGAGATGGCAATCACCTGTATTTTCTCGTACTAGTCTGTCATTTCATTTTTTTAATTGTCTCGCTGTATGCACGAAGCTTATGGTTAAGGTGAAAGGGGTAGATAATATTTTGATTTTCATTTCCTCATGCATAAATATGGAACTCACCTGAATGGTTCATCCACGAGAAGTTCCGACCTGTTCACATAATACTATACTAGATATGATGGTAGTAGTAGTGAGGTTGTGAGTACAGACATAGATGTCATCTTCGGAGATGATAGTTTTTCTATTTAGTTGCAAGGGGGAAACTACGGGGTGAACCGTCGCATAAGAGCGAGATTAGTCGGTACTCAGATATTGATTACTGCTCAATCCTATCACATTTTGATACTAAGAATCTTGATATTTTATAATGGTAGAAATTATATGAGTTCACCTTTCTCGTACTATCTATGATGACACGAGATCTACTAACTCCTCAGGTATCGAGTGTAGCATCAAAGTCTGTTTTTTATGTTATAGTGAATATGATTTCAGATGGGAGATCAAGATTATGTCTTGATGTTGTTGAGACTCTAGTATGCATGGAGGACTGTGAGGATTCACGGTTTAGCATCCATGATCGTGCTGGCACGGTGACTGCATCTGTATCTACTGCGAAAGTGGAGGAGTTGATTGTTGATGATATGATTCATTTGATAATAATTTTGATGTTGTGATTAATGATCATAATATGTCGATTGATGATTGACGTGGTTGCCGGTTACCCTTTTTCGTTGCCAGTTGCCAATGCCACGTCACATGTCATTTGTCATTGTCACTTGATTTTGATTTTTGATGCTTCACGCTATGTTGCACGGACACGGATACGGACACGGGGATACGACACGGCAAGATACGGGGACACGACAAATTCTAAAAAACTAGGATACGGATACGGTTAGGATACGTCATGATAAAAAAAATAAAATTAAAAAAAATTATTAATTATAAATATTAGGTATTTTAAAATAATTAAAAATACTGTATTTTAAAATAATTTAAAATTCTGTATTTTAAAATAATATTAAAAAAATTTAAACCCTCTAACACCCTCCCCCTCCCGAGCCTTCCCCCCCCTCCCGAACCTTTTCCCCCCCTCCAAAACCCCCCTCCCCCCTCTCGAAAACCCCCCCACCCGATTTTTGATTTTCGAACTCTCCCCCTCCCGATGCAGATTCCAAAACCCACCCCTGGCCTATCGGACACGTGTATGACGCG
Organism: Sapria himalayana; assembly: GCA_029783825.1. NCBI lineage: Eukaryota > Viridiplantae > Streptophyta > Magnoliopsida > Malpighiales > Rafflesiaceae > Sapria > Sapria himalayana. The sequence continues at coordinate 290,033 of JAREIK010003680.1, forward strand.
TGTCTGACCCGTGTCGCCGTATCCACGTGTCGGACACATGGACACGGCAGCACTTAGGCGTATCCGTGCAACACAGGCTTCACGGACACAGTTGATGATTTGTGTTATTATAGATTTTGATTTTTTGATTTTGATATTTTGTTTTGTATTGTTATATGTTTTTTTTATTTAAGTCACGTTGTATTTGCTTTAGTTCGGGATTAGCCGATTTGACATTTGGTTTGCTTTTGGTTTTGTGATTTTATAATTTTTTTTAACGAAAATTTGTGTTTAATTTATTTTTGTGTTTAAATTTATTATTAAAATTTTTATAATTTAATTCTAATAAATTATAATCTATATTTATTAAAACATAATAAATAAAATTTAAACTTTATAACTATTCAACAATTTTCAAGTTACAAATTAATAATTTTTAAACATTATCTACATATAATATATATTTTATAAATAGTTAAATCTTTAATACAAAAATTTAAATATTTACAAGAAAAATAATTTAAAAATTTTTTTAAACTGGCCTGTATGGGCTTGACTTGGCACGATAAAATTAATGCTAGTCTGGCTGGCCGTGTCGGGCCTGGCTTGAATAAATCATGCCGGGCCAGGCACGGCACGGAACTGTAACTATGACGTGCCTGGCACGGCATGGAAGTATGGTCGTGCTTACAAAAAATGGGGCTGGGTTACCCTAGCACGGCATATTTGACACTTCTACCTTTTGACGAAGAGACTTGTCATTACACTAAGGTATGTCTTCCAACAGTTATATGCAACACAATTTTCCACGTGATCTTTCATTAGATGTGTCCAACGGCCCAACATGGTTTTTGTGGGCCCAATCTTTCATTAGATGCCTGGCCTATCACGGTTTATTCAGGTAAGGCTCGACATGGTCTGGTTGGCATGTCCAGTTTTTGGCCGTGCCGTGTCAAGCCCGTACGGGCCGATTTAAAAAATTAATTTTTTTATTTTTTTATTTTTTTATTTTTTGTTTATAATATTTATGTAATTATAAAATATAAATTAGATAATGTTAAAAAATATTTAAATTATAAATTATAAATATTTAAATAGTTATAAAGTTTATTTTTTTATGTTATTTGTTTTAATTATGTATTAATTAGATTAGATTATAATATTTTAGAATTATATTTTAAAATTTTTAATGATATTATTAAACAAAGAAATAAAATAAACACAAAATTTATTTAATAAAAATAACAAAGTTACACTCACAAAGCCAAGTGTAAAACGGACAAACTAAGACAAATATAATATAAATAAAAATAAGTATAAAATATCGAAATCAAAAATCAGAATCAAGCATAATTCATAAGCAAAAGTATAACCATAACATAAGTGTTGATGTCATCGTGTCGCAATCTCGCAATCGTCAATCGTTAAGCATCAAATAGCAACCTCATCAATCATCCATCACTGTATCATTATCATTATTAACCTCGATATTAATATTACTAGCATATAAATTATCATCAGCAATCAACTCCTTCGCTTTCGCTACAGTCCAACTCTTAGTCCCAGTATGATCCTTGATGCTAAATCTCGAATCCTCCTATTCCTTCATGAATGTTAAGGCCTTAATAATATATGGACATAATGCTTGACACCGAAGGAGTCAGTAGATTATGTGCTATCTTTGATAGTACAGAAAATATGAACTCATATTATTTTCATCACGGTAATATATCAAGATTCTTATTATCATAATGTGATAATATTAAGTAGTAATTGGTATTTAAGTACCGAGACGGCTTGCTCCTATTCGACGGTGCACACTATCATTTCTCCCTAGCTAATTGAATGAAAAAATCATCATCTCCGAATATGGTATCAATGTTCGTACTCACAGCCTCACTATTACTATCGTCATACATAGTATTGTAGTGTGTGAAAAGGTCAGTCAACTTCTTATGAATGAACCTTTCAGGTGAGTCTTTCAGGTTCATGCACGAGGAAATATAAGTCATAATGTTATCTACCCATTCCACCTTAGTCCTAGGGTTCATGCATGCAGCGAGATAATAAAGAGTTGAAATGGTAAATCAGTACTTTAAGTGCTTAGTTTTCATCTCTGCAATCATATGACTAAGTGTCGGGTTAGCTCAATACTTTCTAAACATGCTACTAATATTGCATATGTATTTAAGTGCAATGCAAGTCGTGGGAGTATAAACCGACGAATATATGTTCGTCGTGTCATAAAAAATCTTCATAAATTTCATAAATAAAATTCTTAAAACTCAGTCAGTGTCGTCAATAAAAAGTTTATCACTTACTATTGACATTGTCGAATATCACGTGTTCGTATCTAACACATGACTCTAATATTAGGTATGTGTAATTTCAATGGTGTCTCACATTCGATTAGAATTTTTTCTTCTTAAGATTCACAAACAAACAAAGAATACCGAACTCTTATTGTCTACGAGGCATGCGAATGTATTTTAGTGAGTTACGTATGTTTTTCAAAGCGGGACACATGAATCTGACCTAGAAAATCTCTCCTAATGGTGTATTTCTAATATTTCTAACAAACATGATAATCGCTACTGTATTATTAGATGTGTTATTGAATGTGATACTAAAAATTTTATTTTATATTTTATATTCTCTGAATATTTTTATTATACACTCAAAAATGGCCGGACCATAATGAGGATGAAGAATCTCAGAGAATCCTAAAATTTTTTTATTCATTATTCTTTTAGAATCTACATAGTGGGCGGTGAGATATACATAAGATGCATCATCATGACTAGTCCATATATTGGATGTCCCGGACATCACTTCACTGTATGCCATAAATTCATTAATTATTAATTATTTTTTTAACTTATAATATTTTAGTATGTCGTTACTAGTTGTGGACCTAGTAATCCTATGATAAGTAGGTTGAAAATATGTCTGCACGATGCTCACTATCCTTGAATCTTTCGGAAATCTGATCGAAAGACCCATCAATGCTATAAGTTTGGACATGCATTCCTTACTCAACTCGCTATGATATATGAAAGGGGTAAACATTAAGATTGAATTGAATCCAGTGTCAAAAAATACAGTATTAAGTTGGGTTTGCCTAGGATTTAATGTATTATGTTTTTTGGTGCATAATTTAGTATGTCTCTTAAGGTGTCCGTCTCAAACGCATTCTTATAAGTTAAAATTTTTTTACAATATTTGTATAGTGTTATTTCTACATCTTCACTCCTAATAATTTTTTTTTTGGTTTATTATATTAAAATGAGTCCAAACTACAGAATTCTTCCTAGTTTTTTGTTTTTTAGATGTTTGGGTTGAGACGATCGATGAAACCAAAGTTTCTGCAGCCTCGGACCTTTGTGTAAGATTTTTATTTTTTAAATTTAAATTAATTTTATTAGTATCTGTATTTGTCATTTTTTTAGTTTTTTTTAGACAAGAGGATATATTAACTTAAAGAGTAGAGATAGAAAAAAACTGAAATACTTGTAAAGCAGTGTAAAGGAAAACAACCTGCACCAAAAATCCAACTTGTAAGGACCAATGCAAACACTACCTAAAGACGAGCTTGAGTTGCGAGTCTCGAAACGCCGAGCCAAAATTCAGAGAGAAATTTAGGAGAGAGATTTAAGAGAATGTGAGATTTTATATTTTTTAAAAACATAAATTAGAGAGGGGGGAGGGGGCTTTTATAGAAAAAAAAGTAGAATTTTCTTTAAAAAAGTATTTTTTTGAATTTTTTAATAATTTTTTAATAATTTTTTTGGGCAGAATCATATGGACGTTGAATTCTACACCATAACCATTGGAGGCGAAATATGATGACTAAATTTCAAATAATTTTTTTAAATATTTGAATTTTTGAACCGTTGGCTGTAATATGCCTTTGGGGATGGGGTTGGTTTGAATCCGAATCCACCTGGTTTTCGTATCCTTCGGGCTGAGCCTCAACCCTATGGGGCAGTACGGTTGCAGTACCTCGGCTCGTGCCCAGGTACTGGCCCACCGTACCATGCCGGGCTAGACATGACACGAAGCCCATTTGGGATCAGCAAGGCACATGCACGGGCACAGGAAATTCCCATGACGTGCCGGGCTAGGCACGGCCGAATCGGGCCGTGCCTCTTGCCGGGCCCAGCTGGCCCGTCCCGGCTTGATTGACACCTCTATCTGTCATTCTAGTAATTTTCTTGTTCAAATATATTTACTTTCGGAATTCATATAAAATCTAATATGTTATTATTTGTTGGATAATTTATCAAAAATATCATGTTTTTAATTTTTTTAGCAATTCGTTGATAAACATATATATATATTTATATTTTACCATTAAATTAATTATGTAATACTTATAGCTTGATATAAACATAATTGACCAACATATTATCTCGGGTTTTGATTTACAATATATAATTATCGGCATATTTGTTCATGTTACATAATCAAAATTATCTGATCACAGTTGTCTTACTCATTCAGAACATTATTAGTATTCTTAAAATTATTAAAAATATGTCCAAAGGCATGACAAACAAAGTAGTAGCTCCATGTTTTATTAGGCTAAGTTCAAATATCAAGGATGTTTTCAAATACTTAGCTATATTTGACTGTTCTTATTAAATCAAGTGTTTTTAGATTTTTGTTTTTTGTGCGGAGAGTATCTGAACATCAAGAGCTGCATTGTCTTCTTAATTTTCTCGTGCATGGTTAACCTGGTTGCCATAGTGACATGGTTTCTGTCAGATATCAATGTTACCTCTGTGGCATTCTGATTGCATTTTTTTACTGGTAATGAAAGAATGAATAATTTACAGAATAGCTAAAACTTTTTTTTTTTGTGATCAATTTTTTTTTTTGTGTTTCAGGGAATACAAACATGAATTCCTAAAGGATTTCTTTTTATCAACTGGGCAACTTCATGTATGTTTGATTATGTGTCGTTTGATAAGTTTTATGCTTGCCTGTTTAGTTATGATGATCTCAAAGCATATAGACTATGATAATGATTCTTCTTTGGTCTATATGGAATAAAGATCAAGTAACTGGATTAAAGGAATGATATATGTTGATAGTAGTGCTGGAAATACTGACTATCCGTCCCAGACTAGCCTATTGAGATCCTGCTGTCACATAAATTGCCTGGGAAAAACCTAGCCCAATTATGTAACCAGGGCGGCCTGACTTGTGACCCTGAGGTTGTGATCTGGCTTTGCCTTGTGGCTAGGTAGGCATGGCTTTACTTGTCCAGATAGGCACCTGACCAAGCATGCCTAGTGAGTTCAAAATTAGAACTTGTTTGGGTCTTATCCAGCCTAAATAGTCATCAGTCTAGTTATGCCTAGTTATTAATGAATTTGGATCTATTCAGCTTCACATGAATTCTATTGTGTTTGGTTAGCCTTAGCCAATTTTTGTCTAACTTTTTTCTTAATTTTAAATGAAAGACATGAATTGGTAGTTCAATTGGCAAAGATGTTGAATGCTCTTATCTTGAGAATATTAGTTTGATTCCTTGGGATGCCAGATATATTTCCCCCTTGATTTTTTCAGGCCGTCCTATCATGTTCTTGGGATGAATGTCTTATTTGCTATTTCTCTTTGGCTAAGGAATAATATGAGTTGAGTTTGGCAGGGGACAAAGATCATGAATTTGATAATAAATTATATGCACGGTCATGATATTACACCAAATATGTTTAAAGTTATGAATTATAAATGCAAAAAGTACATATTTAATTTTTAAATGTAAGTGTATCATCATTGAAAGCTTTTGTTTTTTAGTACTTTTTTTTTTATTGTTAAATATTAAATTTGAGTAAATGTGAGAAATGTCTATAAGTAGCTCATCTCGTGCTAGTTGTGTTAAATATAAGAAATTAATATTAACAAATTTTACATTATGCTATCATGTGTTTTATTATTATTATTGAAATATTAACATTAAATCAAAAATTCATATATATATGTATTTTTTTAATTCAACATGTTGAGATATAGAATTATTATAAGAATTACAACTTGAACGAGAAATTAACATAGTTATTAAATTTTAATTCTCTTTTTTTTATGTTTAAAGTTATTATTGATTGTTATTAATATTTTTTAATTTATTTATAAATGAAGAATAATTTAAATAATTTATCTTGAGTTTGAATATATTTACTGTCATATTTTACTTTAACTAATTATTTAGTGAATTAACAGTATGATCAAATTCTTTCAATCTCTTCCTTGATCTAAAGTAAATATAACATAAATAATTTTTTTTTCTTTTTGGATCATAATTTGTAATTTATCATCACTTATTTATGAATCAAATTATAATGTATTAATATAAATATAAATGATGCCATGCTAATGAACCAATGGCATGTATGCTTAATAATACATTATTATAGTTATATATGTTAATTTTTTTTTTCAATATTAAGCATGTAATATTTTATTATACTTTCATGTCAATATATAATTTTTAGATTTTTTTAATATCTTTCGAATTTAGTTGGATGTTGGGCTGAATAATTATTCTAACAGATTAATGTCTTTAATTTTTTTTTTGTAAGTCATTCATAAGTTATATTCCCATTTTATTTTTTAATTAATTGCATGTTATGCAATTATCTGATACAAAAGTAATTTATTAATATATAATCTTAAACTTTGATACAAAAATATAATCATATTTTCATAATATCAGGTAAAAGAAATTATATGATTGGTGATGTCATATTCATGTAATATACAAATAAAAATTAGGATGTACATTGTGCATAATGCTCTCGCTTGGTATGAGATATATGAGAGATTGATATCATAATAAATTTATTCTCGAAAATTAAAGAGGTTGTATTTTGATGAGTCTTAAATTTGAATTATATTATCATAGAATGAAAATACTTGTCATAAGCTAAAACATAACCTATTCATATAAGATATCAATAATATGTTCAAATATATGTTTTTCATAATGTTTATTATCAATTAACTAAAATTTAAATATTTTCTTTGAATTATTATTATTTTTTATTTTGATAATGTGCATCCACACTCAGTTGTTTTCTGGTACCTTAATTTTCTAAATGTTAGAAATAAATGCAAAAAATCAAATTATTTATTTTACTTATTAGATCAATTCACATTTTATTATAAAACTTGATTGTATGATTTTCATAGTATTCATATATACATTTTATATTATAAATATAATAATTTTTTTATTATATTCTTATCACGTAGAAATTTCAAATCTCAAAATTATATTACTTATCAAAATTAATTAATATAAAAATTTCTTGTAATTAGAGTGTTATGGTAAAAAAAATATTATTGATTAATTTGTATTTTTTTTTATTTTTTTGTTTTGTATCTTTAATTTTATATTTTTTTATATTTTTTACAATGTGAAATTAAATATCATGTAATTGATAATAATATGATAGTTTGAATGGTGAAGGGGTAAATTGCCTTATCTTGGGGATTTGAGTTCGATCTCTAATATTAGGGATGGCGGATACAAACCCTAGGATATCATTGTCAATCTTGCTATTCATATTATTGGGATATGAGTCTTAGATGTTTTGACTCTTGGTCACCAAGATTCATGTAACAGACAAGAGTTATTATGGTTTGAGATTGGGGGGAGAGGAAGGTTACAAAAATATATTGTCCCTTTAGAAGAATTATACTACATAATTTAAAATAATATTTATATTTTAATATATGTATTCATTAGTCTTGAATTTAGATTTGATATAATTAAATATCATGTTCATCATATGATCTCTATGATTTGTTGAGAGTTGGATTTATCCAATAGTTACTTGGCTTGATTGTAGAAAAATAATATAAAATGACAACTTGAACTCAAGGAATTATATATATATATATATATATATATCAACACTATCTTTTAGCTATTATGTGTTTCTCACACAGCTTGGAAGAAAGAAAACAATTGAGATTTTCTAAGTTTTCATAAAAATATATGCATGCTAATGTATAAAAAATACATGTTTAGTGGTAAATGTTAGGATTTCGAATTTTGGGGGTGAGAGAAATAGGGCTGAGATAAGAGAGAGAGTGAGAGAGAGAAAGTATAATATATTTTTATAAATTCAAAAAATAAAAATAACACATTTATTCTAAGGTTGGGATAATCCACGTGATGTTCATTTTATACAAAAAGAAAATGAGAATAGACGTATGTAGTCCTCTAAGTGCATTCTTCAAATTGTTTCTAGTTTGATTATTGGTAGATATATTGATAATAATTATTAAATCATTATAAACCTTTTCACATATAAAATGATAATGAATGATAATATGTTTTACCTGCTCTAAAAATATTAGATTATTAGCAATATGCCAAGTTGCCTAGTAATATATTAAAGTATAATGTGCATCAAGATTGATAGGTCCAATTCTTCCAAAAAGTGAATATAGTAAAACCTCTCTAGATTAATACGATTCATAGCACAAAAAATTATTAATTAACGGATGTTATTAATTTATAGAATCTTCACCTAAAAAAATTAGAAAATATATCAAAGATATTATATGATTAATTCATACAAGCCTCAATAAATTCCACGTAAATTTCTAAAGTTAAAAGTTGTGCTTAAATTAATCAACTTAAATTTTGAAATACCAAAGGTCTTGACCATGTTTTCAAGAAATTTTTTTAGGTGTGGAATATCAAAAGTTCATCACTTGAATTATAAAGGCTAATGTATATAACAGTTGAATTATAGTTTGTCCTTTTTTGTATTTCTTTTTTCTTCCAAAATGAAGCTTTCATCTTCTCTGAGTAATGATCAAAATCTTAAAATTTATAATCATAAAGCAACAAATCCATCCATCAAACAATCAGATTTTGCAAATTGGGCAATGCAATAATTCAAGCTTTCAAAAGTCCCAACACAAGGAACCATCGGCAACATTCTTGCTAAGCGTCAACAATATGAAAGCATGGATTCAACTGAACTTACATCTAAGCGTCAAAGAGCTGTGAAACATCTTGAACTTGATAATGTTTTAGCAAATTGAGTTTTACAATGCCAAGCACGTCGAGTGACATTATCAAGTAATTTAATCAAGGAAAATACTCGTTAATTTGCTAGACAACTTAAACTTGGAGAGATAACATCAGAATTTTCAAATGGATGGCTTGCAAAATTTAATCTTCACCATGGATTCAAAGCTCAAAAATCATGTGAAGAAAGTGACTCTGTTGATTTAGATGTAATTTACAGAAATATGTCAACAATAAAAGAAAAATTTCAAAGCTATTCACTTTGAGACATATACAACATCGATGAAACATGACTCTTTTATCGCATGGCTTCTGATCGAACAATTGCACGAAGTCAAATTGAAGGTTCTAAGAAGGATAAAATACGTCTAACTTTTGTCTTTGCTGCAAATACAGATGGATCTCACAAAATAGAACCTCTCATCATTGGTCATGCACAAAGGCCACGTGCTTTTAATAGAAAAAGTGGAGAGCAATTGGATTTTTATTATCACAGCAATGTAAAAGCTTGGATTACTAGACTCTTTTTCAGGGAATGGTTACAAAAGATGGATCAACAAATGCAAGATGCTAATAGAAAAGTTCTACTTTTGTTAGATAATGCTCCTTCACATGTGGTGAGTGATTTGTCTCTTACAAATGTTCAAGTTTTTTTTTTCCAGCTAATACAACTTCTAAATTTTAATAAATTGATGCTGGAATAATAGCAGCATTCAAGAGGTGATATATGTATTTTTAACTCCAAGATGCAATTGATAGAGATGAACAACAAAAGACATACATCTATAAAGTTGATCAATTGATAGCCATGAAATGGGCTAAGGCAGCATGGAATGACATTTCTAGCAAGACAATAGCCAATTGCTTTAAGCACACATATCTCTTTGAAAGAGAAACTCAAAAGAATGAAGTGGGTTCGGAAGAACAAGATATAGAAAATGAACTTAAAGATGTATTTATCAACTACCAATTGGTTGCCCAATGTATGTTCACGAGTTTATAAATCCCGAGGAAGAGCAAAAAGTTGCCCATGAGGAATTTTCAGATGAAGATTTAATAAAACTTTCGTCGTCTCAAGATCAAGAAGAAGAGGAAGATGGTGAAATTATGGATGAAAATCCTCCCATGTCAATAAAAAAAAAATTAAATGTTCTTCATTCTTGTATTTCATTTCTTGATCTTTCAAATTCAAATCATGTCATAGCTCATATGATACTTAGAAACATATAATTTGAGATACAGACTATTAAAAAAAACAAACTACTTTAGATAAGTATTTTTGTAAGGAATATTGATTTTACGAAGCAATATATTTTATCTATGATGTATAGTATTTTTTGATTTATAAGGAATATTAATTCTATAAATTAATATTTTTATATATAGGGTGTTTTTTATTTTGCATTAAATAATAGATAGTAGAATTATTAAATTATACACATTTTACAGAGTCAGTGGATTGATTTTTACTAAATAATGGAAGTTATTAATTTATATAGTATCAATATAGGGAGGTTCTACTATAGTTCACTAAAGCTCATATGTATCCAATGTCATAACAATATACTCTACCTATTTAGTAATTTCTTTAATGAGTACTAGAGTACTCAAGAAAGGTATACATATTGATATAAGCAACTAGCTTTTATTTATCACATGAGATATCTTGAACAAAGTAAATATATTTAAAAATTATCAAATGTTAAAATATCTTCTTATTGAATACACAATTTGATATGAGATATGATTAAGGATAAAAAATAATATTTAGTTGGTTAGAAAGTTAGTCTTTAATATCATTTTTTTCCAAGGGGATCTAGGGATGCTTTTATGTAGTATAAAGATTGTAATAATTTAAATAAATAGTTTTTTTTTTATTTCAACTATCCCATTCTTGGCTTGAGTGCTAATATATGATATCTAGTGATATATTTCATTTTACTTGCACAAAAAAAAAATTCATATGAAATAAATTTTAAAATTTTATTATTTTTCAATATTTAAATATTATAATTAAATTATTTTTTTGTGAAGGAATCTATATTTTTTATTTATGATTTTGATAGAAAATGGATATATCACAAATGTCATAAAAATATCAATGAATATTTTGACAAAAAAAACCAATAATATGAAAGTCCTATGAAATTTATAAAAATATTAGAAAAAATTATGATATTTTTTATACTAATGCATTTAAATATGATGTATGAAAGCAAAAAAAATGATCCAAATGCAAATAAATGAAATATTTAATATTAAAATTATGATTTATTAATTATGATACATATGTAAAATAAATGATATATATATCATTTATTTTTATATATTATACAAATGCATTCAACAAACATGCTTGAGAGAGATATTGATAATTATTTATAGGAAGGAGGTCAAGATCATTTTAGAGTATTGAGATAGATATGCCAACTATCAAAGTCATGCAAAGGTCCTCACCGATGTTATTCACCGTTATACTTACTAGGAAGTAATATATAAAATTTTTTAAGACAGTAATATATATTTTCAATTGTTGGGCACTACTGGTTTTTGATATATTCTCACTTCATATTATTAAATTATTGATTTTAAAGCTAATAGTTATACTATGACTATCATTCTTTTTTTATTATCTATTTATTTATATATTGAATATTATTGTAACTAACTATAATCCCTCAAAATTTACTAGTTCTGGTATTATTTGTCTCATTTTTTTGTTTTTTTTTTTTCATGTTTTATTTGTTCGTAGTTATCCTATTATTTTTTTTTTGTGAGTTATATTTTCTGGTATCTTGATTATAATTTTTTTTTTATATTGATATTTGTTTATATGATTTAAAGATTTAAAGAAAAAATTTATTTATCATTGAGCAGAGTGAATAATATATTTTTTCTTATATGTTAATATTGAGCAGAGTGAATAATATATTTTTTTTTATATGTTAATATTGAGTAGAGTGAATAATATAGTGACTCCAATATAGTATTGTTGATTCATTATTTATATTCATTCATTATGATAAAATATGATTATTCATTCATTAGATGTTTTACTAATGGGGTTGTACTCTAGTCTTAGGGGAGTCACTATATTGGAGTATGAGACATGTTAATTCTCAAATATATTAAAGCTGTATATCTTGCCCCACAAGTTGGTATAAATTACATTCGATCTGATACATACAAATTTATAAGATCATAGTAGAAATGTGACCCAATAGAATTATTTATTGTATTATTTTTATTGATAATTGTACATAATTGATGTGTTTCATTTTTATTTTCGATTATTATTATTATTTATTTGCCAATCTTTTCTTAATGTAAAAAATTAATTCAATAAAAATATGAAAAATCTTAGTAATATCTAAGTTATATGTTAGATAACTTTAATACTTATTATATTTATGACAAGATTATATGGTAGACTTTTTGTTCTAGCACGAATTCACATAATGTGGTTATAGATGAAAAGAATAAACATGCAATTGACATAACTTAGGTACTCATCTTTGGTAAGATTATTCTAAAATACTCTTCAGAATAATTTGTATCAACCTAAAGTTATTATATCAATCGAATATTTTTTTTTCTATCGATTCACATTGTGTATCTTGTTATATTATCCATCTTAAATAGGAATTATTTAGCATATTCTAAAGTTTTCGGGAGTATCTACTGAGTTCAAGATCTTGTCACATGATGAGATCAGATGATACATTTAATTTTGATGTCTTAATTGGTTATTATTATACCTAAAAAGAATATAATTTTTTTTTGTCAGAATTTGATAGAGTATTAATTAGTGTGAATATATTTTTTAAATCGAACTTTTTTTTTAATGAATCAAGGAAGAGTAAGAGTCTAGAATACATATTTAGATTTATTACTTTTTTTATACTTTTATAGTCTTACTTGAGTCACCTTTGAGGAGATAAAGGCATCCATCGGCTACATTTATATTAATTAGTTATAGATTTGAGATTGTGGGCTCTCCCAATCTGTTTGTCATCTATGTAAAGGTCTTTTCAAGAAGTCATTTGTGGATTGCTGTGTAGATGGTGTATAAATTTGAAATTCATTTTAGATTTCAACATAATTGATTGAATAAATATAATAATTGTGGGTTGTCCCAATTACTTTGTCATCTATGTAAAGGATTCATGTTTTTTGTATTATTGAAGTTAAAAGAAATTTATGTTTATTGTCTCAATTTTCTAAATCTATTATTTTCCTAAAGTTTGAAAAATAAAAAAAAAAAACTTATGATCTATTATGAAAGAAATATATTCATGTATATCTTAAATAATCATCAATAAAAATAATTAGGTATCAAAATCTTTTTCTGATTGCATCTCTATGAAATTCTCATATGTATGGTTGTATCTAATTAAATAGGTCCTTACTCAAATCAAAATGTCATGTAGGATCAGTCTCTCGGATGAGCTTTGTAAAGTAATAATTCTTACACTCTAGGGTCGAATTATCCTTAAGTATATGATAAATTATTTTCAACGTAGTCAGTGATTAGTGATCACATTGAGAATGCTCAAGTAACGAGTCTTAAATACTTAAATATCGTGAATGAGATATTATCTTTAAATAGAATATATAATCCATATTGCTGAATCTTAAATAGAGTTTATATTGGAATCTTGATCCCACAAATAAATGGCAGTAGAATTAAGGACGATCAAATATAAGTTGTTTGAAATGATAACTCACCAAGAGAAAACTAATAGAAAAATCAAGAATAAATATAATACGAAAAAGAAACAATGATTCAAGTTAAATATTATTATTCCAATAAAATTTAGATATTTATTATTGACTATAATAATATGTTTAGAATTAGAAAAAAAAACATAATATATGTATAATATGATTATGAGTAATATGAATGCTAGTTCATGTTTCAATTATTTATTACTCTAAAATAAGTTTATGAGTGAAATAATTAGTAATATTTAAAAGAATTGAAGATTTTGTTATTATGTTATAGAGTAATTATGTGTACTTTTTTTTAGTAACATAATGGATGCACTCTATAAGGATCCTTAGATGACTATAGTAGTCAAATTATTTCATACTACTCTGCATTTATATTTGGTGTGACATTTCCTATTTTAATGAGTATATTGAACTGAAATTATTCTTCATCTACTTTTAATGTAATAATCCATACTAATTTCTCAAAAAATAAAGCCATACCAAATTATAAAATTTGCCAAACTGATTTAAGATGTAATATTTGTTTTAATTTTGTCATAAAACCCAATTATGATTTTTGCCCATAATGGATCCTAACCCTTAGGATTGTTGCATGTCACCATGCTCGCCATTATGAACATCACCACACTCACCACCATGTTCATCACCTCGTGCACCACCACATGTACCACGATGCTCCTTTGCTCAACTTATATGCACTATTGTGCATTCACACAATTAAAATGCTAGTTTATTGTGTATTTATAGGTGTCAAATGGGCTGTATTGGGCCGATATGATCAGAATTTCGGTAGCCCATTTGGGTCAGTATGCTGTGCTAGACATGACATTGATTAGGTACTTGAGATATACCGTGCCAACATATCATCATGGGAGGATGGCCCATCAAGGCACGATGACTCACTTTCTCCAACCAATCATGTTGGGTTGGGCTGGAAGTGGCAAACACAATAGCCAACATAACATTCATTAACCATTCAGTCCAATGGCCATTAGGCACTACGGTGCCTGTGTGCTGTGGTTTTAACATTGGTTTTTATGTTGAAATTAAAAATTTAATTTTTAAAAATTAAAATATAAAAAAAATTGTATTGCACTGTAAATGAAAATAAATAAATTTCAGAATTTAATAAAAAAATATATATTTCGTGGTTTTGTTTTAATGATGATATCATAAATGAAAATAAATTGAAAAATCTTGAAAGTAAAACATAACATAGCATGACATCGTCAATGAATAGTAGTCAGCAATAAAATTAGCTTCATGCATGCCAGTCCTTTAATATCTATGACTAGTCTATGTCTGTAGTATGGTTCAAATCATCACATTTTATTTTAAAGTTAATGATAGCTTCAATATCCTTGATGTCAAACAAGTCTTCATTCATTATTAATTCTTTTACTTTATTCTAAAGAATTATCTTTGCATTTTACTAATTTAAAGTTTAAAAGTGTTTCTATGATTATGATCGTAGTTTAGTTTTTTTATCTAGAATAACACAATAATAAAAAAATAAACTCCAATGTTACACTAGACACTGGAGGATTTACTAAATCACATGTCAATTAAAATAATACGAAATATTTAGATTTATATGATTTTCACCAATTTAATATATCATAATTTTTATTATTATCCTATGATAAGTTAAAGTAGTAATTGATTTATAAGTATCGAGATAACACATTTCTATTTGACGGATTATTTTTTTGTATGCCCATATATATCTAAATGTAAAAATACATAATGTTCAAATATGGTTTTTATGTTCATTCTCAAAGGTTTAGCAAAAATTCATACATAATATTGTAATATTTAAATATATCATCTAATTATTCATAAATTTTGTTATTTATTTTTTCTGCTTGATTAATGCAAATAAATATATTTTTTGATGTTTTATATTCCTTTCATCTTAATTTTAGGATATAAAAAAATAACCAAATAATAAAGAGATAAAATAGAGAGTCAATATTTTAAATATTTATTTTTAATCTCAATAGCTATGATACTAAAATTAATGTATCCTTTATACTTATTAAATATACTATTAATATTGTATACGCACCTTTGTATAATGCATGTGATAAAAATGTACACAAATGAATATGTGTTTATCATTTCATAAAAATTATTAGGAATTTCAAAAATGTAATTTTTTATCAATTTGAATCATAAATAATAAGTTTGTTATTTTTACTATTGACATATTCAGATACTATGTGTTGGTAGCCAACACATGAAATTCAATCAGTTGAACATAATTTCAATGGTATCTGATATTTGTTTGGAATATTTTCTTTTTCAGGCCCATTGACTTTTAAATATACAAATTTTTAGTCTACTAGGTATATTAATATATATTAGTTAATTTCTTATGTTTTCTAAAATAAAAATATTTTTAGTTTATTTGTACTATTAAATTAATTATGTGACACATATAGGTGTCAAACGGGATGTGTTGGGCCGGCCCGGCCCATTTTTTTGAGCATGCTTGTGCTTTTGCTCCGGGCTAGGCACGACATGGTTACTGTACCGTGCCGTGACTGGCCTTACACGGTTTATCAAAGCCAGGCCCGGCACGGCCTGCCGGCCCGGTAATTAAAGTGTCATGCCGGGTAAGGCCCGTAAGGGTCTGGTTTAATAATTTTTTTTTAAAAAAAAATTTTAAAGTATTCTATTAAAATTTATATAAAATATATATTATATTATATATAGATAATGTATAAAATATTAAATTTGTAACATGCAAATTATTAAAAATTTAATAAATTACAAAGTTTAAATTTTTTTATTAAAAATATAATATAAATAAATTACAAAATTTAAAATTTAAATTAGTAAATTGACAATTATTAAAAATTTGTAACTTAAAAATATTAAAAAATTAAATTTTTTTTTATAATTTAAACTAAATTTAGATTATAATTTATTAGAATTAAATTATATAGTTTTACTTTTTAAATGAAATTTTTAAACAAAAATAAAATTAAATAAACACTTTCGTTAAAAAAATTACAAAGTCAAAAAAATAAAAGCAAACCAAATGATCAATCGGCCAATAGATACCGAACCAAAGCAAATACAAGTTTCAACGTAACTTAAAAAAAACGTATAATCAATAAAAAATAAAATATCAAAATCAAAAAATAGAATCAAGAATAAATTACAAAAATCATCAACTGTGTCCGTGACCGTGAGACATCAAAAATCAAAATTAAGTGATAATTCTAAATGGAATGTGACGTGCGTACTGGCATGACATGGCATGACATTGGCAACTAGTATCTGGCAACGAGCACGGGAAATCGGCAACCACGTCAATCGGCATATCATGAGCATCATCAACCTTAATATCAGGATCACTATCATATGGATCATCATCATCATCAATCAACTCCTCCACTTTCGCAGTGGATGCGGATGCAGTCACTGTCCTAGCTCTAGCACGATTATAGATGTTAAACCTCGAAATCTCATAATCTTTCAAACATGCAAAAGCCTCAATAATATCTGGACGTAATTTCGATCGCCTATCCAAAATCATGTTCACTGTAATAGAAAAAATAGACTTCGATACTGTGCTCGCCACCGGAGGAGTTAGTAGATCTCGTGTCATCCTAGATAGTACAGGAAATGTGGACTCATATGATTTTCACTACTGTAATATATTAAGATTCTTAGTATCAGAATATGATAGGATTGAGTAGTAATCGGTATCTAAGTACCAAGAAAGCTCGCTCCTATGTGATGGTCCACCCCGTCGTTTCTCCCTCGCTAACTGAATGGAAAAATCGTCATCTTTGAAGAATGTATCTATGTTCGTAATCACAGTCTCACTACTACTACCATCATACATAGTATCGTGGTATGTGAACAGGTCAGTCAGCTTCTCGTGAATAAACCATTCAGGTAGGTCTTCCAGGTTCATGCACGCTAAAATGTAAGTCAATGTGTTATCTACCCCTTCCAGCTTAACCCTAAAATTCATACATGCGGCGAGACAATAAAGAGATGAAACTGTGGACCAGTACTTTATTACTTAGTTTCTATCTCTGCAATCATATTGCTAAGTGTCGGGTCAGCTCAATACTTCCCAAACATGCTACTAATATTACATATGCACCTGAGTGCAATGTAAGTCGTGAGAGTATAAACCTATTAGTAAGATTTTTATTTTCTAAATTTAAATATGTTTCATTAGTATTTGTTATTCTTTAGGATTTTTGTTAAACAGGATATAGGATGTAGAGACTAGATGATAAATTTTAGATTTTATTATTTTAGGATTAGAGAGAGAGACTGAGAGTGAGAGTAAAAAAAATAAAATAAATTACCCAGTAAAGCTGTGAGTTCGATCACGTGCACGTAGCACCATAATCTAGTTCAAAATTTCAAACTCGAGTTGAGAGTCTCGAAAAGTTGAACCGAATGATGAAATCTCTAGTCCCAAGAGAGAAGATCAAGAATTTTGAGAGAGTGAGAATATGAGATTTGAGAGTAAATGTTTATGAAAGATACAAATGTTATAGAGAGGTGAGGGATTTTATAGATTAAAGGAAATAATTTTTTTTAAAATACAAATTTTTTTGTTTTTTTTTAATTTGTTATAGTATTTTAGGGTGCACAATCATGAGAGCCGTTGGATTCTGCCTCCTAGCTCTCTGAGGTGAGATCCAATGGTTGTATTTCAAAAATATTTTTTACTTTTGCTCATTGGGGCCTTGAGGGGGGGGGGGGATCGGGTCGGGCTGGACCTCGGGTTGGGTCTGATTGGACCCGTGTCAGTGCTGGTGTGGACCCGTTGTGATGGCGTGTCGTGCGGGTGGGGACTTGGTGTTGGGTTTCGTGCAGTGTCGGGTGCGGGTCTGTGAGACATGACCCGTGCCTACGGGCCGTGCCACGGCCACCGAATCGTGTCGGGTCAGGCACGGCACGAGGCCCTGTTGGTTTCGGCACGGCATAACACGATAGGTGCCTTGCCCGGGCATGGGAAAATCCAGTGTCAGGCCGGCCTAGGCACGGCCGAATCATGCCGTTGCCGGGCTGGGCCAGCCTGGCTTGGTTGACATCTCTAGTGACACATATATCAAATATGAAAAATATTAGTTAAAGGCTTGTCTTTATCGGTTCTAACAAAAATATTAATTATAATACTGTTATTTGAATATTATCGAATATAATACTAAAAATTTTATTTTGAAATTTATATTTTCTAAAGTTTCTCCTAAGACACTTATATGGTGGGATTAACATGAGAAGGAAGAATTTTAGAAAATTTTAGTATTTTTTTTATTTATTTTTCACTTTGATTTGATATGTGGGTGGTGATGCCTGCAAATCAATTATCATCACTACTAGTCTATATTTCGAATATGATATAAATCAGTTTATTGTGTTTCTTAAGTTTGTTACTCATTTATTGTTTTTTTAATTTATAATGAATTATAATATTATTCATACTGGTTGATATAAAAATTTTATGATAACCAAACTAAAAGTATATTTATATAATATGAATTAGTCAATGATTCTCAGAAAATTTAATTAGAAGATAAATCTTAATAATCAATTTTGTTAAATATTTTTTATTTCATACTTATTGTGGTAAATGAAAGGGGTCAATGAACATGAAGTAAATCCAACTTCAAAGACTAAATTTTTAAATTAGATTTACTCTGGATTCAATATATCATATTTTTTTGATGTATTGATTAATATATTTTTTATGGTAGCGAGTATTATCATTACTAATATCACCAATACTCATACTCATATAATTCTTTATAATATATATAATGTTGAATTATTTTTGATATACCAAATATTTTTATTCATAATTATGTTAAAATATGTTTATACTGATAAATTTATTTTATTTTTAGGTCTTTTAAGTACATGAATTGAGATTATGTGAAAAAATTTAATTTTCATCATTGACATTCGATCGGATTGTCCTTAAAATTATTTTTATGTTTAATTATTTTTTATAATATTTATTATTTGTTATTTTTTAAATGTAGAAGACAAGACTGGAAGTAATAGAATCATAATATTTTTTTAATTTTTTACTTATTATTATTATTTTATTTATTTATTTTAATTTTTTTTAAATAAAATAAAATAATTTAAATGAAATGTGTATCTTAATTTTATGTGTGTAGTATATACATTGTCTAACATGACACCTTTTGTGTGCTGCTGAATCGTGTGTCATGCTATGGGCTGGCGTGACTTCAGTTCATGCACGGTTCCAAACTGTGCCATGTCGGGTTAGGTATGACTAAATCATGTTGTGTCACGTGATGCCCGGTCAATTTGACACTTTTTTTGTGTGTTGCTCACGCCACTATGCATGTGTTTTGTGTGCCTTCACGCACTTACTATCTGTCTATGTGCATATACATTTATTTTTATTTTAGGATTTATAAGAAAATTGTTCACATACATAATTAGCTATGATATAAGGATATATAGCACACATAATCTGAAATAATATAATAACATTCATGTCAAAATTAATATATGAAATATTTTTATATAATAGATGAAAGTGAATGAGATAACTTACAGTTTGAATATTCCGATCAAAAATATAAATGAACAAAAAATTAAATAATAATAAAATCATAACACAAACCATTATATCCTAATAAACTTATCTGGTATAAATTGGGAAATGATTAGCTAAGTTTACATGATAAGTAATATAAGGTCTCATGAATATTTGTTAATTGTTATTTTTATGTTTCTTTATCTCTATTTAGTATATATCCATATCTTTATTTGAAGAGGAATTTGTATTAGGATCAAATGGAAAATTAGTTGATATTTGTCACAATACTCCATTCCAATGAAAGAATTTTAAGTGTATATTTTTGTTGTGTATGACTTTTAGCTAGTGGAATATGCCACACTCCAATACTAAGAAAATATATGCCTCACAATTATATGTAATCACAATGTCATTCACATGAGTTAATAGTAATATATGTCTATTATGTACACCATATTGATAGAAATACATGTAATTATCATACCTTGTATTTTCTGCAATTATGTGCTAGAAACTATATACCTATAAACTATTTCATAAAAAATTCTAGTTCCAAATATTTTCACCATAAAATATCAATACGTGCCTTATTTTATGCTTTGATTCTTGTTTTATTTGGCATTTTTATTGAATTTTTGTTTTTTATGATTAGGAGGTTGCTCTTCTCCTATGGAAAGAGTCTTGGGAATTAGGAATAAATCCCATGGCAACTAAAGGATCTCCAATTCATGGTCCTCGCATAAAAGTTATTGAAAAGGCCCAACACCTTTGGTTAGAGTCAAAGGAACATACTTTTGAATCAAAAATTGCCGATGAGCATGCAAAGTTGTTAAGGTAACTGTTGTTTCCTCTTTTTTTTTTTAAATTTATCCATTGGATTGCATTACTAGGAACTTTTTGTTCTTTGGAGACTGCTGCTCATGTAACTTTGTTGATTAGATAATATTGTTTATCCATTGCTAGGCATGGCCATGCCACCTTTCCGTGCTAGACATGGCACAATATAACACTCACCAAGGCCAGTGCATGTGTTGAGTACTTAACGATAACTACAGTTACGTGTGAACTTCTTTGATTCAGACACATTTATCTTTGAATCAGATTTCCGGCTATTTTTGACAATTTTATTTATGGTGATACTTTTAGAGTGAGATATATATTTGTAAATCCAGTATTCTACAATTGGATGAAATATATAGAAAAAGACTGTTTGGTTTACCAAAAACAAAGAAACATAGAAAAAAAATAAAAAAAACTAATTTTCTTTACGAAATCTTAGTTTGTAACCCAATGTGAACTTTGCTTCGTAAACTTTTTGGAGGCTCTATCTTTGACTTTAGAACTTAATGTTGTGTGCTAGTCAATTGTCTCATCGCTCTAATGGATACTCAATGTATATCTATCTCATTTTAGTGCATATTTTGTGAAATATTAATATTTCGATAGTCTTATTTCTGAAAGTCATAGAAATTGTATTATAAGTCTCAAACCTAATACCTACTGTCATTGGATGAATGTACTTGCTATCGTACTAATAGCTTTTTATAAGTTGAATTCATGTTGGAGGTTTTGAAGGGAAGAAAACTAAGAGGGTTGGACCTCACACTTCCATTTACATGCATACTAAGGATCCTTCAAAGCACTTCGGTGTTATGCGAAAGAGAAAGAGCGACATGATTTTCTTCTACAATTACAATATAAATCATCAAATAGTACACATGGATTATTATAAGTTTGAGCACAATGAAAAAAAAAATGAGGGGAAGAACGTCTGTCAAATGAATAACAATGTCTGGTTGACCAAAAACATAGAAAAATAGGAAAAATAAAAAACATAAAAAATGTTTCCTTAAAAAAAATTGGGGACTTCCTTTAATAAACTCTTTGGAGACTTTATCTTTGACTTTAGAATTCAATGTGTATGCTAGCCAAATGACTTATCGCATATATGGAGATTGTACATTGTGCCCATACCTCATGTTTTAGTGTATAGTCTGAAAGAGATTAATATCTTGCTAGCTTTATCCCGAAAAGTCATATAGAATATATATGATGAGTCTCGAACAAAAAAAAATATTTTTTTCTTGGATGTGTTGAGTTGTGGAGCCCAAAAGACCTTGGCCCAAATTCTTAGGGGGCACATTTGATATTAGGGTTTGGTCTTCTATTATATATATATCTATCTTTTGTTACATTGTAATGTGTGCTTTTTGTGTGATATTGAAAATTCTGGGTAAACAAATTTTTGTCTTTGTATGTTTTGTAATTATTTCATAACAACTTATATCAGAGTGAGGTTCGGATTGAGCGGGATCAATCACGATGAGTGAAAGTATATTATCAATCGATAGATTCAATGGTACTGACTATGGCTCTAGAGGATGCAGATCGAGGACTACCTGTATGGTAAGGATATGTTCGAGCCTTTGCAAGAGAAACCGGAGACCATGCAGGATGAGGATTGGAAATTGCTGGATCGAAAGGCAATGAGTGTTGTTCGTCTTTCTCTTTCACGAAATGTGACATTTCACACAGCTAAGGCTAAAATGACAAAAAAGATTCTAGGGATTCTATCGGACATGTACTAGAAGCCTTCCGCTGCAAACAATGTGCATCTAATGCGACAGCTCTTTAACCTAAAGATGATGGAATCTGTTGTTGTTGCCAATCATCTGAATGAATTCAATCTAATCACGACGTAATTGGGGTCTATGAATATTGAATTTGATGACGAGGTTATAGCCCTGATCCTACTTTCATCTCTGCCAAAAAGTTGGGAAGCGATAGTTACAGCTGTGAGTGCTTCATCAGGTAGGGAGAAATTGAGGTTCGATATGGTTAGGGATATTGTGTTGAGTGAAGAGATCCGCAAGAAGTAGTTAGGGATATCCATGGGATTAGCCCTGGACACTAAAACTAGAGGCAGATCTGAGACGAAAAGACACAATTGAAGATAATCTAAATCTAGAGATGAGAGAATGGACAAGAAGGACATAACCCATGTCACATGCTGGAATTGTGACATGCCTGGTCACTTTGAGCGTTAGTATAGGCCGCTGAAGAGAAATAAGAGGGAGAACAATTCAGCGATCATCACTGTGGAGGAAATCAGTGATGCCTTGATTCTAAGTGTATGCAACTCGCTGGAATTATGAGTTTTGGATTTTGGAGCATCGTTTCATTCATGTGGTAGTTCTGAAATAATGGAGTCCTATACATCTGGCAATCTTGGCATCGTCTACCTTGTTGATGACGAGCCCTTGAGAATCGTAGGCAAAAGAGTTGTTCAAATTAGGACTCCGAATGGGGGAGAATGTAAGCTGCGTAGCGTGAGGCATATCCCTGGATTGAAAAGGAACTTGATATCGGTTGGATAATTGGATAACAAAGGTTATGCTATAATCTTTTGTGGCATGACTTGGAAAATCTTAAAAGAAGCCATGATGTTGGCTCGAGGTAAAAAGGAAGGTACCCTCTATATGACAACTAATGCTATAGTGAGTATTGTCATTGCAGATGTAGATAGCAGTGCAGGGTTATGATATAGTTGTCTTGGCCACATGAGTGAGACATGATTGAAGGTGTTGTTATCGAAAGGTAAACTATCCAGATTGAAATAAGTTGATGTTGGTCCCTGCGAAGAGTGTGTTTTCGAAAAACAGATGAAGGTGAGTTTCACGATAGGAAGTAGAGGATTCAGAAAACAAAAGCTGGAAATGGTGCATAGCGATTTGTGGGGTCTAGCTCCGGTCATATCTCTTGGTGGCGCATAACACTATATAACATTCATTGATGACTCTACGAGGAAGACATGAGACTACTTTCTTAAGCACAAATCTGATACTTTCAACACTTTCAGGAAGTGGAAAGCTTTTGTGGAAAATGAAACAGTTCTGCGAGTTAAGTGTGTGAGATCTGATAATGGAGGAGAGTATGACTTAATTGAGTTCAAAATCTATTGAACTAAAAATGGAATCTGAATGGAAAAGACAGTTTCGAGGACACCTCAGCAGAATGGGGATGCTAAACGTATGAACATAACCTTAAATGAGCGTGCTAGGTGTATGAGGCTCAAGTGTGGGTTACCAAAGATGTTCTGGGCAGACGCGATTAATACCGCTGCATTCCTGATCAATGGATGACCGTCTATTCCATTGGATAATGATATTCCGGAGAAAGCCTGGAGTGGTAAGAAGGTAAATTTGTCTTTTTTATGCGTATTTGGTTGTTGTTCTTATGTTATAACTGATGCTTGAACTAAACTGGATGTTAAATGTATTAAATACATATTTATTGGTTATGGTAATGACGAGTTTAGGTATAGATTCTGGGATGTGCTGGGTCGCCAGTTTATTCGAAGTCGAGATGTCACGTTTAATGAACATATAATGTACAAGGACATGACGGGTGATGTTGTTGACATTCGAATTGGAGAACCTCAGGTGGTGGTGTAGTAAGCGGGTGGTTGTTGTTCTTATGTTTTAATCACAAGTAGGAAGAATAGCTCAAACTAAGCGGGTGGTTGTTCAGACAACCGAATTTGTCAGTCCCCGAGGAAGAATATGTTGATGTAGTACCAAATACTTTTGTTGAGTTGGGAAGACTCTTTAGACAGCGTTGTGCACCAGACGATTACTCGACTTCCTTGAATTATCTTTTTCTAACTGATTGTCGTGAACCTGAATGCTGCCCAGAGGCTCAGAAAAGTGAGGGATTCAGCAAGTGGAAACTTGTAATGAGCAATGAGATGGATTCATTGCTGTCCAATGGCACTTGGGAATTGAGCAAGCTTCCAGAGGGGAATAAGCATTGCATAATAGGTGAGTATACAGAATTAATGAAGAGGCAGATGACAGCAAATGGTACAAGGCGCGGCCAGTCGTGAAAGGCTTCCAACAAAAATATGGTATTGATTATACTGATGTTTTTACTCATGTTGTAAAACCTAACAACTATTAGATTGGTTCTGAGCATGGTAGCTGCAGAAAATCTAACGTTAGAATAGATGGATGTAAAAATGATATTCATTCACGGTGATTTGGAGGAAGAGATATATATGATGCAACCTGAAGGATACCAATCTGAAACTAACCCTGACTTGGTTTACATACTGAGAAAAAGCTTGTATGGATTGAAACACACTCCAAGACAGTGATACAAGAAGTTTGATGGGTTCATGAGTGAGATTGGTTTTGTGAGATGCTATGCTAATCATTGCTGCTGTTTCAAAAGGTTTGAACATTCATATATTATATTGCTCTTGTATGTTGATGATATGTTGCTGGCAGGCCCTTGTGTTAGAGAGATTAGCATGTTGAAGAAGCAGTTGTCTGTACGATTTGCCATGAAGGATCTTGGTGAGGCAAGACAAATTCTAGACATAAGAATTTTGAGGGATAAAGTAGCAGGGAAGCTGTACTTATCACAAGCTGAGTATGTTGAAAAGGTTTTGATGAGATTCAACATCCAGGATGCAAAACCAGAGAATTGTCCATTGGGTAGTCAATTCAAGCTCTCCATCAAAGACTCCTTGTGATGACTCAGAACGTGCCCATATGAAGGATACACTATATGCTTCTATAATAGGAAGCATCATGTATGTAATGATATGCACGAGACCAGGCATTGCACATGCAGTAAGAGTTGTAAGCAGATTCATGAGCAATCAAGGTAAACAACATGGGAAGTGTTGAAGTGAATCCTGAGATATCTGAGATGCACTATGGATAGAGTCCTATGCTTCCAATGAAAGAATATGATATTAACATGATATGTTGATGTTGATCTAGCAGGAAGTGATCTCAATAAAAGGAGTACTACTGGATATATTTTCACTTATGGTGG
This sequence comes from Sapria himalayana, assembly GCA_029783825.1. Taxonomy (NCBI): domain Eukaryota; kingdom Viridiplantae; phylum Streptophyta; class Magnoliopsida; order Malpighiales; family Rafflesiaceae; genus Sapria; species Sapria himalayana. Next base: position 316,201 of record JAREIK010003680.1, read on the forward strand.
TACAACCATATCATGAGGTTCCAAACTGCAGAAGATAGTTGCTTTATCCACTACAGAACCGTATCACTAGTAAGGAAATGGTGTGGTTACATAATCTCGTCTGAATTGGAAAAGGAGCAGAAGAATAATATTTTTTACTGTGATAGTCAGAGTGTTATTCATTTGGCTAAGAATCTTGCCTTCCATTCAAGAACTAAGCATATTGAGGTAAAGTATCATTACATACGTCTTCTCTTGGAGAAGATGATCTTGCAGCTTATGAAAATTCGAGGTGAAGAGAATCTTGCTGACATGTTGACTAAGGTTGTAACCTTAGAAAATTTGAGGCTGTGCATGGCTTCAACCGGCCTCGAAGCTTGAGAAGATGGGACACTGGCACTACCAAATTGCTCTTGGATTATGGTGAGAAGTTGGAGAGAGAGAGTTCGATATTTAGTCTCCAAGTGGGAGATTGTTGAGTTGCGGAGCCGAAAAAGCCTTGGCCCAAATTCTTAGTGGGGCCCATTTGATATCAGGGTTTAGTCCTCTATTATATATATATATATCTTGTTGCATTGTAATGTGTGCTTCTTGTGTGATATTGAAAACCCTGCCTTGGTAGTACCCCTAGACTTAGTCTTTGTAACAAACTAGGTAAACAATTTTTTCTTTCTTTGTGTGTTGTAAATATTTCATAACAGGATAAAGTTATTTATGCTATTGCACCAAGCAGGTAATATAATGATATCTTAGGTGATTAATTATTTCAGTATTATTTATATCAAAATATATTATATTTCTTAGTTTTTATGATATTTGGTATATTAGTATTTATATAATCACACACATCGTTGTCTCTATACTTGACGAAAATGATTTTTCTCATCATTCTCCCTGGGAGTAGATTCTCTTGTATTTGTCACATAAGTAGATGTATTTGATCTCATAGTTTTTTAGTAGATGTATTTGTCACATTAGTGGATTGATTTGCTATGGCTAATTTTGTGAAATCCAATTGTCATTTGTTTTTTGGCATCCCTTCCATCGAACGAGATACTTGTATGCAATACCACTCTTTGTAGGAATTACTTGTCATCAAGAATATTACCAAATATCATTTGCTGAATTGGGTCATTTGAGATTTGATAAAGGGGACACCTATATACACTCATGTGTATGCTCAGTATCATTATAATCTATTATAATGAGATTGTTTGGATTGAATGAAGGACCTCACTACTTGACTAAGTCTTTTATGTTGAAGGGTGATTTAATATTGAATCCTGCTAAGATTTACATAAAAAAAAGTGTCAATGTTAACTTTTAATCATCTAAATGGGCACCACACAATTTGCTTGTAGTTTTCCAAAAAATGGATGAAAATCACCATGGTCATGTCCGCATCATAAGATTTCCAACTTGGAACTCTTTGAATTGTCTACTTAAGTTTATTTGTATTTTATACCAGACTCATCTATTTTTAATATACTCGTGATCTCTTTGTGCAACTCATTTGTGTGAGATGCAAAGACAAATGTTGGTTCAGACACTTGTTGTTTGTTAAACAAAGGAACGTGGTTGAAAATCATATACAATTTCTATATGAATGATGCATATAAATCTAGTTGATAAATTTATTATATGCAAGTATAACAATGGATAGGTGAATGTTTCAATTTCTTAATTCATTTTAGGCTTAAGACCTAAAAAGGCTTTTCAAATTCTTTTTGATAATTTTGGCTTGTCCATCAGTTTGGAGATGGAATATTGATGAATACTATAAGTGCACTTCTATTTTGTCCTAGAGCTTTCTAAAAGTAGCTTGCAAATTTCACATCTCAATTTGATATTATAGTCTCGGGCAACCTATGCAATCAGACACCTTTATTAAAATATAATTTTTCTATAGCGTAATATCTTTTATCTTTGAGCAAGGTATGAAGTGAATCATTTTCAAAAAAAAGTCCACAACTTTAAAATCAAATCATAATGTCACGTCATCCATGGGAAACCTAAAATAAAATCCATGATAACATTTATCTAGAGTTCACTTTGTATTGACAGTGTAGCTTGCAAATTCGTGTTCTATTTTCTCTTATTGGCAAGATGCTAGGTGCAATATCTATCTTTCTTGCCACTTCCATATATAGCCTAGGCCAAATTAATCACCTCACAATTGCATTCATAATTTTGGATATCCTAAAATAACATGTTAAGCTTCCAACATGCATTTTTCAAACAAGGTATTTATATAAATATGTGTGAGGAATGCATTACACAAATTTACTTAAGCAAACAGATGCCTTGGAGAAGTCCATCCTTACTTGGGTATTCCTTTTATATAAAATTACACGAACTTTCTAAAAGTCAAAACAAGCGACATTTTTTTCTTTGATCCTATGAAACTTGATAATTTTTGTTTTCATTGCAGCTAAATGAGTCAAGTAAGCATTAGGAGCGAAACCTAGGAATATAGGAGATAACACATCTGCTCATAGCATCAAAAGCTTGACTTTCATCCTTATCTTATGTCAGTTGGTGTACTTTGTAGTCTTTTAAAAGCTCTACCCACTATCATTGTTTATCATTCAATCATTTTTTCTAAATCTATGAATTTCAAGACTTCTTGGTTATAAAAGATTACAAACAGTCGTAGAAGTAAATTACGCCACTAATATCACATGACAAGAATAATAGAGTAAAGTTATTTGTCGTAAGTAAAATATTTTTGCCTAGGTTCATTCAATTGTTCTTCAAGTAGGCTACTTGATGTCCTTGAGAAAGGACCCCCAATGCTAATACCTAAAGCATTGTATGTTAATTTGAATATCTTGACAAAGCTGGGGAGGTACATAACATGAGTCTCTATCATTTGATCTTTAATATCCTAAAATGTCGTAGCAACAATAGATAACCTAGTCTAATGAAAATCTCATTTTTTTAAGGTATTCTATCAAAGGGGCTATATTGATGCTGAAACCTTAAATGAAGCGATCGCTGAAAGTGACTAATCTTTTTAAAACTTTGAATATATCAAATGTATTGATGTTCATGCTACTCTTTCATAGTACATGTATTCTTAGGATTTGTTAAAATACTCTGGGAAGAATTGATAAAACCAAGGAAGAGTACTTATTCGTAGAGGTGTTAATTTTTAAAAATGTATTGAATCATTATTTTTAAAAATAATGATTGACATACAATCTTTATTTTTAAGAAAGATAATTAAGGTGTTGATTTCTTGATTGACTTTAAATTAAAATATCATTGTAGCGTGCCACCATAATAATTTTTCAAAAAATTAGTTATATCTGCGTTGTCACTTCCATAAAAATGTCTCATGTATTTGTTATCTCAAAAGACATGACAATTTATTCATACAAACTATCTTTTTTCTTCAAGATAATTTTCTACTTATCACCAATTCAAATTTGAATCTGGTGGTATCCACTTTAAGATTGATCTTCAAAAAATATTGTAGTCTTAGCCATTATGTCAATCATGCTATCCAACCATAATAAGAAAATGATACTTGACAATGATCTTATTATTAACTCAATGGTCAATGCATATTCGCAAAGTTTTATCTTTCCTAGTAGCAGGACTCATGTGATAGTGGGATAGATTTGAGAGATTAGCTCCCGACACAATGTTGATGGTGTGTTGAATATTCCATAATGGAGGTAATTCAAATTGAAGATCTTTGAGGAACACATAAGTAAACTTTCTTTACAGAGATGCAATCTCAACAAGATTTGGAATAGCTGATCCACTTGAAGATTCTCGAGTGGTTAAAAGGAAATGTTGATGACATTTTCTATTTTTTTGCTCCATCTCCTTAAAACTTATCTTTGCACGTGAGTTCATATAGCTTCGTTAGTAACTCCCAAACGTGAGTTGTATTGTTGTGTTTTTGATTTTTTTTTCTAATGCTCAAATATCAATGTGTTTGATCATTCAAAAATATGTTTTTTGCTTTTTTTGTCTATCTTTTAGTATGCAATATACTCAAAAAAAAAGCATGATTGGTGATTCTATAACTGTGTTGTATTATTGCGATTTTGATATTTTTCCTCTATTGCTCAACTTCTAGTGTGTTTGATCGTTCAAAAATATGATAATGGTCATATGACTAGTGATGTCATAAGGTAATCTATCCAATGGCCATATCCAAAATATCAGATCAGAACACATTTTGATAAATTGAGAATTGCAAAGATATGTGATAATCCATTTGGATATAAATTGCTAAAATGTTAATTGAAGTTACCTTGTAGGGGTGCATGTGCAAAATCACCTTGAAACATATCTTGGTGATGATAGATTGCAAAGATGACATTTGAGAAACCCTCCTAGGTTTTTGTTCAAGAAGAAAATGAGAGAAAAATAAGAGGGATGAGAAAATTAAAAAAAAAATAAAAATCATTTTTATGAAAATAGAAAGTTATTTTTTGAATACATATAATACTACATATTTATAGTTCGGAACTAAAAATTATAAACTTAATGTGCTCACTAGTATGTGATTTTACATACATGTAACAAATTTCTAATTCGGATGAGAAGAATGCAATCAGTAATTATTTGAGAGCTTTCGCGAAACTATCTATAATGTGCTCACTGGTAGGTATGTATGTTGTAATGATCGAATTATTATAAATCTTTTCTTTAATGAAGTAAAAATCAACCTAATATATTTCGCCCACAGGTGCAACATTTGGTTGACAACAATCCGTCGGATTATTTGGTTGTCACGGTAAAATATCATCTATTTTTGAACTAATTGACATAATTATTATACCATGACCTAAAAGGCTTCTTGGGGCAATAAAAGGTCTTTTGTATTATGCATATCATATTTGTGCTCACATTAATTTTGAATCATGTTAGATGTTACATAAACATTTTTTTTGTTAGATTACTATGATAGAATATATTTTTTATATTTAACTGATATACAATCTATTCATATGATGTTGAAATAGAAAGTAACTATCAACTAGTGGTTATCTTGACTACAAGAGAGGTGTCCTTATAGTCAATATTATAAGCCAAAGTAAAATCTTTTGCTATTAATCTACATCTAATTTCTGACTTACCTATTATTTTTGGAATGGGATGTCACGTATGATTAGATATTATTCTACTCAATTCTTTTAATTGTAGTTTGTCACTAACCTATATAATTGTGTTCTTTCGAATGTGTGTTGGGAATCCTACAAGTGTCAAGTGAGAAAAATGAATTAAAATAAATATTACCAAATGATAACAATAAATACTCAAAATAAATGATATCAAGTAAAATATGCCATTGGTTTATTTTGTATTGTAATCTGAAAATTCACGTCATTAATCTTGACTGAAATAATTAATATGACATAAGATTTATATGGAATAGATTGTTGATGTTTCCATATGGTATATATATTTAAATTGTGATCATCAAATCTTTTAATACTCTTCCTTTCTTGGGGAGACTATACTTTGTGTTCAATAGAATACTCATGTTAGACTCTTCTTTTAGGTGCACTACCCTATGAGAGATGTTATTTTTGAAATCAATCATACTAATCGTATCAGGTCTAGGCATATGAGCATAATTAGTTGTTACCCCCTATGTAGGGAATAATAACTAAATAGAGAAAAGTGTCTGCTAGTATATTGTCTAATAGAATATTTTCGTGGATTGAGTGAGGTTTTAAAGGAAGCAGTCCTTTCGCCGCACAAGCATCGACAAAGAGAGAGTTTAGAGCAATTAGCCAATCCAATTACCAGAAAGAGCCAAAGGGAGATGAGAAGCTAAATAAAATAGAAAAGCACTCAGAATCTCAATCCCAACCGACCCAGTTAGCATACAGTGAAGAACATAAAATTTGAACTCGTTATGATTCTCATAGTATATAGTTAATAATACATATATCCATTATGTAGTACCCTAAAATTCTTGGCTAAACAATGAAAGAGTTAATCTCTTGAATATATAAGTTGGTATGAAATATGAGATGAGACAACAAAATATGATATTTAGTTGATTTGGAAGATAAAGCTTATAATTACTCTCAAAAAATAAGAAGGCACACTTCTATGAAGTGGGAGTGTATTAGTTGTCTTAATTAGATGTTGGTTATTTCTTTTAGCCATCTCATTTTGTGCATCAGTATTTTCATGTCATTTTTGAAAAAATAAGAAAGTTGATGAGAAATTTATTGTTATGTAATGGGTTTTTCTAAATATCATATCCGAATTGAGTTTTTATCTTTCTCAATATTTTATAAAAATAGAAAATTTTGAGATGATTTCTTAAATTTTGAAAATCATATAAATCGAGTATAATCTTCAATAAAAATAACAAAATATCATAAGTCATCATACTTGATCGTCCTATATAATTCCCAATTTTTTGAGTGATTTGGATGTATTCGGTTTTTTCTAGTATTCTTTTGATGTGTCAAATAAGATAATATTCAGGTTTAAAGTAAATCTCTAGTTGATCAGTAATTAAAATGTATCTAAAAGACCTCATGTGAGTAAAAAATGATAAATGATAGTAGAGGAAAAAATAATATCACGACCTTGTTCCTTCATAAAGTAACTAATAGAAATTAAAATATGGTAAAACTCTAATACATATAAGACATGCATTAAAAAATGATTAACATTGATATTACCATGCATTTTGACTTGTATAAAGTTTTCATTGGACATAATAATATTAAAAACTTTAGACTTAACAAAAAAATTTAAAAGTGAATGATTACTTTTAGCATGAATATTTACTCCCGAATCTACTATCTGAGTATCTTGAGTGAGGTGATGAGTAGAAATTACAATGAATGTAGATGTATCCATACTAGTAATACCTAAAGAACAAAATCTATTATATTCCTCTTTAGAAAGTGTATGCGTAATATGATCGATAGGCATGTTCATAGAATAAATAACATGAGTAGGTCTAGTAGTTTGTTATATAGACTTTGGACCATGAAAAATCCATCATAACTCAGAATGAAATCTTTAGTACATCTCTCATGTTTGTCCTTTCTTCTCACATAAATAGTATGACCTTATTCCTTTTTTTTCTTGGAGTATCTCTACCCTGTCTTTTAGCTCTCACATTATCACAATGTGATGAAGATAATGCAATAATATGATTGATCATATCATTTTTACTTGTAACTCTCAATTTGTATTGTATTAGTCCTGGTGGCCTCACACTAAATCAAATCTTTTTCTTGCATGTTAAATCTAACTATTGAGTTAGTCCCAATGATCTTTATCTAGTAAAGTAATTGATAGAAAGTAAGTTCTTATAAAACTCTGATACATATAAGCTATGCATAAAAAAGGATCAAAGTTGATATTATGATGCCCTTTGGCTCATATAATTGTCATTGGACACAATGATATTAGAAGTTGTGGAATTAACAAAAACATAAAAAAAGTGATTACTTGTTGCATAAATATTCACTCTCGAAACTACCTATTTGAGAAGTAATGATGTAGTAGGTAGAAAATATAGTGGATGTAGATGTATTTATACTAGTAATACCTAAAGAAAAAAATTGTGCATCCTTCTTAAGAAAATATAGGTGTAATATAATCAATAGACATGTTCGTAGAAGAATCAATGTAAGTATATTTAGTAGTCTTTAAAACTTGAAAAGTATGTTGTAACTTAGGAAATAATCTCTAGTGCCTCTCTCAAGTATGTCTTATCCTCTTCACAAAAATAAGAATTCACAATTGTTTTTTTGTCTTCTGGCATATCTCTACCCAACCTTTCAACTCCCTTGTTATTGTGTGATTAAGATACTATAGTATTATGATTAATCATATTAATTTCACTCAGTGTTGCCCTCAATTTCATTGAATTAGTCCCAATGATTTAACCCTAAATCTAACTATTCTTTTTTTAATCATAATATACTTTTACACAAATATTCAAAAATATAGTTTTATGCAAATTTTCCAAAGCAACATTTTTTTACAAATCACAATGATGTGAAAAATTTTGAAATATATGAATTTTACAAAATTTAAAAACACACAAACACACTGTTATAGCTATTTGCAATTTCCATAGAAATACACACATTAAAATAAATGTATTGGCACATATATGTTAAAATATTATTCTCTTTGAGAGTAATATCATATTGAGTGCATAATCATATGATTTATATCATAAGTACTAAATTGATCTGACACATATTGTAATATATTATAATTTTTTAAGTTTTTTAGTTTTTGATCAAATCAATTTTTTATTATTTAATAAAAAATAAGAAAAATAATAAAATAGTTAAGATATATATCAAGCAGTCATTAATAAAAATGATCAAATATTTAAATTTTTATTTAGTCGCATCTATATCAAGTTTCATATGTATGAATATATCAGATCAAATAAGTTACTATGGAAGCTAAAATGACATGTCTGCCGAATTAGCATAATGAGAGATTAAGTTGATATTTTATCTAGAATGATATTTTATTATTGATGAGAGAACATATAATCCATTATATTCAATTCTAAGTTTTTTTCAATCCTACAAATGAAAAAATAAAATCATAATTGAGTTGTCTAGAAAGATAATTCACATAGAATGAATTTATGAACAATTAAGAATAAGCAAGAGGCAACTAATTAAAAAAACTTATGTTGGATATTATCATATTCAATTATTTTTAAATATTTTCAATTAACTATAATAATATTTTGAGATGATAAAAAAATATAATAAAAATAAAATGATTACTAGTAATATAATTATTAGCTCATTTGTGATAATCTAGAATTTTATATTGAGTGTGAATGAAATAACTAATAATACCTACAAAATGAATGATCTATAACTGTGTTAGAGATGAATTGTTTATATTTTTCTCTAGTAAGTATATATGTCATAATGAGTGAATTCAATGAAGATCACTGGTTACTCTGGTAATCAATCTATCTCTCTTAATATTACGTAAGACTCTTGGTATTTTCTTTGGATATAATTACTAATGTCTATCTTTTTGCAATAAGTATGTTATACTGGGGTTCATCTAATTTGGTTGAGATATTTTTTTTCTAAGTAATATTACAAAATTATGATTCTTCCAAATAAAAATATACTACTCCCTATTTATAGTTTTTTGCAAATAATATTTTTGTTTGTTTTTTACAAAATTACCAAAACCCTAGGTTGGGGTTTTGCCCAAAAACAACAATGTTCCACCATGTGTCGTCTTGTGCCACCTACAATTATTGTTAAAAAATGCTGTTGCTTGCCACCACTTTACTCCATCGCATGCCACCATTGATGTCGTTCATACCTGTTTTCAACAATCGCACACACTTATTTTCACCAATCACATGCGTCTCTGCTATCTTCACTGCTTGTGCCTTTCTTGTCACCACCACGCACTCCCCAACTGATGGAAAATTTAAATATTTTTTTTATTCTAATTCATCTTTAATACTATGTTACAACAAAATAATGCTAAAAACATAAATGTAATAATATTCTGAGAAATTCATAAATCAAATATTTTTATATAATATACAAAACTGATTGAGATATCACACATATGAAGTGCTCCCATAAAAAATCTAAGAAACAAAAAAATTATAAAAAGAAAACTACAACACTTACACTGCATACTACATACTCTGTGAATTGCACTACATAGTTACAGTTGGATGCATGTTCCTTGCTAGTCGTATGTTGTTACCAAAGTTTTAAAAGGCGAAAGCGTAAGGCGAGGCGTTTTTGTATTCATGAGGCGAGGCGTAAGCCTTGAGGCTTTGAGGCGTAAGCTTTTTGAGCCTCACAATATATAATTAATTATTATTTTAAAATATATAAAATAAAATAGCATAAATAAAAACATGAAAATGATTCATTAGAACTATTAAAAAAAAAGCGTACTAGTTCACTACTTTCACAAAAAATCATAACAAAGTCATAAAATAGGAAATAAATTCAATTATACTAATAGTTTCAAACTTTAACAAAAAGCCATAACCAAGTCATGAAATAAGAACTAGAGTAAATTGTTTCAATTTAAATTCTCCTCTCCAAGGGCATCATCATCCTCATCCAATGTATCAAAAGTAGGAAAATGTCCACTTTCATGTATCCTCATTTCATGTAAATCTTCATCTTCATCAATTGGCGTCAAATTGAACTCATTCTCTTTGCCTTTGTCTCCACTTGTACCTATTATAAATTATTAATTAGGTAAAAATATTATAAGTTTTTTTTATTAAATTTAATCAAATTTATGACTTTAATTTTTGAGTACTTACTTGGTGCTTCATTATGTTTCCTTTTGTAGGAATGTGAAGAAATCATGTGATCCGATGATGCTTGAGTCTGTTGGGAGTCGGATGACAACTCTAATAGCATCAATATTGAATAACTCATCATCCTGAAGCCAACAAAGATCAAGGGGGAGGAGGGGATCTTCTTTCTCCGCAATCCACTCATCATCCGAATCAATCTCTTCTACCAAAATCGGATCAACATTTTGTTTCCTTTGTAGACTTCGTTCTCTCAATCTAGTGTTGTACCTTACATACACTAGAGCATTCAACCTTTGATGTTCAAGTCTATTTCTTTTTTTTGTATGTATCTACAAATAATAAAATAAAGAAATTTATGTGTTAAAATGAAATAAAGTTCTCTAACATTGAAATAGAAATATATGTATAAAAATTTACAAAAATAGAAATATTACCGATTCAAATGTGCTTCAATTTCTTTCACATCCTGAAGCACTACAAGTAAGGCTAAGGATTCGAATAGCGAACTTTTGCAACTCTGGTGTTGAACCCCCAAAACGCATCCACCAACTTGTAGGACTTCTTAATATTCGAGAATCAATGGCAATACGACTCCCAAATTCACCCATTGCTTGGTCAAATGAGTCCAACTGAATGTCAGCTTTTAAACGTTCTTGATAATCCAACATCCTATCCATGCATTCAAATAATCTATTCCTCACCTCATCAACATTAGAGAACTTATCCCCATACCGCAATTGAGGATTAAGATAGTAACCTGCTGCATGTAAAGGTCGATGAAGTTGCGGAGTCCATCTTGCATCAATTTTTCTCCAAATCAGGTCATATTTTCTCTCCACGCCCCCACAATTAAATGCAATCTTCTCCTTAGCAGAATCCATCAGCTCATAAATATAACTCATTGCTGGTCTTTCCTCTGAATCAACCTCTCTCAAGACACTAACTAATGGAACAGTGGTCTTAATGCAAAAAGCAACATGAGGCCAAAAATTTGGATCAAACAACACTGTACTTCGAGCTTTCACACCTTCTACCTTTTTAGCCCATTTGCTTGAGCACCATTTTTCTGAGGAGAACATTGCTATAAGAGCTTGCTTTTGCTTATAAAGGCTTTGGAGAGTAAGAAATGAAGTAGCAAACCGTGTAATTGCTGGACGAAGAAGTTCATGATTTTTTGTAAATGTTCTCATCAAGCTAAGAACCCAAGTATGCCCATATATGAACTTCACTACTTGCCTAGCTCGAGCAAGTGTAGTATCATGAACATTTACCTTTCCAATATCCTCCAACATCAAATCAATACAATGTGCAGCACAAGGAGTCCACCACAAACTTCTCCTTTTTTCCATAAGCCTCATTCCAGCATTCACATAATTAGAGGCATTATCAGTGATGACTTGCACAACATTCTCCTCCCCAATTTCTTCAACCACGTCATCAAGATATTTGAACATCAATTCCCTATTTTTTATTGTATCAGAAGCATCAATTGTTTCATAAATCAAGTGCCAGCAGGACTATTCACCAAAAAATTGATAAGACACCTACTCTTTCCATCTGTCCAACCATCTGACATAATTGAACATCCATATTGTTTCCAAGCTCTTTTGTGATCTTCCATAATGATACTTAGGTCATTCACCTCTTCTTTAAGAATCCATGTCCTCAATTCGTGCATAGATGGCAGCTTAAACCCTGGCCCAAATTTTGCAACAGCATCCATCATAGGAATCCAATAAGGATCATTCACAGTGTTGAATGGGAGACCTTTTGAATACATAAACCTACTAATTTTTTTACACACTTCCTTTCTTTCTTCTTGCTTCCACCTTGAATTCAAAGTACTTTGATGAGGTTGTGAAGTGGTAAATTTATCCATAGGTCTCCTATGAATAGGTTCCCCACTCCCACTCCCACTCCAACTCCCACTCCCTAAGGCACTAATTGTTTTGGACAAAGCACTCTCATGCATTGAAGTTGGACCCATACCAATTTCTTGGAGGAATTCATTTCTTTTTGTTTTTTGATCCTTAAAATTGGCTAATGCATCTTTGCATTCCAATCTAACATCTTCACTAACTTTGGGGCATGGTTTCATACCATGATGAGTTCCGGCTAAGTGATGCTTGAGTCTATTCACCCCTCCTGTGCATCTTTGATTGCAAAATTTACATCTCAAATATTGTTCCCCGGAAACTTCAATAACATATTTCCACACAAAATCTTTTCTTGAATTTTTCGAATCGGAGGAACTCATTCTAAAAAAAACACCAATAATAATATTCACATTTCTATATAACAATATAATTGACTAAAAAATAATAACAAGACATAATTGAAAGGAATTTAAAAATGAAATTCAAAATTTAATTGGTTTAAATTTAAAAAAGCCAATATTTTTTTAAAAGGAATTAAAAAATGAAATTCAGAATTTAATTGGTTTAAATTTAAAAAAGCCTATATTTTTTTAAGAGGAAATTAAGAATGAAATTCATAATTTAATTGATTTAAATTTTAAAAAATGAATATTTTTTTTTAGAAGAGTGACTGATTGATTTAAAAAAAAAAATTTTTGATGCAGAAAATAGAGTAGCACAGCTACTGGATATTGATGATCCAATTAATTTAATTTAAAAATCAAAGAGGAGTGGGGTTGTCTTCGGGTGGAGAGATGAAGAAATATGGGATTCTCCCTTTGACTTAAATAAAAAAAAATTAAAAAGCAAAGAGGAGGGTAGGGTTGTTTTCGGGTGACTGGGTGAGAGATGAAGAGAAAAAAAATTAAAAAGCAAAGAGGAGGAGCAGTTCGGCAGCAAAGAGGAGGAGCAGTTCGGGTGAGAGATGAAGAGAAAAAAAAATAAACAGCAAAGAGGAGGAGCAAGGGTTGTTTTCGGGTGAGAGATGAAGAGAGATGGAGAAAGCGTGACATACCTGGAGATGAAGCCGAGGAGATGAAGCCGAGATGATCGAGCAGTCGCCGCTTGAGGTAGGGTTCCAGTTTTCTCCCGAATCTCCCCAAAACAGTTTGCTTTTTCTTTTTTTTTCCTTCGGTAGGAGAAACCGAGAAAGTGATCGAGCAATTAGGCTTTTGTTTTTCCTTTCTTGAAGGCCTCCCCAAGCGTACGCATCCCTCTTCAAGGCGCGATCAAAGCGCGCCTCGAACACGCTTGACTGAAAAAACGTACGCCTATCGTGCGTTTGGCTTTTTTTCAGACGCCTCGAGGCATTTTCTCTGCGCCTCGCCTTGAGGCGCGCATCAGGGCGCGCCTAGAAAACGCCAAACGCGCTTGTTACACTACACACCACATTGCACGTGCCACAATTGCAACTATTGTACATCTCAACTATATTGTTGCATGCATGAACACATGTCTTCATGCATGTGTTAATGTTACTGCACACATCTTTTTTACTACAATAGCATTGATGCTTTTGTTGCATTTATCCATGTTGAACACATGCATACATTGTGTTTTTTAGGGTTTCACTACAATAATGGTGATGCTATTATAGTGTTGAAGCACACTTTTCACACTCACACCCACATTACATGCACCATGCTTATATATCATATAATATCACAACACAATAAACTAATGATCTCAACTCAATAAAAAGTAGAAGTATGCAAGAGAAACATAAAATTATAACTAGAAGTAAAATAGCTTTAGAAATCCGTGATATGTGATTTTATCTAAAAATAAAAATACAAAACATAAATAATAGTTGTGAAAGACATGCCTTATAAATGACATGTCTAAGGAGCACCTTTCATGTACTTTAGGTATTGTATTTCTAGGCATCTTTGCATATCTTTCAAAAAAAAGCAATCCATAATATACTAGATTCTTTTTTTTAGAAAATATTTTTTTAACGTATTAAAGAACATTTTTAAATATTTTATGTTGTAGTTTTAATTTATAATTTTGAATTTTATTTTTTTGTTATTTATTTTATTATGAATGTGAGCACATGATATGTGAGATGTTCCAATCAAATTTATATTTTATATAAGGGCATCATATTGTATTTATATGTTGTATTGAGTGTTAATTTTTTATTTTTGGTAATTTTTATGTACGACTTATGTTTTTGATTTGGCATCATAGTCAAAATCATACGGAGGATAAATCCTAAGGTTTGTAGAGGCAAAGAGAACACATGCACTATAACAGTACAATGCATTTGTGCATGTGTGTGTATCCCTTACCAAAGAAGAAAATACAAAGAATACCAAACTCTAGTTATTTTGTGCTTGCACAGTAGAAGGTGCGTAGGACAAAAGTTCATGTCCTTGTTTTCTTTTTTCCTTCCTCCATCTCACACATATTGTGTGCGACGTTCCAAGGAATAGAGGTGCACCACACTGTAGGCATGTCTAATCCTACTTTGTGCCAAAAACTCTGTGAACATAGCACATACTATGTGCAGAAACACTCGCCCAATAGACACACGAAAGAAACAACAAAAAATAGTAAGGAGGGGGGGGAGGTAGAATATGTTATTGTGACATCAACTCATTGTTGGTGTCAGCTTTTGTGTGTGATACCAACCGACAATTATTATTAGTTTTTGTATATGACATCAACCAATTATTATTTCCTATGTTGCACGGATATGCCTAGGAATTGTCGTGTCGTCGTGTCCGACCCGTGTCGTCGTGTCCACGTGTCGGACACGTGTACACGGCGACACGAGTTGGACACGGGTCGGATATGTGTCTGATACGCCACGTGGCGTATTGGATACGTGTCAGAGACATATCCGACGCGTTGTTCGGAAATAGTCATCGTTAACAACAGACGTGTCGTTTACCAACTGACGCGTTTTAACGATTCTAACGCGTCGGAAATACACTATATATTAACTATTACTTCTACATCTCCAACAAATTGAGGAGCACACCGTCGACAGTGAGTTGCCGACAAGTTGATTGCGAGAAATAGTTGTCAATTGTCATTGCGTCAAATGGGGAGGGGAGGAGCACACCGCCGAGGCACCAACAATACCTAAGGTAACCTAATTCTATAAAGGGAAGGGGGGGTTTTTGGAATCTGTATCGGGAGGGGGGAGAGTTCGAAAATCGAAACTGTAAAGGGAGGGTAGTGGGGGGGGGTGTTAGAGGGTTTAAATTTTTTTTACATTATTTTAAAATACAGAATTTTAATTTATTTTAAAATACAGAATTTTAAATTATTTTAAGATATTTAATATTTATAATTAATAATTTTTATTTTTAATTTTATTTTTTTTATCATGACGTATCCTAGTCATATCCGTATCCTAATTTTTTATAATTTACTGTGTCCCCGTATTCTGCAGTGTCGTATCTCCGTGTCCGTATTCGTGTCCGTGCAACATAGGTTATTTCAATTGAAAGGATTTGTTATATGACATCAGTGTGCATATACATAATATTCTTCCTACAACGTATATAGTATAAGAAGAAATGATATATTAGAAAAAATGTAGTGATAGTTTTTTTCAGATAGGAAGTCAAGAGTATGAGTAATACAAAAGTATTGAGAGCGATAGATTAACTATCAAAGTCATCTAAAGTTTATCACATAGTTGATCATTTATGATCATAAAAAAGAGTATATAAAATTCATATCAAAAGTAATACTAAGCACTTCTCATTCTTAACGTATTAATGATATTGTTATTCATTTTTTTTTAGATTTATGAATTATCAACATAAGAATTAATACTCAAATTATTAGTAATCATTCATGATTCATAATTTTTTTAATTATTTGAATATTATCATAGTCGATGATAAATCTTTAAAAAATATGTAGTATGATAATATTCAAGTTAATTTTTTGGTTCTTAATCATATTTTATTTATTATTGATTATATTATTAATTTATTTTTATTGAGATATATTTTAGGTAATTTAAATCTGATTTTATTTTTTCATCTAATAATGTTTGTTTGTTGGATCTAATAATCTAAACAAGACAATTTTTGGAATTTAGCAAGATTGATTATATATTTTTTATTCTATAATATTATCTTTTATTAGGTATTTAAGAGTGTTAAGACTCTTTACTTATACATTATCAATATAATTATTTATTATTGATCATATTGAGAATTGTATATCATATTCTTAAGAGTATTTTTATCCTTGAGTGTGAGGTATATTAATTCGAAAAGTATATCAGAGCTTTCGACCCTAAATGTCAAACTGATATAAGTAAAGACCCTTTTGATTAATTCTAATAGAGTTGAAAATCGAGAAATATTTATATTGTTGTTATTTTATTGATTGTTATTCATAATTTACATGGTTGGTTTTTTTTTGTAGGTCATAATTTTTTTATATTTTTTAGTTATTAAATAAAATGATTAAAAAATTAATTGAATAAAAACATAAAATATAAGGAGTAATGAAATATCAGAGCTTTCTATATGGATAATTGGATCATACAACATACCTCCTTTGCTAACACACTAACACATAATGAACTTGCAGAAAGAAATAATACATGCTTGATTGTGATACTTTAAAAACTCTTATTTTGTAGAAGTGTTTTAAAGTATTTTTGTAGATATATGATATTAATAACAAACTATGTGAACATTCATATATCTTTTTTTGTTATTTCTCTAATAAATTATGTAGCTAAAAGAGAAATTATTAATCTAGTTTCTTAGAGTAATTGTGAGTAATTATTTTGTTCATAATATTTTCTCAAGTGATAGGTTGACGTATTATATTGACGTGTATTTTTTGGTTACTCTATTATTTGAAAAGGTATAATTGCTTTCTATCAGAATGTGGTAGAATTTTAGTAAGCATTGACATTATTATTTTTGAGCTGATTTTGTTTTTAGTGTATGTAGGAAGCATAAAAGTTTAAAAAATATATTTAGATTTATTATTTTTTTATTATTCTGCAGTCGTGCTTGGATATCTAATTAGGAGAGAGTGTAACTTGTCTGTGATATATGAAATTGTTGCTACACCATATGGTAATACTCATATGAAGTTATTATATATAGAAATAAATATGTATCATGTTGATTCTTGAAAGAGCAATGTTTTATATGAGAGAATCATTTTAAAGTATAGACGACAAAATAGTCTACGAGTCTACTACATTTGAACCTCATAATTAGCTAGAGTCAATGAAATTTGACCACTATAAATTTTAACTCTATATTATAAGAATATAATATACATAATTTGTTCAAACCAAAGATGAGTTTGTTAAGTAGACATATAATCTTGCAATTAGTTCATCTGATCTTGACATGGTGATCATTCTCCAAAAAGGTCAAAGTAATTGTACTTGGTAGCTAATCTTTTAGATTTTATCATTCTCAAGATTTGTCTATTCCATTGCTTTATTTATTATTTTATTTTATGATATTAATATATGTTGGCCTTGTTCTAAAATATTATCTCACTTGTAATCAATGATTAAAATATTAGTTTGTATGGATATATCGATATTTAAATTTTATGGATATT
Organism: Sapria himalayana; assembly: GCA_029783825.1. Lineage (NCBI taxonomy): Eukaryota > Viridiplantae > Streptophyta > Magnoliopsida > Malpighiales > Rafflesiaceae > Sapria > Sapria himalayana. Next base: position 333,958 of record JAREIK010003680.1, read on the forward strand.
TCAGAAATATTAGTGATATATTGGTATATATTTTTACATAAGTATCAATCAAAGACAATATATCAATTTTGATAAATATATCAATACTTTGAATTTAGGGAGAGATATATCGGTTGACATATCAAAAAATTTCATCATTGGTCATAATGATGCAAATTATATTAGAAGGTATAAATATATTTTATTCCTATGAGACTTGGTAACTAGTACAATGACCTTTAATATTATTTGTTCTTAGTTGTATGTGTATATTCACTATAATATAAGTTCAAATAATAAAGTAAATTATCTTGATGATTATTTTAGACTATATAATATCTTATTCAATATATAAAATATATCTAATTATGTTGTTGGAAATGAAATTGACTATTTTATATATACTTTCTCCTCAAGGCTCTTAGTGATTAATTCAAATCATAATATTTTTCGTAGTTTGTAAATTATATTTGTCTATGTTGCTCAAGATCACAAAAAATAAATATATTATTTATGTTTAACTGATGTATTATCTATCTTTGAGATACTAATAGTAAAAGAATAATTACATGGAATTCATCTTGACCACTAAAAAAAATATTTTGATAATTTATATTAAATCTTTGAGTGATTTCTTCGCTAAAGTCTTGCTTGAAACAATCACTAAGATGATAATATGAGATGTAGAGTATTTGGCTTTCTCAATAAGATGCATGATTTAAAATATCTAATAATTAATTATTATCATCAATCTGATTTTTTTCTCAACTAATTTTTGAAAAATTGATTGTTTCATAATATAAGTATGTTAAATTATTTTATGAAAAGTATAAAAAATTATAATAGGCATCATCTCGGTGCAAGCTGGTGGCCAATTTGAATTAAATACTTGATTAATTATAGATATTCGTAATCATTTAAAAAATTTTATTATTTAAAGTTTTTATCACATACATCTACATGTGAAGTATTATGTTTAGGTAAACTTGTATATAATTTATCAAATTAATTATATTGACTACATATATATGTGACATTGCCCACAAATGCTAGCCTAGGCATCTCTCACCATAGTAAGACTCGAAACATGCAAGGGTCTTCATGGTGACCCAACTCGGATGGTACCAGGCCAATTGGCTGGTCCATGTGTTACAAATGTGTGCTGCTCAAAATGACTTGTGAAACTAGGCCACCTAGGCTGAATTTAGCCCGAATGATGAAATGTGCCTTGGTGGTGCTATGGGTCAGGCAAAAACCTTAACATGAGTTGACATAAGATTCTTATGTCACATGTGATGTTTAAAAAATTAGACCATGATCGAATTGGCCTGGGTGGGATCAATTTGAGACATTGGCTAGTCAATTAGCCCATGCCCCCATTTTCCATGTAAGCGCGACTTGAGCCAGTGTAGCTTAGAGGTGTTAAATGGGTATTGTCGCGTTGGCACGGGCCAGATTTTGGTGGCCCAGTTGGGCCATCGTGCCGGCTCAAGGCTTCAGGCATTGATATTCCTCCACCAATCATCAGTTGTGGACTTGTGGATTATTATTTTAATTTTTTTTAAATTTCATATTTTAAATTCAAAATTTGGATTAATTGCTACATATGACATAATGACATTGTATTATTTATTTATTTCACATAAATAATAAATCTTAAAAAAATAAATTTATTAATACAAATGACAAAATATAATAAATAATCAAAAATATCAAAATAAAATATTTATGACCCATCATTCAATCTAATTAACATAAAATCACAACTCGTAACAACAATATAAAATTAAAATCATAAATCTTAATCGTAATAAATAATAATTCAATCTAATTTCATATTTTCAGCTTGCATTATTATGAGTCATAATTATGAGTATACAACTGATCATTATCGCATAAGCATCTGTTAGTATCATTAACAGTAGACTTAACCTTCTCAAAGTCTTATGAGTCATAATTTGCTAATAACTCATTCGTTATTGTTTCAGCTTGATGTTGATCCTAAATATCTAATCTTGAATTCTCTCACTCATTCATACATGGTAGTATATTAATGGTATCTAGTCGAAATCTCGATCTCTTATCTAAAATCATACTATAATAGAAAAGATAGACTCTGATGTTATGTTCAATACCAGGGGAGTAAGTAGATTCAGTGTCATCTTAGGCCATGGGATTAGTTGACGCATATGATTTTTATCATTATAAAATATAAAAGTTTTTGTTATTATTATGTAATAAGATTGCATAATAATTAGCAAGGAAGCATTGACATGGTTCCCTACAGTCGTGTCTACGTGTCCGACACCTGAACACTTGGACACGACACGGATACGTGTCTGATATGCCACGTGGTGTATCATTGCACAATTCGTATCCGATATGCCACGTGGTGTATCGGATTGTTGCGTCGGCAGCTGCATGGGCGACGTTGGCCACTGGCAAGGGGCGGGCGCGATTTGAGGGAGAGGTAGGAGCGGGCACGATTTGAGGAGAGAGGAAGGAGCGGTGCGATTTGAGGGGAGAGGCAGGGGCGGTGCGATTTGAGGGGAGAGGCAGGGTCGGGCATGTTTGAGGGGGAGGCAGGGGCGGGCGTATTTGTGTGGGGATGTGACAAAATAAAATATTTTAATAAAATAAAATAAAATATTTTTATTTTATAAAATAAACAATATATATTTATTTTATATAATAAAATATTTTAATTTAATTTAATAAATTTTATAAAATACCATATATTTATAATTAATTATTTTTATTTTTTTTATAATGTCGTATCCTAGTCGTATCCGTATCCTAATTTTTTAGAATTTGCCGTGTCTCCATATCCTGTCGTGTCGTATCCTCGTGTCTGTGTCCGTGTCCGTGCTTCTTAGATAATTAGTATATAAGTACCGAGATAACTCACTCTTATTCGATGGTGTACCCTGTTGTTTCTCATTCCCTAACTGAATGGGGAAGCCATCATCTTCGAATATGATATTCATGTCCGTGTCGAAGTCATTGGGAAAACATAGTTTTGACCTCAGATCTCTATGTAAGGTTACCAATATTAAAATTATCTACGTTTATGAATCTCGTTTTATATTTTTATTAGTTTATTAATTATATTATAAATTTTATTTTTTTAACTAAATAAATTTGATATTAAATTATTAATAAAAATTAAATTTAAATAACTAAATAAAATTTAAAAAATAATGTCTGTTTGGTCATTTATGGATTGTCGATTTCTGAAGTCCAATGCTTGATGTTCGTAGTCTGCACCCGTGTCCCAAGACTGAGAGGCAATAGGAAAGTTGAACTTCAAGAGGAGCGAGAGAGAGAGATGGGATGAGTGAGAGAGAGAGAGAGAGATAATGGGGATATGATAGAGAGAGAAGAGTGAGGTGAGATGTGAGATTGAGATATAGGAGAATAAGAGAATATATATATATTACAAAATGATTTTAAAAAAATTATTTTTTTTTGTATTTTTTTAATTTTTTTAATAAATATTTAGGGCAGAAACTTGATTGCTGTTGGATTTTCTTCTCTAGCCATTGGAGATGCATCTAATGGCTGGATGCATCTTATTTTAATTTTTATTTTGGACCTTTGGGAGTCAGTTCTAGAATGTTCAGACAAGTCACGATGGGGGCTCGGCTCAGCAAGGGGCTCAAGCTCAACTCTGGGGGGAGGCGGCACCATGTGTTGTGCATCCACGTTGGCCTGGATATTTTCACGTGGTTGTATTGAGCCAAACTTGTGGTGATAATTTTAAACAATCCTACCTCGTGTAAAAAGTAAGGCTAGTTTTTTTTTAATAAAAAATTAATTTTTTAAAATAAAAGTGGGTGTGTTCGATGCGCTTCGAGGTCAAAGTTCTGGGGCGTGGTGCCAAACTATACAGCTGGACCATGCCTTCGTGCCAGGCAGCTGGGTCATACCTGGTCCGACACGAGGTCCGACACTCCACGAGTCATGCCTCTAGCCAGCATGGCACGACTCCAGGCATGGTTCTGGATCGTGTCATGCCGTGTCATGCCTCGTTTCATGCTCAGGCTGCCTGATCCACTTGATACCTCTAGTGTAGCTTGGACTAGAGCCAAACTAGCCCGGGATTGAGTCATGCTAGGCCTTGTATGACTTGTACTTTGTGTGGGTTTGAGCTGTGCCGTGCCAAGCATGAATTATACCTAGTGTCTGAGTCATGTTGAGTTTGTATATAGTCCAACCTAATCTGACATGATTCAATTTATCAATAATTATTTGATATTAGTATAATTAGATAATATTATCTATCATTTTTTTATGTGTTTTAGTCAACTAAATGAGTTATATCAAATAAGAAATCAGTATTCTATTCAATTGGAGTGTCTGCTAGAGAATAACCCAAATATCAGTTTATCTTATAGTTTTAATTACATGTCTCTTCTATGAATATACACTACCTCTCATGAAATAAGTTATCTTTATTTTGAAAATATTTGAGTCTCATAAAATTTTTTATCAGTAATTATGACAAAATATTTATTGAGTTTAGAGATTATCAAATCAATATTTCTTGTAGTTTGGATGTCATCAACAAAAATAATTATTAGGATCAACTTGTCATTTGAGTTCTTTTAGAAAAATAAAAAAAAAGGTAACATATAACTACAATTTATAAGGGGCAATTGTTAGTAAAAATCTCACAAATCAAATGATTATTAATTATTTTAGGTTATATAATATATTATGTAATTAAATGTGGAAAATGTGCTGGGTTGTCCTAGCATGACCCAGGAAGATTCCCAACCATTGATCGAACTTCACATATAATGCTTAGAACAATTAATATAATGATATGTGCTTAGAACAAGCACAGTCAAACCTTTACTTGCTTTCCATGCTCCTCGATAGGATGTGACATGAAAAGATATCCAAGGTCATCCTGCATGGGTTAAAATCATCATGGGGGAAAAAACATGCCCAAGTTGTGCTTGGATCATGCCCATGGTTAGGATTGGCAATTAATTTTCAGGCATAAAAAAAATATTATGGTTGTTTTGGTTGGACTGAGTCAGGACTAGCCGTTAGCTTGTGAGTAGATTAGCCTTGCATTAACCCAGGCAAACCTGGTTTGTACCCTGACTAGTTAGGCCCAAGTTGTATTGAGCCAAGCACGATCCATGCCTAGTGCTTGGGTGGGTCATGCTGAGTTCGGGTGTTGCTTAACCTGAACCGACACTTTCGGCATGACTTAGGTTTCCATTAGACCAATGGGCCATGACGGCAACCCTTTATATTGGCCATGCCAGGCTGGCATGATTGCCCACTTGGCTCACAAAAAAAAATTGGTTAATGTCGATCTGACATGACTCATTTGACATATTTATTTTAATCTACAAATTGAATCTAATTATATTATTCAAAATCTAGGTGGCTACTCAATATATACATTATTCTTAATATTATCATAAAAATGATATTTGTCATGTCTAACATGTATATCCTTTATTTACAAGAAGTTATCAAAATTCATAGTGAAACAATTTAATCATTAGAGAGAGATTGTACTAGTAATTAATAGTAAATGCTAAAGTGAACTCTTTCATAATAAGTCATATATTAAGTTGATTCATTTTTTCACTTAGAATTATTTTTACTGTTGATACTTATTTGCAATCAATTATAAAATTTTATGTAGGTCAGGTATTGGTTTCGAGGTCTCATTAGAATTGATATCTATCTCTTTTAACATTATCTTACTTCATCCTAGGTAAGATGGTTCCTTGGAAAAAAACTTGAATATTTTAGCATTATAAAAAAAATAATAAAAATGACTAAAGAATGAAGAATGCATAAATATAATAATACATGTAAAATATGGTAGAGTATAATTTTCTACAAATCTGTGAAACCCTAACTAGGGTTTATGTCCAAAATTATTATGACGTGCCTGCACTCCACCACCATGTGCTTACTTTCTCATGCACCTGCTGATTCTAATTATGCGTGCCTCTCCTGCCATCACCATGTGCTCTGACTACCATCACTAAGCATACTTCTATTGCCTCCACTTTGTGCATTGGTTTCCACCATGACACGCACTTTCATTGCAACCATTGTGCATTATTTTATGTCACTTGTGCATGCCCTATTGCTAAAAGATTAAAAAAATAATTCTGTTTGTTTTTTTTTAACTTAACTCTGATACTATGTTATGAACAATGTTTTGAAAAGTGAAAATGTTATACGAGGTATTTTCATGTTTGTGAGGCGAGGCGTAAGCTTCGAAACTTTGAGGCATAAGATTTTTGTGATTATAAATATAATTAATAAATATTTATAATATATTAAAAATAAAATAAAATAGTATGAAATATTTTAATAAATATTTTATAATATATTAAATTTTAATAAATTTAAAATAATTTTATCATTATCAAAGTAAAAATTTAAATTTATTAAAATTTAAATTTAATATGATATAAACAATAGAATCATGATTTTCTCCTTTTCCTTGTCTTTGTCCCTCGCCCTCGCCTCTCTCTCCTCGCATTTGCCCCTCTATCCTGCTCTATGGAAAGCTTGATAGAGCTTCCTTGACGACCTCATTGGAGCTCATGGAGCTCCTCGAGCTCCACACTTTTTTTTAACTCCTTGAGGTGTTTTTAGAATGTCTCGCGTTGAGGTGCGTGTCAAGGCATGCTTGAAAAAATGATTTTTAAAACTTTGTTAATGAAAACATAAGATAAAAATCAACAATATGATAATACTCTAATAAATTCAATACTTTAAATACATATATAATAAGCAATAGTAGTTAGGGAAGCATACAAGTTAGGTGCCTTTATTAAAAACATATAAAAAATGCAGCATAATATTAATGAAACTCAAAATGGTATACACAATAAGTTATAAATAACATTTAACTTGGATAATGGCAACAAACATATTGGTTGCTCCCATCAATAAAACAAAAGGTAAAAATGAAAAGAGAAATATAAATAAATATAAAATGTAACAATTAAAAAGAGAAGCTGAGATTTATATTTATATTTGTAGAAACCTTTTTTTTTTATCTTAGTATTATATTGTGCTTCATTATTATTTTTATTGGAAGTGCTACACAATAAAGTTGAAAAATAAATATAATAATATGTTCAATAAATAACATCATACATGCATGAATTTGTAAAATGGGCAAAAATGAATAGTGAAACCGACAAGTTGGATGCTCATATAAAAAGTAAAAATAAATAAAATAAACATAAATAAATACATTATAATATTTTTAGTTAAGTTGTTACGTACAAATCTATGATATCAAGATTAATGAAAGATAAATTAAGATTTTTTAAAAAATTTTGTGAAAATATTTAGTGATTATTTTGCTATTCAAATGTTGGCGGCAATAATAGTATTATTATTGATCTTCTTTATGATAAAGAAATAATTTATTTTTTTGTTTTATTTATTTATGAAATTTTAGATTTCATGCTATATATTTTTATATATGATTGTAATTGTGAAGAATAATGGAAGAAGATAATGAATACTTGATTTCTTGGAGAATGTGATTCATCCAAAGTATCTTATAATTAATTATTATTATTGCTCTAAACTTTGGTTATGTACTTAATTTTGAAACAATTTAATCTATTATTTTTTAAAAAATTAAAATTTTTTTCAAAAAAAATAAAATAAAATCTCATCATAGAGCTTATCTTTGTGCATGTCTCACGAGCCAAGAGTTTCAACTCAATGATACAACCCATGCATAACCCCATCAACAGATCATTAGGGGTTTAGCCTTAGCAGAATACTAATCAATGATTATATGTTGAACTAGTTTCATTCAACCATAGGCTCTTCGGGGGGGGGGGGGGAACAACTCTAGATCCCAAAGAGTTTGTGTATAGTTGGTCAAAAATTTTCTTCATCATTAAATTCTCGATTTACGATAAGTTTCTCGAACACAACTAGGTCGACATTAATGAGCTTTTGAAGGATCTTATTAATTCATCCCACATGCCTATCTAGAGCTCTCAATATTTTTTATGCTTTAATCAATCAATATTTTAATCACTACAAGTACATTTATGCCAAATCACAAATATTATAATTATGAGTCATTGATAATCTCTATCACTCAATCCATTGTAGAATCTTGTGTAATTCTTTAGAAAGATTCACTCAAATAAAATTATCAGCTATTATTTGCTTTTTATGAGCCATTTACACTTAGGAATTTGTTCTTAGTCATAATGGGTCAAAGGGGCGTTCACGTTAGGATGCGATCCTTAGTAGGTAATCCTTACGTACACTACTAAAACATCAAATATTATCTCTTGATCTAAAAAAATACTTTATTACTTGTAAACCTTTTGGTTGTAATGTTGATCAACAAAGAATAAACTACATTTGAACCGCTGCCACCCGAATGTCTTTGGCTACTTTTATTGTGATTGAGTGATTACCGTTTGATTACCAGGATCATAAGAAGTCTCCACAACAACATTGACATTTAACACTTAAAATTGTCTCAGATATTATTTGTCATGGTCTAAAAGTTACAACCCAATGATAGTTTGTGCGACACCCCATCAACAAATCTTCATGGGTTCAACATTCGTTGAATGACAACTATTTATTATATGTTGAATTGGTTTTGTCCTATCATATGTTTATTAGGGAAATGACTCTAGATCCTAATCATTTTGTGTGTAGGATTAGCCAAAATCTTTTTTTTTTGTTAACTTCTTGACTTTATATAATTTTCTCAAGCCTAATTAGTTTGGTTGCTTAAATTCTTAAAAAATTATATCAATTAATCTAACACACTTCTCTAGAGCTCCACATATTTTTTTTATATTTTTATTTGTTAATATATTAATTATTATTAGTATATTTGTTTTGAGTTGTGGACACTATAATTATGAGTTTGGATTGGCTTGCCCATGATCTTGGAAAGAGATTTCAATTCCTGGAGTATCTGTTGGATCACAACCTAAAAATCTAATTTCTGCAAGATTATTAAATATAAATCTCCTTTGTGATATGATGATATATCTCATATAATAAGTAATCTTCATTTATGTTTTTTGAAATTTATAAATTATATTTGATTGTGTTATATAAGAATTAATATTGAGGTAATCTTAAATATTCGAGAGAAAATATTCTGATAGTGTATATCAAATGTATGAATAAATCCACTTGCTATGTTTTTTACTTTAAAGTAATTTATCTTCTAATCTAGATTTATTTTTTACTATAAACATTCAATTACATGTAACAACAGACCTTCAAGAAAGTTGTGTTATTAATTTTTTGAGTCGTTAGAATTAGTGATGTTTATCTCTTTCATAATGATATGACATCATTATGAATGAGATATTATCTTAAAATAGGACTTATGTTTCCTAGTACCTTGAAGAAAAGTAATGAAAAAAAAAACTAATAAACAAAATGAGAATATGATAAAACTTATTAATTAAATGCTGAGCATAATTCTTCTGTCCTTTTAGGAGAATAATCATAATGTCAAGATTATGATAATTGACTGCAAGATCATTTAGCTCCTTGATAGACTTGTCTTTGGTTTGAGTAGGTTGGGTATATCTCTCTCTTTGTTATAAATTCTAAATCATAAATAGTTTAAGTCTTATCGTTACCCATTCAATATGAATCGATATAGGTCAATACTTGTGGATTGGTGAATTATTTAGGCTTGAAAGAGATCTTCCTACCTAGAAAATTTTATCCTCTGTAAGCTTAATATAATTTGAATTTATTAGTAAATATAATGATTCTATAGGACTTTTCAACTAGGTTTTGGGCTATTAGTAGTTTTCCACTTGACCAGCATTATCTTACTAGCCAGTTTAACTTTGATATATATGAGATAAATTGAGATCTTTTGGATTGACATCTCATTTAATATGTACTAATGTTCAAGGGAGTATCAATCATTGTAGAGGAAAATATATGAAAATCTTAATTTAGAGCACATATTGTAGGAGCATGGGCAGCATTGTAGAAAGTTATTTGGAGTTATTTTCAGAGAGAAGATCAAGAGTACTATACATAATAAATGAGGTTAGACCAAATATCATAAATCACCCAAAAGTCCTTACAGAGTTTATTTCTTAATGATTTTTATTGAAGAAGATTATCCAAAATACCTCATTAACAAAGTAAGAACTTATATTTCTTAATTTTCAAATATTATTGATTTTTTGACTTATATTTTCACTTCAAATTCTTGGTTATTTATACATGAGTTAATAATCACATTATAAGTATTCATTTTATTTTTACTTTTTTTTCTTATTCATTGAATATTATAATAACTAATGACTTCTCATTAAAAGTTTTTATGTTAATATATATGTTATGTGATCTGATTTGTGATCAGGTTTTATACATGTGGATAAAATATATATTATCCACATGTTATATATTACCCAAGGGATCAAAATTAATTTGCTTTTTCAAATTTGTTAATTTGTTAGATCAGGTTTTGCTAATGTTTTCTAGTCCTTGAAACTGATTTGTGATGTGTTTAGAAGCGCAATATGTATATTTCATCGCCCTTTAATCTCATTCTTTATACTTATGTTTTTTTTTTTAATTCAGAATTCAACATGAGCTAGAAACATCTACCAAGCAACACATTTTTGTAGATTCCAGTATTAGTGATACCATTCGGACATGCATTGTGCTGGGGAATCATAAAGCTGCATTGAAAGTAAAAACAGACTTCAAGGTCCCTAAAATTTGTGTTTCTTACTTCTGAAATGAAGAGAAGATGGTTTCTGGTTTTTACTGTTTTCATGTTTGTTTATCCCATATATGTTTTTCACTGCATGTATTGCTCCTTGAAGAAGAATTTCCTATCTTTGGTCTATGAAAAATGTCTACTGATAAAATTTTTTATTTTGGTGTTTAGAGAAGTGAAAGTTAGTGGCTAGCCCATTGTATGTTTTCATTTCAGGCAAGATGACCTATTCATGTTCCATGTGTGGAAAAGTAACAATGATATTTTCTTTGGGCATTGGATCAAGCTGGAATTATTGCTGCATGACACCCCATCTTATTCCAGTGTTTACTTCATATGTGTCCAATGAACCAGACCATCTGACCCGGCATGTTAGTGTCAAGGCTCAATGAAATTTCAGAAAATATTAGTCTGTGGGCTGAACTTCTTAAGACTTTCAGAAATATTTTGAAGAGAACCCAAAAAAAATTTCAGAAGGTTCTAAAGATACCAATATTTTTTCATATTCTAGAATATTCTAATTTTTTTTAATGTAATGAGATTGTGACATATGGTAAAAACTGAACCTATTTGTGAGATCAGTGGATGTAACTCATGTGAGAGACAAGATCATGTTGACTTAGGAAATTGAGGAAAAAAAAATTTATAGCTTAATGCTATACGTATAACACTAAAACTTGTGGTCTATGACAAATAGTTTTAAAGATTTTCTACTTCCTTGCTATGATATTCATTTCTAAAATCTAGAACTCTAGATGATATGTGTATGCTGTTAGGGCTCAAAGAAAAAAAAAACTTAAAGAAATGTAATGACATCTATGGAAATTTGAATAACTAAGATAAAATTGATTATTGGTGAATTGGGATACAAATTTGTAGATGTTGGTGAAAGTATCGAGTAGGTGACAACCTTGAAGGAGGAACTCCAAGACAAAACATAAAGTACCCTTAATATTATCTTGAAGATGCTAAATCAAAATGATCCTATTTTAAATTATATGGTAATTATTAAGTTGGACAATTTTGCTTCCATGTTTGTGATTAAGAAGATGAGAATAACAAAGAACAATAAATTATATATCCACAACCACAATCCAAGTACGACATAATCAAAAATAAAACAGAAATTACAGCAGAAATGCTCAAAATAATATGGTTCACTAGTCGTTCAATACGACTAGCTATAATTATCAGAAAGATACTTGTGTATTTATAGAGTATAACCAAAATAAAAGTTCAGGATATCTTATAGTTTATGTGCATAAAATAATCGTGATGAAAATCGCGCAGAGAGAAGAAAACAGCGGAGTTGAACAGTTTCACACACCGAAAAATAGCAGCCCAAAGATATAAAATAAAAATAATTTTTATTAATACCATTTCTCAGTTTAATTAATTCTGATCGGTTCGGATCATTCGGATGGGCCAGATTTTGTTCCAAAAATTTTTCGGTCCTCTAACCAGACAGTGCGATCTCTGTTATTTTGATGTTGCTGTATTCCCGGTATCTTAATATTTTCTTTCCTACACTTACATGAAAATATTGAAATAGAAATATTTTGGTAATATAAAATAAATAATCAAAATAAATTATAATAACATATTATGCAATAGATAATATACAAAAGGTGAAAATAAAGTTTTTATCTTTTAAGAGAATAATAGATGACAACATAATTGACCAAATGCCCACATTATGGATGAATTAATGATAAAAATTTCCGATATCTTCACCGATATATCTCTGATATATTCATAAATTCTAAGTATCGATATATTTATTAAAATTGATATATTTATCCTTAATTGGTACTCATATACAAATACACATCGATATATCTTCGATAAATCCGATATATCCGTAAAATTTAATTATCGATATATCCGTAGAAACCGATATTTTATTTTTTGGGATGAATATCTTAAAATTGAAGAAGTATAAAGGTATTCAAGTAGTGAAAGAGGTTGGTAATTTTCTTTGAGGAATAAAATAATATTTATGAGTTATGAACATTATGAGTGATATAACCAAGGTTAGTACTGATTCAATATATATGATAGATGTATTTATTTGGTGATGATGAAATATGAGGATGCTAATATTCATACTTGATAATAATTAAAATAGGAGTTTCATCAATAATTTTATTTGATGTAGAAGATATAGCGAGGACTAAGCTGTGGAGATTAACCCGACTTACGGAACTACGATATTGTGTATGTAAGTTCTTTTAAATGCTTTAAATTCTTGATCTTGAACCTTGAGCTAAACAAGAATTATAAAGGAGAAGTGTCCAAGATCTTACTCATACATAATTGATAGTTGAATCATTAATAAAAGTTAAAAGGTTAACAAATTATCCAAGGATGGTAAAATGAAGAAATGATCATTAGTATGTTTTCTTTGTGATATATCATATTTGAAGTAAAATTATCTTAATCAAAATAAACTTATTATTATTGTCTTAGAGAATAGAGATTTCCAATAGAATATTAATAAATTGAGTTTGATATTGTGGAGCTCTATTGAAAATAAAAGCATGGAACACGAAAAGGCTAGATGTTCATAAATTTCAATATTGTCAACTACAATATCAAAGTATTGGTGGATTCTTGTATATTCGATCTTTTTATTTTCGATGAAATTACAAAGAAAATTAATATCAACATAAAAAAAGTAATGATTGGATCAAAATGATAAAATTAAATGAAATTTAATTAGTGTCAAATCTAATGTGGAGGTGTAATTGAGTGATTATAAGGAAAAAAATAATTAAAGTTATTCTTTTGGATGATTATGACTTGATACTTAAATTGAATTTTTTAGATCGAGTAAATAAACTTGTAGTTTGGTTTGCTGATTGTATATACATCATAAATCCTATTTATCGATATATTATTCTAATTATATGAAATATCGGGTAAGCTGTAAAAATATTATCTACAATATAAGTAGCAAGATGGTTGAAACGGAATGAAATATCTTATTCAGCGGCCTTAAAGATTCTTGAAATTTTGAAGTTATTAGTGAGACACCTATAAAACTATTGGTTCTTTATTTCTGCTGAGTTACTGAAGAAATTACCACAAACAATGGGTGTGAATCATTAGATTGAGTTGGTGAAAAATGCACTTTCGACTATTAATACACCCTATTAAATGACGCTCACATAACTCGAATAACTTATGAAGTAATTAAAATAATTGATCGATGCTTGATATATTCGACCTTCAAATATTCTATATAGTGTTCTTGTTTTACTTCAAAGAAAACATAATAGATCATTATAGTAGTGCATTGACTACCAGACTCTCAACAAGTTGACAATAATGAATAAATTTTTAGTTCATTTCATTGTTATTTTGTTCGACCAACTTTGGGATCTATGGTGGGTTTTCAAACTTTATTTGAAGCTGGAGTACTAATTAGTGTGAATAGCTAAATGTGACAAACTAAAGCCAACATGTTTGATGATGCATGAGACTTATGAATTTTGGTAATGTCATTTGGACTTACAAATTCATTGATCATATTTTGTACATTTATGAATAATCTATTGTAATCTTTTCTTAATCATTTTTAATAGTATATTTATATGATATTATTGTATATGGAAAATTGTTGAAAGAATATGTTAATTATTTGAGATAAATATTCCAAATATTGTGAGAAAATGAATTGAATGTTAAACATGTGAAATAATTTTTTATCCAATCAGAAATTTTATTTTTAGGTAATATTGTGAGTGATAGAGTAATACAAATGGATGAAGAAAAAATGTAGGTTATTGTCAAATAAGAGCTATCAACTAAAGTGATGAAATTTAGATCATTTCTTGGATTGGACAATTATTATCAATGTTTCATTCAAGAACAATCTCATATTACCACATAATCAACTAATATGTTCTAGAAGATAAAAGTTTGAAAGTTTAATGAAGTTTTTCATTGAGTTTTTCATCATATAATGCAAGCTATTATAGAAGAGCTAATCCTAACCATATCAAATCATTCCAAATCATGTGAAGTACACATGGGTATTTTAGATTTTGTAAATAAATGGGTATTTGTTCAAGAATATTATCTAATTACATTTAAAATTTAGAAGCTAAATAAAACTAAACAGTGTTATATAATTCATAAAATAAAATTGATATTGATAATTCATTAGTTGGGTTTATGGATGCATTATCTTTTAGGATTATGATTTATAGTAAAAAATGATAATATAACTCTTGTTATTTCTAAATACAAAAGGATTTATAATTAACTCTCAAATAAATCTAATAACAGGTGTTCCTTGTTGAGTTTGACTATGCATTAGAATATATGTTAGATAGAACTAATGTGCTAGCATATGCACCAAGTTGAAACTAAAAGTTTGTGGCAATTAACCAAATACATGGGTGCTTGAAAGATTTTATTAGAGAAAGATGGTCCAAATATTTGATGACTATATCTTTGATGGACTACATCATATGGAAAAAGACTCGAAGATTCTGAATGAAATTTAATTTATTCTTTGTAGAGAAGCAACTACAATGTCTCCTTATTTAAGAAGTTGTAGAAAAAATTATGTATGAGCGTCATGATTCCAAGTGGGCTATATATCCAGGTATGTATTGTATCATAATTCTAATGAATGAGCCATATTATTGATCACATGAAAAATAATGATAAAGTTTGTGGAGATTTGTCTAATTTTTCAATAAAATAAGGCAAAATAGCATACACTAGTAAATCTTCTACAACTATTGCAAATCCTAGAATGCTCATGAGAGAGTATTTTTATGGACTTTATTATGAGATTTTTCAAAATTAATGGTTTTGTGAGTATTATAGTTAATTAATTTTTGAAATATTTTATTTTTATCCCTATCATGAAAGAATATTCAGTTAAGAAAATAATAAAATTATTTTAAAATAACATTATTAAGTATTGAAATATATTTTAATTCATATTCAATGATTGAGATAAATATTTCATAAGGTGATTTTATATATAATTGTTCAAGTTAATGAAATCAAATTTGAATTTTTCAATAAATATTCACCCTCATACTGATAGATAGACAAAAAGAGTGAATATTTTATTAAAAGTATTTCTACAACACTTTGTGAATGCCACAGAGATTGGCCAACATTACTTAATATTACATAATTTTCTTATAACTTGCAACAATGAAAAACAATAGGAGGGTATAATTAAAGTATGAATGAATGACAACCATATGCCCTGAAAATCATTGTGACAGGATATGCATGACCAAATTTAATAGCTTATCATTTTGTAAAGTGAGAACAAATTGATTTTGCTCGGATTAGATTGTACAAAATAGCTAAGTAATCGAAGATGTTGTTTGATATCAAATGAAGAGATGTACACCTAAGAAGCACGGACACGTACACGGACACGAGAATACGATATGGCAGGATACGGGGACACGACAAATTCAAAAAAATTAGGATATGAATACGGCTAGGATACGGCATAATAAAAAAAATAATAATAAAAATTATTATTTATAAATATTAGTTATTTTATCAAATAAAATAATATATTTTATTTTATTTTATTAAATAAATATATTTTTTATTTTATATAATTAAAATATTTTATTTTATTTTATAATATAATATTTATAATTATCTTATTTTATAAAATAATATTTAATAATAATCTTATATTATATAAAAATATAATTTTTTTTATTTTATAAAAATCAGGCCACCCTCCTTGCCTCCCACAAATCATGCCTTGCTCTCTACAGAATCATGCACGCCCCCTGCCTCCCACAAATTGCGCCGTGCCTCTCCATGGAATCGCGCATGCCCGTGCCTCCCACAAATCGTGCCCTCCTCTCTACAAATCTTGCTCGCCCCTGCCCCTTCCATAGAATTGCGCCCACCCCCGCCTTTCCATAGAATCGTGCTCACTTGTGCCGCCTCACAGAATCGGCCATTGGCCATAATGGGCGACGTCGTCGGGCGTTGTTGGCATGGATATGGCAGCCGACACATCCGTCCGATACTCCATGTGACGTATCGGATACGGATTGATCAACGATGAACCACGTGGCGTATCAGACACGTATTCGTGTCGTCCGTACAGTGTCCACGTGTCTGAGTGTCCGACATGCGGACACGCCTATAGGGAGCCGTATCCGTGCTTCCTTGATGTACACTATTTAGTGAAAGACTTGGTATTGTTAAAACTCTACTTAGTACTACGGCGCAAAGGAGTACACAAGAGATTGATGTGAAGATGTGAAAAACCTTACTATATGCTCAAAAGAGTTGGTAGTATTTTATACTAACTTGATTTATCTCAAAAAGTTAAAATATTTAAATTATTTTATGTGAGCATGTTGAAGCTATTCCATAATGATTAAGGTGATCCGACATGATGTAACTCACACCATGTACCAATAGGAGTGTTGAGTTTCTTAAAAAAAAAGTATTGAAGCTATTTTGACCAAATTAGTTATGAAACAAAATTGTATGCTAAGACAAAAAAACTTGGTGAAATAGAATAGACTAATAGATAATGAATCTAGATGGATACTTAATGATATATAATGATAATTTCAAAATAGATTTCAAAGTTTAACAATAAAATTTTGATAATGGTGTTGACAAGATCCTTCCATTGTTTGTAGGTTAAGCTTTTAAAAACTTTTTAAATGATCTTGAAGTGGTTTTATAGGAATTCTAAGATATTCTATAATATTCTAAGATTTTTTTATATAATAATATAATGACTTGTGGCGAAAGCTAAGCCATTACTAATAGAGAATTTTCACCATATAAGGGTGTCCTTTCATTGTTATCTCAATAATTTTCAATTTATTTTCTCTTACTAAGTATTTCTCTCTTTGAGTATTTCTCTCTTATGAAGTTAATGTGTGAGATTTTATGAGTGTAATCTTATGAGATACAAGAACAAGTTGTATTGAGTAATTGAAAGAAAATTTCTTAGCTTAAGGCTATGTATAGTACTAAACTTATGATTTGTTGTACTAGCCTCTTGATAAATGTATTACATGAGAGCTAATTATTCCTTGCCAAAGGGGGTAGCTCACGTTGCCTTTATCGTGGGCTATTTCGGCATGGTATGTTGACCCACTAGTGTTGGCCTTGCAATATTGTGTAATGTGTAATAGTAATACATTAAACTCATTAAACAAAAAAAATAATGCATAATTAGAGGTGTCAAATGGAACATAATAGGTCAAACCAACTCATTATCTTTTGAGCTGTATCGGAACATAGTTTTGGCTGGCACAACACATGGGATTTGAGCCCATGGCAAGGTGGTTGCTATATGGTGGTCATGGCCCATGATCATGAGTCATATCGTTATGCTTGAGGCTTATTGTTACATACTTAGTATTTTTGTTAAGCTTCCGCGTGATACATAGATAATTCATTCCTATTGTTTGCCTTGTAGTATTCTATCAATACTTTGCTTCAAACGAATACTCGAAAGAAAAAAAAATTATAATTTAGAGAAAAAATATTATAATTTGGTGGTTTGCAAATGTTATCATCTCTTCTTGTATATATGTCAAAGGAACTGTTTAGAATCGTGAAAGGTTTTAAACACTTTTTCCTCGTGTCTAGAATCTTAATGGAAGTATCTAGACACTTTTTTTTTGTGTCTAGTACCCACGTAGAGATAGCTTAGTTTATTTGATAGGTATAGTAGATTGGCTAGGCTCTAATTAGAATGCAATTTTACCATATTTTTGGTATGTTTTTTGATTTTGTATATTTTCATTGTTAATACATTTTTATTTACCTATCAAAAAAAGTTTATTGATATCAATTATTTATTTAATATCATCTTTCTCACTTATGCTGGCTTGGGATTGGTAAAGCAAAATATAACTCAAATTGATAGGAGATTAAATGCGCTCACACACACACATACTTACATACTTATATATATACATACATACATACACACACACACACACACACATATATATATACTCATACATACACATACATATATATATACATACATACATGTATACATACATATATACATGTGTGTGTGTGTGTGTGTAAACACACATCACCCACACACTCACACACAATAACACATCGATGCACACATGCACACACGCACACACACACACACACAAACATATACAGAATTAGAGATGCAAATGAAATGCCTAATCAATGACTCCAATAATTGGTGTTCTCACTAAACATTGAGTTAGTTTATTCTTTCTACTTTTCTTCTCAAATCACTTGGATGAAAATAAAGATATAACTCCAAAGGTTTGTTGCCTATGCTACCTTTATGTATTTACCCAAATGTACTTATAGATTAAATAAAATGGATACTTGTTTACATCAAAATCACATGTCATGTATGAAAATCTAGCATGGTTTTATAATTAGTAAGTCTCATAGTTAAAAGAGGAGATGCTCTTAATGCGTGATTTTATTACTCAATTTGGTCAATAATAGTTGATTAAACTATTAGTGAAATTAAAAGATTAACACCAATTATGTATATAAGAGATTTAATATTACCAACAATATGTTAGTTCACTTAACAAAGGAGAAAATATCACGCAATCTTGGAGAAAGTTTGACAAAGTATTAGCACCAACTATGTTTATAAGAACTAACAATATGTTAGGTCTCATAGTTTATCAAATGTCTTATCCATAATGTTGGAATAAGAGTCTTATCTACTCTAATCCCATAGCCCCAAGGCCATGTATGGGGGACTAAAGGATATTAGGGGATGTGTCGGTGGGAGGACGGGATAAAAAAAGAGATGTTATATTAAAGAAAAAAATAAAATGACCTACTTGTTCAATTCTTTTTTTTTTAATTATTTTAGGAGACAAAGTCATTTGATCCTATGCAATAGTAACAAATATAATATCAAAATTAAATTATTTTATAATAGATCATGGATAAAGTGAGTAATTTTAAATATTTTAGGAGACAAATTAAATAATATATTTTTATGATGTAAGATAAAAAAGGTCATACTATGAAAAATTATAAAAGAAGCTATTCAACTAATGAAGTAATTTGTGGGTAACACTATATCTCACTTAAAATATTTTAGAACATTGCTATTAAATTAGCGAATCAAAGCTATCTCAATCAAATATATATTCTTTATTATTGTAATCTCATTTTATGGGAGTGTACTAGCACAACAAGTTTGGTATTTGATTCATGATCAATATAGTAAGTGATAAAATTATTTGGCATATATTTTAAAATATTATCACTTTTATTTTTTTTGTATTAAATTAAATTGGTATTTTTTTATAAAATAATTAAAAATAGAAAAAAAAAATCTATGATTTAAAATATAGAATAGAACCAATCAAATAATTATCAAAATATTTATATTCTTCTTAGGTATTATTTCTATTAAGTCCTCATATGTGTCATACTCTAGCGTATATTAAAATCACGTTTACTATGTGCCACTCCTCACAATCGCACACCCATTGTGTGCAACGGGGACCACAAATATGAGGTATAGATGTCGACGACCATTGTGTTGATTTCATGGGAATCATCATCATTGTATGCTGGCGATGAGAAATCATAAATGTCGCTAGAATTCCGGGGATTTTCTGACGAGAATGAAAAAAAACTATAACATCTTGAACATCATTATCTACATTTGGATTCAGTTTCTCATTTATATATAAACTCATTTTTTTGAAGTTTGAAATTCTATGTGCTGATTTTCTTACTTTAGCAAGCATATTAAAATTTCTAGTGTCTCTGGTATAAAAGTTATTCTCATATGTGGATTTATATTTATTATTATTAAAAAAGATACTATATTTATTTTAAAAGTGCCTCTGGTAAAAAAGATATTATTAAAAAAGCATATGTTATTTTTTATTTGCTTTGATTTATCTTTTACATTGTAGATGAGAGTATCTAATATGTAGGTTATCCTTATCTGAGTAACCTAGTGTTTATAGGGCCTTTTCATTTGTACATTTCCACCATTTGATTATTGATTTTTGGATATTTTTTGGCTTAGTTTTCCAATTAATATTAAAAGTCAAACTATAGGTAGAGGAAACATGGAGTGAGATGTGAATGGGAACAACACAATACATGTGAGGCATGTAATTTAACAACATTGTGCATGAGCGTGCCAAGCCCTAGTTACACATTGTGCACAACATATGTGCACAATAAGCATGCAATGTGCAAAGTAGTCTCACACAATAGGCGAAGATGCACTCTAAAAAAGAAAAAAATAAGAGAGGCAAAATTGTATGCATTATATCACACCAATCAACTATTAATGTCAATCAATGGTGCAATGATATGATGCTAGTATGCATACATAGAAGATTCTTTCTACAATACACATATTGTATGAAAAAATAACATATTAGAAAGTTGATAGTTATTTCTAGAGAAGAGGTCTAATCGAGAGTACTATAAAGTATTGAGAAAGATATATTAACTATTAGAATTATCTAAATTTACTCACATAATTTTTTATATCATGATACTTATTAAATATGAATATACAAAATTTATCTTTAAGGTAATAATAAATATTTTCTTTCATATACTATAACTCTCATGACTCATTCTTATTTTAGATTCTTTAGTTATAAACTTTGTACTAAGAATCACATTATAATTAATCACTCAATATTTATTAATTTTTATTTTTGTTTCTTATATATTGTAATAGTTAATGACAAATTATTATAAGTTTTTGGTTATAACATTCAATTTAGCATGTTGTTTTTTTTTGTGTTTTTTTAATTAATGTTAACCTATTAATTTTTTTTTTTGCAAATTATATCTCAATACTTCCTAACTTGATTTTTTTTCATTAATATTATCTTGTGAAATTAATAGATTTTGAGAAATTTTCATTTGAGACTGAGTTTGGTGGATTGTATGTTTGTTCATTTATGGTAGGTTATTTTACTAGGTATTCCAATATTATTGATATATTACTTATTTATTCTCAACTTTATTACTCATACTTAATCAAGCTAAGAATTATGGTCTCTTATGTTAGAAGTACCTTTATACTAGAGTGTAGAACATATCAATTAATAAAATATACTAGAGATTTCTATTTAACATGTCAAATTTGTTTAAATAAAAATTCATTCAATTTGATACACTCAGATATATGAGAACCTGATAAAAATGAAACTTAAAAAGAATTTTAATTTTTTAATTTACCTATCAATAATTGTTAATGTTTTAAATTTAGATCATACATTATTTCTATTTTTCAATTATTTAATGAAAAAAAAAATTAATAAAACATAAAAAATTTTATGAGTGATAATATATTAGAGTATGTGATAACTTAGGTACTATTTTATTGATTATGAGTTCATACATTATACATTATGTCCAAATATACTCTCATAGAATGAAGCTGCATAGAGAAAGAATAAATATTTAGCTGTGATGATTTTGATATTATTTTTGATCGAAATATCTGATGATATTACTGTTTTCTTATTATTTATTTTATTTTTTATTTTTATTTTTGATGGAATCACTTTACCTATAATTTGTCGTAATCATTTATGATCATTATGTAAGAGTATTTGATATATATCTTTATATGAGTATTATTGTATAATTTTAGATTATATGTATTAGATTTTATATGATTTTAGAGTGAGATTTGAAATCTAAGAGAGAGAGTGTACGTGTATTGTCTGGCATCATACAATGCACACACATGTCTAGCATCACATGTGTGTACTAATTGAAAAAAAAATGAAATAGAAGGTTTTGCAAATATGCACATAGCACAATGCGCACAAAGTTCAAGCACATACTAGGTGAGGCATTGATGCGTAATGCAGCCACATGTAGTGAGGTTAGAGGCGTGTAGTGGTGTGCATAGTAGTGCATAGATGCATTTTTTTTTAATGTGTGTACACTATAATATGATAGCAGTTAAAAAAAGATTAAATTCTTATTATATTGATAGAAATTAAGGTTTTGTTTAACTTTGTTTTTTTTTTAATTATACAAAACCTTGTTGATTAGTGTTGATATTATGTGTATTTTTTGCCACTCTAGTATTTAAAAGGATATCAGTATTATTCACTTGAGATTAATAGAATATTACTAAGTGTTGAAATTATGTTTTTGAAGTATGTCTCTTGTTAATAAGCTTTGGGAGTGTAATGATCAAGAAGATGGAATAACTCGTCAAATACATCTGAATTTGTTTGTTCATATTATGATATTATTTTTGTAAAATAATTATATTTATCAATAAGTATAAAATAGATCTAAAAGGAGTGTTAGTGTATCATTTTATTTTGTGTTATATTTTCTAGAATTGTGTTTTGAGAGATGCAATCTTAATTATAAATTACCTTATCATCCATATGTTTTTTTTTTCACTTATCCTTTTAGATCTTATATCATAGAGAGATATTATTTAATTTATCTCTCGGAATCTTTGAGAATGTTTTTTTTTGTTCTGGATTTCTCCTTAGTTTGTGGCATGATCGTGCCGAGGGCAATTAAGTGTATTTTTGCCCCCCAACAGCCAGGTAGGATACCAATATTATTCACTTGAGATTAATAGAACATTACTGAGTGTTGACATTATATTTTGGGGGTATTGACTCTTATTAGTAAGCTTGAGAAGTGTAATGATCAATAAGATGTATATGGATTTTTTTTTTTTTAGATCAAGAGTGTTGGTGTTACTTTTATATAATAATTATATTTATCAAATAATATAAAATGGATTGATTTTTAAGTGAAAGATACACAACCACAGTCCAAGTCTAAACAATCTTGTAGCTTCTAAGTCTACATCACTCCTAACTTAGGATGAGTCGGTAATGTGGAAACTTTAATACCCAAGACTTATATTATATACTAGGAGAAGATATATATGTATCCTATTTAGAGTGAAAGAGTTTCTTAAGAAGTCAAATTGTATTATTATTGATTTTTATGATCTTAATCTTTTAGTTATTTTCTAAAAGAAATAGAAAAGTTATACTTAACATTATATTTTTTAGGTATTATCATACTCATGTATTTTTTTATCTTTTATCATTTTTGTAACTTTTAGTGATGATACAAATATATTCAGATTTCTTTCTAAGATATTATCTTAATCATTATAATGTCAAATCATATTCAATGAGATAAATATTATATACTTCAATAAAATATAGCAACTAATATCTCAACTTATGAAAGGTTTGTTGTTGGTTGCAATTTGTGCTTATTGTGAATAGCAGTTCACATGAAAAAATAAATTATCTTCATACGAGATTTATTATGAGAGAATTTATTTAGATATTTTGTGTGAATTTTAATGATATTTTTTCTTTGGTAGCTATGATAATCTAAATATAGTTCCTTATCGAGTCATTAGCTAGATTTGATATATATAATTTTTCATAGTAATAATGAAGAAGATGTGTATAAGTAGTTACTTAAATTTCAAGTAGTACAATTAGACTTAATTTGTAAATTATAAAAAAATATTATATATCCTTATGTAGTGATCGAGCTATTTATTTGTGAGATTTTTACTTGTAATTAATTTTTTTTAGATTATATATAATATAATATAGATTTGTCTTTATTTTTTCAGAAGAGTTCATATGATAAGATAAGATTTTTAATTGTGTACGTAAATAATATATTTATTATGAGAGACTGAGTTATTAATTATTAAGCTCGATGAGTTTATTCAGTCATAATTTTTGATGAAAGTATTATGAGATTTAGATATTTTTTGAAATAAAGATTATTAATTTTATAAGAGTTATTATGTTGTCTAAAAGAATATATGTCGTTAATATTCTCACAGATATTTATATTTTGAGATGTTCTCATGTTAATAATTTGATTAAGTCATTTTTAATTTATTCTTCAGAGTGATTTCTCTTATTGACTATACAATAGTAATGTAATAAATAATTAATTTGATTGTGTCATCAGCCCACTTGATGGATTATCATCCCACTTGAATATTTAATTTTGGTGTGTGGGTGTTCTTGAGGGATTCTCCTAGTCAGCCTTTAATTCTTTCATTTGAAATATTCTTAGTTCACTTGAATGTTTCATTGCATGATAGATTCTCACACGACGAAAATGATCTCTCATGATTAAAATCATCCATCAAGTCCAGATGTGACATTGTAAAAAGATAACTAGGTTATATCTACCTATTTGATGTAACCTAGTTTCTCAAGTAGTCTGGGATTGATTAATGGTAGGTTGGACTTCAATGAACTTCAATAATAAATCACCATTACATGGAGAGCAATATTAATACTTATATTTCCTCAATTAATCATTCTAGATAATTTTTTAGATCCAAGAGAGGAATTCTGCACTCCAAGAATTGCCAAAAACATTGGGGTAGGTTAAAAATTCTCTTCTAGATATGTAATCTAAAATGATATATAATTTGAGAGATATATTAAAAAGTTTAGATTTAACAGATATAAAATAAAAAATTATAATACTCAATAATAAATAGTGTAAAACTCATGAATTTATATAATAGATAAATGTGATTAGGGTAGCTCACAAGTTAGTTACTCCCATCAAAAAGAAAAAAATAATAAAAGTGAATAAAAATTATAATATTTTTTATCAAACTGGTGCGTACAAGTCTACAATATTAAATTTGGAAAAAAAATGTGAGTTGTTCCTATTCATGATATCCATAAAGATGTCTGATGAATGTTTTAAATATTATAGTAATGATTTCATTATAAATCTTCAATATGAAAAAGAAGTTGTTCATCTATACTCGTGAAATAATAAATTGGATGTTATATGACTCATTGTCTAATTCTCATAGTAAAGAATAGTGAGAAAAGAGAGTGCATTCTTGATCTTTTCGAGCAAATATCATATTCAAGTATCTGGCAAGTAAATATCTTCATTGCTCTAAAATATGTATTTATACTCAATCTTGAAATAATTGATTGCTTATTTTTTTAGGAAACAGAACAATTTTTTTGAAAATACAAAATTATATCGTAAATCTTCTTTCACAATATGTTGATGCACATCTCGAATTTGAAAACTTAATTAATTGTATGTATCAATGATCCATGAAAGAAATTTGAAGTTTTGAAAACTATTCACATATTTTGATATGTGAAAAGCTACGTCAAGGTGAACCAAGTGAAGAGAATTTATGAAATAATTAATTATAATGATTATGTATACTATATATGATTTTGTCATAATTAGAAAGTTAATTTTTTTATGATTTTTCTATAACAAGTAAAGTCAACTAAAGGTATCATATTACAAGTGAAGTTAACTTATAAATAAATAGATGTATATGTTGGAGTATAACTCAAAAGAATAGTTATTATAAGATGTTCAAGTAAATATCTTATCCATGACAAGATTATTTTCGTAAAATAAATTATCTCTATGTCAAGAAAATGTGAATCTCGCAAAGTCTTTTGTCTAAAAGTTTTTGTTGGGAAGATGTGCTCCCACTGTTATGATTTTAAGATACAGAAGACAACAAAAATAGTAAAATAACATATAATATATATCCAATTCACAATCAAACCATGACAGAATTAAAAAACGAGAAACAGAAACTAGAAATAACGTGATTCATTAGTCGCTCAGTATGAATAGCTACATCAACCAGAAAATGCTTATGCCTTACAGATTAAACCAACAAAAAATCATCATACAGTATGTGCAGTGCATAGACAGTTGCGATAAATCGCGTAGAGAGAGAGAGAAGATGATTAACGGTTTAGGATCCAAAAAAACAGTAACCTGAAAATAAAATACAAAAATATTTATAATAAAAACTCTTGGTTCAATTAATCGGAGTGGGTCGGTTCATCGGACGGGTCAGGCTCTGCTCCATAAATTTCGGCCTGCTGACTGAATTGCGAGACCTTCATTATTGTGTAACTGCTGCAACTCATGCATCTTAATATTTTATTTCATATACTTACATGAAAATATTAAAACAGAAATATTTGGTTATACAAACAGATTATCAAAACAAGTTATATATATAGTTATCTCCACATTAATTTGTTTTGCATACAGATAGAGAGATATTCTCTATAAATAGTTACGGATATAGAGACATACTCTCTATAAATAGTTAATTTAAAAAGGCTACATCTGATTTGATATGTTTAGTAAGTCAAGACAGTGTTTTAACTTATTCATAGTAATAGGCTAGGTAAACATATTAGCTGGATTATCAGAAGTTGTATTTTTTTTTTACTTGTGTCCTCTTCTCAGATCGAATGAAATGATATCGCACATCAATGTGATTTGTCCTCTCATGATGCACTTGGTATTTTGCTAAACAGATAGCACTGAGGTTGTCACAAAAAATTAGTGCAACCTCATCATAAAGATCAAGATTTTTGAGAAAATCTTTCAGTCATATCCCTTCTTTCGCAACTTCAGTCAGAGCCATATAATTTGCTTCAGTAGAAGATAAAGTAATAGAAGATTGTAGTGTGGATTTCCAGATAAGTACAGAATCACATATAGTGAAGACATAACCAGTCATAGACCGTCTACTGTCAACATCTCCTGTATAGTCAGAATCAAAATATTCTGTCAGCATGAGTTCAAATTCATTATCAAATATCAGACTAACATCAAAAGTCTCATTGAAGTACCTAAGTATTCTCTTAACAGCTTTTCAGTGCTCTTGACCAAGGTTTATCATAAACTTACTCGTTGTATTTACTGTATGAACAATATCAGGTCGGGTGCATACTTTAAGATACATGAGTCTCCCGACAGCATTAGAATAATAAACTTTAGATATTTGTTCCTTGTTAGATTTAGATTGAGGATAACATTCTAATGTTAGATGGAAGTTAGAAACAAATAGTGTGGACAAAGGCTTACAAGAATTCATTCAAAATCTATATAGAAATTTTTGAATATATTATTTCTGTGAAAGAAATAGTTTTCTTTTAATTTTATCTCTAAATATTTTCATACATAAAATTTGTTTTGTTCCTCCAAGATCTTTTATATCAAATTCAGAACTGGGAAGATCTTTCAGTTCCTGAATATCAGATTTATTTCTGGTAGCAATAAGTATATCATCTACATATAATAGCAAGTAATTATATGACTCATCCTTGTGTTTTTTGAAATAAATACAGCAGTTATGGTCTTACCTACTATATCTATGACTAGTCATGAAACAGTCAAATCTATTGTATCACTGATGAGGATACTGCTTAAGTCCATAAAGGGATTTTAGAAGCTTGCACACATGAGTTTTCTTACCTGATACCTCTAAATCCTCAGGCTGGCTTATGTAAATTTCTTCATCCAGCACTCCATGAAGAAATACATTTTTTAACATCTAGTTGCTCAAATTCAAGGTTCTGATGTGCTACTAATACTAGAAGCACCCTGATTGAGATATGTATATCTACAGGAGAGAATATCTTATAATAATCAACATCCTCTTTCTGACTGAACCCTCTTGCAACTAAACGTGCCTTAAACTTTACACCACCAGTTATAGAGATATCATTTTTCTTCTTAAAAATTTATTTGTAATAAACTATCTTTCTCCCTTTAGGTTTAGGTACAATAAGTCAAGTATCATTTTTATGAAGAGATTCAATTTTTTTATTCATGGTAACTAATCATGACTCAAATTCAGGACATCTAACAATATTTTTGAAGGAGGATTGTTCATGAATATCAATCTCTTCGGCAACTTGTAGGGCAAACCCTACAAATTCATCAAAACCGAATCTCAGAGGTTGACGTATATTCATCCTCCTTTGTTTATCCCTTGCAATACATTAGGGAATAGACTCTTCAGGTACATGTTCAGAATCAGGTTCAGTAATAGACTAAACATCATTTTCAGTGATTGACTATTGTATTCTCGAGATAACTGGCATCCTTCCTGGAGCTACAAATTTTGATTTTAGTTACACCTTTAGTTCAGCTTGAGGAACATCAGGTAATTGGATAGGACAAGGTACTTGTCTTAAGATGACACTTTCATTAAAGGTGATACTCCTAGAAAGAATCACTTTCTTTTCAGATGATAACCAGATACGAAATTCCTTTACTCCATCACCATATCCTACAATTATTTATTTTTTTGTTCGTGGTTCAAGTTTACCATCATTTACATGATAGTAGGCAACACACCCGAATACTTTCATATTAGAATAATCTACATGTTTATCAGTCCACACCTCAAATAGAATTTTAAAATTAATGTCACTATGTAACAATCTGTTTATCAGATGACATGCTGTATTAACAGCTTCAGCCCAAACTCCTTGCTTAAGCCTGATTAGGTGAGCATACATCTTGTTCTCTCTAGAATTGTTTGGTTTATTCTTTCAGCAATGTCATTCTGATGAGGAGTGTCCCTAATAATTTTGTGTCTCGTTATATCTTTGTCCTTATAGTATTCCTCAAATTTAGACGAACAAAATTTCATATAATTATTTGTTCATAACAGTTTAATTTTTTTTGTGTTAGGTTTTTCACTAAGCTAACTCATTGCTTAAACTTTATAAAAATCTCATATTTATGTTTCATCATGAATACCCAGGATATCCTGGAATAATCATCAACTAAACATAAATAAAATCGAGTACCCCCAAGAGATGTAACTCTAAAAGGGCTCTAATAGTCAGCATGGATATAATTCAAAATACTGTTTGTACAGCGTATGATCTTACCGAACTTAGTTCTATGTTTCTTACCAAATATATAATGATCACATAAATTTAATTTATTGACTCTATGACCAACAAGAAGATTAAAATCGGAGAGAATTTTTATACTTTTCTCTTCCATATGTGTGAGTCGTATATGCCACAGTCTGGTAAGTTCAGCTTTGTCTTTAGATGTCGGCTCTCCGGATGTGACAGTAATAGTTTCTGTCACTATGGAACCAATCAGTGTGTATAGCATTCCAGTCTTCTGCCCCTTCAGTACAATATTATCTTCTCGGTAAATATTCAGTGTCCCTCTCTACTACTGAATAAATATTCTTGATCGCCTAGAACACCAAGAGAAATGAAATTCATTGTTATTTCAGAGACATCTCATATTTAAAAGTGTAACTATTCGGTCATCCCAAGTTCACAGTCTGACTGTGCCGATTTCAACCACATTATATGGTTGGCTATTCCCCACCACAGCATGGTCAGCTTCCTTCATGTCATATTTGCTGAATCACTCCAAGTGAGTGCTTATGGAAGGAAGTCCCAGAATTCCAATATCCAAGAATCTGATTTTGCGATCATTGTGGAGGTTACCAACACAAAGTCTTTTCTATCATCCATATCATCAAAGGGCACAGCAGTTGTAGGTGGGAGATTAAGCTGACCTTGTTGTTCTAGCCTTACTCTCTTCTTCGGGTATTCGACCCTTCAATGCACTTTATGTTTACAGTAGTGACAAGTGTCATCCTCTTTTGATCTTTTCTGAAGCTTATTTTTTTTCTTCTTGAATGAAACAGGTTATGGTCTCAAATTTGTCATCACTAATCCAGCAGGATATTGTTCAAGTCATTCAACCACAGCCTTTTGCCTCATCTCTCTGGAGTGTAGGGCAGCCCGAACATCCTCTAGTGTAATTTTCTCTTTTTCCACAATAAGAGATTTGACAAAATTCTCATAGGAAGGAGGAAGAGAAACTAAGAGTTGAAGTACAGCATCATCATCTTTCACATTAGCATCCACACGTTTAAGGTCCATGAGGATGTTGTTTAAGTCATCCAGATTTTCATCAAAGAGGTTTCCTCTTGCATTCTCAATATAAACAGCATTCTCTTCAACAGAAGCTTATTTGTCAATGATTTAGTCATATACATTGACTAAAGCTTGAGCCACCGTCCTGCAGCAGATTCTTCATCTGCTATCTCAGCAATGATTTCATCTGACAAGCTTAACAGAATAGTGGAGTGTGCTTTCTCTTCACGTCTCTGAGCCTCAGCCTCATTTATTCTAAGAGCAGTAGCTGTGTGAGGGCCGAAGCCTTGAATCAGATGACTCCAAATATCAAAATTTTTCAAATGCGCTCGTATTTTAATCTGTCACATATTAAACATGTTTCTGTCATTGAATTTCTCGATCGTGGTGTTTAGAGTTTCAGTCATTTCAACAGAATATCATTTGTACAGAAAAATTACAAATTCCAATAGCACAATTTCTCGAAAATCTCTGAAACCCGCTCTGATACTGATTGTTGGGAAATTGCGCTCTCACAATTATGATTTTTAGATACAGAAGGCAACAAAAACAATAGAACAACAAATAATATATATCCAATCCACAATCAAATCACAGTAGTATCAAAAAATGAGAAACAGAACCCAGAAACAATGTGGTTCGCTAGTCACTCAGTACGACAAGCTACATCAACTAGAAAATGCTTATGTATTACAGATTAAACCAAAAAAATCATCATACAATATGTGTAGTGCATAGACAGTTGTGATAAATCGCATAGAGAAAGAGAGAAGAAGAACAGAATAGGATCCAAAAAAATAATAATCTAAAAATCAAATACAAAAATTTTTATAATAAAAACTCTTGATTAAATTAACCAGAGTGGATCGAATCATCAGACGGATTAGGCTCTGCTCCATAAATTTTGGTTCACTGACTAGACAGTGGGACTTTCATTATTATGTAACTGCTGCAACCCCGGCATCTTAATATTTTATTTCCTATATTTACATGAAAATATTAAAACAGAAATATTTGGTTAAACAAATAGATTATCAAAAAAAGTTATATATATAGTAATCTCCACCTTTATTTGTTTTGCATACAGATAGAAAGACATTCTCTATAAATAGTTACAGATAGAGAGACACTCTATAAACAGTTAGTCCAAAAAGACTACATCTGATTTGATATTTTTAGTAAGTCAAGACAGTGTTTTAACTTATTCAGAGTAACAGGTTAGGTAAACATGTTAGCTGGATTATCAGAAGTTACAATCTTTTTTACTTGTACCCTATTCTCAGTTCGAATGAAATGATATCGCACATCAATGTGCTTTGTCCTCTCATGGTGCACTTGGTCTTTTGCTAAACATATAGCATTGAGGTTGTCACAAAAAATTGTTGCAACCTCTTCATTAAGACCAAAGTCCTTGAGAAAATCTTTCAGCCATATCTCTTCCTTCATAGCTTTAGTCAGAGTCATATAATTTGCTTCAGTTGAAGATAAAGTAATAGAAGATTGTAGTGTGGCTTTCCAAATAAGTACAGAATCACATATAGTGAAGACATAACCAGTCATAGACCCTCTACTGTTAACATCTCCTGCATAGTCAGAATCAAAATATTCTGCCAGCATGAGTTCAAATTTATTACTAAATATCAGACCAATATCAAAAGTTCCCTTGATGTACCTAAGTATTCTTTTAACAACTTTCCAATGCTCTTGACCAGGGTTTATCATAAATATATTCACTACATTTACTGCATGAGCAATATCAGGTTTGGTGCACAATTTAAGATACATGAGTCTCCCAACAGTTTTAAAATAAGTAACCTTAGACATTTGTTTCTTGTCAGATTTAGATTGAGGATAACATTCTAATGTTAGATGGAAGTTAGAAACAAATGGTGTGGACAGAGGCTTACAAGAAGCCATTGCAAATATAGATAGAAGTTTTTGAATATATTATTTCTGTGAGAGAAATAATTTTCTTTTAATTCTATCTCTGAATATTTTCATACTCAAAATTTGTTTTGCTTCCCCAAGATATTTCATATCAAATTTAGAACTAATGAGATCTTTTAGTTCCCGAATATCAGGTTTATTTCAGGCAACAATAAGCATATCATCTACATACAATAGTAAGTAAATATATGATTCATTCTTGTACCTTTTGAAATAAACACAGCAGTCATAGTCATACCTATTGTATCCATGATTAGTCATGAAACAGTCAGATCTCTTGTATCACTGACGAGGAGACTGCTTAAGTCCATAAAGGGATTTCAGAAGCTTGCGCACTTGCGTTTCCTTACTGATACATCAAAACTCTCAGGTTGGTTCATGTTTTCTTCATCTGGTTCTCAATAAAGAAATGTAGTTTTATCATCTAGTTGCTCAAATTCAAGGTCCTTATGTACTACTAGTGTTAGAACACTCTGATTGAGGTATGTCTAACTACAGGAGAGAATATCTCATTATAATCGACATCATCTTTCTAACTGAATCATCTTGCAACAAGATGTGCCTTAAACTTTACACCACCAGCTATAGACATATCAATTTTCTTCTTGAAAATATATTTGTAAGAAATTATCTTTCTCCCTTTAGGTTTAGATATAATAAGTCAAGTATTATTCTTATGAAGAGATTCAATCTCTTCATTCATAACAACTAACCATGACTTAAATTTAAGACATCTAATAGGAATATCAATCTTTTAGGCAACTTATAGGATAAATCCTACCAATTCATCAAAACCGAAACTCAGATGATGATATATATTCACCCTCCTTTGTCTATCTCTTGCAATGCTGTATGGAATATACTCTTCAGGTGCAGGTTCAAGATCAGATTCAGTGCTAGACTTAACATTATTTTTATGATTAGTTATTATTTGTCTAGAGACTGCAGACATCCTTACTAGAGCTACAGATTTAGATTTTAGCTCTACCTTAAGTTTAGCTTGAGGAATATCATGTAACTGGATATGACAAGGTACTTGTCTTTAAATAACATTTTCATCAAATGTGACATTTCTAGAAAGAATCACTCTCTTTTCAGATGGTAATTATATACGAAATCCATTGACTTCATCATCATATCCTACAAATATTTTTTTTTTTGCTCGTAGTTCAAGCTTACCATCATTTACATGATAGTAACACACCCGAACACTTTCAGATTAGAATAATATCTAGGTTTACCAGTCCACACCTCAAATAGAATTTAAAAATTAATTTCACTATGTGGCGATTTGTTTATCAGATGACTTGATGTATTAACAGTTTCAGCCCAAAACTCATTGCTTAAGCCTGATTAAGAGAGCATACATCTAGTTCTCTCTAGAAGAGTTTGATTTTCAGCAATGTCATTTTGTTGAGGAATGTCCCTAACAGTTTTGTGTCATGCTATATCTTTGTCCTTATAGAATTTCTCAAATTTAGACTAACAAAATTTTAGACCATTATTTGTTCGTAACGGTTTAACCTTTTTTTGTGTTTGATTTTTCACTAAGCTAACTCACTGCTTAAATTTTATAAAAGTCTCAGATTTATGTTTCATCATGAATACCCAGGATATCCTGGAGGAATCATTAATTAAACATAAATAAAATCGAGCACCCCCAAGAGATGTGACTCTAGAAGGGTCTCAACAGTCAGCATGGATATAATCCAAAATATTATTTCTACAGTGTATGACCTTACCGAATTTAGTTTTATGTTTCTTACCAAAATCATAATGATCACAAAAATTTAATTTACTGATTTTATGACAAACAAGAAGATTAAGAACAGAGAAAATTTTCATACTTTTCTCTTACATATGTGCGAGCCATATATGTCACAGTCTGGTAAATTCAGCTTTGTCTTTAGATGTCGGGTCTCCGGATGTGACAGCCAAGGATTAAAATATCGGTTTCTACGGATATATCGGTACTTGAATTTTACGGATATTTCGGATATATCGAAGATATATCGGTGTGTATTTATATATGAGCATCAATTAAAGATAGATATATCGGTCTTAATAAATATATCGATACTTAAAATTTAAGGATATATCGAAGATATATTGGTAGATATATCGGAAATTTTTATCATTGATGACAGTAATAACTTTTATCACTGTGGAACCTATCTTTGTGTATAGCATTTCAGTCTTCTATCTCTTCAGTACAATATCATCTTCTCGGTGAACATTCAGTGTTTTCTCTCTACCAATGAATTAATTTCCTTGATCATCCAGAACACCAAGAGAAATAAATTTTATTGTCATCTCACGGACATATCTCACATTTGAAAGTAAAACTATTCGGCCATCCAATGTTCACAGTCTGATTGTGCCGATTCCAACCACCTTACATGGTTGGCTATTCCCCACCACAGCATGGCCAGCTTCATCTCATATTTACTGAACCACTCTAAGTAAGTACTTATATGAAAGGAATCCCTAGGATCCAAAAATTAGATCTTGCGATCATTGTGGATGTTACCAATACAAGATCTTTTTTATCATCCAGATCATTAAATGTCACAGTAGTTGTAGGTGGGAGATTAGGCTAACCTTGTTGTTCCAGTCTTGCTCTCTTCTTCGGTTATTCAGTTTTTCAATGTCATTTCTGTTTACAGTAGTGATAAGTGTCACCCTCTTTTGATCTCTTCTGAAGCTTATTTTTCATTTTGAATGGAACAGGTCATGGCCTTTTGTTTGTCACCACCATTTCTAGTCGTTCAAGTCATTCAACCGCAGTCTTCTACCTAATCTCTCTGGAGTGTATGGCAACCCGAACATTTCTAGTGTAATCTCCTTCTTTCCCATAATGAGAGATTCGACAAAATTCTCATAGAAAGTAGGAAGAGAAACTAAGTGTAGAAGTGTAGCATCCTCATCTTCCACCTTAGCATCCACACGTTTAAGGTTCGTGCAGATGCTGTTTAAGTCGTCCAGATGATTCTTCAAAAAAGTTCTCTTTTGCATCCTCAGTGTGAATAGTCTTCTCTTCAATAAAAACTTGTTTGTCAGTGATTTAGTCATATACAGTGACTCAAACTTGAGCCACAGTCCTGCAGTAGATTTCTCATTTGCTATCTCATCAATGACTTCATCCGACAAGCTTAACAGAATAGTGGAGTGTGCTTTCTCTTCACATCTACAAACCTCAGCCTCAGTTATTCCAAGAACAGCAGCAGTGTGAGGACCGAAGTCTTGAACCAGAGGACTCCAAATATCAAAATTTTTTAAATGTTCTCGTATTTTAATTTATCACATACTAAACTCGTTTCTGCCATTAAATTTCTCAATCATGGTGTTTAGAGTTTCAACTATTTATATAGAATATCGTTTGTAAAGAAAAATCACAAATTCCAATAGCACAATTTCTTGAAAATCACTGAAACTCAATTTGATACAAATTTTTGAGCAGTTACGCTCCCATGGTTATGATTTTAAGTGAAAGAAGACAACAAAAATAATAGAATAATAAGTAATATATTTCCATCCACAATCTAATCATGGTAGAATTAAAAAACAAGAAACAGAAACCAGAAATAACGTGGTTTGCTAGTCGCTCAGTATGACTAGCTACATCAACCAGAAAATGCTTATGCATTATAGATTAAACCAAAAAAAATTATCTTACAGTATGTGCAGCGCTGAGACAGTCACGATAAATCATGCATAGAGAGAAAGAGAAGACGATTAATAATTCAGGATACGAAAAAAAAGCAACCTGAAAATAAAATACAAAAATATTTATAATAAAAATTCTTGGTTTAATTAACTAGAGCGGGTCAGATCATCAGACGTATCGATCTTTGCTCCAAAAATTTTAGTCCATTGACCGATCAGCGGGACCTCCGTTATTGTATAATTATTGTATTTTCGGTCTCTTAATATTTTTTTTTTCTGTACTTAGATGAAAATATTAAAACACTAATATTTGGTTATACAAACAGATTATTAAAATAATTTATATATATAATAGTTTTCTTTGAGTTGAGTGAATTTTATCTCATCATTTCTTGTATTCAAAATTTTAATCATATAGATACTTACTATAATTATCATATCATTAGGACTTATCACGAAGAAAAAAATAATAATAACACATTTGTGTAACTTAAATTAGGTGACTGCCTGTAAAATCTCATAAATAATGTTCTTAGTTACTATATGTAAAATTCTACAAACTAGATTTTCTGTTATTATTTCAAGTCATATAATATCTTTTATAATTTTTGAATTACATATGAATGTACTACTAAAAACATATATGATTGTTTCATATATATTTTTTATTCAATATCATTGTATAAAAATATATTTTTTATACACAGCTGACATGTTCTTCAATTAAAAGATAATACAAGAGAAATAAGAATACGTGTTGAGATTATCTTAATCAATGTTAAGTAAGTGGTATGGTATTTCACATCAAATATATGAGTATATCTTTTTGCTACAAATATCACCTTAAGACTATGTATCTTCTTATGTAGATCTACGAGTGTCACATGGACCGAGTGGTCCGGCATGGCCCGGTTCAATCGTATCTGGCCCTACACGACACAATTTGGAACTGTGTTGTAAGCTGGGCTGGGCTAACCCTTGGCATGGTTCATGCTGTGCTGAGCTAGGTACGACCCATATGCTTGCTCGATGAAATGGTAAATCAGCTCGAGAACTCAACATGATTACTATATCAAGTCGTGCTGGGAACAACAAAGTGGCCTGAATGGGCCACCAAAAATGAGCCGCGCAAGCTCTTCCAGCCTTTTTGACACCTATAGTAGATCTATCTTCATTATGAATATTTCCGACAATGAAAAATTAACTTTCTCAAAAATTATGGTACTAATTCTTAGGTCTCATTAAAGTTGATATTTATCTCTTTTATTATTGTATTATTATATAATCAAGAAAAATAATAAAAGAAGAATAAAAAAATCTAGAGTACAATAAAATCTATAAAATTTAGTACTAATTAAGCGATCGGAAGGTCAATATCAAATAGACTGCTATAGAATAATATGACTTCTTGATATGCTCATTTCTAGTCTAAGCGTGCTAGGCATGTCTCTTTCTCTCTCTTTATATAAACTCCAAGTCATGGGTAGTCATGTTTTTTAGTTGTCAACTCAATATGAATTTGTATTGATGAAGATTCATAGACTATTGCATCATATATGTTTGCTTGAGATCTTCTTACTCAATAAATTTTATTTTCTCTAGATTCAACATGATATAAATTTATTGATTATATCTATGATGACTCAATGGGTAAAATTATATTGCTTATCAATATGCTCAGTTATAGTCGATAAGTAACTTTCTTTATTAACTAGTAGTTTAGGAAGGATTACAAGTAAAAGACGAAAGTATTGAATTCATGTGTAACATTAGGATTCACACTCTTTTTAGACTTGTTAGAAAAATGAATCATAATAAAAAAATATAACATTCACTCTCACTAAGATTCTATTATAAGTTTTTGGTGAGAAATATTATACTTTCTATTATAAGTTTTTGGTGAGAAATATTATACTTTCTATTATAAGTCGGAGTGTCTGAGTCTTCTTAAGTATGTCTTTTTTTTTGTAATCTCATTCTATTGAGGTATTTAAGAATAATAAATATAATGTATAATCTTATGATTCATATAATATGTGTTTAATTGTTCTGACATATATTCTAATATATTGTTATTTTTTAATATTTTATAATTTCTATTTAAGAGAGGCATATAATCTAATCTGCTCAATTCTAAATGAAATCTATTTTAGAGTCTCAATAAAATTTCAAAATTGAGTTGTCTAAAAAGATAACTCACATAAAAGAAATTAATAGGATAATGAATAATTAATATAACATAAAAAAGTAATAAAAAGTTAATGAGGTAGATTGTGATTAAAATTATATCTTCCCAACAATGATTTAGAATTCTTACAAGTCAAAGTGTCCGAGTCTTCTTAATCATATCATTTTTTTTTTGCAATCTCATTCTATTGAGGTATTTAAGAATATGAAATATGATGTATAATCTTATAATCCATATATTATGTATTTAATTTTTTTGTCATATATTTTGATATATTATTATTTTTAAATTTTTTAATATTTTTATTAAATTTAGTTTTAATTGTATTATTAAAAAATAGAAATAAAATATGAATTATCATAAAAGAGATATATCAATCTATATATATATATATATATATCTAGTAGTAATTAACAAAATTCTTTCTAGACATTTTTACGAGGTCGCTACATATCTCATATTGAATGAAATTCTACTAAAATTAGATTGATGTGTAAGATATAAAATTCTGGTAAGCTTTAATAATCAACATATCTCATATCTAGGATCTAATTACTCTTTAAAATAGAGTAAGACATTCTTAGCTTGACTAATAATGAGTGACTAATCTAAGAATCTATAAGTAAGAAGTTTAAACATTCAAATATTTAGAAAGAGATTTTATTGTTTTTTGAAATTCTATTTATTCTAAATAGAATTTCAAAATTGAATTATCTAAAAAGATAACTCACATAAAAAAAAATTAATATGATAATGAAGAATTAATATAACTCAAAAAAGCAATAAAAAATAAAGTTAAATAGTAACATATTTCATGATTTTTGAGCATCTGACATTGAATGCAGGACATAAAAAATATAGCTTGATTACTAGTGATGTAAAATATCCTTTTTTATACTCATGTGTTGATGGTTAAAAGTATAAAGTGAAAGTATAAGTAAAATAATTAATAATACCTGAAAGAATAAAAAAATCTAATATTATTATAGAGATGAGGTTTATATACTTCTCTCTAATAAGTATCATGATAATTGTAATCTGTGAAGATTCTTGGTTTTCTCTCCAGAAATAATATTCAATAATTATTTTTAGTGTGACCAAATCTTCTTGTAATGAATATTTTTGATTGAGATTTTCTTTTATTTATCTCTACTGTGATAGTTTTAGTGATTATTCTAATAGAAAAATAGTACTAGATCCTAATTTTTTACAAGTTGAATTAAAGTTTAATCTTTTTTCTTAGACATTGAATTTGTGAAGGAGATGACACTCATTGAGAGTTTATGCCTCATGCCACCGCACTCACCATCATGCTCACCACCTAATAAACCACCATGTGTTCCACTACATGCACCATCATGCACACCACATTGCATTGATTGTATGCCTATGCGCATTGTTAGTCGCACATATGGGTATGTGATTTTTGCAAAATGGTTGTTATGTGCCTCACTGTTTAAGCACACCTACTGAAGACAAAAAAAAACAAAGAAAGCAAAGTGGCTAGAACATACTTTAGGTTTTTGAAATCTAGCTCTGATATCATGTTAAACTTAAAAAATATAGAATAAAAAAATAATAATACTCAATTATAAATAATATATAACTTATGTAGCCGGGTGAGAGGATGTCGTATCCAGTGCACAAGGCTGCTGCTTTAGCACTTGAGATGTGAGAGATTAATATCTCTAATAGTCTTTCTTTTGAAAATTAAAGAGCTTGAGTTTGACGAATCTCAAATCCGAAACTCATCGCTCTTTGAGAAAAACATTTGTCATCGCACAAAGACATGTTACATGATCTCTTTCACATACATGTGATTCGAGAATTTTTCAAGAGATCAATCATAATTCAGTATTATTGTCAGCTCGCCTAAGAATTTATAATTTCAGAATTCTTATAAGATTCAGTGTGTTATTGTTTATGTAATTATCCGCTTGATTTGCATTGCAGGTTTCTGAGAAGAGATGGTACTGGTTAAAAGCTTTTGCATTGGCAACAATCAGAGACTGGGATGCGCTGGAAATGTTTTCCAAGGAGAAGAAACCACCAGTAGGTAGGAATTAAGATGTGCCGATTAATCGCTACTGCTAGCCCCCTGCTCCCTGCTTAATATCACCGGGCGCATTGTTTGCCCTAAACGCAGGTTACAAACCATTTGTGGAGGCATGCATTGAAGCGAAAGAGAACCTTCAGGCTGTAAAATATATTCCGAAACTTTCAGATCCAAGAGAAAGAGGCGAGGTAATTGGAAAAAAAGATTGGCCGCCCTTGAATTCTCAATTGGCGCTGACACCTGACCTTTTTTTTTTTCCTGCAGGCTTATGCTCGCATTGGCATGGCCAAGGAGGCTGCTGGTGCTGCTTCTCAGACCAAAGATGGTGAATTGCTAGCCAGATTGAAATTTAGTTTTTCACAGAGCGCCACTGGCCCATCTATTTTTGATACTCTCCGAGACACATTTTCCTTCCAAGTCAGTTAGAGGGAATGCCATGGTGTGGAAACATGCAACAATTATTGTGCTGGAGATTGTGGTCGACTGCTGAAAAAGAAATAGTGACCCCTAGCATGATTCAGTTTTTTATGCTAAATTCAGTTTTTAAGTATCTTTAATTTTTATGCTAAATTCAGTTTTTTTTTTTTTGATTTAAACTTTTCCTTTCTAAAATTCATTCATCTGGAACAAATCAAAAGTAGAAACATTAAGATTTTGAATGTTTTGGTTGAACATTTCAGTTTGTAAGTAAGATGTTTGAAGTATCAATTGTGTTCTTGTTTGCTGTGATATTGGGCTTGTATTGTTTAAAAATGGTGAACTATTAAATAATTCTAGTTTTTGCTCTTCAGCCAATCCATTAATAGTGGATTGGTGTAGTAAGAGTGACTTTTCTAATGAGATTTCTTGGTCATCCTCATGCTCACTCCTTTCTTGTATGTTTAATAGCACTATTCGTTCTACACTTCTGCTTTATGTAAGGTTGTGTAGATTGATGAATTTTTGAGTCTTAACTATTTGCTTGCCAAGAATGACCATCTGTAAAAGCATGGCCTATTTGGGGATGCACCCACTATACCATACTGTTTAAGCCATATAGGATAACCCTGATTTTGGATCGGCAATAGTGAATGAGTGGTGTTTGTCACAATTTTTCATTATTCCTCCAAGCGCTAATCCTTGATTATCCCATCTAGCAAGATAATTATGGATTTTTGTAAAGGCAAATTTTTCTAAGAGGGGGAGAGATTCAAGATATCTTGAGATTCAAGATAGTTGTGATGTATCCAACATATTTAGAATAGATGTGTTTAAATTATTAATAATGCACTTGATCTCATAAAAATTTAAATTATTAATAATGCACTTGATCACTACTGAGATGATTAACCAGTGTGAAAGATTGTCGTATATATCTATCCTGGGGTTGGCAAGAGATGATTGGGGAGGGTGAATTTTTTTTTTTATCTAACATATCTAGAACTAGCATTGATATGTCATAATGTTTTAATAACAAATACTTTATTCCAATATGATAAGGAAGTGAGGCCTAGCCCACCATGGGATGTCAATTAGTAACGAATACACCAAGATACCTTAGGATGATATATCTGTTTATATAGAGCACCCCATAGAAATATTATGCATAAATTAGAAGGACTAGTATCATCTCCGCTAAAGAGATATTTCATACAAATGAAGAAAAAATGAGATATTCCTTCATGGAGGCGCCCATTGATCAAAATTGAATAACTAATAATGGAAATATATTCAAAGATTGTATCCATAAAAGTCCTAAGAAATATAACGAGTAGCATCATCTCCACTGAGGAATATATTTCCATGAATATAAAAATATTCATGGAGGTGCCCATCGTTCCCTCTTGGAGGTGTTTCCTAATATACCTTCTGATAAGGCTTTGAGCAAACAAGAAGATATTAATAATTACTCTTCCTTTGATGTATGCAACTTGTGTTGGATCTAACATATCATTTAGTATTAGTTTGATATGGGAGGCAACGAATTTAGATATATAATGCTTTACAGCATGATATTGGTCGAAAGTCACGAACAATAGAAACATGTGAGGGTTTTTCTATAAGGGCCACACAATAATGGTTGGGTTGTTTTAGTAGCCTTCTGATTAAGGATAAAAATTGCATATTCAAGTGTTCTTAAGACAATTTTCTGCCAAATTTAACCACATCCTTATTAATAGATATCACATCAAAATAAGAACCTGATAAGTTCTCAAAATAACTACTAAATTCCATAGTGATGTCTTTCTATGGGGCTAGTTGAGACTCGAGAGTTCATCATAACATGAAATAACTTTGTATATCTATCACTTTGTTTTGGATAACAAAATTTGCTTTTTTGTCCAATGAATAGTAACTCATCCATGAGTTCTAGCCATGCGGAAAATTCTTCATCAATTTAATATTATATTATAAAGCCTTGTAAGAATCTATGATTATATTGAGTGTAGCTTATGACTAATAAAAACTACTCTAGATAAAATTTGCCAATTTGAGAATGGTAAAATGGAGACATTACTCTCAAAAGAATCTATAAAAAATGTAAACCATGGAGGAATTGTTATTTATGATTTGTTTTGCTTGTATATGAAATTACATAAAATTATGTATTTGTGTTACTCAAAGGAAGGTAAACATTTGTCATCGAGTGAATATGAAAAAGAAAGAAGACTATGAATTGATAGCATGATTTAATTTTTTGTTTTTTTTTGTATCCAATAAAAATAGGAATGAGACACACACACATACACACACAATAGTGAATATGGATATAAAAATGGGAAAATAATGTTTTTAGAGTTTAGGAATAAAAACAATTAGTGGGATGTGAACTCATTTTGCAAAGATATTGGGAAGGGAATGAAAAATAATGTTCATATTTGCCCTTAACATCTTTTTAATCAATTCTACTTGCACAATTGTGATTTTAGAGATTCAGAAGAAGAGAATAACAAAAATATCAAATGATATATATATCTACAATCTAATCCAACAGATCCACGATAGAATAAAATCATAGTACAAACACAAACCACAACAAAACACGCAAATAACGTGGTTCACTAGTCATTCAACACTAGTAGCTACATCCACCAGAAAAATACTTATGGATTTACAAATTATAATTTATAACCAAACAAAATGTTCTTACAGTATGTGCGCAGAAGCAGTCACGAAAAATCACGCAAATAGGAGAAAAGGGAGAGAGATGAACAATTCCAAAACACAAAATTGCAACTTGTGAAAAACAAAAATAAAAAAAAATTATATCAATACAGTTTCTTGGTTTAATTAACCGGAGCGAGTTGGATCACTTGGATTGGTCGGATTCTGCTCCAAAAAATTTTC
Organism: Sapria himalayana; assembly: GCA_029783825.1. NCBI lineage: Eukaryota > Viridiplantae > Streptophyta > Magnoliopsida > Malpighiales > Rafflesiaceae > Sapria > Sapria himalayana. The sequence goes on from JAREIK010003680.1 coordinate 377,616, forward strand.
GGCCCGTTGACCAAACAGTGGTACCTCCATTATTATGTTATTGCTGTATTCCCTGTCTCTTAATATTTTTTATTCTTCACTTATATGAAAACATTATAACAGAAGCACATTTTGGTTATACAAATAGTTATTTAAAACAAATTATATACAACAATCTTTAACATTTTCCTTTTCGAAAATATCTTTGAGTAGAGCACTTTTCTAGTGAATTAAACATAGTTCATAAATGCATTTTCTAAAAGCTTTGCACATTAAGAGGGGAAGAAGAGAGAGAGAGAGAGAGAGAGAGAGTGAGTGAGTGATAGATAAAGAGGGAGGGATTGAGAGTAGAGGTAGAGTGGAGGGAGGGAGAAAGGAGGTAGAGTGGGGAGAGAGAGAGAGAGAGAGAGAGAGAGAGAGATCAGGGGAAGGAGGGAATGAGAAAGTTGAGCGCATAGAAAAAATAGAGATAATGAAGATAGAGAGGTGCAAGATGAGAGAGAGTAAATAACACTTTTATATTTTAAATTGTTTAAATCTCATTATTTAAGAAAAAAATAAAATATTATTTTTGAGTTATTTTTGCTATTTTAAATTATCAATATACTTCTAACTTTTTGAATTCTAATCATGAATGCATGAGTATTTTAGGCATTTAGGAAGGGAAAAATCAACATATTTTCTTCAGATCAATTTTCAAAGTTTAACATTTCAATAACTTACTTTCTTGTATTTCCTTTATACTAATTATCTATTCTTCCTCGAACTTTTACATAATTCTTTGTCCTATAAAATATTGGTATTCAAAACTTCTTGGGATAATGTTATTAGCCCTTCTCATTAGCTCAGATAAAGAGGTGATTTAAATGTTTATATATGTAAGATTTATAATAAATGAAAAAAGTAGTCTCTTATGAATGAAATTCTTTGCAATTTCTTGCAATGCAAAGTTATCCCAAGAAGTTTCAATTTGTTTGTGAACATATTTTTATTTAAGCATTCCCTCATGAATTATATAGGTCAGGAAATATTATGTTTATTTAAATAACATGTCAAACAAGTGAGCTTCCTTTTTGAAGTTTCCCTTTAAATAATGTGTGGTGGGCATGTAATGTAACATATATAAGTTGTGCAATATTTTTTTGACCACTATAAGCATTGCAATAATCTAATGACCATCATAGAGGGTCTAATGGCCATGCATAGTATGTACAATAATCAATCGAATAGTATGTTAAGCAGTCAAAAACTAGATGTAGTTTATGCTAGGGATGTTGTGTCATGGTCATACTCATCATAATAAAAAATATATTTTTTGTTGTTGCATGCCTATTAATTTTTACGGATGTTTAATTCACAAAGTTTCTATGTATACTACTCTCATGGTTATACATTCTGCTATAGTGGCGGAAAAAATATTATTTCAAAATCCTTATCTTCATCTCTCATTGTCTTTAGATAGTTAATTAGTATGGTTTTGAATGAAGACTTGATATAAATTCTAATCTTTTAATTTTCATAAAAAAACTTCTTGGCATGGAGTTGTTTCTTTTCAAACTTAGCAATGCTATTGTAGCTTTAGGCAGAATAGATTTTCCATATGCTCATGTTGTTCTGTCTATAATTTTTGGTTGGTATGAAATATTTTAATAAAATATAGATGGACAACAAATATTTTTCAATCTTCATAACAAAAAAAATCTCACGTGACAAATCCTCATGAAGTGCATGTTATGGCTATTAGAAAATAGGCTTTCGCGTTATCTTTGCTGCAAATCAGTCACATCAAGAACTTTATAACCTATGGTAATTGTAGTTATTTTGGATGAATTCAACGAGAATTATGGGTTATTGACTCAAGAGCGAGCTTTACATCAATCGAGATAGAAATTAAACTTCAAAGATGTCTAATTATTTTAACTTCTAAGATGCTAACAAAAAACATATTTATGTTGGAAGCTAGGATCACTTTGATAAATAAATGATAATAAAATAAATATGTGCATACAAATTTAAATGCATGTATATGTGTTTATAAACATATGTAGCCATTTTTATGTACATATTAGACTTGAATAGGTGGTATAAATAAAAAATTTAGGTGCAAACCATTTGGTTAAATACACACACATTCACGTACATACAAATATATATTATTATTTTTTTTCTCACATTTAATACATGAAATGCCCTCGACAAATCCAATTGACTAAGAAAAAACATACATGTAAAATATTGTTTTTTTAAATGCATTAATGTTAGTAGATTTTTCACAAATTTTATATATTATTGTTAAAATGCATTAATTCTAGAATAAATTATAAGTTTTAATGAATATCAACACTCCATTTTATAACATAAGTATTTTGTGATTTTGTAAATCCACAAGTAGTTGACCCTAATCTATTTGGCTAGTGGATGAATATAGACCAACATGGGATGCACATAAGGCTACAATCTAGGAGCAGCCACATAATAGATCAGAATAAGAGATCATATAGATGATAATCATCATGCATGTATTAAATCTTTAGTAGCTTATTAAGGTTTAGGAGAATAGGACATAGACTATGTTCCAAGTAATTTTGTTGTTAAATGAATTAAGTTATGTTTAACAATTGAATTCTTGTTCAGGTGATTATTGTCACATTTTTAATCTTCCATTTTCTAAATTTATTAAAGGATTAACATGAGCATTTTTTGGCAGAAAATGATATACATTTTCTATTATACCTTTAGCTATTAAATATTTTATAAACAAGTGAATTTTTGTTTTTAGTGAGCAAAACAATTTCTTTTAGTGGAATATTATTTTGGTAAAACTCATGGTTCATCAAGGCTAGGGAGATTTGTATGACATCCATTCTTCATTTCTTGGGCATTAAATACTTATTTATATTGTGTACCATTTTTAAGTACCCTTATGAAATATTATTATGAGATTCTAATCGAAGTGAAAACTTTATAATATTTTGTTGAGAGACTAATCTTTAGATCTATTAAATTCTGTTATATTTTCAAAAGATAAATATTAGCATAGCTTAAGATATTTAGATTTTATATAGAAAATATAGTTGGGAAATTTTGGCTAAAAATATTTTCATTGAACTGGTTTGGTGAATCTTAACTTTAGATTGGGATAGAGTTTATATGAGAGTTATATTCGAACATCAAGCCTATGTAATCCTATATTAAATATACTTTAATCAAAATTTAAATTGTAATCTACACATCATAATCTTGGTTATTACTAACATTCTTCATCCCCCAATATAAAATAGCTACTATCAAATAGTGCATCTAAAATAATTCATTCAATCTGAGAATTCTAAAGCATGAATCACCCATACATGTTACTTTCATAGCAAAATGGCTTTTATTTTAACATACCTTCATGGTACTTCTCAATTGTCATTGATTTTGATATGGTCATTAATCTTGATTTGAGAATGTCTACCATGTGTTATCTAGTTATCTTTCTATGAGTTATGCCATGAAAGTCCAAGTTACATAAATATCTAATGTTGTATAGTATTGAGATTGAATTCATTGTTATTACTAAAGTCTACAAAGAAACCCTATAGATGAAGTGGATTCATAAGGACTTGTATGTGTGCTTAAATATTTTTTCCATTTTATGTGACAATTAGAATGCAATTTATTTGTCTAAGAATTCAATATTTTATTATAGGTCAAACATGTGTGTGTATGTGTGTGATACATTAATTTAGGGATGTTCTTGGGAAGAAGCTTGTTATATTGGAGAAATTACAAATGAGTAAGAACAATACTAATATGCTTTCAATGCTTTTAGCTAAACTAAAATTATTTGTGGAATGGTATAGATGACTCATGGAATGTGTAAATCATGTATTTCCCATTTTTTGGGTTGAATCAGGCCACTATGAGGGGCATACAAAACCTAATTCAAATCTATGTCATGCCAATTGACATGGAAAATATGAACCATCCTGACATGAATGTTTTGCCCATAGACTCGTGCAAAAATAATTAGGTGTGCTAGGTCATATCATCATTTCTAGAGCTTCAACATGACCTAAAGACATGGAACTTCTAGGTCATATCATCATTTCTAGAGCTTCAACATGACCTAGAGACATGGAACTTGGTGCATGTTGTAACCAAGTAGGTCATGAGTTGATTCTTGGATCATGGGTGACCGACATGATTGGTGCATGGGCATGACTTGTCCTTGGGGATATTGAACCTTGCTTGTGGCATGACATCTGGAGGTGTCGACTGGGCCGGGCTGGCCAGGCCCACCATGAGGCACGGCATGGTTCGGCCATGCCTGGGCCGACCCGGCATGGGAAAATCCCATGCTCGGGCCCGTGCCGTGCCATGCCGAGGCTAACCGGGCCTCGTGCCGTGCCTGACCCGGCACGATTCGGTGGCCCATGGCATGGCACACCAGCACGGGTGCACCCACACCCTTTGCCCTTCCCGCAAAAAAGACCGTGAGTCGGGTCCAATCAGACCCGACCCGTGGTCCCCAGAGCCGACCCGACCCCCCCCCCTAACGGGCAAAAAAAATAATAATAAAAATATTATATTGTAGCCGTTGGATCTTGCCTCCAATGGCTAGGGGCAGAATCCAACGGCCCTCATGATTCTGCCCGCTAAAAAATTAAAAAAAATCAAAAAAAATCACTTTAAAAAAAAAAAATTATTTTTAATAATCTATAAATTCGACCCACTCTCTCTATAATATTTATGTTTTTCATAAATATATTTTCTCTCAAATATTCCATTTTCTCTCTCAAAAATCTTGCGCCTCTCTCGATACTCGGGAAGTCGGGATTTCGTCATTTGACATTTGGCCTAGATTTTCAAGAATATCAACTTAGATTTTAAATTTTGAGCTAGACTATGGTGCACCGTGCATGTGATCGACCTCACTGCTTGATCGAGTAATTTAATTTAAGTTTTTTTGTTTACTCTCTCTCTCTAGTCTCTCTCTCTAGTCTCTCTCTCTAGACCTAAAATAGATATATTTTAAAATAGTGTCCTGATTAAGAAAAATCCTAAAAATGACAAAAACTAATGAAACATATTTAAATTTAGAAAATGAAAATATTACACAGAGGTTTGAGGCTGCTGAAACTTTAGTTTCTCTAGTCGTCTCAACCCAAACTTTTAAAAAACAAAAAACTAGGACTTTTGTAGTTTGGACTCATTTTAATATAATATAACATAAAAATATTAGGGGTAAGGAAGAAAAAATGGCACAATACAAATATTGTATAATACTTTTAACATGTAAGAGTTCGTTTGAGACTGGGCACCTTAAGAGGCATGCCGAATTATGCACCAAAAAACATGGTCAATTAGATCCTAGGCAAACCCAACTTGGCACTGCATTTTTTGAGACTAGATCGAGTTCAGTCTCAAAGTTTACTCCCTTCATATACTCCAGCAAGTTGGATAGGGACGGCATAGCCAGACTTATCACATTGATAGGTCTTTCGATCAGATTTTCAGAAGATCCAAGGGTTGTGCACATCATGCAGATATATTTTCAGCCTACTTATCGTAGGATTCCTAGGTCCACATCTAGGAATGACATACTAAAATTGTATAAGTTAGAAAAACAAAAAATAATTAATTAATTTATGGCATATAGTGGAGTGGTGTCCGTGACGTCCGTTATCTGGACAAGTCACGATGAATCATCTTATGCATATCTCACCAGCCACTATGTAGATTCTAACTGGATAATGAATAAAAAAATTTTAGGATTCTCTGAGATTCTTCATTTTCATGATGGCCAGACCATTTTTGAGTGTATGATGAAAATCTTTAGGGAATATAAAATTCAAAATAAAATTTTTAAAGGCACATTCGATAACGCATCTAATAATGGAGTAGCAATCAATATGTTTGTCAGGAATATTAGAGACGCACCATTAGGAGAGATATTTCATGTCAGATTTATGTGTCATGTGATTAACCTGATTGTTCAAGCGGGTATGGAGGTCTGTTCCCCCGCATTGGATAATATACGTAATGCACTAAAATATATTCGCACTCCTCCCAGACAACAAGAGTTTGATAGTCTCTGTTTGTCTGTGAATCTTAAGAAGAAGAAATTCTAATCAGATGTGAGACATCGTTGGAATTACACGTACCTGATGTTAGAATCATGTGTTGGATACGAACACGTGATATACGACTACGTCAATAGTAAGAGTGACGAACTTATTATTGACGACACTGACTGGGCTTCAGGAATTTCATTGATGAAATTCCAAAAGATTTTTTATGACACGACGAACATGTGTTCGTCGGTTTATATGCCCACAACTTGCATTGCCCTCCGGTGCATATGCAACATTAGTAGCATGTTTAGGAAGTATCGAGCTGACCCGATACTTAGCCATATGGTTGTAGAGATGGAAACCAAGTACTTGAAGTACTGGTCCACCGTTCCATCTCTTTATTGCCTCGATGCATGCATGGACCCTAGGGTTAAGGTGGAATGGGTAGAAAACACCTTGACTTACATTTCCTCGTGCATGAACCTGGAAGACACACCTGAAGGGTTCATTCACGAGAAGTTGACTGACATGTTTACATACTGTGATACTAGGTATGGTAGTGGTGGTGGTGAGACTGTGATTACGGACATGGATACCTTGTTTGGAGATGATGATTTTTACATTCAGCTAGTGAGGGGGAAACATTGGGGTGGATCATCACATAGGAGCGAACTTTCTCGGTACTTAGATACTGATTACTGTTCAATCCTATCACATTCTGATACTAATAATCTTGATATATTATAGTGGTAGAAATCATATGAGTCCACTTTTCCCGTGCTATGTAAGATGACACGGGATCTACTAACTCCTCTGGTGTCTAGCGTAGCGTCGGAGTCTGCTTTTTATGTTGCAGTGAACGTGATTTCGGATAGGAGATTGAGATTACGTCCATATATTGTTGAGGCATTGGCCTGTTTGAAGGATTGGACTCCGGTGGATTATTCACATTAAGTCAAAACACATTGATGTGCACTATTCATTGGATATGAGATATATTATATGAAAATTTAGTTTTACTTGAAAAAAAATCAAATGCAAAAATATCATTGATATGTTTATGAAATCATTATCATCAATTAAATTTAAATTTTTTATATAGCATAATAGTATATGTCTTTCCACATGGGATAGATGGAGAGATTTGTTGGGTTAGGCCAAGTTGGGCAGATCAAGTTTCAAATTGTTATATTTCCTTTTGGTTAATTTAATAGTAAAATATAATTATTATTTTAAAACTTATAACTTTAATTTTTGTTACTGCTATTTTATTTTATTTTATTTTTATTTTTTTCAGGTGTGGAATACTATGAACCAAGAACGTGAGCTAATCTCTCGTGTTTTAAAATTCAAAAATAAAAAGAAAAAAAAATGCAAAGAATGATAACATTTTCATTTTTTCTCATAAGGCTTCAAGGTGCCTCGTAGATATGGTGGCTTTGCTCCTATTTTTCTCCTTTTCTCGGCTATGTTTTTGTTTTTTGAAAGAAAAAAAATTGATTTTTCTAGAACATCAAGATATTTATTTAATATTGTGTCTATTTTCTCCTCTATTCCTTGCACATTGTCTGTAATGGTGTATTTTATATATATATATATATATATATATATATATATAGTTGATGCATTGTTTTTTTTATCATTGTTGGTCTTATAGTTTGTCTATTGTGTGTGTCGATCATATACCTAAAATTTTTTATAGTGCAGTGTATATGCATATTGAGCTGCATAGTGGTGTTGTATGAGAATAATTGAGAGTGATGGGTGCACTGTGTTATTGTAATCTTTGTGAATGTATTATTAAATGAGTTTTGGACATAAACTATTTTTCTTTCTAAAATATATACACTTAATTAAAATGTTTATTATATCATGAATGTCGACAAATAAGAGTTTTGTGCGGAAATAATTCATTTAAAATAGAATATCCAATATTTAATTCGGGTTTCAAAAATATACCCAAACTAGTGCGTATGGAAATACTGCGACAATGGTTGTCGATCACAATGACGACCATTGCCACGCTGTTAATTTTTTTTAAAATCGATAGTTAGCGTTCTAAACTCCGGCTATTGAATTTTAAAAAAATTTCAAATGACGACATTGGGAACAACGAATATTTAATTTAACAAATGATCATCGTTCACAATGCCGACTATTTAATGTTAAAAATTATCAAATGTCAGCATTGGGAATGATGGTTATTAAATTAAACCAAAGGTCATCGTTCACAATGGCGGCTATTGAATGAAGCCTCCCCTAATTTTTCTGTTCTTCATTTTCTCCAAACAGCTTGTTCTTCAGAATGTTGTTCCACCAAAACATCCTCTCCATCAAACCATGTAGCTACAAAAATTCAGCATTTTCATAATATATATAAATTTTCATCATTGTTCTAAGCATCCACATCTCAAGTGCAAAAAATTATATTACATGATACATAGATTTAATAGTGTCCAACTAAAAAAATTACAAAATAAATTAAAACATCTAAAGGTAACACACACACCTTGAGTTCTAATCATCCAATAAATACATAAGTTTGCTAAAATTCAAATCATATCTACGATGCAGAAATGATAATTTTCTCCCAAGTCCCAAAAAGAGTGTTGCAAGTGCCCCATTTTTCTCTTCTTCATTTTCACCAAACCCTCGATTTTTTTTCTGCCATTTATTCTACCAGTGGTCTCCTCTCCACGAGACCCTACAGCTGCAAAAAATTTTACATTTGCACAATATATAAAAATCATCATCAGTGTTCTATTCATCCACATCTCAAGTGAAAAAAATTAAATTACGAGATACATAGATTCGATTGTGTCCAACTAAAAAAATTATAAAATAAATTAAAATCACATCTCAAGCTAACACACACACCTTGAGTTCTAATCATAAAAAAAATACATAATTTTGATAAACTTTAAATCATATCTACAACGCAGAAATGACAATCTTCTCCCATGTCCCAAAAAAAGAGTTGCAGGTGCCTTCAGTCTTTTTCTGTGCAACAAAAAATGTATCCTCCTTTCTTTTTCAATCAAAACACACAAAACATCATGTGCAAAAAAAATAGATAATCATATTTATTAAAAATGCTTGAATAAGATAAATTTAACACACACCCAACTTCAGCAGGAATTATGTCCTGGAATTTCTTGGATAATCAGAAAGAATAAGGACTTTTAGAGGAATTGTATCAATGTGGGGGTAGGAAAGGTGATGTGTCAATGTGAGTGGGTACGGAAGGTGATGTGCATGTAGGTAGAGGTATAAACATCTTGGTTGATGGGTAAGAATTAGGCATATTCAGCTCAAGTGTACCAAGACCACTCTTACTGTCTAGACCATGACTTGACCCACCATCTCGAGCACGACTTCGGTGATCAACTCTTGCTCTCCCTCTCTTTCTACTTTGAACAGGTTGTATACGTGATGGTGTTGATGACACCGGAGGTTTAATAAATGACTCATGTGATGTCGAAGCTCCTTAGTGTACCCGGCTATATGATGGTCTTCACCGATCTGGTGTAAAACCAATCTGGCAATATGACGTATGTCGCATAAAGGACCAGGGCTATCAACATGAGAGCGATCGGCTTTGTAAGCTATATTGGCAATCTGAGTGAACCAAAGAAAGAATTATAATTACATAATCTAATACTTAATAATTAGGTAAAATATTTAAAAATACATTACTCTAACTTACCAAAAGATCCAAACTACCAGCTGTAGTATGGAACCTCATATCATTTCTATGAAGTCGTGGTCTCATAAAATGTCATGTAATACAATGATATCACTGTATGTATAGATAATTAAAGTTCATTAGACCCATCATAGGGGGTGAAGTGATGATCCTAGCTGCTCACGTCTTCCATAATGCCATGTATGGCGCATGATACACACCCAATCACGCTAATGTTGTCTACGTGCATCCACTGCATGCAACTTGTTCTAGTAAGAGTAAGCTAGAAGTATCTTCTGATGCAACCTAAATTGACGAATGATTTTCTCTGGATGATGCCACTCAACAATCTCGAAACAAATGAGTGGTGACATCGTCTGCCATATCTTCTGATCAGTTAAGCAGATATCTGGGAGCTTATCAAGTAACTTTCTCATGTATGGCTGCCATGAGACCTACATGTGAACACTTTATGTCAATAAATTTTATATGATTATGATTATAATTAATATAGAACTATATAATTTTACATAAACATTACCTGATCAAGAATTTATGTATCTAGATGATCTCAGTATATGAGGATTACACCCGATGGGTTATGCACTCATGTCAAAAGTACTCTCCACCTACACCAGATTGGAATAGCTAACTCTACCTCTGGCTCGACCAGAGATTGAGTTGGTAATCTATCGTGGCTAGCCTCATGTAGGTCACCATTTTTGAATTATACATTAGTATCGTATAAGGCATGAGTGGGTGGAGGTGCTATAAGTGCGTGTGGTTGCCCAAAATTGGGTTGCCCAACATGAAGTCTCTCCTAGAGGTGTCAAACGGGCCGGCCCGGGCCGGCCCGTCCCGTTTTTTTGGAGCACTAGAGTGCTTTTGTGCCGGGCCGGGCACGGTTTAAAATAGCCGAGGCCGGCACAGCCTGGCTCGTAGGGCCAGGCCAGGTCACTCGGGGCAGAAAATTTTTTTTTTTAATTTTTAAATATATTTAAAATTTTAGATATTATATAATATTATATATTTATAATTTTAAAAATTTTAAAATTAAAAATTAATTAAAAAAACAAAGTTTAAATTTTTTTTTGTAATATCAAATTAGTTTAAATTTTATTATAATTATTAATTATATAATAAAGTTATTAATTTTTAAAAGAAAAATTAAAACAAAAAATAAATAAATCAATACATAATGTTAGTAAAAATAAAAACTAAAAAAAACATAAACAACACAAATGAAAAATTACCAATCATCCATTTGAAAATGAAGGTCCGAACAAAACAAATTACAGTTTCAACACAACGTACAAATAAAGCATACAATCAATAAAACAAATATCGAAAACAAAAAATAGTAGATCATCATAAATCGTCAATCTGCATATCATAAGAATCATCAGCCGCAACATCAAGATCAGTATCATATGGATCATCATCATCGGAAATCAACTCCTCCACCATCATAGTGGATGTGGATGTGACTGTAGTCCCTGTCCCAGTCCCAGCTCCAGCACGATCATGGATGCTAAACCTCGAATCCTCTCAATCCTTCAAACAAGCCAAGGCCTCAACCATATCTTGACGTAATCTAAATCTCCTATCCAAAATCACGTTCACTGCAACAGAAAAAGCAGACTCCGATGCTACGCTCGACATCGGAGGAGTCAGTAGATTTCATGTCATCCTAAATAGCACGGGAAAGGTGGACTCATAAGATTTCCACCACTGTAATAAATTAAGATTATTAGTATCAGAATGTGATAGGATTGAGTAGTAATAGGTATCTAAGTACCAAGACAGCTCGCTCCTATGTGATAGTCCACCCCTACGTTTTCCCCTCGCTAGCTGAATGGAAAAATCATCATCTCCGAATAAGGTATCAATGTATGTAATCACAGTCTCACCACCACCACCACTATACCTAGTATCGTAGTATGTGAATAGGTCAGTCAACTTCTCATGAATGAACCCTTCAGGTGAGTCTTCCAGGTTCATGCACGAGGAAATGTAAGTCAAGGTGTTTTCTACCCCTTCCACCTTAACCCTAGGGTCCATGCATGAAGCGAGGCAATAAAGAGATGGAAAGGTGGACCAGTACTTCAAGTACTTGGTTTCAATCTCTGCAACCATATGGCTAAGCGTCGGGTCAGCTCGATACTTCCTAAACATGCTACTAATGTTGCATATGCAACGGAGTGCAATGCAAGTTGTGGGCATATAAACCGACGAACACATATTTGTCGTGTCATAAAATATCTTCAGGAATTTCATAAATGAAATTCCTGAAGCCAAGTCAGTGTCGTCAAAAATAAGTTCATCACTCTTACTATTGACGTAATCAGATATCACGTGTTCGTATCCAACACATGATTCTAACATTAGGTATGTGTAATTCCAACGATGTCTCACATCCGATTGGAATTTCTTCTTCTTAAGATTCGTAGACAAACAGAGACTGCCAAACTCTTGTTGTCTGCGATGAGTGCGAATATATTTTAGTGCATTACGTATATTATCCAACACGGGGGAACACACCTTCATACCCGCTTGAACAATCAGGTTAATCACGTGACACATGCATCTGACATGAAAGATCTCTCCTAATGGTGTGTCTCTAATATTCCTAACAAACATATTGATCACTACTCCATTATTAGATGCGTTATCGAATGTGACACTAAAAATTTTATTTTGAATTTTATATTCCCTAAAGATTTTCATCATACACTCAAAAATTGCCGGGCCATCATGAGGATGAAGAATCTCAGAGAATCCTAAAATTTTTTTATTGATTGTCCAGTTAGAATCTATATAGTGGCTCATGAGACATGCATAAGAAGATTCATCGTGACTTGTCCATATATCGGACGTCACGGACACTACTCCACTATATGCCATAAATTCATTAATTATTTTTTGTTTTTCTAACTTATATATCTTTAGTATGTCATTACTAGATGTGGACCTAGGAATCCTACGATAGGCAGGCTGAAAATATGTCTACATGATGCGTACTACCCTTGGATCTTCCGAAAATCTGATCGGAAGACCCATCAATGTGATAAGTCTGGCCATGCTGTCCCTACCCAACTCTCTAGAGTATATGAAAGGTGTAAACTTTGAGACTGAACTCGATCCAGTCTCAAAAAATGAAGTGCCAAGTTGGGTTTTTCTAGGATCTAATGGACCATTTTTTTTGGTGCATAATTCGGCATGCCTCTTAAGGTGCCCAGTCCCAAACGAACTCTTACATGTTAAAAGTCTTATATAATATTTGTACTGTGTCATTTCATCTTCCTCACTCCTAATATTTTTTTGTTTTATTATATTAAAACGAGTCCAAACTACAAAAGTACTCCTAGTTTTTTGTTTTTTAGAAGTTTGAGTTGAGACGACTAGAGAAACCAAAGTTTCAACAACCTCAGACCTCTGTGTAATATTTTCATTTTCTAAATTTAAATATGTTTCAGTTGTATTTGTCATTTTTTATGATTTTTATTTTTCTTAATTTTGGTTTAGAGAGAGAAACTAGAGAGAGAAAGTTAAAAAAACCATAAAATAAATTACCCGGTAAATACAGTGAGGTTGGTCACGTGCACGATGCACCCCAGTCAAGCTCTAATGTTCAAAACTCAAGTCGAGATTCACGAAAATACAAGCCGAATGCCAAAATCCCGAGGCCCGAGAGAGAGAAGCAATATTTTTGAGAGAGAAAGAGAAAGATTTGAGAGAATTTATGTTTTTGAAAAACATAAATGTTAAAGGGAGAGGGGTAAAATTTATAGATTAAAGATATTAATTTTTTATAAAAAAAGATATTTTTTTATTTTTTTGAATTTTTATTAATTATTTAGGGGACATAATCATGAGGACCGTTTGATTTTGCCCCCTAGCCATTGGAGGCGAATCCAACGACTGAAAATATATATTTTTAGTATTTATTATTTTTTTTCCCGTTGGGGGAATAGGATAGGGGATCTAGTTTGGGTCGGTTCGGGGTAAAGGGCCTTGTGGACGTGGGACTGAGGGTCGGGTCCAATCAGACCCGACCCGCGGTCTTTTTTGCGGGAGGGGCCGGGCGTAGGTCTTCCGCAGGGCAGCCTGTGCCCTGTAACCTACAGGCTTAACCGCTCGAGTGAAACCGGCACGGGACGAACCCATGCCGGTGTGCCGTGCTACGGGCCGAACAGTGCTGGGTCAGGCATGGCACGCTAGTGCCTGACCCAGGCACGACCGAACCGTGACGTGCATTGTGCCGAGCAGGGCCGGCCCGGCCCGGTTGACACCTCTAGTCTCTCCCAAGATCATAGCTGAATACAAAATAAAGAGAAAGTAAAAATTTCGAAATTTTTATATTGTGTTAGGAAAAATATGATAAATTATTTATACATAATAACATTCATTCCTAGTTATTACATACATGTATGAGTGTAATACAACCACTAATACCATGGTTATGATCCAAGATGGCTCGGCATAACTCATGTTATGTATGTACTAGTACTGCACCACCCCAACTATATATTGTAGTATCCATAAAATCTTAACGCAGTGGGAGAAAGCACATGGGAACATGCACACCCTTCTTGTCCGCGAACACGAAGCATCCAATCAGCACTAAGAAGAACTCACGCGCACAACGCTCTAATGCGACCTGATCTGCATCAGGTGGCGAGATGGATAATTGGAGACAACCACCGCAAGAAAATAGTGGCCCATCTGTTAGCTTTGACGGGTGGAATGACACCGAGAAAGTCCATGCACAACACCACCACATCGAACACACATGTGCCAGTGATTGCTGGGTCATGGATATGAAGGCCAAGGAGGTTGGCGATGTCCTGTGAGGTAATAATCATCTCCCCTACTAGCACATGAAACATGTTTGTCTCGGGCCGCCATCTCTTGATGAGTGAGATGATAAGTGACCAATCAATTACAACGTGACCCAAACAGTATATACCATAAAATTCAGCCCTAATCACGTATGACTGAATTCGAATATTCATCATCCACATAGTCATGAAGGCTCTCATCTACTGTCGAGGGCGGATGATCTCCTGAAGCTGTAAGCAACAAAACCTGCTCTATATCTGCAAAGTGTGATCGGTGTCTGTCTTACAATACCAAGACAGATGTATCTAATGGATCTGCATCATGAAACCTCTTAGCCATATCTATAAGATATAACAAATTTAGAATAATTGTCAAACATGATTATTAATATTAATCACAATAATAATTTATAATACACACGAACAATAAGAAAGTTTCATTCAATAGAAAAAGTCTTATACAAGACAACAACAAAATATTCAGTGCCTCATTTATAAGAAATATATGCTAGTACATAAGTATTATACATAACAACAATAAAAAAATGAGGCATCATATACAAACAAACAACTAAACTTTATTTTTATTCGTACAAAATAGTCAATTTTGATCCTCTTGTTTGCACAACTCACATTTTATCTTTGTTTCTCCCTCCCTAATATCCATTTCATTATGCAAGCGGGTTGATTTAGGATGGTCACTGACTTGTTGTTTCATTGACCTTAGAGCTACAATCATTGGACCATCATAAATAATCAACTCGTCTTCATTGAATATGGGAAAAAAATAAGCTTGCCCAAGTGTCATAGTAGGACTGCATAGTGTATTAGCGTTGAACAAATAATTGAAAATCAAAACTATGATGCTGACATACTGCTATAATATGGCTACATGGAAATTCATATATCAGTATCTTATCACATGTGCAATTCTTTTCATTTAAATTGAGGTGATGAATGCGACAACTCTTGGACCTTACATGAAATATGCTATGTATGTGATCAAAAAGAACTATTTTCATTGACCCAGCCTAAACCACTTGACCTTGAATCTAAGTATCAACATATGGTGTGAACTACTCATCGGATGCCAATCTATCAGTACCTTGTTCCCTTCTTGCAACAAAGTAACTGTTAAGGAGAAAAAATATCAACTGAATTAATGTAGTGATTGGTAAGCTAAGAGACCCTTTAAGAGCACAATTAAATACCTCTGAAATATTAGTTGTCATTATCTCATATCTTTGACCTCCATAATGTGAAAGTACCCATAATGGAAGAGAGATCGCCTCTAACCATTATCATGCTTCAGGATTAATTCTCCCAATTGTAGCCATGTACCTATTCATCTTCCGTGGTGCTATCGCAACAATTGTTTTGTAGACCAAATTCTTCAAGACTTTATCTTTGAAGTAGGTCATAAAATTACTTGCAAGATGACACATTGCTGTATATGTAATTTGTTTTTTTACTTAATAATATCTTTTAATATTTTCATGTAAGTGTAGGGAAGAAAATATTAAAAGCCCGAAATTTTTGGAGCAGAGCCTGGCCCGTTCCATGATCCGACCCGCTTCGGTTAAATGAACCGGATGTTTATTTTTCATTTAAAAACAATTTGTATTTATTTTTCGGGCGGCTATTTTTGACCCAGTTGAACTGTTCATCATCCCTCTCCTCTTCTCTCTACGCGATTTCATGACTGCTCCGTGCTGCATACTGTAAGACGTTCTATTTTGGTTTTAATCTGTAATGCATAAGCGTTTTCTGGTGGAGGTAGCTAGTCGTACTGAGCGACTAGTGAACCACGTTATTTCCTGTGTTGAATTCTCGTTTTTGATTCTGTCGTGGATGCTATTGGATTGGGATATATATATATTGCTTGTTTCTGTGTTTTTGTTATTTTCTGTTTCTTAATCTCACTACGCGTGTAAGCGTAATTACCCAACACACATGCAGATCATGTGATATACATATGGTGCATCCCAACCAAGATGATACACAAATCTTCATCCATTGAGTTACTCTATTTCTGATACATGCCAAGAACCATCCCCAACTATCAATATTCTCACCTTCTATAATAGTAAATGTCAATAAAAACAACTGATTATTTCCATCACATCCCATAGCAATCAACAATATTCCTTTATACTTATCATACAAATATGTACCATCAATACTTAATACATGATGACAATTTGTGAACCCTTCAATGGATGGCTTGAATGACTAGAACATGTGCTAAAATGTCTCATTGTCTGACACACTATGAGAGATGGTTTTACAAATCACAACACATTCAAGATTGTCTTGTTCAATGGCCAAGAACAAATGTGTGATATATGTATATGATTGAGAAAAATCACCAAATAAGTATCTAAATGCCTTATGTTTCCCATCCAAGGTTTTTTTTTATATAAAATTTGATATCCCCATTTCTCCATTATGATTGCTCGAATAGTCACAGGGGACAATATAAATTGTGCCTTAATTATTGATTCTATATGAGCAGCAACCAACTTTGAGTCCAGTTGATGATGGTCTCGGTTCAAACAAGGATTTACACAAGTATGTGACCCTTTATATTTGTTGATCACAAATAAATTGGTATTTTTCACAACCATGACACACAGCTTCCATTGACATTGACATTCTTCGGCCTTCTTACATCTTAAAATAAACAATTTTTTGTGGAGGCAACTACAACAAACTCATGGTGTGTTTTAATTGAGTAAATCTTTGCAGCCTCTTGTAATTTGGATTTAGAATTAAAAACTTGCCCAACTACAAATTCATAACTCACATAACTAGTTATTTCTTGCCCCCATGGAGTCCAACCACTTGAAATAGCAATATCTATATTTTCTGCATGTTCAAAACAAAGTGTTGGCGGTAGGTGAAACTGAATAAGAGTCGACCCATCAGGTTCCTCATCATCATTCGGGATATTGGATACATCACAAGATAATGCATGCGCACAGACAAATATCCCTCGCTTATTCTCCAAAACTTGATTTGTAGTCTGGAATGATGAAACATGTACATCAACTTGAATATGTAAGTCATCATCATATTTAGCATCAACATCTTCAACAAATTCATCATTACCTTCTTCATAAGCGCAAGCATCATCATCTCAATATGCTCTAGTATCTCATACTGGACCACTGCTAGGCTCACAACCATATTCAATTTCTACAACATTCTCAATTTCTATCGCACCAATAGATTGATTTGCTTGTTGGTGTATTCGAACAACCTCAATGAATAATTCAATTTTTTTAATGCCAGTTGTGTTAACCATTTTCAATATTTGGTGCACAGAACTGTCATTCCATATTGTAAGAGATTGAAACTTATTTCCACTTTTTAAAGGATACTTATACTTGATGGCTAAATTGAACTTCTGTTTGTCAATAGGTATTCTTGAAAATATGATATCACTCAATTGTTCAAACGTGCAGTCAACCGATATTTCCAAAAGCATAATTGAAGCTTTGTTTTCATCATATTTCACATCATTATGGGTCCTCACTATATGTCCATTGTAATAACACACTACGGGGATAGAGGAAACATACATAATTGACATGTTTCAAAACAAGTAAACAAAATTAAAAAAAATGAGAGATGATAATTGAATAGATAATGCTTATATATGTCCTGATTTTTTTTATAATTTGATGTTTCATTTCTTGACTCGATGGGATAGATATCTATTTTTTCTAAATGATATATTTGTATGATTCTATATAGAAATCAACTAAAATAAACATTCAAAATTATTTTTGTTGCATTTGCTCCTTATATCACATAACATATATGTTATACATCATTGATGAAACATGTTAAATATGTGACATATTTGTATGATTTTTTTAAAGATGTTCTTAGACATAAACCTATATATTTTAACATGTTTAAAATATTTTTTATATATGATGTAATGTCCATAGCATAAGAGAATACTTGAAAAAAATTGATCAATTTCTTAAAAATATGTTTTATTTAAATATGCTTTTTTACTACTTTTTTTTATAAAATTTACCATATAATTAAATTATTGAAAACATTTCATAAGTGAAACATTAAAATTTTTAGTAAATTGAATGTTTAAATAAAAAAAATTAGAACATACATATTTTATATTATAGAAACATGTGTGTGTGTGTGTGTGTGTGTGTGTGGATGTCATGTGTCTATGTGTCTACATGAGTTTAATTTTCATGTTAGAGAGAGTCTCCTTATATATTTGATGTTATATGTACATTGTGTTGAACACTCCACGTGCACGTATATTTTGAATTTTATTATGTTATGAAGTAGATATTATGTGCCAGTATATTTAGAGATGAAGAACTCATATTAAGCCAAATATCTAAAAATCATAATTAGAAAACACAATAAAAGTTGTATTCAAATATCAAACATAATAAAACAAATATAATTTTGTACCATTAAACCCCAGCGCCCCTTAATCCAATTGCAAGAAAATAATACAAATAATAAACCTCAGAAAAAGAGTTGTTGAATGCTTATGCAATATAGTCTTGTCGTCGCTGAAGTGGGGTCTGGTGAAGAGGAGGAGGCGATGGTGGAATAAACAGCTAAAGAAAATTAGAGATTAGGTGAAAATGGAGGAGAAAAATGAGGGGAAGGAAGAAAATGATTGTTCAAGGATAAACTTGTTCAATAGCCGATATTGTGAACACCGGCTATTAATTTTAAAAAATCAACAGCATGGATTGCCATGGTATTTCCAGACACATTAGTTAGGACATATTTTTGAAACCTGAATTAAATATTGGATTTTTTATTTTAAATGACTTATTTCAGTACAAAACTCGACAAACAATCCATATTATCTAAATAATAATGTACAATGAGATCTGGAGCATTATTCTCAAAATATAATTTAGTCTCTGTGCATCTTATGAATAAGTCATCTGCACACTTTGTTCAAGTTAGGGGTGTTCACCCTACCCAATAGGTAGGAAATATAGTCTTCTACATTCCTACCCAAAACTTTGCGGAAGAAATTTTTTTATTATACCCTACCCGAAAATAAAAAGCATTCCTACCTAAAATCCTACCTGATTAATCGGGTAGGAAGTTGAGTAAATATTTATGTAGTTGTAGCTTTAAAATTTTTTAATATTTTAATAATTTAATTAAATAACATGCATTGATGTAGTCGGGGAAGAAGTTGTGTAGGAAGTCGGGCAGGCGGCGCGTGCAGTGCAGGGTTCTGTTGTGCTGAGCAGAATCACTTCGCAGTGCAATCGAAACTCAGAACTCAACAATCAATAGTTTGCACTTTGCAATGCAGTCGGCAGTCGGAGTCGGCAGTCGGAGTCGGCACTCAGTAGTTTGCACTTCACAGTGCAGTCGATAGTCGAAGACGACAGTTCGCACTTCGTATTGTAGTCGGCAGTTGGCAGTTAGCAGCCGGCTCAATAGTTCACATTTCGCAGAATCATACACTTCACTCTTCATCATTCAACTATTCAGCGTCGTATTAGGGATTTAGGGTTTGGGTTTCGATTTTTTAGTGTTGATAATTATAAATTATAATATATATATATATATATATATAATGCGGAAGACTAAAAACTGTTCCGCATTCTTACCCGATTTTTGCGGTTAACCGCTTAGTTGTGTAGGGTAGATTAGGAACTTGCGGCCAGTTGGAAATTTGAACATTCCTAGTTCGAGTTGATAGTATTATATTTAAAATTTAGAATTTTTATTATTTTGGATTTGTGATTTTTTTTTTTACTTTTTTGTTTCTTATATTTAATACTTTCATTGTCACGTTGAAATTGAATGACCAAATAAATAAGATTATTCCTAATTATAGTGGTTTGAATCAATCACGGTTAGCACAGTCCACCCAACAGTAATGAACGAATTTATTAATGATTTTTTAATATTCCTTAAATTAAATTTTGTTTATCAAATAAAAAAGTAATAAAGATAAAATTTTGACAAAGCAGAGGTGATGTCGGATTTAGTCGGGCGAAGGGAGCCAACAACAGTCTCCGCTCGTACGGGCTGTCGTCTGTTTTCTGGTCCTTCACTAGCGCTCTCGTCCTCTCAACTGGCTGACTGGCCTGGCTCTATGCGCGGGAGAGAATCGTGGTTGAAAGTGTGACGGCGGCGTTCAGTCACGGCCGTGTAAAATTTATTTATCTCCTAGAGGCTAATCTTTTTCCCCATACCATAAGTTTAAATCGACCGTTGTTGGGGACAAGGGATAGCTCTATCCGGGCACTACCATCGCAGGTATTACATCTGATTTGTCTGAAAATTTCATTTACAGTTACTATCTCGCATCGTATCTGGCACTCACTTTTAGAGAACTCATGTGCGTTCTCTTACTCGTTTTTTGGCCTTGGAAATTTATCATAAGAGTGTCATTTTATTTTCGCATAACGTCATCTTCTCTAGGACTTAACATTGTTCAGCAGGGAGAGTACTTGGTGCTGGTTTTAATATTTAGCTTTTCGATATGTGCAAGTCTGCATGCTAAGCACCCATCTATTTGCTTTCTGTGGCTGGTTATGGGTATCATGGTATCTGTGTAGAAATGGACGAGAATATAATTTTACTGTCTCTGTTGTTTTCTGGCACACACTGGAATATTAGGTGAAATTTTAGGTCATTTCTGATTTTATCCGTGCCCAATTTTTTTTCATAATTGAAAAAGTCAGATACTCTAGATTTAGGTAACTGAATTGACCAGGTCGAGACGCGTAGGACCGATTTGTTCCATCTTGGTACCATGTCAAACAAAAAAAAACAAGTTTATGCTTTTCTATCTGTGCTACATATCAGATGCATTCGTACAGGAAATTTGCTTGATGATGATGATGGTCTGACAGGAAAGTAAGAATATTGACATACATGCCCGGATGGTGTTGGCAGAGAAAGATGTAATCAGTGAACAAAAGCAGGAACCAACTGGAGATGAAGGCTTACTACTACAATCTTCACCTGAGGCCAGAAAATCTGCTATTTCTACTTCTCTTTCCTCTAAGGGGTTCAAAGGGAAGACTGCCCTATCTTGTGCTGACATCCTTCGCTCCAGGAATAAATTTGTTGATGCTTTAGCTGTTTACGATAGTGTTTTGGAGTCTGATGATACAATTGTTGAAGCTCACCTTGGGAAAGGTATATGCTTGCAGTTTCAGAACTCAAAACAACATGCTTTTGATAGCTTTTCAAAGGCTATCAAGTTGGACCCTCATAATGTTAGTGCGCTAACACATTGTGGGATTTTATACAAAGATGAAGGTCATTTAGTTGAAGCTGCTGAGGTATGCACTTGAATATTGATTTAAAAGTCACAATTGGAGTGAGCACTAGTGAGCTCCTGCAATGTTTTCCAATTTTATAGTTAGTTTAAAATGAACACACTTTTTTCAGCTATCAGCACTCAAGTCTTATTTCATCAAAGTTATTCTCGTGATTGGTGAACACCAAATCCTAATTTTTTATCTATTAAAAACTACAAGTACAATAATGTATCTGTATTTTTTTTTTGTAAGTATAGATATTGGTCAACATTTTAATTTATATTCTACAACATGTTTAGTTTTTATTTCTCCAAACAAGGTACATTGTATGCGAGACATGAAGAATGAAGTAACCACATTGTTTATAATACAAAAGGCTTGTATTAATAATTATTGATTTTTTGGATGACATATATATAGAATGAAATTGTGTGTGATGCAATAATGCACCAAATATTTTTGACTATTTGACGTGAAGTTGTCAAATTGTGCATGTTTGATTGATATTATTATTATTATTATTCAAGTTTTATCCCAATCATGTGTGGTTGGCGTGAGATATTTCTTTTGGTTGTAGTAGACTATCTTGTAGAGTTGTCTGTTGTTATGAACTTTTTCAAAATTGGGCTCTATCTGTCTTCCATGCTTAGAAAATGAGGCTACATGACATGTCATAGTATTTTGCCTTGTAGGCCAATGCCAATTGTGTTAGGTTGGCATGATGGAGCACATGATTGTGGTCCATTGCTTATTGGCCTTGAGCATGTGACTTGTTCCCTATTGCTTCCTCACCTTGGGCTATGTCTAATTGGCTTGCCATATGAATCATGGAAGACCTATAAATTTTTTTAGAAATTTATATGTTAAAGTTATATTTATACATCAATCTTCCTACTCTATCAAATATACCAAATATTCAATCATATTTGGATAAAAGGTATTCTTATATTTGCAATCATATTTATGATTATAAAAAATATATTTTAATATTATAGTAAATATTGATGATGTTAGTAGATTATGCTTTATTTTATATAGTATTATAATTTTTTATTTTATCTTATTTATACTAGTGTGATGAGAGAATTAAAAACATGAGCCCTATATATGGCTAGGGTTGGGGAAGACTATATATTATGGGTGTCGAATCCAATGAAAAATAAAAAAAGTAATGAGATAATAAATCTCAATATTTTTTATTAAGTTGGTGCGTACAAACACTTAGCTTGTAAGAAAAGAATTATATGTGGTTTCCTAAGTATCATTGTGAAGATATTTGTAATCTAATCATTATTATTTCTTTGACACATACATTATAATTTTTGAATAATCATAAATATTTTTTTGTATTAAATAATAATCAATTTCAATATAATTTTTATTCTCGTAAAATATTGGATTGCTATTATTGTGTTGTGCTACTTGGCTATAGAGGTGTCACATGAATCATGTTGGGATGACAACCCTTTTTTTTCCAACGCAACTAATGCTACTTGGCTAATGATAAACTATCATTAGTATGTTGGGCTACCATGATTTAGTTTTAAAATTGGATTTTGTTGTCCTAGTATGCTTCAAAATTGAGGCATCCTAGCACAACTTGGTGGCATGCTGGGCAACTTAGGTCATGTTGGGTTGGGTTAGGTTGGGCCATAGACTAATAAACATGTCAGACATGGCCTAGCCTAAAGCATGAAACATGCATGAGCACCAACTAGGGGCTAGTTTGGCATGGGCATGACTTAATCATGAGCCCAAGAACAATTTGTGCTCGTGGCTAGCTTGTCAAGGGCATGACACCACCTCGTGCCTAGCCATGACACTTGCTCATTGTTCACCCTTGGTAGCTTGGGTTTGGTTAACGTCTAACTAAGGCTTAGGCTAATGGCTAGCCAAGACTAGGATTATTGGCAATCCTTTGCATAAAAAAGACTTTAGCTTAGGATCATCTAAATAGTTAAGAGTTTGTTTAAAATCATAAAAAGTTTCTTGCAGTTTACATATGATACATGTATTTTTGAAATAGTAAATCTTGGTGATTGATCTATACAATCTCTTAAGAAGCCAGATGATTATGTAATAGACTTCTTTAATTTTAATCTTTTGATTATTAAAAAAAAGAAATATGCTTAATACTATTTTTTATAGGTATTATTGTGCTATCACATTACTTAATCTATTATCTTTTTTATTGCTTTTGTTGATAATATTAGGCTACCTAGATTTTTTTGAAATATTTCTTATAAATGATAACAATAATATCAATCTATGTTTGAAGATATACATATTATTTTTTAATAATATTTGAAAACTAATTTCTTGATTATTGGGGAGGTCTATTATTAATTATTAGTAGGTTTTTATTATGAAGATTAATACTGATGATTTGATAGATCATATGAATATAAGACTTATTATGTGTAGATTTACTTAATCTAATATAATCTTAATGCAAGTACTTATTATTTATTTTTTTTATTTCATATATGAATGATACTTTAATTAGATATAAATTATATTTTTATTTATAATGATCTTGATAAGGAGATGCATATGAAATAGTTATCTAGTTTTTGAATATAGATAGAGTTCATAAATCTAGTTTGTATATTGTAAAAGGCCTTATATGGTATATGAAAATCTATAAGAATTGGTCTGCCAAATTTTTAGGCTTCGATATTTTATTTGAATTGCTTAAGTGTGTTTCTTATTATACTTTATTTTTTTAAAAGAGTTTAGATAATATATTTATTTTATGGATAATGTTTATGGATTATATTCTAATTATCAGAGATAATGAGTTAATAATTATCCAAATCAAGAATTTTTATCATTTGTAATTTCAGAGGAAAGATGTCTAGAGACTCATATTTTCTTAGAATTGAAATAATATATGATCAAAAAGATATTGTGTTGTCATAGAGGTAATATGTCTTGGATACCCTTTTAGAGTTTAATTTTTTGAGTTGTGCTTTGGTATATATTGATTTTTTTTTTGATAAAAATACCATGTTGTTTAGATAATATGCATAAAAATCATATAAAAATTATTTATTTGATTATTATCAAATAATTAATAATTTATATAGTTAGCATAACTAATTTTTTTAAATTTTCTATGATATGTTTACTTGACACAACTCTTCGAATATTTTGGTATGTGAATGAATGCATAGAACTTGCTATTATATTTGATGATCATGACATCTTTATTGAATATTTAAACTCTAGTTGGGCATCAACCTATGTAAAAAATAGATTTATTACTAGTTCCTATATTTTTTAGAAATAATATTATTTCATAAAAAAGTAAGGAACTTTTATTTTCATATTTACTGTAGAAGTTGAATACATAATGATGATTATAATCATATATGAGATTCTGTGGATCTGATACTAATTCAAGGTGGTTGATTTTTTATTCACTTTTTTCATCACTTTTCACAGTGGTTGACAAGCTCAAGTATTGTGAAATATGGTCTCAAATTTAATATTTTACTAGTAGACAAAATAAATAGAGATAATATTTTTTTTGCAAGAAGATACATGATGAAATCATAAATATAATTTAATCATATAAAAATCAATGATCATGTATATTCACAAAGTGGTGTATAGTATCAAAATTAATATTCTATGAGAAGACATAACAAATAGAGATTAAATTATATTTATTTTTGCAAGAATATATATGATGAGATCATAATCATAATTTATTCATACAAAAATTAACTATCATATATATTCACAAAAGACTAGTGAATATATATGATGAACAAAGTTTATTATTTTCAATATTTACATATCAAATTGACAGAGATTATTACATTTTTTTTTATTTTAGTTTATTTTTGACTTTCAAGATGGAAGCACTAATGTGTGGGTGATCAAGCTCAAGCATCGAGGAATATTATTGTGAATCTAGTATTTTATTAGTAAATAAAATAAATAGAGATATAATATTTTGTTTTGTGAGATGATACATGATGAGATCATAATAATAACTTGTATTTACATAAAAATTAATTGTTAGATATATTCACAAAACACTAAATATGTGGGATGCCCCAATAATAATTATTTTTTAATTTTTTAGTGAGTTTTATATTCTTTTGAATTTGTGTTTATCATAGTTGTGAAAGGCGTGCTTAAGGCACGCCTAGGCTCAAGGCACAATCATTCCCTAGCTATAGCACATTGCCTTCCAAGGCATGTGTCTTATTGAAGAGGCACGCTTTATATACTAATTTTTTTTAAATTTATTTATTCTCAATATTTATAATTATATATTAAAATTTATATAATTTTATTTATTTTTTTCATCAAAATTTATTTCAATATCAGGAATATTTATTTTTTTATTAAAAGAATCATATTTAATAAAAATTTATGTGCATCCAAAGCCATTTCATTTCACAAAAACTCACACCTTTAGGTGGACTTTGCGCCTCAAGGCTCCAAGAGGCCTTTGCATCTTGGTGCGCCTTGCGCCTTTTAAAACTATTCTGTTTATTTAATTTTATAAATACAAATTATGTTTATGAGATTTTTACTACCCAATATAAAAATTTTATAATTTATTATGAATCTTGATGTTTTTTTACTTTTAAGTTTTTTTACTTTATAAATATGAGTACGTACTATGTGAGATAAATTAGGATTTGATTATTGTCAACTTTATAATTTTATAATTTATTATGCATCTTGGTGTTATTATTGTCAACTTTGTTTGTTACTTGTAAATTAGGATTTGATGATTACATTATTAAGAATTCTTTATTTCTATTTTATTTTCATTATGATATATTTTTTAATTGATTTTTTACATGATCTCATAGCTAGTCTTTGCATACTTAAGAAAAAGTGTAAGAGATAAATTGTTTGCGTGAACACTATAAAATGTGTAGTGTATGTCAATTATAACAGAGTGAGTGATGCAATGTTTAGAATGTGACACTAGGAGAAACAACAAAAACAAGTGACAAATGATTCAACATAATATATTGCTCTAAACTAGGTTAATGGCACATAAGGGACATGAAGAAACTTATAGACACTGTGCTAAAAGATGCAGAATGAGGGGTGATGTGCAACGAGAAGACACACAATGTATTGGCATGCATGATGATGTGATACACACAATGACATGGCACACACAATGACGTGGATGCTTAATGACGTGACACACAATGATGAATAGAACAATGTGCGTAATAAAGTAGTGTAATGGTGTATTTGGTGTTAGTAGTGTGGTGTGCGGTGTAGTGTGATGTAGTGTGCTATTAGGTGAAATGTGGTGTTGCTTGATAATGAGCATGAAATAATGTGTGCAATATGGTGTAACAATGTAGTGTACAATTGTTAGTAATGACATGATCATCTGATTAACAAAAATGATGAATGTTTTAATCATTGGGATACGAGTTCGATCTTTATGAATATCAGATGTGTTCCTCATAGTGTTTTCCAAATCATATATTATGCTGTTCTGATGAGTATCTTATCTGCTCCTATCTTGATGCCTCGAGTCTCATTTATGACCCAAGAAATAATATTGATTAGGTTTGGGGGCGAGGGTGGGGGGAAAAATAACAAAAAAATGTAGTGTAGTGAAATATGGTGTATGTGGTGCAATGTGATGTAACAATGTGGTGTGATAGTAATGATTTTTACTCGTGGATTGGGATAGATAAAGAACCAACAAAAAGATGTTACAAATTATCTACCTGAAAGGTATGAGAAGTATTGTGGTGTAGGCAAGATTAGATGATCCTCAATACAATGTATACATTATAAGAAGAGTGGACATACCAAAAAGAAATGTTAATAATTATATTCAGAGTAGAGATAAAGGGCACTATAGATTATTTAGTGTGCTTCATTTCTATTTATTTTTTATTATATTATATTTTTTAATTAAATTTTTATATGGTGGTATGGCTAGGTTTTACATGGTTGAGGAAAAGATTGTGTAAGGGATTACGTGTGTGCATGAACACTATACTATGTGTATTGTGTATTTGTCAACTGATAATCAAATTTTGCTGGAAGATGCACAATGTGGGGTGATGTGCAGTGAGAAGATGAACAATGTACTGACACACAAGATGATGTATGCAATAATGTGGCTACTCGATGCTGTGGCATGCAACAATGCTCAGAACAATGTGTCATGTGGTGTGTGGTACAGTGCACTGTAGTTTGATGTGTGAGAAATGTGGTGTTGCTTGACAATGATCATGAAATAACATGTGCAATATGGTGTGACAATGTAGAGTTGTCACAAAGAATTATCACAAAAAAAGAACAAAAATAATAGTGTAGTGAAATGTAGTGTTTGTGGTGAAATGTGATGTAAAAATGTGGTGCATGTTTGATAATGTAGTGTGACAATAATGATCATTATTTGTCGAATGGGGTAGACATAGAACCAACAAAGAGATGTCTCAAACTATTTACTTGAGGGGTATGAGAAGCATCAATGGTGATAGATGCAATGATAGAAGATCCTCGATACAAAGTACTCACTATAAAAAGAGCCAACATACCAAAAAGAAAATGCTAACAATTATTTTAAGAGCAGAGATTCTCAACACTATAGATTATTTAGCGTACTTCATTTCTATTTTATTTTCATTGTAGTATATTTTTTTATTAATTTTTTATATGATGTTAGAGGTAGGATTTATATGCTTGTGGAAGAGATTGTGTAAATGATTGCGTGCATGAACAATATAAAATGTGTATCTTGTATGTGTTAACTATAACAGTGTGAGTGACGCATTGTGTAGAATGTGGGCATTGTGGAAGTGATTCAACATAATTTATTATAATAAACTGCAGGATATGGGGTGATGTGCAGAGAAGATGCACAATGTGCTGACATACAGGATGATGTGTGCAATGACATGGAAAAGATGATGTATGGAAGAATGAACATATCAAAAAGAAAATGTTAACAATTATTTTCAGAGTAGAGATTTTGTGTACTATATATCATTTAGTCTACTTCATTTCTATTTGATTTTCATTGTAGTATATTTTTTATTAATTTTTTATAGTGTTAGAGATAGGATTTACATGCTTGAGGAAGAGATTGTGTAAGAGTGTGTGTTTGTGAATACTTTACAATGTGTATAGTGTATGTGTCAACTGTAGCAGTGTGAGTGATGCATTGGGTAGAATGAAGCACATGGAGAAACAACACGAACAAGATATAAGTGATTCAACATAATATATTACAACAAACCAGATTAATAGAACATAAGCGACAATTAGAAATTGATAGTCATATTTTGATGGAAGATGCACAATGTGGGGTGATGTGCAATGAGAAGATGCACAATGTACTGACACCTAGCATGATGTTTGGAATAACGTGGCTGCTTGATGATGTGGCATGAAATGATGCATTTGATGTATTTTGGTGTGTGGTATAGTGCAATGGTGCGTAGAATTGTGTGTGTAATAAAGAAGTGTAATGGTGCATTTGGTGTGTGTGTTGTGGTGTGTGGTATAGTGAAATGGCGCGTAGAACTATGGGTATAATAAATAAGTATAATGCTTCATTTGGTGTGTTTTGGTGTGTGGTATAGTGCATTGTAGTTTGATGTGTGATGAAATGTGGTGTTGCTTGACAATGAGCAACAAACATGTACAATGTGTTGTAACAACGTAGAGTTGTCACAAAGAGCTATTAGAAAAAAGAATAAAAATATAGTGTTGAGTGAAATGTGGTGAAATGTGTTGTAGTATTGTGGTGTACATGTGATAATATGGTGTGACAGTAATAATCTTTCCTCATGGAATGTGGTAGTCACATAACCACAAAGAGATGTCATAAACTATTTACATGGGAGATAGAGGAGGTATCAATGGTGATAGAGGCAAAGGTAAAAGATCTGTTGCTTGAAACCAAAAAAGAAAGAAAAATGCTTCAATGCCATGATGCCCATGCCATACCATACTGAGTAGTGAGTTGCGCTCGCACTGCTGACTCCACTTGCGGGCAAAAAAGGGGGGAAGGCCCCACTCCCGTATTCTTCTTCACCATAGGAGAATTCTGCGGTAGGTGCCGGCTATAAGTTGCCCCCTGGAGCTTATCATTAACAATAGGCTGTCCCAAGGTGAGTTGCCCCAAGCTATCAATCATATTACATTTGTGATCTGTGCTTAAGGAATGGAAGTAGGAAAGCTAGCTTGCTTTTTTTGCTTACTAACTTTGTTGTGGGTGATTGCTTTACTTCATTTATATCCAGCACCTACCGCAGAGTACAATGTACACATTATAAAAAACGTCAACATATCAATGAAAAATATTGACAGTTATTTTCAGAGCAGATATCATGAATACTATATATTATTTAGTTAACTTCATTTCTATTTTATTTTTATTGTAGTATCTTTTTTTTGTTAATTTTTTTGTAAGGTGTTAAAGTTAGGATTTACATGCCTGAGGGATTGTGTGTGTGAACACTATACAATGTGTATAGTGTATGTGTCAATTAAAGCAATGTGAGTGATGTAGTGTTTAGAATGTGGCACATGGAAAAACAATAAGAAAAGAGACGAGTCATTCAGCAAAATATATTTCAACAAACTTGGTTAATAGCACATAAGTGACAATAAGAAACGAATAGTCATATTGTTTTGCAAGATGCGCAATGTGGGGTGATGTCCGGTGAGAAGACTAACAATGTACTGACACAGAGGATGATGTGTGCAATAATGTTGCTCGATGATGTGGGTGTTTGATGATGTGGGTGGTCGATGATACGGGTGGTCGCTGATGTGGTTGCTTGGTGATGCGGTTGCTCACTGCTCGGTGACCTTGATAATGCTGGTGCTCGATGATGCGGGTGATCAATGATGTGAGTGCTCGATGATGTGGGTGCCTGATGATGTGGCTGCTTGATGATGTGGCTGCTTGATGATGTGGCATGCAATGGTGTGTAGTACAATGTGTCATATAAAGTAGTGTAATGGTGCATTTGGTGTGGGTAGCATGGTATGTTTTATAGTGCACTGTAGTTTGATGTGTGGTGAAATGTGGTGTTGCTTGACAATGAGCATGAAACAATGTGAACAATATGATGTAGCTGTGTGGTGCACATATGCTTTTGTGGTGTGACAATAATAATCTTTACTCATGGAATGGGCTAGACATAGAATCAACAAAGAAATTTCACAAACTACTTACCTAGGAGATTCGGGAAGTATCAGTGACAATGTGAACACTGAACACTAAAAAAAGTGAACATATCAAAGAGAAATGTTGACATTTATTTCTGAACAGAGATCACGAGCACAATATATTATTGGATATAATTTATTTATATTTTTATCTTTATTGTAATATATTTTTTATTAATTTTTTATATGATGTTAGAGCTAGTATTTACATGCCTGTGTAAGAAATTGTGTAAGAGATCAAGTGTGTGCATGAATACTATACAATGTGTATAGTGTATGTGTCAACTATAGCAGTGTGAGTGCCACAATGTGCAAAATGTGCCTCATGGAGAAACACAAAGAACAAGAGACAAGTGATTCAGCATAATAAATTACAACAAATCAGGTTAATAGCACAAAAAATGACAATAAATTGATAATCATATTGTGTTAGAAGATGCCCAATTTGGGTTGACCTGCAGTGAGATGCACAATGTAATGCCAAGAAGGATGATGTGCTCATGATGTGATTGCTTGATGTGTGGCATGCAATGGTGCGTAGAACAACGTGTGTAATAAAGTAGTGTATTGGTGTATTTGGTGGGTATAATGTGGTTTGTGGTATAGTGAATGTAGTTTGATGTGTGGTGAAATGTGTTGCTTGACAATGAACATGAAACGTGTGCAATATGGTGTAATAATGTAGAGTTGTCACAAAAAAAGAACAAAAAAATGTAGTGTGCAGTAAAATATGGTGTTGCAGTGCATTGTGATGAAACAAAGTGGTGCACCTATGATAATGTGGTGTGACATTGACAGTAATGATATTTACTCATGGAATGTGATATTCAAAAAACCAATAAAGAGATGTTACAAACTGCTTACCTATGAGATATGAGAAGTATCAATGGTGATAGACAAAGGTATTAGATCCTCAGTACAATGTACACGCTTTAAGAAGAGTGAACATATCAAAGAGAAATATTGATAGTTATTTTCAGAGCAGAGATCGTGGGCATTACAGATTATTTAGCGTATTTCATTTGTATTTTATTTTCATTGTAATATATATATTTTTTTTTATTTTTATATGGTGTCAGAACTAGGATTTATATGCTTGAAGCGATTGTGTAAGGGATTAAATGTGTGCGTGAATACTATACAATGTGTATAATGTATGCGTCAATTATAACAGAGTTAGTGATGTAGTGGGTAGAATGTAGCACATGGAGAAACAAATAGAACAAGAAATACTTGATTCAACATAATATATTACAATAAACCAGGTTAATAACACATAAGCAACAATAAGAAACTAATAGTCATATTGTGCTGGAGGATACACAATGTGGGGTGATGTGCAGTGAGGAGACACACAATGTATTAACATGCAAGATGATGTGCAATGAGGTGAATGCTTGATGATGTGGCATGTAATGGTGCCCAGAACCATGTGTGTAATAAAGTAGTGTAATTATGCATTTGGTGTGTATTGTGTGGTATAGTGCACTGTAGTTTGATGTATGGTTAAATATGGTGTTGCTTGACAATGAGCATGAAACAATTTGTGCAATATGGTGGAACAATGTAGTGTTTTCAAGTGTGGTATTGTGTGGTGAAATGTGATGTAATAGTGTGGTTCTTATGTGATAGTGTGGTGTGATAGTAGTCTTCTTTACTCATGGAATGGGGTGAACAGAGAACCAATAAAGATTTGTCACAAACAACTTACTTGGGAGACATGAGAAGTATCATTGGTGATAAAGACAAATATAGATGATTCTTAAAGAATATCGCATATATTAGAGAAAATTATTGATGCTTATTTTTAGAGAAATGAAAAAGGATACTATAAATTATTTAGTGACATGTAAACTATTTGTTCCATTCGTGGCTTCACATAGAACTCTCTTATCATAATCCATAATAAAGATAAATATATAAATTTCCTTGTTAGAAATGAGATAATAAATACTATATATTCTTTATATATTATAATTTTTACCATTATCTTACCATTTCAGATTTCAAAGTTATTGACTTAGGCAACTAATCATATAATAAGTAATTATTTAGTTATTTTTTTTATTTCTAAATGTTGTTTTATCTAATGATAAGTTATTTAAAATTCGTGATTATATTAATATTAAACTTAATATTTTATTTTTTTTATTCTATTTATTTCTAGCTAGTTTAATAGTTTATTTTCTGAGTTATCTTGCTAAATATCTTGATTATGATATATTTTTTTCTACTAATATTTTTTTTTTAAACTGGAAAACTTTTAGAAAAATATTCTTTAGATTTGAACAAAATAGTTTCTATGTATTTTTTTTCTCTGATTAGCTAACATACTATGTGTTTAAATATTATTCATTTTTAGCTTATTTATTCTTGACTTGATTAATATCTTTGCTATTCTAAAGATTTTTGATCTTAATGTTAGAGAAACTTAGAGTTTTAGATGAATACTCTTAATAAATTCAGATAATTTTTTGACATTGATGTGACTTATGGTCGTATAAATATTATTTTATCACAAATGAGGTATGTCTTGAATACTATCTTAGAAGTTAGTTTTTATGAGTTGTATTTTAGCAGATGTGCTAATTGAGGCAGATGCA
Source organism: Sapria himalayana (assembly GCA_029783825.1). Taxonomy (NCBI): domain Eukaryota; kingdom Viridiplantae; phylum Streptophyta; class Magnoliopsida; order Malpighiales; family Rafflesiaceae; genus Sapria; species Sapria himalayana. Next base: position 411,276 of record JAREIK010003680.1, read on the forward strand.
AATTATTTGTTTGATGTTGTAGTCAATTCAATTATATATAAAATAATTATAAAAAAAATTAATTATCTATTTATTATTAGAATAAATAAAATTTATGTAGTCATTATAATTAGTTATTTTATATATAAAAGAATATTTATTTTTATACAATTTTTTATATATTTTAGCAAGTAAAAAAATCGTGATAGTTTGGTATTTCATTTGGCTGGCATGAGTATATGTAGCTAGTCAAATATTTAAACTTATGTTGGACATTAATTTGCACAAAGAAGAAATATAGATATGTGATTTAATGCATTAAACATAAATTATTTGAAAAAAAGTCTTACTTTTTATAATTTAAAAAATATATTAAACTTGAAAATAATTAAGTTTTTTATACGTTTAAATTCATCCACTCGATTTTAATGCATTAAACATAAATTATTTGAAAAAAAGTCTTACTTTTTATAATTAAAAAAATATATTAAACTTGAAAATAATTAAGTTTTAATACGTTTAAATTCATCCACTCGATTTTAATTTCTGAAAAATAAAATAAAATAAAATCTCATTTTCTAAATTTGAAACAGTACTTTCTGAATGCGAAACATGAGAATTTTTTATTTTTTAAATTTAAGATGGCAAAATCTTGTTGATGAATTTAAGTGCATCAAAACTTATTACATTTTTAGTTTAATATATATTTTTTAATTATGTGAAGTTGTTGTAATTTTTTTTTAAATTTATGCTTGATATGGTAGAACACAAATCTCTCAAGAAGAAATTTGTTAAATATTATCATATTTATCTTGAAGACAGTTGTCTTGAAATTTAATATAGAGATGAAATATATAATAATGAGTATAATTATTTATTAAATTTTTTGAATTAGATATTTATTTAAAAAGATTAGATTTTCAATAATTTCTATAACTATTTTATATTGTAATAGTTTCTATAACTATTTTCAACATTTGTTTAAATAGATTCGATATTTAGCATGCATCCAAGAAACCAAAGCCCAAAAAATGTCAGGAGGCATTGGTTGGAGTTTGGGTGTGGGATTATAAACTTGGAATGGCTGGTCATTGACTCGTCGAGAGCCGGGGGTGGCATCTTTATTTTTTGGGATGACGATGTTATTAATTATATTGAAATGGAAAGAGACTTCCCTTCAGCCCCTTGAAGATTTAATTTCTGAGGATGGAAAAACCCGGATGTTTACAAGAGTGTTCGACCTTGTGCATGGGATGAAGTCTTTTTGGGAAGAGCCAGGAGAAACCAGGGGGATTTGGCGAGATTCTTGGTGCATTGGGGGTGATTTCAGCTTGATCAGATGTCCAGAAGAGCGTAGTTGGGGTGGACGGCTTTCCCCAGTTGCGGAGGGGGGGCCTGGGGATGGCGCAAGGCTTGGTACTCAAGGATTTTCTGTGGAGGGGGTGATGGCAATCATGGCCAGACAAGGCCGGGCTGTCCTTCGGCAACTTGAGAGGTATAAGAAAATGGTGCATGAATTGAAGGTCTTATATGGACAGAAGCAATCACCTTGAGCTTGGTTTGCCGGGTTTGCCAGAGCTATGTTTGTCATGAGATATGAGCAAATCAAAGAAGACTATACTCTTTTCGTAAAACACCCAGCCTTGTGAAAAGTTATAATTCTCATCATCTATGTCGACAATATTTTCATCATTGGGGATGATCAGCCCGAAAAATATATCTTGAAGACTAGATTGACAATGGAGTTTGAGAAAAAGGATCCTAGGAAGTTGAAATATTTTCTAGGGTTTGAGGTTGCATATTCTAATGACGGAATTCTTATCTCACAGTAAGAGTATGTGATTAACTTGTTAAAGGAAACACGCATGTTGGGATATAAGCTTGTGAAGACTCCCATTGAGTCAAATCACAAACTGGGAGAGTGTATGGATAGTGAACCTGTAGATTGGGGGGTGTATTAGAGACTTGTAGGAAGGTTGATTTATGTATCATATACTAGATTTGACATTGCCTATGCCATTGGAGTAGTGAGTCAATTTATGTTTAGTCCAAAGGAAATTTGTCTTCAAGTTGTGCATGAAATCCTTCAATATCTTAAGGCTAGTTCTGGATAGAAGATTCATGTCTAGATATTGTTTATTCCTAGGAGGAAATCTTATCACATGGCAGAATAAAAAACAATTGATGGTTGCTCGTTTAATTGCAGGGGCAGAACTTTGGGCTATGACATTAGGAGTGTGCACAATTTCAATGACTAAATATAATTTTGAAGGATCTTGAAATTTTAGTTAAGAATGCTAATCAAGTTATATTGTGATAATAAATTCATCATCAATGTTAACCACAACTCAGTACTACATGACAGAAATAAATGTATAAAAGTTGATTGCCATTTTATATAAATACAATTTGATAGGGTACTAATTTGTACCCATTACATTTGGTCAAAAAGACAGCATATAGATGTGTTGACTAAAGGAATGCCAGTAATATTTATCTAAAGATAGTTTGTAAGTTAGGAATGAAGTATATTTATTTCTAGTTTGAGGGGGAGTGTTAGAGATTATGGTGCTACAATAATATGATTTATTTTGAATTTATGATTAGAATACTTAACTTGTGAGCTGCTCATAGGTGTTAAAGACATGCTTAAAACCTAGGCTTTATTAGACCCTGGTAAAAGTGCCTCGCCTTGTCTCAGGCGCTCTCACAAAATATATTATTCTTGATGGCCTTTCTTCTCACAAATCAATAATTCCTAAAATTTTTTTATAAATCATCTTGTTTCCTAACTCCTATCTACTCTCGAAAAGTATAAATAATATATTTATCTTAGAAATTTTTATGTTAGATTATTAAAATTTTATTATTTTATTATTGAAATATTATTATTATCTCATAGTTATTAAATGTGCATCTTTGGTATGCCTAATGAATGGACTTTACTAGGCCCAGAAAATAGTGCCTTGCCTCTTCTCATGTACTCTCTCCCACAAAACATATTATTCTCGAAGTTTTCCCTTCCAACAAATTAATTATTCCCAAAACTCAATCACAAATCATGTTTTTTTTTCAAAGTCTCGCTTACTTTAAAAAATTATGAATAAATGTTTGTTTTAAAATTTTGATTGTTAGATTATTGATATTACATTATTTTGTTATAGAATTCTAAATATTTATAATGCTAAAAAATACTAATCATGCTTGATTTTTATGTCTGTTCTTTACATGATTGTATTTTATTAAGAGATAAAAATTATAAATAATATTTAGTAAAAATGTATAATATATATATATAAGGTAGAATGCGAATCATAAAAATGTTATCGTCTTAATTACCCATTGTGTATCAAGGTAACAAAAAATTTTTGCACCTCAGTGTGCCCTGCCTTTTAAATAACATTGGAGTTGCTCCAATCAGTTTGCCTAATATATAAGAGATTTTTGGGTAAGATGTTAAAATAAGTTGCATTAAGAAAAATATAATTTTCATCATTCAAATTCTGATACATAAGACAATGAATCCTAATGAACGAGAATGCACAAACTGGTTTTAATACTATTTTTAGTTTGTGATGATTTGTGAACCAGTTCATATGTTATGTTTTGGAAAAATTGTTATAAGAAATTCCTGACTATTTTTACATGGTTTAGTCATATCAAAAGGCTTTAGCGGTGGATCCTTCATACAAACCTGCTGCGGAGTGCCTAGCTGTTGTTCTTACAGATATTGGAACTGGCTTAAAGCTCTCTGGAAATGTACCTGAAGGCATTCAGAAGTATCATGAGGCTCTTAATATGGATCCACACTATGCAGTAAGGCTTTAGTTACTTATGTTGAGGAAATTGTGCATCTTCTATTTTTGTTTTCCCATGGTTGTATTGATTTTTTCTCTTTCATGCTCCATACATGCAGCCTGCATATTATAATCTCGGGGTTGTATATTCTGAAATGATGCAATATGATTGTGCCCTTAAATGCTATGAAAAAGCTGTGCTAGAGAGGCCTATGTATTCTGAAGCATATTGCAACATGGGAGTTATCTATAAAAACAGGGGTGACTTGGAGTTGGCTATTGCCTGTTATGACAGGTATCCTTTTCATGTTTTCCATTCCCAGCTTGCAAAGGGCACCAATGTTCTATCCAGTTTCTATGCTTGTCTAATGAAGCAATTGGCTATTCGTTCTGTTGTTTCAGATGTCTTGTTGCTTCTCCAAATTTCGAAATTGCCAAGAACAATATGGCAATAGCCTTTACTGATTTAGGAACAAAGGTTATGCATTACTTTTTTCAAACTTTATTCAACATGTTTTACTGAAAGGTGTTATTTTGTGTTCCATATCCCCTAGTATGTTCCTCCAGAAAATTACAAGCATTGTGTGAACCATACACATTGCATCTGCGATGATATATTATTTATTTTATTTGTTCATATATTTGTGTATTTATGTATTTATATTATTTATATAAATACATGAATGTGGTGACAATGCATGAGTATGCTTTTTAAAAAAATCAGAAAGTATTTTTGTCTGATCGGGAGAGTTTGTAGGCTTCATAAATTTTAAATTGATTGCATTGGTGTATATTTTTTTATTCTGTAAATTCTAGGGTGGGGTTTGTATCACTTTTATATAGTGGTGATGGAGACGAGTCGAGTGAGCTCAGAAAGGGACAATGTGTACCAGATGGGGGGAGATGCCCATGTTCAGTGGAGGCAATCTGGGATGCTGGCTTCAACATGTTGATTGTGGAGAAGTGTTTTTTACCTCCTTTGGATGAGGAAAGACGAGATGCTCACAATGATGGCAATATCAATGGAGGCAGAGACCTTCAAGGGGCATAAATGGGATGCCACATGCATGGTTGAAAATATCCTAATATATCAACAAACTTTCATGTATATATATTAGACATCAGGCAAGAGCAATATTTTGGTGAAAACATCAAAATGTGCTTGATATATTGGCTGGAAGCTGAAAAATCTAACAATATTAGATCTAAACATGATATTTTGGATTTTTGGCGGTGTCGATCCAAACAAATGAATCCATATTTTGAGAAATGGTTGGATGTCTCATTTGATCGATTTTAGTGTAGTTCAATCACATGATTAAAATCTCGTGAACATTTACAAGACTAGAGAATCCCATGACAATTTTTTCAAGGGCTCATCTGATGAATATGGATATGGCTAACAAGGAATCTTTTAATCTAATGATTATTTTTATGTTGATCCAACTATTTATATAAATAGGTGAATTTTAATTTCAAATATTACACTAATTAATTGAATTTCTATTTTCTTTTATATTTATTTTGTTTTAATGTAGTAATTATTTTATTCTTATAATATTTATATAATTGATATACTTATTTGTATGTATTTTTCTCTGATTTGATTGATTGATTCATATAAATTACAATGAAATTTAAATATTTTTTATATTTTAGATTCATACAATTAGCTAAATAATATAATGGTAAAATAATTGCTTAATTTTTTAATTTTTTTGTCACCTATAAATTTCAATAATTAATAGATATTATTTATATTATTGAAAAATGTCACTTATTTTTTAAAATACTTGTAAGTGCAATGCAAGATATATTGGTATATGTTGAAAAATCATTATAGTAGTTTAATTTAAATCCTTTAAGAATTTCAAAATTTAAAAACTTATCTTATTATTATTTGTTCTAATTTCATCAGTCTTATATTTTTATAAAATTTGATAAAAAATTTTCACATGCTGTATAAAATTTCAATATTAGCTAGATTGAACTTTAATAATATTATACATAATAATGATTATTTATAAACTTGTTGGTTTTTATAAAGCATAAATATTTCATAATTTATTTGATAAATAAATAAATTTTATAGAAAATCAGATAATTTTAAATGAGAATGATAAAAATTTTAAACCTTTTTATATTATTAAATTAATAATATAATAAATATATTTAATATGAAAATATTTAAATATTGGATATTCTTTAAATATTGATATAAAATAAATATGTTTATTATTATTATTTAAAATATTATCAAATATAATACTAAAAATTTTATTTTGAATATTATATTTTGTAAAAATATATATTATAGAATCATATATGATGTACCTATAATGAGGATGAAATATTTGACAAAATATTAATATTTTTTAATATTTATTTTGAATCAACTCAATGGTAATGCAAATTTAAGAAAAAAAATATTTTTTTTAGATTAATTCATATGCTTGACGTCAAGTATGCAATATTTTCATAATTTTTAAATTTTTTAATTATTAATTTTTTTATTTATATAATATTTAACTATATTATTGCTAAAAGTTATCCTAAAAACCTTATAAATAGAGGATTGAACATACTTATGAATTAAATATATATATATATATATATATATATTTATTTATTTATGATATGCTCTAAATTATAATGAACTTGTAGTTAATTATTTTATTAAGAAATATGAGTTATATATAAAAGGAGTCATTGGAATGAGTTAGATCTAATTCAAGTTACAAAAGGTTTAGATTGACTAGAGTTGAATATATCATATTTTTTAATATATTATTTGATATATATTCTAATGTTAACCGTTAACATTATTACTATTAATTTTGTAAATATTTATTTTTTTTATAATATTTATTTTATGTTAAACTTTCTCTTTTTCTCTTGTATGTATTCTTTGTTTATTATTTTCAAATAATTTTATACAATAAATTTGTGTCTATTAATTTTAAGTTTTTTATGTGAGAGAGATATTAGAGATGTGAAAATCCCTTCATCGTCAAAAAATTATTTATGCTTTTTATCATTTAGTTGATTATAAGATATTTAAAGTTGAGAAAAAAAATTATGGTATAAAGAATCCTTTATTAATATAATCCAACAAAAATATAATCTCTAATTTTGTGATACTGATCATTTGTAGGATGCATCTTTATTATTTTTTAGATATTTTAAAGGTGTAAAGTTTGAGAATTATAAACAAATTAGAACTCAGAAAAAGGAAATGACGTGAATATAGAGATAAGAGATAGAAATATATGATAAAAAAAATTAAAGCTATACTTATCAAATGAAAAAAGTGTTGTACAAGGCTGAATGTTATACAAGGGTGAGCCCTTTGCCTAGCTCGGGATATAGCTGTCTCAAATGGGTCATGGGCTAGCATGCCCAATGGCATGGGGGCACTTCGGGCCATCCCCATCCCCTTAATTCGCACCTAGAGGTGTCAATCGGGCGGGCTGGCCCGGCACGAGGCACGACACGGTTCGGCCGTGCCTGGGCCGGCCCGGCATGGGAAAATTCTGTGCTCGGGCCAGTGCCGTGCCCGGGTAAGGCACGGCCAGTGCCGTGCCGTGCCGAGGCCAACCTGGCCTCGTGCCGTGCCTGACCCGTCATGGTTTGGTGGCCTGTGGCATGGCCCGTAGGCACGGTCGGAGTCACCTTTCACACCCAACCCGGTGCACATACCCGCTGTCCCGCACCCTCACAAGTCACGGTGGGTTCTCCATGACTCGGGCCAACGGTAGGCCCTAAGTCCTGCTCCCCTTATCGCAAAAAAGATAGTGGGTCGGGTTCGATCAGACCCGACCCGATTCCCCTCACTTTCCACCCCCCCAACGGGCAAAAAAAAATTACAATTGTAGTTGTTGGATCTCGCCTCCAACGGCCAGGGGGTAGAATCCAATGGCCCTCATGATTCTGCCCCAAAAAAAATCAAAAAAAGACTTTTTTTTAAAAAATATTTATGTTTTTCATAAACATTTTTTCTCTAAAATCTCACATTTTCTCTCTTAAAAATCTTGCTACTCTCTCTTGGGAAGTTGAGATTTCGTCATTTGGCTTGGCTTTTCGGGAATTTTAATTTGGATTTTGAATTTTGAGCAAGCCTGTGGTGCACCGTGCACGTGATCAACCTCACTATTTTACCGGGCAATTTATTTTAAGTTTTTTTACTTACTTTCTCTTTCTAGTCTCTCTCTCTCTAGACTTGCAATAAATAAATTTAAAATCTATCATCTAGTATCTAAATAAGTGTCTTGATTAACAAAAATCCTAAAAAATAACAAATATTAATGAAACATATTTAAATTTAGAAAATAAAAATATTACACAGAGGTCTTAGTCTGCTGAAACTTTGATTTCTCCAGTCATCTCAATCTAAACTTCTAAAAAACAAAAAATTAGGAGGATTTTTGTAGTTTGGAATCATTTTAATATAATAAAACAAAAAAATGTTAGGGGTGAGGAAGAAGAAATGACATAGTGTAAATATTGTATGAGACTTTTAACATGCAAGAGTTCTTTTGGGACTGGGCACCTTAGGAGGCATGCCAAATTATGCACCAAAAAATATGGTCTATTAGATCCTAGGCAAACCCAACTTGGCACTGCATTTTTTGAGACTGGATTGAGTTCAGTCTTAAAGTTTACTCCCTTCATATACTCCAGCGAGTTGGATAGGGATGACATGACCAGACTTAGCACATTTATGAGTTTTCTGATCAGATTTTCGGAAGATCCAAGGGTAGTGCGTATCATGCAGACATATTTTCAGCCTGCCTATCGTAGGATTCCTATGTCCACACCTAGGAATGACATACTAAAATTGTATAAGTTAGATAAACAAAAAATAATTAATGAATTTATGGCATATAGTGGAGTGGTGTCCGTGATGTTTGATATCTGGACAAGTCACGATGAATCATCTTATGCATGTCTCACCAGCCACTATATATATTATGACTGAATAATGAATAAAAAAATTTTAGGATTCTCTGAGATTTTTCATCCTCATGATGGCCAGACCATTTTTGAGTGTATGATGAAAATCTTTAGGGAATATAAAATTCAAAATAAAATTTTTAGTGTCACATTCGATAACGCATCTAATAATGGAGTAGCGATTAACATGTTTGTTAGGAATATTAGAGATGTACCATTAGGAGAGATCTTTCATATCAGATGCATGTGTCACGTGATTAACCTGATTATTCAAGCGAGTATGGTGTGTTCCTCCGCGTTGGATAATATACGTAATGCACTAAAATATATTCGCACTCCTCGCAAACAACAAGAGTTTGATAGTCTTTGTTTGTCTGCAAATCTTAATAAGAAGAAATTTCAATCGGATGTGAGACATCGTTAGAATTACATGTACCTGATGTTGGAATCATGTGTTGGATACGAACACGTGATATCCGACTACGTCAATAATAAGAGTGACGAGCTTATTATTGATGATACTGACTGGACTTTAGAAATTTCATTTATGAAATACTTGAAGATTTTTTATGACACGACGAATATGTGTTCGTTGGTTTATACGCCCATGACTTACATTGTACTCCGTTGCATATGCAACATTAGTAGCATGTTTAGGAAGTATCGAGCTGATCCGACACTTAGCCATATGATTAGAGAGATTGAAACCAAGTACTTGAAGTACTGGTCCACCATTACTTTTCTTTATTGTATCGCTGCATGCATGGACCCTAGGGTTAAGGTGAAAGGGTAGAAAATACCCTGACTTAGTTTTCCTCGTGCATGAACCTAGAAGAGTCACCTGAAGGGTTCTTTCACGAGAAATTGATTGACTTGTTCACATATTATGATACTAGGTATGGTGGTGGTGGTTGTGAGACTGTGATTACGGACATGAATATCTTGTTCGGAGATGATAATTTTTCTATTCAGCTAGCGAGGGGAAAACATAGGGGTGGACTATCACATTGAGTGAGCTTTCTCGGTTCTTAGATACCGATTACTGCACAATCATATCACATTCTGATACTAATAATATTGATATATTATAGTGATGGTAATCATATGAGTCCATATTTCCCGTGTTATCTAGGATGACACGGGATCTACTGACTCATCCGGTGTCGAGCGTAGCATCGAAGTCTATTTTTTCTATTGCAGTGAACGTGATTTCAGATAGGAAATTTTAGATTACGTCCATATATTATTGGGGCCTTAGATTGTTTGAAAGTTTGGGAGGATTCGTGGTTTAGCATCCATGATCGTGCTGGAGCTGAGACAGGGACAAAGACTGCAATTGTATCTATTGTGAAAGCATAGGAGTCGATTGCTAATGATGATGATCCATATGATACCGATCTTGATGTTGCGATTGATGATACTCATGATATGCCGATTGACGATTGATGATGATTTACTGCTTTTTGATTTTAATATTTTATTTTTTATTGATTGTACGCTTTATTTATACGTTATGTTGAAACTTTAATTTCTTTGGTTCGGACCTTCGGTATTTAATGACTGATTGGTCATTTTTTTATTTGGTTTTTTATTTGCTTATATATTTTTTTACTTTTTAATTTTTTTTAACAAAATTTTTATAGATGTATTTATTTTTTTTTTTATTTTTTCATTTGAAATTTTTTAACTCTTTTATATAATTCTAATAAATTATAGACTAATTTTATTTTATATTATAAAAAAAATTTAAACTTTGTAAATTTAATAAATTTTAAATAATTTTTATTTTATAAATTTATTATATTAAACTTTATCTATAATTTTATATATAATTTAATATTTTATATAATTAAACTTAAATATAAAACTATAAAATGAAAAAAAATATTTTTTTTACTTTGCCCGTATGGCCAGGTAAGGCCCGACCGGGTCGGGCTTGGCCGGCATGGCCCGGCCCGGCCCGTTCGACACCTCTATTTACACCTCTGCAAGAGCTATGCTATTCTGATCATGCTTTTTATGGGTTGGGCTGCAGCCTATCCACGGCAGTGCAACCTGATGAACATCTCTAATTGTATACATGGTTTAAGGTGGTGGGTCTAGAGTGAGGTGCATTTCATTCAAGTGCACATCAAATCATTCTTATAATTTTTTCGCTCATCATAATGTATTGTTATATTTGTAATGATAATATTTTTTTGGTTATGTATTGATATGTATTTGAGGCAATTACATTATTATTAATCACTTATATTTAACAATTATTTATCAAAGAAAATTAGGCTAAAATTCATGCTTTTTTTTCTTAGGATCATCTAAATCCAAAGTACTAAACATTAAATCTTAAACCCTAAATTCTAAATCTTAAATCATAAACCTTAAATCCAAAACCCAAAATCCATAACCCTTATATCATCAAGCATTTTACTTTTTTTTTGGGTCAAAGAGTTCACGTGCGCATGCTTATTCAGTCATCCAAGCCCAAAATGACCCTATATTATCAGGGATTTCACTTTTTCTTGGGTCAATTATCATCTGTTTAGTATTTTTGATTTTGAATTCCATACTATTCCATTCCAGGTTAAATTGGAAGGGGACATCAATCAAGGTGTGACATATTATAAGAAGGCTTTACATTACAATTGGCATTATGCCGATGCCATGTATAATCTGGGTGTTGCTTATGGAGAAATTTTGAAGACCGACATGGTAAGTGATTGTTGAAGTTATTTGGTGGTGGAATTTGCAATACGAGGGTCTAAGCCGTCATTTTACTACACCTATGAATTCTATGGTCAAGATCTTAATGAGAATATTTTATGTGAATTCACAAAGTTATTTTATATTATTTAAATCTCTTCTTTTATTATTGACTGTTAGATAAAGGTATCATTGATAATTTTAAAATAAAAGAAACATAAATTAGAGTAAAATGTTTTATTTAGTAAAAGAAAATGGAGTTTACTCCATCAATTTGGAATTGATGAGCTGCATGGGAAATACAAGAGACATGGTTATTGATCGGCACATATATATTTGCTACTTTATATGCTTTTCATATGAATGGTTCTCCTGCAGGCAATAGTCTTCTATGAACTTGCATTCCACTTTAATCCCCAATGCGCAGAGGCATGCAACAATTTGGGAGTAATTTTTAAGGACCAAGACAACCTTGATAAAGCTGTGGAGTGCTACCAGGTAATTATATAGATGATCAGCATTTCGTGCTCTCATGATGGTCAATCTTTGCATGTGTAGTGCTAATCCTTTTAATTTGACTATATAGACAGCTTTATCAATTAAACCAAACTTTTCTCAATCATTGAACAATCTTGGAGTTGTGTACACTGTTCAGGTTCGGCAAGTCCTTTTATTTGATCTTAAATCTACTTTTTCCTTGTTTGATTTGCTTATGAGTTAGTAGATTCGTTTCTTTTATTTGCAGGGTAAAATGGATGCAGCTGCAAGCATGATTGAGGAAGCTATCATAGCAAATCCCACATATTCGGAGGCATATAATAATTTAGGTTAATATTGTGTTCTTTCCACATGAACTGAACATCATATTGAATCAGAGATAGAATATGTTAAAATTTAATGTATACTATCAGCTAGCAGTATTAAACTTGTTTACTAAAATACTTTATCGATGAAGTTTCATATTTGTTTTTCTCAATCTTTGAAGTAATTTTTTATTTTGTATTTAATAAATAAATTAAGTGCAAAAATATTAATATACCATATCTCATAAAAACTTTGATGTTAAATGTATTTGAGCGAAAATAGTATTAAGATGACTGATTACCTAAAAGGTTCTCGTGTTGCGTATATGTATATATTTAAATTTATTTCTTAGTGTGATGACAAATGTTTTCATCCAAAGATGGTATATTATTGGTTTAATACTCATTAAACACGGTCTCTTCATTATTTGAGGATAAAATTATTAAGATATTAACTTTCTTTAGGCTCCATGCTAAAACAAACCCCACACATTGGTTGACTTCTATTTAATAAAAAATTAATTTTCTTTTTATACTTATTTTCATTTATATTTTGGTGTATAAAAGTTTAGAGTATATTTACGTAGGATAGATGATTGAAAACATAGGTGAATGCAATGAAGAATATTATATAAGAGTTTGATTTTAGTGAATATATGTAATGACATTATATATCACTTGATAATTTAGAATTTGTTTAGTTTACATTAATGCTATTATGAATAAGTTTTGATAATGATGATGTTGATGTTCCTAATTTTTTTTTCATTGTCTTCATATTAATCAATTCTTAAGTAGGTGCTTAAATATAATTACGTCAAATTTTATGGGTGACCTTCAATGAATTAATTGTTTGGAGATGCACAAAAAAAATTATTTTCATCATTATGAAAATGTATTATTGATATCATCATGATTGATTAAATAAATTTTATTTCTCTATATCAATATATAGTGAAATGGTTAATTTTTATCATCTATTTTTATCAAGTGAACTCTCATACAAATTTAATCCTTGAACATCTTATTTTATCATCTATAAGTTTGTAATGGTTATTTTTTTTACATCTTTTACAAACATATCATTTTACATATTTTCAATTTGAGTTGTGCGAGTTATTTTCTTCACATGCCTAAATCATGTAATATTTTTGATTACATTTTTATCTCAAAGTGCATTGTTTAGATATTTTTTAGGTTTATAATTTTTAATTGTATTCTTGCAAATTTTCTCTTACATCAATCTTGACATATACTTAAATTGTGTTTATCATGTGAGTACCTTGTTTTATTGTAGTTTAATATTCCAAATCATAAATTATAATTAATCTAATTGTTGATTTTTTATTTTTTATTTGTTTTTCATTGTTTGGGAGCTCTTGACTGAGAGTACAAGTATAATATGCTGAATGTGATATATCTTTATTGTCTCAAGTAGTCTCTTAGGTTATAATTTTGTAGATTTTTCTTGATACTTGTTATAGTTGGACATATGAGATTTGTATTAGACTATTTTTTCTCAACTTTAATTATTAGATGAGTGTGTTATATTAATTATATATATTGATAATATTCTGATTACAAGATTGATTAATTTGGTATACCCCAATAAAAATTTATTTTACAAATTGAGTTTTAAATGAGGTTGGGGTATTTGAGAAGTTTGAGATATTTTATTGATATTTAGATTGGATATTTAGGAGGTACGATATCTCTTTCTTAGTGAAGGTATACTTTAAATATTATATCTGACTTCGGTATGGCGGGTTATACACTCACTGTTTCATTACTTGATCCAAGTATAAATTTATCTACACAGGTTAGTTCGTCAATTGACTCTACTAGATATAGGATAATTATATTATTTAATAATAATTATTTAATAATATGGATTTTTTTATAGATATTACTATTTTAATAATAATTAGGGTTGATATTACATTCCTTATTATTTTAGTTGTTTTCTAAATTTTTTATAGATAGATTAATATGGATGTTGTAATTACTGATTAGTATTCTTAGATATTTAAAGACAGCTCCAAGATGCAATATGATGTATAAATATTGTGTATAATTAGATAGATACATATTTAGATTTGAGTTGGGACAATCTGATTACAGAGGTGAGATTTGTCATAAGATTTTTATATATATATTTTTTACAGGTAATCTCATCTAATGCAAAAATAAGAGGTATGTAGTTATTTTGATATTTATTGCAAAGATAAAGTATAAAACTATAATATTAGTTACTTGTGAATTTTAGTTTATATATTTTTTGAGGAGCTTTGTCTATTAGTTAGAGATCGATGATATTTTATTATGATAATCATACATTCTGATACATTATTGGCAATCTAATATTCTATAAACAAATGAAACATTTTAAAATTGATTGTTATTTTATTTAGGAGAAAATTTAGGATGATTTGATAATAGTAGCTTACATACCTATCAATGAGCAGATTATTCATATTTTCACGAAGATTTTTGTAGGATCACAATTTTTATTTCTCTTTTTTAAGTTAGGAATGTGTGAGATGTATGCCCCAACCTGGGAAGAGGTGTTGGATTTTTTAGTTTATTATTTCTTGTTTTTCATTTGATTTTTATTGGTAGGGAGTATGTGACTTGTGGGTTACCCCAATCTATATACATAGGATTATGTGTATTCAAAAATTTACTTTTTTATTTAATAATGTTTTTTTTTTATTTTTATTTTTTTTTTGTTTGCTCACTCTCTTCTTTCTTTCATGGAAGCCCCAAACTAAAGCCCTTGAGCACCCGTGAACACTAATAATTACTCGTATGTCTAATATATGACAAAATAGGGGATTTCATGACTTTTTAATTATCAAAAATGATAGTGAAATAGGAAGAAAAAATGTAATTGTTGAAAATTTTGTTTTAATTTGTGTATCTATAATATCGTTATATATTTTATTTTATAATTTGTAATAGAATACCTGATGTGTAAGGATGCCATGAGTTTTATCCTCTTGCCCTTCGCGCGCTCGCACACACACACACACACATATTGTCCCATATTTTTGTGGGAATGAACTTTTATTTATTTATTTATTTTTTGCTAACTATAGTATTAGAGATGAGATGAAGGTGTTGCACATCATCCTTAGAGAAATTCCTTCTTTGAAATTCAAGATCCATTATAGTTCCTTTAGATGATTATATGACATGCAAAAGCTGTTTGACAAGCTTTAAACAAGTTATTGTCATTGAAGGTGATGGCAGATGAATTAATGATCGTGGACTCACATGCAACATTGTTAGAGGCATCTACATTAAAGAAGTTAAAAAGGTTGTTGGGAATGATGACCATTGATATATGCTGATGAATTTGAGCAACAATATTTAATGTTTGAAACTTAAGAGTGGATAGATCATCTAGCTTAAATATTGTGTTGTTATTCTTCATGATAAGTTATTATATATGGAGGTAATGATAAATACAATGATAATTAGATGACGAGCAAAGAGACTAAGAGGTTGTTAAAGGAGAAACAAGAAGAGAAGGAGCTTGTGGTTTTGTTGCTCATGATGTTGATTTTGGTCAATAGACTCATGGAAAAGGCTTCTCATTCACATTATTTTATTGAATGAAAGTTAAAAGTAGCAGGGGCTTAATTATATTGGTCGGTTTCAATTAAGATCTGATTTATAATTTCTTTCACATTATTTCATTTAATGAAAGTTAGAATAGTCAAAAATTTATTTAAACATTACAAAATTTTTATAAAATCTTGTTGTTTTATTCTTATATCTAAAAGGATATTCATTATAATAGAAAAATAAACTTTGATATAATAAATCTGGTATATAATTATATGTTTTATATAATAAGTATTGAATCCGACTAATATATATATTAATTTATTATTATTTTTTTATTATTTTTATTAAATTGATTTATTTTATTTTATAAAATATCTGAAAAATAAAAATATCTGTTATCTGGCATGAAAAAGAAATATATGTGTATATCATGAGTAATTATTAATAAAAATAAAATAATACCTAAAGCCCTCTTAGATTGTATTTTTACAAAGTCTTTATATGTTTGAGTATATAATATTAAATATATTCTTATTTTGCTTAGTCCTAAATAAAGTTTTTTTAAGAATGTTTTGATCATGTAAATTAATTTTAGAATAAGATAAAATAAAATCATAATTAAATTTTCTTATAAGTCAACTTACAGAAAATAACTAATAAAATAATTAGTAAAAAGCAAAAAATCAAAAAGAAATAATGAGCTAAACAAAATACTATCATATCTAATGATTTTTAAAGAATTATCAATGACTATTATAATATTAAAGGAACATAAAAAAATATAATAAAAATGGAAAAATTGCTTGTAATATGTGTATTAACTCACAAGTTAATAATTCAAGAGCATAAAGTGGAAGAACGAGGTATAAGAGGAATCTTGTGATGTGAATGGTTTTTGAATGTTGTCTTGTTATGGAGAAATTTAAAATATTCTCTTTCAGCACAGGTTACGATGGGAAGTATCCTTGAGGACTCGTGAATGATTTTGGTAGTTAATCTATCTTCCTTAATATTGTATATTACTCTCTACTTCTGTTGCAATCAGTACTCAACTATGAATAATTTTGATTTCAAAGCTTAATAATCTGAATTTTCATATTCTTCATACTAAATAACAAATGATCTACAAAATTGCTAAAATACATTTATATCCTTCAAAGCATAAATTAGGATTTTTAATCCGAAACTCTAATTTAGTGAAAAAAATTAAAATTTTGTAAATCTGAAATCAAAAAATTGGGGAAAGCACAGTCTTCCCCCAATTTGAAATTGATTTTTCTCAATCATAAATCCTAATTTGTGAAAAATATGAAATTAATTTTCATGCACAATCTAAACATCACGGCACACTTACTACCCAAAAACAAGTGCCCAAAAATGCTTCTGCCACACATACTTTCTGCTTGACAAGAAGCGCCCAAAAATGCTGATGCCCTTGCCACACCACTTCCTGAAAAAAAGGTGCAACCTGCTCTTCATGGCTTCGATGTGTGCTGCACACATTAAGTGTGCGTGATAGAGCATGGTCATGTGCACTGTTGCTCGCATGGCCACATGTACTATGCTTGTACAATGTGTCATTTTTTAGGTTTTTTTTTTGTACTGCTACACATTCTAATGTTTGTTCCCCTTGGGATTTTGACTTTGATACAATGTCGAAACACAAACTATGTAGGTCTTGGTATGAGAATTCAAGCTTTGTTGAGAGTAACTGTACAAAATTATGTAGGTCTTGTTATTTGAAATTCTGGACTTTCAATACTTACTTTTCGTTATGTGCTTTCAATAAGGTCTTGGTATGAGAATTCAAGGTTTGTTGAGAGTAACTGTACTTAATTCATATAACAATAACATGATCAATTAGTTTGATGGATCATGGATGTCTCCCTCTGCAATAATAGTAGAAATCCGATAACTATTAATAGAGAACAAGGGGGCGGATCAATTAGTAAGACAATAGCTATAAAAGTGAATACTTTGGCAGAATATTCCCTTTATTTTTTTATTAAAAAAATCAAAAATTTCTAGTTAATCTTCTATGGTGGATTAAATGACATGGTAGATGGTTCTATCTGTAATTGTAATGAATAAACTCATCTTGTGTAAGTCTTATGGCAACATGATTTAGTCTCCCAATCCTATTCCGTGGAGTTGTTCACTTAACTTCCTATGAAATATTTTTATAGGGAGGATTTTTCTTACAATTGCAATTATCAATATCTACACTAATTCAGTCATAAGTGGTTTTATGGAGTTGTTAAAGAATGAATTTTTTTTTAAAAAAAGTTTCATGATCAAGGAAAGTTACATCAACTAAAATAATAGGTCTCTATCTCCGAAGAATTGATTCTATATTTTTTTGTATTTTGAAATAATCATGAAAACTATACTTAATAATACTATCTATCAATTTATGCTTTATAAGAAAGAGATCATAGATGTGACAAGCTGTGTTGCACGGATACGCCTAAGTGCTGCCTTGTCCACGTGTCCGACACGTGGACACGGCGACACGGGTCGGACACGCGTTGGACACGTGTTCGATAGGCCAGGGGTGCGTTTTGGAATCTGCATCGGGAGGGGGAGAGTTTGAAATTCGAAATTCGAAAATTGGGTGGGGGGTTGGGTTCGGGAGGGGGGGGGGGGGAGGGGGTTTCGGGAGGGGGTTTCGGGAGGGGGGGGGGAAGGCTCGGGAGGGGGAGGGAGAGGGTGTTAGAGGGTTTAAATTTTTTTTACATTATTTTAAAATATAGAATTTTAAATTATTTTAAAATACAGTATTTTTAATTATTTTAAAATACCTAATATTTATAATTAATAATTTTTTTTAATTTTATTTTTTTTATCATGACGTATCCTAGCCGTATCCTTATCCTAGTTTTTTAAAATTTGTCGTGTCCCCGTATTTTGCTGTGTCGTATCCCCGTGTCCGTGTCCGTGCAACATAGGTGACAAGTACTATACATTTTACTTTGGATAACATAACTATTATGTAATATATTCTAAAAGAATATAATATATCATATTGATTAAAATTATCCATGGTCATGATCATTTTATTTTAAAATTCTGTAGGTACAGCCATCTATTCTGGAGAAGTGTTCTTTCCATCTTACTTTTGATAACATAACTCTAATGCATGTTCTCACGATCCTTAAAATAAGCAGAAAACTTATACGTGGTATATTTTTCAAAATATTATCATTTATGATTTTAATATCACAATCATATTTGATTACTTTTGCAATTGAGAAAATTTGTTTTTTTTTGTATTAAAAAAGATGTTTAAGCATTTGTGGTGTGTGCACCAGATGAAATTTGTCTTGATTGACGTTCTTGAGAGTTTAGACATGTTTGGTCTGAAAAAATATTATTCTTTTCTTGTAGACATTTTACATTTATTTAATGTTTACTTTTTGTTTAGCCATGAACTTTGTCTTGATCAAACAAGGAAGATCAAGTTGATAATAAATAAAAAATGGATCAATAATAGATAGCCATATGCGAGGTCTCCTAACGATGAATAAAACATGTGCAATTCATCATGTTTAGTCTATAGACAAAGTGTTTTCGTTATTTATTGGTATTGCATAAAGATATTAATGGGAGGATAAAATTTTCTAATATAATTTAAGTGTTTTGCAATATAAACGGCTAAAAAAAGATTATGAAATTAATGGACATAAATAAAACATTCCAATGAAAGTTGATTAATATTAATGTTATCATATATATTGGCTTGAATAATGGTTCCATTAACAAAGATAATTTTATAGTTTTAAATTCAAAACAATAAATAGTAAAAAGTAATTAATCACTTATAATGTAAGTGTTGACTCAAAAATCAATAATATAAGAATCTGGAGCAATTGTAATTATGAAAAAAAAAATTTGATATTTCTATCTCTGGATGAGCTTGTATCATTTAAAATTGAAATTAAACATACTTTTTCTTTTAAATTCAAACAAGTTTTTATTACTAGAAGTATTATCTCTGATATTGGTGTCAATTTTGATGCTTAATAATGGGGGGAAAAAGTTTTTGCATCTTTTTCATCTAAAACAATTTCTCTCAAAAAAAATATTTGATTGATGAACTAGATTGTGGTTAACATCATATCTATAATATTCTTATTATAGTGGGATGTATCTAACATAAAAAGTTTGATATATAATTATATAATTTATATAAGTATTGAATTATTCTTACATATATTCTAATAATTTATTATTTTTTAATTTTGTAATATTTTTATTAATTTATTATTTTTATTTAATGAAAAATTTTTAATAATAAAACTTGTGATAAATCATGAAAAATGTATATCTATGTAAAGTTGGAATAATCATTAAAAAAAGTGATTAGATACTTAAATTTTGTCTTGGTCTCATTTTTTACTAGATTCTTATATGTTTGAGTATATAAGATCAAATATCATTACTCGAATTGAACCAACATAAAAGATATTAAGCTCTTGTTAGTATTTTTAACTGATATTCATTATAATCAAGAGTCAATATATCTTTAAATAAAGATAAAATATTTTTAACTTGGATGGTGATGAGTGACTAAGTCGAGAATACTCAATTAATGAGTATAAAACACTCAAATATCTACAATTTAATCTTACCATTAAAAACATGACATATAATTCATTATTTTAATCCCAAATAGATTCTTTTGATAATGTAAACAAATATTGATAGAATTGGATATAATTTTTGTTAATATGAGTATTAGTTTTTGTATCAATAATTTAGGAGATTTAAGTGAGTGTACAAGTGAAATAATTAGTGATACTTGCAAGAAGAGATGAATCTGTTATTTTCTTTGAGAAATTTTTTTTAATATTTTTTAATGTGTAAGTATCATGATAGATGAATTCTGTGAGTATCTCTGAGTGACTATGCTAGTTAATATATTTTTCTCAATACTATGTAAAACTCTCGAAATCTTTAGTGGAATTAATATCCAACATATATCTTTATTTGGTATATTCCTATGTAGTGGATACATATATCTTTATTTGGTATGTTTTTCTCTATCTATTTCTTCTAAAAAAAATAAAAATAAAATTATACTAAATTAATATTATTAAAATCTTAATTTTTAGTTTTTTCATATTTTTGTGAAAATTATAATTAGAGTTTCTACCTAAAGTCCTGTTGCGCTTCACCATTGCATGCCGCAACTAATCATGTCTACCATAGTCAACCGCATGCATCTACTACCTCCGCAACACATGCATGCTTCTCACCAGCGCACATGCTACTATTTGTACCCAATTCAATCACTTTTTTGTGGGTGTACTGTGTTGGTACAGTGCAAGCAATCTCTCCATAGTGTTTGTAAATCTGACACACATAAACATAGATTTAAATCTTTCCTAGGTTGGCCTTCAATACTATGTTACAAAATAATATTAAAAAATAAAATAAAATTAGCACTTTGGATTAAATTTATATACCAATTATCCTTGTATAATGAGGAAAAATGATTGGGCCAGCCTACAAGTCAGATGCTACATTCATAAAACACAAAATAAGACAAAGTAATGAAAAAATTGCAACACACTCAAATGGCTAAACTTTCATCTTTAATATTTTATGTATGATTTGTATTAGAAATTTGGCTTTTGATAGACTTTTCCAAAAAAGCTAGCTCAAAGGGAAATCCAGCCCAAACCATATATAAACTACATATTTACTTATTTTTTTTATGTGAGATATTGTAACACATTCTCCTCATGCTTAGAAATCTAGACTGTGAAATTTTTGCAGGACTGAATATTTGAGGGTGATGTATTCTCTCGGATATCATATGACAAATTGGGTTTGGGCCAAAATAATATCCAAAAGCTAGTTCAAAAAGAGAGAAAGAACCTATACAATATATAAACACTCCTACCTAAATAGCCTATAACACATGACTTGTGCTCAAATTGTATCTGGTTAATTCCATATGGTTCAACATTAATAATAATAGTTTTTAAAATCATATTTGCTGCAAAAAAAACAGGGCTTGGCAGTTTGCCCAAAAATATTGGGATCAACCCATCTGATTCGACTCAAGTTATTACACTTTTTACATCAATTTGTGTCATACAATTAACCATATTGATCTATTATTTTTTGATTAAATAAATGCAATCAGCAATACATAACTTGAATATAAGATTTTATAGTACCAAACAAAAGAACTTCCGAAATGCTATGAAAGCTGTTTAAGATGTTCTCTCACTTTTAGGAAAACTTAAAGTCATCGACATGATGTATTCAATAACATAAGATTGGAGGATTGGTGCCATGTATGATGTATCTTGTGTTAATTTTTTTTTTTTTTGCCTTGTTTTTATGGTGAACTACTTAATGGGATTTGGATGCAACATGTGTGCTTTGTCATTAATTCAGATTCTTTTGCAGTCATGATTTTCCTTTGAAACTTTTATTCCCTTCTCTTCCTGGTTATAGATTGTATACTGAACTATTATTGTGCTCTATCCTATTCCTCTTATATGTAGGTGTTCTTTACAGAGATGCAGGCAACATATCTATGGCCATCGATTCTTATGAGCAATGCTTGAGGATAGATCCTGATTCCCGCAATGCAGGGCAAGTATGCATTGTTAAATATAATTTATTGAAATATTTGTGCTTCATGAATTCTGTTTGTAAAATGTTAGATGGCTACCAACTCCATCCAATTCATTGCACACATATTCATGTACACACACGCACACCAATAAACTGTGCATGGAGAAAGACAAGGGAATTTGTGTGGTTTTTAAGGCCCATAAGTACATAATCTCAATATCATGCTTGTCACAGTGGTAAAATCATAGTTTTTAAATGCGCTTCTAAGAGTAGTGTTTTTAAAGGTGTTTTTTTTTTTAAATGCCTTGATGTATGCCTCAAGGCGTGACATTCGTAAAATACCTCAATGTGTTAAAAAAAATGCAAACTTAATGAAGCTCCACGTGAGCTTCATTGAGCTTGACTGAGCTCCATTGTTCAGCTCATTCGAGCTCCATCAAGCTTCACGATGGAGCTTGCTGGAGCTCCATCGAGCTTTTCGTGGAGCATGGGAGAAGGGCAAGGACGAGGGGAGAGGGGCGAGGGCGAGCGGAGCTCCAGCGAAGGGTTGTCTTAAAAAATTTATTATAATTTATTATACAGGGTGAGGGGTGCTCCATTGAGCTCGACGGAGCTCCTCGAGCTCTATCTAGCTCCACAATGCAGCTCGATGGAGCTCCATCGAGCATTCGTGGAGCAGGGGAGAGGGGTGAGGGCGAAGGCGAGTGCGAGGGGAGCTCCAGCAAAGGAGAGAATTTTAAAAATTTATTATAAATTATAATATATTATAATTTATATAATTTTTATTAATTATATTTATAGTCAATAAACATCTTAAAAATACTTTTTAAAATTAATTTTTTATTTTATTCATATTATTTTATTTTATATATTTTAAAATATTAATTAATTATATATTGGGATGCTCATAAAATTTATGCCTTAACATTGTGAGGTTTACGTCTCACCTCACAAACATAAAAATATCGTGTCTTACGTTTTTGCTTTTTAAATCTTTACTTAGGAGCAGGCATAGCTAAAGACACGTCTGGACTCCTATACTTATAGTAGGGGTAGCATGGTTCAACAGTCTAGAAAATGTTGGACAGTGGTCTCTGTTAAATCTATTTTTTAAGGCTATTTTAGAATCTTTTTGAGTTATTCTTATCAAAACATGAATTTTGTATCTTTTTACTTATTTAAATAAAAAACAACACAGTCATTTCTAAATTCTATTCATATAGTACTTATTATTTTTGTCTTTTTATCATTTCTCTTGATAATAGTATGATCTAAATATCCTTTAGAGATATCTCATTTAGAATGTTGCCAAATAATGATAGTGAAAAATATTATTTACTTTAATGAAATTTAAAATTTAGTATTTTGTTCATGAAGGTTTGTTGTTGGTGATAAGCGAGTTCACTATGAATGCTTGTTATGATGATAAAATAAATCTCTTAAAAGTGAGACTTATTATGATGAGATTTATCCAGATTTTTGGTATAAATTTTTATATCTTTTGTTTGATTGTCAAATTCACCTTAATACGAATACTTGTATTACTTATAGTCCCTTATAAACAAATGATATATCAATTAAATGTTAAAATATCTTATTCTTCGTGATTTTTAGGAGTTATAGAGACATCATGTGGTTTTGGGCACATATAGTCTATTCTAACCTAATTTATAGATTGCGGAATATCATATATGAACTAAAATAATATTTGAGAGTTTAATTTGTTAGATATTCAGCAATAGTCATCTTTATTAGTTTGTATATGTGTAAATAGATTATTTGTTATTTTATCATAGGAGATTAGATGACATGTTTATTTAATTGATTATATATGTGAATGATTTCCTTGTTACTAGATTGATGAGTTGGAAATTACTCAATTTTAGAAATACATTAAGTTTCAATTTTTGAAGAAAGATATTGTGCGACTCAGCTATTTTTTCGGTACTAATCTATGATAATATAAATATTGTGTTATTTTATTTTTTATTTAGTTATTATTTTATATCTCTTATGTGACCCAGCTTGTGGGTTGGACTATACTTTTCTTTTTGTATATATAATTTAGGTTTTTTTATTTATGAATGATGAGAGTTTTTTGTATTTTTTTCTGAGCTGAATGATGAGTGTTTGACATTGATGCCTGCTATGTTGATGAGGTGTGTGTGACTTCGATGCCTCCTGAATTGAAGTGGTGGAAATCTGTGACAATGACAACCTACTGTTGGCATCAATGCAATGTGTGTGTGATGTCGATACTCATTGCGTCGACGTGATAGCAGTGTCGTGACAATGCAAACCACTGTTGGCTTCATCGTGGGTGTGCAACAACGATGCCTGCTACGTCGACGTGGTGTGCAGTGCATGTGTGCATATGGAGGCGGAGCTGCGCAATGAACAATAAAGTATGAAGTAGGGGGGTGTGACGATCGCTGCAGTGAAAAAATGTAGTCTGCAGAGAAATTTGTGCTATGTGCAGTTTGTGTAGTGTGCAATTTATGGAAGGCCTGTGGTAGTGTAGTTTACTTTGCTTTTGCTAATGGAGTAAATTAAAAATTCTGATTGTTGTTCTACAGATGCTTGAGCAATGAAACTATATGCATTAAATTTTGAGTACGAATGTGGTATTTTAGTTAGGCGAAGTGTGATTACTTGCTGCAGGAGTCTTCTGGTGATGAGACTATGAAGATTTGGTTATAGACTAATTCTTGACTATTAATTTCTATGTTATAATTCATTGAGATGAATTTCTCCTCGTTATTTTATGTATAAATATTAAATAGGCTATGCTGAGCCAAGACCTAATTTATTAGGCCCTCTCGGGACATTGTGCCCTGCTGCTATACGTGACACATTCCATCCCATCAGGCTATGCTGTGTTGGCGCGACGGGAAGGAAGAAAGGCCCGACATGACTTGATGGCTTGATTGCATAATTGAGGAATGTCGAGCTGTGTTTGGTTGAGCCTGACCTGTGTTAAGTATGGCTTGACCTGTAGATAAGCCATGCTAGTTTAGGTTAGCCGCCACATGCCACAACTCATATAGGTATGTAATGCATATGAATATCAATATAAAAAAATACATTAAAAAACTATACTAAAGTCTAAAAATATAAATCTAAATGCTTAAAAAATATAAAACTTTAAAATGGAATGCATGTTAGTGCATTGCCAGTAAAATAATGTCATTCTATTTGGCTTGGATCGTCACAACTTTAAGTTTTGGTATAATTATTTTTGTGTATGTTATCATTTAGTTGTATCCCTTTGAATCTATCTTGAAAAGCTATCCTTTTATCTTCTAAATCTTTTAAGAATAGAGTTTTAATAATATTTGAATGTAGTGTGTTTTTGATATCTAAAATTGCATTCAAAAATATAAAAAAGTAGAATTCAATGCTATGCAAGACACGGGGAGATTAATAAATCACACGTTATTCTAGATATCACGGAAAAGATGAATTCGTATGATATCTACTAATTTATTATGCTAAAAATTTTATCTCATTATAAGTCAAAATGAAACAATATTTTATATAAGTATCTCAATAAATTACTTTTATTCATTGATTTTTATGTTGTTTCCTCATATATAACTGAATAAAAAAGCTCAATCATTGAATATAATATCAATCTCTATATATAGATGCTTGTTAAAACTAACAAACTTATTTTTATAATATTTATAGATTATCTAATTGTTTATAAATTTTATTTTTATCGTTGGTTCATTCAAGTATATGAATTTGATAATATTCTTTATCTCTTAAATCTTAATTCTAGGATTCATATAAGCAATTTAGCAATGAAGCAATGAAATAAATGACAAATATTAATTTTTTTTTCTATCTCAATAACTATTACATCAAAATTTAAGCATTTTTTATATTGGTTAAAAATATTATTTATGTTATGTGTATCTATGTGCAATGTAAGATATGAGAGTATATTCAAACGAATACATATTAATTATATTATAAAAGATTTTTATAAAATAAATAAAATATTATGTTGAAATTTGTTTCTTTGTTAGCAATTCTAATAATAATAAACGATTATATGAATTGGCTTGCAAAATCAGTAAAACCTATCAATAAAAAGAAAAAAAAGGAAAACCCAAGTAAAATTTTATGCAATAGAATGCATAAATCTTAAATAAAAAATATTATGTATTCTTTAACTAAATTAGATTACAATTAAAATACTCAAATAATCAATGAGTATTTTTGTTTTTTTTTTTTGGAATACCATTTGTTTTGTGTTTCATTTAACATACTCAAATTATAAAAAATTAAAGTTATATTGATATTGGATGATTGAAGATTTGCATTCGTTATAGATTTTTTAGGTGGTTGCCTAATAAGCTAATAATTTAATATTAATCATGTTTTAGTTTGATTCATTAATTAATATTTTATTAGTTTTAATATTAATATAATCAAATAAAATTAAGTTAGATCCCCTTAGGCTTACTCATTAAAACAGGGTGTACAAATTTTATAATTTGCTAGGAGTCTTAATATTTTTTAATATATTTTATATTTGTTCTAATGAGAGATATTATTTTTTAAGTTGATTTGTTTTATTATGTTTAATATGTGACACGCTCATATATGATACTTAGCTAATACATTTTTTTATAGTTCAGACAAGAATATTTATTATAACATTATTATTTAAAGTGTTATTAAATATTATACTATATATTTTATTTTGTATCTTGTATTCTTTGAATATATTTGACAGATACTCATATACGACATATTTATTATGAGAATGAAAGATCTAACAAAATGTTAAAAATTTTTAATTTATTTTTTATATATAAAAAACAGTGGACGATGTTATATATGATGGTTTGTCATTATGATTAGTTCAAATATTAGACATCATTAAGATCAATTAACTTTAGTTGTTATGTTTGTTAATTATAATTTTTTTATATTTTATAATTTATTATTATGTTATTTTTAGAGGTTGTTCTAGGGATCCTACATAACTGACATCGAAGTATTTATGCACACTGAATTAGTTTAAGATTTTTTATAAATTTAAGTAGAAGACTACAGGTGTCAATCGGGCCGGCCCGGCCCGGCACGAGGCACGGCACGGAAAAATTCCGTGCCCGGGCCCGTGCCGTGCCCGGGTTAGGTGCGTGCCGTGCCGTGCCCGGACTGAGCCGTGCCTTGGCTGACCCGGCACAGTTCGGCACGCGGCACGGCACGGCACGGCACCCCGGCACGGGTCAGTCCCGTGCCGGGTGTCCAGTGAGCCGGACCCTAGGAAGCCCCTCCCGCAAAAAAACACCGTGGGTCGGGTCTGATTCGACCCGACCCGCGGTCTTCCCGTATCCCGAACCGCTCGGACAGGCAAGCCCGAGCGGGCCAGGCAAGGCACGGCACGGCCCGCCGTGCTGGGCTCAGCTATTTTTAAACCGTGCTGGGCCGGGCACGGCATGGTACAGGAACCGTGCCCGGCCCGGCACGGTAGCACGAACGTGCCCTAAAAAAACGGGCCGGGCAGTGCCGGGCCGGCCCGTTTGACACCTCTAGTAAAATATAAAAAAAAAATATTCACATGGGCTTCACGTGCCTATTTCTTAATTTCCAGCACCAACAGGAGGAAAGTCTATGTGTTGTGCCTGTTTGTGCTGGTCATGCCGAATACATTGGGCTGTGCCTTCGGTTGCATTGGCATGCAGCCTTTTTTTCCAGGCTAAGCATGACCTCTGTCTTTGCCATGCAGTGGGTCGAGCTGGGGCTGCCCAATTTGTTTGATATCTCTAATTTTATGATAACTTTCAATATTAATGTAATGATCTCAGACAGATCAAATTAATGATGTTTCTTTGCTTTGATATTAAGTCTAGAGCATCCTAAAAGGCCAGAGCTTATTATCATTTATTTTATTTACATCACACAATTAGTTACATAGTTTTTAAGGACATTTCTAGTGGAGGTAGATGCATTTGAGACATCACATTGAGAATGCGATTAATAGAATAACTTCATGGTATAATATTTTTGTATTCCCTTTTTTATGGATTTATTTTCACACTCAAATTATGAGTGATTGTGTATTTCTTTTAAGACTGGAGATCTTTCATCGAACAATTCAATATATGTGAGTTTGATAAGGTCAATCAATGATACATCTTATGTAATATATCTTAGAGGTAGGAGTACCAGCCATAATTGTGATACGTGTAGAAGATCCTTAGCATAATATACATATTATTATGGCACCAAGGGTGCTAGAAATCCATGAACGAGCTTCGCCTGCTCATTTCATGAGCAATCTTCACCACTCGTTCTATGATTGAGCTTTGCCAGCTCATTCCACTAGTGAGCTTCTCTAGACCATTTCATGAGCGAGCTTCGCCAGCCCATCTCACAAGTGAGCTTAGCCAGCCTCTTCCATGACTGAGCTTTACCAGCCCGTCCCATGTGCGAGCTTCACCAGCCTGTCCCATGTGCGAGCTTCGCCAGCTCGTCCCACCTGTGAGTTTTGCCAGTCCTTCCCACAGGCGAGCTTCGCCAGTACGTCCCTCGGGCTGTGTTGGCCCGTCCCACGAGCAAGTTGTGCCAGCTCATTCTGTGAAGGAGCTGCAACAGCTCGTGTGTACCAGATTATTCCAGCTTCAATGGACAAAAAAAAATTTTTAATTAATTAAAAAAAATTTAATTTGAATTTTGATTGCTAAAAACTTAAATATTTTGGATTTTCGTATTTTTTTGATTATTAAATATTTAGATATATATTTTAAATATTTTACATTTAATATATTTAAACATAATTTTAATATATTTTACATCTATATATCAATATAAATATTTAAATTTTTAAAATAAAATCATAAAATTTTAAAATCCAACACACACACACACACACAAACACACACATATTGAATAATTTAAATTTAATTATTTTATTTTAAAAATGTGAATACTTGTTAATGAAAAATATTAATGATATTTAATTTTTATATTTGGTGTATTTTACTTGATTATATTTTATTAATATATAAAAATTATATATAATATTAAATGAAATATAATACACACACACACACACACACGGGTTAAAATATTGATTTCTACGGATATATCGGTACTTGGATTTTACGGATATATCGGATATATTGAAGATATATCAGTTTGTATTTATATATGAGCATCAATCAAGGATATATATATCGGTTTTAATGGATATATCGATACTTAGAATTTACGGATATATCGGAAATTTTTATTATTGTATATATATATATAAGATAGAGTGCACATCACAAAAAAGCTTGTAACTTAATTTTGCCTTGTACCTCAAAGCTCCAAAATTTTTTTTTGTTTACATTGAATAAATATGACCTAATATAGTTGAAGCTTGTGATGAATTAAAATATTTTATTATAATTATTAATGTATTTATATATTTCATTAGACTTTTTTTTTTATTTAAATTAGATTTTTTTTAGTAATTATATATAATAATAAAAAATTTATTTAAGACAAAATTATTAAGAGTTACAGTGTATTAAAATATATGTATGATAATTTTAGTACTTGCTATACTAATTATGAGATTATATATATTATACATTTAGTGCTTGTACAATCCTAAAATAATGTTGTAGTATGTAAAAATATATATTTGATTGATACATCAAAGACATTTTTATATGATGAAATGTTTCTAAGCATTTTGTGAGATGAGTTTTAATTACAAATTATTCTATTAATTAAATGAAAACTATTAAAATGGAGTTGCAATATTCTTATTATATATTTTTTAGATCTTGTATAATATAGAGAAAATTATTTAATTAATCTCATAAAATTTTGAGAATATTTATTTTGTTTAATGTCTCTTTTAAGGATGTGATAATATGATACATAAGATGATGAAATATGTTTTTTTCGTTATTCTAATATTTATAATGTGTACAAATTTTATTTTCCTAAGTTTAATAAAGTACCGATTAGTACTATTATTATCTTTTTTATGAAAAACTCATTCTATAATGAGTTTAGGCATAGTAAACATTCAAGGGATATATTTGAATTTTTTATGCTTTCTTATTTCTTGGAGTTTCATATGAGCACTTTACATAGGAGTGAGTGTCACTCCTTAGTTATTTATAAATTTACTGACTCATAATATAATATTTTTTTTACTGAGTCATCATATGTATCAATAATTACAAAATATATTGATTCCGGAAAAAATGAAGTTTCTTTAAAAAGAGAATCTTTCTCTAGTATAGTCGAGTTTTCATGTTGATTTCCGCTACAATTCAAAATGAGTTGAGGGCATGAAGACTATGATCTCAACTTTATTCTAGGAGAAAAGGCCCCATGCTACTTGTTCAAAGTGGAGAAATGTATTTTGAAAAGTCTTATAATTATATAGATGACTCCTCCAATCTTGGTGTTTCAATTATATTTGGAAAAAAATATATTAGTTGTGCTTGATATCTTATTTTACATCTATTATCATGCTCATATTTTTTATTTTTTTATTTATCTTATTTTATTTTTTCTTGTGATGGTAACATGATACTCAAGTTTCATTTTGATCTCATCTTGGATGATAATAAAATATAATAAAAGAGATAAATAAGTTTTATTCTCATGAGATTTGCTAACTAATATTTTGATTTTTGGTAAGTTTAATTGTTGTCTTGTTGGTCATATGTGTGTTCATTATGAAGACAAGTCCAAGCAGAGGGATTTGTTGTGAGATATTTTATTCGGATGTTTAAATTAAATTTTTAGGATACATTTCCTTTCATTGGTCATGATGACATTGGTATGAATATTTATGTTATTGTCAATTAATCATAGATGTAAAGGTGTCAAACGGGCTAGACTGGGCCGGCTCGGCATGGTCTTTGGCCACCCAATCGAGCTTCCATGTTGTGCCAGGAATGACATGGTATAGTAATTATGGCGTGCCTGGCCTAATATGACCTTTTCAAATCAAGCCTGACATTAGAGGTGTCAACCGGGCCGGCCCGGCACGAGGCATTGCAGGGCTCGGCTGTGCCGGCCCGGCCCAGCACGGGAAAATCCCTTGCCCGGGCCCGTGCCGTGTCTGGGTTAGGCACATGACGTGCCATGCCGTGTCGTGCCTGACCAGGCACGGTTTGGCCCGTGGAAGGGCACACTGGCACGGGTTCGTCCCATGTCGGGTGTCCCCCAAGCCCGACCTCGCGATCGCCCCTTCTGCAAAAAAAGAGCGTGGGTCGGGTCTGATTGGACCCGACCCGCTGTCCCACGAGGCCCGAACAGTACGGTCAGGCCAAGCCCGAGTGTGCCTGGCCCGGCACGACAGGCCGTGCCGGGCCCGGCTTTTTAAAACAGTGTCGGGCCAGGCACGGCACGGTACAGTAACCGTGCCTAGCCCGGCACGAAGGCATGCTCTTGCTCAAAAAAATGGGCTGGCCCGGCTTGGCCCATTTGACACCTCTACCCGGCACGGGCTGTAGGCATGACCGGTTGAGAAACCGTGCTGGGTTGGGCTAGTTCTAGTCTGTATTGGTTGATATTTAAATTTTAATAATTTTTTAAAAGATAATATTATTTTATATTTATGTATTCATTATTTATAAAATTAGAAATTAGAATTATACTTTAGTTAATGACTTTATGTTTATAAATTGTTAAATTTTAATTTAATATTTTAAAAGTATTTTTTTAATATTAATTGTTAATTGTATTTATATTTACTTTTTAGTATTTACTATTTAATTAATATTAATTATTTTTAATACTTAATAATTTATAAATATGTCTATCAGTGATTCAGTGTATGTGTACCAGACTATCAAACATCAGTGTAAGTGTATTAAATATTTAAATATGAATTAAAAAATATTGTAACTTATATATTAAAAAAAATTTAAAATCAATACAAAATGAAAATAAAAAAAAAATCAAATATTCAAGCTTAAACTTTCAAATATCACAACTAAAAATTAAATAAAAACAAATGACAAATAAAAATACAATATAAATAAACATGAGTAAATCGAAATCAAAAATCAAAATCAGATATAACACATAAATGTTGCAATTCGGCAATCGTTAACCGTTAATCGTCAATGTCATCAATCATCAATTTTTATATTATTATTATCCTCAATATCAATATCACTATCATCATATGGATCATCATCAGTAATCGATTTTTTTGTTTTTGCTGCAGTCCCATCACAATCCTGGATGTTCAAACTTGAATCCTCCTAATCCTTCATATATGTTAAAGTCTCAATAATATCTAAACATAATCGTGATTTCATATTCGAAATCATATTCATTACAACAAAAAAACTAGACTCCGCTGCTACAATCGATACTGGAGAAGTCAGTAGATTCCGTGCCATCTTAGATTGCATGGAAAAGGTAAATTCGTATAATTTTTATTACGGTAAAATATCAAGATTCTTAATATCAGAATGTGATAGGATTGAGTAGTAATTGATATCTATGTACCATGAGTTGATCACTCATCAGTGTCTCAGGTCATGCCGGTGGGTCGTGCACACTGGTCACGGAATCGTGCTGGGCTAGGCACGGCACAAGGCCTGGTTGGCCTCGGCACGACACGACACTATTAGCGTCCTGGTAAGGCACGAGCACGGGCATGATAAATTCTTGTCCCGGGCCGGCCCGACCCCGCCAACACCCCTAGTCCAAACTACTGAATTCCTTCTAGTTTTTTACTTTTTAGATGTTTGAGTCGAGGTGATCAGAGAAACTAAAATTGCGGCAATCTTGGACCTTTTCGTATGATTTTTATTTTTAAAATTTAAATTATTTTCATTTTTATCTTTTAAATTATTAAATGTTATTTTTTAATTTTTTTAGGCCAGAGAGTAGAGTAGAGAGAGAGAGATAAACAGATTAGTTAAGCTAATAGTTAACTAATAAAAAAATATGAAACACCCATAAAACATAAATTAAAATGCATAAACTTTAGTTTTTTTATATTCTCACATATCACAATAGATAATACAAGTACTACAAATCCAAATACTAAAGCCGAGCCGCGAGTCCTGAAAATCCGAGCCGAAATCTCAAGAGATAGAAAATTAGGCGATAGAGAGAGAAGAGCACGCTTTCAAAGCAAGAGAAAGAAAATATTTATGTTTTTAAAAAACATTAATCTTAGAGAGAGAGAGAGGATGTTTTTATAGATTAAAAAAGTATTTTTTTTAAAAATATTTATTTTGATTTTTTTAAATTTTTAATAATTAAACAAGGGACATAATTCCTAGGGCTGTCGGATTCTGCCTCATTGTCGTTGGTGGCGAAATTCAACTATTTAGATTTAATTTGTTTTATTTTATTTTATTTTTTTTACTGTTTGGGTCTGTTCGATGGTCCAACCAACCCAAACAGTCCAGTTTAGAAGCTTTGATTTCTGGAATAGCCGTTCGGGTGGAATTAGACTCGGGTCGAAAAAGAATGTGTGTCTGGTTTCAGGCTATACGGAAATTTCTGATCCATCGGGCTTCAGGATATCAGTTTGAGTCAGGGCATTTCTCGACTCATGCTCAGAAACTATGCCCACGTGCTTTGGGATCGGGCGTGCCTGGCCTGGCATGGCCAAATTGTGTCGTGCCTTGAGCTGGTCCGACCCATTTGACACCTACATAGATGGATGATACGTAATCAGGCATGAAAAATATTTTTATTTATTATGACCTTGATTAGTTGTATTTGGAGCAATAATTTGACTTTTGAGTAATGATTCATCAACAAATTTAATTTATCGATTATAAAAGATATTGTATGATCTTAAATAATTTTTAATAACTTAGTTTCTGAGATTTTTCGGCACAATTACTTTTTTTTTTGTTTGCACATGTATGTTACATATTATTTTTTATTTTATCGGATGAGTTTATATAACAATTATTTTGTTTATTATACATGTGTATGATATAATTATCACGAGAGATGATGAGTTGAAAATCACTCAACGCAATGAATACATTCCTTCTTTGTTTCATACAAAAAAAATTTGAATGTTCATATTCTTTTTGTTAGGATTCAGAGGTGCAAAGGATGATTTGTGATATCATATTTTAGATCTAAGAGTTCCAAATACTTGGTATTGATACCAAATGATAGAATTTCGATTGTTTTTAAAATAATTTGCCTTAGATACTAGGAATCAAGATGATAGTTATGGTTAGTGTTTTCGAGGAGGAAAATCAATCACAATTAGAACTCTCATAGAAGATATACATATTATTAGAAATGAAAGAGGTAGTGCTGTCAAACGAGTTTTGCTATGTTGACACAACTCATTTTAGTATGGCCTAGCTGTGTCACCGTGCCATGTCGGGTACGACACTAGAAGTTAAAACAAATGGCTCGACATGGCATGTTTGGCTTGCAATAATGACAGTGTATGCTGGTTTGTTCCAGTTAGTGTTCATAGTGTTGGTCAGTGCAGGATCATATCATTTGGGGAAAAATTTTAAATTCAAATAAAATTTATTTTTTAAAATTTTAATTTTTTATTGTATTATTTACTGTTAATATTATACTTAAGAAATTAAAAATAAGATGCAATTAAAAAAATAACTTTTGACATTTCGTATTCTAGATAGGCAAATTGCGTTCATCTTAAATAAAAATTCATTTAAATTCATAAACAAAAGCAAAATATGATACATATATTATATGATATATATTTATAACATATGATATAATAAAACATAACTCTTAAGATAATAAGTGCAATACAACCAAAGTGCATAACTCATGATGACAAAACAAATGGTAAAAATCAAAAAACAAAGAAAATATAGTATTGTTATATTGTAATCATAAAAAAATCAAAAATTACATCAATTTCAAATTATCAATTGATGTTTGTGGTATGGTACTGTAGGTATAGATGTAGATCGTCGTTATCATGCATGTATTTGAATGTATTACTAGTGGTTAAGGAAGTACGGATACGACTCCTTATAGCTGTGTCCATGTGTCGGACACGTGGACACTGTATGGACTCAGCACAGATATGTGTCAAATACACCACATGGTATATCGGACGGATGTGTCGGATGTCGTATACATACCGACAATGCCGAGTGGCCGACGTTGGACGATGTCAAGTGGTCGATGTCGCCCTCGACGTCGAATAGCTGATTCTGTGGGGCGGTGGGGATGGGCCTGATTTTGTGGGGAGTCAGGGGGTGCGATTCTATGGGGTGGCGAGGGTGGGGCATGATTTTGTAGGGTGGCAGAGGCGCGACACCAATAAAATAAAATAAAATATTTTTATTTTATAAAATAAAAAAAATATATTTTTTATAATATAAGATAATTATAAATATTATTTTTTTAAATAAAATAAAATAGTTTATTTTATTTTATAAAATACCTAATATTTATAAAGAAAATAATCTTTATTTTTATTTTTTTTATTATAATATATCCTAGCCCCATTCGTATCATAATTTTTAAAAATTTATCATGTCTTCGTATCCTGCTGTGTTGTATTCTCGTGTCCGTATTTGTATCTGTGCTTCTTAGCTAGTGGTGACTTCAATATCTATGATCTTTATATTTTTTGAATTATCACCTGTCATCTTTCTTTGTGTCTTTTTCTGAATATTTAATTTTGAATCTTTTCAGTTTTTCATGATGTAATTGTCTCTATGATATTTGGTTGTAATCTTGACCAACTAACTAAAAATAACATTGACTGCCATAGAAAAATTATATTTTGATGCTATGTTGGATACCAGATAGGTTAATATATCATATGTCATCTTCGATAGTATGAGATGTATACATTTATATAATTTCAACCAAAACAAAATGCCTAAATTTTTATTATTATCATATAATAAGATGTATTAATAATTGATATCTAACTATCAATATAGTTCATTTATATTTAATGGATCACCTCATTATTTGCTCATAGCTAGCTGGGTGAAAAAATTATATTTGAATACGGTGTAAATGTTCATATTTGGAGTTTGATTATAACTATTATTTATAATGTCATAATATATATATAAATTAATTTTTTGCGAATAAAATTTTTAGGTTTATATTCTTAGATTATACACGTGGTTATATATGTCAAAATATTTTATATCTTTCATTTTATTTATAGGATTCATACAAGCAGCCAAGTAATAAAGAGTTAAAATGAAATATTAATATTTAAAATATATTTTATCTCTATAGATATGAAACTAAATGCAGAATGATCTCTATACTTACTAAAAATACAACTAATACCGAATATGTATCTAAGTACAATACAAGTGGTGTGAGTATATATATGAACATATATTCGTTGTGTTATATAAAATCTTTAGGAATCTCATAATAAATATTTTTGTTATAATTAGTTTAAATATTAGATGTCTTAAACATAATTTATTATATTTCCTAAATTTATTAAATATTAGTTATTTTGTTACCTTGCAATTTTTTATTATGTCATTTTAACTTCATGACCTAGGAATCTTGTGATAACTAGGTTGGAAGTAGATTTGTATATTACTTATTATCCTATGATCATTTGATAATCTAATTAGGAGACTTATGATCATAATCAGTTTGATAATATTTTTTCTGTCAAAATCATTATAATATATGATATGATCAATGAAGTTGAACATGAACTAGATTTGAGTTGAAATATCATGCTGTTCTGTTCGGTTTACATGAGATATAATGTATCATATTTTTTAGTGTATTGACCGGCATGACTTTTTGTTGGTTAGTGTCACGTGCACTCGTACATGTACATATTTTTTGATAATATATACTTTGTGTTGATTTTTTTTTCGATATCTTTAAAATTTTTATTTCTTAATTTTTTATAATGCATTTATACTACAAAAAGTATATTTTTTTTTATTTTTTAGGTGACAAATAGTTTGAGGTCGAGATCATTGGAGAGAATTTAGTTTTTTTTTTCTTGGATATTTTAGTAAAATTATCATTTTTATCTATATTTATGTCAATTTTAAATTTATTATCACCATATTTATTGTTTAGCATTTAAAAAAACATTCTATTTAATAAATACAACTAATTAAAAATTTCCAAAAAATTTTATAACATATTTACCATAGTTGATTTATTGTATAATATTATCCTTTGCATTATATTGCACTACTTCTAATCTCAAGACTCAATTTAAATTTTCAGTTGAAATTTCAAAGTTGAACCGCATGTGCCGTATGCCCTATGCTTAAATTAAATAATAAAACAATAAACAAATTACAAAAAAAAATAATGAAATTTTAGAGGAGAGAGGAGAGAAATCTTAAGGAGAGGAAATATGGAATGAAAATTCTAAATTTTTTAATCCCTATTTGTAGAGATTAGGAAATCATAAAAAAAAACTTATTTTATTTATTTATTTAGGCTAGAAATCCGACAACCATTGGGTTTCTAGCATGTAGCTGTTGGAAATAAACCGACAGTTATGAAGTACAAAAAAATTTAGTTTTTTAAGGTAGCGATAACAATAGGTCCTGCTGGTGCTATCATCATGGGCACCCTTTGCATGAAAATGTAGTGGACAGACCACACAAGCCAAATTCAGCTTATTTGGCTATTTTTTTTTTAATAAAAAAAATTCATCTTTATTGGGCAGTTACTCGATGTGGAATGCCTCGTGCCCTGTTACGGGTCAATGGGCTGGTGGATAGTGACACTGAGCTAGACACGTGAATTGTGTTTGGCTATGCACGTGGCATTGCCAGCTACAGCCTATCATGGTACAATTTGTGTCTCGGGTCAACATGGTCTACGCCCATGCATAATTTTGGACCGTGCCATGTCGGGCCCAGCATTACCAAATCTAGGCATGTCTTGTCTTGTGCAAGATTTGTCCGACTCACTTGACACTTTTAGAAAGATGAGATAGAGAAAAGAGTAACACGTAGAATAATATGAAGAATATCTTCACACTATTCATGTTTGAAGTGTGACAATGTATAACACACCATGCTTCATTCATGTTGCAATCTCAGAGAATAATTTGTGACTTGAATCCATAAGTTATTAGTTGTGATACCAAAAAATATGATCACAAAATTATTTCATATATTATGACATAGGTTAAGTTGCGACTATACAATTTTTTTTGTGACTCCAAAGTACATGTCATAGCTTAAAATAAATTATAATTTTATAGTACGAATTATGACTCAAAAATATAGTCTCTAGTCACAACCACCACCAACATGTTGTGACTCTATTCAAGTAGCAACTTGAAGATCGATGTTGCGACTCCAAACTCTATTAATTGTTTTAGCTTGAGTATAATCATGATTCTATAGGACATGATGCGACTCCTCAGCAGATCTAGTTTTAGTCTAGTCATGATTCTATAGAACAAGATTGAGACTCCGCTGCACATGAAATAACATCAGAAAAACTATGAGCTAATTTTAATATTTATTTATTTGGTGAATACTTGTTCATGATCCATGCCTTAGCTTTGCAACATTGAAATTTCTTCTTATCCACAACCTTTGTCAAATACTTAGTAGTATTTATTCTTATGTTAAATTTTTTCATTTAAACTCATCTCTAATCAACTTTCTCTCAAATGAAATAATATTTAATATCAATGTGTTTTGTCATTGAATGAATGATCAAATTTCTTACTAGATGGATGATACCTTTGATTGTCATATCTTATTTTATGTCATTTTGCTCATAACTAAGTTCTGTTCGAAACCTTTGCATCCAAATAATTTTTTCTCTAAGTAAGAGTCGTATATTTTGCCTAACCGGATGAAAGATAATTATATCTTATTTTTTATTCATCAACACATTGAACTATCATACAAAATTAAAATAAATCTACTTATAAATCTTTTGATATCCATGTTTTCATTCCAGTCAACATCGACAATTCAATTAACCTCAAATAACTTCTCATTATTGTTGTCGCATAACTATATGCATGATTAAGAGTATTATAGAGTTATTTGACTATTCTTTTAATGATATTTCAATGCTTCTTTTTCTTATTAGACATATATTTGCTTAACACTCATATAATATGTGAAATATTGAGTCTAGTATATATTATGATATATATTAAGCTCTCAATTGCACAGGCATACAGACCGATGGCCATGTCTTTATTTGTAGCTTAGTAGGACATTGTTGGGCTGACAACTGCATACTAGTTGCCATAGGAGTCCCCACTGGTTTGGAATCAGTCCTATTGTACCTTTAAAATATCTATCTCACGTACCTTTGCTGCCTGAGATATAATATTTTTTTTCCTCGATTTCTTCATACCTCTATGACAAGTATAAGATTTGTTTTTTTGAGTTCAGTCATATCAAATTTTTTAAAAAATAATCACTCCACAAAACTAATTATATCCATACTGCCCACCAATAACATGTCATTCATATAAAAGATTACTATAATGAAATGTATGGATAACCTTTTAGGATAAATATAATGATCGTCATTATATCTACTAAATCTTAATTGTAAGACAAATGAATTGAATTTCTAGTACTAGTTTTGATAAGATTGCTTCAACACGTACAAAAACTTTTCCAAGTTACACCTTGAGTCTTCTTTGTATTTCACATCGAAATTGATTTACTCCTTCATGTAGATTTCTTTTTACAAGTTACCATGAAGAAATAGTAACTTTATATCTGGTTGCTCGGTTTCTAGGTCACACCTTGTTATAATAGCTAACACCACCGAGTTGGAGGATATCTTTCCAATGAATCAAAAAATATCATCATAGCTTATGCCGTCCACTTGGGGGTGTCTATTGGCAATTAGTCATGTCATGTATTTTTTAATATCTTTATTACTATTAAATTTTTATTTGAACATTCACTTCTATTCAATTATTTTTTGATTCGAGGACAATTTCACAAGTCTTTAAGTGTTATTTTTCTCCAATGACTGCAACTCCTCATTCGTGGCTTGCTTCCACCAGGTTAATTCCTTAAAGGTTGTTGTGTTTGTCACATAATTGAGCTTATTTGTGCCTCAAGCGGGATGAATTCATGAAATCATAGTTCATGGTTGTTACTCTGAATCTTCCATGACTAGTTTGTACTCTTATTGTGATCTTGAATTTTCTTGTCGCAAACTAATATTTTTCTAGGCCTTAGTGTATTTTTGTCATGATTCTGAATTACTTAGTTACAACACCAAACTCTTTTATGCAATCCTTGTTTGGTAAAATGTCATAACA
Organism: Sapria himalayana; assembly: GCA_029783825.1. Classification (NCBI taxonomy): domain Eukaryota; kingdom Viridiplantae; phylum Streptophyta; class Magnoliopsida; order Malpighiales; family Rafflesiaceae; genus Sapria; species Sapria himalayana. Next base: position 451,913 of record JAREIK010003680.1, read on the forward strand.
TTGAGTTTTCCTATCATAACTTTATTGGGCTTTCATTAGCTTTTTACTTCCTATGATTCCTCCACTCGATTCTAAGTCATGACGATGTGTTTCTACATTGCGATTCCATGTTCTCAAGATTTCACTTTAAATTTTGTCGCAACATTATATTCCAATCCCATGACTCCATATTTTTACTGGATATTTTTTCAATGGACCAACCATATTGCATGCCTTGTTTGTTCTTATCATCCTTTTTTTAGAACTTAACCCACTCTCCAGATTCATGATAATGATTATTTTCAACTTATACAAGGTTTCACACTATCATTGCTATTCACGTCATCTTGCAACTCTTGTTATCACAAGAAAATATAACCTCATCATTCATTATTAAACTCTTCGAGATTAAATTTTTACTCAAACATAGAATGTGCTTCACCTTCACAAGGTATTTGATTGTCTTATTATGCTTTCTCAGTTTTATCCTTTTACAACCAATTATATTCATTGTTGAGTGATTCCCTATAATCATATTTTCTTCATCAAATGACTCATATTGAGCAAGCTATCTTTGATGAGGAGTAATGTGATATGATTCACATTTGTTAATTAGTGTTTCAAAGGTATTTTTGAGGTGCACCTTGAGGTTGAAGCGATCCGGTCCAAAAATGTTTCGAGGCTTCCCAAAATAAGCAAATAACATAGGTGTACACCTTCTTAGCCGAGATGCATAAAAGGCATAAAAGACATAAAAGTGTACGCCTTCTCCGCCTTCGCAGTCAAGGCATATGCTTTCTCCGCCTTCTCAGTCGAGGCGTACGCCTCATAAATCTTCATCGTTTGGTTATTTAAAATACCTAAACACTCAACATAATCATTTGCTTTTGATATAAAAGGAAAAGAGAAAAAAATCTAACTCATGTGGAAACTTTGTCGTCAGAAAATTAATTTTTTACTAGTATTGCAATATAGATTGTTGGCCGGAATCAAAGTTTCACATCTCCTCTCCTCTCGATTCTGGTTGCTCCATTTTTCTTCCACGTAATACTCTATTGAGTTGTATTTCTCTCATTTTTTATCGGCTAAGTTTCTTTGTTTTTCTTATATTTTTTCTCTGTTTTTCACTGGTATGGCATGATACTAATTGTGTGGGTTCTGGAGTTTTATTTTATCCCCACTTATTTTTTTTATTTGAGTTGTGGTTAATATTTGACAAGGATAAAGACTGATAAGGATGAAGCTTTATTTTATCAACTTATTTACCTATAGTTTTTGAGACTCGTCAATAACAATGTTGTTCTCTTTTGATTTTGCACTCTTAAATTATCATATTGAAAACTATGTAAAAATCAGATCATTAATCATATCACCTAAAGTATACTGCTTTATAAACTAATAATCATACCACTATTTAGAGGATTATCATCTATTTATGAAATTAAATTTTGATTTTTTTTTTTCTAATATTTTTATGAAATTAGTTTAAAATTTTTTGAGTTTGAGTAGGATTATTTTTTGTATATGAAATCAGTTGAATATGTTTTTTTTATTAAATTATCATCTATTTGATAAAATTATGTATAGGCAAAGAGATGGAGTTATATGTTACACATATTGATGAAGATCAAGATTTACATAAAATGAGGATACATGATAGTGAACCTTTTTTTTACTTTTGATGTATTGGATGAGATGATGATTTATTTGGAGAGAAGAATTTTAATTTAAATAATTTACTTTAGTTTTTATTTCATTATTTGATTATGATTCTTTGTTAAAGTTTAAAACAATTAGTTTAGTTGAATCTATTTTTTATTTTATGACTTTGTTATGATTTTTTCTGAAAGTAATGAACTAATATGTTTTTCTTTAAACAATTTTAATGAATTATTTTCATATTTTTTATTATGTTATTTTATTTTATATATTATAAATATTAATTAATTATATATTATAATGGTTAAAAAACTTATGCCTTGTTATCTCGAGATTTACGTCTCATCTCACAAATATAAAAATATCTCATCTTATGCTTTTGTCTTTTAAAACATTGGTATTAATATAACAAGTGTCTTCATTCACATTAGCAACACAAATTTCAACAAAATAAATTATACCTCTAGTAGATGGATCCTCATCTTCCAAGCCAAGATGTGCTTGGATCATGACCTTAGTTTTTTTTTGTCATAATTTGTTGGCTTCTTTGATAGTGTCTCTTGAAGTGCCAAAATAAAATGCATTTCTTGCATCTCAACTTCAGTGTATTCATACTCTATGATCTTTATCTTGTTTTTGATTATGTTTCTAGACTAGTTCATTCTTTGATTTTTAGTCATTCCCCTCACAAATAGTATATTTATAGAATATTTTTATATGCTTTTCCTTCTCATATTTTTTAATGGTAGAATTGTAACTAATGTCTCATAGAATAATCATATTATAGCACTATCAATGATAATAATTAAATTATCTTACAAATCCTATAATGAACAGAGAAGGGTAATAGCCTTATTATCATTCTTAATATCACAACTAACAAATGATAGTTGACTATTCCGTGTCCAAAATTCATGTACATGAGAAAAATGAGTCATCCTTTTCAATTCTCAACTTGTAAAGCTTCTTCTTTAAGAATAATTTATTGTCAGTGATTTGCTTTGATAAAGCATCTTTAATTTTTTTCACAAGTCCTTCATTGTATTCTCATTATATCTCACATGGCAAACAATTGTTTTAAACTTTGTGCAGTTTGATCTAATCTATTCCAATTGAATTTTGTCATATAAGTATTCTTTGATTTATGGTCACTTATCATTAATTTTAGATCTTCAAGTACAAATTAATAATCTCTATTAGCAAAAAGATCTTTTATTTTCAACTTATATAATTTAAAATTATTCCTTGTGAATTTTCAACCTCAACCCTAAATGTCGAACTTCCTATCCTTTAATTTATTTTTTCACAGATTTAGTAAAACCTAAATTTGAGAACCTAACTAGACTCCATGATAAAACTTTAGATCTAATATCAAATATTAAGATTCAAAGATATTAAGGATTCTGATAGCATATATTAGATATAACAATTCCAAAAACTTGGGTTTGATACTGAATGTTAAAATCTCGATAGTATCTTAGAAGTGTAAAATGAGTTATGTTTCGTTAGCATGACTCTAAATGAGCAGTTTGGCACGGCTCATTAAAACACCTTTTACTCGAGTTGTGCCGAGTCATGCTAAGTCATGTTAGGTTTGACTAGGCTAGCCTGATTCAATTTATGCTAACTCGAGTCCAGTGTAGGCTAATCTGGTTCATTATTTGCTAATTCGAGCTCACTGTAGGCTAGCCTAGAATCAGTCCAAGCTAGTCTGGCTTGTTTCAGCTTAACTTGAGTTAGGTTCAGGATAGTATATTTGGTTAGTTGGTTAGAAACTAGCTTGCACATGCCATGTTGTGCCATGCCTTTTGTATCGGAAACTCTAGCCTTACTCGAGCCATGTTGTGCCCCGGCAAGAGGCTGGTTAGACATGGTTGAATCATGTCGTGCCTAGAGATGTCAAATGGGTTGGATGACCCGTGCCTGGCCTTGAGCCCAGCTTATTTCAGTCGTGCTCGGATTTGCATGACATGGTCTAGAACTATGCCTAGGCCCTTGCTGGGTAGACTCTCAGCATGACTAGTGCAGTGTCGTGCTGAGGGAATTAGGCATGCGTGCTGTGCCAGGCTCGACCTGGGTGCTTGGCACGTGTGCATGGCATGGTGCACAACTCGACACTGCCTAGGGGATTCACAATTAGGTTGGGATTTAGGACTGTGCCCAACCCGATGCCACAACTTGGTGACTTCGCGATGCTTGATAGGCGACATGATGATGGTGCAATGCCCTACGGGTTACGTGACTAGCTGAGCGGGACATTGGGAGCGCCTGTTCGGCTCTGGGGAGCTTACATATTGTCAAATCCCTACATGAATAGGCCCAAAACTAGGTTGACTTAGGGTGGTGGGCCATGCAGGAGGCTCGCACTCCAAGGAATCGTGCCATGCAAAACATGACATGATTATTGTAGTGTGATGTGCTAGGCACGACATGCGGGTCTGTATGTGCTTGGAAAAAAATGAGTTGTGCCAAAAACAATATATCTTAGATACTAGGAATCATGAAGATAATTGAAGTTTAAGGTTTTTGAGGAATGAAATTAATCACAAACAAAATTCTCATAGAAGAAGCACTCAAGCACCAAAATAAAAGAGGGGAGAGAAATGAATATCACATAGAAAAAGAGGAAAAGTATCTTCAAACTATAGCAATATTTTTTGTATTAATTTTCTTTCTTTATATATTATTTATCTATAAGCCTTTATATAGTAAACTAAAAAAATTTTACACTAGAGTATTAAGCCCACAATATATAATGTCATGATTTTATTCATGCCGCAATCTCAAAAAATATGTTGACTTGAATCCTTAAATTATTAGTCATGACATTATATAACAAGGTCAATATTACGATTTAAGTTGAGTCACGACTCCTCAATGTATGTCGTGAATTCATAATTTATATTGTGACTTCAAAGTACATGTCATAGCTTAAAATGAGTCATGATTTAGTCGCTTTATAATATAAGTCTTGAATCTAAAGTATAATATTTAGTCGTAATCACTCAAAATAGTTTGAGACTATTCAGGTCATAATTTTTGTTTTAGTCAATTTTCTTGGAACTTCAATTGCTATTTTAAATTTAGTCTAATCACTATTCTACATGATAAGGTGTGACTTGTAAATTTTTTTAGTTTTAGTCTAGCCATGACTTTACAAGATATGATATAATTCCGTAGCTAATCTTTTAGCTTTCGTCTAGTTGTGACTCCACAAAATAGTATCATGACCCGCTACACATGCATTAATTTTAGATGTATGAGCCAAATCATAGAATTTTTTATGATTGAGGTAATTTACAAAAAAAGATTTTTATATCATCATATATGAGATATATAATTGATGTTATCACAAAATTTTTTTTTTGAGTTGTGGTACAATAACTACTCATATAAGGCAATGTAGACATGTCAACCGGCTCGGCCTGGCCCGGCACATTTTTTTAGAGCACGGATGTGCTTTTGTGCCGGGCCAAGCACGGCATGGTTACCGTTCCGTGTCGTGCATGGCCCGGCACGGTTTAGAAAAGCCAGGCATGGTCGGGCCAAACCTGGCTGTACGGGCCAGGTTAAAACTTTTTTTTTAAAATTTTTAGAGTTTTATATTTTAGTTTATTAAAAAATATATTAAATTATATATAGAGTTATATATAATATATAATATATTAAATTTATAAAATGAAAATTGATAAAAATTTAATAAATTACAAAGTTTAAATTTTTTTATAATTTAAAATAAAATTTGTTTATAATTTATTAGAATTAATTTATAGAGTTATAAATTTTTAAATGAAAATTTTAAACAAAAAAATAAATTAAGCAAAAAATTTAGTTAAAAAAATTAAAAAGTAGAAAACAAAAGCAAATCAAATGAGAAATGACCAATCAACCAATAGATGTCGAAGGTCCGAACCAAACAAATTAAAATTTCAATGTTACATAAAAATAAAGCATATAATTAATAAAAAATAAAACATCGAAATCAAAAAATAGTGGATATCATCAATCGTCAATCGGCATATCAAGAGCATCATCAGCCATAACATTAAGATCAATATCATATGGATCATTATCATCAGCAATCAACTCCTCAGTTTTCGTAGGGGATGTGGTTGCAGTTCCAGTCACAGCTCCAGTACGATCATGGATGGTAAACCTCGAATCATCCCAATCCTTCAAACAAGTCAAAGCCTCAACAATAATAAAACATAATCTCGATCTTTTATCTGAAATCACGTTCACTGCAACAGAAAAAACAGACTCTGATGCTACGATCGACACCGGAGGAGTCAGTAGATCCCGTGTCATCCTAGATAGCATGAGAAATGTGGACTCATGTGATTTTCATCACTGTAATATATCAAGATTCCTAGTATCAGAATGTGATAATATTGAGCAGTAATCGGTATCTAAGTACCGAGAAAGCTCGCTCCTATATGATGGTCCACACCGATATTTTTCCCTCGCTAGCTGAATGAGAAAATCGTCATCTCCGAACAAGGTATTCATGTCCGTAATCACAGGCTCACTACTATCACCACCATACTTAGTATCGTAGTATGTGAACATGTCAATCAACTTCTCGTGAATAAATCTTTAAGGTGGTTATTCCAAGTTAATGCATGAGGAAATGTAAGTCAAAGTGTTTTCTACCCCTTCCACCTTAACCATAGGGTCCATGCATGCTGTGAGGTAATAAAGAGATGAAACGGTGGACTAGTACTTTTGGTACTTGGTTTCCATCTTTGCAACCATATGGCTAAGTGTATGATCAGCTCGATGCTTCCTAAACATGCTACTAATGTTGCATATGCACCTGAGTGCAATGCAAGTCGTGAGCATATAAACCGACCAACACATGTTGGTCGTGTCATAAAAAATTTTCAGGAATTTCATAAATAAAATTTCTGAAGTCCAGTCAGTGTCATCAATAATAAGTTCGTCACTCTTATTATTGACGTAGTTGGATATCACGTATTCATATCCAACACATAATTCCAACATCAGGTACGTGTAATTCCAATGATGTCTCACATCCGATTGGAATTTCTTCTTCTTAAGATTCGCAGACAAACAGAGACTACCTAATTCTTGTTGTCTGTGAGGAGTACGAATATATTTTAGTACATTATGTATATTATCTAATGCGGAGGAACAAACCTCCATACCCACTTGAACAATCGGGTCGATCACGTGACACATCCATCTAACATGAAAGATTTCTCCTAATGGTGCGTCTCTAATATTCCTAACAAATATGTTAATCGCTACTCTATTATTAGATATGTTATTGAATGTGACACTAAAAATTTTATTTTGAATTTTATATTTTCTAAAGATTTTCATCATACACTCAAAAATGGCTGGGTCATCATGAGGATGAAGAATCTCAGAGAATCCTAAAATTTTTTTATTCATTATCCAGTTAGAATCTACATAGTGGCTGGTGAGACATGCATAAGATGATTCATCGTGATTTGTCCAGATATTGGACGTCATGGACATCACTCCACTATATGCTATAAATTCATTAATTAATTTTTATTTTTATAACTTATACAATTTTAGTATGTCATTTTTAGATGTAGACCTAGGAATCCTACGATAAGCAGGCTGAAAATATGTCTGCATTATGTACACTATCCTTGGATCTTTCGAAAATCTGATCGGAAGACCCATCAATATGATAAGTCTGGCAATGCCGTCTCTATCCAACTCGCTGGAGTATATGAAGGGAGTAAACTTTAAGACTGAACTCGATCCAGTCTCAAAAAATGCAGTGCCAAGTTGGGTTTGCCTAGGATCTAATGAACCATATTTTTTGGTGCATAATTCGGCATGCCTCCTAAGGTGCCCAGTCCCAAAAGAACTATTGCATGTTAAAAGTCTCATATAATATTTATACTGTGTCATTTCTTCTTCCTCACCCCTAACATTTTTTTGTTTTATTATATTAAAATGATTCCAAACTACAAAAATCCTCCTAGTTTTTTATTTTTTAGAAGTTTGGGTTGAGACGACTGGAGAAACCAAAGTTTCAGCAGTCTTAGACCTCTATGTAATATTTTTATTTTTTTAATTTAAATATGTTTTATTAGTATTTGTCATTTTTTGGATTTTTGTTAAACATAATACTTATTTAGAGATTAGATGATAGTTTTTAGATTTAACTATTTTAGAACTATAGAGAGAAACTAAAGAGATAGAGAGCGAGTAAAAAAAAACTTAAAATAAATTAACAGGTAAAATAGTCAGGTCAATCAAGTGCACGGTGTATTATAGTCTAGCTTAAAATTCGTAACCCGAGTTGAGATTCACGAAAAGTCAAGTCAAATGACGAAATCTCAACTTCTCGAGTCCCGAGAGAGAGGAGCAAAAGTTTTATGAAAGAGAAAATGTGAGATTTTAGAGAATAAATATTTTTGAAAAACATAATTGTTATAGAGAGAGGGGGAGCATTTTATAAATTAAAGAAATTAATTTTTTTTAAATATTTTAGGGAGCAAAATCATGAGGGCCGTTGGATTCTGCCTTCTAGCTGTTGGAGGCGAGATCCAACGGCAACACTTTAAATTTTTTTTTTTTGCCCTTTGGGGGTGGGGGGGGGGGGGGCGCCGGTCAGGTCTGATTGGACCCAACCCACGGCTTTTTTTGCGGGAAGGTTGGCTTGGCTTGACTCTCGTGTCCCGAGTCACCGTGAACCCACCCGTGACTTGTGAGGGTGCGGGAAGCCGGGAGCCACCTAGTCCTAGCTAGGTCAGTGAGTGTGGGACTGCTGGTGCGGGATGACGTGGCTGGGTGTGAACTGTGACCCCGACCGTGCCACGGGCCACTGAACCATGCCTGGTCAAGCACGGCACTACACCGGTTGTGCCTTACCCAGGCACAGGATATTCCCGTGCCGGACCGGTCCCTCCACGACCGAACCATGCCGTCCTTCGTGCCGGGCTGGCTAGCCCGATTGACACCTCTAAGTCCATGTATTAATATTTTATTTAAATATTGGTTGTCTAGTTGATTCAATAATATACATAAGAATAATATTGAAGATTAACTATTTATTTATTATTAAACTTTATATAGTTATTGCAGCTAGTATAATTTGTGATTTCGTAGATTTTTCACGCCATGCTTAATTGGATGTAGTTATTTGTATACATAGGTATGTTAAAAAATTTATAGATCTTGATTATTCTTTTTGTGATCATGAGTATTTTTATTTAGATTGTTTTAAAATTTTAGTTGTGTACTTACTTGTAAAAGGGAGAAATCTATTATATAATGTTATTTTTTTTAAAAAAATATAATCTTATCCTCTAAAAAAGCATGAGATAATTGTTAGTTTTGAGATTTTGTATAGAGATATAAGTCAAGGTAGTATCAATAGTTATGAAATATTTTGGATCAAATATCTTTTTAATGAGATTGTATGTTTGTTTATTTCTTTTATTATTCTATTTTGTAATAATTTGGCACCAAAATATATTGTATTAAATTTAGTATTTTGGAAGTAAATAAAACACATAAATGTCGATTGATTCTTTCATAAAGAAAAAATCTTGAATGAAATTATTATTAAAATTTATATTACTATCTTGTTCTATTTAATATATATGTTTATGAAATACTTGAAGAGATCTCAATTTATTTTTTTTATTCAAGCCTAACATGGAGTGTTGTCATGTTTTTTATTTATATTTCTTTTTTATTTTTCTCATGGGTGCATACATTCTATGAGGATTCCTATACTATTTTTTTTGTACGTATAGTCCATATACATTGCTTATGAATTATGAGAGTTTTATATTTTATTTTCTATGCTATGGGTTTTACTATTTTCACATGTATTGTGACTAGGTATATGCATTGAATATTATTTTATAAGTTTATTTCTCTAGTTCTACTCTACTAAATAGGTGTATTGATCATGATATTAATCTATATTTGATTTGAGTTGTTCAATTGAATTTATTATGTGCATAAGAAATATATGAGATATTAATTATTAAATTATTATCAGATCATATATAATTTATGTAGTTAATATAATTATTCATTGATAAGATTCTATGACATGCTCATTTCAATACTGCTCTTCATATACTTTGATATATGAAGAAATTTTCAGAAATTATTAATTTATGTGGTGATCCTGAACATCTTTAGGTATTTGGATATTTAGATTTTAGTTGGACATTAACTCGCACAAATAAGATATTTACTATGTATTATTATATTTTTTATGATGTAATATTATGTAATTAAAGGTAAGATGTAGCTGATAATTGCTAAATTCAATGTCCAGATTGAGTATAAGATGATGATTATAACTATCCGTAAACATGTTTTAGATTGGGTATCTATTTTATGAAATAAAATGTTTACTTATTTTTTTCATTACTCTTAATTGTGTTTGATAGACATTGAGATCTATACTTTCTTATCTATTATTACATGAATCTATAAAACACATTGAGTTATATTATATTTTTCTCCAGAGAAAATCTAATATGATATCATACCCAAATTGTATATCTATAGGGAAAATTAACTAGCTAATATATTTATGAAAATTTAAAAAATTCTCAAAATATTTTTTAATTTAGTTATATATTATGTATATTTATGTATGAATTCAATGGGAGAGTTGGAATTTTAATTTTGTTTTTCTTTATTTTTATTCTCTCCTTAGTGATTATGTTTGGAGTATTCAACATATGCGTCTAAGCATGTGCTGACTCTTTTATTGGGGCAATCTTGATAATTTGTTTGCCTCTAATTTCTCATCATTAATTGTCTTCTCTAATTTCTGAAACTAAGCAGTATCTCTTTTCTTGATAATTTGTTCTTGTTAATTAACAATAGGTCTTGTCCATTCAGTATTAGGAGATGATGTTTGCTGTTGGTGTTTTTTGTTGACTCTTTTATTTGTTTTGTTTACCTTTTTCATCCATTTTCTCATCTTTATTTTGGAATGTTCTCGCAGAATCGGTTGCTAGCAATGAATTACATAGATGAGGGTCACGATGACAAGCTTTTTAGGGCTCACAGGTTTTCAATGTCTTTATATTTTAAGCATCATTCCTTGTATTATTGGCATCAACACATATTTTGTAGAAGATGAACGTTGTTTGGCATGATTGGTTGATGAAATATGATATGAATATTTATGAATATTGACAATTGTTTTATAACTGTTTACTATCACACATAAACATATGTAAGAAATAGTACACATGCAAGGACACACCCACACACATCCACACACATCCACACACACACCCACACACACACACACACTTGAAATTTAGAGAGACCATGACCCTTATTATTTTATGAACACTTATCTTTCTAGAATCATTAGGTACATGTGTGTTGTGTTTGATGTTTTTAATTTTGTATACCTTGTTGAAGTAAAGTGATGGCATAGTCTAAATGTAGAGGTATCAAATGGGCCATGTCGGGCCGGCACGATCCAATTTTTTAGGCTCAGACATGCCATTGTGTCTTTCTCGCATGGTTCCAAAAAATAGCAGGCCGGCACAAACCATTGGTCTGCCGGCTGCATGGGTCATGCTGAATCATGTTAGGTCAAGTCTGTTTGTGCCACCCCCAACAATAACATATCCCTGGCACGGCTCGAACCCAGGCTAACCTGGGAAAGCCTTGGTTAATCTAGATTTGTTCTATGCTAGGCTGGGTCAGGTCCAGGCTAGCCTGGTTTGGCTAGCCGGGCCGAAATCAGCTCACTTGGGCCGGCATGCCGTATTGCCATGCCGTATTTTTTGTGGCATGCGGAAAAAATCTTGGTCCGGCATGGCACGAGCCATGCAATGAGGCTGCCCAGCACTCTTCAAGGCATGGTTCCTGCTGTGTTGGGTTCTGCCACAGGCCTGGTTTTTGTGGGCTGGGCCTCTCTGTCAAGTGGGCTTCTGGCCCATTTGAAAAATACCCATAAAATGTATCCTATTTTTTTTATATATGTTCTAGGGTTAGTTATTGCTCATTTTTTTTGCTTGGCTGATTAGAATTAGGTCAAATTGAGGTACACATTTTTATTCAATTTGTTTGCACAATGCAATCCAATTTTTTTTATGTTTCTGGAGTTTCTGAATCAATTTGTTGGTGGCAGACGTGTAGAAACAGGTTTCCCAGATCAGCATGTGGGTTATGACCCATCTGCCGCTGCTTTTAATTGAAGCCCTTTCTGGGCATGTTCTGCCTTGTCCATTTTATTCCTAAGATTTTAAAAAGTATTTAATTTTTTTTCCAGAATCATTATGTTTATGCATTATTTATCAGGGATTCAGTTTTCAAAGGCAATTTTATTCATTAAATAAGTGATAATTTAGAAAAAAAAATGCTAGTCGGCATTAGAGATAAATGATATAAATTAAGAAAAAGCAAATCAGTGAATATTTCAACATAATTCATGTTTACTATTTTATTATATTTCCATGTAAGAATGGCAAAAGCGTATTGAGTTATTTGAATTTTTAAATTTTATATATTTTCTTTCTTTGTACATTAAAGTGCTCAGAATATGTAAGAGTATTCTAATCAATTTTATGTTTAATCTTCTATATGTGTTACTTATTAAACTGACATTTTTTTAATAAAAAAAATAAAATTTGTTTTGACATAATAATTTATAATAATCTCATACAATATCATTATGATAACAATAACTTATTGTCACTCGAGGTGTCAAATGAGATGTTATGTGCTGGCACTGCCCGTTTGAATGAAACAAAACACGAGACCAGCTGGCCATGACAGCATGCCATGGTGGCATGCTTGATTGTTGGGCCGTTTTGGACCATCCTTGTTAGAACCCATTGCGTGAAAACGTAATGGATGGCCGGCTTACGTCGTCATTTAATTGCAATTGGTAACGTAAGCAAGATCTGGCTTATGTGACCTGATTTTTTTTTTAATAAACTCATCTCATCGGGTGGTCACCCAATAGAACTTGACCCGTGATCCATAGATGTTTAGATCCCCGAATTAGTGGACTGTGCCACCGAGCCAGACACACCGGTCGTGCTTATCTCAGCATGAGGCATGACTTGTGTTGGCCCTCCACGACATGAACTATGTCATGTGGCAGCATGGTTTTGGACCGTGTCATGCTGTGGGCGTGTCCATTTATGAAGACTTGGTTTCCAACTACTTTTATTTCTTTATCTCATATTAATTAATAAAAAAACTTGAACAAAATTATACTAGTTTAGATTTGACATAAAGTAAATGAGCAAAAGAATAAAATATAAAAAAATATAGCTGATATAATTTTCATGTCTCTTTTTTGGAATTGTACAATATTGAAGATGTCAAACCCTCTTGTACATGTTCTTTGCTTGGTAGATGGTGAAAAGAAGTTTCCCATGGGCTATATTTATGCTACTATGAAAAATGTTAAAGAAATGATTGTAAAAAAATTTGATGAGAGTGAAAAGAAGTATAAAAATTCATTAAAATTATTGATAGAATGTGAGATTCAGCTTTATCGGTGATTGCATTTAATTGAATATTTTTTAATAGAGTTTTATGATATAAAATAATTAGTAGTGAACCTAGATTCAAAAATCTTTAAAGATATATGTAAATGCATGTTGAGATTCAAAAATTTTTAAGAGTTTTATCAATGATTGCATGTTGAGATTATGTGAACATGATACAATTTTATCATAATTTAACTTTTACAAGCATGCTGATATCTTTTTGGCAATGAGTTTGTCATTAGAACAAAGAAGATTTAATTTTTAGGTTAGTTATTTTAATTTAGTTGATTACTATATTTTAATTATTATATATTTTTGATTAAAATATATGAAATATTTAGCTGATAATTTAATTATAATAATTACAGTTGAATGATGAGGTATGCGTGAATATAATACTAAAAATTTACAAAAGTTTGCATGACAGTCTCTCAACCTAATACTAATATGTAGTGCATTCGATTGTGAAAAAAATTATAAGATTTTTGAGAATGTAAGTTAGATTAATTACATGGATTGAATATCTTATTTATATTATTTAATATAATATATAATTTGATATTCATGATTTTTTTTAGTAATATGACATGAGTTTGTAAGTATGAGATAATTCTTTAGGGTTTTGTGATTCATTATTTCATTTCAGACGTCAGGGTTATTGAAGCTTGAAATACTAATAATTTTTTTTACTATTGATTATGATCATATCCAGCTTAATTTTTTATTTTTTTATCTATTATATTTATTTATAATTGTCTTGTTAATATTCATTCAATGAATTACCTTTTCTAGCAACTTAATTATGGCTTTCAATTTGTTTTAAAATATTTATTTGTAGGATTAAAATATTTTGATAAAAATTTTATTTGGATTATGTATATTTTTTTCAATGATAAAATATCTCATTAGATATCTGAGTACTATTGATCAACTACTTGTTTGTTTTTTATTTGATCACTATTAGCCAAGTTAAGATTATTATAGATATCTCTACATTAGAATGTGAGATATATTATATAAGAAAATATTAGAATTTCATATCTTATATGTCAAATATGTGTGAGCAAATACTTATTAAATTTGATAAATTGATATTTATGCGGATCTATTGGAGATGATATCCTAAAGGGATGTAGATGTTTTAGCATATTTATTAATGATTATACATGCTTTATATTATTAATTATATTTTATTTTAAATCTTAATTTTTTTTATATCTACAAAATTATATCTCAGATAACTATATACTTATTATATTTATTATTAGATCATATACTAAATTTTTTGTGCTGACACATTCTTTCAGAATTAGATTATAGATAAGAAAAATATATACTTGATTAAGATAATTTGGATGTTCTTTAATAAAAAAGTTCTGAAATATTTTTGAAAAGATATGATATTAACTTCAAGTTGTCGCATATATTTGATCAATCATATATTTTGTTAAAACATTTTATATATTTATCGCATATTAAAGTTTATGAAGAAGTCTCTTAGACTTGGGATCTCTTGTAGAGATTATTAACATTTGTAATTATTTCAATGTTCAGATTTGAGTTAGACACCATCATGCACAAAAATGTGATTAGAAATATAATTTTTTATTTTTTTTAGAGCAAACTTTATCTCCTAAAAAGTAATATATAGATAATTATTTTAAGATTTAGTACATAGATATAATTTTAATTATATCTCATAAGAAATTTTGATTATAATATTTGGTCGAGGAGATTGAGTATTTACTGTTTTATTTCACTATTATTTATTATGATAGTTATACAACCTGACTTAATCTCAAATTCAATATTTCACGGGCTGATAGGAGATATTGAGATGAACTATTCCTTCTTCAAGGAGAAGATTCTAAATGAGAAAATTACTACATCATATATTCAAACGACATAGTAGATACTACCAAAACTTAGGAGATTTGATTTTCTTGTTAGAATTAATAAAAACTTGAGAATCATATCTATATGAAGAGTGAAAGCTTTCAGCTAGATTATTCCTTGTATTTAATTAGTAGTTGAATATGAATATATGTATAGTGCATCCGAGAAATACATAGCAACCTATATGAGTAAAAGTGATGGCTATGTCAATTTTATAGATTTAGATCATATATAATATATTTTGTTTATTGTTGTTTTTTTATTATAATATTTACACTTTAATTTTTGATATTTCATGATTATTTGACAAAGTAATCTAATGCTTATTTTTTATTTTGATATCATAATCTTATTTTTTATTATGATATATTAAAATATTGTAAATATAATGATATTTGACATTTCTTTTATATTATATATATTTATGTATATATAAGATTAATAAAAAATTAAATATGCATATATTTAATATTTATTAAAAAAATACCTTACGTGAAGAGGTGTACACTTAGGTGCTTCAGGCCTGCCTCAAGTACCCTCATGGGTTTGTGCATATGTGTATGATATTTTTCATAACTGTGGTAGAACCCAATAATCTTTGGTAGTTTTTACTGAATGGAAAACTAGTCTAAATAATATTCCAATGATCTCAAAATCATTTATTTATTTTTTTGATGAAAAATAAAAAAGATATATAACCTCACAAATATAAAATAAAATAACACTCTTAACAAAATTAAAGTTCATAATATTGTTAATTGCCATGAATAGCATTACTATAGCTCGATTACTATGTATTATGCATGAAAAGATTAAATCCAACCAATAGTGCACACACCCCTTTTTTTTAAATTTTTATTGCCGATGTGCACAATTAAACACTTGATTTTATGCAAAATTTCTTTTTTAATTTTTTTTGTTACATGTTGAACATTTGTTAAGAGTTTCTCTCTGCAGGGACTGGGGAATACATTTTGTGAAATTGTATGAAGGATTTTCTTCATGGGACAACTCGAAGGATCCGCAAAGACCACTTGTGATTGGATATGCATCTCCAGATTATTTCACTCATTCTGTCTCTTATTTCATCGAAGCCCCTCTTCGTTATCACGACTACGTAAATTACAAGGTGGCCGTGTATTCATCTGTTGTCAAGGTAGCATTCTTGATTTTGTTGTGGTTTTCATCATTAAATGGGAAGTCAAATATTTGAAATTTGTATCCTAGTGTTCATGATCACACGTTTCGTTCTTATGGTGAAATAAAATTATTTTTCTTATTCATTTTTGTAAGCAAATTTATTTTTTGTATTTCTTCAGCTTGTCCTTGTTTTTTAATTAGTATGATTCAGCTTGTATCTAGTGGTTTTGTTGTGTATAAATAATAGCTGCAGTATTTGGCTTCTATTTACATGTGTCTTGTATTATATATATATATACTGTGTTGCACGGATACGCCTAAATATTGCCGTGTCCGACGCGTGGATACGGCAACACGCGTCGGACACATGTCCGATAGGCCACGTGTGGGGGTGGGTTTTGAAATCTGTAGGGGGAGAGTTCGAAAATCAAAAATCGGGTGGGGAGGGGGGGGGGGGGGGGGGGGGGGGGGGGGGAGGGTTCGATAGGGGGGAGGGGGGAGGGGATTTCAGGAGGCGGAATGGGTTTCGGGAGGGGGGGTGGGGGTTTCGAGAGGGGGGTTTTGTAGGGGGGGAAAAGGTTCGGGAGGGGGGGAAGGTTCGGGAGGGGGAGGGGGATGGTGTTAAAGGGTTTAATTTTTTTTATATTATTTTAAAATACAGAATTTTAAATTATTTTAAAATATAGTATTTTTAATTATTTTAAAATACCTAATATTTATAATTAATAATTTTTAATTTTATTTTTTTTATCATGACGTATCCTAGCTGTATCCGTATCCTAGTTTTTTAGAATTTGTCCTGTCCTCGTATCTTGTCGTGTCCGTGCAACATAGTATGTATATATATATATTATTGAATTATGATTAATGAAGATACAAATGCATTTTATTTAGCATTTTCATGGTATTAGTCACCTTTGCTTGTTAGAGATGTCAAATGAGCCGTGCCAGCACTGCACGGCTCATTTGAGCGAGGCAGGGTCATGCTAGACATGGTAAAGCATGATTCCCATGCCAGGTAGGGCACGGGAACCAGCTGGCCCGCTTAACACGGCATGGTGGTACGGCCGAGTGCAAGGCCATACCAAACTATCCTTGTCGGAACCCATTGCATTTTCACGTAATGGGTGACTGACTTACATGACTGGTCAATTACAATCGGTCACATAAGTATGATCTGACTTACGTGGCCGGTCAATTATAATTGGTGGCGTGGGGATGATCCGACTTGCATGGTGAGATTTTTTTTTAAAAAAATAACCCCTCTTCTCAGGCGGTCACTATAATTCCCATGCTAGTGGACGAGACTTGACTCGTGACCCAGAGCTGGTCCTAAGTCCCTAGGCTGTTGGACCATGCAACTTGGTGAGGTACACAGGTTGTGCCTAGCCCAGTACAACATGAACCATGCCATGAGGCGGCATGGTCCAGGACCATGCATTTCTGGACTGTGCTGTGTCTTGGCCGCCTGGCCTGGTTGACATATCTATATTTATTTGTTGCCTAAATTTGACACTAAGTTCGTCAACTATCTTTGGTAGTTGCCATTCACCATTGAATTACATGGCCGCTTCCATCATGACTATTGTTGTCATTGATAGTATATTTTTTCTGCTATCATATCACTAGAAGTAGAATATCTCACACATCTTTTTTTTTTTTCCTGAAAAACATCACTATTGAAAACTATAGAGGTGCTTTTGGGATTTTTCTATTCAGTTATTAGAATTCATAATTTTTAGATAAAGCTCAAATGGATGTTTTAGTGTCTTGGAGATAGTTGAGATCATTGTGAGTGATGTGATAGGTAAAACCCATAGGGCCCAGATAGGGACAGGCAACTTGGCTTGTGTGACCTAAAAAAATTGGGACACGTGCAGAAAAGCAAAAAGAGCAAGCTGAAATTTAAAAGGGTAGATTTGGTTTTACCAGAGCTCAAACAAGGTCAGGCAACCTGACGTGTGTTATAACAGAAAAAGAGGGGACACTTGCAGCCTACCCTGGGCTGAGTACTCTGCACAGATAATCATTTTATTCTATTTGTGGGTTTTTTATTTTCTGGTTATGTGTAACTGTTAGGTTGTTAGGAGAATAGAGTTGCTGGTTAAACATTTACAGTGAATAAATGCATTTTTATTTTCATACTCTTTGACATCTTGTTTGTGTGTTTGATCGTTGAATTTTTGGGTGTTGAAATGTCTGTTCTAAACATGATGTGGGTTGTCGTTTTTTATTTTTGTATGTTATTAGTATAGATGATAGCACTCAATATGTTTCCCATTCTTTTTTTGTTTCTATTTGCGAACCTAGTTTAATTGTTTGTATTATAATTTTTTATTGATGATGCTGAAGTTTTTTTGGGTTGCACAATTATGTTCGCAAAATAGTGTTACGAGCATAAATGTGTAAAATGTAAGAGAAACATTCAAACACTAAGTGTAAAATGTGAGAGAAACATGTGTCTATCATTGCAGAGACACGTGTATTACGAGCATAGTAAAAACATTGACGTTACATGCGCATTATCGATAGCAATGTGCAAAAACATGCACTCTGAGTGCATGTATCAATTAATGTGTCAAATGGGTTATGCATGATTGACACGTCTCACAAGTGAGGAAGCTGAACCCATTCTGGTGGCCTATTGGGCAATCCTGGTTTTGATGTCTGGGTGGGTTTGCAATGGACCTGGATCGAGTTGGCACAAAGCATGTGTCCTGCTTGGCACAAGCTGATGCCTGAGTACTGACAAGGCTAGTTTGAGTTCTTGCTAGGTTAGCCAGGGCTTTGGCTAGCGACTAGCCTTTTCATTGAAAAGACTAGTTGGCTTGTGCAATGGGTGGGTTTATGGTCCATCCTATTGGGGTTTGCTGTGCTGACACTTTTATAAAAGAGGGTAGCCCATGATGACTCATTGGCTTGCATGCTGCCCAAGTTGTGTAAGGTTGTGCCTGGTCGGGTTGACAGATCCCTTGGTCCACATGCTGCCCGAGTCATGCTAGGTCATGGCTGGCTTGGTCGGTATAGTTCAACCCTGCTTAGCATTGGTCAGTTCTAAGTTTATCTTATGAGGAGTATCATCTTCTCACAAAGGAGATAATATTTTATATCCTTATAGAAGTTGGCCTTGTGGGTTGGGCTCTATTAAATATTTATATTGATTCAAATATTAACATTTTATTTGATACAATATTGTTAGTATACTTTAATATTTATATGAGAATTATAGGAAAAATTAATTATTTGACTATAATTAGGATATTTATAAAATATATATAATTTAAATAATTAGTTATTGTAAGATTTTCCTTAGTAAATTTATATTGATACAACTTTTTTTGCATATTGAGTTAACTGAAAAAGTTTTAAAGATCTTAGATATCTTTTAGTATCATGAATATTTGTAGTTAGTAGATATTTTAATTTGATTTGGACATCAAAAAACTTAAGAAATTTATTTGAGGAGATCTATGCTATGATTTTATATTTTTTATTAGAGATATTTTTATATTATTAAAAAGTAAGACATAATTATTTTGAGTTATAGTTCAAAAAATATAGTTCATAATGATAACAATAATTATTTATGAGATAATTTAGATACAATGTCTGCTTCGTGAAAACTTGGTATGAATACTTTTATCTAACTATCCTTCACTATCAAAGTGAGAATGAATCATATAACTTACATTCTAGTATTTTATGAGTGAATAAAATATATATTTATATATTAATTATTTTTTTAGAAGTAATATTCAGTATAAATACACGACCATGACATACATTTCAAGCAGTTGAATAATTAGTGAATTTTTATTCTTATTTATATTAAAGTAATATTCAGTATAAATAAGGATAAATTGAGATCTTGAAGAGATCCCAGCTTATCTTTATTTATTCCGAGTTTGATGTTATGAATTTGTATGTATTAATTTGATAGAGGATATTATTGTTTTCTTATTATTTAATTTTTTATAATATTTTTGATTGAAACACCTAATTTGTCAGTTGCTCTAATTATTTTTATATATTATATAAGAAAATATGATATATGTTTTTTACATAAATATTATTGTATTATTTTAATTTATATATATATATTAAATTTAATAATGTAAAAAGATTCCAAAACTTAAGAAGCTCATTTATGTAAATTAGTTTTTTAGGTGTCTGTGTGATATATGGATGTGAGTTAAAATAGTCTCAAAATTTTTAATTTGTGTCCATTATCATAGAGATGTTCATTGGATAGGGCAGCTTGAGCTCGACTCAAGGCACGACTTGAATAAGCCATTTCCAAACACGACACAACATGGCCGGGAGCTGTGCCCATCTTGCACAAAGGTTGGTTCTCGTCACTATCTATGCCTTGATGGATCGGGCAGAATGGCCTACATGCCGACAAATGACATGGTGTGGGCATTTTGGCATGTCTGCCACTGCGTGTACAAAGCACATGCCTTTCCTTGCTTTGTTTTTTAAAAAATTAGCATGTAATTCCCACATGCTTGTTTTAATAATTCAATATCAAATGAGGTATGTGATGTGCTTATGTCTCATTTATAAAAATGCTGTTTCCAAGCAATGGTTGGCTGTCGACATGTTAGTTGGTCAGGTCTGCACGACAACAATGCACATTGTTGTCCTATCGATAGATAAAGATAATAAAGAAATAAAAAAAAATGAAAAATAACAAAGTTAAATGATATTCATGACATATGTTGAATTTTTTTCAATGGATGTTGGATTTCTGCCTACTTAAAATAAAAAAAAATTAAAATAAAAATATATTTTAATTATAAAAATTCAAACTTCACGTTTAATAAAAATTAAATTGTAATTTTCTCTTTTTTTCTTAGATCTTTTCTTTCTCAAATATTTTAAGTTTTTGATTATATATTTTTTAAATATATATTATAATATATTATAAAATATAGTCATGTAATTATAAATTAATATTGATGGGTGAACATTATGGACGTGAAGTGTACTTTCATTTTCCAAGTAAAAACCCCATAGAAAGGTGCCCATGTTTTTGGGTCTAAATTTTTGTAAAGTGCTCATATTTTTGGGTCTAAATTTTTGTAAAGTGCCCATGTTTTTGGGTCTAAATTTTTGTAAAGTACTCATGTTTTTGATTTAAATAATAAAAACACCATGGAAAGGTTTAATATTAGATTACCTCTCAGTCATGTGTTGATCTTGGCTCTGACACTTAAAAAATTTAAGAATAAATAAATATTTATAGTATGAATTTATTTTAAAATTATAAAGAATAAAAATTTCAGGAGCATCCAAGAGGATTTGACATATTGTATTTATTATAAAAGAATATATTTGTAAGACTATTAGTGAGATTTAACATCTTTTGGAGATGTACCAAAAAACGCACTAAAAATTTAACATATTAGTTTCTTTGTAAACTTAACTTAGGGGAGATATCTTTGAATTTGAATGTACTTTACTTTCACTAATCTCATTTATTTCTCGTCATTAATTTGTAATGAAAGACATAACTAAGTTCTTTACTAGTAGGGACGTCTACTTTAATTTGAATATACTTAGATTGACATATAGTATGTCATTAATTTATATTAAAAAAAAAAATACTTCAGCTCATATTTCATAAGATTTCTAGGATAAATAGTAGGAATGATATAATAAAAAATTATAAATTAAAATAATAATTAGTCATTAATGAACGTAGAACAAAAAATGAAGAGATCTTTATCATGTTTAATATTTAGATTATTTAATATGATAAGATATTTACATTTTTAATGATTTATTTTATTGATTCTAATTAGAAATTAAATAAAAAAAATATTAGAATTTTGTGAGATTCTTTTTTCTCATGATTATCTTATTGTATATGAGTGTATGTCGATGGTCTTTAGGAAATATACTATACAAAATACAATATTTAATATAATATTTGATATTGCCTCATAATTATGTTGTAATACTGCTAGGACTGTTCAATTTCAAACCCAATGACTAAGTGGGTGCCATATGAAATATTAAAAAAAATATCATTTCTGCCGTGTCACATGCAATCATATGTGTGATAATATGCCATTTAACTTATATCACCTGACATGTTGCAAGGTGCAATGGCTCAGTAACTCTTGTGTGTGTGTTTTTGTTTTATAAACAAATCTTTTTTTTTTTAATTTATTTAAATGGGTCAGTTCAGTGTCAATCCCAGCTTGACTCAATTTCAGTTTTAATAGCCAAAATATGGTTGCGTGAGATGTACACCCCTTATTTGGGAATTTTAATTTTTTGGCTTTTAACCTGCATGAGCTGATTGGTAACTAAGTCGGTTTTGGCTTGCTCTCGTCATCTTGCTGGACTATGTCCTGCAAAATGAAATTTGGCGCGCATGCCTAATATCCAGGTCCAACATGACATAAGGTTTGCCTTTTGCCGACACTCATAGCTGTCAGACATGACTTTTGGAGTATCATGTCTACATGACATGAGATATACTTGGGTTGTGATGCAAGCCTTTTCTTTTAATATGTTTTTTTTTTGTACAAGAATTACTTTATAATTTATTTTTGGTAGTTTCCATATTAAGTAACTTAGTCGTGATATTATTATTTTTTCTTGCTCTGACTATGCGCTTGGCTTGAATATATATCATTAAATAAAACTAAAATTTTTGAGCCAATTATTAAATGAGTGATTTTTATTTTGAGACATGTTAGTTCATAATGGATATATGATATATGTTTATAGCTCTGTTATTTGGATATATGATATATGTTTATTGCTCTGTTATTTGGATATATGATAGAATAATATTCTCATCATAAATTTTTTTCTTGAAGAAATAATATTTCATCTTTATGTATTTTATCCAAGTATGAAATAATAGATTAGAAATTATATATATTATTATCTAATTGTTATTGTAAAAGGGTAGTCAGAGAAGGGAGTATATATTTGATCTCATCGTGCATATATTACAACCAAAGTATTACTTTGATTTTTATTTTTGTACTATATATTGATATAATTATATGTCTTTTATTTTTCAGAAAATAAAATTATTTATAAGAATAGTATAAGTAAATTCTATCTCGGTGTATGTTGATATTCAACTCAAACTTGAATACTCAGTCAGCTGCAAGTGCTTATTATTCACAAAGAGATTTTAAGTTATAGAGTTTTTTTCATATATCTTAGTATGTGAATCGATGCGTCAAGTTGAGCATGTTGAGGAAAATCTGACAAATGACTAACTATATCGACTATACATGTTACATATAGTATAATCATAGTCGGATAATATTTTTTGTAATTCTTAAGTAATAGAGTTAATTGAAATAGTCATATTAGAGGTGAAATCAGTACCTAAATAAAATATCAAAAAGATTAATCTCTACAAGAGTATCAGATGCATATCTTTTATGTGAGAAGATAATACTTTGTATAAAATAAAATAATTTTATGTCATGAAAGTATTTGAATCAATCATGATTTTTTGTCTGAAAATGTGCTTGAAGATACTTTTTGAGTTGTGAGATTTATAATTCATCAACTCCCATAATTAAAAATATCATCAATGTAGATAATCAATAAAAACATTTTGCTAACATGGTTATTCTAGGAAAAATTTAAAAAAAAATCAGAAACAAACATGTGTAACCAAAATGTGATGTTTGCTTGTGAAAATTTTGAAGACTATGTTGATAACTATTTTAGACCATAAAATAAATGTATTTTATAATTTGTAAATTATATTTGACTGTGCTATTTGAGACCCAATTAGTTGCTATATATACATATACTTCTCAAGGTTACTATGAGAAAATACATTCTTCTCATTTAGTTGGTGTATTCTCTAATTGTGAGATACTATAATATTAATAAGAATTAGTACTGAGATTATATTGTTCACCAGAGAGAGTATCCTGGTTGTTCACACTAAAAGGCTGAATTGATTTTCTAGCTAAGTCTCACCTTTACTAAATTTTTCCATCTAGAATAATCTTCACAATAAACACATTCCTATAGCCAAAAAAATATTTTTTTGAAGGTCATGATATTATTTTAGGAGATGCAATTTAATCAAGTTTTAGTGTACTTTATTCAAAATATTTATCGAGATGTATATATTGAGTATCCCATCTATCTAAAATAACTACGACCAAGAAATATTTGATATATATTCTAATATAATTGATAAATAAATTTAATATTTTTGTTTTTTATTATATTAATTTTGTATTATTTTAATGAAATTTGTGAAAAATAGAAAAAATATATGGTATATTGTATAAGAGATTTATTTATGTATATATTGAGTATTAATCAATAAAAGTAATTAAATACATAAAGACCTCCTTGATTACATCTTTAAATAGTTATAATATATTTGAGAGTATCAGATTGAATGTTTCCATACTCAAACATGATGTGTAAGATATGAAGCTCTTGTGAGTTTTCTTAATTGATACGCCTCACACTATGGGTTCAACATATTTTTTAGACTAGATTATAATATTTATAACTTGGTCAATGATAAGTGATTAAACTGAGAATATATAATTAAAAAGTTTAATACTTTAAAATATTTAGAAAGATATCTTATCATCTTCGAGAAACATAAAATTTATTCTGCTTAATTTTAAATGTAGTCTTTTTTAGAGTCTCCTAATTCTACAATTAAGTTTTAATAAAAATAAAGACAAAGTAAGAGTTATATTATTTAGAAAAAAAAAATTATAAAGATTAAACTAATTGGATAATCAAAAATAAGTATAACACTAGAAAGTAACAAAGTTCCAAATTAGGACTATAATATCAAATGACTTTTGAATATATGTTATTAGTTACAATAAAATTTGTAGAATAAGAAAATTTATAGTGATCAATGTATGATTGCAAGTAACATGATTCTAAGTTCCTGTGTCAATAATCTGATAGTTTGAATAAGAGTATGCTAAAATAATTAATAATATCTAAAAGAATATTATAATCTACTATTATCTTAGAATTAAAGATTTGTATACTTTTTTCTAGGTAGTATCATAATAGATAAATTCTGTGAAGGCCTCTAAATAACTATGTTAGTTTATCTTTTTTAATATTATGTTAATTTCTTGATTATTTATTTACAAATAATATTTAATAGTTATCTCTAATATGCCTTATTCTGTAGTGTATATCTTGAATTGAGATTATTATTTTTTTCTGTTGAGATAATCTATTTTCATATCGTGTTATAAATTTCTCCAAAACATAAAACTACCCCAAATTGTGATTTTTCATAAACCCTAATCTATGGCAAACCAATTTAGGATTTACTTTCAATTTTTTTATTAATATGCTAATGCCCTAGTTAGGCGTTTTGCCTATAAACCATAATTTCTCTCAAACCAGACCCAAAAAAGCATCTCCATCACCGCATGTCCATTGCATAATACTGTGCTTTTGGCATGCCAACTACCATGAGTCTGTTATGACCATTGCCGCATGTCTGCCTCTGCTGCACCTATTCTGATCCACTTTTGTTGAAGGTCTGATGTCTGAAATGTTTGAACATTTTTTATGTTCGGTGAACTGCTTCTGCCCCATGTGTTCTATTGTAGATTGTGGGTGTGTGACAACAAGGTTTGGTGCCCAGTAAACGTGCCTTTCTTTTAGGGTTCTTATCCCTTCCCCAAACACAGCATAAGTTTAATTTTTTCCTTAGCTATCACTTTGATACGGTACAATTAAAGATAATTAATGATAATAATATAATAATTTTTAATATCTAAAATAACATATAAGCCACGTTTATATAATTGTTGAAAATGATTGGGATAATCTACATATTATGTATTTTTATCAAAAACATAAACAAAATGCAAATAACAAAGTTGTAAACACAAAGTTATAAATAAAAATTTAATAAAAGTTCAGTTTGATAGTGATATTAAAATATTTAGAAGTGATAATATTTTAGAATATATTTTTAATTAGTTTTTTTTTTAATTTAAGTATATGAGATAATTTTTTCGATCTATGCTAGTGCATTTTGACATTTATAGCATCGAGTTTTTGTGAGTGTTTTTAATTATTTTTATGTTGTGAATATATTGAAATGAGTTTTAAAAATAATTATTTTACTGAATAAAGTTTTTTATGGATTTGTATGAATAATAGTATAATCATATTTAGTCTGGGTATAAATGATTAACTTAGTAAAAAATTAAAATGAAGGACAAAAGAATAAGGAATAAGTAATAATATTTTTAATGTCATGATATTTTATACTAGTTCGTGTATGTTGAAAAGACATAATAATCTTTCTTGGCAGAGACACTACAAATGAATTACGACATCAAATGCACGCTGCAATTATGCCACCCCATGGTCATATTATTTTATTGTGAAAAATATTTCTTGTGGATTCAATATTTTCTTAATTATGCAATATGTAATAAATAAAAAATTACATGGAATCACGAAGCTAGAGCAGTGGGGTGGGAGGTTTAAATGCATGATTTTAATTTTTTAATATGTAATATATAAATATGTAATATATAAGTATACTTATTTTTTAAGGATAATATTATATATTTTTTAATCTTATTATGTCGTGTCATAATCATATTTGTATTCTAGTTTTTTAAAATTTTATGTTTTCTCGTATCTTGTTGTGTCGTTTTTTGGGTTTGTATTCTTGTTTGTGCTTTTTAGTAGTTGATAATCATCTTACCAAGGTGGAAAAAGGAAAATTCATATCATCCAACCTTTCATCTAATAATGAAGGATAATATTATAATAATATCAAAGAAAAATTCAGCATAAATTTTAAAATAAATTAATTTTAGAGTTTAAGTATCTATTTAAGATCCAAGATAATCATCTTATTTGCTAAGGGACAAAAGGAAATCTATATCATTTTATCTTGTCTTATAATCAAATATAATAATCATAATGTTAAAAAAATCATAATACATATTAAAGTATACAAATCTTACAGTATAAGTATCTATCTAAGATCTAAGTTTATATTCTCAATTCTAGTAGTAGTTAATTTACTATTAGTTAGTTAAAATGTTCATATAATTATTATGAGATTGATATTTGAATTTATGTCTATTGTATTACTTATATGATTCACATATTTGTAAATTTTTATTGGATATATACAATTGCCCAATGAATATTTGTTGTTGTGCTACCAACAATAAATTTTGATACTGTAATAAAATCACAACGCTCATATGTATAATGAGTTAACTAAAATATAAAATTAATATTTGGTTAAGATGATAATGATATTTTTTTATATAATAATATTTTTAGATATTTTTGAAGAGATAATATTAATTGCTAACTTAATAATTGATTGTAATTTTCAATTTTTTCTTGTCATATTTCATATCAATTATTTTAATAATGTGTGAAATTTTTTAATTTATTTTGTTTAAGATGTTTGTGTATACTTATTTTGTTTAGGATCTCTCTCTTCAGGTAGAGATACGATAACTACTTGTATAATTAAATTAAATATGTATTTTTCGAATTCTTTAGTACTTAAGAGTTGTATGTGCTACTTATAAGAGGTCATGAGGATTATTATTAGTATGGATGTGATGTTCTTTGAGGATAAGTTCTTCAAGGTTTTGATCCAAAAGAACTCTTGAGGAGTGTAGTGAATGTAGAGGTGTCTAGCCTGGTTTATTATGCCATTAGGCCAAGCAAATGGGTCGTGCCTAGCCCTGCATGAGGCAAGGTTCATACTGGCCCAACACGTCAAGAATCATATTTAGTCTGGGTATAAATGATTAACTTAGTAAAAAATTAAAATGAAGGACAAAAGAATAAGGAATAAGTAATAATATTTTTAATGTCATGATATTTTATACTAGTTCGTGTATGTTGAAAAGACATAATAATCTTTCTTGGCAGAGACACTACAAATGAATTACGACATCAAATGCACGCTGCAATTATGCCACCCCATGGTCATATTATTTTATTGTGAAAAATATTTCTTGTGGATTCAATATTTTCTTAATTATGCAATATGTAATAAATAAAAAATTACATGGAATCACGAAGCTAGAGCAGTGGGGTGGGAGGTTTAAATGCATGATTTTAATTTTTTAATATGTAATATATAAATATGTAATATATAAGTATACTTATTTTTTAAGGATAATATTATATATTTTTTAATTTTATTATGTCGTGTCATATATTACTACTATAATATATATTTAGACAATAAAGTAGTAATCATATATTTTCACGGAGACCTTGAGAGAACCTCAACTTATTTTTATCTTCTTTAGCACTCTCAATTAACTTTGATGTTGACTGAGAGTGTTGTTTTTTTATTATTTATTTATTATTTTTATATTTTTTATGGGATTACCTAATTTATGATTTGTTTCAATAAATCTATTCTTATATAAAGGTATCTGATATTTATTTTTGCTTATGTGTGTTAAATTTAATAAATATGTTTATTTTTCATTTTAATTTTAGAAAGCTATAAAAATTAATTTTTTTTTTTTAATTTCAGAAAGATATATGGGTGAAACTTCAATTTGCTGATTGAGACAGTCTTTATTTTGAATGTTTGGATTATTGATTTTGGAATTAATAATTATCACATGTACTGATTTTTTTATTTATTTTCAGTTTTGTTTCGGTCATGTGCTTTTATCATTTTTCTACAGCTATCAGAGAATTTTTAAAAATCAAGAGGTTCTTCAATGATTTTATTTTTCCTAAATCATCAGGAAAAGAAATTATCATTGCTTAATTATTATAAAACCACTTATAAATTTTTGTTGTGAGATATTTTTGTAGTGCTAGGATTTCTAAGCCTCATCTTCTACGTAGTGTTTGTATAAACTGCTATAAGTGTCCCCAACAGGTAATAATGATTGTTGTGAGTAATTGTGTAATTTTAGTTAACCATGTTTTAATATTATGTAAAGTAATTAACAATATTATATATTTTTTATTTATTTAACAAATCTTGATAAAGAAACTTCTGTAGAAAATGTAATTGCACATAAATGTCTACATTATTAATTTTTGTACTGGCACCATTTTTTATCATATTGCTATGTTTTTTATCTGAATTTCGTTGTTTTTTTCCCAGGCTGATTCAAAAACCAATAAATTTAGAGATACAGTACTAAAAAAAGGTGGCCTATGGAGAGATATATATGGGATCGATGAAAAAAAGGTTGCAAGCATGGTGAGGGAAGATAAAGTTGACATATTGGTGGAACTTACAGGACATACTGCCAACAATAAGTTGGGAATGATGGCATGTCACCCAGCACCAGTTCAGGTTTGGTTAGTTAAATCCTTTGTATTCTTGGTGGTTTCTGGATTTTTCTATTCTAGCTATGGATATGTAGGCCAATTTGATGATTTTATGTACATTGTCTATAATTGTAATAGAGGTGTCCAACGGGCTGTGCCATGCCATCACTGCCCATTTGAGCGAGGCACAGCCATGCAAACATGCCGTGCAAACATGCCGTGCCAGACACATCATGGCATGGCACGGAAACCAGCTCGCTGGCCCAGCATGGCACGGAAACCAGCTCGCTGGCCCAGCATGGCATGGTGGCACGGCTGAGTGCAGGGCTGTGCCGGACCATGCCAGACCATCCCTGTCAGAACCTGTCACATGAAAATACAACGGATGGCTGGCTTATGTGGCCGGCCATTTGCAATCGGCCACATAATCAATATCTGGCTTATGTGTCCAGATTTTTAAAAAAAAAATATGGCAGTCACCTGATGGGATTAGAGGTGTAAATCGGGCTGGGTGGTCCGGGCTAGAGGTGTCAAACTGGCAGTGCCAGCCTGGCACAGCCCATCTCATTTTTTGGTGTCCAAATTGGGCTACCGTGCAGTGACAATAATCGTGCCATGCTTGGCACTGCACGGCTTCATCACAGTCGGCCCCGCATGACCTTTTGATCCGGTTGTCTAGTATATTAGGCCGGGTCATGCCAAGACAGGCCTAATCTGGCCTATTCGGGCCAAGTTTGGGGTGCGGTTTGGCCGTTTGGGCTGGGCTTGGGTCTGATTTGTGCTGTTTAGAAAATTTTTATTTTAGAATTCAAAATTATTAAAAAATTAAAATTATAATTATTTAATACTTAAATAATTTATAGTTAAATTAAAATAAATAACTAATTATCTAAATTATAATTTATTAAATAAAATAAAATATTTAGTATAAACAATTAAAATTTTAAAACTAATAGTGTCTAAATTTATAAAACTAAAATATTAATACAAATCAATACAAATTATAAAAAATATAAGTGTCTAATTTAAGCATCAAAATAAAATGACAAAAAAAAATAAATAAAGATAATATCAATTCAGAAATGATAAAATAAAAATGAAAAATATTGTCAGCATATGATCAATGATGATATCATTATCAGTGTATCAATAGCAGTAGGTCATAGGCAGTAAAATAGGTTTAGATGTTCACTTCAATCATCAATGTGTTAATCTCATTCTCATATTAGTTATGAATCATCATCAATATCTCATAAATTATCATGTACAATCAATTTCTTCATTTTTGCTACAGTCTCAGTATGATCATGTATATCCAAGTTTGAATTCCTCCTAATCCTTCATGCATTCTAATACCTCAATAATATTTAGTTATAATCTGGATTTTCTATCTGAAATCATATTTATTACAACAGAAAAAATAAGTCTTCGATGTTATGCTGACATCAGAGGAGTCTTTAGATCTCATGTTATCTTAGATAGCATGGGATAAGTAGACTCATGATTTTTATCATTGTAAAATATTAAAATTGTTATTATCAGAATATGATAGGATTGAGCATTAATTTATATCTATGTACTGAGACAGTTCACTCCTATTCTATAGTCCACCTGTCATTTCTCTCTCACTATCTGAATGGAAAAGTCATCATCTCTGAATATAGTATTTATGTTCGTACTCGGAGCCTCATTATTATTACCATCATACCCGGTATCGTAGTATGTAAAGAGCTCAATCAACTTCTCATGAATGAATCCATCAGATTGGTTTTTCTGGTTTATGTACGAGGTTGTGTTTGTCAAAATATTTTTTATTTCTTTTATCTTAATCCTATGGTCTATGCAGGCAGTCAGACAATAAAAAGATGGAACTGTGGGCCAATATTTTAAGTACTTAGTTTTCATTTATACAACTATATTGCTAAGTATCGGGTCATATCTAAACTTTATAAACATGCTACTAATGTTACATATACACTTGCGTGTAATATAAGTGGTGGAAGTATAAACGGACAAACACATGTTTATCGTGTTATAAATATTCTTAAAGAATTTTATAAATAAAATTCTTGTAGTCTAGTTATTATTGTCAATAATAAGTTCAATATTCTTATTATTGATGTAGTCGAATATTATGTTTTCGTATTCAACACATGAATCTAACATAAAGTATGTTTAATTTCAATAGTATCTTATATCCGATTGAAATTTTTTCTTATTTAGATCCACAGAAAAATAGATATTATTGAACTCTTATTATCTGTGTGACGTACGAAAAAATTTTAGTGAATTACGTATGTTTTTTAAAGTGGAGAAAATAATCTTCATTCACGCTTGTACTAAGGTTAATGATGTGACATATGTTTCTAACGTGAAAAATTATCTTAATGATTCATCTTTTATAGTATTAATAAATATGTTAATCGCTATTTTATTGTTAGATGCATTATTGAATGTGATATTATATATTTTATTTTGAATTTTATTTTCTCTAAAGAATTTTATCTTACACTCATAAATGATCGGGCCAACATGAGAATAAAGAATTTCTGAGAATTCTAATATTTTTTTATTTAGTATCTATTTTAGAATCTACATAGTAGGCGGTGAGACATGTATAAGACATATTATCATGGATAGTCTGGATATCAGACGTCACAGACAATAATCCACTATAATGTCTAATTTATTAATTATTAATTCTTTTTTTAAGTTATAGTATTTAGTATGTCGTTGCTAAATATTGATTTGAGAATCCTAAGATATGCAAACTAAAAATAAGTCTGCATAATACTCACTATTCTTGGATTTTTTGAAATCTTAATTTGAAGATTCATCGTGGTGATCAGTTTGATCATGTCATCCCTCTCAAATTTATTGTGGTATATAAAGGGGATCAACATTGAGGTTGAATTGGATTCAGCCTCAAAGAACTAATTACCGAGTTGGGTTTGTCTAGGATTTAATTCACAATATTTTTTGCTACATAAATTAGTATTAGATGTGTCAACCGGGCCGGGCCGGTCAGGACCGGCACAAGGCACGGCACAATTTGGCAGTGCCCGGGACGGGTCGACATGATTCAGCCGTGTCCGTGCCATGTCGGTCCACAGCACCAACTGTGCCGTGTCGAGGCCAATCGGGACTCGTGCTGTCCCTGGCTTGGCACGGTATCGTGGCTCATTGGCATGGTACCTCTGCATGGAACCTCGGCACTAGTCGAGTTACCCCAATTTTTTAAAAAAATTAGGGTTTCGGCATTGCGGTGGCGCGACGACGTGTGCCGAAACCCTAATTTTTTTAAAATTAGGGGTTCGGCTATGCGGCGGTTCAAAGGCAGCTCGTCGAAACTTTAATTTTTTTTAAGTTAGGGGTTCAAAGCATGGCGGCGCGACAGCGCGTGCCGAAATTCTAATTTTTTTTAATTATTGTTTCGGCCCGACCGGGCCGAACCCGGCGAATTCATGCCGCAGGCTCGTGTTGAGCTGACCTTTACAGAACCATATCATGCCTGGCCTGGCACGAAAACACAGTCGGGCCGGCTAAAAATGTGTCAGACCAGCCCGTCAGGTCCTGTTTCACACATCTATCTGGCATGCCTTTTAAGGTGCACAATCACATGTAAAATCTTATAATTTAAATTTTTTTTATAATATTTGTATTGTGCTAATTTTTATTCGGTATAGTATATCTTATATTTTTTTTGGTGTATTATATTAAAGTGAGTTAAAGTATTGATGTTCTTTTAGTTTTTCTTTTTTAGATATTTGGGTCGAGATAATTAGAGAAATTAAAGTTTTAGCAGCCTCAAATCTTTTCGTAGGATTTTCATTATCTATATTATAATTAATTTCATTATTATATTTAAAATTAGTATTTGTCATTTTTATTTTATATTTGTTTTTTAAATTATATTGTATTTTATATTTTTAAATTAATATATTAATAAAAATTAATTAAACTAAAATTTAATTCTAGAAGTTTAAACTTTAAACTAACATTAACTAAAATTTAAAAATAAAACTTAACTAAAAAAAATACTCGTAAATCATAATGCATAAAATAACTTTATCTTTTTGATGTCAATATCTCACATGCACCATAATTCACACTTGATTCTCGAAAGCTAATAGCAGATAGCAAGAAAAAAAGTGTCAATAGGTGATGTAGAGAGAGAAAATATGAGAGAGAGAGAGAGAAAACATTGTTAAAAACATAAAATTAATGAATGAGTCGGCGGGTCATGGTTTGAATCTTACCAAAATTGCATGCCTTCGGTTCATGGTTTGAATCTTACCAAAATTGCATGCCTTCGGTTCATGGTAATGGGTCGTGCTTTGCATGGCATGAGGCCCAGTAGATCTAGGCATGGCACGTAGTGCACCCATGTGAGCTCGCTCTGCATAGGCACGATTCTAGAACGTACTGTTCCGTGCCAACAAGACTAAGTAATGCCTTGTCTTAGGATGGGCCTAGGTTGCCCTAGAGGTGTCATTCGGGCTGGGTCGAGCCGGCATGATTTGGTCGTGCCTAGCCTAGCTTGGCATGGCATGACATGACATGGGAATTTTCTATGCCCATGCCCATGCTATGCTTGTCCATGGCACTGAATCGTGCGGTGTCGTGCTGAGGCCAACCGGGCCTCGTGTCGTGCTTGGCCTGGCACGGTACCTCGGCACGTCTCGAGAAGTCACCCAGTGGCAGAAGTTGAGTTCGATGGTTTTAGAAACTACTCGGGCCTAAGTTCGATTCCACCCTTCACCCGCCTGGCCAGCCTGCCCCCAATCTTCAACGGTTCGAAATTAAAAAAAAAAAAGATAAATTTTTGAATTTTAGCTGTTGGATTTCGCCTCCAATGGCTATGGGGAAAAATCCAATGGCTCACATGATTTTGCTCCAAAAAAATTAATAAAAAAATATAAAAAAATACTTTTTTAAAAAAAAATCATAATTATATTTTATAAAAGCCCATATTTCTCTATAATTTTTATGTTTTTCAAAAATATTAATTCTCACTCCCTCATCTCTCTTCTAATATTTTCTCTCTCGGGATTTCGGCTTAGCTTTTCAGGACTCACAACTCAGGCTTGGCTTTGATAGTTGGAATCTTGTTGTGGTGCACATGCTTTACCTTTACACTATTTTGCGGGTATTTTTAATTTTTTTAATTAAATTATAACTCTTAACTTAATATAATAATTAATATTTAAAAATAATTAGTTTTGTACTCTCTCAACTCTTTAATTTATTCTCTTATCTTAAAAAAATCAAAAAAAAAACTAATACGAATGAAAATAATTTAAATTTATAAAATAAAAATTTTACACAAATATCTGAGGCTGATGAAATTTTTTTTTCTCCGGTCGTCTCAATCCAAATATCAAAAAAATAAAAAATTATGACTTATATAGTTTGGGCTCATTTTAATATAATAAACAAAAAAATATTAATGTTGAGAAAGAAAAAACGATACTATGTAAATATAGTAAGAAAATTTTTACTTATAACAGTGTGTTGGGGAAGGCACCTTAATAGGCATGCTAAAATATGCACCAAAAAAGATGATGGATTAAATCTTGGGTAAACCCAACATAGTAGTTAGTGGTGTCAACCGGGCTGGCCCGGCCCGACACGAGGCACGGCATGATTCGGCCGTGCCTGGACCGGCCCGGCATGGGAATTTCTCGTGCCCATGCCTGTCCACGGCACCAACTGTGTCGTGCTATGTCGAGGCCAACTGAGCCTCATGCTATGCTTGGCCCGGCACAATACTACGGCCCGTTAACACGGTACCCCAATACAATTCGAGAAACTAACTCAACGGCAGAAGCTGAGCCCGACGGGCAAGATTCACCGAGCCCCGAAGTGAAGAAAAATCACCGTGGCATTCAGTCGAAACCCTACTATTTTTTAAATTAGGGATTCGGCAGTGCGGCGGGGCGACGACGCGTGCCATAACTCTAATTTTAAAAAAATTAGGGGTGTGGCAGAGCGACGGTGGATGCCAAAACCCTAATTTTTTAAAATTAGGGGTTCAGCCCGACCGAGCCGAACTTGGTGAATTCGTTCCGTGGGCCCATGCTGGGATGACTTCCACAGAACTGTGATGGGTTAGTCATGGCACGGTACAGTAATCGTGCCTGGCCCGTCACAAAAGTAGCTCGGGCCGGCTAAAAATGGGTCGGGCCGGCCCAGTACATTCCATTTGACATCTCTACAGACACATCGGCACGATCCACAGACGTGGTGACTAGTGAGCCATGACTGGTCATGAGTCATGAATTTTTGCCCATTTATAATTATAAAAAGTAAAAAAATATAATTGTTAATATTATAATTTTTTATAAATAGAAAATATATTCTCATTTATCTCTCACTCTCTCCTATTCTCTCTCTCTCATCTCTTCTTTTGAGTTTTGTGTTGTCATTTTATTTATTGCTCAATTTTATTATTTTTTATTGATATTAACCTAATAAGTTTTAAAAAAAGAGATGAGGTTGAAATAAAGGTGTCAAACGGGCAGGGTCGGGCCGACTCAATTTTTTGAGCACGGGCGTGCTTTCGTGCCGGGCCGGCCCATTTTTTTGAGCACGGGTGTGCTTTCGTGCCGGGCCAGGCCGGCACGGTTACTGTACCGTGCCGTGCCGGGCCCGCATGGGCATGGCCTGCCTGTATGGACCTAACCAGGCCATACTGGCCAGGTAAAAAAATTTTTTTTTATACTTTATTGTTTTAATTTTTATTTTAATTATATAAATTATTAAATTGTATATAAAATTATAGATAATGTATAATATTATATATTTATAATATGAAAATTGTTAAAATTTATTAAAATTATAAAGTTAATTTTTTTTATAATGTAATATAAAATTAGTTAAAAATTTATCAGAATTATATAAGAGTTATAAATTTTTT
This sequence comes from Sapria himalayana, assembly GCA_029783825.1. NCBI lineage: Eukaryota > Viridiplantae > Streptophyta > Magnoliopsida > Malpighiales > Rafflesiaceae > Sapria > Sapria himalayana. The sequence continues at coordinate 488,303 of JAREIK010003680.1, forward strand.
AATGAAAAATTAAAAAAAAAATAAATAAATCAATAAACTATGTTAAAAAAAATTAAAAATCAAAAAAAAACATAATCAAATCAAATAAAAAATGACTAATCAGCCATTAAATACCGAAGGTCCGAACCAAACAAATTAAAGTTTCAACGTAACGTATAAATAAAGCATACAATCAATGAAAAATAAAACATCAAAATCAAAAAATAGTAAATCATCATCAATCGTCAATCGGCATATAATGAGCATCATCAGCCGCAACATCAAGATCAGTATTATATGGATCATCATCAACAGCAATCAACTCCTCCGCTATCGCAGTGGATGCTGCTGTAGTCTCTGTCCCTGTCTCAGCTCCAGCATGATTATGGGTGTTAAATCTCAAATCCTTCAAACAAGTCAAGACCTCAACAATATCTGGACGTAATCTCGATCTCATATCCGAAATCACGTTCACTGCAACAGAAAAAACAGACTCCGATGCTACGCTCGACACCGGAGGAGCCAGTAGATCCCGTGCCATCCTAGATAGCACGGGAAAGGTGGACTCATATGATTTCCACCACTGTAATATATCAAGATTCTTAGTATCAGAATGTGATAGGATTGAACAGTAATCAGTATCTAAGTACCGAGAAAGCTCGCTCCTATGTGATGGTTCACCCATACGTTTCTCCCTCGCTAATTAAATAAAAAAATCATCTCCGAATAATGTATCTATGTCTGTAATCACAGTCTCACTACTACCATCATCATACCTAGTATCGTAGTATGTGAACAGGTCAGTCAACTTCTAGTGAATGAACTCTTCAGGTGGCTCTTCCAGGTTCATGCACGATGAAATGTAAGTCAAAGTGTTTTCTACACCTTCCACCTTAATCCTAGGGTTCATGCATACGGCGAGGCAATAAAGAGATGGAACGGTGGATCAGTACTTTAAGTATTTGGTTTTTATCTCTGCAATCATATGGATAAGTGTCGGGTCAGCTTGATACTTCCTAAACATATTACTAATATTGTACATGCACCGGAGTGCAATACAAATCGTGAGCGTATAACCCGACGAACACATGTTCGTCATGTTATAAAAAATCTTCAGAAATTTCATAAATAAAATTTCTGAAGCCCAGTCAGTGTCGTAAATAATAAGTTCCTCATTCTTATTATTGACGTAGTCGGATATCACATATTCATATTCAACACATGATTCCAATATCAGGTACGTGTAATTCCAACGATGTCTCACATCTGATTGAAATTTCTTCTTCTTAAGATTCGCAGACAAACAGAGACTACCAAATTCTTGTTGTCTGCGAGGAGTATGAATATATTTTAGTGTATTACGTATATTATCCAATGCGGGAGAACACACATTCATATCTATTTGAACAATCAGGTTAATCACGTGACACATGTATCTGACATAAAAAATCTCTCATAATGGTGTGTCCCTAATATTCCTAACAAACATGTTAATTCCTACTCCATTATTAGATGCGTTATTGAATGTGACACTAAAAAATTTATTTTGAATTTTATATTCCCTAAAGATTTTCATCATACACTCAAAAATGGTCGGGTCATCATGAGGATGAAGAATCTCCGAGAATTCTAAAATTTTTATTCATAGTCCAGTTAGAATCTACATAGTGACTGGTGAGACATGCATAAGATGATTCATCGTAACTTGTCCAGATATCGGACGTCACGGATACCACTTCACTATATGCAATAAATTCATTAATTATTTTTTGTTTTTCTAACTTATATATTTTTAGTATGTCATTTTTAGATGTGGACCTGGGAATCCTACGATAAGCAGGTTGAAAATATGTCTGCATGTTGCGCACTACCCTTGGATCTTCCAAAAATCTAATCGGAAGATCCATGAATGTGATAAATCTGGTCATGCCGTCCCTACCCAACTCGCTGGAGTATATGAAGGGAGTAAATTTTGAGACTGAACTCGATCCAGCATCAAAAAATGCAGTGCCAAGTTGGGTTTGCCTAGGATCTAATGGATCATATATTTTGGTGCATAATTCGGTATGCCTCTTAAGGTGCACAGTCTCAAACGAACTCTTACATGTTAAAAGTTTCATATAATATTCGTACTATGTCATTTTTTCTTTCTCACCCCTAATATTTTTTAATTTTATTATATCAAAATGAGTCCAAACTACATAAGTCCTTTTAATTTTTTGTTTTTTAGAAGTTTTGGTTGAGCCGACTGGAGAAACCAAAGTTTTAGCAGCATCAGACCTTTGTGTAATATTTTTATTTTTTAAATTTAAATATATTTCATTAGTATTTGTCATGTTTTATGATTTTTGTTAATTAGAATAGTTATTTAGAGACTAGATGATTGATTTTAAATTTTTTTATTTTTGGTCTAAAGAGAGAAAGTAAATGTTATAGAGAGAGTGAGTGAAATTTATAGATTAAAGAAAATATTTTTTTTTAAAAAGTCATTTTTTTTTTAATTTTTTTTAATTTTTTTTTAATTTTTTAGGGTGCAAAATCATGATGGTCGTTTGATTCTGCCCCCTAGCCGTTGGAGGCAAGATCCAACGGCTGAAATTTAAACTTTTTTTATTTTTTTTTTTTTGCCCGTTGGGGGGGGGGGGGGGTGGGGGAATTGCGTCGGCTTGGGGGACCGCCGGTCGGGTCCAATCAGACCCGACCCGCGGTCCTTTTTGAGGGAGGGGCGAAGCGAGGGGGATATGGGACGAACCCGTGCCGGTGTGCCGTGCCACGGGCATCAAACCGTGCCGGGTCAGGCACGGCACGGCTTTTGCCTTACCCAGGCCCTGCCCGGGCCTGCGCACGGGATTTTTTCGTGCCGGGGCTGAACCATGCCGTGCCAGGCCGGCCCAGCCCGGTTGACATCTCTGGGTTGAAATTGAACTATGACTAGTTCATGGTATTTATTAGATTTTTTATAATTATAAATAAAAAATATGACAAATAATGATTTTAATGATAATGGATTAGATGTAAAAATAGATAATAATGATAATTTAATTAAAATTTTCAAGATTAAAATTAGGTTCTCTTCAATAGTGTCGATTAATTTGTCTAAAAAATGTATAATTAGATAAACTTAGGTAATACGAATTTATTTTAACATAATAAAAAAATTATATGGGGTACATGTGACACTATCTTGAAAGGCTTTTTGATTAATATACCAAAAAATATGGTATATTAAATTCCAAACAAACTCATCTGAGCAATATTATTTTTGAAGTTAGATTAAATTTAGTTTTATTAACCCTCTTTATTTACTCTAATGACTTTGGAATGAAAGATATGATAAAATTAATTATAATTATGAGTCTTTCAATTATGTTTTCAGAGGTTGTTAAGTTAATTTGTATTATGTAGATTTATTTTCAGCTTGTTTATCCCAGGATTATAATGTTCACTAGTATAAATGACATAATAAAATATTATAAGTCAAAAAAATAATTAATAATTTATGAATTTAAGAAATATAATGGGGTAATATTCGTAATGTTTGTTATCTAGACTAGTCACGATGATGCATTATTTTTATGTCTCGATATCTATTATGTAGATTTAAAATAAAAACTTAGAATTTCTTAACATCTTTCATCCTCATGATGATCATCAATTAAATTTAATAATACTTTAAATAACGGAGTCATTAGTAGTATATTTGTTAAAAACATTAGAGATTGATTATCATGTAAATTTTTTCATGTTAGATGTATGTATCACGTAATTAACATAATAGTACATGCAAGAATGAGAGTTTTTTTTTTGCATTATAAAAAAATAAGAAAATTGTTAAAATATCTTAGGATATCTAGTAGATAATGAGAATTTAATTGTTTTTATTCATTACTGAGCCTAAAAAAATTTTAAATGAATGTGAAATATTATTGAAATTATATATACATAATATTAGAATTATGTGTTAGCTACTAACACGTCATATATGACTAAGTTAATAGTAAAAGTATTAAGCTTATTATTAACGATCCAAATTGAATACAAATTTTTTTTATAAAATTTCTGAAGATTTTTTATAACATGATTAATATGTGTTTGTCTATATACATTTTTATCATTTATATTATATTTTGGTTGTATACGATGTTAATAACATGTTTAGCAAAAATAGAGGATACCCTGCATGAATATCCTGACGGTTGAAATAAAAATTTATTTAAAATATTAGTTTTCTATTTTAATTTTGTAATTTTTTGTTATCTGTATGGATCATAAGGTTAAAGTTTAAGGGATAAAAATTATATAAGATACATATTCTCTTGTATGAACTAAACAGACGAACCTAAAAGATATTCATGAAAAATTAATTAATATATTTACATATTATGATATTATATACGATAGTTATAGCGAGACTTCAGGTAGAGACATAAACACTGTATTCAAAGATGATTTTTCTATTTAGTTAGATAGATACAAATAATGATGTAGTCCAAATAGTATGAGTGATTTGTCTTGGTACTTAAATATTGATTACTATTTTTTTTTTCACATGATGATAATAAAAATTTTAATATTTTGAGTTAGTAATAAGTATATGAAATTACTTATCTTATGCTATCTAGGATGTAACATGAAAAACTAACCTCATTGGTGAATATCATAGAATTGGAATATACTTTTTAAGTAATATAAAAAGTATTAGAAATACTTGTTTGAATATCTTATGAGATGCAAAAAAATGAGATAATATAAAAAGTAATATAAAATATCTTATAAAAAGTAATATAAAAAGATATTCATTGGTGAATATCTTATGCCAATGATATTCAAATATGAGATACAGATTACGATCAGATATCGTAGAGATACTTGTATGCTTGAATGATTAGAAATATTAAAGGTTAGACATTCATGATAAAATGAAAATGTCCCTAGCGAATAATGTCTCATGTAATATCAAGGTCAAAGATATTAAAACTACCACTAACGTTAGCTTTAGACATATACATTATATTGATGATCTGCATCTGTACTATCATATTACAAAAATGAATTAATGACTCATGCAATTTTGAATTATTTTTTTATATGATATTTTGATTATTTTTGGATTTTTGTCAGTTTTGCTTCATTTTATGTTATGTATTATTTGATATATTATTTTTTTTAATATTTTCTTTTTTGAGTTGAGCTAACAAAATGATAATTAAATTTATTTATTTATTTATTTTATTTTATTTTATTTTAATTTCTAATGCAATATAAATATCTAATTCGCTCTATAATTGTATGATTTTATTATGTGAATATAATATTTTCTATAAATCAAAAATTATAATTTAAAAAACTTTTAATTGGGAATGCTCAAGCCCAATTAATCAAAAATTATAGCTTCCACGATCTGCCTCGACCAAAAATCAAGTTGGCTTTACTTGGCATGACACTGCCCAACTGCAAGTCAAAACTTCTATGCTAGGTCGACCAATTTGGATATGGTGTCGTCTCAACGTAGTAGTCTAGATGGTCCACAACAAAATAGGCCATGTCAAATGTGACACCTCTACTTGTATCAAATTTGAATTTAAATATTTGATTGACTATATGTGCTCATGATCATTGAATGAAATCACAAACTACAAATATTGTTTTGTATATCTTAATATGCAGAGAGGTACAACCCAATGAATATGTTGATCTAATTTAGGAAACAACTAGAATTTATATCACATCAATATAAATCAAATGAGGTGACAACTAGTAAAAATCTCACTAATGTTTTTGGTGATTATTTTAGGTCTTATAATTTCTTTTATATTCTATAAATTATATTCAATTTTGATGCTCAGAATCTAAATGGTTGCCTTATATCCAAGGAAGCATGGATATGGCTCCCTATAGTCGTGTCCACATTTCGGACATGTGGACACTATACTGACACGGCATGGATATGTGTCTGATATAGTACGTGGTATATTGTTGACTAATCCGTATCCAATATGTCATGTGGCGTATCGGATGGATGCATTGGCTGCTATATCCATGCCGACACGTCGAGTGGCTGTCACCCATGATGCTGAATGACCGATTCTGTTGGGCGGTTGGGGTGGGCGCGATTCCGTAGGCTGAGAGGCATGATTTTGATAGAATAAAAATAAAATATTTTTATTTTATAAAATAAAAAAACTTTTTATATAATATAAGATAATTATAAATATTATTTTATAAAATAAAAAATATTATTTATTTTATTTTATTTTGTTTTATAAAATATCTAATATTTATAAATAAATTAATTTTTATTTTTATTTTTATTTTTAATTTTTTTATCATGCCGTATCCTAGTCGTATCTGTATCCTAGTTTTTTAAAATTTACTGTGTCCTCGTATCCTGCCGTATCGTATCCTCATGTCTATGTCCGTGTCCGTACTTCTTAGCTTATATACATATTTTTCTCAAAGTTACTATAAAGATAAATATTTTTTTTATGTCTAGTTGGTGTGATCTAAATTTATATACATACATGAATTATTTTGGCCACTGAAGATAAAATATCTTAATAATTATATTAAATATATGAGTGAATCTCTTTGTTATAAGTTTTATCTTAATGTGATCTAAATTCTTATCTAAAAATGTTTGAGCGAGCTCATTCCTAACCTATTGAATATCTCCCTTTTGTATCGGGTCACGGTGAAAGAATATTGTGGGGATCCTTAGATAGATGTGGTAGGCTGCCTATCTCCTTCAATTGTTTATAGTGTTTTTGATCTCTTCTTCAAAAATAATTCTCAATAATTGTTTCTAGTGTAACTCATACTTATGTAGCATATGCACTAACTGATTTTTTCTTGCCTATCCTCTGCTATGATTGGTATTATTGATTCCCAATATATGTATAAGGAAGTGTCTTTCTAGTTACTCTTAGTCTAACTCATATAAATTGAACAGTTCAGTGATGAAACTTTGATTTTGTGAAAATTCCCTATCATTTATGGTCCAGGCGTGAAATGTTGTAACTTTGATCTGGTAATGCATGTGTGATTTGATCCCAAGAATTTGTTCTATTTGTCTCACTTTCCCTGGAGCATCGACGTATACTAAAAACATTTTCAAGAGCCACGTAACAAGTCAAGCGAACCGCGTGGGGCGAACAGCGACCTGCCCAAAATCTCATCTTAATAAATTGTATAATTGAGTAATACCTCTGTGTCGTCTATTATGAGTATGACTGCGCTCGTAATAGGTTGCCACATATCTGTGACGTCTTTTATGGATTACCACACATCAGCATGAAGACGAGAGTTAACCCCCGATCACGCCCTTGTTGTGCCAACCATGCACACACCAGCCACACGCATTAACCACATTATTCACATGCTTCTATTCCATGGTAATCCTAACTTCACGTGCGCACATGCACAATCATATCTACAATATTTACAACTGAAACCCTAATTGCACCCACAGTTTGTCACACACGGTGCACTTTATTTGCACCATAAGCATCGACGCACCTCACATGTGGTGGGCATCACACGCAGTGGGTCCGTGATGGCGGAGATGGAGGTGCACGATCTGTCATCCTTTTTGTCCCGATGCGATGCACATGTGCGCATTTTTCTATTACAATGTACACACGCACACACTCCCTCTCTCTCTCTCTCTCTCTCTCTGGGTTTTTACTCTTTTGGATTTTGGCTGTAATACCATGAATAGATTAACGCTCAAGATATAAGTGAAACTCACAAATCATTAAGTATATGAAGATGTTCTTATCCACATTAACTTAAAATGTATTTTGACAGCACCTATAAATATATATGTTTGTGTGTGTGTGTGTGTGCGCGTGTGTGTGTGCGCGTGTGCGTGTGTCTGCGCGTGTATTAGGTATATATACTGTTATCAAAATTGTATGACTCAATTTAATTCATAATTCAAGTGGTAAATGATTCAACTTTTTAAAAGAATTGAAAATATGTATTGATCAAAAAATTGAATCGTTGAATCGTGAATCGATTCACATAAATTGATTTAATATTGATTTTCAAGAAATTAAGATCATCAAAATGTCACAAAAATAAAAATTAAAATACAAAAAAAAATTGTCAACTATATGAATTAATTAATGTGGAAAAAAACTTAAATCTTTTGGTGCTATGAATTTAACTTGAAAAAATAACAAAATATCAAAAAAAGTCATAAGATAAAAATTAGAATACAAAAAAAGATTAACGGTAGGAAATGAGAATTAATTAACGTAAAAAAAAATCACATAATTTGATTTACGATTCAATTCTTAATTCTCGATTTAATAATTGTGTGTGTGTGTGTGTGTGTGTGTAAATATACCTAATAATTATTTTTTTTCCAACAAGAGGTGAGTTCATAGTCTACTATGTTTGTGTGTATGTATTTTTAGTCATAACATGCATTTGATTTTTTTTTTCTTCTGTTTAACTATGAAGAAGCTCTTCTAGATTTATGAAATCGTAATGAAAAAAAAAAATTCATTCTCCATATAATGCATACACTTGTACCATTATATTTATGTAGATGTTCTGTTTCAACTTTTAATTTAGGTAACTTGGATTGGATACCCAAATACAACCGGCTTGCCAACTATTGACTATAGGATCTCTGATTCAATGGCAGACCCTCCGCACACTAAGCAGAGGTGAAGCCTTGTAATGCAGCAATCAATTTCAAGTGGGATTATATTTGCAAAATCTTTTATTTGTTGACAGGCATGTGGAGGAGATAATTAGGCTGCCAAAATCTTTTCTTTGTTACACGCCTTCGCCAGAGGCCGGGCCTGTTCTGGAAACTCCAGCTCTGTCTAATGATTTTGTCACGTTTGGCAGTTTCAATAATTTAGCAAAGGTGTATAAACTGTTGCCTTCATATAAGGTCACATTTGATAATTGCTATGTGGATGATTTATTCTCCTTTTTTTTTAATCCCTATAGATAACAAAGAAAGTGTTGCGGGTTTGGACACGGATCCTTTGTGCAGTTCCAAACTCTCGCCTTGTGGTAAAATGCAAGCCATTCTGCTGTGATAGTGTTAAGCAAAGATTCATGGAAACCTTGGAGGAGATGGGGCTGGAGCCATTGCGGGTGGATCTTCTTCCTCTGATTCTTCATAACCATGAACATATGCAAGCATATTCTCTATTGGATATCAGGTAAATGTCACTAAGCTTTTTTCGAAATATTTTGTCGAAAATTAATGTACCACCTAGGCAACAACAAAGTTAGTACTGGCCCAAGGTGTGCCTAGGGTACCCAGTGGAGCACCGTATCATGTTTTTTTCTAGACTCTAGACTTTCTTTTAGCAATCATGAGCATATACATATAGAATAAGGGTCCGTTTGTAAAACTGAAAAAATTAAATACTAAAAAATAAGTGTTGAAAAATTAAGTGCAAAATTTTATAAGTGTTGAATTTGTATTAAAAATTTTTTGATAAATTATTATTAATTGAATGTTAAAGATAAATATATAGTTTGATTACTGTAAATACTGAATGCTGAAAATGATATATTTTATATATTTATCTTTATTATCATTGTATTATATATTATCCAAATAAATAGAATTTCTAATAAATTTTTTTTCTCTACAATTATTAATTCATTATAAAAAATAAAATCGCTAAAAATATATTCATAAATAAATCATAAATCCAAAAAAGAAATAAAAATACTGAAAAAATAACTAATAAAAGTTAAACTTTTTAAAATTATCCAAATTTTTAATTTAAAAATAAAAATTAATGAACACCTGGTTGATTTATTATTTTTTCTCTTAAATTAATTAGAAAGAGAGTTAGTGTTAGGGTTAGTGGTGGCAGAGAAAAGAAGAGGCGAAGATGGATTCACAAATTTAACTGTAGCGTAAATGAGAACGAAAAAAAAGAATAAAAAAAGAATAAAATGATAATTAAAAAAAATTGTGGAAAATGTTTTCCATTCAACATTAAGTAGGTCTCTACCTACTTAATATTTTCAATGCTATTTTATTAAAAATTTTTAATTAACTCCTAAATATTTTTTATCATACATATTGATTTTTTCAAATTATTGAAAATAAAAATTTTTAATGGTTTGAAAAAAATTAAGTGGTTTATCAAACGGTCCCTAATATTTAGATTCCAGTTGAGCATTAACTTGCACTGAGATGAGTTTACTATGTATTTTAGTGTATTTTTCAAAAGTATTCCTGTATTGTAAAAATATAAATAGAGTACTGTTTTGAGATTCAATACATTTGAATAGTTTATGGTGATTAGGGCTGTAACCGAGCCGAGCTTCTCGTGAGCTGCTCTGCGTTCGGCTCATTAGAAGCTCGCTCGAACTCGTTTATTAAGTTAAACGAGCCCAACCCGAATATTATTTTGAGGCTCGTAAGTTAAATTAACTGAGCCCGAACATCCTCAAACTCAGCTCGTCAACTCGTAAACAGGCTCGTGAATATGCTCTTGAGCAAGCTCGTTAACCAGGCTTGTGAACAAGCTCGTGAACATGAAAAAGGCTTGATGCACAATAAATTTTTCTTACAAATGAACATGATGAATATTTTAACTATTGAACTTCAATCAAGTTAATTGAACTTTTATTATCTTATCTTTTTAATTTAGTTGTATGTTAGCTATTTTAGATGAATATTTTTTTTAATTCCAGAACATCATTTTGAGGTTCGTAAGTTAAACGAGCTGAGCCCGAACACCCTTAAACTCGACTCGTCAGCTCATAAATAGGCTCGTGAACATGCTTGTGAATAGGGTTGTGAGCAAGCTCGTTAACCATGCCCGTGAACAAGCTCGTAAGTTAAACGAGCCGAGCCCGAACACCCTCAAACTCGGCTCGTCAGCTCATAAACAGACTCGTGAACAAGCTTGAGCCTACTCCTTAAAAACCGAGCCGAGCCGAGTCTGCCTAATACTCGGCAAAACTCGGCTCGGTTACACCCCTAATGGTGATGATCATGATTAGGTCATATAGTTTCTTAGAAAATTGAGTTCCTCGTGTCTTTTACTATTTTTACTAATGCAATGAATATAAACAATGACTGCGGGTTTGTGTATCGAGCAGCCTGGATACGTTTCCATATGCGGGAACGACGACGACCTGTGAATCGTTATACATGGGCGTCCCATGTGTGACCATGGCAGGTGCAGTGCATGCTCACAACGTCGGTGCGAGTCTTCTGTGCAACATGGGTAACTTGTTCCGCACCCTTTTGTTAATATCAATGAGAAAAATGTGAACCACGCAAAGTGGGCGGACTAGAAAGAATTTTTGGCTCATTTCACTGCAGGATTGGGGCATCTGGTTGCCAATGACGAGGACGAGTACGTAAGATTGGCACTCGGGCTTGCTTCCGACGTCAAGGAGCTCGCGAACCTCAGGATGGGACTGAGAGACGTCATGTCGAAATCTCCTATTTGTGATGGGCCCGCCTTCACCCATAGCCTAGAGTCTGCCTACAGGACTATGTGGCGCAGATATTGCATGGGAGACGTGCCATCTTTGAAGCGCGTGGAGCCCCCCCTCGAGAGCATCACCAACGAGGATGAGGAGGAGCATCGCTTGAAGGTGACACTCTCAGATGCAACAGCTTGTTGTTGCAGCCTTCTTCCCAATGGTGATGTTCCCTCCACAAAAGTTAATCATCGTGAGGAAAACGGGAGTGGATGTGAGCATGATGAACACTTAGTCACGTGTTATGTTGTGGAAGCTCATGTCCCCAATTAGTAGATTATTTGAGTAGAAACACTTTTCTTAACTGATGAGCATTTGTGTTGGTGTTTGTTATGTGGGATTTAAGATTCTTAAGAGATTCTGCATTGAATATTTAATCTTTGATATGTATTCTCATTCAAAAAAAGAATTTGTTTTACCAAAAAACTCTCACATCAAGCTCATTGCTTAATTGAATCTTGATTCTTTGATACAATCAATATATACATACATAAAATGAAAGTTAGCAATGTATTGCAAGCACATACATACATATGTGCATGCATATATATGTGCATACTTACATAAATTGATTCTTTGATATATATCAAATGCATACATACATGCATAAGGACCACAAAATAAAGTGTAATGATGACACTCAGCCTTCAAAGTACCACCAATATGATACCAAAGATGTATTTCAAGTGATTAGACGAGGGTAGGATTCGAACATACAATCTTCAGGTCATGATTTTGATGTATAGGTGTCAATTGAGCCGGGATGGGCCGGCCCGGCACGAGGCACGGCACGAGGCACGGCACGGTTCAGCCGTGCCTGGCCCAGCACGGTTCGGCCCGTGGCACGGCACACCGGTATGGGTTTGTCCCGTGTCGGGTGTCCCTTGAGCCCGACCCCGCGATGGCCCCTCCCGCAAAAAAGACCGCAGGTCGGGTCTGATTCAACCCGACCCACGGTCCCCCGATTCTCGAACCGTACGGACATGACAACCTATGCGGGCCATGCAAGGCACGGCACGGCCCGCCGTGCCTGTGGGCTGTGCCGAGCCTGGCTATTTTAAACCGTGCCGGGCCAGGCACGTAGGCACGCTTGTGTTCAAAAAAAAAATGTGCCGGGCCGGGCCGCCCGGCCCGTTTGACACCTCTAGTTTGATGAGTTCTAATTTGTCTTCCATACTTCTTATCCCTCTCATTATGTTTGCATGTGTAAATAATAAATGCATGAAGCTCTTTTCATCTTCTTTATTGGCACTTATTATATTTCTATGTTTGCAAGTGTAAAACATATAACCAAACATAAGAACAAAATTCAGGTATCAAATCATATGCTTGATTGGTCAATAGAAATGTGCCATTAAAGGGATTCTACTCTTTGAATTTCTCAAGGTTGATCAAACAAGAAAAATAAGAGATATGTTAGCATATCAAATATAGTTGGGAGAGGTTAAGAGATTCAATCAAGGTTGGAAAGTCTGAGAGAGATTTTAACAAACAATAGAATACACTCTCTTTGGCTTTGAGAGATTACTCATAGACCTTTCTTCACCTAACAAGTAGACAATCAAGGTAAGGTAGAGTTAAATAGTCATTTCACATCTCTTTTTCCTTATCCCATTTGTTACCTTTTTTTGATAGCTTTCTCAGTTTTTTCACATCTCAACTCTCTCTATATGGAAAAGAAATTTATGGTAGTGTTGGAATCTTATTTTAAATATCATTGGCCCTAATAGTGGTAGAACCTGATGAATTAGGCATGCTACTAAACATTGGTTCTTTCTTTCAGGTGCTTATATATATATGTATTAGGATTGGCTCACACTTCTTTTGAAGTTGTTTTTTGTGCAATAGAGTCATGACTCTATGTTGTGGAGTCGCAAATGACCTAAAGTTGGAAGATCTACTGATGAGCCATAACCCTATTTTATGGAGTCAAGACCTTGTTTTGTGGAGTCATGAGTGGACTAAAGATTAAATATTTTCTTAGGAGCCTTGGCTATGTTTAGTTGAGTCATGATTGGACTAAAGCCAGAACAAATTCTAAAGTTCAAAGTCACGGCCTGGATAGAGTGCATCCTATTTTGGGTAGTTGCAACTAGAGACTATGCTTTGGAGTCATAACTTGTAATGTGAAGTTGTGACTCAACTTAAGTTGTAATATCATTATTATTGCAATATATTTTGTATTGTTATGATTGGCAACTTAAGGACTCAAGTCACAACTTATTCTCTAGGGTTGAGAAATGAATGAATGCATGACATATTTTATATTGTCATTATTTGAACTTAAGTTTAAAAGGTTTTTTAGGTTACTATTTAAAGGCTTGTAATGTAATTGAGAGAGTGAGATTGAGTGAAATGTGAGAGAGAGATGGAGAGAGAAAAAAAATTACTCAACCACAAAGCATGAACAGTAAAAAGGGTTTTCCTTCCCTCTTTTTTCTCTCTCCCCTTTCCTCACATAGTGCATGTCTGCTTTTTCTTTGAGAGTTCTCTTTGTGGTTGATTTTTCTCCTTATAAACTTGATATGAATTTGTTATGTTTCATAATTTTTTGGATTCAGTAATGTCCTAAAACTTCATTGAGTGAGAGTCTCTCATCCAACTAGACCCATAAGTATAAGAGCTATTTAAGTAATAAATTAAATATTTGGGTAGATATCAATCTCATCGAGAGTGTATAGGAAGTTCAATTAACCAATTATAATCAAGTGCTTTTCTAGTTGAAAAGATAAAATTATATTTTTTCTAAGATTCTTAGATTCTAAGATTAATATATTTCATACAAAACTATATTTTGCAAGATAACCTATCTAAATTGTCTAGTTATTATTGTGTTTGGTTATAAAATAAAGTTTATGAAAATACCTTTGTGCTTTAATGACGCACAAAACTGTTGGGCATACTTCAATAATAGTTTCCTCATCGCTGTCTCCTCAGTACTATATCATCCCAATAATTATTTCCTCATAGTTGCCTAAATGAAGAATAATTTAGGCAACTCATCAACTATCTTTGATGATTACTTCATATATAAATTCTTATTCTCCAACTTCCTGGATCACATAAATGTGAACTAAAATGATAATAAAATTATTTGTATTTTCAGTTTTATAAGTATCATACTTTCATAATTAACATTTACTTTCTCTCACTTTTCACTAGTAGAAGCCATATGATAGAAAGAAACTAACATAATTGTTAATACCTTATGAGTCATCTCTGCTTGCACATGTCTCATGGCTTGCCTATCATTATTTATCATGATGACATGTGACTCTTATACTGAAGTGAAACTCTTAGAGAAATATTATATAAAATACTCACATCAATTTGGGGTCAATCCTTATGAGGGATCCACAATAGAATGACTTATAAAAGTGTTTGTGTTTTTTGCTTCAAAAATATAATACTCACATGATTAAACTTATCTCAATATTAAGTTTTGATTTATATGTTTGTCTCATGTGTGATAATTGGAAGGGTTCACTTCCTTCCTATCATTATGAGTGATAGTACTTTATGGCTTACCTGATATCATCTACAATGATAGCATGCACAAGCCTACTAATAGTATAACCTAAATTTTAATTTTGCATAAATATCATATCTTTTAATAACTAAACCGTAACACAAACCAAACATAAAAATCAATAATAAAGCATCTATCATACGAAATCAATTACACTAACTATAGATCTTAATTTAGCCTGGCATCTCATAGATTTTGAGTTTCCAATAATATCCTTCAGGGTGTCTAGAAATCACACCCTAAACCTATAATACTCATTCATGTGCCTCAAATTTACTCCTAGGGTGAAGTCAAAGTTGTACTCAAGTTGTGTGCAGAATTTACTTCCAAAGTCATTTCGTACATCGAAAAATGTGCTTCTCAAACCCTATTATTTCATACTTTTACTCAAGTTGTGTGCAAAATTTACATCCAAGATCATAACTTTTAAGAATGTTTTGGCTGTCTTTTCTTCTATTAAACATAAAGTCATGACTCTATGAATGAATCTTGGTTTAGTTTCTTTCTTGCTTTAAATTATTGTGGTATTGGAAATGACTGCAACTATATATCTAATCTCTATAACATAAAGTTACAATGTTGAAAAAGAGTCATGACTTTTATCTTTTTCTTGCATCAGATTATCATAGCATTGGTAATGGTCATGATTATATATTTTATTTTTGTAACACTAAATTATGGCATTGAAAAAGACCATATTTTATGTATTTTATCTCTATAATCCAAAGTTATGGAGCTGGGAATGAGCTGTGACTTTGATCATTTATTTAGAGCAAAAAGTTGTGATACTTGATATATATATATAATCTATTTTAATAATTTGTTTGTATAACCAAATATTTTTGTTTTAATATTTTCATGTAAGTACAGGAAAGGAAATATTAAGAGGCTGGAGATGCAACAGTAGCACAATAATGGAGGTCCCGCTTATGATCAGAAATTTTTGGAGTATAGCTTGACCCGTCTGATGATCCGACTCGCTTCGGTTAATTGAATTGAGAGTTTTTAATGTTTTTTTTTTGTATTTTATTTTCTAGTTGTTATTTTACGGACCTGGAACTATTCATCGTCTTCTCTCTCTCTCTCTCTCAATCACAATTTATCGTGATTGTCTCTGTGCTGCAGATACTGTAAGATATTTTGTTGGTTTAATATGTAACGCATAAGTATTTTTAGTGGTTGTAGCTAGTCATACTGAGCAACTAGCTAACCATGTTATTTCTGGTATTCTGTTTTTCTTTTTTTTATTCTGTCATGGTTGAATTGTGGATTGGATATATATTATTTGTTGTTCTGTTGTTCTTGTTGTCTTCTGTATCTTAAAATCACCATCGTGGAAGCGAAATTGCCCAACAATACTATAAATAGTCATGACTCAAATAAATACTTATTAGAGTTCTCTATAGCTAAAATTCATAGCTTTTGTCTTATTCATTATGGCCCAATAATGTGAAAGTCATAGTAATGAAGGATACCATAGTATTTAGTACTAGTTGAATAATTCATTACTGTGACATTAATTAATGTCATAATTATAAAAATTATTATGAGCTAGTATGACTAAAACTTTAAGAATGTTTCATAGAAAAACAAAATTAATTACATGATAACATATTTGTGTTAACAAGGTAGTAGAATCGTGACATAAGAAGATTATCATGACCACTTGTGTTGAGATTTGACCAAGAATTAATACCAAAATTATCTTATAAGCTTATTGAGTTATAACAAAATTATAACACAAGGAATATTAAGACTTTATATGACTTTTTTCTTCTCTCCTTCTCAATAATCTATAACGACAATGTAGTGAAATTATTATTTATCACAATCTATCAAACCTACAATTTAGTGAAATTATTCTATGTAGATCACTTTTTTATGAAAATATATCATGAATAATTACCAAAATAACTTGTATTATTTGGTAGTTAATATACCAAACAAACTCTCACTTTAAAGTGACTGCATATCCCTAAGCAATTATTCTATTTCTATATAAAAAATTTACTTTCTATTCATCCTTTATAAATATTTACTATGACTAGATTTGAGTATCATTGTGTGCCTAGATGGTGGAAATACTTCTTTTTGTAGGCATATAAATGAGTTGTGGTGGAGTTTGAATTCTACGACTAAATTTGTGGGTACAAAATGATCAATGTGAGTGAGTAAATTTATCTTATCATAATATGCATAAAAAAATTCTTTGCTTGGATCCCAAGTAACACTACATTTAACCTCAATCGCTAGACTATCAATGAGTTGTTAACTTAATTGATGACCACAATTATCTAGGCTAGCTTCATTATATAATCTCTCTTCCTTTTTTATTCTTGAACTTTCTTTTAGTGTTGAATCATATTTATGTTTTTTTAGAATTTTCTTCTTCTATTTTTCTCTTTTCAATGATGTCGTGGCTTTTTAGATCACTATGGCTTTATACTCTTTAGATTCCACAACTTATAGGATCACCACTACTTTTAGTTGGACTACACTTCAAACTTTTTTTTAGATATCCAAAGTCACGGTACTATGGTTTGTCATAACTTCTTTCTTTAGCTTTGATATCTCCAAAATTATATACTAGTCTAAGTCATTACTTTCAATATTGCCTCTATTTTTTACTACTTCTTTTGGATCTTCTAGAATTATTAATAAAGTAATGTCTTCCTCAATCATTTTATCAATCATCAACTTGGATTTTGCCTCTACTTTTGCTAATGATAAATTTTCTAAATCCTCTATATCATTACCTTCATATAATTGTGAAAAGAATTTCGGTATTTCCATTTCTTTTTTTTTCACATCTCTGAAGTACTATTCATCGAATCCTTAGGAGTAGTGATTTTTTAAAATACAACTTAGCAGCAGTCATTCTTCTTAGTAACAACTTCATTTTATAGCTTCATAATTTCTCTTCTATGTCATCCTCCTCATCTTCTGTAAGGTAATTTCACCCTAAATATTACTTTATATTGCCTTGTAGTCTGGATGAGGTTATCTATCCTTAAATAATCTTTTTCATCATCATTTGGAGGACTATACACATATTTGAAAATGTTGAATTTCACTTGTTCTTTACCTATGCAAAACATTAATGCTCACTTCTTGACATTGATGGGGGCTTGTCCTGTGGCTAATAATAACCATCCCAAAATCAATGTATCATCTTTTTTTATTAGTAATATATTATTTTATCAAAAAATTTTACACAACCTAAAGGAGCTTCAAACCATTACATTATATGCTGGATATAATATAAATCACAGTTTTGATTTTTCTATCTATAATTTATGAATCTTGTGACTTTTCTGTGAATAATCTTTGATTTTTCTATTTCCAGATATAATATACATTTGTTGCCAAGGATACTTTCTTGATGTTATTCTTGGGAGTATTTGCTATGTAGTGATTTTTCATGTCTTTAAAAGCCGATGAGATGGATTCCATATCTTCTATGATTCCTATCCATATCTTAAGTTCCTACCATACACTCCTAGAAAATTAACAAAAAAAATATTCTACATATTTTGAACATGTGCAGAATTTGCAGTTCACATTATTTGGTGTTAAGAATAATTGATCTTTGGTTATAAGCTTCCTTCATCTGGTAATTCATAAATTTATAGCATGTTAGGGTCATTGATTTTGCATCTAAATAGTTTTAGTCTGAGCCTTTTTCTTTTTTATATTGTTTCCAATGAGATAATTATAGGCATCCGATATAATTATTCCATTTTTTTCCTCTATTCTATAGCATTTATTTGGCTTGCTTTTTAGTACTTATTTTATTAATCAATATATCCCTAATTGAGATGAGATTTCCAAAAGGGGGAGTCTACCTTGGATATCTGGTACTCCCAAATATTTTGGAAAATAAATGTAGAAATGATCGACCCACTTTATCCAAAGTGAGTCTTCCATTCTATTGATTCTCCTAAGTGTTTTAATAAAAAAAGATTTGTTCCAAGTGAATAAATTAAGGAAACTCAACCCACCAAAGGAAGTGAGCATGCATACATTTTTCCAAGAGACTCTAGGTCTGTATCTCTTGGTTTTATGTTTATCCCATAAAAATCTATGACATATTTTCTATAGCATTAATCATAGATGTAGGTAGAAAGAATACCAAAAACTAGTATCCTTCAATACATTGTATAACCGTGCATAAAAGTTTCAATTTTCTAGCTATGAAGAAAATTTTACCAACCAATTGATGAATGGATGAAGTAATTTTTACGAATAATATAAAGAATTGTGAAGTTATAAGATGGCTTGATGATTGAGGAACTCCAAAAAAGACAAATGGTAGAGTACCCTCTATTAATCTAAATTTTTTTAGTATCTCTTTCTTTAGATTTTTCCCTACTTCTCCTAAAAATATATTCGATTTGATGGAGTTTATATTTAATTTAGAAGTTTCTGTTAATTTATTTAATGTATTCAAAATGATATCAATAGAGAAGGAGTCACCTCTATAGAATATTATTAGATTATCTACATACATTAAATAAGAGATCTTCAGAGAGGCACTTCCCATATGAAATGAGAATTGCTTTGAGATTACTACATTTGTTAGCCATCTCAATAGATAGTTCATGTATATTGCAAAGAGGTAAAGAGAAAGAGGATCCCCTTGCCTAAGTCCACTTTTTCCTTTAAAGAAACTATGCAATTGTTGTCCATATATGGCCATGGAGTATGATGTTGTGCTTACACACTCATAGATTACATCTATGAATTTTTTAGGAAAATTTAGGCCTATTATAACATTTATCAGAAATTCTAAGTCCACCGTGTCAAAAGCTTTCTAAATATATATCTTTAGAAACCATCTTGGAGGCATTCTCTTCCATGCGTAGCTTCTTATTAGACTTTGTGCAAGGAGAAAATTTTCAGAAATTATTTCCCCTTCACATAGGCTCATTGAGCTGAATATATTATGTCACCCAGCACTACTTTCTGCCTTGAGGCTATGAGCATATAAGTTTATAAATCATGTTACAACATAAGATTTGCATGTAGTCTTTAACAGATGAAGCATGTGAGGCCTTAGGAATCAATATTATATATGCATGTTTATTTATTTTAGCATTCTTCCATTATGAAAGAAGCTATGTATAGCACTCACAACATCTCTTCCAATGTGATGCCATGAGGCTTTGTAAAACTCAATCATGTATCCATCTAGGCCATGGGCTTTGGAATCCCCCATATTGAATAGTGCCTTCTTGATTTCCTTTGGAGAGAAATATAAGGAGAGCAATTCATGATCTCACTCTTGGAGTATTCTGCCTTTTGTTATAATCACATCACTAATACTCTTGAAGAGCCCAATAAGTTTTTGTAATATGTAACAAATGCTTCCACAATATCTTTTTATGATGGGGAGAAGCTCTCATCCTCCTTAATGATTATCATGATCTTAGTTTTTTGTTGCTCATAATTTATCAAAGCATGAAAAATTTTCATACATCTATCGCTTTATTTTAAATATCTAATCTTAAATTTTCGTCTAATAAAAGATAATTTTGTCTCCTCTAATTTCCTTTATTTATTTTTTAGAATAATTTCTTCTTCTTTAAGAGTTAAGGTTGAACATTGCAAGATCTTGCCTTGAAAAATATGATGAGCATTTCAAGTGAGAGAAACCCTTTCACTAATGTGCTCAAAATACTTTTCATTCAACTTTTTTAAGAGGCTCTTTCAATAGTTTTAACTTTTTGAGCAGTTGAAACATATGAGATTCATGAATGTTCTCCTTCCAAATACTACATAATAGAGGAGTGAACACTTTGTGCAAGAGCCACATGTTACAAAATTTGAATGAGACTTTTCTCTCATGTGCTTCTATCTTTGTGGTCATGAGTATCAAACAGTGATTAAAGAATATTCCAAGAGGAAGATATCGGGCATGACTATCCAAATACAGGTTATCCCACTCATGGTTACTCATTTATCTATCTAATTTACTTGATATTTTACTATTTGTCTAAGTAAAATAATATTCAGAGGAATGGAGATCCTCTAGACTTAGAAAAGAGTAATATTTTGAAAGGCCTTGGCATTCATAATTACAAACTACTCTTCCTCCAACCTTATCTAACCTTGAGAGAGGGAAGTTAAAATCTTCTAAAATAGCCCATGGGAAGGATTCTTCTTTGCCTTCTTCTATTAGACCCTTCTAGAGTGACCTTCTACTTATGATAGGTTGAAGCTCATTAATGACAAAGTCAGAAATTTATTCACTTCACTCTTTCTATTATTCGTAAATATACATTTTAAGCCATAGTAGATATCATAATTATATTTGTGGTTTGATTATCCCATAATACTAGAAATTTTCCATTCAGATGATAGAAATTGTCATCTTTTGAGCATTATTTTCATTAGCCTTACTAATTTTTTTGGATTGTGCTTTGCCTCAATAATAGCGAATAATTCATTTTGATAGGTATTAAATATCATAAGAATCTCCTTGTATTTTATGGGGCAATTAAGTCCCCTAATATTTTAGCTAGCAATCCTCATGCTTTTCTACACCAACCACCAACCACCCCCACCCATATATACAAATATAGTCTAGTCAGCTCCATAAGCATGTGCTCTCACTTTCTTATAACAACCTTCATGTTCTATTTTTCTTATTGGTTTTAAATATTCTCTAGGGTTGTTATTATAGCATTCATTCACATCATAGCTTTCAATAGTAATCACCCATCATAGAATCTTGTCATGCGTGATATACTACCCATGCATGTTTGCATTTATAATTATGCATAATCCTCATACTTCTATCAATACACACCTCAGCATAGTTTACATCCGTAGCTCCAATGATATACCCATAACTTCTAATGCCACATGCCCATAACCCCAATACATATTTTATCCACGCATTAATGAGAATTTTAAAAGAAACCCCGCATACATTTACAGATATTAGACATTAAGCCACCATCAAAGGGAATTCCAAAAAAAACTCCCATACCCATAACCTCATTAGCACATTAATCCCCTTTGATGATTTGACTGTTGGCCAATGTTTTGTTTGGCCAACTAAATAAGAAGGTCTACATACAAAGAATTGATATACATTCATGCTCAACTTCTGCTCATCCAAAGTATGGAGCCCAATATGTGAGCAATTCGTTACACGTACTAATCTCATCTCATTATAGTGTTTGATTAATTTATAGCAAACATTCAATTCGCAACACACACCCATCAACATGTACACCAAAATCATTTCCACCTAGACATATGTGGGAGGTCTTACACAACAGGATACATAAGAAATGTGGCCCATTTTCTACAAAGAAATCCATCCTATACAAGTGTAAGATATACATCCAAATTAGGTAAATAACAACAGACTTCTCCATTTCCTCCAGAGCCAACATGTTTGCTCTATACATCTCGAAAGAGGTAATTAAGACCGGACATTCCAATTCAAATTGTGATCCAATTGGTCATTCTTATTCAACCACTCTGTATGGATTTCCCATGTATCTAGATAAGAAACCAAGAAACCCAAAGTAAAAACATAGAGCATACATGCGTTCATACACCATATCATCTTTAATAAATAAAAATAGCTAGTTTTTACATGTGAGGTACGGGCGGTATTTTGCTAGCCTTGTATCCCTTATGGGTATCCTCTGATATATACATGTCAGTGGCTTCAATCATGCCAATTTCACTCCATGTAATTTTAACCATAACACATTCATACCTATATGTGTCTTCACCTCTTCCCAAAAAACTCTTAAATTGTATGCGGGAGAGTAGTAGAAATGACTATCCCTTATCCATCCTTCAAAGTGTCGCATATAGTTCCTCCAATTAAGTAAAATAAATACATTATGCACAACATGCACACCAACCTCAGAATTTAAAAAGCTAAGAACTCCATAAGCCTTTTGTAATGGCTCATGAGGAGCAGTACTCCTATACATGATATCATTAATTCTATCTTTATTTCTAAGGTTTTGAGATGGCCCTTCTATAAGTCTCGCTAATTCCTTTATCTTTTTCTTCACTTTTACAAGGATAAAGCTATCTTTTCCATCTGTTATTTGTTGTGCATTGCTTTGCCTTTCATCATGTGAATCAACTAATAAGTTTTCCTCCTTTGAAGATTCCGAGTCTTTATGAAAAGTTGGAACTTGCCCTTTTATAGTGGTGAGCCATTTTCCTCCTCCTTTTCTAGACAACGACTACTTGACAAGGCTGTAAAGCTTGTTGGGATGGGTGCCTCTTTTTTCCTCTTCTTCCTTCATGATTTTCCTCTAGTAGTTGCTTAACAAGTGTCCAAACACATAGTAGAAATTGAAACATGGGGAAAGCTTTACATTAATCACTGGTTGACAAATTTTTGAGTCATCCAAGAAATTTAGTGTAATTTCATTCTGCAAATCTTCATTCAAATCTATTTTCACTAACACTCTAGCTAGAGGTGTCAAACGGGCCGGCCCAGCACGGCACGGCACGGTTAGATTTAGGCAGGCACGGCAAGGCCGTGCCGTGCCGTGCCGGGCCCGCTCGGGCACGCCTTGCCAAACACGGTCGTGACTCGTGTTTGGCAAACACGGTCGTGACTCGTGAGTCACAACTCACGTCACGCCTCGGCACACGTGGCACGCCGCCAGTGCCACGCGTGCCTGCATGAACCGGCAAGGGATGGACCCGTGCCGGGCCAGGCATGGCACGGCATGGGTCGTTCTTAACCCGGGCACGGCACGGGCTCGGGCACGGTTTAAGAACGTGCCGGGCCGGCCCGGCACGTTTGACACCTCTAACTCTAGCATATGTTATTTTTGATATGTTTAAGATTTGTTTATCCATTTGGAGAGGCTTCCCAATATAACTGGCAGTCTTGCTTAGCCCTATCAGATTCCATGGGTATATTGGGAAGTTAGAAAATTTTACTCATATCAAAATGTTTGCTATCTATTTAAGCACATAATAAAAACTAACCAGAAATGGCTTGACATATTAAGGTCTACCAAATACTAAGTATGAACCAAATTTTAGTACCACTTTCATATCTTTAGTATTTTAAATTAGAAAAATATCAACGTTTACTAGAGTGTTGTATAGCTTATTCATTAATTTTGCATTATTCTTCTATAAATCTCTTAAGTATTAGCTGCCCAATATTTGTAGTCACAAAATACCCTACAAGATAATTTTTCTAGTACTCTATTCATCGGTATAAGTTCTCATTTTCAAAGTTGGTATTCCCAGGCTATTTAGAGGAAAGGTAGGATAGCTTGGTAGTATTTGTCAAAGTCCTATTCCCAGAGAATAGACTACTCAATGGGACTTTATTTTTTTCATAGATTTTAATGAAAGAATGAGCATTCTTCTTATCTTCTACATTTTGGTATTTTATAGAATTTGAGCATATTATTATGGTGAATATCAGTGTTATAAATTATTAGCCTATGATTTCCAATTTCTAGATACTTATTAGAAATTTAATTAAAGTTTAAGATGAATCAGGGTCTTGATTCTTTCCTTTCATTTATCTTGCCTTTTACATGCATATTTTCATAGTTTAATTCAGTAGAATGCATTCCTATACTACCTTCAAGTCAATTTGTATCTATCGAATGCATTCTTTTTCCTTCATCATAATAATTATCAACATAAAGCATATTAATAACTTTTTTACCACAATTAATATCCACAAAAGGCATAACATACCCATCATCTTAATTTTTATCACAAATTTTATCATACTGAAGTGAATTTACATGTAATCGATGATTAATATCCATAGAAGGCCTACCATACCCATCGTTTTCGCAATTTTCATTAAAATTTTCATTTTGGAATGAGTTATCATGCAACCAACCATGTATATCTTAAAATCATTCATTTGTGCATAATTAAATGTTTTTTTAATTATTCTTTGGAAAATAATTATTCCGGTTCAAAAATATTTTATCATAGACATTTTTTTGTGAACTCCATTATCAATGATATATTTTGTTGCTTCCAAGTCAGGTTCCGAGTAGATTACAAGCTTTCTTTTTTGATTCTACCTTAGAGAAACATCACTTTGGCTCTGGAATTTTGTGGCATGCAGCTAGGTATCAGGGATGCTTTCGGCTGTATTTAGGTTTCCAAGGGGGCTTCTATGTGTAAATGACTCGGGTGATCTCGTATTGACCATCATCTTAAGTATATTGATGCACGAGGTTTAGGTTTCCAAGGATTGAGAGAGTTTTTGATGGATTTGGGAAGTTTTCAAGGAGGAGAGAGCGAGAGGAAAAAAAATATTGAACTTGGCTAGGGTTTGGATTTTGTGATAATCAACACATCATTAATAATAATTATTGGGTATTTGTCGATCGGTCGGTCACATATAGTAAGAGAGATGTTGGAGTAATCTTTCTAATATTCAATATTTATGCTATTTATAAATACATCAAGTTGACATTTAAATACCAAATCACATAATATCTTCTGGAATATGTGTTTCCCAAGTATGTACTGTTTTGTAAAACTTCTCAAATCTTTAAATTTCCTCTAGAATTTTTATTTAATAATTATACTATATTTATCTATTATATTTACTATGCTAAATATCTTTAACATCGTATTTACAACTCATGATATCCTTCATGAATTTCATATTATTTGGTATTTATGACAAAGCTTTGGTAAATAAGATGTTTACTTCTAACCTATAAAAATTATTAATAAACTTATAAAATTATTCATCTAATTTTCCTTTTCTAAAACATTGTATAAAATAAAGGTTTGAGAGAAAATTACTTTTATCATTAATATTTTTCACTTTCATATTTCCAATATTTCAGCAAATAAGATATTTATTTTTAACTTATATAAAATATTAAGAAACTTCTTAAATTATTTATTCAATTTCCTCTTTCTAAAATATTATATAAAAGAAAGATTTGAGATAAAATTACCTTCAACATTAATTATTTGTCACTTTAATTTTTCCAGTACTTCGGATAATTTCCATCTGCTCCTATGTTACTAATTCTTCTTATTTCATAGCTAGGAAATCAACTTGGATATTTGTTCCTCGTAAAACATAGCAATGTAAAATATAATAGTGTTCGAAGTTATAACTTTTGAAAATATCATGCTAAGAGTCATAAAATTTAGAAAAGTCATTACACTATTAGTTCCAGCTCCCTTTTTTTAGTAATTCTATCAATTTTTTATTGATAAAAGATTTTTCTTCACCCTTTGCATTTTGGTAATACGAGCATGATTTCTTTTGAAAATTATGTCTCATAGAATTATTCCCAAAATTATTTGGAACTTGTCCCATATTATGCTGCCTATTTCCATAGCTGCAATCTAAAAAATTTATTTTATTTATTATGTTTAAATAATAATGTGTGGGGATATTCATATTGGGACAAAACATATACTCTTTTCTTTGTGGGTTTTTTGTCTCGTCCATTTAGAAAATGAGGTCGAAATTCATCATTTTTTAAAAATGTATACTAATAATTTCTTCCATTCTTTTTTGCTTCTCTTCTTGGGCTTCCAACCTTTTAAGAATTATTCAAATCTTTGTATCCATCATAATAAATTTGTTCAACTCTAATACTTCAACTTATTTTTTCCAGAGATATGGTAGTTTAGAGTTTGATAGTTATTCTTCACTAACATCTCGGATAACTTATATACTCGCTCAAGTGATTTGTTCATAACTAACCCACATCAATGGTTTATATCATAATATTTAGCCTATTGTGAAATATTTGGGCTTGGAACCACAACTCAAACTTATGTTGATGGCATCTCCTCAACAATTCCTTAAAATGATTTCAATTATCAAACAAAGTCTTTAGCTCTTTTGGAAAGAATTGACTTATCTCACTTCATAACTATGAAATACTTTGAGGCTAGAAGAACATTGAGAGGAAAACTTACATATATTCATTCCAACTCTCAATCAAGTCTCTAGATAAGTATTGAAATTTGGAACTATGTGTCTTGTCTCTCAAAGACATAATTTGATGATATCCAAACTAACACCATTTATTTTATTTATTACATAAGTTTATAAATATTGTAACATGGCTATTCAAATCATTTGTTATCTTCCTGCTATATTGATGTTGTTGAATCATTGCTATCAGACTCTGTTTTTATTCAAAATAATTGGTTTTCACTAGTTACATACAAATCCAAAGTAGTTATCCATCATAGTAAGTTGTCGATAGTCTCCCAATGTGTGATGATGATTGAGCTTTAGGCAACTTATCTATTACCTCCTTGGGTCTCTTTATTGCTACAAGTACATCCCATCTACTCTTTCTTAGCTCTTTATCATAAAAGTACTTTTCTAGTTCTTTCAATCTCTGGGTCCAAAGATTATTGCTCAGTCTCATAGTTTTTACTCATCAATGTGGTGAATACAAAAAAATAAAAATATAATAAAAATATACAAATAGGTAACAAAACATAAGAATGCAAATTAAGATATAAAATTAAGATATTATTATTCCAACTGCTAAAATTAGAATTATCTTTTTTAAATAATAGTTAAGTTAATTAAAGTTAACTAACCAAACTATATAATTTCCTAGCAATGATGCCAAATTTTATTATAATTTTGTTATGTTACCTAAATTTTAGGATTCAAAAATATCCTAAAACTTCTTTGGGCAAGAGTCTTTTTCTCAACATGTCTTGTAAGTATATATGTCATACGTGTAGTAAAATAGACTGTCATCTAGATATTACTAAAAGTAAAAAGCATCTCTAGTTTTGTTAGTTCTTCAAATATCTAAATGTATATATTGAACAAGTCCATACTCAAATCAAATAAATATTAGTAAATTAAAATTGTAGTAAGAGTTAAATTGTTAATAAAAATAGTTCATAGATCATAAAATCATATGGTAATCATAAATTATCATGACACTTAGAGATGATAGATATCTGAGTTGAATACTAATAATACCAAATATATTTCATATATTTATTATTGATAATACAATATTTTGAATGAGAAAATAATATAGAGAATAATATCTAATTACTAATAATATGAATATTATCTTATTTTATAATAATTTAAAAGTTTCATGTGAGAGTACGAATGTAATAATTAGTAAAAATGTATTTTTAAGACTGAATGACAAGTCCTTATAAATCAAAAATTTATTAGGTAGAATTTATTTATAAATTAAATGTCCAGTGGAATAATGATAAATATTAACAAATATTTTAATTCTTTTTAACTAATGAATAAGCAAATAATAATAATAAAGTGAAATTTATCACTAATAATTGATTGTTTTTATTTTTTTATGTATGAAAAGTTATATGCGTTAATTATCATTTTTAAATAATGTATCACTTTTTTTCTTTTTATTTGGTTTTTTTATAATGAAAAATGTTATTTTCCTATTAATAATTTTTTTATTGATTTTGTAGCCTTGTGGAAAATTACCAATATTATTGATATATTTTAATATTTTTTAATATAATAGAAATCTTTTTAATTCAATAGCATGTATATTTTTTTTATGAATTGAATACTCAGTTTTTCTAGCATTTTATGGTTTTGTTGTCGTTATATAATAAAGTAATTTGATATTTATTAACTTCAATTAGGTAATCATATTCGAAACCAAAATAGGTTTTCTTCAAAATCCATATGTCATCTTGATTTTGTTTTGAATGGTTGTTTTGGTGTATTATTTCTAATAAATATGTATTATCTAAAGCATAAGAAAAATAAAGGTATCACCATTCTGAAGCAAACATAACTAGTTGGAATTATTATTTTTCTCTCCCTTTCATGCTAACTCCATCTCTAATCCCATCAACATGTTTTCCAATAATTTTTTTGTATGTTTTTTAATTTAAATTATTAATAATTCATTTGGGCTTACTAATTTTGTTGTCATATTTTTTATTGGTGTGTTATTTTTTATTGGTATGTTATTTTTATAGTTTATCTTTTTTGTTGTAGGCCATGTATTTGGGTGTCACAGAGGTATATGATTGTCATGGATTCTAACAAAAAATGCATGGACTATAATTTATGATAATTAGTTTATGAGAATTTTTGCACATGCAAGTTAGATATCTACTGGGTATTCTCAACTTGTTATTTTTGATTAACTAGTGTCTGATGGTTTTAGAAAATCAAAAATAATTTTATGTTTGAAATTCATTCCACATCATTGTTCTAATTTTTGTGCTTTATGATGTAATATATACAAATTGATATTGTTTATTTGTTATATCGAATTTAGAACCATGTTTATTTTTTAGTATCCATGGCATATGCTTATATGAAATTAACAATTTTTATTTTTGATTCAAATATTAAAGAAATACATGTAAAAAACATATAATCATATTTATACTTTGTGTAATGTTCCTTGAGATCTGCAACCTTTTTAAATAAATAATTATCTATTCACATCATTCTAAGTAATTATATACTTCAACCCACCCTTATTGATAATATTCCTTGTAAGTAATTTTTCTTAATTATTTTAAAATTACATCTCGTATATATAATTATATCTTAAGTTTTTTTTTGTTAAAACTACCATGCAGCTTGCTTGAGATTCTCTTGTACAAAAAATATAATGCCAAAAAAAATTGTATTATTTGTCTGTCAACATCATCACAATAGATCATAAGTGATATTTTATTAAATATTCTATTATGAATAATTAATGTCATAAATTTAAGAGATTTGAATGTGAACTATTCTTGAATATCTACATTAAAGCATTCATTAATTGATACATAATATATCAAAATCAAAAGAATCATATCATAATTGATAAATAACAAGATAAATTTACAAGCATTCGTGTTCTGACAGGAACACTTTTGTAGAAAAAAAAATTTATTTGGATGACCAGTGAATAACAAGAATCAAAGCTCTCATAGTTTCTTTATTCAATAAGGTGCATTTCATTTTCTCAAAGTTGTTCCGTCTTCCTTTCCTCAAAGTTATTTAGCGATGCTCTACTTGTTTCTTCTCAATGGATCTCATCTTCAAACCAAATTCATAAATGGGCATCGACTATAAGATTGGATAATTGGATTCACGATGAGTTCTAACTTAAAGGTAGCTCTTAAGAGTATTTGTTCTCACAACGGTTGGTCTTATGCTATTTTTTGGCGCTTCGATCACAGAAATCCAATGTGATGTTTTTGTTTGAACCCATCGTTCATTCTAGTAGTTTCTTTTTTGGGGGGACCATGACTCTTAATTATGAACACTTGATCAGGTTGTTGATTATTGAAGATGCATATTATGAACAACAAATGGGTGTGATGATAAACAAGATGCTTTTGCAAGTTCATCTTCTAGGTGAAGGGTAAGTGAAATTCAATGGCTTACTATGAACAAAATGATAATTTTTTAATTAATGATTTATAATAAAAATATGTTGCATGTTATTGCTTGTGTATAATCAGAGTTGTCGGCAATGTTGCTTCGAAGGGGAAGCATCAATGGATTTTCTCAGATGTTAATAATATTGGGAATGAAGATGTGCATCAGGTTCATACGAAGCAATGCTTCATCTCTTTCCCTTCCATGAACCTGTATGATAACTAGTTTTATATTACAGGATGATTCTCAACTACATGAGTTGTTTTCTTCTGGATTGAAGGTAACTTTTAACTTTTTTTTATTAGTTTCTTTGTGATCATAATAACTTCGAACTTGATCTTATGACAAAAATTTCAATGGCAGACAATCGCCGTGATTTGTGTTCAATCACGAGGAGTCATACAATTGGGATCGCACAAAAAGGTTTTTATATAAAAATCATTTCTTCCATATTTCACTTTCACTTTCAGCATAGAGGTTTGATGAATTAAATTTTTAGTGGGTTCCTATTGCTGTAGATTTTGGAAAACGAAGAGTTCTTGGATCAAACAAAGAGATTATTTGGAAAATTGGACAAAATCAAGTCTTCACCTCCGAACACAAAAAGTTATAATTTCAACGAACTTTCACTTTCTTTTTGTTCCACAAGCATCACGCCTATGCAAGAAGTTGGATACGATGAACCAGTAGAACCAACAGATAGTCCATATCCATTTCCCAAAGAATTTAAACCATCTGATTATACACCAGATCTATTAAACACATACCTAATGGATAATCTTTTTGAACTAATTGATTCTTCACCAAAGCACGGTATCAATGGAGTCCATGATGAGAATCTCAAATGCAGAATGGGCATCTCTGGATCTTCATTACAAATTAGTGAAAATGATTTGTTTGAAGGATTAAGGCTGGAGTACAACCATTCGCACCACCCAGGCGAAATGAAAAATAGAATATTCTCCAAAGAGGAACTTGAAGAAATATTAGGAGACATGAAAAATTCTAAATTTGCTATTGAAAACACCATTGATGATGAGTTATCTAACCAGAAGAGAAGACGGTTGGAAAGTCCTTTGATGAGTACCTTTGATGAGTTTGAGAAGTCACTTTTAGGATCATGGGTAGCTGATGGGGGTGGTATGAATGATGAAAGAATTATTTTAGAAAAATCCAAAAAAATGGGGAGCCCAATAAAAGAGATAAATAAAAGAGATTGTTCGAAGGAAAATAAACAGGGGAGGCCTAAAGATCGTCAACAAATTCAAGATAAAATCCAAGAATTGAGAAGAATCATCCCCAATGGTGACAAGGTTTGTTTTTTTTTTTTTTTTTTTGCCAACTTTAATACAAGAAAACTCTTTAATCATTAGATCTTGAGTTTGAATCCCACACCTAAGACTACTCATGATTGGTATTGATTTGGTTCGGCCTACTTCATTTTGCAGTGTAACATTGATTTCTTGTTGCACCTCATGGTCAAGCACATCCTCTTCTTGCAAAGTGTAACCCAATTTGTATACAAACTTAAACATCTAAATGCTCCTATGGTAAGAAAAATTTCACCAAATTTATTTTTATGCCCTGTTGTTATGATGGTAATCTTAACTTCTTCGATCTTGGGGTCCCAATACTTATATTGTGGGGTCAAGAGATAATATGGGATGAATTGGAGGAGGAGGGGGGACAAAAAAAACGAGCTCAATTCAAATATTATTGCTCATTTTCATGTATAAGGCCCACATTTTGTGTAGATGGGCGTCGAAGAAGATAAAGCGAATGGAATATGTGCTACATGGGCATTGGATTTGAGACAACAATTAGCAGTATGCCCAATTGTGGTTGAGGACATCACCTCGCTAGGCCTCATACTTGTAGAGGTGTGATAAGACAATACCAATATTATAACTTTTTAAAACAATTCTTATTCTTTGTTATCTTATAGATTCTATGTGAAGATGAAGGATTCTTTCTTGAGATAGCCGATGTGATGAAAGGATTTGGTTTGAATATAATGAAGGGATTAATGGAACTTCGAGAACATAAAGTATGGGCTCGTTTCTTCATTGAGGTAATACATCAAAAACTAGTATTTTATGCCGGATTGGGGCTTAGAATCATACATGTAGTTTATATGATTCCAGAGAAACCTTTAATTTTTTTTAAAAAAAAATTCTAATCGATTCTATGATGTCAATGATCATTATTATTGTCAACGTTTTCAAAAATGTCGATAAAAAATTTATAATAAAAGTCATGTATGATCTTTTTATTGCATTGCTAAACCAAAGTGAGAAGTTTAAACTGGTAGCTCCTTGAACAAATAGCTGCAATTGGTATTGTTTTTCCACTGTTATTCAGATTAAAAATGGGCAATTTTATATGATGATGATATGCATATAAACAAGCGAACTCAAAAGTAACGAGGATAGATATTGTTTGGTCCCTTGCTCAATTTCTAGAACAAGCATCCTAGAGCACGACAAACTCAACTAATCAGCCTGGACATGGTAGAGAAAATATGATGAACATGTGCCAGCAATCTTAATTGGAGCTACCCGTTGGACTTTAGTAGACACTTTTTGCAGGTCGTTGGACACTTTATGTGAGTATAGAAGATAGAGAAACCCCTAATTTAGAAGATGGCAAACAATCATTTTCTTAACAGATTGTTCTTGCCATAACAGGAACTTAGACTGACCAGCGATGATCATCGCTTAGTAGGTTATTAATTGTTAATCAATTTTGTTCTTGCACATAATTCTGAACTAGAATGTGGTTTCCCTTTATGTGTTATTGATTTCGCTGAATGCAGATATGGAACTACAAAACATGAAAAATAAAATAAAGTGGAAAACTGTGTTTTGTGGGTACAAAGAGAGAAAAATAAATTTTATTATCTACTGTCAAATACACATTGATATATATATATATATATATATATATATATGTGTGTGTGTGTGTGTGTGTGTGTGTGTGTGTGTGTGTGTGTGTGTGTGTGTGTGTACTTATATACTGCTCTGTATATTAAATATATTTATTTATGTATGAACTACTCTTTATGCATATATTGTTCCGGATACACACATGGGCGTATATTGTAGACGTGTCTATTATAAATGTTATATTTATACTGAGTGATTATTGAATGTAGAATAGCAACATTGAAAAAAAAATTCTCCTTTAGGATATGCCTGCGTAGGGGAAAAAGTGCAGAAATTGTCTCATTTATTGTCCCTACTTGTTTTCTAGTGTTAAATAATTTAAGTGCCAGAAACCCTCTCCAACAAGATAGATAATTACTTCTATATCCTGCAGTGATTTAGACATATCGTAAGTTCAATAAATACATTCTTTTTCTTTATTATATTATTTTTCATAGCTTTATTTTCATTATCTATAATTATAATCTCTTCTATAAAATAGTAATCATTGTTTTAAAAAAGTTTTGTATGATAAAAATACTTTGGTTGGCAGCTCAATAGTTTCAAGTATCACAATAAGCAATGATTAAAATATAAATTTATATAATTATATTAATGAGAAATATTATAAGTAGCTATCAAGTAGTTTTATCTATCTCATTGCTACAAAACATGATATCAATAATTATGTGAAAATTATTAGAGATTCATCTATGAAAAATCAAAAAAGCACATTGATACCCAACATAAAAACAAGGCTATATTTTTTTTAATGAATTTTTCTATGATAAGATAATAACATTCACATATAGAGACTATACTAAAAATATTAAACATAGGAAGTGCGTATTATAAGATAAAATATTTATCAAAATAAAAATTATTATACGATGATTTTTGGAATAATAATATTTTATAATTTGTAATATTAAATAATTATGAGATATAATAATTATCAAATAATTATAATAAAACAATATATAAGTAGAGGTAATAATATCATACTTAATTTCCATTATGAATATTTAAATTGATAAGTTTGTATAAAATAAAAAAATGAGATTCACCATCAAAAAATTAGATTAAGATATTCAAAAAAGATGGATGCATATCAATTGGATTTGTCAAATGATCATCATATTATTTGAAAAATTAAAATTCATATATTCAATTCTTGATACTTTTTTTAAAATTGTTTGCAATAATGATATAATTAATAGAATTCATATCTTAATATCATATTAGTT
The DNA here is from genome assembly GCA_029783825.1 of Sapria himalayana. Lineage (NCBI taxonomy): Eukaryota > Viridiplantae > Streptophyta > Magnoliopsida > Malpighiales > Rafflesiaceae > Sapria > Sapria himalayana. The sequence goes on from JAREIK010003680.1 coordinate 522,839, forward strand.
GTCAAATGAAATACTCATTGCTGATTTAAGATTACTTTTATGTATTTTTTATTTTTCAAATTTTATATGAATTATATATGTTTTTTTTTATTTGATACTTTATTAATGAGATGCATCTATGTTGTTGAGATGAATACAAATAGTTAAGATAAATTTTAACAAGCAATAGAAATTATTATATCTATATATGTTTTAATTTCTCTGTGTATTTATTATTATGATGATTTTTGTCAGTCACATAAACTATTTGACATATTATCAAAGTAATTTCTTAATATGAAATTTCTCAATTATTCATAGATACCTAGTATTCATTAAATGCGTATACTGTATATGCAGCAATTTTCAGTATATATATTTTTTTATTTTAAGTTTAAAATTCCTACATATTATATTTTCATTCACATTCAATAGAAGCACATAGACTAATTATAAATATAGTTCACAATTCAAATAATATCATTTAATTCATTTAAAATTGAAATTGAAAATCATTTATTTCTTATAATTCTTTGAAGCTAAAAAAAAAAAAAGCAATAAAACTATGAAGAATGACTAGGACTTTTCTTATTTACAAATGAATCATTCGTATATTTAGGGATTTTTATTAATTTTTTATATTAGTTAAATTCCTTCCAACGAAAATGTTGTAATCTTTAACAAAGCAGACATTGTTCCGTGTTAGAGATATTGTCCTTTATAAGAGGTGTTTAATAATTTTCAATTATTATTTGGTTTTACTCTCGGAGTATATTTAGTAAATAATGTTGGGTGTGTGTGTGTGCAATGAAGCATGACAAGATAATGCATAGGAGTGTCTGTGTGTCAAACATGTGGATATGACTAGACACGTGTTGAGTATGTGTCCAATACACCACATGGCATATCGTGACCAAAATTACAGCTCAATGTTTTAGATACGTGTCCGACACGACTTTGAGATGACTGGATATGGACTTCGAACCTGGAATGAAAGGATTCCAAAGGATTCCGAAACCTGGAATGGCAGTGGGGGGAATTCCGAACCTGGAATGAAGGGATTTAGAACCTAGCCGTATTTTTTAAAACCATGCCATATTTTTTTATCTAAATTATTTTCTTATTTATCTAAATTATTTTTTTTATCTAAAGTATTTTTAAGTATAATATTTGTAAAGATAATTATTTTTATTTTATTGTATCATGTCATATCTTAGCCATATCCGTATCCTAATTATTTGAAATTTATCATGTCCCCGTATCCCATCGTGTCATATCCCCATGTCTGTATCGTGTTTGTGTTTCTGTGTGTGTGTCCAAGTTGGCTAGACAGATAATTTCAAACAAAGTTTAATTTACTTTGCATGATTTATTGTTTTCATTTAGAGTTGATTTTTATATTATTAACATGTTTTGTTAATATTATTATAATTATGCAAATGAATACCCATGGGAAAATGCACAAGCATTTTATTTTTGGGAGGCTTGTTCCATAGAGAGAGAGAGATAAAGATATAGTGAGAGAAGAAGAAAAAAGTATGACATGGTTTAAAAAGTGTGGAGTATGGATAACATAGAGACGAAATTAGGGTGCAAAAAAAAAGAGAAAAAAAAAAAATAATAAGAAATATTAAAAAGGAGAAAATATGAATGACCCTCTTGTGATAGTACAATTATTGTACACAATCAAACAATTGTGGAATGTGGACATATGACAAAATAAAAACATTACAAAAGAGTAAATAATTTTATATTTGCAACAATTATTGTACACAATCATCCAACAATTATTGTACACGATCATCTCTCTCCCGATCTTACATAAATATTGCAAAATTTTTAATTATTGGGGATGGTGTCCTGCATAAAGGACACATGATACTTTTTAATTATTAAAAATTTTATATTTTATATGGACAAGATAAAAAATTTACATCTTCTTAGATTTTAAAATCCTCATAATGGAATATATCCATTTTTTTATTTAATAAATAAAAATCATGAGTCGATTATTATAATAAATAAAGTTGGTGATAAAGATGAATTTTTATTTGATAAATCTCAAATTTTAGCTAGTTCATACATTCTTAGAGTATAGAAAAAATTGTATTGTGAAATATACATATTTATGTTTATGAAGCATATATTTTTTTAAGTATATAAAAAAAATATCAAATATTATTGTAATTAACTATTATACTTATTTTTTTTATGAATTATATGATGAGATTGAATTTAATTAACTATTATACTTATTTTAATAGTTTTATACTTTTAAATTTATTATGTGTCTTTATTATTTTATCATAATAATAAAATTTATCTAATTATATGTTTATATGAATGCTTTTTAAGAATTAAATTATTTGTTCTAGAATCAAAAATTTCATAATAAATTTAGTATATATTCAATAGAAGTTATAGCATACTAGTTCTTTGAGCCGAAATAAAAAATCAAAAGTCATATATATTAAAGTTTATGGAGTTTAAAATACTCATAATGAAGATGCATTGTTTTTTAATTTACAAATAAAGATCCAAAGTTAGTTAGCACTAGAAGCAAGGTTGATGATCAAGATGAATTTTTATTTAATAAATCTAAAAATTCAAAAAGTTCATACATTATTACTTCTTTGAGAATTTGAAAAATTTTGTGAAAAAATATTATTGTAATGCTAGAGATATATATATATATATATATATATATATATATATATATATATATATATATATATATATATATTTATTTATTTATTTATTTATTTATTTATTTATTTATTTATTTAATTGGTCTGTGGATAAAAAAAATGTCAAATTTTGTTGTGGATAACCGTTATATTTATTTTTTTCTATGAATTTTAAGATAAGTTTGTATATACTTAAAATTTATTATGTATTATAGTATTTTTATACTTTGAATTTATTTGTGTAATTATTATTTTATTAAAATGATAAAAAGTTATCTAATTATATTTTAAATATTTTTTAATGATTGCAATAATATTATTTATTAAGATGAATTTTTATTTGATAAATCTTAAAATATAACAAATACATACATTTTAAAGGATTAGAAAATTGTGTTATAAAGAAATGAATTGTTATATTTATGAAACATTTATTTTTTTTATGAGTGGAAAAAAAATTCAAATATTATTGTGGGTAATCGTTATACATTTTCTTTTTTATGAATTTTATGATGAGTTTTACCCTACTTGACAGTTTATTATAGAGGTGTCAAGTGTGCCAGGTTGGGCCTGCGCCTGCCTAGCTCATTTTTTGGCCGCCCAACCATGCTTCCATGTCGAATGTGGCCCCGCACTGCTTCTTCAGGCAAAGCCTAGGCTAGAGGTGTCAAACGTGCCGGGCCGGCACGTTCTTAAACCGTGCCCGGGCCCGTGCCGTGCCCGGGTTAAGAACGACCCGTGCCGTGCCTTGGCACGGCACGCCGGCACGGGTCCATCCCGTGCCGGTTCACGCAGGCACGTGTGGCACTGGCGGCGTGCCACGTGTGCCGAGGCGTGACGTGAGTCGTGAGTCGTGACTCACGAGTCACGACCGTGTTTGGCAAGGCATGCCCGAGCGGGCCCGGCACGACACGACACAGCCTTGCCGTGCCTACGGGCCATGCCGGGCCCGCCTAAATCTAACACGGCACGGTAGCACGACCGTGCTCGTGAAAAACGGGCCGTGACGTGCTGGGCCGGCCCGTTTGACACCTCTAGCCTAGGCTCCTAGCACTTCCAATAGGCCCAACAGGTTGAAAACCCATGCCGGGTAGGACCCTTATGGGCCATATTTTTCCCATACGGGACAATTTTTAAATTTTAATAATTTTTTTAAAAATATTATTATTTTATATTTAATTATTTATGTATTCATTATTTAGAAAATTAGAATTAGACGTTTAGACTTTAGTTAACGACTTTATGTTTAGAATTTTTTAAAATTTTATTTTATATTTTAAAATTTATAAATATGTGTATCAGTGACACAGTGTATGTGTTATATGTATTAGACTATTAAACATCACACATCAGTGTAAACGTATTAAATATTTAAATATTAATTAAAAAACATCATAACTTACATATAAAAAAAATCTAAAACCAATACAAAATAAAAAAATTTAAATATTAAAGTTTTACATTACAAACATCACAAGTTACAATCAAAAATTAAATAAACACAAATGACAAAGATAACTACAAAGTAAATAAACATGAATAAATTAAAATCAAATATCAGAATCAAACATACATAATACATAAGTGTCGTAATCCGACATCATCAATTATCAAGGGTCTGCTTCATCAATCATTAATCGTCATATCATTATCATCCTCAATATCAATATCACTATCACTATCATGATATGAATCATCATTAGTAATTAACTCATCTATTTTTGTAGCAGGCCCGGCATGATCCTAGATGTCCAAGCTTGAATCCTCACAATCCTTCATGATTACTAAATCATTAATAATATCTAGACGTAATCTAAAGAGTGAGAGAAGAGCAAGCTTTCAAAGCAAGAGGATGAGAATGAGATGATTTATTTTTTTAAAAATATAAATCACAGAGAGAGGGGGGAAATATTATAGATTAATAAAAATTCTTTAAAAAAAGAATTTTATGATTTTTAAAAATTTTTAATAAATAAAACTAGGGCAAAATCCCTTAAGCAGCCGAATTCTGCCCTATAGCTGTTGGAGGTAAAATCAAACGACTTAAATTTAAATTTTTTATTTTTTTTAATTTATTTTTTTTACCCTTTAGGTCGGTTAGACCGTCGAACCAACCCAAATGGCCCATTTCAAAAGCTTCGGCTTCTGGAATAGCCATTGGGGTGGACTCAAAGTTAGTTCGAAAAAGATCGTTGGTCTGATTTCGGCCCCAACAAAAATTTTGGATACATCGAGCCTCCAGATTATAGTTCGGGTTTGGCCATCGTGCTGGCTGGGTCAGGGCAATTCTCGGCTTGTGCTAAGAAACCATACTCATAGGCTTTAGGACTGAGTCGTGCTTGGCCCGGCACGAGGCTCAATTGGCCTCGACATGGCATGGCATGTAGGCATGTCGTGAGCAAGCTCAGCACAGGCATGAGCACTAGTTATTCCCATGCATTGCCGAGCTAGGCCGGGCTGAATCATGTCATGCCTTATGCCGGGCCGGGCCGGCCAAGCCCATTTGACACCATTATTTTATTATTTATTATAATATTTTCATACTTTTGAGTTTATTGTGTCTATATTATTTTTTAAAAATGGTAAAAATTTATATGATTTTATTTTATATGAATACTTTTTAATGATTACAATATTAATTTTATAATTAAATATTTCATGAAACATTAGTATATATTCAATAATAGTTGTAGTATACTTGCTCTTTGAGTGCATGGAAAAAAAAAAGTTATAAGTCAGATTTATCAAAGTTCATACAATAAATAAACATCAAGAGTTGATTATTATTTAAAGTGATATAGATGATCATATATTTTTTAAAGAATTAAAGAAATTTTGTTATAAAAAATAAGAAATAAAAATTTTTATATAATGATCATATGGTTCTTTCTTTGAGTGGATACAAATTAAAAGTCAAATGTTAATATTGATAACCATTATACTTATTTTTTTTTTTTTTATGAATTTTTAATGAATTTAAATTTACATGACGGTTTATTACTTATTATAACATTTTTATTTTTTTAGTTTATTATGTGTCAGTATTACTTCATTATAATGATAAATATTTATCTGATTTTATTTTATATTATATATATATACTTTAAGGATTGTAACATTATTGTTGATCAAGATAAAATTTAATTTGATAAATTTTAAAATCCATCAAGTTCATACCATTTAGAAAACTAGATAAATTTTTTTTATAAATGGATCAACTTGTATGTTTATAAAGCATATATTTATTTTCTTTGAGTGGTTAAAAAATGGCAAATATTGTTGTGAACAACAACCATTATACTTATTCTTTTTCATGAACCTTATGCTGAATTTTAATTTACATGATAATTTATTATTTATTATAATATTTTCACATTTGAGTTTATTTTGTGTATGTACTATATTATTATACTAGTAAAAATTTACATGATTATATTTTAAATGGATATTATTCAATGATTGTGTTATTTATTTTATAATCAAAAATTTCACAAAAAATTCAGCATTTATTCAATGACAGTTGTAACATACATGTTCTGTGAATGAATCAATAAATAAAAGTCAAAAGTCAAATTTATCAAAATTCATGAAATTTAAAATTATCATAATTAAGATGCATAGATTCCTTATTTTACAAATAAAAATCTGAAGTCGGTAATAATTAGAAGTGAGGTCAATGATTAAGATGAATTTTTATTTCGTGAGTCTCAAAATCGACTAATTTCATTCATTCTTAAAAGATTGGAGAATTTTTGTTATAAAGACTAGAATTTTTATGTTCATGATCATATATTTCTTTCTTTGAGTGGATGAAAAATAAAAATTAAATGTTATACTTAGTATTTTCTAAGAATTTTATGGTGAGTATAAATTTACATGACTATTTATTATTTATTATAATATTTTCGTATTCTAGGTTTATTGTGTTTATACTGTATTAGTGTAGTGATAAAAATTTACTTGATTTTTATTTTATATTTTACAAAGATATTTTTTAAGGATTACAATATTTGTTCTACAATCAAAATTTTCATAATAAAAATCTAAATATATTAAATAAAAATTATAAAAATACATTGTCACGTATAAGAGTGAGAATTAAAATTAACAAATTATATTTGGAAAACCACGATGGTGTATTTTTTCAATTCTCTGATCCATTATTTACTAACATCATACTTATAAAAAATATGATGAGCATATGAGCTTGTACTATATTTACCCAATCTTTTCATTTGGAAAAAACATATATAAAAATATAAAGTTTCGCGGAATAGATTGTGTTTTTAATAAAAAATTTCTATAAGTTTTGAATGATAGTGAAAGTGATGGAGAATATTTTAGAAGTGCAAAATCATGAACCTACATGGAATATTATTTTTCATATATTCGATGTATGAATTAATTATTATTTATTATAATTTTTATAAAATTATGATTATAATTAATTTAACTAAAAAATTATATTTTTGTATCGACAACCAATATCAATAGAAATGAAAGAATTTTTTAGTGAATGGGAATTAATTATTTTATGACTTTATAATCATATAGAGGATGACAAATATTTGTCACGTCAAGAAAATCGTGTATTTGCAAGTTATTAATAAATATTGGAAGTTATCAAGTGATGACTTAATTATATAGGATGACTATTGGTAACTTTTGATTGGGAAATGCCTACCTTATTGATATTTCCAAAAGATATGATAATTATTTCTTAGTCAATTATAATATGATTCTGATGTTAATTATTTCTATATATTTCTTAGTCAATTAATTCTATTAAATAAAGAAAATCATAATAAAATTAAACTTACAAAAAAAATTATATAATATTTTAGTTATATTGACAATATAAGTAATTATTTTTTAAATTATTTAGAGATTTAATATTGATACAAAATACAAAATTATGATAATAATTACTTATGATATCTAGTGAATGAGCCCCTTCTTGAATAAATTTTGCTTAACAATTTCGAGACTTAATAAAATTGTATTATCACAATCAGGCAACTCAACACATTACAATCAAATTGATATTTCCCGATCAAATAAAACATATCAAAATTTATTATTATTTTATTTAGAATAAAATCTAAAATAATTCATTTGTCATGGTTTATGGACCTATAAGTGATAAGACTATAGATATCTTCATAAACACCCAGATTATCACATTCTATTTATAAAATGTACATAGTTGAATTTGGAGAATTTAAGTATTAAAATGATCACATTCTATATATATATATATATATATATATATATATATATATATATATATTGTTGTGTTATCCCAAACTAAAATAATTCATACTTTATTTGACAAAACTAATGAACACACACAAATGACCACACACACACACACTCTCTCTCTATATATATATATTCACATTTCTTTTTTTTTAATGTATTTTATTTTGTTGTTTATGTAATAATGAATTCTCCATATTTTTTTCATCTTTACTTTACCCCTCATTACTCACTTTCTTCTCTTCCATTATACATTGGTTTCTTTTCTCTGTCCAACAAGCCTCCAAAAGGGGAAAATGCATGTGTATTTTTCAGTATGCATTTCTCTCAAACACTTTCACATGCACAACCAAAAATAAAACACAAAAGCATACATGCATGAAAATCACTTACCTATGAACCTTTCCCTATCACACACCAAAAAAATAAAATACACGCATGTATCACAAACCACAACATAAAATATTTATGTTGTCGTGTTATTCCAAACCAAATAATTCAGACATAATTTGACATGACTGATCAAGACAGCCTAAGAAGCCAATTATTTCATGTTAATAAACATAACTATAATATAAAATTTTGTAAAAATTTAAAAATTATGTGTCCTTTATATATGGCACCATCCCCAATATTCATTGAGTAAATAAATAGTCTATGTGCTTCTATTGAATGTAAATGAAAATATAATATGTAGAAATTTAAAAATTTAAAATAAAAAAAATATACTGAGAATTGCTACATATACAATATATGCATTTAATGAATACTAGATAACTATGAATAATTGAGAAATTTCATGTTAAGAAATTAAATTGATGATGTGTCAAAAAGTTTGTGACTGACAAAAACCATCGTAATAATAAAATATACAAAGAAAAACATAAACATATATAGATATAATAATTCAATTGCTTGTTAAAATTTATATTAACTATTTGCATTCATCTCATCAACATGAATGTATCTCATTAATAAAGTATATAATAAAAAAACATGCATAATTCTTATAAAATTTGAAAATAAAAAATAAATAAATATTTTAAAACTTGTCCACATATATAAATATATATGTAAGAAAATCAAAAATATTTTTGAGAGTTTATATTCAATGAGTATTTCATTAATTATATTATTATCCAAGAAATAAAAAAAAATTATGATATGATATTAATATGCAGGAAAAAATTATGGATGAAATAAAAAAAAAAGATAATAATCTTGAATCATCAATGAGTATTTCATTTGACAAATGATATGATATTAATATATGAATTTCATTAATTATATTATTATCCAAATTATTTAAAAAATCATCAAAAATTGAACATATAATTTTTAATTTTTTAAATAATATGATGATCATTTGACAAATCTAATTGATATGCATCCATCTTCTTTGAATATTTTAATCTATTTTTTATTAGTGAATCTCATTTTTTTTTAATACCAACTTGTCTATTTAAAATATTCATAATAAAAATTAAGTATGATATTATTACCTTCACATATATATGTTTCTTTATTATAAATATTTTATAATTATTATATCTCCCAATTATTCAATATTATGAATTATAAAATATTATTATTCTAAAAATTATCATATAATACTTTTTTATTTTGATAAATATTTTATCTTATAACATACACTTTCTATGTTTATTATTTTTAGTATAGTCTTTATTTGTGAATGCTATTATCTTATCATAGAAAAATTCATTAAAAAGTATAGACTTGTAATTTATGTTGGGTATCAATGTGTTCTTTTGAATTTTCATAAATAAATCTCTAATAATTTTCACATAACTATCGATGTCATGTTTTGTACAATGAGATAGATAAATCTACTTGATGGCTACTTATAATACATCTCATTAATATAAATTTATATTCTAATCATTACTTATTGTGATACTCGAAACTATTGTGCTGCCAACCAATATGTTTTTCATCATACAAACCTTTTCAAGGCCTCAACTATATATTTCTTATAGCATAAATAAATACTCTCTAGTTAGACAATGATTACTATTTATTAGAAACAAATGTATAATTACAAATAATAAAAATAAAACCATAAAAAATAATCTAATAAAAAATGTATGCATTGAACTTACGGTATGCATGAATCACCACTGAAAATAGAAGCAATTATCTAGTCTATGTGGAGAGGATTTTCTGGCACTTCAATTATTCAGCACTAGAAAACAAGTAGGAACAATAAATGAGACAATTTCTGCACTTTTTCCCCAAAGCAAACATTATTCAAAGAGGAATTTATTTTTCAATGTTAATGTTCTACATTCAATATACACCCAAGTATAAAAATAACATTTATAATAGACCTGAAAAAGTGAAATGATTTTTGAACCATTCACCATAAAAATACATAATTTATAAATTATCAATATGGAAAATAATTATCATAGAAACAGTAGAATTTTATAAAAAAATTGACATGTACAACATTTGTTGAATGTTTTTAATACATATTCTACGGGTGGAAAAATGAAAAATTAAAGTTATTAGATATTTTATCGTAGTGATTCTTTTAAAAAATCACACATCAAAGTATTTATAATTGTTTTATGTTTGAATTCTTTTAAATATCATGATAAGTAATATTAGTGTATATTTATCACACAATTAAAAATCATGATAAGTAATAAAAAATCACACAATTACATGGCACATATCACATGATAATTATCACTATCGAAACACGCATCACACAATTACAAATTAATTTTATTGTGCCATTTTTAAACATGGCATGTCATTTTAACATCCATAATTCGAGCATGTCACCACACATACAAATACTAATTAGATATTAAATATTCACACAAAGGAATTTTAAAGCATAACAAATACAAATATAACATTTGTAATTGAACATTACATAATATGATATTCACATAAATGATCAATGTTAATATATTCATAACAAACAATGAGCTCCTACATGTATATTGATGTGTATACAAAATGTATAGTAGTATGCAAGTACGTAATGTTGTAGATGAATATGCATTGTGTACTAAGTTGTTTTTGACGTACCTATTTAAAACTTGCTCTAGGTATGATAAAAGTCATCATAGGCAACACAATACAATATTAAATCATCCATAAAGATTTTCATCATTTACTCCATCATATTGTTAAAGATACTAAGCATACACTATTTGGAAGTTATTGGTGCATTAAATAGGTTGAAGAACATGCTTTGTTCAACATAGGTGTCAATGGGACAAGTATATGACATTTAATCTTGGGCCCTCAAGGGTAATCTCAATTTGAAAATAATCTAAATATTCATCAAGAAAGGGAAGGTATGGAGGTCATGAAATTATTTCAAGTATTTGATCAATGAAAGAGAGAGAAAAAAGATTTTTCCTAGTCATCAAATTCGACCCTAGTAGTTAATGTATAACCTCCACCTAGTTGCTAACTTCATATAAAAAAACATCATCATTTATATTTATTTGAAACTTCACCACTAATATTTTTGGTACAACTTATGTAGATTAAACCCTACTTGTTTATCTGACATTTGGTAACAATATTATCTTTAGGATCCAGAACTTATTTTTTACCACATTTTTTGTATATGGATCGAGCTTCCTTTTTCATCACTAATTAGGCTTTGCATTATCTTCTAAATATATATGATGGGTGTCAAATAGTTCTTTTGATGATTGCTTTTAAATTTAACATCTACCATCCAATTTCCTTTTTATATTTCTTCATTATGTTTATCAATGAATTTTTTTGATGATTTTAGAGTTAAGAGGATAACACTACTCAAAATTGGCAACACTCCGCTAAACACACATATTTCAATGAATTTGGTATTAGTTTTAGATTATTCTTCAAAATATTTTCTTTATTCTTCCCTTTTTTAGCTTCAACAAAATATTCCATGAAATTTCTTTAAAGAATACTAGTTTTTTGAATGATACGTTATAAAAATGTATAAAGTTTGAAAATTATATTTAGATGAAGTGATATTTTCTTCCATAAATTCTTTGTAATAATTTGTGAAGTTTCATAAAAATCTAAATGTTAAACTAAGCAAAACAACTTCTTTAGAGTAATCTATAAAACTTGAAATTTTTTTAGGGTTGATGTATAATATGCTGTCGCTGGTTATTTAACCTAGCATTTGCATTTTGCTCTAGTTTTTTGAAAAATTTAGTGGGTTTTTATCCATCAGTTTTCTATAATATTTTTCTATTTGTAATTTAGATAAAATAGTATTCTTCCAAATCTTCCTCTTATGGTTGACAAAATTATTTTCAAAAATAGAAAAAAACAAATCTAGGAGTCAAGTTTCCAAATGTGTCATGCATGACCCAATCATGGCAATTGGATTGGCCATAACAAGGTAGGGACTTTCAAAAATAATAGATGCATGGTTCATATTTTTTGTAATGAGCTTCGAGTTAGAAACCACAAAGTTCATTCAATAATAAATTCCTCCAATATCAACCTTGTTAACTACCACTGGAATCTTCACTAACCAATTTGCCAAAGAAAATTTATTAGAAGTGGATTTGAGTTCTCCCAACTCAAGTTTCTCTAGGTGTTGGGCAACTAGCTAGTCTAGCAATGCCTTTTGCAAATAAATTCCATTGATGTTAACCTTGTTTGATAATTCATACCATATTATTTAATGGGGGGCATTGTATTCAATAATAGTATTTAAATACTTTTTCAAAAATTTCTTGTCCACATTCATTTCATTCCTCACTATGCATGAATATTTAAGGAACTTCATGCATGGTAGCACTTGCTCGATCATGTCATATAACAAAATATTTATTTTAACCTGCTTGAGTAGTTCGACTTTCTCCATGGTACTTGTCTCCATTTTCTTCTTAGGTGAGGTGTATTGGAAGGTAAAGGGACCATTTTATTCTCTTTCAACACATTTGTAGTTAGTAAATTCCATTAATTTCTTGCAATTTTTCTATCACACAAACTTTTATTTTTAGCTTTAGTTAGTCGTTTTGTTATTGGGGCCTCCAATTGTTTCTCACACCTAATGTTATGATGATTTTAATTTCAATGAGAATAAAAGAAATCCTATTAGAGTAATCCACTTTATTGATACTCATTGGGTTAGGTTGTGGTTGAGCATAAAATTTAGCATTTTTTTTGTGTCAGAATAAACTATATTATATGTGAGAGAAGTTGTATGTTATCCATCATCAACTCTACTCTATCAAGTCTTTATTGGAGTAGATCATTAGCATATTCTCTCTCTTCCAAGAAATTTGGTATTATCTTACTTAAATTGATAGTAGTTTACTCTACTAGTGAAATTTGTTCAAAACATGGCCGCTCTTCCAAGATATTCCTTACTATTTTATCCATCATATGAAAATTCTTCTAGTTTATGAGCTAGAAGTGAAAGTTGACACATTTACTATTATCCCTACAGATTTATTTGATCAAAGTACTTCGGATGGCTTGAATGAATAGGTGGACTCGGGATGCTGTAATTTCTGGAAAACTTATTCTTGTATGAGAAACAAGAAATAATTTTGTAGACAAAGGAATTTTATATGATTTACAATCACTAAACCCAAACCAAGAATATGTCTCAGACTACCCAAATAGGGCATAAAGAAAGATTGTTAGATATGTCTAGTTTTGGGCAGACTAAAATATGTATTTTTATTTTTGTATGATTTTCTTTTTGATTTGTTTGGTTTATGTGTGTTATTTTGTTTTAATTTTTTAAATGAGAGTATGTGCTCTCATTTAAAATGTGTGCTTCAAAAAAAAATTAAAACATTCATTTTCTTTTATAAAAATAGATAAAACAAAGGAAATGAGAGAATAAACTCATGCCATAACAAAATAAAAAGGGGAAAGTTCTACCCACCACATGGAAAAGTCACGCATAGTGACTATTTATGAAAATGATTTTTCTCCCAAAAATGGGAATCCATTTCATCTTGGTTTCATTTCAAGAAATTGTGCATGAAATAAAAATTTGTCCCATATTATGTCATTTTGAGTGTGTTCGTGAAAAAAGCATGAAACAAGAATGTTTACCATTTTTGTGTGAATTGATATGTACATGAAAATAAGATACATCTCATTTGTGCATTAACATCTTTCTATGTGTGCATGGGAGTGATAAAATGGGAACCAAATCATTTTCGTTTAAACTTCTTCTCATATGAATCTCTAAGTCTCTATAATATTTAGAGGTGTAATTAATCTCTTATTCTTCTATTTATGAGGGTTGTTGAATTTGTGCGGTATTTGTGTCAACTTCTTGTGAGATTCATGTAATATTTGTGAGTAATTTATATAATGTTCGAGAGATAAAGATTGTTCATTTTGGTTATATAATATACTCATGTTGTGTTCGTATTATGCTCATGTTGTATTCATGATATACTCATACTTTAACAGTATTGCTCAAAAAATTTCAAGAACTCCGAATCCAAAATTGAAACCCAATTTTAAAAGTGTTTTCAACTTTCAAGTATATTTATATCTGTTTGGTAATTTTGCTTTCACAATTATAATTTTTAGAGATTTAGAAGAAGAGATCAACAAAGAACAGCAAATGATATCTTTATATCCACAACCACAATCCAACACAACCACGATAGAATCAAACCCACAACAAAAAAACACAAAATATCATGATTCACTAGTCGTTCAACATGACTAGCTACATTCACTAGAAAAATGCTTATGCATTTACATATTATAACCAAATCAGAAAGTTTTTACAATTTTATGAGCAGAAGCAGTCGCGATGAAAATCGTGTAGAGATGAGAAAAAATAAAAATTAACTGTTCCACACCAAAATTACTGCAACCAAAAAAATAAAAAATAAAAATAATTTATATTAATATAGTTTCTCGGTTTAATTAACTGGAGCGGGTCAGATCACTTGGACGGGCCGGATTCTACTCCAAAAATTCTTCTGTCTGCTAACCGGACAGCGGGGCCTCCATTATTATGCTATTACTCCATTCCCAACCTTTTAATATTTTCTTTACTGCACTTACATAAAATTATTAAAAAAAATATATATTTTGGTTATACAAATAGTTTATCAAGATAAATTATATACAACAATATATTATTCAATTATTGTTAGTTGGATGTTGGGATATTTTATAATTGTGTAAATATTTTGTCAATTTAAGGACATAATATTTACTATGATTGTGTGAAAATTATAGTAATTTACTATTAATAAAAATGTTGGTACAATCATATTAGCATAAATATATATATCTCATGAGTATGCAATAAAGGTCAAAGCTTGTGCATGCCAATCATAGAATCATATAAACATCAAATGTGAATAATTGGCCAATCAAGCTAATGAAGCAAGATAGTCTTGTGAGTTAAACTTTAGAGCATCTTTGTATTCACCCTTTTGATTATTATAGCTTGGTTCTAGGACAAGTGTATTGTAGTTTTCTTATGTTAGAAATTGTTTGTCTCATCATGTTTTCTCTCCTATTATGGTATGGATATGTTAATGTATTAATTATTTGGGTATTTACCTAGACGTGTGTGTTTATTTTCTTGTTTGTTTTTATATGAGAACAAATGCATAAAGGCTAAAGCATGTGCATGCCAATGTAAATTTTGTTTGAATAGCCCAAAATCCACCCTCAACTAGTGTTTTGTCCAATCTCATTTGAATGAATAGTTATAACCATAAAGAAGTATAAACTATTTGTGGCACATAGAAAAACTATGCCGTTCATTCAATTGGTATCATATTGAATTACAACGCCAATAGATGAACTACTAATGAAGCAAGATAGTCTCATGAGTTAAATTTTAGAGAATATTTGTATTCAAACTTTGATTATTATAGCTTGGTTATAGGGCAAGTGTATTGTAAATTAATTATGTTAGAAATTGAATATGGCTGGCCATTTTTTCTTCCCTATTATGGTTTGGATATGTTAGTGTATTAACTATTTGGGTATTTACCTAGATGTGTGTATTTATTTTCTTGTTTGTTGTTATATTAGAACAAGTGCATAAAGGCTAAATCCTGTGCATGCCAATGTAAATTCTGTTTGAATAGTCCAAAATCCACCCTCATCTTAGTGTTTCATCTAATCTTCTTTAAATGAATAGTAATAACCATAAAGAATTATAAACCATTTGTGGCACATAGGAAAACTATGCAATTCATTAATTGGTATCATATTGAATTACAACGCCAATAGGTGAACTACTAATGTTTGCTTCATGCCTTACTAATGGAATATCACACCTAGTCTCCTATTCTTGATTAATTATATGCTCTCATATAAGCATGTCAATATATTTACACTTCATTAAATATTAATTATGCATTTTGACACTAGATCATGCACAGCTATAGTTAACATTTTTTTTTATCCCTTGCCACATTTTGGATGTTGAGATTCAAAAAAAAAATTTAAACTCATTTTACTAACTAGGATGGTACATATTAATTATAAAATAGTATTGTATTGCATTGAATATTTGAATTATGTTTTTTTAACAAAGATAGGACCTTCTAATGTGATTCTTATTCTTAAAAAAAAAAAAATTCAAAAACTCACAAGTTCATAAATAAGATAATTTTCTAATGTTTTAACAATTTTTTATAGTGTGTATCCCATTAGTAAATAAGATAGGACCTTCTAATAAGTTAATAATTTTCTATAAGTTAATAAGATAATTCTTATAATAATTTTTATAAGATAATTTAATAAAAAGATATGACCTTCTAATGTTTTATAGTGTGTATCCCATTTTTTAACAATTTTCTAATAAGTTAATAAATAAGATAATTATAGATCATGTGATTTCCCAAATGTTATCCGTACTCGCTCTCACTTTTTTATTCATTACAGGTATTATATACATCGCCTGATCGCCATCACGATCATCAAAAAGATTATTTAAATTTTCATATTTTACACACACACACATATTGATAACTAATGAGATTTAAATTTTGAGTTGAGGAAGTAATATAGAGATGGGAATGAGATTAAGATATTTTTTTAATAAATAAAATTGAGCATGGTTTCTCGGGGTGGAGCATTGTTTCTTATTGTTGACCACCTCTCTGCTTCAATTGTGGAATAATAAGCATGGTTTCTTGTTTGATAAAAGAATCATTCAAGATACAAAACCAACAAATAAAAATTTAAAAGATATTTTTTTTATTTTTTGTTTTTATTGGCGTTCAAAGATATCAGTTTTTTGCTAGTGGCAAACAAGTTGAGTAAACTCTTACACAGCGTTTCCACGATTGATTTTTTCTTTTCATGAAGATGGTATTAGTCAAATGCTCGACCAGATTAGATAGCATGGGCGATACTACAAGCACTCCACAGACAAGCTCAATGCACGATTCACCCAATCCACCAGAAAACCATACGCACGCAATAACAGCAAAAGAAGAAGGAAAACTACCAAAGATACTGGTTATCAGTCGGTCTTTTCCATCCTCCACAATCGTTCACCCATCACAGTTCACACGCTCACGCTACACCTCTGCATCAACTGATACTTCATCACGTTGTGGCTGTCGGGAATCGGTGCTGCACTTTCACCCCCAACCCGAATATAAGCTGGACAAGTGACATCCAAATGATATCCACCAGAAATAAAGGATCCAACCCTGAACCTGATGCGGCCATCGCCTTTGATCACCAGGAAAACCGATCCCGAAGCCTGTTCTATGCCCAGTTCAGCATAATTATAAGGAGAAACAGGCACGGTTGTGCCATAGATCAGCGGAGACCAGATCTCATCTTGACGGTGGTCCTGGTAGCTAGGAGGAATCGACGTGCTGAAAGAGACCAGCTGGTTGCGATACGTCGCTTTGACGTCGAGCCTATCGTAGTAAATCCCAATATTGTGGTTGCGGTTGCTCGACGAAAGGGTAACCTGCAAGCTGATCGTGAGAAAGTTAGGCACAGAGGAATTGAATGTGTAAACGGTGGCATCTTGGAGGGTGAAAGTGGGCTTGGATGGACGGAGAATAGCCCAGATGATGAGCACAATGAATAGCACGATGAATGCGAATATCATCAACCCAACAAATATGCGGCGGCAGAGCTTCCTGCAATCGTGCTCATGATGCCTGCAATCGGGCTCATGGTGCCCGCAATCCTTGGCACTCATTTTGCGTTAGATTGTCAATATGTATCTTTATTATGCATACGCGTAGAGTAGGAGTGTGACAGAAGGGCAGAGTGTTTGGTTCTGGGAGGTTGAGGAGAAGAGAATTAGGGACTTGGTATAAAGGGTGAGCCGGTGAGACGTAACGGCAACGTGGGAGTCTGAGTGGGCGTTACGTCTTATTGGAGGTCAGTCGACCATTTTTTCAACGACTGGCACCATGCCCACGAGAAATTTCAGCAATACGACTAGGTTTCACTACTTACTTCTTTGTATTTGAAGTGGTCGCATGTTTCATTGTTGTTGGTGGGGAGTCCCATCGAATAGCAAAACGACATCGGGATTGATGAAGATCTTCATGATTTAATCTGTTCACTTAATCGGGGGGAAAAAAGCTTGGAGATCATCCACCGCCACGGTACTTTATTATTTGACCTTGTTTTCTAATCTTATTCGGTGGTGAATCTTGGGATACTTAAATGCATTGACTTTTGGAATAATTTCGCTAGATGTAACCGGCATTATTTGCCTGGATGTTCGACATTTCTAGGATAAATTGTTTGGTTTCTTTGGGGCAGGCCGTCAGGGTGAGGACAAGCGATACATAATAATAATATCCCTGGTGTGGTGCTCGCTCTAATTCTGTAATCTAAACTAAATGTTAACATTATGTTTTAATTAAACCAAAATGAAAATATTTATGTTTTAAGCATAAAAACAAAAATAATTTAAAGTTTATGAACTAAAAAATATAAACCTTAAAATATCCTTACCTATTCCACATCAATATTAAAAAAAAATCAAATAAATAAAATAAAATATCTACATATTTCAACATATTATTATAGGTACATTTTAGAATGTTATGTATTTTATATAATATTTTCGATATATTGTGTTATATATATTGTGTATATATTATACATAAAGATCTTTATATTATTGTACATACAACATTGTATATATATTGTGTTATACACACACACACACACACAAGCATATATAGATGTATATTTATATATAAAGATATATACATATGTATATTGATGTATATATATATATATATATATATATATATATATATATATATATATATATATTTGTGTGTGTGTGTGTAGCTATATATCTATATAGTATAGTTTATATATATAGATCTATATAAAGACATGTGTACATATTGTATATATTTATATAGAAATATATATATATGTGTGTGTGTGTGTGTGTAAGTAAGTATGTATGTGTGTGTGTATATATATATATATACATATGTATGTATGTATGTATCTATGTATGTGTATATATATATATAATACACAGAAATATAACCATATATCTATATCTATATATCTATAGTTATGTGTGTGTGTGTGTGTGTGTAAATGTAAGTACAACTTTTTTATTTTGAAAATTTAATTACAATAAAATATTTTAAATTATTTATATTAAAAACAAATATATATATATATATATATGTGTGTGTGTGTGTGTAGACACACACACATGCATGTTGTATGTATGTGTGTAGCCACACACAATATTATGAAATACATGTAAGAGGGAAATTAGTGTAAGAAAAAAATAATAATTTTTTTCCTTTTTTTATATGTAATAAAATTCATTATCAATAATTTCTGTACAAACTAATTGAGCTTCGAACTATTATATTTTTACTAAAAATAATATAAATCTCAATTTTAATTTTCCTAACTAACATTTCTACATCTTGAACTCTCCCTTTGAAATATCTTCTATTTTTTCTCTCCAAGTATGATATACTGATTCTGCAAATGTTGACATTTAGATATTATTTTTGGGTGTATTTACTGCATAATATTTCTTCATTTCATTGAATGCTAATGGGATGGAGTCCATATCTTTTGAAATTTCTATCTTAATCTTTAGCTAATGCCATATTTTCTTGGAATAACAATATTTAAAATAAATATGTTTTATAGATCATGCACATGTAAATAATTCACAGTTTACATTTGTGGGTGTTGAGAATAATCAATTTTTGATTGTCAGCTTCTTGCTTTTAGCAATTCACATATTTATATGGTATGTTTAGACATATGATTTTTCATCCAAATGATATTTGTCCAAATCTTTTTCTTTTTTATGGTGTTTCCAATCACGTAGTTGTAAGAATTTAAATTAATTCTTCCATTTTCTCCCCAATTATTCAATATTTCTTTGGCTTGCCTTTTGGTACATATTTTATTTATCAAGATGTCTCTAATTGAAATTAGGAATTTCTAAAATGGTGGATCTTCCTTAGATATCTGGCAATCCTAGATATTTTAACAATTAATGTAGAAATGATAAACTCATTTAATCCAAAGTGAATCCTTCTTTCTATTAATTCTCCAGAGAATTTTAATAAAAAAATGTTTTGTTCCAAATAAAAATAGATACCTAATCCACCACAAGTGGTGGCCATGCATGTTAATATCCTTCTTTTCCTAAGATATCTCTAACTGTCAACACACATGCATGTTGTATGAATGTGTGTTGACACACACACAAAATCATGAAATACATATAAAAGGGAAAGTAGAGAATAGGAAAAAAATAATAGATTTTTTATTTTTATTTTTTGAAAAGCGATAAAATTTATTATCAAAAATTTTTGTACAACCTAATGGAGCTTCAAACTATAATATTCTTTGCTAAAAACAATATAAATCTCAGTTTTAATTTTTTAACTAGCATTTCTGCATCTTGAGCTCTCCCTTTGTAACATCTCCTGTTTCTTTCTCTCCAAATATGACATACTACTTCTACAAATTGCCTTTTAGATGTTATTCTTGGGTATATTTACTGTATAATATTTCTTCATTTCATTGGATGCTAATGGGATGTAATCAATATCTTTTGAAATTTTTGTCCAAATCTTTAGCTCTTGCCACACTTTATTGGAATAACAATATTTAAAATAAATGTGTTCTGTAGATTCTGCACATGTAAAGAATTCACAGTTCACATTGTGGGTGGCGAGAATATTCAATTTTTGGTTGTCAGCTTCCTGCTTTTTTGTGATTCATGTATTTATGGCATGTTTAGTCATGTGATTTTTCATCCAAATGATATTTGTCCAAGCCTTTTTCTTTTTTATAGTGTTTCCAATTACGTAGTTCTAAGAATTTAAAATAATTCTTCTATTTTCTCTCCAATTATTCAGTATTTCTTTGGCTTATTTTTTGGTACCTATTTTATTAATTAAGATATTTCTAGCTGAAATTAGAGATTTCCAAAATGACGGATCTTCCTTAGATATCTGGTAGTCCCTAATATTTTGACAATAAATGTAGAAATACTGAACTTAATTTATCCAAAGTGAATCATTATTTCTATGAATTCTCAGGAGGGTTTTGATAAAAAAAATATTTTGTTCTAAATTAAAATATTAAGGATACCCAGCCCACCACAAGAGGTGGGCATGCATCTTTTCCCAAGAGACCTTGAGTCTGTATCTCTCAATTTTTGGTCCTCACCATAGGAATTTTCATCATGAACTTTTTATTGTATTAATTATAGATATGGGAAGAAGGAATATTGAGAATCAATATCCCTCTTTTCTTTGTATCACTATCCATAACAGCTTCAGTTTTCCAGCAATAAAAAAAAATTTTCCAGCCCATTAATAAATGGTCGAAGTTATTTTGGTCAATAATATAGAAAATTACGAAGTTATAAGATAGCTATATAATAAAGTAACTCCAATAAAAACAAAAGAGAGAGTGCCCTCTATAAAACAATATTTTTCCAGTAGTTGCTCATTTATATTTTTCCCCCCAATCCTCTAAAGAATATGTTTGATTTGGAGGTGTTTGTATTTAATCTAGAAATGACTAGAAAATTATTTAATGTATACAAAATGATGTCAATAGAGGAGGAATCTCCTCTAGAAAAAATTATTAGATCATCCATGTATATCAGGTGGGAGATCATAAGAGAAGTACATCATAAAAGGATTGAGAATTCCTCCGACTTAACTATTCAAGTTAGCTACTTAGATAGATACTCCATGTATAAAGTAAAAAGGTAAGGGGAAAGTGGGTCCCCTTGCCTTATCCCTTTTTTCCTTTGAAGAAACTATGTAGCTGCTCATATATGATCATCGAATATGAAGTCATGGTTACCCACTCATACATTAGCTTTATGAATCATTTAGGAAAATTTAGGCTTGTTAAAACTTTTTTTTGCATCCTAGCATTGGTCAAGGCAAAGAAGAACTTCGTGCACCCATCACTTTATTTTAGATATCTTATCTTTGATTATTTGTATAAGAAAAAATAATTTAGCTTCTTCCAGCATTCTCAATTTAACTTATAGAGTTAATTCTTTATCTTTTAAGCTTGAAGAGGGGCATCCCTTGTAAGCGAGACTTTGCACTAATATGCCCAAAATGCTTTTCATTTAGTTTTTTTAAAGACTCTTTTAAAAGTTTACCTTTTAGGCTAACTGAAACATGTTAGATCCTTGAATCTTTCCTTTCTAAATACTATTTAATAGGGGAGTGAATATTTTATGTGAGAGCCACATGTTACAGAATTTGAAGGTGGAAGTCACAAGTTATTCTTTTCATTATTCATCAATTATATGTCTAATTTACTTGACATCCTATCATTTGTCAAAGTAAGGAGATCTAGCAAATTTAAAGTGAAGCAATATTTAGAGACATCCTAACATTCATAATCATTGATAACTTTTCCTCCCACCTTTATCTAGCCCCAAGAAAGGGTGCTAAAATCTCTTATAACCACCTAGGGGTGGATTCTTCTATTCCTTATTTTATTTGCCCTTCACAAAGTATCGTACTCTTGATTGAATGCAGCCCATAAATTATAGAGAGTCTAAAATTTATTCTACTCACTCTATTATTAGTCTTTGTTAGATACACATGTTGGTCTATGATAGATATTATATTTATATCTTTGGCTTGATTATCCCTAATACCAGGATTCTTTCATTCTGATGATAGGAGAAATTGTCAAGGGAGTCATATCTACTAAATTTCATTTTCATGAGCCATGCCAATTTTTCAACACTTAGCTTTGCCTTGATGATAGCAAAATATTTCAACTTAATAGGCGTTCGGGAGCCTAAGAATTCCCTTCTACTTAATAGGGCTATTAAAACCCCTAATATTTCAACTAGCTATCTTCATGAGTATTAACTAGTTCAATCTTATATTTGAGTATTCTCCATTCAGTCACATTCCCATGTGCACTTACTATCTCTCTAATTTCTCCTAAATTATTATTATTATATCTATTTGCATCACAATTCACAACACACTTCATAACATGCATACACAATACAATCGCATCCCATGCGTGTGTTACAATTACATTCACCTACACTCAAGCCAATTCCTTTCCCAAAAATAGCAAGACATCTTATAGTTTTTGGGGCATACAACCCAATATACATAAGAGGGCTATTGTAGTACAAATCCTACACATACATCTTTGCATTACACACCAATATGATGGCTCTTGGTGTGATTAGCCCATTTATATGCCTTCGTTCACATATGCCACCCTACCATGCATGAGAAGTTCATTAGCCTACAAATATATGTTGCATTAAGATATCCATCGACACATATTTCACCTTACCACATATGAGAATCCTGCATGATTCCCAAAAGCATTCATGAATATCTATTTGTACATATTTTACCCTTACATCCAAATTAACCACCACTGGCCAATACTTAGATTGGCAGCTTTGATAAGAAATGCCAATTGTGAGAAAGATAATTTTTATGCTCTTTTTCTACTATTTCAGAATTTGGAGCCCACTATGTGAGTATTTTAACTCAAATATTAATCTTTTCATTATCGAGATGTTTGAAAGTTTTTTGTAATACATTCACTTCATAGTATACTCTTATATACCTAGATATTAGCCCCAACTAGAGATCAAGGGAGGACCTACACATCCATTTATAGGACAACTCAATTTAAATATAGAATTCCAATTTGTACAAGATAGTAAACATTCATTTTTGACATCGTACAAACATACTTCATAACCAGCATACATACATGCTGCATACATCCTCTTGAAAAACATCCTTAATCTGACATTCTATTACATGCTAACCCTTCCTCCTTTGTTAATGCTACTTGACATAGAAGTTCCATTAGCATCATCATCCACTTCATGCCATACAACTTTATCCATAAAACACTGAATCTATGATGAAAGTCATATGTTATATTGATTTTGAATCTATGAACTATACATTGTGAACTCTTTTTCTGCCTTCTAAAACTATTATCATCCCATTACATAAAATTTTACTCTCTCAAAGTGCTTCCACATAATCATAAGTATTTTGATAATTCATACTCTTTTCTTTTGATATTTTTGTTCCCCATCATTTTAAATGTCACTAGTCTCCTTTTATATGATATTGCTTTCAACAATGATTACATTTTAGTATCTTAGCAAATAACTTTGACCTATTTGTATCTCAACTCTAATAAAGTCATGTTTCATTGATCTTACTCTGGAGATATACCAAGTCTCAGTTTAATGAGATGAATATATATTTTCTTCCTTATTTTTATATTTACTCTAACCGAAAGTATAATAACGATTAATTCATTAAAGATTAACTTTATACTCAAAATACTATTGGACATATTTATGATGAGATAATATTATGATTCTGATTGATTTTGGAATAAAAATTCAATACATTCATTCTCTTCTGTGTTGTGTTTCATAAATGATAGGTGAAGATATAATATGTTAACAGTGTTTATGTATTATATCATTGAAATAAATGTTGACATTCAATTTTTTTTTAAAAAAAAGATTATATTATGTAATAATTTTGAATTCACACACACACACACACACATATTTGTCAAAATAACTAAATCTTTTTTGCTGAATGTAATTCAAATAAATTTGATAATATATTACATGTTATTGCCAAATACAAATTTATAAACATTATCATCTACTCAATATCGCTTTTTATTTTTAATAATTCAATATTACTTTTTATTTTTAATAATTCAATATTATTTTTTATTTTTAATTATTCAATATCGCATAACCTTTTATTAGTTACTAGTTTTTTAATATAATTTTTCTTCCTCATTTTTTTATCTTTGTTTTTAATATTTAAATATTGATCTCATTAAGTTTTTTTACTTCAAATTTTCATCTCAATTTGATTCATTTTTATATTGAATATTTAAGAATTGTAATGATTATTTATGTTAAATATAGGGAAAATTATGTATTGGGGTACTCTCCTAGAAAAATTTAAGAATTCGAAACTTATATTTTTAAGTTTGAAAAAAAGTCACCAGAATATTAAAATATTAAAATTTAGTGCACTCTATTATGTTTATACTAAACTATTCTCATCCTCTTCTATTGGTCATCGCCCTCTCCTATTGAGCTGATGGAGTTCGACCGAGATCTCCTTTGAGCACTAGGAGCTTGGCGTCATTCTCCATCAAGCTTGACCTAGAGCCTAGAGCTGGCAATTTGAGCCCGGCCCGTTGGGCTAGCCCGACCAACCCGAAATTAGGGTCGGGCTGGTCCCTAATATTATTGGCCCGAAAAAACCGGGCCAATTTTGGCCCGGCCCGATTGACCTGTGGGCTTAATCGGATCGGGCCAGCCCGATTAGTTTCGGGCTGGCCCGGTTTGAAAAATTAAATAAAAAACTATTTTTTTATTTTACTTATCCAAGCACCATTTGTTATTAAAACAATGATAAAGAAAGTGGGATTGTGGGATTCCATCCACGGTTCCATCATTTAAGGGATAAAGTGATAAACTAATTTCCCCACCGGGCCCACCCACATGGAGCACTTATGACTTAGCATGTGCATAGCAAATTAGCAATTACTAGCAAACAAAAGAAAAGCTGTGATTTATAACTTACTTGCAATATAAAACTATATCCCAAACCCTAGCCTGCTGCATCCCACATTCCCATTCCCATCTTCCAAAATTATGTATAAAATAATGAATATATCACTTGGGAGTTGGGGGCCGGGGCTAATATAATTTCTTATAGGAATATTAAAATGCAGTCATCACTTCATACAATAGTCGAAGCATTCTTTTATGACCATTGACCAAGTTGCACTTTCAGGCAGCGCCGCGGCAGCGTTCCAGGCGTCCAACGGAGCTCTTCTTCTCCTTCCTCCAGGCTCCAGCAAACCACCTTCACGGCTCCTCGACGACGATCCTCCAAGCATTTTTCTGTCTTCTCCTTCTTCTGATTCTGATCCAGCGTTCCTAGGTTTTATGCAAGTCAATTGTATTAATTTATAAAATTTATATTGCAGTTATGGATTTTGAATCTAATTGTGGGGATGCTGATGATGAATTGCAAATGTTTGAAAATACTCCTGAAAATAAGAGTGCTACTGCTACTAATGTTTCCGTTGGTTGTGGTATTAATGATAGGACTAAGTCTGTTGGTGCTAATTGTAAAAGAATTAGTAGTGATGTTGGGAAAGAAGTTGGTTCTAAGAGAGTTCGGGCGAATACCTCTGAGGTGTGGAATAAATATGAAAAGATTGGTGTAGTAGATGGCGTGGAAAAATGTAAATGCAAGGGTTGTGGGAGGCTTTATACTTGTAATTCAGAAAATGGAACTACCCATTTAAGACGTCATGTCCAAAAGTGTCATTTGATTCCTAAGTACAATGATGTGGGTGCCATGTTGGTTGACTATTCTGGGACGTTGAGGTCTCGGAAACTTGATCATAAGGCTTATCGAGATGCACTCTCTAAATGTATCATAATGCATGATCTTCCATTTAGCTATGCTGAGTATGAAGGAGTTTGGGTAGTGAATAGAGTTTTGAATCCTGATTTCAAACCTATTAGTAGAAACACTGCTAAGGCTGATTGTTGGGATGTCTTCTTGAGTGAAAAAACAAAGCTAAAGAGCATATTAGCTAATATTCCTGGTAGAATTTGTTTAACTTCTGATGTATGGACTGCTGTAACTATTCAAGGTTATATGACTGTTACAGCTCATTATGTTGATAAGTGGAAGTTAAATAGTAAATTGCTTGCATTTTGTGAGTTAGAGAGTCCACATACAGGGATTGAATTATCTGGAAAGGTATTTGGAGTGCTTAAAGATTGGGGAATAGATGGGAAAATATTTTCCTTGACTTTGGATAATGCCGCTTCTAATGATAGCATGCAAAATATTTTGAAAGAGAGGCTTAATTTGCAAAATGGCTTGTTATGTGATGGTGATTTTTTTCATGTTAGATGTTGTGCACATATATTGAATCTCATAGTTCAAGAAGGTTTGAAAGTGGCTAAAGAGGCTTTATATAAAATAAGAGAAAGTGTTAAATATGTGAAGGCTTCGGAGGGGAGGTTAAAACAATTTCATAAATGTGTTGAAGAAGTGCATTTAGATGATACTGGTAGTTTCTTGAGGTTGGATGTGTCAACTAGATGGAATGCTACCTACATGATGCTTGAAAGTGCTATTAAGTACCGTCGTGCTTTCAATAGTTTGACTTTTAATGATAGAAGTTATACGCTTTGTCCATCTAATGAAGAGTGGGAAAGAGCGGAGAAGATGTGTGCTTTCTTGGCCCCATTCTATCATATTACTAACTTGATATCTGGATCATCTTACCCCACCTCCAATTTGTATTTCCTACAAGTTTATAGTATAGAAAAGAAGTTGATTGAAAACTTGTATAGTGAAGATGGGGTGATCAAAGATATGGCAGCAAGGATGAAGGTAAAATTTGATAAGTACTGGGGCGAGTATTCTGTCACTCTTGCACTTGGATGTGTTCTTGATCCTCGTTCTAAGTTGAACTTTTTGAGCTTTTGCTATAAGAGACTTTATCCATATGACCATCAAGAGAAAGTGAATAGGGTGAAGGAGGCCTTGTATAAACTATTTGCTGAATATACAAAGTATGGGCCGACATCGAGCTCAATTTCTTCATTTCAAACCAGGTCATCATCAATGACCATGGGTGCTTGTTCACAACAACGTCCTCCATTGAAAAGCGAAACAAGCTCAACATCATCAATGACATCTCTAATTGATGTAAGTTTGATTATTATAATTTTTATTCATTATTTTTCTTGTTATATTTTTTTCAAGTATCTAGTATAGTGATGATTTTGTTTATGTGTTGGTTGCTTGTATTATTTTAGGAGTATCACATGGAAATGAGTCAAATGACTTCAAATGATGTCCAGTCTCAACTTGATATATACTTAGATGAAGGAAGCTATGTTGGAAATGACCTCGATGTGCTAGAATATTGGAAGTTAAATAAACATCGATTTCCTGAACTTGCAATTATGGCTTCTGACATTTTAAGCATTCCAATCACAACAGTAGCTTCAGAATCTTCATTTAGTATTGGTGGTCGTATATTGCATAAGTATAGAAATTGTTTGCTCCCAAAAACTGTGCAAGCCCTTATTTGTACTCGTAATTGGCTGCATGATTTTAAAGAAATTGGACCTTCTGGTAAAAATTGCTTATTCCCTAAACTTTGTTTTGTTTTGTTTTTTTTGTTTCTTACTTACAACTTACAAAATAAACATTTTGGTTTTCTGAATTGCAGATGTGCAGGAAGTAGAGGATATTCGATTATCTAAGGAAGATTCAAATATTGTTGTTGATGATGATCTTGTCTCCACTGAGCATGATTTTTAGATTTTTAATTTAATGATTATTCTGATAGGAGTATGTTGTAAAAAGTTGGAAATTGTTTATTTTTGAAAATCTTGTTGAATATTTATTTCAAACTTCTTGACTGAAGAGAGAAGATAGAATAGAGAATGGGTAGGTAAATATTTATTAATTTGGTTTCAAATGGGTAGGTAAATGCCTCGTCTTCATCTCCGGTCATCCTTGTTGGGAATGCTATAATGAATTCAGAGTCTTTGAGTTTGGTGCAGCAGAAAATCATGGTGGACAGTGGACAGACTGCATCATATGGACATATGGAGCAAAAAAAATATAAGACATTATTTGCAAGAGAGAAATCCTTGTACACCTGAAATAAAACAAATAATAGAGAAAGAAAGTAATTTATTGAATAAAATAATTTCATAATTTTTTTTCATATAGGGTTGGGCTGGCCCCCTGGCCCGCTAGCCCGATATAGGGCCGGGCTGGGTCAACGAAATAGCAGCCCGGTTTAAATCAGGCCCGGCCCGGTCCGCCCGATTATTCCCTTGGCCCGGTGTGAGCCCGGCCCAGCCCGATCCGCCCGCCCGACTTGCCAGCTCTACTAGAGCCCCTGTAGCTCAAATGACAAGCTCAATGGAGCTCTCGGTCGAGCTCCTTCGAGCTCCAGGAGCTCAACCGAGAGCAACGTCGAGCCCCTAGAGCTCGACGATGAGTTCGATGGAGCTCTTAGTCGAGCTCTAGGAAGGTATAAAGCTCCTTCGAGCTCTAGGAGCTTGACCGAGAGCAACATTGAGCACCTGGAGCTCGATGATGAGCTCTCGTTCGAGCTTCAGGAGTTTGGCATCGAGCTCCTTTTAGCTCCAGGAGCTCGACCGAGAGTTTGACGACGACTCCACAAAGGAGCTCGTGGAGACAGGCAGGGGGGAGAGGGGAGAGTGGTGAGGGTAGACGGGCCAAGAGAGACGGGCGAGGGCGAGAATAGTTTTGGATTTATGAATTTGGGTGCACTTATTTTTAATTTATTTTTAGTTTTGTGACTTTTTTAAAAATATCAAAATTTTAGTTTCTAAATCTTAAAAATTTATGGGGAAACACCTTTAAAATATAATTCTTTCTTAAACACAAAAAAAAAAAAAAATCCAAATACACATAGGTTCATAATGATCCAACTTAAAAATTAATCACTTTTTGATAAATTTATTTAGTAATGTATTAATTATAAAAGTTAATATTATAACCATTGTTTCTTGCATCAACATAATGGAAATAAAATTTATAGTAGTAATAATTAGAAAAAAAAATTTAAAATAATAAAATAATAAATTTTATAATAAAATAAAATAAATTTATTATCATCTGGGATTGAGATAATAAAATAAAATAAATCTATAAATTGAAATGTTTTTAAAGATGGGTAATGTAAAGCGGTGCTGAAATGCAAATGCGCATGTGGGAACGGTGAACTTTCACGCGCAGTCCCCACCTACTACAATTTTCGGGGACATTTGTGCATCGCAACTCGCAACTTGGAAAGGATCACAATTGCGCAGCAGCAGCTGCTCTTCCCAAACAATACCAAAAACCATGGCCTCTATCTGCTCAAAGCCTCTCATCTCCCGAATGCTCAATTTTGAATTTGGAGCCCGCAAGTTCCTACGACCCATTGTTGTTTCATCCACATTCTTTCCTCGATCATGTCGCTCCGTTAGTAATTTTGCCGTCAAAACTGATGTATGTGATTCTCTTACTTTCAGATAACCATTTTCTTAAAATCGTATTAATACATATACTTTTGTAGTATTTTAACCCGCTTCACTCAACTGAGTTTAAGGGGTTGTGGTCATTATGTACATCTAAAGGATTCGTTAAGATTGATAGTGCGACTTGTTCAAGATTTATTTTTGTAAAATAGTTAGGTAGGTCATGGACATGTATTGGTTATCAAATATTGTAATCGTTTTGTAGGTCACGTATCCATTGGTGGGGAACAAAGCACCTGATTTTGAGGCAGATGCTATTTTTGGGCATGAGTTCGTCAAGGTATTTTCACATGTGCATTATAAGCTTTTAGTTATACCGAGAGTATGAATAAAATTATGGTAATTGTAGTCTATCAGTGTCTAGTAAGGCTGTAAGGGCTCTGGCTATAATTTACATCCTTATGGCTAGGATTTATGATTCATGGGCAATTCTTATTTTTCATAGTTTAAGTCTGGGAGAGTTTATCAAAGAATATTACTAGTGACCAATATTTTCACCGGGTGATCATAGGAGAGATAATGACTTGATTTATACAAGATTACTGTTATTCATTTGAAATGATATAGATCGGCGATGACAAATATGTGTCAGTAAACTTGCTTTCCATCTGCAAAGTTTGTGTTTTATGCTGAAACATTTTTGCTCTATATCTGTTCCTGGTCCTCTACACTGCTTATAGGTTGTTTCTGTTCATGTTTGTTACATAGATTTTGAAGAAACCATTGTATGTGTAGGCAATTTTTCTCTGTTTGTCAGCAACTCTGAACCACTATGGTTTGGTTGCTCATTGTTTCATTTTGTTCATTGGTGAACTAATTAGTCATCTTTATGTCCATTCCTTTCAAAATTAAATTTGATGCTAACTACTTTTCGAAGTGGTGGGTATACATGTATTTTTTTTGTAAGACAAAGGTTTGTTGGGCTGTGTTGGTATTAGCCAACCTTTTCTGCACGCCTGGGCCCGGGACCTGGTACCCTAAGAGTAGGCATGGATACTTGTTTTGAGAATTAACAATGTCAAAATTATTTCATTGATATGAGGCTAAGAGATGCACATACTGGTTTTTCTCTCTTTTTTATGCATAGGCATGGTAATATGGGATTTGTTGGGATGGTAATATCAACAATGTTGCCTGGCTTAAAATATTTGCAGGGATAGAGGTGTCAAATGGGCAGAGTCCGAGTGACTCACATGTTTCCCTAGCCCGCGGCATGACATAATTCGACATGCTTAATTACCTGTGGATCATTCTCGTGTCAAGGGCAGGCACCCAAGAACTCGTGGCCCATGCACACATAGCAGGGAAGGGAAACATGTTTTGGGTCAGGTCAGGTTGGAGTGTGCAGCATGATTAACCACCTGTCCCTGCCCGATCCAACTCGTAGGCTTTTAACGTCACAACTATTCAGCATGTCATTGATGGATCATTGTTTCATTGCTTACATGCTATGACACAAGTTTGTGCATTTTTGTAAGAAAAAAGTCGTCTCTACCCAGGTGCAAAAACATGTATAATTGTTACAAACTACATTGATTTACTTGTGCTTATTAGTTCATAATTTATGCCTAATTGTTGCAAACTGCAGTTAATGTTGATGTTATTATAGTGAAAACATATGGTTGTTTCTACTGGAATTAATGTATTTCTGCTGAACTTTGACTATTTCATTTTCAGGTAAAACTTTCTGAACGGATTGGGAAGAAGTATGTAATTCTGTTTTTTTATCCATTGGACTTCACATTTGTTTGTCCAACAGGTGTGTTTAACACTCAGAAGTATAAGCCCATATTTTGGGATAGAAAATGCTCACTCATGTTCAACTTGTTATTGATGTTAATGGGCAGAGATCACAGCTTTCAGTGACAGTTACTCTGAGTTTGAGAAGCTCAACGCATCAATATTGGCCGTCTCAGTTGATAGCGCGGTTTGTTTTTCTTGTCCATTTTATTAAACTAAGTAATGTAAGCTAGCCAAATTAAATTAGGTTTTTTCCTGATTACTTATTGTTATTGTTAGCATCATGTTGGTGCCATAATTTCAAAAAGTGTAAGGTGCTCCTAGGTATCACACTTGCGCTTGCTAAAGGCTTGCTTGGGGTCCTTGTGCAGATCTTCAAGTATTTTTGTTTTTTTTTTATAAATGATTGTTAAATATTAACATCAATAATAATCAATTATTGATGTTTTAACACATATATTAATTTAAATTTCAATAAAATTGATCACATATATTATAAAACTGTAGAAAAATAGTATTTCTCACCTGAACTCATATGCATTTTGATTCCTGCTTCATGTCGTCCTGCTACGATAAAGAGAAAGAGGGAAGGCGATGATGAAAAGTGAGAATTCGAGAGGGAAGCCGAAGATCCGCAAAGGTCATCCGAAAAAGTTCATTATGATTATGCGGAACATTTGTATTTATACATGAGAGATAGTTTTTTTTTATTTCTTAATCTATTATACTCATCCTCAAGTTGGAGCATAGATATCAATCATGCCTAACTTGTTACATAAATAGCTAACCCAGTCCCCACTTAAAGCTTTTGTGAAAATATCACCCAACTGTTCTCTCATCTTCACATATTCTGTAGAAATTAAATCAAGTTGTATTTTATCATGAACAAAGTGACAGTCAAGTTCAATATGTTTAGTTCGCTCATGAAATACAGGATTCGAGGCAATATGAAGGGCAGCCTGGTTATCACACCAAAGTTTTGCTAGAATCACAGTCTTAATACCGGTTTCCATCAAGAGTTGATGGAGCCACATGATTTTATACACAGATTATGCCATTGCTCTATATTCTGACTCTGCACTTGAACAAGAAACAACCTCTTGCTTCTTATTCTTCCATAAAACTAGATTCCCACCAACAAAAACACTATAACCAGATGTAAATCTTTTATCTTCCTTTGACCCTGCCCAATCAGCATATGTGAAGCATTCAATCCTATTGTGTTCATGATTACTATATAGAATACCTTGTCTTGGAGCTCATTTCAAGTAACATATAATATATATTATAGCTGCCCAATTGTCAATAGTTGGGGAAGACATATATTGACTTACAACACTAACCAAGTGTGCAATATCAGGATGAGTTACTATAAGGTAGTTTAGTTTCCCAACTAGTCTTCTATACATCTTAGGATTCTTTGGTAATTCGCCTTTTCTAGTAAGCTGTATGCCTGGAGCCATAGGGAACTACATGGCTTTGCTCCCAATTTTTCAGTCTCTGATAATAAATCAAGCACATATTTCCTTTGAGATAAGA
Source organism: Sapria himalayana (assembly GCA_029783825.1). Taxonomy (NCBI): domain Eukaryota; kingdom Viridiplantae; phylum Streptophyta; class Magnoliopsida; order Malpighiales; family Rafflesiaceae; genus Sapria; species Sapria himalayana. The sequence goes on from JAREIK010003680.1 coordinate 556,655, forward strand.
AGATTTCATGTTTACTCCGCATAACTTCGACACCCAAGAAATATTTAAGCATCCCTAAGTGCTTCGTATGAAATTGATCGTGAAGAATGGACTTAAGGGATAAGATTTTTGTAGAGTCACTCTCAGTGATGACAATATCATCCACATACACCACCTACAACATGATACCTGAACTGGAGTTCCGGTAGAAGACGGAATGATCAGATTTACTCTTCTACAAGCCAAATTTCTCTACTGTTTGGCTGAATTTACTGAACCAAGTACAAGAACTTTGTTTCAAGCCATATAACGACTTCCTAAGGCAACAAACCTTCCCAATCTTCCCCTGAGCAACAAACCCTAGAGGTTTCTCTATGTATACCTCCTCCTGAAGATTGCCATGAAGAAAGGTATTTTTAATATCAAGCTGATGTTGATCCCAATTATAAGTGGCAGCTAGGGAAATAAATAGTCGAACAAATGTCATCTTAGCAACAGGGAAAAAGGTATTAGAATAGTCCACACCATAGGTCTCAACGTACCCTTCGGCTACAAGTTGTGTTTTCAATCGAGCAATTGAACTATTTGGATTAACTTTGATTGCAAAGACTCACTGACATTGAATGACTTTCTTTTCAGTAGGTAAATGGACCAAGTTCCAAGTACATTCATTTAGAGCATTCATCTCCTTTATCATAGCACTATGCCATCCATGGTGAGATAAGGTTTTCTGAAATGTGTTAGGCAATGAAATAGTGTCCAAAGAAGCAATAAAAGAATAAGACTGAGAAGATAACTGGTTATATATGCAATATGAGGAAATTGGATGAATATACTAATGTCTACCTTTATGAAGAGCAATAGGGAGGTCATCATAAACAATTGGTTCTGATGTCGAAGTACCTGGTGGAGGATCAGAGATTGGTGGGTTCTGGCGTCAAGTGTAGACCTGAGTGATAGGGGGCTTTACTGGAGTAAGAACATGAGAGGCTGGCTTTTCTAGAGCAGGAATAGGAGGGGCCATGGGGGAGGCTATAGTATATACTAGTAGGTCATCTACCTCTCATTGACTAGTGTGGGTCGGGATTGAAGAGAATGGGATATTCTTAAAAAACTTGACATCCACAGAAACCAAATACTTACGAAGACTAGGGCAATAATACTGATACCCCTTCTGACTCGAGAATAATCAAGAAAGATACATTTTAAAGATTTATGGTCAAGTTTATATACCCGAGGACAAATATCTTGAACAAAACAGATACATCCAAATTTTTGAGGCTCAATAGGGAATAGAGGTTTATTAGGGAAAAGGATGTGATATGGTATGTTTCAATTCAAGACTGATGAAGGCATCTAGTTAATCAAAAAACAAGTTGTGGAAACAACATCAGTCCAGAAATGTTTGGGCACATGCATCTGAAATAATAGAGCTCTGACAGTTTTAAGGAGATGTCTATTTTTTCTCTCAGCAATTCCATTCTGAGTAGGAGTGTCAACACAAGAAGTCTAATGAATGATACCATGTTGACGCATTACGGACTGAAATTGTTCGGAAACATATTCTTTTGCATTATCACTTCTCAGATTTTGAACACAAACATGGAATTGAGTATGAATCTCAGCACAAAAGGCACAAAAATGAGAAAATAACTTAGATTGGTTTTTCATTAAATATAACCAAGTGGTTCGTGAATAATCATTAATAAAAGTGACAAAGTATTGAAACTAGGTTGGGGACACAATTAGGCATGGGCCCCACACATTTGAATGGAATAACTCAAAAGGAGCACTAGCTTATTTATTGACTCTAGGACTATAACTAAAGCGATGATGTTTTGCAAATTGACAAGACTCACAATCTAAGGATAACAAACTTGAAAATTGAGGACACAATTTCTTTAATAATAACAGTGACATATGACCCAATCGGCAATGTATCTCAAATGACATAGTGACTCCAGAATAAACAATAGGTCTTGGGACTATAGGATCAAGGATGTATAAACCCCCAGACTCACGGTCTCTACCAATAATCTGTTTTGTCATAAAATCTTAAAAGAGACAAATCAGGAAAGAATGAGATATAACAATTAAGTGCTCGAGTTAACTTGCCAACAGATATCAAATTAAAAGATAAATTTGGTAAACTCAAGACTGATGTCAAAGGAATAGATGGAGTGGACATAATTGTGCCCGACCCAGGAATACATGAATGTGATCCATCTGCCAAAGTGACAGTGGAAGATCAAGGTTGTGACTGAAAGGTAGAGAAAAGACTAGAGTTGCCTGTCATGTGATCTGTGGCTTCAGAGTCAATGACTCACTTGGAAGATGAAGACACAAGGCATTTATTCGGGTTACTTGACTTAGCAGTAATCGCAGTAGATGGAGATTTCAATGAGTTCTGATACAATTGGAACCTAGCTAATTTCGCGACTGAGAACTGAACAGACTGATCGGATGCCTCAGTGGTAGAAACTATATGAGCAGACTGAAATTTCTGATTTCAATTTTGTTGTTTCTTACAATCACGTATCACATGACCAGGCTTATGGCAGTAATAACAAACAATACCTCCGGAATTAGGTTCTCTAGTATTATCGCTTGGACTACTATTTTTATTTCATTGCCTTTCTAACTCAATGGTTTGTCCAATAAGAGCACTGCTTGTCTGGGCAGATGCAAGGGTAGGTGAAGAAGAGGATGCTACCTCAGTGTGAAGAATCCTGCTAAAGGTCTCTTGGAGGGATGATATTTCAGGACTGGACAAAATCTGGGTTTTAGCTGAATCATACTCAGAAGGAAGAGTAGCAAGAAATTCCATAATTGTCATTTGTTCTAGTTGACTTTGCTGAACTTTGACATATGGACTAAAGGGCATAAGCATATTAAGTTCTTCATATATTTTTTGTAAGTCTTAAAAAATTTTGAGTGATTGATTCTGTTTATCTGATCAATAGAATGCTTTGCACGCATCAAATATACGAGAAACATCATTCTTTACAGAAAACACAAACTCTAAATAATTTATTAGCTTCTTAACAAATTCATAATGATTAATGAGACCTAGTACCTTGCTGTCTATGGAATTACCAATTTGGATGAACAGACGAGCATCATTTTCCATCCATTGCTCTTTCGAATCATCAACTGGTGGATCCTAAGTGAGGTGACTACCCATACGTATGCTCCTGACGTATATTCGAATTGTTTTGCTTCATTCCAAATAGTTAGGACTAGTCAGTTTGTCTTTCGTGATTCTGGACATCATTGGAACCATTTCGAGCTTCGGTGTCGGTTTTTTTTCCTCTGAATCACTTATTATGGTACCACAAGATGAAGATGAATAGCAAAGAGCACTATCAAAATTCAGATCTTGGAAAAAATTACGCAGAAACCCAGATCCAGGAAACAAATAGGGAAACCAAATACACCAGAGGCCCTGTTAGTGACGGACGACCTTGGACGACCTTGAAGCGGTTTTAGCTTCTGATGATGATTAGAATGCTCTAACAACAGATCCTGATGAGATGATCGATTTTGAAGGAAGTGAGTGTATAAGCTGAGACGAGGAAGACATGTTCAGAAACCTCTGATACCATGTAGAAATATAGTATTTTTTACCTGAACTCATATGTATTTTGATTCCCACTTCATGTCGTCATGCTACGGCAAAGAGAAAGAGGGAAGGTAATGATAAAAAGTGAGAATCCGAGAGCGAAGCCGAAGATCTTGCAAAGGTCGTCCGAAAAAGTTAATTATGGTTCTGCGGAACATTTGTATTTATTCAGGAGAGTTTTTTTATTTCTTAATCTATCACAAAAACTATATTAATATATCATAATGAATTCAAATGAAATATTAAAGTCTTCAAATAAATAAGACAAAAAATGATGTAATATAAAAAAATATGTTATTTCTAAATACATAATCATCTTTTGCATCTCTATGCAAATTTCTGTTTTAATCTTTTATTTTTTGTCATCAACTAATTGTTATCATTCATGTCTATCAAAGAATAAATATTGATGTGTTAATTATATATTCTCTTCCATGCATGGTTATCCACAATGCGTACTTTATCATTCAAACCTTGATATTTTAATATATATTGTTTATTGATGTGAATTTGAAAACCATAGAAATTAATATATTTTGTATAAAGTATTCTAAATGCTTTTTAATTTATATTCTTAAATATAAATTACTTTCTTTCACATAAGATGCACTATATATAAAGATCAGCATTTTTATTATAAATCTTTAAGTTTGGTGATGAACCTCCATATGTGATTCACTATTTAGTTGTATCATGTATATTAATAGATTATATTTAATTAAAAAATATAATTATATAAATACAATTATGCTTACTATAAATAATTAATTGGAATATTTGGTTAAATAGTTTTGTCAACTAACTTTTTTCCCAAAAGTTCTTAAATATTCATGCAAAAAGTAAATTTATCTATAATATTTTTTTATTTTTTTTTTAATTTGATGACATATATATATATATATATATATATATATATATATTATCATTCATATTTGTATGCTACTTTATTTTTGATTTTTTTATCAATTATTTTTGGGTTTAAAAACTATCTAATTGCTCGATGAGATGAAGACATTGAATTTCCTGCATCATATCAATAAATTTGATCATCTCATTATTATTTTCTTCAATTTTAAAGAAATTCTTTATTTGAATCTTATTTAAAATATAATGTATATGAAATTTGTGTTTTTTTAATTAATAAGGTGAACAAAAATGCAAATAAAGGGCTGCTTAGCTTCAAGCAATAAATTATAGCTTTTTAGAATGAGACATCATATTGTTGCTTGACATATTTTTCATTTTTAGTTGTTTTTGGTTTTATTCATCAAATCCGAATTGATACATATTTTTGTTAAGTTATAGTTTTGCACTTGATATCTAGAGGTCATGACACATGAAGAAAGCAATCAAAATTTAGATCATTTTCCAATGAAGTAACTATATGTGCTAGTAAACTATTGCCTCTTATTGAGAATCCATGAGTTTTTATGCATGTTGGTGTTGAGTGTATTAGCCATCTTTAATATTCTCTTGATATTAAAAGTATTTCTAATATTCTATAAGTCAAGTGTTGAAAATAGATATGATCATTTTCTTTCTTGTGTAAAATAGTATAAATTTCTATTAGAAAAAATGAAACTTAGATAATATTTATCTAATAAAAATTTTAAAATAAATGTTCTGTAATTGCTAACACATAGTTTGAATGTAGTGTTGGTTATTTAGGTTGCTTGACCTAGAGGTGCCAATCAAACGGGGTGAAATGAGCACAACCAAATTGTGCTTGCCATGTCCATAGAGGTGTTAATTGGACTTGGTATCCATGGATAGACTAAGGCATGTCTTGAATTAGTTGATTTTTGCTTAATATGATATGGTCTAGAATCATGCATGGATTATGGTTTTGTCGGTCTGAGGCATGACTCATGTTGTGTTGAGTCATGGAAAGTTGACACATTTCTCGAGATTGAGCTTGGGTCACAGACTTATTGGCTAATTTTTTTAAAAATTGTGCATTTACCTCGTGGTCGTGCTCATTATGAATCCATGTAATGAATCTTGAGGCTTGATAAAATTCAGATAATCTATAGTCGTTAGATTTGTTTCCAATGTCTACAGCAAAAATTCAATGGTTGTTTGATTTTTGCTTTTTAAAAATATAATAAAATTCTAAAAATTTAAAAAATTAAAAATAATATTTATTTTAATCTAAAAAAATTATAAATATAGAATAGAGAATTCTAGAATTTCATTATTCCATTTTCTTTTATTTTTTATTTCTCTCTCAACTCTCTTCTTTCTGCTCTCATAACTTTTTGGACTTAATTAGTCCTATTGTGATTTTTTTAGTTATGAAAAGTGAGATATGAACTTATTGAAATAAATTAATGTGGTGCAGTTTTTATTATGGGATAAATTTTTTTTAGTTTTTTAAAATTTGTTATTTGTTTATTGCATAATATAATATTATAACTATATATCAAACAATAACAAATAGTGAATTTAATAATGAGTTTGACATAGATTTATATAATAATGACAACTCGATGAAAATACTAGATGCCAAAATTAAATTCTTTTTAATAATCTCAATCCAAATCTACTTGCTTAAAAAAGTTAAAACTAGCGAAATTTTAGTAGTATGTACTCACATGAAAATATTAAAAAATAAAAATTCTAGGGATGTTAAAGAAAAATTGACACAATAAATATATTGTAAAAAAATATATACATATATGAGTATACGTGACACTAACCACCTTAAAAGATATGTCAATTAATGTATCAAATTTATAATAAATTACATTTCATACAAACTCAATCGAGCAATAAAATCTTTCAAGTGAAGTTTGATTGAGTTTAACTTTATTGATTTCTTTATATATTATAATGACTTTGGGAGGAAAGATATGGTAAATCTAATTATGATTATGAATCTTTTGATTAGATTTTTTGTAAGATTATAGGATAGTTAGTATTTATTATGCAGATATATTTTCAGCTTGCATATTATAATATTTTTAAGTTTACTTATAGGATTAGGAATGATATAATAAAATATTATAAGTTAAAATAATTAATAATTAATAAATTTTGGAAATAAAGTAGAGTGGTGCCTATGATATTCGATATCTGGATTATTCATTATAATGTATCATTACATATTTCACTGCCTATTATTTTGATTCAAAATAAAAATTTAATAAAAAAGTTTTGGATTTCTTGATATTTTTTATTTTTATGATGTTTCTATCATATATGAATGTATTATTAAGATTTTTAAGAAATAAGACATTAATAATTAAATATTTAATATAATTTTTGATAATATTTCTAATAATAGATAGCCTTTAATATATTTGTTAAAATTATTAGAGATGAGTCATTAGATAAATTTTTTTATCTTAAATGTATGCGTTATGTTATTAATTTAATAGTATATGTGAGAATAAAGATTGATTCTCTTATTTTAAAAAAAATAAGAAATATACTAAAATATCTTATAATGCTCAATAAATAATAAGAGTTAAGCAATTTTTGTTAGTTAGTGGAACTTAAAAAAATTTCAAATAGTTGTATGACATAATTAGAATTATACTTATCTTATATTAGAGTTACATGTTAGCTATCGATATGTAATATTAAATTATGTAAATAGTTAGATTGATAAATTTATTATTGACAATATGGTCTGGATTATAAAAATTTTAATTATGAAATTATTAAAGATTTTTTATGACACGATGAATATGTGCTTGTTTGTGATTAATCATACCATTTGTATTATGCTTAAGTGTGTGTGTAATATTAGTAGTATATTTAATAATTATAGGAGTGATCTTGCATTTAGTATTATTAAAGATAAAAATTAAGTATTTAAAATATTAGTTCTTCATTTTAATGTTATGTATTATTTGCTTGTATGAATTCTAGGGTTAAGATGAAAGAGATAAAAATATATTAAGATACATATTTAATTGTATGAACTAAATTTATGAATTATAAAGTTTTTTTCATGAAAAATTAAGTGATGTATTTATATATTATGATATTAGGTATGATAGTGATGATGAACTTTATAGTATGGATATGAACTTTCTAGTATAGGCAAGCTGTTTTGATACTTAGGTATTGATTACTAATTGATTCTTTCACATGATGATAATATAAATTTAAATATTTTGAATTGGTGAAAATTATATGAATTTATTTATTTCGTACTATCTAAGATTACACATAATCTATTGATCTCTTTGATGTCTAGCCTAATATTTGTGTCTTTTTTTTGTTGCAGCTACTATTATTTTTGTTAGAAAATTGAGATTGTGATTAGATATCATAGAGGCACGTGCATATATGAAAGATTATGAGGATTTGAGGTTAAGTATTTAAGGTAAAGCAAAAGAGTTACTGGTAGATGACGACTCATGATATATCAAAAATCAAAATCAAGGATATTGAAGTCATCACTAGTAATATCTTTTGACGCATATATGATAATAATAATTTGTATTGTCATACTAGATACTACTGACATCGATTGATGGAGATGATTCGTGTTATTTTGAATTTTTTCTTTCATATGATATGATAATTTTTTATATTTTTTGATTTTTGCGCGGTATGTTTTATATTATGTTACTTTTCATATTAATATGATTAGAGGTGTCAACCGTACCTGGGACTTCCCGGCACGGAAAAATTCCGTGCCCGGGTTTGGCACGAGCCGTGCCGTGCCGTGCTTGGCCCGCCACGGTTCGGCCCGCGGCACGGCAACCCGGCACGGGTTTATCCCATGCCGGGTGTCCCGTGAGCCCGACCCCATGATGCCCCTCCGGCAAAAAAAGACCGCGGGTCGGGTATGATTCAACCCGACCCGCGGTCCCCCGTATCCCGAACCGCTCGGACAGGCAAGCCCGAGCTGGCCTGGAAAGGCACGTCACGGCCCGCCATGCTTGCGGGGCGTGCCGGGCCCTAAAAAATGGGCCGGGCCTACCCGTTCCGGCCCGTTCTGGCCCGTTTGACACCTCTAAATATGATGCTTATAGATTGTTTTTTTTTCATTTCAATGATTTTTTTATTTTGTATAAATATAAAATTTAAATTTCATAATATTGTATTTTTTACTTTGCATATAAATATAAAATTAAAATTTTAGTATATTTTTATTTGGCCAAGGCCAAACATGATTTGACACGACACAATACAAATCTCCTTGACTGCGAGTCATATGGGCCTTGTTGAGGCTAATAAATTATGTGTCGTGCTGTGATGGTATGATATGACATCCATACCATGCATGCCAGACACGACATGGTGGCATGACTAGGTAGAAATCATGAATGCTCTCTTTGTTGGCCTGCAGTTAGCAGGCTTGTGCTTTGCATTGTTGGGAATAATGGCTTATGTATTGATGTATGACACGACATCATGCATTCGGCACAACTAGCATGGACTATCCATGCTTGTTCATATTGGATTTAATAAAATTAGGGATGTGATGCTCACACTCTTTTTTATTTTAAAAAATGGGTCGTGAAGTGCACGTGACCCATTGAAAAAAAAAGGCTATTGCCTTTGCAATGCCAAGGCTCCAATAATCGATGGTGTGTTGTCATGTTGGTTTCAAAATAATAAAATAATTTTTTTAAAAAAATATGATAATAATCATTAGATTTTTGTCCAAATAAATTAATAAAAAAACTTAACTAATTTTTATTTAATTGATAAAATCTGTATAAATAGAAAATTAATATTTCAAGTTTTACATTGAAATTGTATTATGTTTTTTCTCAAGTCTTAAATTCACTGTTCATATATCTTTAAATTGCTAGTAATTTTATTATTTATTTATTTTTTAATATTTTTTATAATATTATATAAATATAATAGGTAAATTATGTTTTTGTACTTCATTTAGAAAATATTTACAAAAAAAGACGGCTCAAGCTTTTAATATTTAAGAAAAAAGTGTACTAAAACATAAAATTTTTATATTTTATTGTACTAAAAATCATAAAAATGATTTTTGCCCATGAAATTAAATGTTCAAACTTTTTCTTTTCAATTTTTTTAGCAAAATAGTAGTTTTAAATTTGAAAATTGTTTTTGGAAAAAAATGTTTTATAATTCAAAAAGTGGCTTTTTGGTTTTTGAATAAATGTGTTGTATAATATGCATAATAGTGCAAGCCTTCTTAAATTATTTTTTCTTTATTAGAACAAATATGAAATATATTAAAATATATTAGGATATCTAATAAATTACAAAATGTTTGCACGTTATGTGAGTTAATATTTCTAAAAAAATTTCAACATGATGTTATATATTATTAAAATTCTATATATCTGATATTAAATTTATGTTTTGGTGCCTGATATGTAATATTTGATTAATTTAATTATAAAATTGATATAATAATTTACGAATCATAGTATGACATGAAATTTATATTTTTAAAAATAATAAAAATATTTTATGATACAATGAATATATGTTTGTTGGTAAATATTTACATATCTTATATTGCACATAGATGTATATAAAATATTATTAGGATTAATATGGATTTAATTAAATAAAGAATATATAATTTTAGTGACATGACTTTTAAGATGAAAAGAAAATATTTAAAATATTAAATTTTAATTTTATCTTTTTATTACTTAACTTCCTATATGAATTTTAGGATTAATATGGAAGAAGTAAAAAATATTTTTAAATTTATATTTATTTCCATAAATCAAATACATGAACTAGAATGTTAAATTTATGAATGATTATATAATCTATATTAAATATTATAAAAATAAGTTGGTTAGTTTTAGTGAGCAAATGAGGAAGAAGATTGATTTTGTATTTGAAAATGATTTTTCATTCAGTTAGATAGAAGCAAACGACATGTAGGTTTGTTTAAAATGAATCAATGACAAATTTTGACGTATTGATATGTCGAGATACTTATAAGCTAATTATTGTCATATCTTATTTTTTAATGGCATAAAAAATTTTGATATATTAGTTTGATAAAAATTATATAAGTTAATTTTTTGTACTATCTAAATGATATATGATTTATTGACTTTTTTGATATTTAGTATAATATTGAAGTTTATTTTTTTTATGACTGAAAATGTGATTTCAAAATAAACGAGCATACTACAATCCGACATAATCGAAACTATGGCTTAAAAGATTAAGATAATATATATATGAATCTTCAAAATAAAATTAAAGAATTGTTAGTGAACAATGTAGTAATGATTTGTACTAGACATAATGATATTATATTTATTTTTGTATTTTTGTGTTTTTTATGCATATAAATTTAAAATTTTCATTTAAACTTGAATGTATTTTATTTCAATATTTTATTTTTGTATTTTTATGTATATAGATTTAAATTTTTAATTTACATATGAATGTATTTTTTTATTATATTTGTTTATATTGATATTTATACATATTATATTTGTACTTAAAATTTTAAAAATAATTTGATTTTTTAAAAATTTTATGTATATTGACGCACACATACAAATTGGGCTGGAGGCCCTACCACCTGGCTCGGCCTTAGGGGATGGGCTATTGGCTAGGCTAGGGCAGGTCGTTGGCTAGGGTGCTAGGCTGGCAGATTGGTTGCTAGGGTTAGCTTTGGGCTGAGCAGGCACGAAATCATATTTGTCTCGGTTGTGCTAGGAATGACCTAGGTCCAACGGATTGACACGATCTATAGGACACCTTTAGCTCGACCCACCTCTGCTTTTGCATGATATGACTTTGGCTGCTTTAAAAAGCTTGGATGTAGTTTAATCTAATTAAATAATTGTATAGGCCCGATGTTGCTTTGGTCTTCGATGTTGGGTCCCGTATTGGTAGGCTTGATTTGATGGCCTAGGCTAATATGTTTTGTCCACTTGAATAGGAACTGTATTTGACATGCTTTGCTAGGACAAAAATTAGAATTGGGTTGGGCTTGCTTGATCACTAATGAATTCATACTAGTTTAGCTCAATTTTAATACTAGTAGGGCTTGCATCTCAATACTTGTCAAACAATATCTTTTTTATTTTTATTTTTGATTTATAGAAAGTATTCTTTAAATAATGAAAAATACACTATCAAAATTAGTTGTGTACATTGGGTAATGACACCCATCATGGTTTATAACCTATCTTATTTAATGGTTGACTTTCTTTGGGTCAACTAGAATGATTCAGAGGAGAGGGTTAATTGTACAATATTTTTAAAATAAGTGCTCAAGATATGAAATAATAATGATACAATTAGTCTAATTCAAAAAGTTGAGGTATTTATATTTTGTTATTTAATTTAAATATTCTTTTCTTTTTATTTATATTATTTAATTTCAAATTTATTTTATATTTTAGCATAAAAAATGAATTATTATTACCTAATTATTAAAAATTATGAATTTGATGCATATATTGAAAATTCTGAAGATGATATGACTTCCTTCTCTTCGTGTGTTGCTCTTTCCCTAAGTATAAAACTTATGATTAATAAAAAATATATCTATAATATGAAATCACTTTATTTAAATAAATAACAAAAATATTAGATGAGGTAAAAATGTCTGGGAAAGAATAATGTTATAATGTATGAATTTCTTATAAGTTTTCATGTTGCATATGTGTATTGAATGTCATCTCTTGGTATAATAATAAATATTTTTGTTCAAAGGTGAGATTTCAAGTTTGAGACTTATTAGATATAGTTTCTTTGAATTTTAAATGTAAGATTGTCATTTTTGAGATATTGATCTCTTATGTTTACATGCTAAGCGGAAGCTTTGTACACGGGATATGACCTCATACAACTTTTACTTGAGGAGAGTGAAAAACTTTAGCTCAATATAAATATTTTAAGAAAATATATAATTAAAATTAGTCATGGCATGGGTATTATAAAAGTTATGTTGAATAATATACTAGGGTATGGTATGTTTGATCCTCAATAATCCTAGGTGAGTCTAATTGGAATTGATTTTAATTTAACTTCATGAACTTTTTATATATAATAGGTTGCATGAAGTTGTATTCAATGCATAAGACTCTCGCTTGGTGTAGAGTTTTAGAGATATTAATATCTTGACAATCTTATATTCGATAAATGAAATTGTCATGTCTAATGAGTCTTGAACTTGAATAATAAGTTATTTTTTTATTGCTCATGACCTAATTAGAAGTGTCAAATAGGCCGTGCCATGCCAGCATAACTCTAAAAATGGGCAGCCCGACATTACTTATTGGTTAGTCTAGCTAAGTTTATTTTAGGTTAACTTGGATTCATTCTAGGCTAGCATTTCAGGCTAACTTGGATTTAAGCCAGACTAGTTTGTTTAGATCGTCTGGTCGAAACCACCCTGCACTAGCAATTGTTCTAGCCATGCAGTGCCTTCCCTTCCATAACAAGAACTATGGCTTGACACATCCAGGCTAGAGGTGTCAAATGGGCCGGGTCGGGTCAGCACATTCCGGGTTTAGGCCGGCCAACTCGACTTCCAGGCTCGGCATGGTTTCTTTAGGCTAGGCCCGACACGGCTCGTAGGCCCGACATGATTAAAATATCGTGCTGGGTCAGGATTGTACAGGCTAGTTCTGGTCCATACTGGTCTAGTTTAGAGGTGTCAACTGGGCTGGCCTGGTCCGACACGAGGCATTGTATGATTTGGCCGTGCCTGTCCACGACACCAACCGTGCCATGCTCGAGGCCAACCGAGCCTCGTGCCGTGCCTGGCCCGGCACGGTATTGTGGCCTGTTGGCATTATACCTCAGCACCAGCTAAGAAACCTTTTTTTTTTAATTAGGAGTTTGGCAGTGCGGCGGCGCGATGTCGCATGTTGAAACTTAATTTTTTTTTAAATTACGGGGTTGGCCCGACTGGGCTGAATCTCGTGGATTCGTGCCGCGGGCCCGTACTGCGGGCTCGTGCAGGGCTGACCTCCACATAATCATGCCGTGCTAGGCATGAAAGCACAATCATTCTGGCTAAAAATGGGTTGGCCTGACCCGACACATTTCTTTTGACACTTCTAGTCTAGTTTTTAAAACTTAATAATTTTTTTTAATAATATTATTTTTTTATGTAATAATTTAGTTGATTTTTAAAAATTTTTAAATTGTAAATTATAAATTTTTAATACTTTTAAAGTTTTTTTTAATGTTAATTATTTTTACTTTTTAGTTATTAGAATTTGAATTTAGATATGAATTAATAAAAAATTAAAACTTAAATATGAATAAAATTTTAAATCAAATGCAAAATGAAAATAAAAAAATAAATATTTAAGTTTCAAGTTTCAAACATCATTCACAACTAAAAATTAACTAAACACATCAAGTCTGAAACCGAAATACAAATGAAAAAGCCAAACCAAATCAAATGGAAAATATAATGTAAATAAATTTTTGAGTGCATCGAAATCAAAAATGAGATTTAGACATAAGTATAACATAAGTGTCATAATATTGAAATCATCAACCGTTAGGCGTCAAGTGGCAATGTCATCAATCATCAATCATCATATCATTATCATCGTCATCCTCAATATCAAAATAACTATCATATGGATCATCATCAGTAATCAACTTCTCAGTTTTTGCTGCAGTCTCAGTATGATTTTGAATGTCTAAGCTAAAATTCTTCCAATCCTTCATGCATGTTAAAGTCTCAACAATATCTGAACGTAATCTCGATATCCTATTCAAAATCATATTCTTTGTATTAGAAAAAGTAGACTTTGATGCTACTCACGACACTAGAGGAGTCAAAGATCCTGTGTCATCTTTATTGCACGGAAATGATAGACTCGTATAATTTTTTTCATTGTAATATATTAAGATTCTTAGTATCTGAATGTAATATGATTGAATAGTAATTGGTATCTAAGTACTGAGACAGCTCACTCCTATTTGACAGTCTATACTATCATTTTTCTCTTGTTAACTGAATAAAAATGTCATCGTCTCCGAATATGATATCCATATCCGTACTCAGAACTTCATTATTACTATCACTATACCTAGTATTGTAGTATATAAAAAGCTCAGTCAACTTTTCATAAATGAATCTTTCAGGTGGGTCTTTCAGGTTCATGCACGAGGAATTATAAATCAGTGTGTTTTTTATTTATTCCACCTTAATCTTAGGGTTCATGTTGACAGTCAGACAATAAAGAGATAAAATGACGGACTAGTATTTTAAGTATTTCATTTTCATTTTTACAATCATATCGCTAAGTATTGGGTCATCTCGATACTTTCTAAACATGCTACTAATGTTGCATATTTACATGAGTGCAATGTAAGTCGTGAGAGTATAAACTGACGAATACATGTTCTTCATGTTATTAAAAATCTTTAGAAATTTCATAAATAAAATTCTTATAGTTCAGTCAGTGTCGTTAATAATAAATGACTTTCTTGTTATTGACATAGTCGGATATCATGTGTTCGTATCCAACAGATGACTTCAATATCAGGTAAGTGTAATTCTAATGGTATTTCACATTTGATTGAAATTTCTTCTTTTTAAGATTTGCAGATAAAGAGAGACACCAAATTATTATCCGTGAGACTTGTGAATGTATTTTAACGAGTTACGTATATTTTTTAAAGTCGGGGAATAAACCTTCATTCCCGCTTGTACAATCAGGTTAATTATGTGATACATACATCTAATATGAAAAATCTCTCCAAATGATCCGTCAATAATAAATATAACAAACATGTTAATTACTACTATATTAATAGATGCGTTATTAAATGTGATACTAAAAATTTTATTTTAAATTTTATATTGTCTAAAAATCTTGATCATGCACTCTTAAAAATGATCGAGTCATCATGGGATATAGAATCTCAGAGAATCCTAGAATTTTTTTATTTAGTGTTTATTTTGAATTCACATAATGGGTGATAAGGTATTCATAAGATATATCATCGTGACTAGTCTAGATATTGGATGTCATAAACACTACTCCACTATAATTTATAAATTCATTAATTATTTTTTTTTAACTTATAATATTTTAGTATGTTGTTCTTATATGTGAACCTAGGAATCATATGATATCCAAGCTAAAAAAATGTCTGTATGATACTGACTATCTTTAGATCCTCAAAAAATTTAATTAGAAGTTCTATCGTCGTATTCAGTTTGGTCATGCCCTCCTTTCCTAGCTCGTCGTGATATATGAAGGGGGTAAACTTTGAGATTGAACTAGATCCAGCTGTAAAAAATTCACCACTAAGTATGGTTTGCCTAGAATTTAATACACTATATTTTTTGGTGCATTGTTTGGCTTACTTTTTAAGGTATCCAGTTTCACACGAACTCTCGCAACTTAAAATTTTATTACAATATTTGTAATATGCCTATTTTTTTATCTATATCCCTAAAATTTTTTTTTATTTTAATATATTAAAGTGAGTCCAAACATACGTAATCTTTCTAGTTTTTTATTTTTTATATATTTGAGTTGAGGTGATTGGAGAAACCAAAATTTCGGTAGTTTCAAACATCTGTGTAAGATTTTTTTTAAATTTAAATTAATTTTATTTTCGTTATTTAAATTAGTATTTATCATTTTTTAGACAAGAGGGTAGAGTAGAGAGAGATATAGAGTAAAAAATTATTAAATACTAATATTTTTAATAATTAAGTAAAAGATTACTAAAAAAAATGAAATAACCGTAAAGCAGCGTAAAATGCTTACACCACAAATTTAACCAAAGCCAAATTTGAGTTGAGAGTCCTGACAAGTCAAGATGAAATTTTGATTCACGAGAATGAGAATTTAGGGGGGGGGGGGGGTGGACTCGGACTCGGGATTAAAAAAAACCGTGGGTACGGTTTGAGGCCCGAAGCCCCAACGGAATTTTTGGATTCGTCGGGGCTTGGGGCCATTCTTGGCTTGTGCCGAGTAATTGTGCTCACTGGCCTCGATACTGGGCCATGTATGGTCCGGCACGGGCAAGCGCACGGGTCATTCTCATGTCGTGCCGGGCTAGACACTGTTGCATCGTGCCATTCCTTGGGTTGGCCTGGCCCAACCTGGGCCATTTGACACCTCTTGTCCGGGCATAACTTTGAACTGGGCATTGTCGTTGCAGGCAAGGCTGAATCGTATCATGTCTTGTGTCATGCCTGAGGGCTGAGCCAGCTTATCCATTTGACACATAGATCTAGAGGTGTCAAGTGGGCTGGGTTGCTTGGGTACGACACGAGGTACGACCCGATTGAGTTGTGCTTGACTCGGCATGACATGGTCCAAAATTGTGCTCAGACCTGAGACGTGCCGGCCCAAGGCAGGCTCATGCCGTGTTGGGGTTAGAGGCAACCATGCCTCATGTTAGGCTAGACACGACCCATGTGCCTAGCTCGCAGTTATGGTTTTTTAGCTTGGTGACCGTGATCTGGGATGGGTTGTGTGTTACCGTGATCCGAGATCATGACTGGATCCATATAAAAAAATGGGGGTTTTTTTTTCAAGTACTATATCTTCCATGTCCATGTGGTGGGTTTTTTTTAAAGTTTAATTAAACCTGATGTACTGGATTGGTCTGTTGGGACAGGGGCCTGATTGGGCCACCAAAAAATGGCCCGGCCCAGCCTGCTCTGTTTTATACTTCTTTGTATGATATATAGTGATTACAAGTCCTTTTCTTTTATCTTTAAGGCTTCTCCTATCGTATAGCTCTCTATCTCTAGTTGGATATAATTTATTAAATCACTTCTACAATGCATTTAAGTATCTTGGTTCTCCATTTTTTAGTCTCCATATCATAATTTAAATCATTAGTTTGCAGAATTTTTTGCTGTGTTCCATCATTTGGGCACTAGAACCACAACATAATTTAGGAATCAGTTTATCATCTCTACTTTGAAGGGTGGCCTTGACATCATTTCTCTATATTATTTGAATATTACTCTTATTTTAAAAAATTTTAAGCTTATCTATTTAAAGGCAGGTTTTATCTTGATAAAGTTGATTCTTCATATTTATTTCCAATACCTAGTTTTTTCTTTTTTGGAAAGCACTCCTATCTAGGGGTATCAAATGGGCTGGACTGGTTGGGCTTGGCATGAGGTACGACGCTAGTTTGTCGTGCCTAGCCCAGCACGACATGGTCTAGCACTGGGCCTAGGCATGTGCTGGGCTTGCTCAAGGCACAACTCATGTCGTGTCGTGCTGAAATAACTCGGACCTTGTTCATGGCCAGACACGGCACCCTGGCCCAAAGACATTGTTTTTCGGCATGACCCAAATCGTGCCTTGCTCCTGGACTTGGATTTGGATTCTGAATGGTCGGATCCGAATTTCAACTTGGATCTCAGCCCGACGCCCCGAAGCCATGCCCGACAGCCCGACCCGACGTCGACGGGCAGCCTTTTTATTCAAGAAGCTGAATCTTCTGGAAAAATGAGATCGTTGGGTCGGTTTGACTATTGAACCAATCCAACGGTAAAAAAAAAAATTAAAAAAACATGGCTTTTAATCTTAGTTGAAAAATTAATTTTTATCTCTCTACTCCTTTAAATAACAAAAAAAAAATTAAAAAAAAAACTAAAAAATTGATTTTTAAAAAAGTATATTTTTCATTCTTTCCCTCTCATTCATAATTTTTATATCCTTTTATTTCTTAATTTTTTTCTTCATCTATCTCTTGACTCTTGTCTTTATCTTTCTCGATTTCTCATTTTGGGATTTATTTTTAAAATTTATTTTTGGGACTCGGGTGTGAAGTATAAACTGTCGATTGCATTGTAGATATCATAAAGTATACGGGATTTTACACATTATGAGTTTTTCTTTAGAAATTTTGTTTAATTTAGTTAATAAATTTTTAATTTTAGTTTAAATTTTTAGTTAAATAAATATTAATTAATATATTATTATAAACAAAACAAATACTATATAATATATATAATAATATAAAATTTAAATGATAATTAGTAATTTAATTATGATAATTAAATTAACTTAAACTTAAATATAGAATATTATAATATGAATAACAAAAATTTTACAGAACAATTTGAGGCCGTTGCAATTTTAGTTATTTCGGTTGTCTTGACCCAAATATTTAAAAAGCAAAAAAATTAGAACATTAATATTTTAAACTCATTTTAATATAATAAAACATAAAAATATTATGAATACTGATGAAGAATTGATAAAATGCAAATACTCTAAAAAAGTATCAATCTATAAGAGTTGATGTGAGACTGAGCATTTTAAGAGGCATGCTGAATAATACATTAAAAAATAAAGTGTTGTCAGTATAATGCAGACTTAATTATAGCATGCATATCATAGGATTCTTAGGTCCGCATCTAGGAATGACATGCTAAAATACTATAATTTAGAAAAAAAATAATAATTAATGAATTTAGGGAATATTATGGAGTTGTCCATGATTTTTGATATCTGGACTAGACACGATGATGTATCTTATGCATGTTTTACTGTCTACTATGTAGATTCTAAATGGACACTAAATACAAAAATATTAAGATCCTCAGAGATTTTTTATCCTCATGATGACCTGGTCATTTATAACTGTATGCTAAGAATCATTAGAGAATATAATATTCAAAATAAAATATATAGTATCACATTCGATAATACATCAAATAATGAAGTAACCATTAACATGTTTATTAGGATTATTAGAGAAGACCAATTCAAAGAGATTTTTCATGTCAGATGTATCTGTCAAGTTATTAATCTCATTGTATAAGTTGGGAGGAAGGTTGTTTCTTTCACTTTGAAAAATATACGTAACTCACTAAAATTTTTTTGTATACATCACAGATAATTGGAGTTTGATATTCTTTGTTTGTTTGTAGGCCTAAAGAAGAAATTTTAATTAGTCATGAGATATCATTAGAATTACACATACCTAGAAGTTTCAAACGGGTCGAGTGGTCGGTTCGACGGTCGAACCTACCCAATGGTCCAAAAATAAATTAAAAATTCAAATCTCTGTTGTTGAATTATGCCTTCGACAACTATTAGGCAGATTCCGACGGCCCTAAGGATTCTGCCTGATATTTTATTAAAAAAATCCAAAAAAAAATATATTTTTTTAAAATTTTTCTATATCTATAAGCCCCCCTCTCCTCCCATTCAAATATTTATGTTTTTAAAACATAAATCTCTCTCTCTCTCTCTCATATTTTCTCTCTCATGCTCTTTCTTTTGGTTTTGCCTTTTGGGTCTTGGGTGTGGTGCGCGTGCGGTATGATATCAAAAAGATAGTTTACTTATTATGATTTATGAGTATTTTATTTATTTATTTGTATTTAAGTTTTAAATTTTAAAATCTTATTCTCATGGTCTTAAGTTCAATCTTCTTCATTATTTTAATTTATTTTAAGGTATTAAATCAAAATGTATTATATAATACAATATAATTAAAAAAATTTAAAAATAGAAATAATAAATAGTAACTTTAATTAAGAAAATAAAATTAATTATAATTTAGATAATGAAAATTCTATGGAAAATGCCGAGACAGCCAAAATTTTAATTTCTCCAGTCACATCGACCTAAACATCTAAAAAATAATAAAATTAGAAGAACATCAGTAGTTTGGACTCACATTAATATAATAAAACAAAAAAAAATTTTAGTGGTGTCGAAGAAGAACCAACATAATGTAAATATTATAAAAAAAATTTAAGCTGTAAGAGTTAATGTGGGACTGAGTATCTTAAAGGCATGCGACCTATGCACCAAAAAATTTGGTGCATTAGATCCTCGGCAAACTAAACGTAGTGGTGAGTTCTCAGAGGCTGGATCCAATACAGCCTCAATGTTGACCCCCATATCATATATCACATTGGGTTAGGGAGGAAAAATATGACCAAATCGATCACTATGATGAGTCTTTTGATTAGATTTTCAGAGGATTAAAGGATAGTCAGTATCATGCAGATTTATTTTCAGTTTGTATATCGTAGGATTACTGTGTCCGCATTTAGGAATGACATTAAAATACTATAACTTAAAAAAATAATAATTAATGAATTTATGTAATATAGTGGAGTGGTATCTATGATATTCGATATCTGGATTAGGTACGATGATGTATCTTATGCATGCCTCATTGCTTACTTTTTAGATTCTAAATGGATACAAAATAAAAAAATATTAAGATTTTTTGAGATTCACCATTTTCATGATGACCTGACTATTTTTTAGTGTATGATGAAAATCGTTATAGAATATAAAATTTAAAATAAAATATTTAGTATCATATTTGATAATGTATCTAATAATGAAGTGGTGATTAACATATTTTTAAAGAGTATTAGAAATGAACTATTAGGAGAGATTTTTTTCGTTAGATACATGTGTCATATCATTAACTTGATGGTACAAACGTTACTTATCAAAATATCTTTGCACGTCTCACAAACAATAGGAGTTCGGTAGTCTTTGTTTGTCTGTGGGTTTAAAGAAGAAGAAATTCCAATCAGATTTGAGACACCGTTAGAATTAAACATATCTTATGTTGGAGTCATGTGTTGGATATGAATGTGTGATATCCGACTACGTCAATAGTAAGAGTGCTAAATTTATTATTAACGATACTGACTGCGCTACAAAAATTTTATTTATAAAATTTTTAAAATTTTTTATGACACGATGAATACTTGTTCGTCAGTTTATAATTCTATGACTTACATTATACTCAGGTGTATATGTAATATTAGTAGTATGTTTAGAAAGTTTCGAGATGATCCAACACTTAATGATATCATTTTTGAAATTAAAATCAAGTACTTTAAGCATTGGTCCACCAAATATTTTCTTCATTGTCTTTCTGTCTGTATGGACCCTAGGGTTGAGGTGAAATGAGTAGAGAATATTTTGACATACATATTCTCATGCATAAACTAGCAATGCCAACCTGAAGGGTTTATTTACGAGAAGGTGATTGAGCTCTTTATATATTATGATACTAGGTATTATAGTAGTAGTATTGAAATTTCTTAGTACAAACATAGATACTATAGTTGGAGATGATGACTTTTTCATTCAAGTAGTAAGAGGGAAACAAAGGGGTGAACTGTCGAATATGAGCAAGTTGTCTCGGTACTTAGATGTCATTACTTTTTAATCATATTATATTTTGATAATAAGAATATTGATATTTTATAGTGGTGGAAAATAATGAATTCATCTTTCTCATGCTATTTTAGATGACACAAGATTTATTGACTCATCTAGTATCGAGCATAATATTAGAGTTTATTTTTTTTTATTGTAGTGAATGTGATTATTGATAGAAAATTTAGATTATGACCAAATATTATTAAGATATTAACATGCATGAAGGATTGAGAGGATTTGAGCTTGTGCATCCAGGATCATGCTGGGACTATAGCAAAAGCGGATGACTTAGTTGTTGATGATGATCTATGTGATATTGATGACGATTTGACGATCGATGATGATTGACAGATTGATATATTGATACTTATTTTATATCATTTTTAATCATATGCTATAATGTTGTTTACTGATGATATTTTTTATTTTTATTTATTTTTTTACAATTTATATTGTCTTTGTTTATTTTTTTTGTCATATTACTTTGAGATTGAGGCTTGACTCTTGAATCTTAATTTTTTATGAGTTGCATTGGGTTTTATTTTTTATTTTAGTTTTATTACTTAAGATATTATTAGTTTTAAAATTTAGTTATTTATTATACTTAACTTAATATTTTATATAATTTTAAAAAATAAAAATTAGAAAATTAATTAATTATTTTAATTTAACAATTACCTATAAATTATTTAAGTAATTAAGTACTGAATAATTAAAATTTAAATTTTATAATATTTTTAATATTATGGACTACATATTTTCAAAATGGCTTGAACTTGGCCCAAAGGGAAAAACCTGGCCTTCTACCTGGCCCAGATGGGCCATAACTGGCCTGTCTAGGCGCGAACAAGTATGGGTTCATCATAGTCGGGCTGACGGGCCATGCTGGGCTGGCTGTTATGAAACCATGCTGTGTCATGGATGGCCTAGTGGCCTGGTTGGGTCACCTAAAATTTGGCCCGACCCGTTTGGTACTTTTACACATAGCTAATGTTGTAGTCATGTGTTGGATATGAAAATATGATTTCCATCTACTTTCAATAGTATAAGTGACGAACTTTTCATTGATGATACCGACTAAGCTACAAGATTTTCATTTATAAAATTTTTGTAGATTTTTTATTACATGACGAACATGTGTTCGTCAGTTTTTACTCTTATTACTTGTATTGTATTCAGGTGCATATGCAACATCAGTAGCATATTTAGGAAGTTTAGAGATGACTCGATATTTAGTGATATGATTGTAGAGATGGAAACCAAATACTTAAAGTATTGGTCCATCATTTTATTTTTTTATTGTCTGGCTGTCTACACGAATCTCATGATTAAGGTGGAAAAGGTAGATAATATTTTGACATACATATTTTCGTGCATGAACCAGGAAGATCAATCGGAAGGGTTTATTTCTAAGAAGTTTACTGAGTTCTTTATATACTATGATACTAGACATTGTAGTAGTAGTAGTGAGATTTCGAGTATATACATGGATATTATATTTAGAGATAATAATTTTTTTATTCAGTTAGCAAGAAGGAAATAATGAGGTGGAATGTTGAATAGAAACAAGCTATTTTGGTACTTAGATATCGATTAATGCTCAATTTTATTACATATTGATAATAAGAATTTTAATATCTAATAGTGGTGAAAATCATACGAATCTACTTATTTTCTTCTGTCTAAGATGACATAGAATTTACCGACTCTTCCGGTGTCGAGCATAACATCAGAGTCTGTATTTTCTGTTGTAGTGAATATGATTTCAAATATGAGATCTAGATTATAGTCAGATATTGTTGTGACATTAATATACATGAAGGACTAGGAGGATTCAAGCTTGTGCATCAAAGATCGTGCTGCAATTGCAACAAAAATAGATAAGTTGGTTTATGATGATGATTTGTGTGACTTTAATGATGATTGACAACTGAGATGAGATTGATGTATTGAGCCGAGTCTACTTTATTGCCTACGATCTATTGTTAGTAATACTGATATTATCATTGATTATATATTAATTAGATTTTTCATTTATCATTTTTGGATTAATTTTGGATATTTATTTTTGTGATTTGACTTTGAGGCTCGAGTTTACTGTTTTTTTTTTAATTATGTTCTTTGTTTATTTATATACTTGTGAAATTAGTTAAATATTTTATATTTATGATTTTGAATTTATCTTTAGTGTAATATTTTTTATTTTTTAATTATTTAATTTTGATATTGTTTTGTTATTTTATAATTATTACGTGTTTTTAGTTGTGAATTGTTAGTTTAGTTTTTAGGTGTTTTATTAATTTAATTAATTTATTAATAAATTAATTAATTAAATTTTAGTATTAAAATTTAGAATTTATAATAATTTTAAAGTTTGGGATGACCCTATTCCTTATGACCCGGCCCAAATCAAGTACAAATTGTGCTAGCAGGTTGGGCTCGGCCGGCTCTGCTCAAGTCGTGCCGTGCCAAGCATAGCATGGTGGCCCTATTGGGTAATCAAAAACCGATTCAATCCTTTTGATACCTCTACTTCTTTATTCTCATGATACTTTTATTGGTCATCTTGATAGTGCAAAAGCAGTTAGCTTGACATGTTGAATAGTGGGTCAGGCCAGTCCTGACTGACCTAAGTTAAATAGCAGGCTGGACTAACACGATCCAGTGTAGCGGGCTGTGCCAGGCCCATGGAAATGACCCATTGTGCTGCTGTGTCAGCTTCCGGTGTGGCCCATTGCCCAGACCCATGTAGCTCACTAAAATTTTATTTTATCTTCTTTCTTTTCATTTGATTACATGGCAAAAATGTCCCTTGTATTTTTTGTCAATATTTAAATGACATTTAGATTTAGGGATAAAAATTTAATCATTACCTTATATTTTCATTTTTTATGTCACCTCCATGTAATACTCTTCCCATAACTAGATGATTAATTTGAAAATCAATAAATAATTTACATACCTTTTGTATATTTATATATTAAATATCATAATTATTTCTTCAATTATATCATGATTAATTTCAAAAGTAAATAAGTAAACAACTAATTAATGATTTCCTATTGTTCAAACTCCCTAATATTTTGGTTTAGCTTTAGGGTTTTCATGAAAGAGAGGTGAGAGGGAAGAGAAAAAAAAAGAGAAATAGAAAAAAATTATTAAATAGCAATAGTTTTTTTAATATACATAAACTTGTGTATATATATTATTTGGAGCAATTCACAAGTTGGTTGCTCCTAAACAATAAAAAATAAATAAAAATATAAAAAATAAAAAATTTAAAAATTCAACACTTACAAATACATACTCTCTATCTCATGTTCTCATGGTAGCTAGTTATAAATTTAGGCAACAATTAAATAAAATATAATTACACTCAATTTTAATGTACAACATAAATTCTTATGTAATGGGACAAATGAGATTGGGTGAACCCATGTTTATTATTCTCTTAAAAACATGAAAAAAATAAATAAACGAAAAAGTAATATAAGTGAAAATTATAATACCATCTTTAAGCTAACACTTTGCATTAAAAGGTTCATGACTCAATTTGGAGTAACCATATAAGTGAAAATTATAAGTGAAAAAAAATAAATAAACAAAAAAGTAAATATAAGTGAAAATTATAAATTAAAAGGTTCATGACTCAATTTGGAGAGAAAGGTAAAAAAAATTTCTTCAATTATTCTCAAAGATGTTTGTTAGTTTTTTGTTGTCTGAATATATATTGTAGTAATTATTTAATCTTAAATTTTTTATATGAGGAAGAAATTGTCAACCACTATGTGTTTCATTTGCTAGTAAAATATCAGATTGGATATTATGTGTCACTTTGCATTACTATCATAGTAAATGATAGTGAGAGAAGAGAATATATATTTGATCTCCTTGAGTAAATATTACATTCAAAGTATTGTATAAGTAATTGTTACTATCGCTTTGAATTTTGTTTATGTACTTCATCTTGAAATAATTGCATAATTTTTTTTTTCTAAGAAATAAGGTTGTTTTATAAAAAGTACAAAATTCGATGTAGATCTATTTTGGTGCATGTAAGTGTCGAGCTTTAATTTGGATGTTTGGAAAATGAAAAGTGTTCATGATTCTTGAGAGATATGTTAAGTCTAAAAGACTTTTATATATCTTAGAATGCAAAGAATTGCATCAACATTTAGAAAATGATTAACTATATTAATAATAGTTAATCATTAAATAGAAAGGTTGTGTAAGAAATGAATTTAGTACTTCAATTAATAATAATATTTACTTGAGTATAATTAAAAAAATTAATTTTTGTTAGAGTATTAATCGCATATCTTATGTGTGATAAAATAATATTCATTCTAGAATAATGCACATCTTTACCAAAAAAATATCCAAGTCTTTCAATGATTTTCATTTAAAAATGTGTCTAAATTCTAAAAATACTATATTAGTTGGATGACCCTCAATTTGTTATTTTTGTAATCAGAATGTCATCCACATAATTAATCAATTAAATTATATTTCTATCAAAGCTCAATTGAAAAAATAAAAAAAAAATCAATAATACACTTGATAACCCAAACAAATTGGTTGCATGTATAAGATTTATAATTTATATCCTCGATGACTGCTTCAGACAATTTATAAACTACATCTGATTTTTTTGCTTGATATTCAAATAACTTCCTCATATATATATATATATGATGAAGTTATTTGAGTACAAGCATGTTCATTGATGATCAATAAGTGACTTTCTCTACTAACATGTGGTTTAGATGAGACTACTTATGTGAAAAGAAGAGTAATAGATCTAGATGTAACTCTCTAACTCTTTATTTTAAAAGTTTGTTAAAAAATGAGTCATGCTAACAAAATAATGTTTGTTAATTTGTCATCTTGACATGTAATATAGAGCAAAATAAACATATTTAAAATTTTTAAGAGATAAATTAAATAATCACTTTAGTTATATGACTTGAAAAAGTATATGTTGAGAATGAATATAATATAGCATCTGATTGATGAGATAGATTGTTGTTAAAATCTCACTCAGTTCAGAAGTTCAATCTGCCTCAAGGTATGACCCAAGCATGCCTTGAGTGATTATTCCCTGAGCCATATTCGTCCTTGGTGTGCTGACTTTTTGGTTTGTGCCATTTCCATGCACAATTTTGGATGTGTTGTGAAGTATGACCAGATTGAAAATTTTAACTTTAATGCATTAATTTGCGTAATGGTGAGATTTTTTTTTATTTTTTTTTCATAATTTTACATTAGTTCTCCAGTCTGTTAGAGTTTCTCCAATTAATTTTTAATTAATTAATTTCTTTTTTTTTCTGTTTTATATATATATATATATATATATATATATAATATCATTATTATTATTAATTAATAAAATAATCTTTACTTTACGAATATAACTGTTATGGAAACTAACATGGTGAACTAGAGGTGATTGCTTACATTTTGGTGGGTGCTGCTTGAAATAAATTTTTGGGGGAAAAACCATGGTTGATACCTTCCCATTGATGAGGGTGATTTGTGTGTTTTATTCTAAAAGCAATGGTAGATTTGGTTTCAAATGACAACCCATGAAACATCATGGCACAAGCTTCTTATTGAATTTGCTGTTTTTATTATCCTTGCCTATCATTATAACCTCTTGTTTTTTTATTTTTTTTTTTCACAGTACTCTCATCTGGCATGGGTCCAAACAGCTAGGAAGGCAGGTGGTCTTGGAGATTTGAAGTATCCCTTGATTTCTGATATCACAAAATCAATTTCAACATCATATGGTGTTTTATTGCCTCATAAGGTATAAGAAGTTGATTTTGGTGTCTCAAATTTTATCTTAAGGAATGCTTCTATTTCTCTGCTTTCCGTTGACTCTCTTGTCCATGTTGCTGTAATTATAATGCAGCCTCATGGCCCTGCGCCAACACAAAACTGATGTTTAGAAATGTATAGCAAACTATAGCACGCCTGTTTTATTATGTTGATAATTTTTGTAATTGCTGCCAAAAACATGTTTTATAAAATGTTTGTTTTTCTTTATTTTTTTAAATCTTATGAAAACAAGTTGTTTGAGAACCAACGTGTGTCCCTAGTTGAACACCATGGGATGACAACACCCTGGAATTGAACTGGGCCAGTTTCGATTGAATTGATCTGTGCGGATAATACATAAGCCCCTTGGGTGATCAATTGATTCAAGGTGGCCGCCGAATTTGGGAGATGACAATTCATGTTTGATGACACCATAGTTTTTAACAAGAGTTTAGAGATTCTCATATTTTCACGAAATTGATACATTAGTTATTTGGCACATTGAAGCCAACATTGTAATGTGATTGTTGATTATCATGAAAATTTAAATGAAGACATTATTTTTTGTTTTTTTTTTTGGGCTGGGTCGCTGCAATAATTAATCTTTTATGAATTTGATTTAAATCTAATTTGATTAGTCCCAACCATAGTTATTAAGGATGCACCTAAAGCCCATGCTCCACCAGGCCTAGGCAAAAGTTCTTTGCCTTGCGCTGTCTTGCCTTATGGGCTGTTTCTACAAAACATTTTATTCTTGAAGGCCTTCATATAAATTAATTATTGCCAAAGTCATCAAAAAATCAATGATTCTTAAATCTTTCCCACAAATCATATTATTTCATAAGCTCCCGGCTCACATACTCGTGAGAATTGTAGATAATATAGTCGACGTTTTATAATTTTGCATATTAGGTTATTAAAATTTTATTGTTTTATTTTAGAACTCAGAATATTTGTGATGTTAAAATATTAATTATATTTGATTTTCTTTTCTTGATTATATTTTATAAATAGATTAAAATTATAAACAATATTTAGTGAAAATATATAAAAAAATTCATATTCTAATTGTATCTTATACCTCAAGACCCCAAACATTTTTTGTATCTCAATACATGTTGTAACTTAAATAACTATGGTCCAAATGCTATGAAATACTATGGATTTACTCTCATGATTTCATGTTCACGTGATTAAAATCTTGTGAATGTTGGGATTCACAAATACACAATGATCTTGCTTAGCTTTGGGTTAGAGAATATCCATGATTCTCAAATTCAAAAATTCACAAATTTACAAATAAATCATAAGGTATTTAAGAATATACGATGATTTTTAACACTCTCCCATAAGTTGGAGTATATAAATTATATACACTAAGCTTGTTACAAAAATGTCTTTTAGTTGGTCATTTGAGTTGACGAAACTAGTAGTCATGCATCCTGAGATAATATTCTTTCGAATGAAGTGATAGTCCACTTTAATAAGCCCGATCCTTTAATAAAAAATTAGGTTGGAAGCAATTTGTAGAGCTATTTGGTTATCACACACCGGCACCATTTGATCATCATTTTCAAATCTTAGATCTTTAAGAAGTTGTTTGAGCCATATAAGTTCATAAGTTGTTAGTACCCAGCTCAATACCTAGTTTCAGTACTAGACTTGACCACTACATCATATTTCTTATTTTTCTAGGATTTTAAGTTACCTTTAATAAATACATAATATTCTGAAGTGGAGCATCTGTCTACGGGTAAGCTTGCCCAATCTGCATCACAATATCTAACAAATTGCGAGTGACATTTATTTTCATATAAAACTCTTTGGCCTTGTATTCCTTTGATATTGGAGAATATGAATCACAATATTTTAGTGGCTATCATATTGCGACTGCAAGAATTAACTAATGATATTTATAGGAAAAGAAATGTTTGGTCAAGTGATGGTGAGGTAATTTAGTCTTCTTACTAATCGTTGTTATCTCTCTGGATATTGTAGAGGCTTTCCCTGTCTAGGTATAGACTTGATATTTGGATCCATAGGAGTGTCTATTAGTTTAAGTCTAACATACTTGTTTCCTCTAATATATCTAAGACATACTTCCTTTGAGACTTGCCCACACATGAACTAGATTGAGTTATTTCAATTTCCAAAAAGTATGTGTTTTTTCCAAGTTTTTTGTTTGAAAGTGTGAAGAGATACTGTTTAAGTTTCTAAATACCATTATGATCACTGTCTGTTATAATAATTTTATTCACACAAACAATTAAATAGATGCACAATCCTAATGATGTATGATGATATAATATAAAATGGTTTGATTTGCTTTGAGTCATATTATACTTATATACCACAGAGCTAGAGCATCCAAACCAAGCAATGGGGGATTGTTTTAGGCCGTATAAGGAATGACATAGCCTGCATACTAAACCAGACTCTCCCTGAGTAATAAATCTCGGTGCTTGCTCCATATATACCTCCTTAGCTATGTCGCAATGGAGAGACTTTTTTGATGTCCAACTGATACAAGATTTAAGAACTCATAGTGGCCATAGAGAAAAAAAAAGATGAATTAGGGCCATTCTGGCAATAGGAGAGAGTGTCATGGTAATTGGACCCTATGTTGCACGGATACGCCTAGGAACTGCCGTGTCCGCGTGTCGGACACTCGGACACGGCGACACGGGTCGGACACCCGTCGGATACTTGTCCGATATGCCACGTGGCGTATCGGACACAAATTCGTATGCGATACGCCACGTGGCATACCGGATACGTTTCGGAGACGTATCCGACGCGTTGTTAGGAAACAGTTGTCGTTAACAACAAACGCGTCGCTTACCTACAGACGCGTCGTTTACCAACCGACGTATTTTTACGATTTTAACACGTCGGAAATATACTATATATTAACGATTACTCCTACATATCCAACAAATTGAGGAGCACACCGCCGACAGTGAGTTGCCGACAAGCCGATTGCGGGAAATAGTTGTCAATTGTCATTGTGTCAAACGGGGAGGAGAGGAGTACACCGCCAAGGCACCGATAGTACCTAAGGTAACCTAATTCTATAAAGGGAAGGGGGGTTTTGGAATCTATATCGGGAGGGGGAAGAGTTTGAAAATCAAAACTATAAAGGGAGGGTGGGGGGGGGGGGGTTCGAGAGGGAGGGAAAAGGTTCAGGAGGGGGGAGGGTGTTAGAGGGTTTAATTTTTTTTTACATTATTTTAAAATACAGTATTTTAAATTATTTTAAAATACCTAATATTTATAATTAATAATTTTTATTTTTAATTTTTTTTTATCATGACGTATCTTAGTCATATCCGTATCCTAGTTTTTTAGAATTTGCCGTGTCCCCGTATCCTGCCGTGTCGTATCCCCGTGTCCGTATCCGTGTTCATGCAACATAGATTTGACCCATTTATTTGAGTATACCCATTAGCAACCAAACTAGTTTTAAGACGATTCACCTGACTATCTGGACCAATCTCAATCATATAAACCCAAAGGAAATCAATAGAGGACTCGTTAGCTAGCAAGGGGATGAGGTCCCACGTGCTAGTAGAATGCCAAATATCCATTTCATCAACCATTTCCTGTTTTCAACCCGAATGAGAGAGGGCCTAATGGATAGTGTGATATATAGAAATAGAAGACAATGAAAATAAAAGTAAAATATAATGTAGATAAACGATGATAAGATAGAAAAGTATAAATAAGATGAAGATTATAAGATTAATGAGTATCTTTCTGAATGATTATTAGAGAATTAATGAGAGGCGATAAGATTGGCAATGGGGAGGAGGGTGCCATAGGGGATGAATCATCAGGAGGCTTGTTGATGGCATGCAGATGATGAGTATAAACCGGTAAAGGAAGAGATGGAGTAGTTAGAGACTCCGATTATAAGGATGAAAGGGGAAGGTTGAGAGACGGATAAGACCTTGGGAATGGGAGGCAACACAATAGAGAAAAAAGAAGTATGTTTAAAAAATGTAACATTAGCAGACACAGTATCGATATACATTGAGAGAATATTAGCGGTAACTACGTTGAAGGCAGGAATAGCCAATAATGATGCATTTCATTATCTCAGCAGGAAGTTTATCTTGGTCAGGAGTAAAGACAGACAAAATAAGTGCAACCAAAAATATGTAGAGAGAAACAAATTAGGGGTTGCTTAGGAAAGAGAAGAGAATGAGGAACTTGATCATCTA
Source organism: Sapria himalayana (assembly GCA_029783825.1). Taxonomy (NCBI): domain Eukaryota; kingdom Viridiplantae; phylum Streptophyta; class Magnoliopsida; order Malpighiales; family Rafflesiaceae; genus Sapria; species Sapria himalayana. The sequence goes on from JAREIK010003680.1 coordinate 588,391, forward strand.
AGATGAAAGAGGGCATGAGATTGTTAAAATAACGGATAATTGAGATAGCGTCTCCTTAAAAACAATGATAAACTTTATGGGGGAGGAGAAAAAGGTGAGTTATCTCAATTAAGTGATCATTCTTGTGCTCAACTACCTTATTTTGTTGCGTAGTATAAGCACAAAAAAACTATTGAAGAATCTCATGAGAGGATTCAAAATTAGAAAAATTGGAAGTAAGATATTCTAAGAAATTATCATTGCATAAGATGAGAATAAAAGTATGAAATTGATTACAAATTTCAATAAAAAATATTTGAAATATATAAAATAACTTAGTTTGACTTTTAATTAAAAATTATCATGTACTATGAGAAAAAATCATCAATAAATATAACAAAATAGTAAAAATATAATGCAAATGTAATTTGGGATGAACCTTAAATATCAGCGTGGATGAGCTCAAAAGGAGACTAGTCTGATACTCTTAAGTGATTGGGGAATGAAACACGAGCATATTTTTTAAGCTGACACAACTCACACTTTAGTGAAGATAAGTTAGAAAAACGAGAGATCATTATTTGAAGCTTAGAAATATTGGGATGACCAAGATGATGATGGACGAGAAGAAGATCATCTGTTGAGGTGCATGCAATGGAAGATGAGGTCGAATTAAGATGATAAAATCCTTTAGACTCATGTCCTATGTTAATCATTCTTCGCATACTTCAGTTCTACAAGGTAATAAAAGAGCGAGGAAAGATAATCAAACAATGAAGATTATGAATTAATATGTTGGCAGATATAATGTTAAATGAAGTAGAAACATAAAGAATAAAAGTAAGGGGTAAATACAATATGAGGTGAGCGATCATGCAACTAATAACACCGGTCTTGAAGGTGACCCAATTTATTGCAATAAGTAAAATAAGATCGTTGGTCTTTGCCTCAGTGTCTACCACGAGAATTCTAAGAATCGCTACAAGGATTAAATGTAGCAAATATTACTGACTTGTCTAGAGAAGCCTTATAGTGTCGAGATCGAGTTGTAGTGAGATGCTTGTGGAAGATGGTGGGTCGTGGAAAAATGAGTGAAAACATAAACAGGCTAGAGAACTAGCCTTGTTCGAGATTGACTGGGCAAAAACACACAGTTGGAGGATTTAGACCAAGGATGCTAGGCAAGGAAGCACGGACATGGCTCACTACAGTCGTGGGCACGATACGGACACGGCACGGATACGTGTCCGATATGCCACGTGGCGTATCATTGATAAATTCATATCCGATACGCCACGTGGCGTATCGGACGGTGGTGTATCAGCTGTCCAGTGGTCAACGCCGCTGCATGGGCGATGTTGGCCACTTGACGCAGGCGAATAGGGCAGGGGGGAAGGCAGGGGGGGGCGGTGAGGGGGGGGGAGGGGCGGGGCGGGCGGGAATGAGGGGGGGGGGGAGGAGGGGGCGGGCGGGAATTGAGGGGGGGGGGGAGGGAGGCGCGGGGGGGGCGGAATTGAGGGGGGGGGGAGGCGGGCGGGGAAAGGGAAGGCAGCGGGGAGCATGGGATTGAGGGGGGGGGGAGGCAGGGGGCGGGCGGGGGGCGGGAATTGAGGGGGGGGGGGGAGGCAGGGCGGGCGGGAATTAGGGGGGGGGAGGGGGGGCAGGGAGGCAGGGGGCGGGCGGGGGGGGGAATGAGGGGGGGGGGGGGGAGGAGGGGCGGGGGATTGAGGGGGGGGGGGGAGGGGGGCGGGCGGGAATTGAGGGGGGGGGGGAGGCAGGGGGCGGGCGGGAATTGAGGGGGGGGGGAGGCAGGGGGGGCTCCCGCCCGCCCATGCGCCTCCCCCCCACCCACCCCCTCAATTCTTGCCGTGCTGGTTTATCTAATTGAGGGGCGGGAATTGAGAGGGGAGGCAGGCTAGCGCTAAAATAAAATAAAATGTTTTAATAAAATAAAATATTTTTATTTTATAAAATAAATAAATATATTTTTATATAATATAAGATAATTTTAAAATATTATTATTTATAAAATAAAATAATTATAAATATTATCTTATAAAATAAAATAAAATACAACATTTTTATTTTATAAAATAAATAAATATATATTTATTTTATAAATTAAAATATTTTAATTTAATTTTATTTATTTTATAAAATACCTAATATTTATAAAGAAAATAATTTTTATTTTTATTTTATTTTTTTTATCATGCCGTATCCTAGCCGTATCCGTATCCTAGTTTTTTAGAATTTGTCGTGTTCCCGTATCCTGCCGTGTCGTATCTCCGTGTCATTGTCTTTGTCCGTGCTTCTTAGATACTAAGTACCATGGGGATTTGCCGGAGGGAGACGAGCTTGGTGGTGAAGTCTGGTTGCTGGAGGGCTGTTTCTGGAGTTTCGTTTCCTTCGAAGGGTAGATTGGCGGCTGATGAGTTTATGGTGGTGATATTTTGCCGGCGAGGGTAGTCGGAGATGACACCGGAATAACATGTCGGTGGTGGTGAAGGTATGATAGCGATGAAAAGTCCCAATACTTTTCGTGACAAAGTTGAAGAAGCTGGAAAGAGGTTAGACTATCAGATGAGTTGTCATAATTGAATATATGACAAATCATAAATCTTCCATCCCTCCAATATTATGTGAAGAAAGAAAAAAGAATATTTTTTTTATTATTGAATGAATCAAATATATTATATGTCCTACCTATTCATAAAAGTTAGAAATACAAAAAAAAATAAATTCAGCATAAATAAAAAAAACATAATATACAAGAAATATATGGAATAAATCAGAGGATATTTAATAATATTCTATGATTCTCATCAAATTTCGAACCTAAAATCTATTGCTATTGGACAAAAATATTTGTTATCGTACCATGACACAATCTCTTTATAAATTTGGACAACAATTTCTTTTTTTTAATTTTTGTGTCCAATGTTTGTGAATAACTTGTCAATATTAAATGAATCTTATTATAAATGGGTGAATCTAAATTAAAATGGTGTACAAGTTAATCGAAGTTTTATCTTAATAACTTGTTTATGCTGTTATATTGTTCTTGAAAATATTTTTTTAAAAATTAAAACTCTTTGAGAATTACTAATAGAAACATATAATAATGGTGGGATGAGATATTTCTTGAAAAATATCATACACAAATAGAAGGGAATAGAAATAGCATAATATATATTTTTTGTGATCTTGTGATAAAAATTTGTGTAATTACTCAATAAAAAGTTTATTTATCTTATGTAAAATCACCCTCAAATACCAAAAAATTATAGTCAAGCTCGACAATGATGCCTCGGCTAGAATCACCAAGCCTGACTCGAAGATTATTTCTGTATCATGCACATTACACCATTCATAGATTGTACACAATGTGTTAGTGCACATAGCACTTATAACTTAGTGCACACTTCATAGTACAAAGATTATATTATGCACACTACTTTGCATAGATAGTGCCACGCACACTATACATCACACTGTACACTATGTAGAGATAGAGTGTGTAATATACATTGTCACTATAATTAGTATGAAAAAAAGTGCAATTTAATATTATAATTTACAAATTATAATTCCCAAATAAAATATAGTAAAAATAATGATATTATTTCACATCATTGACTAACAATTCTTGAAATTATACAAGAAGGCTTTTGGTGTCCACTTAATATTGATTTCTTTTTTCTTTTTGTTTCCAATTTGTTATGCATGTAATATTTATCGCTCGAGCTAAATAATGATTCAACCAAAATTGTTGAAATGAAAATTGTTAATAATTCATGTTCTAATCAAAACAATATTAAAAAAAATTGTCGATTTTAATTTATATTGGCCTAAGATCTTAACATAAACACTGTTTGTAGAGTTTATTAATAAAATATTAGTTTATATATATTTTATGAATTTAGAGCATTTCTTAGTTTTATTTGTTTAGGATGATGTATTTTACTTAGAGGTGTCAAACGGGCTGGTCCATTTTTTTTTGAGCACGAGCGTGCCTTTTTGCTGGCCAGACACGACACGGTTACTGTACCGTGCCGGGCCTGGCCCGACACGGTTTAAAATAGCCGGGCTCGGCACGGCCCGTAGGCACGACAGGCCGTGCCGTGCCTTGCCTGGCCAGCTTGGGCTGGTTTGTCCGTACGGTTCAGGATTTGGGGGACCGTGGGTCGGGTCGAATCAGACCCGATCAGCGGTCTTTTTTGCGGGAGGGGCCATCACGGGGTCGGGCTCAAGGGACACCCGACACGGGACGAACCCGTGCCGGTGTGCCGTGCAACGGGCCGAACCGTGCCGGGTCAGGCACGGCACGGCCCCGGGCACTGAATTTTTCCGTGCCGTGCCTCGTGCCTGGCCGGGCTGGGCCGGCCCGGCTGACACTTCTAGTTTTACTGAGTTGTAATAATACTTGAAATGAATGTTGTGGAAGGAAAACTATTTTTTCTTGAAGGAGTAACGAAAATATGTAAGAGGTGTTTTTATTTTGGTTGATTAGTGAAGTATATTTAGTTACATGACTATCTGGTTGCTGCCTAAACTTGGTTTGATAATTATAAATATCTTTTTTTTTTTGTATTAGTATATATAAAAATATGTGTTTGCAAAATTTATATTCATTTATTCAATATTGTAAGAAACTATATTATATAAACTATTAATTTAACTTTATGATGTAAAACAATGACAATACAATATAATGTAGGAATATTATCATAATTCTGATATATATTAAATTTTATCTTCTTGTTTTTATTATTAACCTAAATGAATCATCTTTATTTGATGTCACATATAATGAAATAATACATACCATGGAAATGAAAATTGAATAAGAAGTAAAATAATAATTATTAGATAATAAAATAGTTGTATCATAAAAAATTAAAAATTTTTGATCAACTTTTTAATTATAAATTTATTAATATTAGTTATTAAAGTTTTTTTTTTTTTGATGTGCCACAAATCTTTAAGATAATATTTTACATTTTATATTGTATTGTAACATTAGATAAGTAGAAATTTATCTTGCATTTATATTTATTCTATTTTTTGAGATTCTAATGCTAATTTTTGTAATTTCTTTTAATTGCAAAAATAATAGTATAACCTATTTTTCCAATTCAAAGCATCATAAATATTTTTAATATTATTATTTAAATTGCATGTTGTTCTTAACTATATGATTAATGTAGCACAAATTCATAAATAAGATATTCAAATACATTATTTTCTAATGGAAGCAAAATGTTTGTATTAAAAGTTATATTATCAAGTATATTTGATATAATATTCATTACTAGCGTGGTTAATATTAATAATTCTTTTATTATAAATTTTATTAATTATCTAAATGTAAAAGTAAAACTATATTAATACAATCCTGATGTTACCTAGCAGCCAAAATGTCACATTTTATTACTGTAATATATTTTTATGATAGATAATATATAACTGCTAATTTTTTTTCACTAATTTTTTAAACTCGTAGATCAAATATTTTTTTAATATATTCTTTTTAATAATTATTCCCTACAAACAAATGGGTAAATTAGTAAAATTTTTTAATTAGGTTAGAGAATTTTTAATTACTATAGGATCTTATGAACACTTGCCGAACTATTATGGTTGAAAGTTAAGTGTATTGAATCTTATTCATATCAATATTTTTTAATACATTTTCATCATGACTCATTAAATGCTAGATTTTATCATGTTGATTGTCAATTAATTTTTTTTTTTTTGCAAAATTTACAACTTGCTTATTTTGATGTGTTAATATTAATTTTTTTTTTTAATTGTACATTGAATAATTTCCAAGCACAAAATGTAATAGTCTTGGTTTTTTTTTGGATGATGATTATGTTGTACAAATTATGCAAATCTGTTCAATTTTTGGATTGTGTTGCTGATGACTTTATGTTTGTGATTGTGAGAGTTAATATTAAATTATTTAAATGATGATCTATTTGTGAGATAAAAAATAAATAAATGAGAATTGAGATTATGAGAGATTCAGAGACATATGGGAACTACAGAAGAAATTATATAGTGAAAAATAAAATCATTTTAGAGTTTTTATATTTAGACTAATGTAAAAACTAGAATTGGATGCCTATCAAAGAGTAGTTTTGTTGTGCCACTTCAAAGAGTAGTGACATTTTTCCTTTGATGGGTCACTAGTTTTGATATCATTCTATTCTAAGTAGTGCATGCTATTTTTGCTAAAATAAATTCATCGATGGAAGGTATAGGTTAATTTGGAAATGAGATGTAAAATTTTAGTTACAACATAATTTAATAATTCAATTGCATTAAATTCTTGAATGTACTGCTTATAGAGTTGTTGTTGTAAAGAGTGGATTTTTTGATTGAGTAGTGATTACTTAAGAGCAAAAATATTTTTTGTTGAGTAATTTTTGTCAATAAATAATTCAAAATTAGTTATTGATACATGTTTTTATTATTTTATAGTAGCTGAATAATAGTTTGTATATGCTAACTATGCTTCTACATTGATGGGGTTGGCAATCAAGATTCTCTCACACGTATTGCTATTTATAGTTTGTGAGAGAAATTATATTACCTTCGCCCTCGTCATACAAAATAGACAAATATACTTGTTTATTTTTTGATTTTATCAAGTGGTCTTTTGTTGTTATGACAAAAACTCAAGATTCATTATATGGAAGCATGGGGTGGCAAAATTGTCAAAAAAGATTACTTGAATTCACTTGGAACATTTGTTGAGATTGATGAAGAAGATAATCAATTGTTTTGATGAGTGATACCTTTCTTTTGAAATGATGAAGATTGAAATCTTGACAAATGAATTATCGTATATGTTAGAAAAGATGATGTGGCTGTAGATTGTTTGTTATTTGAAATTCATAATGATAGCTTCGGCTATGACACGAAAAATTCATGACGTGGATGAGCCTCAAGTCTCTCTCATATTAATGAATCTCATGAACACATTAATAAATAGCAATGATGGTAGTAGCTTTGAAAATGATGGAGGAGACATTCGAGTGCAACAAAAAAGCATTGAGCCCATATATTGAGGAAGTGTATTTCGCCCATTTTACTCTAGATGAAGATCACAAGATGAAGAAATGCATAAAGGAAAACAATGAAGCATGACACCATACATGGTGAATTTTTTTGACTAGCATTGAATTAATATATATGTGTGTGTGTGTCTGTGTGTGAAATCATTTGAGTGACTGTCAACTGAAGCCATCAATTATCTCTCATATACATTAGTATATGACATCTTATATTTGCTTATTGCATGTTAAAATTGAGTTTTATTTTTATAAAGGGGTATGTAGGACCCAATGAATTTATTTATGATATATTTGTATTTATGTGTAATATTATTGTAATTTATTGTCTTGATTTGATTTATATCTTCAATAATATAATTATTTTTTGTCTAGTAATATGATTAAATCATATTGATTTTTATGTATTTTTCTTGGATTTGTAATTATTGAATGATATGTAAAATTTTTTAGTTATGATTAGTAATGATGGTGGTGAAAATGATAAAGGGGGCATTGGAGTGTAACAAAAAAGTAGAGATCAATTGAGCCCATTTAGTATGGAAGGGTATTTCACACATTTTATTCAAGAGGAAGTTCATAAGGCAAGAAGATGATTTGAGAGTTAGAGCCATTAGAAAGTCATAAATTAAGGAAGATTATGAAGCATGACATTATACAAAGGTATGGGTTGGACCTAATAAATTTATTCATGACCTATTCATACATACATGCATTATTATTGTAGTTATTGTCGTGATATTAATTCTATTTTTAATAATATAATTGTTTTTTATCTAGCAATACAATTATATCACATTGATTTTTATCTTGGTCATAAAGAATAATTGTAAAGTATTTTTTATTTTTGTTCAATATGTAATTATTGAGTGATATGTTAAACTTTTTTTATTATGGTCAACTTTTATATTATTATTGATTTTTTTTATGTATTTTCATTTATTTTAGAATATTTATTTCATGAAAAATATTTGTGTAAAATAATTATTGATATTTTATTGATATTTTTGATATATTTATAAAATTGTGCAAAGAATTAACATTGATTTGACCCATATAGACAAAAGTTAGAAATCTTGATCTTTTTGATTTGATAATGGGTTTCATATGAGATGAGGTCATCCACATCAATTTCTTATAGTGGCATCCTCACCACTAATTGATCAATTAGGAAATATTTAATATTACCTTTTGATTGCTTTGTAGAAGGAAATAAAAAAATATTTTAGTCATATGATTTGAGATGTTCTTATGCATCTAACTAGAGTATTCTAATTTTATTTGTCTTCATTTGCTAATTGTAGGATTTAAGCTTTTGTGTTAGGGGTTACTGATCATTTAGGATGATGATAATTCATGCATTGATCCATGATACAATTTGTCCTAATGTCTATAATCATATTTGAGATCCAACATCTAGACATTTTAAAAATTCTGGTAGAATTAATGAATGTTTATTGTGAATACTAAATTTTATAGTGAGATAAATCAAGTTAATATTTGATTTGTTGCATTGTGTTTTATTCAAATTTATCAAGTTGATTACTTAAATATATTGTCGCTAATACTCAAAAATAATTTTTATTGGGATTTTTTTGTTTATTGCTACTTATCACATGTGTACATCATGTTAGCTTTATGTGAAGAGTTTTATTCTATAGTGAATTTGGGGATGATGTTTACAAAGGATAACTATTAGGTTTTGTAGTGTCAAGATAAATAAATATATAGATAAATAAATCATATGTATATGTTCATTTTTTTTTTATTTTTTGAAGCTTAATGAAAAAAAAATATTTTTTAATGTTTTTTTTTTCTCTTTCTTCCAAATTAGAATTATCATCAATACCCTATTGAGTTTTTCTTGTAATATGATATCAGAGCTAACTTAAGGTGAATTAAGGGTGATAAACAATGTTTAGGGTGGTAGTGCACCGTGTTAATGGGTTGACGGGAGTTCACACCAATAGTTGATGTCTGTAATAATTACAATGTATCTAGAATTGTCTATTAAATAAGTGTGAGGGTTTTTCTCATATCTGGGAAAAAAGTATTTTGTAGTGTTTAATATCTGTAAGTGCTTGTTTGGTAGTGTTAGGTAGTTTTTGATGGTTCATATGGTAGTTTACATGATGATATTATTTAGTTGTTGGTATGTAAATTAACTGATCAGGATGATATGATTTGTTATGCAACTTAAAAAATTATCTGAGACGATTAAAGAGGTCATATATGTGTTGATATATCATGATGCAAGATGTATTGATATGTTTGATTGATCAAATTTATAATATTCTATACTAGAATTTGTTGGGAAAGTTTATAAATTTTGTTAGAGTAATTTAAACATCTATAACTATATATAGATGTTATGAGAGGTTGAAATATACCCAAGAAATGTGTTAGATATTATACCTTGAGTTACGAAGGATGTTAAGCAGCTTAAAGGCTATAAAACTAGAGATGCCAAATGAGTCGTGCTGAGACGGCACAACCTAATTTTTTTGTGGTGCATGTGAATCTTGTTTGGAAGTCGAGCATTGTCGGTCTAGCACTCCATTAAAAGTGGATAGTCTAACACAGCTCAGTTGCTAGTAGCCGACGCAGGCAGTGCTAATTTAGCCAGGAAACTTGATTCATCACATTCCTCGTGGGTTGCTAGGTCATGCCGAGCTAATTATTTTTGTGACTAGGCTGTGTTGGTCTGACCCATCTGCCAAATTGAGTTATGCCAGGCAATCACAGTGGCTTGACTTGAAACACATAAAACTGATCCATTTTGGGCTATAATGACTCATTTTTTACATCTATATGTGTTAGTTATTTATATTGATATTATTTTGATTATAAGAATTGACAAACTCTTATAAATTGAGTTTTAAATGAAAAAATTTGGATATGTTATATATTTCCTAGATATTGAGATTTGCTCAAGATGTATGATTTTTCTTCTTAGAGGAGATATATTTTTTATATTTTGCTTTATCTTAATATGATAAGATGTGTAATGATTGACTCACTACTTAATCCGAGTGTAGACCTCACTATTAAGATTATTTCTTTAGTTGACTCTCTCAAATATTAGAGAATTATAAAAAGAGAATTCTAAAATATGAGATTTTATTTAGTGATCAAGGACATAACTTGATAGATGAGTATTCAAATTTTTAGTTGTGCTCCAATAATTGTCATTTTCTGTTTCCCAAGATAGTAAATGATAATTTTTTTTTCAAATATAATGCAAAGACTATAAAATTATAACATTAATTATTTATGAGTTCTATTGAATTATTTATTTTTAGTTGTCATGCATCAACTTAATAATTCACAAGTTGATGATTCTTTATTGTTGTAGCCAGGAGGTTAATTCATATTGTTGTTAATCTGGTGTTGTGCGAACAATTAGAATATTTTGAGATTAATAGCTAAAAGGTTTGGCTGTTCTTTAAGAGTACAATATTATATTATGTCAGTACATGAATCCATAGTTATGAAAGGCGCGCCTCAGGCGTGCCTGATGCTCAGGCGCCACCACTCTCGGGAAAAACGCCTCGCTTCAGGCGAGACGCAGGCAGGTGAGGCTGGAGGTGTCAACCGGGCCAGGCTGGCCCGGCACGGGAAAATCCCGTGCCCGGGTTAGGCACGAGTCGTGCCGGGTCCGTGCCGTGCTTGACCCGGCACAGTTCGGCATGTGGCACGGCACACCAGCACGGGTTCGTCCCGTGTCGGGTGTCCCCCAAGCTCGAGCCCACGATCGCCCCTCCCGCAAAAAAGACCGCGGGTTGGGTTTGATTGGACCCGACCCACGAGGCCCGAACCGTACGACCAGGCCCGAGCCGGCACGGCCTGCCGTGCCGAGCCTGGCTTTTTTAAAACGTGCCGGGCTAGGCACGAAGGCACGCTCGTGCTCAAAAAAAAAATGGGCCGGCTCGGCCCGGCATGTTTGACACTTAGGTGAGGCGCAATTACGAAACCTACGCATTGGTTACCAAACCGATGCGTTTTTATGATTCTGACGTGACTAATGGGGAGGGGAGAGAAGTTGGAAGCTGAGGAGGAGGAGCATATCGCCGAGGTGTCGAAAGTACCTAAGGTAACCTAATTCTATAATCTATAACGGGTGGGGGGGGGTTAGAGGATTTTAATATATTTTTTTATATTTTAATTATTATTGTTTGTTTAATATATATGCAAAATATAATAAACAAATAATTTATTTTAATTTTAAATACATGATTTTAAGAATAATAATAAATATGTAATATTAAAATATGAAATATATAAATATGAATACTTTTTGTAGTATGTAATATTTAGTAATATATAATATGTAAGATAATAGTTTTTGTTATATAATTTATTTTAAATAAATTAATGTAATATGTAAATAATTAAGATATAATAAAAATTGTATTATAGTATAGATGGAGAAAAAAAATTAGATTAAATTAATTTTGAAATAATATAGATTATTTAAAATGCATAATTTTTTTTCATGTAAAATTATACAATAAAATGAGTTGTAATGTTTGTAAAAATAATGTTTGAGCATTTTTTTATTTATTTAAATTTTTGTTAATGGATAATATTTGTATTTGCTTTTTTTAATGCCGTATTCTAGCTGTATTCGTATTCTAGTTTTTTTGAAATTTGCCTTGTCCTCGTATTCTGCCGTGTCGTATCTCCGTGTCCATATTAATGAAAAAGGTGAAGAGAAATATAGGAAAATCATGAAAATCATTGATAGGAGGTGGGAGGTTCAACTTCATTGGCCTTTGCATTCCGCTGGGTATTTTTTGATTGATGAGAAGAATAGAAGATGAAAGTGTTGAAGAAGATGATTTGGTGTTTGAAGGTGATGAGAAGAATGGAAGATAAAAGTATTGCAGAAGATGATTTGGTGTTTGAAGGTGATGATTTAACATGGGGTGATGTTGCAAGAGCTAGTGGAGCTGAGGAGCTTAGAATTTATACAAGAGCTAAACCAAGCAAAACACCAACACCAAAATCAAAGTCAAGATCATCTAGCTCTAAACATACTCCTACTTTTGTTTTTATTGATGAAGATGAAAAGATGATCTATTCATTGGGAGAGGAAGATGAAGAAGAGGGAGAGTGGAAGATTGATAATGAGGATGATATTGATGAAGACTTTCTTGATTTAGATTTAGATGTAGATACATGAGTGTTTATTTTATTTTAGAACTTTGAATGTTTGTTATTTTGTTTTGAAACTTTGAATGCTTGGATGATGGGAATACTATTAATATTTGATTTTTATCTTTGATATTTTTTAGTTTATTATTAGATGAAAATTAAAGACTATATTTAGTAAAATGTATAATTTTTAAGTGTATTAGGCTGGGTGCGTCTCAAATAAAAAAGCCCGCGTCTCAAGTGTGCCTTGCGCCTTAAATAATTATTCATGAATCTCATTTTTCTGATCTTTTTATTATTTACTCGCTTATTCCTCTGAATGCCTTTTATTTGGCTTCTATCCTACGAGTATATATTTCTCATTCGGTACACATAGCTTTTCCTATCGAAGGATATAATCTCTCGGCTTTTCTGTGGAAGCATCCCCAAGGGTCAAGTACATATAATGGGATTTGCCACAAGTGCTAAGACAATATCTAAAATCTTTGCAAATATTAACTTAGAGATTTTAACCCACTTCAGAAATCACACGAGCTTGGCACCTAGGAATAGGCATTTTATGGATTATTCAACTCAAAGGTGAGAACAAAGTAGTGATTGCTCGTCCAAATGAGTACCACCAAATTAATAAAAGTTTGAATTATATGTATTTTTTTAATACCTCAATCAGCCCTTGAACACCTTTGAAATAAAAAAGAAGGAAACCCCTCATCTCATTCCGGGGTTTCTCTTCTCATTCGTAATTCGTGATGGTTATTGGAGATGTCATAACATGCATAGGCAGACCAGCCCAAATGGTAAGTACAAATTTCTGTCTCCTTGCTTCGTAGTTGTGAATTAATCTTGTGCTACACGTTTCTGGACATAATTTTTTTCCAATACTAATCTCGGCTTACTGTTCTTCATGATAGGACATAATTTAGGACTAGCCTTAATTTTGTGTTACACGTTTTTGGACTTAAATTCTTTTTTAATACCAATCTTGATTCACTGTTATTTTTGAGATAGGACTCAGTTGCCTTTTCAATGGTTGTTAGCTGATAGTAGGATTTTGACTAAACAAAAGAATTGAGGCACCTTACACATGGGATCCTCAAAACTATAGCTACTTGAACCGACATGTCCTAGAGTAACTTTCATCTCTTATATAGCACTTCTTGCTCAACCTTGACCATAAGCATTTCTATCAAAACTACTTCAATTTTTACAAAGTCCTTCCTGCCTCTTCTAATATTTGAGGGAGGATCAAGATCAACTTAGTGAGTTTCAATCCCAATCGCTCTGGCAAGTGCAAGAACCAAGACCAATAGTTTCATATTTCTTTGTTGCGAAACTAAACTTCTTATCTAATGAATCTTCTACCAACTCAATTGAACTAGAACTCTATTTATTTTACTCCATGTTCACCAAGGAACAACAAGACAAAATTCATATATCACACAACCAGTCGAATGAGATGATCTATCCACCAATTCGTATTGACACCAATGTAACAACTTCTTGCATCAGATTACGAGCTCACCTCTTTGTCTCAGTTGCCCTTCCTGAATGAATTGATCTACTTTACATGAAATTCTTCTTTCAACTTCAACGGAAAACAAGCGGTGTCCAAGACAGAGAAATCAGATTTGAAACAAATATCCAGTCATGCTATTCTGAACAGAAGTCATCGTCAAGCTCTCGGTCGAGCTCCTAGAGCTCGACATAGAGCTTCTGGAGCTCGAAAGAGCTTGGCGCCAAGCTCGAAGGAGCTCATCCGAGAGCTTTATCGAGTTCGTCTTTGAGCTCCAGGGGCTAGACGGAGCTCTCAGTCGAGCTCCTGGAGCTAGAAAGAGCTCGACGCTGAGCTCCTGGAGCTCGACTGAGAGCACCATCAAGCTTGACGAAGCTCTCATTCAAGCTCTTGGAGCTTGAAGGAGCTCGACGCCAAGCTCTTGGAGCTCGACTGAGAGCTCTGGGAGCTCGATGGAGGATGACGCTAAGCTCTTGGAGCTCGAATGAGCTCTCAATCGAGCTCCAGGAGCGCGACCACAAGCTCTAGGAGATAGATGGAGCTCGTGGTCGAGCTCCATCGAGCTCGATGGGAAGGGTGAGGCCAATGGGAGAGGGCGAGGGTAGTTTAGAATAAATTTAATAGAGTATACCACATTTAAATATTTTAAGATTTTGGTAATTTTTTTTTAAACTTAAAAATATAAGTTTCAAATTTTTTAATTTTTCTTGGAGAGCACCCCAAAACATAATTCCTTCTTAAGAAAGAGTTGTATTTATTACATAACAAAATTTCTTAGCCAATTTTAAGTGCTATTTGTCCTTGACTCTAATTTATTTTTTTTCAGGGTCAGGCTTATTGATGAATTTGTTTGAAAACTTCGAATGCACGTGTCTATCTTGGGAGTTCGACTCTATTTTCAATCAAAGGAGGATTCTTCATTGAGTAGTAAGAAATGGGGGATAGAATGAAAAATAAAGACCGATCAAGGAAACATAAAGAAAGATAGAAAAACTAGGCTTGCAAGATAAAGCACCTAAAACTCGAGCTCTTCTTCCCCGAGCTTATTTAATAGCTTTGCTCCCAAGCCTAATTAAGTCACTTAGCCTTTCTTAGGAATGATCGATTCCCTTTTTTTGCTTTTTTGAGTTCAGTCAGGAATTTGCCTATGCGGTATGGAGCATACAAATGATGTCGGGGTGACAAATAAAGGAATCAGCTACTTCTTTTTCACTTGTTTAGTTATAAAGATTGATGAGACATCTTTCCTCTTAGTTTATCGGGTGGTAGGGAATGGTCAGATTGGTGGGTCATGCATGGATAGATAAATCACTTTAGCTTCTTTTTGCCTAACTTGGCTTATAGAGAAGAACTATTAGCTTTATTTATAAGTCACATTTTTAATTGAAATAGGTAGTCTGACCATTCATTTTGTTAGCTAGTATTATTCCACACCTTTTTCAGGGAATTTAAATTTAAGAGGGTAGTAAAATAAAAA
Organism: Sapria himalayana; assembly: GCA_029783825.1. Taxonomy (NCBI): domain Eukaryota; kingdom Viridiplantae; phylum Streptophyta; class Magnoliopsida; order Malpighiales; family Rafflesiaceae; genus Sapria; species Sapria himalayana. The sequence continues at coordinate 603,599 of JAREIK010003680.1, forward strand.
GTGTACTCATTAGAGGATGCTTTTTTAGATAGCTAAGCGACTACCAATGTGATTAGCAACAACATATAGTCGTGACACTTAGTATTTCATAGTTTTGTAAGTTGTTGATTCAGGTGTTTGTTCTGATTGGAGATCCGCTTGAAGAAAAAAGAATGCAATGCATAGGCTAGGATAGCTGGAGCAGGGGTGCTGTGAATCAACACCATTTCTCCCTGTTATCAAGATTCATCCTTGATAGACATGCACTAAAATCTCTATGGTAGAGTTGGAAATCAACATCCATCATCCTTACCCGCGAGATGGCATGGGAAGGCTTTTCATCCTAAACCTCCGAGAGCCACTTGACCAACCATTGATCCTAACTCTTGGAGATTTGAGTGAATCTCAATCTCATTTTCTAAAAGCATTATCTCTTCATTATTTATCTTTATATTTCATTCTCGTTTCAGTCTCAACTACAACAAAGTATTTTTCATCTTAAGTGAACAAGGGGTACTGACTCTACGATCCTGCAAAGCACTATTCTAGAGTTTTTTAGGCCTGCCGCTTTCTCAATCAAAAAAGGGAAATTGTCGAGATTTTCGTACTGACATTTCCATCTGTCACTTACGTCATTTCTCAAGGGTAAAAATCAATAATTGAAATTCTGACCTGAACTCTTGTCCAATGTATTGTAGAGTAACTTTTTTTATTTCCTGGCCTTTCAATCCCATGACTTGAGTGTGGATCTTTGGCTAGAGACAGAGCCGAGACTTTTCCAGTTGAACTCAGTTTGGTTTAGAGGTGTCAAACAGGTCGAGCAGGGCTGACGTGATATGCTTTTAGGCTGCCCAACCAGGCTACCGTGTCGGGCTGACGCGACATGATTTTAGCCTGCCCAACCAGGCTACCATGCCGGGCTGACGCGACACGCTTTTAGGCTGCCCAACTAGGTTACCGTGCCGGGCCAAGCACAGTTCCGTGGAGACGGGCAGAGAGACGAAGTCCCCCAGAGCACATCGAAGTCACGCTTTTAGACTTTGGCCCGGCACGGAACGACTCGTACAGTAGGTGCGACGGACTGTTTGACACATCTAGTTTGGTTGCATGCTTTTGAAATGATAAAGTTTCATCTGATCAAATGTATCTCTTACCATTACCACTTAGTGCCTTGTCTTCTTGTTATCCTTCTTTATATCCTAGATTCTTACATGACACCAAATGTGCTAACTTTCCACCAGTAGCTTTTCTTTTCTTATTGTATTTCGATGAACTTTTCTTACTAGAAAGGTGAGAGGCAAGAAAAGAAGGGAAGCATAGGCATGATAGCTATGTTTACAGGGATGAATACTTTTGTTGCTTTTAGAGAAGCATTCTTGGCTCATAGCCTTGGAAGTGATAGGTGGGGCTTTCCCCATAGCATAGTTGTGAAATACTAAGAAGCATGGACATGGACACGGGGATACGACACGGTAGGATACGGGGATACAACAAATTCTAAAAAACTAGGATACGGATACGGCTAGGATATGAAATGATATAAAAAATTAAAATAAAAATTATTAATTATAAATATTATGTATTTTATAAAATTCATTAAATTAAATTAAATTAAATTAAAATATTTTATTATATAAAATAAATATAGATTATTTATTTTATAAAATAAAAATATTTTATTTTATGCACATCCCCACACAAATAAGCCCACCTCTGCCTCCCTCTCAAACACGCCCGCTCCTGTCTCTCCTTCAAACACGCCCGCCCATGCCTCTCCCCTCAATTCGCGCCGCTCCTGCCTCTCCCCTCAATTCGCACTGCCCCTGCCTCTCCCCTCAATTCGCAATGCCCCTGCCTATCCCCTCAATTCGCAATGCCCCTGCCTATCCCCTCAATTCGCACCGCCCCTTCTTCTTCCCTCAAATCATGCTCGCTCCTGCCTCACCTTCAAATAGCATCCGCTCCCTACCTCACCCTCAAATCGTGCCCGCCCCTTGCCAGTGGCCAATGTCGCCCATGCGGCAAGTTTGGCCACCCGACGTTGTCGGACGTCAGGCACAATAGGCATGGATATGGCTGTCGTCTGCCGTCTGCCAACGCAACTAATTGATACACCACATGGCCTATCGGATACGGATTGTGCAATGATACGCCACGTGGCGTATCGGACACGTATCCGTGCCGTGTCCATGTCGTGTCCAAGTATCGGACACGCGGACACGACTGTAGGGAGTCGTGCCCGTGCTTCCTTGGTGAAATACATGCCTAGGCTCAGGTGCAGGCAAAGCATAGCCATGGCGCCCCATCTGGGATGAGGCAAGGCTCCTTCACGCAGGCGCACGGAAAATGGCATAGGCGTGCGCCTTTTTTGAGGCGAGAAGCTCTCCATTGGCTCGCCTCCATCTAAATAAGTCATCTCGTCATGCACACAGAAAATAGTGGAGGCTACAGATGCATGAATGTGTAATTAAGGAAGTAGAGGAGTGTCACATGTCTTTTTGATAGTGCTAAGTGGTGGCACTATTGCATGAATTGTGCACAACAGTGTGTTATAGTGCAAGTAGTGTGTGTGCAAGGTGTGTAGCAGTGTAATCGTATGTAATTATCATTAGTATTGTGTGATGTCACTATTGAGTGAAGTGTGCACGACAGTGTGCAATAGTTTGAGGTGCAGTGTTGATGTACAATGTGCATAGTGTATGGTAGTGTATGAAGTGATTAACTATAGATGGTGGATATGTGGGAGGTGTGGCAATGTGCAATGAATAATTAGTGTGTGTATTTGTTTGTGTTTTTATTGATTAGATTGATATTTTTGATAATATTTGATGTTAAATAATTGTTATATTTGATTATATTTTAAAAAATATATATGTAAAATGGGGTGTGTCTTACATAAAAAAGCCCACGCCTTAATGGCGCCATGTGCCTTACGGCTCTAGGAAGCCTTGTGCCTTAATGGCGTTTTGTGTCTTTCACAATTATGCCTCATAACTAGTCCTACTGAGAATGCCAACTTGTTATTTATTGTATCAATAATATTTTAGCCATAATGGCTCACTATTCAATATAGGAATATCAATAGTAAAGGGCTACTTCCATTGATATTATGTATGTAATTGCATATTGGTGAAAGAAGATCGAGTCCATTATTGTATAGTAGTATCAGTAACAACTTTCTCCCGCTCTCTTATTATGTTAATAGTCAATCTAATGTTACCATCCTATCATTCTTCTCCTATTTATTTCCAAAGTCTCTAATGTTCAAGGACAAGTTTCTTCATAAGAAAATTGGTTCATCTGCAACTACAAGCCCTGGGGGGGACTTCGATGTATCAATCGAAATGGCTAGTTGTTGGTGAGGGAGTATCACATAATGATGATGTGGAAGGTAATTCTCAAATCGAAAGCCAGGTCGGGAATGTCAATATGAGAAATCTTATTCAACCAACTTAAACTAACTATAGTAGATCATTTAGAATGGATGGTAGGAATTAGGTGAATATAAGAACCCCCCTGTTTAAGATGAAGCATGTCTCTATGAATTCTTTTTTATAAGACGAACTTCTAATGGAATAGTAATTAGGTTGCTTACTTCTGTGAATAATTTTATGCTAGCTAGAAGGATGCAAGTCAATTCAAACTCACTACATAAGTGATAAAAATTAAATACAATGTTCTTATAATAACCCAACCTAATTGATGTGAGGAACACTATCTTCTTGTCTAACCATTGGGGGGTATGAGAATGTGAGCCCAAGAATCCATCAATGACAATCCTATTCTAAAGGAGAAAGAGGAGTCCGTATTTATTTCTTTAAAGATTGAGGAACATAGTGTTGGATAATTATGCCATTTGGATTCTTCTATAGTGGGAAAGCCTGTTACGAGTAAGGAGGATAGGGTAATGGGTCATGGTGGTCAAACTATGAAGCGTACTACCTCATTAGGCCCATCTTTAGATACAAGCCAGTTGCTAACTACCCAACTTTCTTTTGAAATTCATGCATTCATTTTTTAAAATGAAAATAGCAATGCAAAATTATTGAGTAGATCATAATCTGTCGAATGACTTAGTGTTATATCTTTTCTATTTCTTTAACTTGAACTTCTATCCTATCAAAGCAAATTATTTCTCTTTTTATTGGATAAAATATTTTTGAATAGTATAGTTGATACTATTCATTCATAAGAATCAAAAAAGTGAAATTGTATTTGAGTTCAAATTAGTCGTCCTTCACTACTTAGGAGAACGCCTTTACTTCAGTTTCAGATTCGGATTCATGGCAGAAAATCCATTGTAGGGACATGTGCCCCTGAGGCTTGTTTATGTTCGTCCATGTCCTTAAGATTTTTTTATTTAAAAAAGAAAGATCTATGGGCAAATTTTTCTGGTGTGTGTGATACAGAGAAACTGCCGTCTTTCCATACCTCATGTAATTTTTATTAGATAACGAAGTCAAATTGATTCAATTGGACTGAAACCGACTCTACGAAGATAAAGTGGAAAAACACTCTTTTTACCAATAAAAAATAGTTGAACTTTTATCTGGTGATAGTCCTTTTGTATCTGATATTCCTATCAACTTTTCCTCGGCTAGCTTGACTTCTTTTGGGAAATAAAATTTATTGATTGACATTTAGATTATTAAGCTGCTTCAATTCAATCACTTTTTGCAATCAAGTCCGTAAGCTCATTCAGTAAGTAGGGTGGGCAGTTTGGCTTAGTCAATCATATAAAAGTGCTGCTTTATCTCTGAGAAGTGGGTGAAGTGAAATCACATTGTTTTTAGTCACATCTTAAACCAACTCTCTTGTCTACGTGAACTAGTAGAATAGATATCATTCAACTTCAAGTCATTGGATTAGATTTGCTAGGAAAGATATCATTTTTTATATCTTAAGCATCCCAAGTGTCATGGAAAAAAAGATAGTTTCATGAACAAACTTATGCTTCTTAATCTCTTTGCCTTTTAACAGGAAGAGGACTTATAAAAAGACCAGCCATAAGGTAAAGGAATGAATCCAGACCACTACCATAAGTCTTTTCTATTTTTTAATAACCACAGCTAACGTCTTTATCAATGAACATATTACATACACATTCACAAAATTGCTTAAAAGACAACATGTATATTTTCTTTCTATCATGTTGAGTGTTTGTAATATGCTCATAATGCATTGATAGAAAGTGTAAGGCATAATATATTTTGTAGGTTTATTTTATTTACCTTCTTTCTTATTTATATTGAATGGGGGCACCTGACATATGTGCATGCCTTCAACTATACATATAATTTGAAGTTAAATGAAAAAAAAAATATTAAATTTTCTCATTTTTTCTCCTATTTTTTCCTCTCTCCCACTTTTTGAATGTTGCCATAACCTTAACTGACACAGTCTCCAAGCGGTAAGAGACATGTTGTAGCAAATAGATAGGGTGAAAATTCTGATTATAGTGCTATGATATTATTTGTGAGTTTTTGTGTATTATAATATTTCTTGAGAAGATTAGTTTTTTTTTTATAGAGATGTATTACATATTTATCTTTGTGAGAATTTGATGACATGACATTATTTTTATTTTAAATTTTCACTTACAAATCAAGTATGTCTAGGTAACTATTATTTTATCAGGATAAAGATTCATATTGATTTGATTTTATAGCTTACATTCATTATAGGTATCAACTTGCTGGCATGTTTAATAAGTGACGTAGGTATTACTTATTAGGGATCACAAATTGTTGCATTCTCCATCAAGTTTGATGGGAGGGAGAATCATATCATCATCTTCAAGAGATATATTGAGATAATTTATTTTATTTTATTATTATTTTTTTCTAATTAGTTATGCTTAAAGCTGTCAAATGAGTCATGCTGTCACGGACATGATTTGTGGCATGACACTGTTTAGAAGTGCCTGACATGACATGATATGATTCGAAACCATGTATGAACTCGGACCTTGTTGTCCCGTGACATTGCTTGCGTCATGTTGGGTTGGCAAGAGTTGTGCCTCATGCTGAGCTAGATATGATTTGCCTATTATTGTTTATGTGGCATGGTCCATCAGCCCGAGGACTCATGATTGGTTATGGTCTGGTTATCGGTTATTTGATGGGGTAATTTTTATTTAAATTTGATCACATGGCTTGTTGCAATTGGTTGGTTACACGAGTTGGCTATCTATTGTATTTTCATGTAATGGACTTTCGACATGGATAATGACAGTCGCAGCCTATCATTGTCAATGCTGTCTTGTCAACATTAATTTTAAAAATTATTATTTAAACTAGATTTTCTATCGCCATTGGATTGATTCTAATGGTTTCAGATATAAGAATCCGGTGGTTGTCATTCTGGTCTATTTAATAAAAAAAATTAATAAAAGAATATAAAAAAATTTAATAAATTTTGATTTTCTCTATACATAGAAAAGAATAAATTTAGATATTTATTTTTAATTTTTTTCTTATATTTCTAAATTTTTAAGTTTATAATATTTATGTTTTCTAATTTAAGTATAATATGGTCTCTCTTTGGTATATTATTCTGTAATATACAAATTAGACATATATACATATATACATATATACATATATATATATATATATATATATAATACTTTTTTATTTTAATTTATGTTCAACCTTCAATGTTTGTGCATACGAGAATGAGATATATGGTTTACAATGGTGTGAGCATGCTTCCCGGCCTATGAGGGTATAATATTGCAAGTTGGTTGCATGGACTCGTCTCTAGATGTTAGAATTTACAAAGAAGTAGTTTGTGGATATGATATTAGTTTTTAAATTTTTTTACATTGCTACTTTAGAATATAAACTCCATAATTTATTTTTATAATTTTAATATTTTATTTAAATAAAATAACTAAATAAAAAACTATTACATTGTGAATTTAATGAAAATAAGTATCAAATTGACATGTACCTAGATGTAGATTACAATGATAACTCTATTGAATGGTCCGAGACAGAAATTATGTTTTATCCAATGACCTCGACCCAAATCTATGTCACCTAAAAAATAAAAAATTATGTAAACATCAATAATTTGGACACACTTTAAAATACTTAAAATTAAAAATTTTAGGGATGCCAATGAAAAATCTACATAATAATATATATATTATAAAAAAATATATATACATATAAGAACACATATAGGAATGAACACCTAAAATAGCATATTAATCATTATATCAAAAAAATATAGTACTTTAGATTCAAGACAAATTTAACTTAGTGGTAATATCTTTTAAGCTAGATCTAGTTTAGTTTTGTTGATTCCTTTCATATATCGTAATGATGTTAGAAGATAATATATTATCAAACTGAATATCATTATTAATTTTTTAATTAGTTTTTTAAAAGATTTTAGGGTTGTCAGTATCTTGCATGCTTATTTCGAATTTGCATATCATAGTATTCTTAGGTTCACATGTAGGATAGATATAATAATATTTTTTAAATTAGAAAAATGATTATTAATTAATGAATTTAGGAAATTTAGTAGAGATATCTGTGACATTAAATATATGGATTAGTTGTGGCGATACATTATTTGTATGTTTCATCAATTATTATATAGATTCTAAATATAAGCTTAATAAAAAAATATTAGGTTTTTTTGAGATTCTTATTTCTCATGATAATTCTATCATATATGAGTGTATGATATGAATCTTTAGTGAATATGATATTTAAAATAAAATATTTAGTATAACTTTTAATAATAATTCTAATCAGAATAATATTTAATATGTTTGTTAAGATTATTAGAGATAAACTATTAGATAAGATATTTCATATTAAATATATGTGTCACGTGATTAACTTGATATTAAAGGTGAGAATCTAAATTATTTTTCTTGTACTAAAAAAATAAAAAAAGCATTAAAATACTTTAAGATAATACTTTAGGATGCCTAATATACATCAAGATTTTGCCCTAGCAGACAATATAATTAAATAAAATACACATGCTCCAGACCCAACATGACCTATCTCTCAAGTCTCAACCTCTTACCTTACCAAATGTAGCTTCCTCAGTTCCTCTTCAACCTTAAAAAAAGCCTCTTTGGATCTTTTTTAGCTTAGCCTTGTCTTTCTATCAAGCAAAATAGACTTATTATAACATAGTTTTCTATAATATAATTAAATATGATACTTATTGATATTTGATTTTTTTGATTATTTTTTATTTTTTTATTTTTTTATTTTATTATTTATTTTATTATTTGGGAGCATCCGATATGTGAGCAATCACAATATATATATATATATAATGATTTGTATACTTTTAAAATAAATTTTCATTTTTAATAAAAGTTCTTGTTTTTCAAATTATTTTTTTCTTTCTCCTCTTCTTGAATATAGTCAAAATCCTAATTAGCCCCTAACATTATATTACGCTCTTTCTCCACTAGTGTTGATGACAATGTGTGTTGATGTTTGCTGGGGTCAATGACATCGTTGCCTTATTGTTAATACTTAAGTTGGTAGTCAATGAGAGTTTTTTGAAGATAATTGTTTTGTTGTGATTTTCTGGTGTGTGACAATGTACTTTTGGTGTTTTAAAACTTAATGATGGCTCACAATGGTAGTTTACATGTTAAATTATGTTAAATTATCATTAGTAATATTATTTCATGTTATATTATCTTTCAGTGTACTTTTAAGAGAATTATTTTTCTTTATTTTTTTAATTCATAATTCATTTATTATCATATATATAGTTCAAAGAAATCACGTCAATGATATTATGTTTATTGTATCTTCTTGCCAATGTTCGTTTATACTACTTAATATAAATAATTTTGCTATGAATTGTATAAATTTATGGATATTAATTTTTTAATATTTCTCAAGTTTTCAACTTTTAAGTTGCATTTCAGGGTATATTGCTTTAAATTATTTGAGTAACTTATATTTTCAAATGGAATCAAATTTTGCTTACGACTCGATGTGTTAAATATTAGGTTGAGAATTTTCATTGTAAATCTTTGCAAAGGTGGAGAAGAAGCTCAATATGCAGCCAACCATTCAGCTATAATTAAGAGATAATTTAGTGAAATATTTAATTTATTTTAACTAAAAAATCTGAATATATTATTATTTAAAAAATAAAGCTTGCTAATAGGGTTGTCCAAACATTTATTCTTCTTGGTCCTAATAGCTAATATATTTAAATAAATATAACTTTTTTTTTTGCATAATTCTATTTCTTGTCAGCCTGAAGATCCATATATATATATATATATATATATATATATATATAATTCATAATATTTGTATTATGTTATATTTTTGCTTTATCATAGAATAATTTGGAGTTCACAAAGCACTCGGTTGCATGCAAAGGCTGTTGAAGCTGAATCTCTATCTTTTTTCTTTGATTTTCATGACTTTTTTTGTAAATTTCTCCATTCATATGAAAATTTCTATTATTCGTGTCCTTAGCTCTACTAATTTTATGTTATCAATTGAAGCATATGAACAAGGGAGTCTGATACTTTTAAGCAAAGGATTATAATATTTCAAAATGTAGATATCTGAATTATGATATTGATATTATTTCCTTTCAACTCTTTTGCTTATTAATTATGTGATCACTTTGAACTTGTAAGCATCTTATTTAATTTGTTTTTTTTTTTTTTAGTTAATACATGCGAGATAAGATGAAAATATAGCCATTTAGTGATATGATCTTATGTAATGTTTTTTTTTTTTTTGATATTTTATAGTTTTATAATATGCTCTAACATAAAGTAAAGATAATGTGAAGTAAATAATGATGATGTTCAATACAAATGTGGTCGTTTTAATTCTAATAACTATTATATATAACATTAAATATAATAATTTCAATAAGCTATCACTTATGAACACACATAATTTGAATTTTATCATTGAATAAAATTCAACAAGTAGCACTTGTTAGTTACTCGGCATTACATAGTTTGAATCTATATGACACACATCAATCAAGAAAAAATGTCTGTAGTTGTTCTTTATTTAATCTATATAATTTTAATTCTATGAGATACATTTTATTTTTGTGTTTAAATTATCATTAATGCACAAAATCTCATAAGAATTTCAAATTTAAATGTGCTTGGTCGTAATCACTACTGAGATGATTGATCAGTGTTGAAGCTTGTCGTATGCATCTATCCTGAGGTTGATAAGGAGGGACTGGGGGATGGTGAAAAAAAAAAAAAAAACTATTTTTTTGCTTCTAAATTTTGTATTCTCTCCTTATTGGATATGCTAATTGCAACCAATCATACACTTAATTTCATAAAGCATGTCTGATATTATAATGATTCAAGAAAGAATATTTTAATCTATATAATCTTAATTCTATGAGATATGTTTCTGTCACGTTCTTCGTGTTTAATTATTTTCCTTGTTTATTAATATTTTTGTAATCTTTCCTTAATTGGGATATATTATGTGTGATGGTTTAGCTATTTTAAAGTGCTGAAGATTTGCTTGTATTATGTGTATGATAAGGGGAATTATCTTGGAATAGAAGAACACTTCTTTTGGCTAATTTTCTTTTTTTTAAAAAAAAATTTGTCATGATATCAGAGATGCATAGCTTCGGATATTTAAAAAATTGCTTGAAACCATTGATTGGTTGTAATTGCATGGTGATATTTGCGTGGCCTTGACTTTGGGGGCGGCTTGGTTTTTTAACATCAGGGCGTTGCGCTGAGAGGTCTGTTCATTATTGACATGGAGGGAATCATTCAACACGCCACCATTAACAACCTTTCCATCGGACGAAGCGTTGATGAGACCATGAGAACCCTACAGGTGAGATTAGTTCTGGCCTTCTGGGCAGATTCTTAGTCTTCAAATTATGAATCTCTAATCGCGTTTTGATGGTCTTGAAATTGTTTTCGCGCTGGTCTTTGATGCAGGCTGTGCAGCACGTCAAAGAGAATCCAGACGTGGTCTGTCCTGTCGGCTGGAAGCCTGGAGCGAAGTCCATGAAGCCTGATCCCATGCTCAGCCAGGACTATTTTGCCTCTCTTTCATAAAATAGACGAGCCTTGTGTTCTTGCGACTTTTTTTTTTTTTTTCAGAAAAAAAAAAATTGAATTTCTCAAGTGATATTGGTGCTAATTTGTTTGCCTCTGTGTGACGTTGAAGTGATATCATCATCGTCATCATCATCTGGTGATGATAACATAAAAAGAATAGCTTTTATTTTCACTACCCCTTGTTCCTCCGGATGGTATCATTATTGTTAACATCAATCAATGGCCGAGGGAAAATCCCAAATCAAACGGGCCGGCTGGCCTGGCCCAACCCAAGGCACGGCATGATCGTCTGTCCTGGCCCGGCACTGCATGTGAAAGGCCAGTCCCCATCCCCATGCTGGGACTGTTCACGGCATGGCTTGTGCTATGGTGAGGCCAACTGGGCCATGTGCTGGGCTAGGCATGGCCTGGTATTGAGGCCAGTGGGCATGTTATCTCGGCAAGAGTTGAGATATGCCCTGACTCAACTGACCCAAACCAACAACCTGAGGACTGATAGATGTGAAATTTCTGTTGGGCCTGAACCTGACCCGTGGCCTTTTTCTGCCCTAGTCAGAGGCCCGATTCCTTTTCAAGCTTCTGGAATGGGACTGGTTGGGTCGGTTCGATTGTCAATCCAACCCAAATGATTAAAAAAAAATTCAATCTAAGCTGTTGGATGTCTCCAATGGCTATGTGGTAGAATCCGATGGCCTAAAGATTCTGCTAATTTTTTAATTATTAAAATTTTAAAAAAGAAAAAAAAAATACTTAAAAAAAAACTTTTTATTAATCAATAAAATCTTCCCCTTATTCTAATAATTTTGTTTTTAAAAAATATAAATCTATTTGCATGGCTACTCTCTCTCTAATTTTATCTATTAGGATTTTGGTCTATGAGAATTAGGACTCAGCTTTGGCCTTTGGACTCTGATGTGGATTGTGGTTGTGTGCCACGATATAAAATAGCTAAAGATTTTGTATTTTGATTTATGAGTATTTTTTTTTATTAATTAGTTTTTTATGTTTTAAAATTATAAATTTTAAAAATTCTCCTTTAGTATAGTCTCTCTCTACTCTCTAGTCTAAAAAAATTTTAAAAATGATAAATAGTAATTTAAATAATGAAAATGAAATAAATTTTAATTTAGAAAAAAATTAGGACTTTAGTAATTAGAATTCATTTTAATATAATAAAATAAAAAAAATTTTAAGGGCGTCAAAAAAGAATCGACATAGTACAATTATTATAAGAAAATTTTAAGCTACAAGAATTTATGTGGGATTAGGCACCTTAAGAGGCATGGCGAACTATGCACCAAAAAATATGGTGCATTAAATCATATGTCAACTCAACGGTGGGTTTTTTGAGACTGATTCCACTTTAGTCTCAAAGTTTATTTCCTTCATATATCATAACGAGTTGGGGAGGGAAGACTTGGTTAAACTGATCACTATGATGGGTTAACCGATTAGATTTTCAGAGGATCAAAGGATAATCAATATTATGGAGACATATTTTCAGTATGCATGTTGTATATCATAGGATTCCTAGGTCTACATCTAGGAACGACATACTAATATATTATATGTCAGAAAAATAAATAATAATTAATGAATTTAAGGAATATAGTGGAGTGGTGTCCCTGACGGCTGATATCTGGTCTAATTACTACGATGTATTTGTGCATGCCTCATCACCCACTATTTAGATACTAAATATAAAAAATTTTAGGATTCTTTGAGATTCTCCATCCTCATGATGGCCCGGCTATTTTTTGAGTATATAATGAAATTTTTTAGAAAATATAAAATTTAAAATAAAATTTTTAGTATCATATTCGATAATATATCTAATAATGGAGTAGAGATTAATATGTTAATTAGGAATATTAGAGATGAATCATTAGGAGAGATTTTCTAAGTTAGATGCAAGTGTCACGTAATTAACCTGATTGTACAAGTAGGGATGAATGTGTGTGCTCTCGCTTTAGAAAATATATGTAACTCACTAAAATATATTTGCATGTCTCACAGACAATAGGAGTTTGGTAGCTTTTGTTTGTTTACAAATCTTAAGAAGAAGAAATTCCAATCAGATGTAAGATACCATTAGAAGTACACTTACCTGATGTTTGAGTCATATGTTGGATATGCACACATAATATTCGACTACATCAATAGTAAGAGTGATGAAGTTTTTATTGATGACTACTAACCAGTCTACAGGAATTTTATTTATGAAATTCCTTAAGATTTTTTATGATACGTCAAACATATGTTCGTCAGTTTATACTCCCACGAATTACATTGCACTCATGAATATATGCAACATTAATAGCATGTTTATGAAGTATCGAGATGACCCGACACTTAACAATTTGGTTGTAGAGATGAAAACCAAGTACTCAAAGTACTTGTCCACAATTCCATCTCTTTATTATATGGCTGCTTGCATGGACTCTATGGTTAAGGTAGACTGGGTAGATGGCATTTTGACTTACATTTCCTCATGCATGAACTTGGAAGACCCACCTGAAGGGTTCATTCACGAGAAGTTGACTGAGCTCTTTATATACTATGATACTAGGTATGGTGGTAGTATTAGTGAGACTCTGAGTACGGACATAGATATCATATTCGAAGACGGTGACTTTTCTATTCAGTTAGCGAGAGAGAAATGAAGGGGTGGACCGTCAAATAGGAGCGAGTTGTCTCGGTACTTAAATACTGATTACTGTTATATCCTATCACATTCTGATACTAAGAATCTTGATATATTATAGTGGTAGAAATTAATTGAGTCCCTATATTCCATGCTATCTAAGATGGTACAAGATCTAGTGACTCCTTCGGTGTCAAGTGTAGCATCTGAGTATGTTTTTTCTGTTGTAGTGAATGTGATTTTGGATAGGAGATCAAGATTACGTCTAGATATTATTGAAGTTTTAGCATGCATGAAGGATTGAGAGGATTCGAGCTTCGGCATGTAGGATCGTGCTGGGACTACAGAAAAAGTGGAGCAGTTGATTACTGATGATGATCCATGTGATTTTGATATTTAAGATGATATGATGATTGATGACGTTGATGGTTGATTATTATTAGATTGCGATACTTATGTATTTTATTTGTTCTTTGTTTATTACTTTGAATCTTGAGTTTTTCTTTGTGGTTGTTAACTGATACATTTGATACTTGAATATTAATCTTTTGTGAATTTTCATTTTGTATTTATTTTTAATTTTTATTCATATTTAAGTTTAAATATTTTATTAATTCATAAATTAATAGTTTACACTGATACACATTTAGTTTTTAAATTTATGTTGTTTACAGTTTATCTTCATTATAATAAATAAACTTAATAATTTATTAAATTTAATAAAATAAAAATTTAAAATGTAATTATTTATTTATTTATTTATAGTTAACAATTAACATTAACTAATTACTAAAAATAATAAAAAAACTTTTAAAATATTAAAAATATATAAACATAAACTAAATACTAATCTGAAAAAAAAATACATAAAAAACTAAAAACCAGCCCATATGGGTCCGATTTGGCATGGTTTCTTAACCTGCTGGGCCTGGCCTGAAAAAATCGTGCTAGGCCAAATATGGTCCGATTGAGCCACCTAAACCCAAGCTAGGTTGGCTCGTGTTGGCCCGACACGTCTAACACCTCTAATTTCATTATCTGCGATGAACTATATTATCTCATAAATACAATTAGATGTTCTGAAATTATTTAGTTTTTTAAATTTATTTTAATTTTTTTAATTTTTTTAATTTTTTTAAATTTTTTAATTTTTTTTAAATTTTTTAAAAATTTTAAATTTTTTATTTTTTTAAAATTTTTTATTTTTTTTTAATTTTTTAATTTTTTTTAATTTTTTTAATTTTTAAATTTTATAATTTTTTTAATTTTTTAAATTTTTTTTATTTTTTTTATTTTTTTAACTTTTTTAATTTTTTTAATTTTTTAAAATTTTTTAATTTTTTAATTTTTGTAATTTTTGTAATTTTTTAAAATATTTTAAATTTTTTTTTTTTTAATTTTTTAATTTTTTAATTTTTTAAATTTTTAAATTTTTGTAATTTTTTAAAATTTTTTAAATTTTTTTAATTTTTTAAATTTTTAAATTTTTATATTTTTAAATTTTTTAAAATTTTTTCAATTTTTTCAATTTTTTCAATTTTTTCAATTTTTCAATTTTTTCAATTTTTCAATTTTTCAATTTTTAAATTTTTTAAATTTTTAAATTTTTTAATTTTTTAATTTTTTAATTTTTTTGTTTTCTTTTTTTTTTATTTTTTTTATCTCATAAATACAACTAGAGTGAAAATTTGAAACTATTAAGTTATTTGTTTATTTTATTTTATTTTTTTTTTTGGCTCTTCTCTCTCCTTATATCCCATTTCATGTTCCCCCTATGCTTCTCATATATGATGGGTGTTGGGCTGTAGGGTTGGAGCAATGCTTTCATTCTTGTAATATGAGCAGTATTTGGCAAAGACACCTTGCGTCATGTGTGTGGCAACCCTAGGGATTAAATTCATGTCTTTCGAGGTGAGTGGTCCTTACTTTGTGCCGATCAAACTATCATACTATTAGTAGTTTGATAGCTAAAAAAAGATGAATTTTCTAATCACGACAAGAGGTCGATCCATAGGGGTGTAGGTTGTATATTATATTAGTTTCTTCTTTGGATACAAAGTGATTTGGGTGTTATTTGGTTTTTTTTTTTTTTTTTGAAAGTTGATCTATACAATTTCATCTATGGACTAATTGGGGTGGGTCATCTTGCTTATATTCAAAAATAGGGTTTATCTAGTCTTTTAGTCTTGGTGCAAACATGAGTTGGTTCATCATACTTAATTGAGAAAATCAAAACAATCTCCATATAATGGTTTCTCTTACTCCTATCATTGTTCTATATGGAGATGATATCAAATTATACAAGTATTCTCTTCAAGCTATTGAATTTGATGAAAACCTTAATATATGAGCATCTCGATATTGTGATCTAGCAAACTATATGAAAATTGAAGCTGATGAATCTATAAAAAAGAATGATGAGGGAATAATAAAAGATTATGTTTAAAAAAGATTATGTTTTAAAGAAAGTGACTTCGAAACTAATAGATATTTTTCTTTTTTCTTTTTTTAAGAAAGAGATCTAAAAAATATGTTTTATTGTTCAAATTAATTCGTGGTCTTGATCATTTCATCATTTTATCCCATATACATCTTAAAAAAAAATATGTCGTAAACACATTCCAATCGTCAAATTCAAATATGAATTTTTCTTCTATCTAAATTTTCAATGGGAAACTAATATAAATACATTTTATAGTAGCACATTATCAAAGTCGGCAAATCACGTATAGATAATTTATAAAAATTGAAAACAATGTTAAAATTGACTTGCTTAATGACCCAACTTACAAGTTACACATAGAAATAAAAAAATATGAATAAAATCGAGGAAATAAAGATAACACAATATATTAAAAGAAATAAATATTATATTTTAAATATAACCATCATGTAAATTATGACATTCACTCCAACAATATCAAAGTTTTTCCACACTTGAATAGTAAAAAAAAGTTTGAAAAACTAAAATATCTAGGTCATCAAAGAATTATATGTTCATTCCTAGAGAGGAGTCTAATGTACTCTTTTCTAAATATGTGAACTTTTTTTTTAATCCCTTCCTTCCTTCCCCTCCAACCCATCCATATTATCCCTTGAACCCTCATATATGAGCCTTGCTTGGAGCCTCAAGGTAGAAAGTAGGCAAGATCCCTCATCTCACCAGTATGAATATGGTATCTGGTAAATATACCATAAGACATGTATTTGGCATTCCTAGAGATTGAACTCGTGCACTTTAGGATTGTGAGGTTTTTCCCATTTACTAATCAGACTACCTCACTCCCATACTGTTCTAGAGATGTGAACTCAGTCAAAAAACAAAGTTGTGGTGATCCTAGAGAAGAGTATTGTGTACTCTTCTCCTTGCCATTTGAATATATGTTTGCCTTTCTTGGGATGAATTTTTTTTGTAGTTCTCTTGCATGTATCTAATTATCATAAAAGTATAATAAACAAAGTTTTTTTTCATTTCACACTTTCTTTATTTTTATCAAACTAAAGTGGAGATGTCATGTCAATTTAAATATAACAAATTAACAAAGGTCGAATGTTCCAATAAGTTTCAATAGTTCCACATATAACAATCGAGACAACAACATTAGCACTATCTCACTTACGAGAGCAATAAGAAATTTGTATAATAAACAAATGGTCCCACTTCTTTGAAAATTTGCATAGCATTAGTGA
The DNA here is from genome assembly GCA_029783825.1 of Sapria himalayana. Taxonomy (NCBI): domain Eukaryota; kingdom Viridiplantae; phylum Streptophyta; class Magnoliopsida; order Malpighiales; family Rafflesiaceae; genus Sapria; species Sapria himalayana. Next base: position 620,989 of record JAREIK010003680.1, read on the forward strand.
AACTTGCATCGCATTAGCAGGAACAACTAGTGCTAGTAATATATGAATAACTTGCACGGTAAGTGTACAATAATAATAAACCCCATGTGGATGTTGAATTCTTAGCTAGAAAATACAAAAATAACTTTGATTACATTATTTGATATCTCATCGACAATTTAATTTAAATACTTAATTTGTTTTCATAATTCTTGATATTGACATGTTTTTTTTTTTTTTTTTTTTTTGTATTCTACTCATTCTAAGAGCTGCTAGAGACAAGAAAAAAAAAGTTAGTTAGGAGTATGACAAACATCTAAAGTAAAAATTTTTTTATATTTTAGGTGTCAAAATAAAGACATCATGAAATTGATTTTTTTTTTGCGCATGTTTTGGGTTACTTTCTAAAGATACAAAGTGAAGGTCTATTTGTTCATAGATTAGATAAATCCTGCAATGGAGCAAGGAGCAGGCTCATATCTAAGCCTAGATGAGAAAAGAAGCCCAAGTCCTAATATTATTATTAGCAGTTATTTATTTAATTTAATTTTAAGATATGAATGTTATGATTTTGGGAAGTGTCTGTTAGGGTTTTGGGATGTATCTGTGAGGGTGTTGGGATGTATTTTTTAAGGGTTTAGAATGTGCCTATTCGATTTTTGAGATGTTTATGTTTGGGTTTTGGGATATATATGTTAGGTTTTGGCCTTTGGGATATATATGTACAGTTTTGGGACATGTATGTTAAGTTTTGAGATGTGTCTGTTAGAGTTTTGGGATATATCTGTTAGGTTTTGGGATGTGTTTGTTAGGGTTTTGGGATATATCTATCAGGTTTTGGGATGTGTTTTTTAGGGGGTTTGGAATGTGCCTATTAGGGTATTGAGATATGTCTGTTAGGGTTTTGGTACATGTCTGTTAGGTTTTGGGATGTATTTGTTGGTGCCTATAAATAGTACCACATGTTATTATTTTAAAGGACTTTTGGTAATGATTTAAAAACTAAATTCTTTTTTGATTATTTTTCTTCATTTCTATTAAATTTTTGTTCTTAGTAGGCAACATCATCATGAAGCCTTAAATGTATATTTAAGAATCAATAATGAGATTAGATATATCCACACAACATGAATCACTAAATTTGAAGTCATATCTAAACCCTTATCACATGGGCCACATCTTTCAAATCAAATATGGTCCATATGCTCAACTATTATTGTTAGTATCAAAAGAAGATAAATGATATCCAACCAAACATATGCTATTAGTTACTACTATTATTGTACCACATATGTAGAACTAATATTGACATGTCAATCATTTCTTCTCTAAAATGAAGATTAAATGAGGCTACCATATTGTTGGTGGTGTTGTTTTTCTTCTTTGCTATTAATAACTTTTGTATTTTACATTTTTTCTTTTTGTGTTACTACTTTAATAATGTATAAAAATATTTATTTAGTTGAGACATTATAAAATTCTTGAGGTAGAAAAATAATTATTCTCATGATAATTTTTTTTATCCCTTTGCTCTCCTTCCGCCCCAAACTCAACTCATAATATTCTTCGGCCAATATATGAGCATTGAGGCCTCAAAGTTAGAGCAGGTAAGACCTCCCTTCCGAACAATATGAACATCATGAATGACAAAGATACCCTAGGACGCATATCCAAAATTTTCATGGATTGAACTTGCGTCCCCAGGGTTAGGCAGTTTGTCCCTACCATTTGGATTACCTTAATGTTTCTATTCCCATGATAATATTTAAGAATTTTTTTATAAAATAATCTTAACTTAGTTTTGGTCTTCTTTAACTGTTGTTCTTGTTGATGTATTATATTTGGGATAATAAATGTTTGGGTTCGTACTAATAGATTGTTTGATATATTCCTAATTTGTTATATTTAGAAATTTTGTTATTAGAATAAAATTCATTGTAATAATATGAAATTAAAAATTCTACCGTAACAATATAAACTAAACAATAAAATGAAACATAAGCTAATGATACTTAAAAATTGAGAATGATAACAAATGAGTAGAAATCTTTCTTTTATAGAAGAAAAATGAGAAATCCATATGATATTTCAAATGTCGTCAAGATAAAGTTCACCTACACTCATTTGCCATTATATTTTCCAAGTTATAGTTCATCTTTCACATGCAGCTTACATTTTTTAATAGGCTAATAGAAAATTGACATCATATGAACTCATCTTTCTTTAATAACTTAGTTAGTACATAAAAATTTAATATTTTGCACGAAGACAAAATATGTTAAAGTACAATATAAGCTTGGGTAAGTACAGGTGATAGGGCATGGTCTGACATAGTCGTGCACTAAGATGTTCCATCATTTTGTGCTGGGCTAGTGGACCGCATCACCATGGCATGCCTGGCACAGGCATGTGCATGGCCTGGTGGCATAACAATGCCTTGAAAAAGCAGGCCGTGTCGGCACGAGACAGCCCATTCAATACCTCTGTCCTTGTTGCGTGTGTTTTTTACAGATAACATCACTATTAGTAATAAACTCGTGGTTAGTTGTATTTCACAAGCAAAATCTACTTTACTCCATCAGCATATCCATGAATATATATTTTTGGATTTAAATCAAAATTTGGTGTTCCATGGGTATTGTATTGCACATAATGTGCATAGGACTTTCAATTGAATTTAGATGAAAATAGTCAGATGACTCACCAATCCACATTCCTATTAGCATCTTCAAGTTACTCAAAATTGATGGTGATTAATTAATCAGAAAATATGTAGCCATGATTTCTTCTGTCAAAAATGTCTTGGTCTTCCTTATAGTTCTTAATATGATTCTTGTTTGTTTTAGTAAGATTCTATTCATCCTCTATTCTATTCCATCTTGTTGTAGAGTATATAACAATTTGTATAATTTCTTAATGCATTCTGTTGATAAAAGATATTAAATTTAATTTTAGTATATTATCCACTATTATTTGTCCTAAGATACTTGATCTAATTTTCACATTCAAGTTCTATCCATAGTTTACATATGTTACAAAATGAAAACATATCCACCTTTATTTTGATTGATTACACCCAACATTTATTGGAGAAATCATTAATAAAAGATACTAACTATCTTGTGCCTCAAACTCATAGTGATAGAATTGATGCTTTCCAAACATCAAAATGAATCAATTTTAAGATATATTTACATATAATATTAGAACTATTGAACTTTAATCTATATTACTTATTAGTAATGCAATGCTCACAAAAGGGTACAAAACCTTTTTGAGTCATATAAGAAACTCTTGTTTAGCAAGAAGTTTCCAATATCTTTCTAAGAATGTGACTAAGTTTATGATATCATGTCATTATTAATTATTCCATCGAACTTGTTGAAACCAAAGATACTTATTTTTCTTGTTGTATTTTTCCTTTTTTTTTACACACAACTTAATTAAAACAACATACTCAATTTATAGAAGACTAAAAAGTTGGTCAATTTAGGTCGACCCACCAAGTCCTAGACACTATATCTGTTCTATGCATCATGAATACCCATAAATTTACATAGTAACCATAATATAAATAAATCTAATAGAGAAATAAAAAGCTAAAAGTTAACAACGTGATAAGTTTCACATTCCCTCCGATGTGCCTTTTTGTCTTAGATCTACCTAATCGTTTCTCAGCTAGTTCCATTGTGCATATCCGCATTTGATTTCATTCTCTTTTCTATAAATATGGCTCAAAAGAGACATCAATACCATGAATAAAACACTTGCCTTAGATGTTGTGTCCTTGTACTTGGCCGGAGATCCTGTCCAACTCTCCTTCTTAATCTTCTCCTTAATGCATGTTAAAGCTCTTAGCCTAGGCCTCTCTATTCTCCAATGCTTCTACTATTTTGTAATTTTTGGTTTACGAGTCAATGCTATGTTTTTAAATTGAGAATTTTTCAGAAATATAATTCTTTCTAGTAAAAATTTTTTATCTCTAAATCTAATATCATTTCTTTCTTTCCTTATTTCCCACATTATCACCAATGAAATATATCTTTTGATTCATGGTGTTTCCACAAGGATTATTATATTAGTTGGTATATATAGTTTGGGTGCTTGTTTATTCGTATAAGATAGGATATTCATATCAAGAAAATATTTCTGATAGATCTTTAGGGAATCTTCGTAGTGTAAAATTAAATAGATACTTGAATCTTCATTTGAGTAATTATTACATTTAGAAGTAAAGTTAAAGTATTTTTTCTTTAATATATCATCCGTTGGAATTAAATTATTTACTAATCCCCAACCGAAAAATGAGATTTTTTATGGAATATATTTATGTCATATTCCAATGTGATCCGTAGTTATTTCACCCTTAGTATTAAAAACTTTTCAAGTAAACTTAAAACTAAATACACATTTATTTGGTAATTATATTGGTTTATCTACCAATTTTTTTCTTACCTTAATAATTCATACCACCATGCTAGGAGGAACTACCTTGTTTTGCTTGTCGATATCCCACTTAACTTTTTTATAAAATTCTTTCACAAGAGTATTGGGAGGGCCTGTAAGTGTGGGCATGCTTACCTTTTTTGACTCTAGCCACTTATCATGTCAAAATAATATCTCCCCGTTTCCCAACTCCTAGGCTATATACTTCTATGTTTGGGCACTTTCCTTTTTTATTCTTTTCACCATCAGGGGGTATCTATATTTTTCTTCCCCATTTTTGGGAATCATGAACCACAAATCTATTGAGGCGAGAGTTTTATGCAAAATTTTCACCATAATTTTACTTCCATCAATCTCAATATATCTCTTATATTTCTAATTCCTAATCCACTTTCTTCTCTCGGCTTACATAGATCTATCCATTTAATCCATCTCAAATATATTTGATCTTTCCCATGATCCCATCAGTATTTAGACATATATCTCTCCATCATCTTAATAATTATAAGAGATGGTTTGACTGCTTGAATAAGATATAATAGAATTGAGGTAAAAATGTATTTAATTAAAAATAATTGTTCCTCATTAGGATAGTAATTTATTTGACAATCATTCAATTCTATTTCATGACTTAATAAGAATATTATCAAAATATTTATTCTTACTTTTTCCTTTAAATAAAGAATAACCCAAATATGTGATGAGAAAAATCTCAATTCTCTATTCTAAGTAAAATTTGTAGTAGCTTAATCCTATTGGATTTGGTTTTTACTTTGCAGTAAAATCCATTTTTTTGAAATTTGATTGTCTGACCCATAATTTTCTTGTACTTTCGGAGTACTTCCTTAACCATTCTAATGGAGTTACTCAACCCATTAATAAATATCATGGTATCATCCACATATATTAGTGGGTTATGGTCACATGGCTTCCAAATATATATCTCACTTCTGGAATCTTTTCACAAAGTCTATTCATGCTTTTGGAGAAATATTCTACCATCAAAAAAAAAAGGACTGGCGACAAGGGGTGTCCTTATCATAGTCTCTGAGTCAATTGGAAGAAACTGGCTGCTTATCAATTGATCATTACTAAAAATAAATTATATGAAATTTATCGGTCTATTATACTCTTCCATTGAGTAGGGAATCCAAATTTAGTCAACATCCTTCCAAGATAAAACCAATCAACTCTATCATAGTTTTTTTTAATATCTAGTTTAATAATCAAGTTTTTACCTCTAATATCTTTTTAAATGAGATGAGTTATTTCTTGTGCCAATAGTATATTGTTGAATATATTCCAATCCTAATACAAAAATAAATTAATTCTCTAAGATAAGACGAATCAACTCTATCATCTAACATACTTCAAAAGATATCATATGAGATATAAACTAGGAAGTCTCCCAATTTTTCTTTTTTTTTATGTTAGAGGACTTAAGGCTAATGTGAAATTCTAATAAATCAATGATTAAATTAGATAAATATTATTTATGGAATGTCCTACATAGTTAAAAGATAATGATTTTAAAATATTTCCAAATATAAAGTATCTGTCGTTAAAATTTTTTCAAAAAAAAATCAAATTGAAGAAATACATCTCCAGACCAAATAGCATCTAGAAATAAAATGGGGCAGTAGAGGAACCTTAGCGGGTAAAGGGGCACTTTTGCCAATTAATCTGTAATTATTTCATAGATATAGAACCATAAACATAAATATTTGCTCAATTGCAGCACTTCATGTTCATTGTGTTAAATAAACATTTAATGTTCATTTTTAATGGGAAGTTTTTTTAAACATTAAATATCTGTTTTTAATAAGGAAGATGAAATGTCAAGAGTCAATAGTTACTCTTATGGGTAAAAAAAACAAAGAATTAAAGAAATAAAGATTATATTTTCAAAAATATTTTCTACTCGGTTATAGTTTGCAGCCAACTAATTTTTTTTTTACAGTTTGGTATCAGAGGGATGAGGAGTATAATCAATAATGTCCTGCTGCCCCGATTAACGAACGTGAATTACGAGAATTGGAGCATCGAAATGAAAGCTCTTCTCAGTTTTATAGATTGTTGGGAGATGGTTCAAGAAAGTTTCGAAAAACCAGAATCTACTGAAGGACATACGATGACTAAAAATAAGGTATTGAAAGAGACGCGATCAAAAGATAAGGCGACAATGTACATCATGTTCTGAGCTGTTGATGAGTTAAGCTTTGAGAAGATTGCGAGTGCAAAAACTTCAAAAGAAACATGTGACATCTTGAGACTACGAACAAATGAGCCGACCGAGTTAAACAAGTTCGTCTTCAAACTCTTCGCAACGAGTTTGAAAGCATAAAAATGAAGGAGTTAGGAGGTGTGTCCGATTACATCACGTGTGTTCAAACCATGGTGAATCAACTCAACCGAGACGGAGAAAAATTATCCGATGTGCGGGTCGTGGAAAAGATTCTGAGGTCGTTAACCGACAGTTTCAATAATGTGGTATGTGCCATAAAAGAATCAAAGGATCTAACAATGTTCACAGTCGACGAGTTTGCAGATTCCCTACTGACACATGAATATCGTAAGAAGAATGAGGAGGAGGAGACACCTGAGCAGGCACTTCAAACCAATGCATAGTTCAATGACGAAAAGGTATTCTATTCTCAAAACTTTTGAGGTAAATGACGAGGCCGTGGTGGTCGAGGAAATATTTGCGGTGGGAAAAGCCATAGTCAAGAAGGGTATCATGAGAAGAAGGAACAATCAAACCAACAAAATTGGCGTGAAAGAGGACGTGGTTGTAGAAGAGGCGGTCGGTCAAATTATTCCAACTTCGAGTGTTACAAGTGTGGAAAATATGATCACTATACGAATGATTGTAATTCTAATAAATATTACAATTGTGGAAATGTTAAACATTTTGCAAAAAAAATGTCGAGTCGAAAAAAAGATGGAAGAGACAACAAACCTAGCCATGGATGACGAGACAGAAGAATGCTCTCTTAATGGTATATAACAAAGTCAACACCGACAATGACACGGTGTGGTACCTTGACACAGCTGCAAGCAACCACATGTATGGGTACAAGCATTGTTTCAAAGAGATGTGAAATGTTGAAGCTGTATCTATACCATTTGGAGATGGCTCAAAGGTTGAGATAAAAGGCCAAGGTATGATTTATTATGTACAAAAGGATGGTTTCATTGGGTCAATCCAAGATGTGTATTACGTACCAGACCTCAAGAGCAACATTTTAAGTATGGAACAACTCATGGAGAAAGGATATTCGGTTTTTATGAAAGATCGGATATTACTATTGAAAGACAAACAATGGCGTTCAGTCACACAAGCTGAAAAGGAAAGAAATCGGATGTACAAGCTGAATTTGAGAAGTGTACGAGAAAAATATTTGCAAGTTAATGTGGAATACAAAGCATCACTATAGCATCTCCATTTTGATCACCTACATCATAAATGCCTAAATAAGTTGGCAAATAAGAATATGGTACACTAACTACTGGACATAGAATATGAAGAAAAATTTTGGGAAGAATGTGTGCTTGGAAAGCATGTAGGAATGTCATTTCAAAAGAAGGCAGAATATCAGGCTAAGCAATCTCTCGAGTTGATTCATTCCGACATATGTGGACCAATCATGCTTGAATCTTTACGCAAAAAAAAGTATTTTATTTCCTTCATTGATAATTTCTCGCTAAAAACTTGAGTTTATTTTCTGAAAGAAAAATCCGAGGCCTTTGAGGTGTTCAAAAAAATTCAAAGTGCTGGTGAAAAAGGTAACCGATAGATATATTAAATTTGTACGATCCGATAGAGACAGTAAATACTCTTCGATGATTTTCATGGAGTATTGTGAGGAGCAAGACATAAGGCAATTTTTAACCGCACATACTCTCCACAGCAAAACAGTGTAGCCAAGAGGTAGAATCGAACAATTCTTGACATGGTTCAGTCAATGCTCAAAAACAAGAAAATGCCATAGAAATTTTGGGCAGAAGCCATGCAATGTGCCGTCTATGTTCAAAATCGGTGTCCACATGCAAAGTTGTATGATCAAACACCACAAGAGACATGGAGTAAACAAAAACTGACAGTCTCTCATCTCAAAGTATTCGGCAGTTTGGCCTACGCACACGTGCCAGATCAGCGAAGAACGAAGCTCTAAGGCAAAAGCAAAAGATATATTTTTATTGGATATGATGAGAAAATAAAAAGATACAAGCTATTCGACCCGATAAACAAGAAAATTCTAGTAAGCCGTGATGTACGAGTTCATGAAACAAATGAATGAGATTAGAATATAGCAACAGAGGATATCATTAATGTTGGCGAATCATCAATTGCTATGCCAACAACTATACTGAAAAAATTTGAAACCATTGATGATAAAGATGAACCGTGACAACTCAAAATGCGAAGCTTACAATATTTGTATGATTCGACAAATGAGGTACACATTGTATATATTTTGATAGATTCCAAAAATTTAAGCTTAGAACAGGCGATGTAGGACAAGAAGTGACAAACTGCCATGGACGAGGATATTAAAATAATAGATCACAACAACACATGGAAGTTAGCAGAATTGCAGAAAAGAACTCAGCCCATTGATGTCAAGTGAGTATTTAAGAAAAAGATGAATGCTCAAGGATATATAGAATGGTATAAGGCAAAACTTGTAGCAAATGGATACAAGCAAAAGACAGGAATCGACTATGAAGAGGTGTTTGCTCCAATTGCAAGAATGAAGACAATCAGATTGCTCATTTTACAAGCAGCTCAATTCAATTGACCGATATTACAAATGGATAGCAAATTAGCATTCCTGAATGGTGTGCCTAAAGAAGAAGTTTATATTAAACAACCACCCGAGTACATAAAATCAATGAAGAAAAGAATGTAGTAAAATTGAAAAAGACACTTTATGAGTTGAAGCAAGCATCATGGGCGTGGAATACTCGTATCGATGCATACTTGAAAAAGAACGGGTTCGAGCAATGTCCCTATGAACATACCCTTTATGTGAAGAAGAGTGGAGATAATATGCTATTTGTTGCTCTTTATATTGACGATCTCATTTTTATGAAAAATAATAATGAAATGATACAAAAATTCAAGAGCACAATGACACGGAAATTCAAGATGACAGATTTGGGCCTGAAAAATTTTTTCCTTGGTCTAGAGATAAAACAAGAAAAGACGAGTATCTTTGTATCCCAGTAGACATATATAAAAGAGATTTTGAAGAAGTACATGATAGAGTTTTGCAATCAGATTTCAACACCAATGGAATCGGGTACAAAACTCTCTAAGTTTGATGGAGGAGAACAAGTCGATGCAAGCAAATACCGAAGTTTAGTGGGAAGCCTTCGCTATCTCACATGCACTAGGTCGGACCCTGCATTAAGCGTCGGCATTATAACTAGGTTCATGAAAGAACTAGTCTACTCACATTAGAAAGCGTTAAAGTGAATCCTTTGATACATCAAAGGAACAATATCACTCGAGTTATTTTATACAAATACAACAGATTACAAATTGATCGGGTACTCTGACAGTAATTGGTGCAGAGACTTGGACGATCAGAAAAGCACATCGGGTTGTATATTTTTTATGAGTGACACGGCATTTACTTGGCTTTCAAAGAAACAACCAATCGTGACATTCTTGACATGTGAAGCTGAATATGTGGCAGCATCTTTGTGTGTACATCATGTAATATGGCTCAGAAATTTGTTGGACAAAACGGTGCAATAACTCAGTGCAACTGAGATACGAGTTGACAACAAATCAACAATTGAGTTGAGCAATAACTTGATGAATCATGAGAGAAGAAAGCATATTGACATTAGTTTTTACTTCATCCGAGATCAAGTGAATAAAGAAAATATAAAATTAGTATACGTGACAAGTCAGGACCAAGTCACAGATATCCTCACCAAATCACTACCTACGATACTACTCGGTAACTACAAAAAATTACTCGGCATGAAAGATGATAGAAATATTTAAATTTATTAAGGAGTTTTGTTAAATAAACATTAAATGCTAGTTTTTAATGATGAGTTTTTTTAAACATTAAATGTCTATTTTTAATAGGAACGATGATATGTCAAGAGTCAATAGTTACTCTTATGAGTAAAAAAAAACAAAGAATTAAAGAAAGAAAGATTCAATTTTCAAAAATATTTTCACCTCGATTATAGTTTGCAGCCATTTTTGCCATTAGGAACATCATCAACTGGGGGGCGTACAGGTATTTGTGCCATCCAATGTTAAAAGCACCTTATACAAATCCGGACGTCGATCACGAAATAATCCCCAGCCATGTCGCTTGGATTTAATAGCGTCTAGATCAAACCTAGCTATTAGAACAGCTTCATCTTCGTCGTCACCAGCAACCGTTACAATTTCACCGGTAGGCCCTGTAAGCAGAAGCTTGAATAATTTATGGGATTTTCTTTTCATTTAGCAGTTAGCACAACAGACAACAGGCTAAAAAAAAAAGAGAAGAAACAGTGCACCTGCTATAAATGAGTTTCCATAAAACATTATCTCACTATTTCCGTGCTCAGTTTGGATTATCTCCTTACCAAAACGATTAGAAGCTACTAGAGGAACCTGAATCACTAAGACTTGCCTTAATCATTTCCATGAAATGAGCTTCCGTCAGGCATTTCACTTAAAGAAATAACCTTTTTTTTTTCTTTTCATCCTGCAAGGTGACTCACCACATTAGCCGCTGCATGGCCTTGCATCACTCTCTTCCAGTGATGACGAGAATTCAGCCCTTCATCTTGAGGTTCAGACCCAATAGCAGTGGGGTACAATAATATCTCTGCACCTTGCAGAACCATCACCCTGGCTGCCTCTGGAAACCATTGGTCCCAACATATGGCTGATGCACAACAGACAGCTCACATTAGATACCATACCAACCACAGCTGGATAGGAAGTAAAGACAATTCAAAGATCAAAAGAATATGGATTTATATTTTAATGTAAGTGAAGAGTGCAATACATAGCATAAGAAGGATTGATTGTTCCTACTTACAAGGCTTAATATTATGTAACACCTTTTGAACTATTCTTGTTTGAGGTATCAGCTCGCTGATACTCTTAACAAGCTGCTTCTTGCTGCGCCGTTCCAAGCTTGGTGTTCATGATAAAGATATTTCTCCTTTGATGCCACAAGACTAACAAAAAGAAATCAAACATCAATCAAACTTGATAGACACCTCACACAAGAATAGTTCAAAAGGTGTTTCATAATATTAGCCTTGTAAATACGAACAACCAATCCTTCTTATGTTATAAATCGTACTCTTCACTTGCATTTAGAATATAAATCCACATTCTTTCAATCTCTGCATTTAGAGGGAGAGGAATAGTGTTTTGTACCAACTCCAATTTTTGCGAATTTAGTTTGAAAAACCTGTATCATCAAGAAAAAAAAAAACATGCAACAGGGGGATCTTGACGTTCAAAAGCAGATCAATCTCAATATGCACGATCTGATTGCCTACCTTGAAGCCTGTGTCCCCTGGATTGAAATAGAATTTTTCTTGGTAACCTGGTTTTTGAAGAAAAAAAAAACATGCGAGGGTCATCCATATGAAGAACAAACAAGTCAGAGCCACATAGTACTCTGCATCATGCATGCCTGGCCCATTGGGAATATGGGATTTCCTGTAGAGCCCCAGATCTGTCCCATCAGCATCAATTATGGCTACAGAATTGTAATGGGCATTGTTTGCCTCTTCGAAGAAGCTGACTGGTATAACTACCAAAAGTTCTTCTGCTAGTTTTTTCATCCTGCTTATTTAGAAGTTACAGACGGAATAAATTACAGAGCAATTATCAGAAAAACATGTACGTATGTATGTATGTAAGTACACTACCTCATGATAGTTGGGTGGCTTTTATAAGGCTTAGCAAGTTTAAAAAAATCCTCTTTTTGTGCTTGACAGAAGTAAAAGCCCTCAAACAGTTCCTAGAGACACAGGATGAATTTGTCTAAAAATGGTGGATCTAAAAATCCATCAACAACCAACTGGTGATCACAACACAAAGATGAATAAAAAAGAGAGAAACGATCATTGTTAAGTTAGAGCATACCTGTATGAGAATGATGTTGGCACCCATTCCATGAGCAGCTCTCACCAGCCTGCATAGGTTTCAATAACTTGTGTTTTACATGAGTTTTCCAATGTGTTGTTGAGAAATGACTGTTGTGCATCTCCTTAATATGCACTTCTTTATAGGTTCAAAAGATTGCAAACTAAATTGTGCTTAGTAGTCTTCAAAGATTATAAATGTTTACTTAGCTTGCAAAAACACTATCACAAACATGATTTGACGAAACAAAACATTTTTTACCAATGGCTCTAAAAAGTTTTGTACAAGGAGAATTCACAGGCTCCAAAAGTGAGTCGGAATCCTACATAGACGTCATATGATGTACTCAAATCACAAGGCCGGTATCACATCTATAAATGCCAAGTTCATAATAGCATAAATCATACTTAATTGCTTGCAAATGACAGAGTAGTGGAGCAAAAAAAGTTCATAAGACCGACTTCAATGTGACACTAATTTGGTGCAAAATACCAAATTTGTGCAAAAGAAGGCTCAAACATGAACATCAATATGATGTGTGGCATCATTTCCAATAAAAATTAGTGTTTTTGCAATAGTAGAACATCAAATTTGGTGTTATCTTATATCAATAGCAATACCTAACTCACTTTTTGGCCTTCGTTACCCTCTAGCTAATAAGCACAACAAATTTGATTCCTTTTATATCCTTTAACATATTTAATATATTTATATAATTTGATTAATAATTATAAATAAAAATTAAATTATTATAAACATTATATACCGTTGCAAATATTTCTTTATGATCTTTAAAATGAGTATAATATTGAATATATTTTAATAAAATTTACGTTTTTAATATGTAATATAAGAAATATATTAATAAAATGACATTTAAATTATTTAATGGATATAAAAATTTATTATTTTAATAATTACTTGATAGAATTGATAATATTTTTAATGCAAAAACTCAATAATGGAATAAACAATTAGGTGGAGTTAAAAAATTAGTTCAAAAAATGAGAATCTAACAATGATTAGCTAGATAACAATGAATTAAAAATATTAAATTAATAAATAATTAGGTGAAAATATAATTTGATGAATATTTTATAAAAAATTAAAAAGAAAATAATGTAAGTATTTAATAATTTTGTAATATATTGTGAGTAATTATTTGAGAATAAAATTGTATACCAAATAAATTAATAAATATTGGTTAAAGAAATATGTATGGAATATTATGTGAGTGAAGATACCTTTTACACCAATTTAGTGTCATGAAAATTGGAGTTAAAACAAAATTAGTGTAAAAAAATTTGGTGTTGATACCAAAGTGGTGCCAAATTGGTGTTGCACATTGGAGTTGGTCTAATAACCACATTTATCCAACTTTAATATGCTATCTGAATTCAGTCATAGTAGATGTAATGAAATATTCAACATTAAATGCGAGTTTTATATACAAGGAAAAGTCAAATTGAGGGTGCACCGTACATCGCAGAAAAAAAGTGAGTTGAAACTTTCATGTAATAATGCTTTCCAATAATGTCCATTAAGAGGGAGCTTCAAATTTGTTTGAGAATCTAACATGTAGAACAGAACTAATCTTCATTATGAATTTAGGAGAATGAGTACTGAAATAGCTGCTGTTTTATCCAAAATGATTTATTGCACATATTGGTGCATCTCCATTTAAACTGTTAAATCTAGGTATTGATCTCGAATTAATTCCATGTTACAGTGTTATATGATAGTCCTTATTATCACCTTTACTTCAATATCATCCGGAATTGAAAGACTATATGAGTGCTGAAATAGCCCGTGTCTAAACTAGGAATCATGAGTGACAAGCAAATGAAGACGACGACAACGTTACAAATCCATATGGAATTGAAAGACTAAAATAGATATGACCTTTCCACGGTTGCTAGATTCGCAGAGATATCGTCAGCGCAACGGAACTGAATTGCGGAGACCACCACAACTCTCCCCCGTCCGTTCTCCATGTTCCTCAGCGTAAAATATGATAACGATTAGGTAGGTGCTAGTCAAATTGGAGCCACAGTGGAACAGATTTATGATTTTATGAGTTAATTTATTGTGCAAACAAAATATTGTTTTATCTCAAAGTGAAATCTTATTTTGTCTAAATATTTTTACTCATTTAATTTTTTAAAAATGTTAACTGCTTATTCTGAATTAACTATTTAATTAAATATGTAACATTTGAATATGATAAATAAATTTATCTAAATTTAAATCTCTTATATGTAACTTAAATATTTAATTTTTCACATCCGAATTTTTTTTCCGACTAATTTAATATATTCAAATATTTTCTTATCATGACTCATTTATTTTGTTTCTTCGCCTATATTTGAATTGATGTGTTCGAGATGATATATATATTTGTATTTTTGAATTTCACTAATTAAAAAAACAAAAATTCAAAGACATTGTTTGCGAAAATTATGTTTTGGTTTTTTGGATAGTGTTTTCACAGCTGACAAAAATTATTAATTATTTATGTAGATATTACTAAAACTTTATATAGTTTAACCTATACTTATATGTAAGTATACGTTAAACTATTTGTATGTATACATACCATACATATTCTATAACTTATATTTTTTATACATATATGTATGTATATATATGTTAAACTATGTGTATATCTATATATACATAAATATTGTCAAATATATATTACTTACCTATACATATATGAATGTATATGTTAAACTATATGTATGTGTATGTATATATTGACTTTAACATATATTGTTTGCCTTTATATGTATATGTATGCATATGTTAAATTATAAAAGTTAAACAGTGTGTGTATACGTAAAACAAAATATGCATCTATATGCTAAACTACATATGTATATATAATTATTTCAAACTATAACATATTATTTAACTACACATACATATATTATTTTTAACTTGCAGTTTATATATCACCATATATATGTTATATATAGTTTAATTATATATATATATATATAGTTTTGATGTATATAGTTTTTGATATATAACTATATAGTTTTAAACCATGTATATAACTATAAAGAGTTTTAAATTATATATATAACTATTGGGTCCCCCTGAGTTGGGTAAACCTTTTTTTTTTTTTTTTTTTTTGCATCCATAGAGCATGATGGACCAAGAATATGGAATAAAATCACAATTTCTATTTTTCAAAAACAAAACAAAAAAAATAAATAAAGTAAGTTCTCATTTTTTGTTGTTGCATGAAACACTTAAGGTGCCTCTTAGATGGGAGAAGTTCCCATGAAACTCTTAATTGAAAAAAAAAAACACCTTCATTGGGGTTGTTCTTCGAGATTGGACTTCTTAGTTGTGTAGGCTACACATAGAAGTTTATTATATTTTTATATACATAATTCCAACTGTGTTTTTGTGGAGTGTAGTGTGTGCACTATTGTGTTTTGATTTACTATGTAATGTGTGATTTTTATAGTGAAGTGTGTGTCTTGTGTGTGTGTGTGTGTGTGTGATGTTATTTTCTTTTTGTGTATGGGTAGTTTGAGATTATTGTGTGGATTGGAGCTTGAAAGCCTATTGAAAATTTGAATGTAGTTGGATAGAATATCTTCATTTATCCATTAAATCAAGATGCAACTATGTTGCTAATTCCAAGCCAAGAAGCTAACAAACATGTGCTATCACCTAAAATAATAATACATAAAGAGATTCATAGGATTCACAATAAAATTTTACATTACCGTATTTGTACTTGATTTGAGAGTTGATTTTCTATCCTAGAAAAATATATTATAGTTTGAAATATAATTTTAATCATTTTGCTTTATGGACTTTTAGTATGTGTGCAAAAAGTATTCTGCACACATTGTATGATTTGACAATGTTGTAATTTTGACTTAGAATTTTCACCATATTAGATTTTCAGAGTTTTGTATTATAGTTTTTTAAATTTATGGGTCTTCCAATTTTATTGTTTTCATTACTTAAATCACCAAACATTAGTCCTGAATTTTGTGGTTTCACATAAATCATGCTTTGAATAGCTACCCCCAACAATTGCTATCAGAGGGAGGTTCTTGATACCACCAAAAAAGTGGTATTCAGATTTATGTTAAGGACATTCTTCATTGATATCGAGATGATATCTTATATATTTGTTATCATTATATTGGTATATTATTATTCAAATATCAATATGATGAATTCAAATATACCTTGGGACATTTTTATTTATGTTAGTTATTAGTAGTGGATATTGATTTTTGTTATTGAGGACTACTATAATATAATAAATATAGCTTGGACTAATTAGTCTATTTAAAAAAATAGAATGTATGACTACCTTATAGTTAAATAATTGTATGACCCTATGAGGAAGATTGCAAAACTTAAAAAATTGAGTTTAAAAGATGAGAAGATCTACGTTATAGGGTAGCCGCTATAATTAGACAATAAATAAAGGCCGATAAATATGTTACCAATAAAATAAAGACCGATAAGTCATGGGAGAAACCAAAGTCTATGTTCTAAAAGAATATATTTAGAAATAAAATATTGATCATTAAACATCTAGTTAATCTAAAGTTCGAAGATAATAGTTTAATCTCAAACCACATCAATATCCTTCAAGGGCTGATAAATCAGCTTGCAACCATAAAGATGGTCTTAGAATATGAGATACAAGCTTTTCTAATATTGAGCTTACGTTAGACAGTTGGCATAATTATATGGTTTTTTTAAGCATATCACTACGTGGAGGTATTATGTCAATGCACATTGTTTTTGAAAATTTATTATTCGAAGAAGTAAGAAGAACTGAAAAAGGAAGATCTTCTCATAATATTATTATTTTTGAAAGATGTGGTAGGAGTATAATGAAGCACATACTGACTGGCAAAAGAACTTATTCTTCCAAAGACAAGTTGTAAAGTAGAATAGTAGTCAAATAATACTACTATAATAAGATGAGACAAGTTAAAAAAAAAACTAGTATTCTTGAAAAAAAGGCTATAATAATAGTACATGAGAGGAAATAAACCTAAGAGAGAGATCAACATCACATTGTAAGGTAACTTGATGCTAATTAGAGATGATAATTATGCTAATCTAGTATCTAAAAATGGTAATTTATTTATTGATTCATGAGCATCATTTCATATTATCTTGCATATTGACTTCTTTACTTGATATACACTAGGTGATTATGACACAGTACAAATGAGCATTAGTGGGACATCACATATTTTGGGCATTAGAGATATTTGTATAGTATATTGGATGTCCTAATCTATTTCAACACATTATGTATTTGTTTTAATGAAAATAAAATAATTTCTAAGCTAGCATCCATTATTAAGTTTATTATATGACACATATACCAAACATAAAAAAATCAACATTAAAGGGTCATCTCTAATAGTTCTCATGAAAATATTTTTTATCATATTATTATATGAAGTGTTACCAAATATTATGCTAAAAATTTTATTTTATAACTTATACTTCCTAAAGATACCCTAAAGACACTCGTATTTGATATGATCATCATCAAATTAAAATGATCACACAAAATCTTAATATTTTTTTATTTAATTTTCAATTAAAATTAATGAAGTGGATAAATATGCATATGAATACTTTATCATAGTGACTAGTATAAATGTCAGATATCATTGAGACCACTTCACCTTGTAATCTAAAAAAGTTCATTAATGACTAATTATAATTCCATTTTATATTTCTTTAATATGTCATTCTACACTATTGGTTTTAGGAGGAACCTTTTTGGTGACTAGATAGCTTTTGGTTGATGTAAGGAAGATAGAATTAACACTTTATGTGGGTGAATAATAAGTGAAGTTCAACCTATAAAAAAATTACAAATTCTAGATGATGATGAAGAAAACTACTAGAGAATACATAGCTTTATTATATAGTTATTTGGTATTCAATTAATAAACATTCTTGAGTATTTTGGTCCTATTAGATGATATATAAGTATGTGAATAAAATATAATTAGTTTGATTTCACAACTTTATAGTTTTGGTAAATTTTGATGAATAATTATGAAATTGATATATTTTTTTCATGTATTTGATGACTACTTGGTAATTTATAGATTATCAAGAAGTTTCAGCATCCATTTTGGCTGAAACTCTACTTAATTAGTGATGATAATTTTTTATGTTATGACTCTATTATTTCATTAACATAATCTTTCAATTATACAACTTATCCTTTGTGACTATGATATTATCATAGACTCACAACTATACTTATATTGTAATAAATAAATGACTATGATATTAATATCATGTCATAGTAACTAACTATCACACAACTTCTAAATGTCATGGCCACTTCCTAGTATCATGACTTTATCTTTGACAAAACTTTACATTCTTAGATCAAAGTCATGATATTTATACAAAATCACGACTTTTGAGCTATAAAAAATTACAAAGCTAAAACTACTTGGGCCAAAACTATGATAATTATCCAATGTCATGACTTTTAGACACAAAATATAACACATGGTATTTACTCTTATCCTCAAGAGAAGACAAAACCGCGACTTTTATGTACAAGCTAATTGTTAGTGTCATATCTTTTTTGCAGTGTTGTGATCATGCGATATATGAGAAAGATCAAAGCCAACACCACAATCATTCCCAGCATCATGGCCATTTGATGCATAAGAGAGATCATTCTTCATGTCATGGCCATGTGCAACAACCATATTATTCCAAGAGAGACAATTCTTCATGCCAATATCATTCTCAATGTCATGGCCATATTATACATATCAAAGGTCAATCCCAATATTGTGTTCCTCAACAATATGGCTATATTATGCACAAGGGAAATAATTTCTAGTGTCATGACTATATGATGCACATGAAAGGTCATTTCTAATGTTATATTCATTCCTAGCACCAGATGATGAATGAGAGATCAATATCAAAGTCATGACTATTCCTAGCATCATTGTGTTATAGAGATGATAGACCAAAGATGTAGATACTTTCAAATGTTATGGCTTACTATTATAGAAAGATTGTGACATATTCAAAAGCTATGATCACTTTTCATAGTCACTACCTAAAGCTCAAAAGAAGAATGCTAAAGTCATATCATTTTCTGAAAATTATGACTTTCTATTTAATGAAATACAAAAATATTAGTGTATAAAAGAGGAAAGAGAAGAAATTTGAAAAACTCAAAAATCTTCAATTTCTTCATGCATCAAGTGAAATTCAAAGCACAACAACCAATCTTATGGGTAATTTTTACACTTCCTATGGGATCCATAACCAAGCAAATGATGTAAGACATAAGCTAAATCCTAGAATTGGGGGCATGACTCTCGAACTGTCGATCTTTATGGTAGATTATGAAAAATCAATCAAAATAATATGAGATTAGGGTTTGTGCCCTAGATTCTCATGTGGGTTATAATTAAAAATTTAATTTCATGAGACTTTTTCTCTTATATCTCATGAATTTATCCCTAATGTCAGAATAATTGAGGTCTATGATTTGTATAATTTTGCTTACATGATCTATAAATATTTTTGATATTAATAAATAAGTAATTTAATTTATGTTGTAAAATAAAAATTGATGAATATGGTGATTAAATAGAAATTGAATTAAGGATTTGACTATTGATAGGTTCATGCATGTTATAATGGTGGATGTTGACATGTAAATTATGAGGCTCCCTCATGCATATGGTAGGAAGGAAGTAAGAATCCTTCCAATTATGATGTATGATACAAACTTATATATTAAAATTCAAAATTTGCATATATTAATCAATACTTATATGATGCTCTTGAAGTCAATAACAAGAATGATTTTACATGTCAATCTATTATATGTCTTAGAAGAACTAATTCTCGATTAAAATAAATATTTTATGAAATATTCTATTAAGAGTTTCACCATATTATGAGAGTTACATCATCACCATATTATGAGAGTTACATCATCACCATGGATGATGGTGACATGTAATCCATGCTGCATATGTGAGTATATTATGACTCACAAGGTGATAACATCTTTTTGAGTTGCTTTCACTCATATAGTTCCCACTAGTAGAATTAGAAAAAAGTGCATATTAATTGTGTAGTAAGCTATGAAACTAAATGCTTATGAATTACATTAGTTCTTGGTTTTTATGACATGTGAGGCTGTAGAATAAAAATGTAAAAATAAAGAATCTATCAATGGTAATTGATGAGTTGCTGAAAAAGTATGAGGTTATAAATGACTTTCAAGTAGAATTGATTTATTTCTCGGTAGTAAAGTACCAAGAAAATAACTATGAAGAGATTATCATTGAATTAAACTCGATGGTGATAATTACCTAATAATTTATTAGCATAAAGGGTCATTACACAATAATACAATATGCATTCTATATGCAAATCTAACATAACCCAAACTAATTAAATATGCATCACATAAATTAATTGGATAAACCCTAAGATTTAATATTCATACCAAAATCTCTATGTATATCCTTTACTAGGATTGTGTTGTCTTATTTTTGGATGACTGAACAATTAATATAATCTATGTAGGATTAATATCTAGACAAAAGTTTTATTTATTATTTATCTGACCCATATACTTATAAATATTTTTTGGTTCCCCATCGATGAACTTTTGAGAAATTATCTAACTAACAAAATTAAATAACATAAAAAATTCATAATAAAATCACAACAAGTCGAAATAAAATTGAGCAATATAATCAACAAAAGAGGTAGATGGTAATTGGTCATTCATGGGATATATACAAGTATATTATGATTCACAAGATAGTAAAAACTATTTGAGTCATAATACACACTTCATCTATGAGATATATGTGAGTATATTATAACTCACAAGATGGTGATAATCTTTTGAGTTGTATTCACTTGTATATTTCTCAATTGTGAAACTTGATAGAAGCATATGTTAATTATACAAGTATGATACTTAAAGTCAAAAGTGTACATACTTATAAACTATATCAAGTTTTGATCTTTATGAAACCTAAGATTAGATAATATAAATATATATATGAAGTAATTATCAATAGTAGTTAATGAGTTTCCTAAAATATAAAGGCTTGTGAATGACTCTCGAGCTGAGATAATTTATTTTATTGGTGGTAAAGTTCCAAGAAGATAATTATGAGAGAGCCATCATTGGGGAAGGTTCGATAATGAAAACCACATTATATGATGTTAAGGCAAATAGTCATTGCACAATAACCCAACTTTTGTTTCATATCCAAAACTAATATAAGTTGAACTATTTAAAATGTATCACATAAATCAAATAGACAACCTCTATGATTAAAGATTGATTCAAAAATTCCTAATTATCTTCTTTACAAGAATTATGTTATCTCACTATTGGTTGATCAAATTTCGAATATAATCCTTATAAGATTAATATCCAGATGAAAGTCCTCTTACTAGTTGTATGATCCTTATACTAATGAATCTTTGTTATTTAGATACTCTCACCAATGAACTTCTACACAATAATGACTAATAGTGTATAGCATTGTTGCCTAAAATTATTTAGTTTGGTTCATCAATGTGAGTTAATGTAATTATCTTTGAGAAAAGATAATTTTTTTAATAGTTTAGATAACATTAATTTTGATAAAATTTATTGGATCGAATAGTTAATATTGTTATCTTGTTTAAAATGTGGATTATTGTATTTTGTATTTCACTTGTATCTTTTCTTTTCTTTTCTTTTTTTGCCCACCAATCTATAGAGAAAAATTTTGTGACCGAACTAACACCATGGGACTCAGAAAACAATGAATCAAAAGATGATGTATAGCCAATCCTTCGAGAATAATTCAAAAAAAATTAAGTAGTTAAAGAAGAAGAACGATGCAGATGACTATCAATTTGAAAAAGTGAGATGAGAATATGTGAGAATATCTCTAACTATCAATATGAAAAGACTTATTATTTACCAAGTAATGACTTCTATTATATACAAGATGAAAACTAGAATAAACATTATTATCTGCTAGCAATGAGTTATAGAGAGTAAAGATTAGTAAGCCAATGAGGGATTTCATTTTATAATTATCATCCACTCTTCAAATTTTCATTTGAAGATATGCATACACAAGTACTAAATAATTTGAGAAGATCAAATACCACCATAGAAGAGAGGGAGAGATGGTGGAGGGAGAGAGATGAAGTCATTAACTTGGTTGTGTTTGAAAAAAAATTTGTGTTTGAAGTTTTAGTGGCTAATACAAAGTAAATTGAGAAAGTAGAAAAATAAAATGAAAGTGCCATAGCACAAGTTTCAGTCACTAATATGAAGATAGTTGAGGATGAGAATACATAAAAGAAAATTGAAGATATAGTCTTAATTATGCAAGAAGAAGAGGTAAATGATGAAGTTTTAGTGCTCGAAATGAAGGAAGCTAGGAGAAGAATTATGAATAAAAAGTAAACTTTTGATGAAATGATTTTGCAGAAGAATACAAACTGAATGAAAATGAAAGAGACAACATAGAAGAATAATTTTGGAGATATAAAAGTGACAAAGTTGATGAAGAAAATGAGGTTGAATAACTTTGGACTCGTGAAATTGAAGAAAATAAGGAAGATGTCTAATATTAGATTGTGTCATTCTTTGGAGTCACAATATCAAAGGAATATAACATAGGCAACTTCAAAGAAATTGAGAAAACAAGTAAGAAAATTATGACTCAAATAAAAATTATGGAGGATATAATCAATGACAAAATCATGACCATTCCTAGCACTATGACTTTAATGTTATATAATAAAATTTTTCCATCATAAGGTCAAAGAGAAAATCATGATCGTGCACATTACTACAAATTTAGTGATACAAAAAAATTATCTAATAAAGGATCAAAGGCAAAGTCATGACTACATATGACATAATGACTTTTGGGTTACATAAAGAAATATGCTAAGAAAAGATAAAATACAAAGTTGTGACTATGCTTAACACTATGAATTTTGGGATATACAAAAAGGGCTAGACTAGCACTAAATAAAAAATCCAAAGAATTCACAAAAGCTATGGTATCCAAAAAAGAAAAAGTCAAAGAAGAAAGTGTAACCGAAGTAAGATAAATTTAAGAAATAAAAATGAATGAAGTAAAATAGTACATTGAAAATCTAGTATGGATTGCAAAGATAACTGATGAAGTTGAGAAAGTATTAATGATCTAGCTATGGACGTTAAACATAGTATTTCTTGGGAGGCAACCCAAGAAATATTTTTTTGTATATATGTTGTAATAAATATCATACATCCATCACATAAATAATTATACACACCAAACTTTCTCATATGTATAGTCATGGAAGTTGTAACCCATGGTGTATGTCAATATGTGCTATAGAAGGTTCTCCACTATTTTGATATACTATGACACTCAAACTTAGTCACAGAGAAAACTATATTCTTTGAGATGAAGTATAGTTTTTTTATTGAGAGGAAAGTTATTGTTTGGGGATGAATAATAGCTTTAGTGTTTGAGTTTGTTTAGTGTTCAAATTAATAAACATTCTTGAATATTTTGATATTATTAGATGATATATAAGCATATATAGAAATGATAAATAATTGGATCAATTTTATATCTTTAGAATTTTCGATGTATGTTTTGGAGAATTTGGCTACTTGATAATTTATAAATCAACAACTAGATTTGATATTTATTCTTGGCCAAAATATACTTAATTAGTCATGATAATTTTTGTATCTCTTAAATCTATTATCTCATTAGCATAATCTTTTAATTGTTCAACATGTTCTTTATAGATACTATATTATCATAGAGTCACACATTCATAATTATTTCATCATAATTAAATATCTGATATTAATTTCATTTCATAATAATCAATTACCCCGTAGGTTCTAAAAATCACTACCTCTTCTAAGTGTCATTACTTTATCATTAATAAGTCTTTGTATTCTCAAGTCAAAGTCATGACCTCTTTCTCAAAACCATGACTTTTGAGCTATAAAAAATTATAAAGTTGAAACTATTTAGGCCAAATTCATAATAATTATCCAACACTATGAATTTTGTATTCAAAATATCACAGAGGGCATCTATTCAAGTACGACCATTTTTCAAGCCTACAACTCTTGTCCTCGATAGAAATTGAAACCATGAATTTTATTATCGGGCTAATTATCAGTGTCATAGCTTTTTACAACACTATGGCCATGTAATATATGAGAAAGGTCAAGATAAATATAATGGTCATTTCTAGTACCATGGCTATTTGATGTATAACAGGGATCATTCTTCACACTACAACCATCCTTAGCATCACCATCATATTATGTCAAGAAAGATTATTCTTCGTATCAGTGGTCATTCTCATTACTCTAGCTTAATGATTAAAATATTAGTTTCAAAAAATAAAATATTAGTACTTGGATTTTATTAATATATCGGATATAATAAAGATATATCAGTGTATATTTTTACATGAGTATCAATTAAGGATAAAAATATCAGTTTTGACAAATATATTGATACTTAGAATTTATAGATATTTTAGAGATATTCTGGTAAATATATCAAAAATTTGTATTGATGGTTTAACCATATTATACACATGAAAGGCTAAACCCAAAGACATGAACATCCTCAGTGCAATGCCATTACCATATCATGAACAAGAAAGACCATTCCAGTGCTACAACCATTCTAATGTCGTGACCATATGATACACTGAAAGGTTATTCCTAATGTCATGACCATTCCTAGTATCACACTCACATGAGAAAGACCAATGCCAAAATCATTGTTATTCTTAGTATAATGACTTTGTGTTACAGAGATAATAAGCCCAAGTCATAGATACTTTCCAATGTCATGACTTACCATTACAAAAAGATTAGGTCACATTATAAAGTTATAACTACTTTCCAGAGACACAATTTCGAGCTCAAAAAAAGAAGACTAGGGTCACAATATCTTATAAAGCTACAAATTTTCACTTAAATTAATATAGAATAATTAGAGTACAAAAAAGGAGAGAGAATGGATTCAAAAAAACTCAATTTTTTTTCTTCTTCATGCACCAAGTGAAAGTCAAAGCGCAATAATATATAATACAGATATTTTTATACTTCCTAGGGGATCTATAGGAAACTAAATGATGCAAGAAATAAGCTAAACCCTAGAGTTGATGGGGCATAACTCTCAAACCCCTCCTCTCTAAGGTAGATTCAAAAAAACAATCAATACAGCATGGAATTAAGGTTTGTTTTCTAGATCATCATGAGACTTATTATCAGAAATTCTAGTTTCATCAAACTTATTTTCTTTTATCACATGAATCTTTCCCCACTATTAAGTTAAATTTAAATTTATAGTATATTTAATCTTGCTTATTTAATATATAAATGTGTTTGATTATGATGAGGATGGGTAAACTACAATGCTCGCTTACAAACAAGTAACATCTTCATCAACATAAAATTTCTATTTTATCATCACTAGCATGATACATGCTTGTTATGTACTTTCTTTTCTTTTCTAAGAACATTTAACAATTGAAAATGATCCAAGATAAGCAATAACTTTTTTTGAGAATTTGGGGAAGTGGTTGGAAAAAAATATACATAATGAAGAAATTATAATACACTATGATGATAATATAACTGATAATTTTGAATTTACGTATGGTTCCTTGAATTGTGAAACATGAATGTGTAAATTTTCTATGAAATATATGTTGATAATTTATTTTAATTTTTAGAATTTTTGATGTGCCATTTGATAAGTGAAGCCCTCATAATATAAGGGTGATCCTTATAGTTTTTTTTTTCACTTCTTGTTAATATTTTATATATAATGAAACAAAGTAATTTTTTTTTAAAAAAAGTGAATAAAAAAGTTGGTTAGCATGTATTGATCGATCTAATCCAACATGGTTACTTATGGATCCTAGCTAACACATGCCAATACATTTCTTACCAGACTATGGTTGCCCATGTTGGATTCAAGTGGGCACAGCACAATGCCTGAACTCTAGTAACTAGTTTAGAATGGGTTTGGCCATATTGGGCAACCCAACAAATTGATACTCTAATTTATATTTTTTTTATTAGGATGAAAATATATATTTTCTATATCATCCCACATTTGTATTTCTAATCACACACGCAGACACATGCATACATAGGTTTTAATCCAAATTATACACATGCATACATAGGTTTCAATCCAAATTATTCACATGCATACATAGGTTTCAATCCAAATTATACACATGCACACATAGGTTTCAATCCAAATTATACACATACACACACAAATGCATCCATAAGTTTCAATCCAAATTAAACACACACACTTAGGTATTTGTGTCTCTTTGATTAGTTGCCACTTAAATATTTTATACAATACATGTCCAATCTAATATGTGAACAATCACATAAAATATTTACTTATATTTATACAAACACACACACACACACAACACATATATGCTTTTTAAGTATGGACTTATAACAAATGGTGTGTGTGTGTGTGTGTGTGTGTGTGTGCAAGAAAATAGGTACGCATATATTTATTCTTATATACTTATATTTTAATTAGACCCAATGACTATAGAAAACACATCAACACACACACAAATATGCACACATGCACATTATTTTAAATAAATAGTCATCTATGCATATATTATATTTACCAAGTGTATATGTAGATATATTTATAGATTCACACACTAATTTTATAAATAAGTATGTTTAGATCGATTGCATACACACACAATGTATATATGTGTATATACATGTATATATACTTATCATATTTACAGATTCTTACATACTTATAATAAATAGTCATCTATGTATCATATTTACACTTACGTGTATATATGTGTGTGTGTAAATTCTTGTTGAAACATATCATATTTATTAAGTCTCTCTTAAAAATCTTTTCACTTATGTGTATACACACACATACAAACAAACAAACACACACACACACACACACAGCTATAAACACATATATGCCTTTTAAGTCTAAATTTATAAAAATTAAATGGTATATGTGCATATATATATAGGTGTAATAGAATGGGCACACATATTAATACTTATATAATTGTATTTTAATTAGACCAAATGCATGTATAGAAAACATATCAATACACACACACACATAGCCACCCATTCATATATTATACTTATCAAGTGTATATGTAGATATTCACACTTTCACAAACTAATATAATAAGAAAGTATGAGTAGATCGAATGCATACATACACATAAATATAAATGTGATATACATATAAATACATTGTAAGTGTATGCATTTGATCGATATATATGTGATATACTTGTAAAGACATTGTAAGTGTATGCATTTGATCGATATAAATGTGATATACATGTAAAGAAATTGTAAGTGTATGCATTTGATCTATATAAATGTGATTAACATGTAAAGACATTGGATGTGTATGCATTCGATCTACACATTTTTATAAAATTTTTTTGTGAATGTATGAATATCTACATATACACTTTTATGTATAATTGAATGGCTATACACATTAGTTTTGTAACATTATACGCATCAGTTTTATAATACAAAAATGCACACACACACACAAATATGGATAACCGAATTGTTACATATATGTCATTTAATCTATAAAGGTTTTCAAGTTTGAGGTCAACACATTCATTGCATGAGTGTGTGATGTTTTCTTAAAGTTTTTATGCCCATTTTTAGGTGTCCTTTAGTAGTTCTATCATGAAAAGACATAGGGGAATATGGGTGTCAAGATTCAGTAAAAATTTGCCCCAATAAATTCATATTTCTTCCCGAATGCATGCAACTCCCAATACATCAATGATGAACAAGGCTTTCTCTCATGTACTTATGTGATGTTTTCTGTATTCATGAATGCTTATTTTATTTTCTATATCTGTGTTTATATATATATATATATATATATATATATATATATATATATATATGAGAGAGAGAGAGAGATAGAAGCCTTGTAAAAAGAAGAAAAATTGAAAGAAACATAATAAATTAAAGAGGGAGAAAAAAAGAAGTCATGTAGACTTTCAAAAGTGAGAGGGATAGTTTTCTCCCATCAAAAGACACTTGAAAATGTTATAAATATTTTTTAATGAATGACCAGTATTTATGTAAGTCAATGACTTTCTCACCGTGCCTATTAATTTTTTCACTTCAACGTTTAGCTTTCTTATAAGCATGTAAAATAAGTCTTATCATAGTAAAATATAATGATCCTTATTTTTGTCTCTCCATTTCTTATTCTTTCTTTACAACATGCAATTAACACCGCTTTATTGATGCAATAGACTATTTTTGAAATTTGCCAAACCTCTTTAGAATTGATCATTATATATCATTTATTGGTGATACATGTCTTACAGATTGTGCCACAACCCACACGATCTTGTGTGATAAGAAATATGTTTCAAACTTCACATTAGCTCAATATAATATTTATATAATCTCGGGTCCTATTAATCTGATTAAAGGTCCAACAAAGCCATCATTATTTTACTGAAAGGCACTAAATTATAAATTGAAGATCCCATTTATTCTAATAAATTTAATATAAATTTACCCAATTTCAAAGATATTCACCAAAATGATATTATATTGAAGCAACATATCAAGATGCAAATGACTATTTACTCATTGCTTTTATTATTTCTGGGCAAAAATGTATCTTGGAACAATTACATTATTTATCTTATAAGTTATATCAACAAATTATTATATATATTGAATCTTATGTTATCATGAACTAGAAGTTCAATAACTACAATGCATTTTTACAGTGGTATGAACGACTTGGGCATCCCGAAATTTCCATGATGTGCCGTATCGTTCAAAATTCTAATGGTCATCTATTAACATGTAGACAAAATTAATAAATAGTGGTTATACTTGCACTGCTTGTTTCAAAGGAAAATTAATTATTAGTCTATTTTTTACTAATATTACACTACTAGAAAAATAGATTTTAGCTACTACAAAAAAGTAGTAGCTAAACTATTTATTTTAGTAGCTAAATATCTTTAGCTACTAAATAGCTACTATAGGACGTAGTATCAAATTTCCTTGTAGCTAAGCTAATTTTAGCTACTAGTAGTAGCTATTAGCTACTGCTTTAGCTACTACAAAATGTCATAGCTACTTAACTACTAAAAATAATAGTAGCTAAAATAAAAAATGTTGTAGCTAATGTAGGTAAGGAGGAGACTATATATAGCTATTACGTAGCTACTATATTACGTAGTAGGTAAATAGCTACTAACAATAGTAGTAGATAATGTAAAGAATTTAATAGCTAACATAGTAAATATGACAATTATTTATAGCTACTAATTAGCTACTCACAATAATAGTAGCTATAATTGAGAATACATTAGTTTATTAAAACAGTATATAGCTACTACTTAGCTAATACATGACGTAGTAGCTATTTAGTGACTGAATTAGGTAGTAGCTATTTAGCGAATAATTTTGTGTAGTAGTTATGTAATATAGCTATTTAACTACTGAATTAGTAGCTAAATAGTAATAGCTAATTAGTGACTAAACTAAGGTAGTAACTAAATTTATAATTAAATTAATTATTAAATTATTAGAACCTTAAAACAAATCATAAAAAAAATAAAAATTATATAAAAATTATAAAAATTACCGCAAAAACTAACGTCCACCAAATAACATAAACCAAAATAACGTGTACTAAACCCCATGTTCTAGATAACTATACAATAGACCAAAAAAGTTCAATACCAAGAATGTTCACATATCACAGATAGAGGGATCATTTGTGGTGGGGTCATTTGTAGGGGGGTCATCCACAAATGGAGTTGTAGTTGATGAGGAGATCTGTGTCGATTGAGCTAAAGCCCTCAGTAAAGCCTTAACCTCATCAAGTTGATCTTGTAGCACTTTAACCTTAGTATCCACTTGTCAAAAAATTAGAAGATAACATATCGCACCTCTTGTCAAACCTCATCCTTGAGCTGCTCACATAGCTCAAGATCATTCTTGGATGAGCATGCAGTGGAATGGTAAGAAGGGCCACTCGTGTATACTGAAGATTGGTCACCTAATTCGTATATGAGTCGCTGGCATTTTTTATCAGCTACCACAACTTGTAAGTATGATGCATCTTCATCGATAGATGCTGTGTTCTTCCTGAACCTTCATCTTTTTGTACCATCCGTTGCATTTCTTGATGCACAGCTTCCTACAAAAAATGAATAGATATTCAGACAATATATGAATGTATAATAAAAAAAATTGAATTAATATATCATATTTTTAATTTTTTTACCCCGATTTGGCGAGCCCTCTCATCAACCCATAAACGAGTGGTCTTAGAAGTGTGCAGTTGTTGTTGGATTTGGATAAGGGATGGCTTCTTCCCGGTCTCTTTCTCCTATATAGAAATATTAGTAAAATTAGAAGATATATTTGTTAAGATCTTACAAATCAAAATAGAATTAAAGTAAGAATTCTAAGTACTTACCATCCTCCTAACGTGCTCTGAGAATGAAATGGGACCCCCAGTGTGTGTTGAAGGTCCTGTGCCTGGTCTTACCTTCTCGGTTCGACGATTCAGAGACATTGGTTTTGATCGAGCCCGAAACTCTGCAGTACCCTATGCTTCATTCCACCTTGCCCAGATGGACTCCGTAACATGCACCGGTCTCTCATGTTTCCTCCACTTATTCAAATTATATGTATACCTAGACTTGGCAAGCACCTCCCAAGTTGCTTTGATGATACCCTCCATCTCGACATCCCATGAGAAATATTTCTATAAAAAAAGTTAATAGTTACTCATATAAGTACGAAATAAATGTTAAAATAATTTCTAAGGAAATTTCGACAAAGTTTCCTCTGTACTAGCAATAATTCAACCTACTAAAACAAACATTTTAAGTACTTGTAATATAATAAGACACTTATATAATACTCCTCAACTAATCCAACAACATCTCAACCAACAAACACAATATCTCAACCAACAAACACATCACTTCATATATTCAATTTGTCATGTACACATTTTACATATAAAGACTATAAGTGAATGAGTTATACCTTGAACTCTTCCCAATAAAAGCATTTTATCTCTTCTGTGATGGTGCTCCATTTATACTCTTCAATGTCAACCCGCTCCTTGAAAATGGAGGTGATGCGAGAAGCGCATTGGTAAGACCCGACAAACCTAAAAGCATGCAAATATCAATTTTCACACATAAAATTTTTTTAAGAATAATAATCTAAAATATTTCAATATATTATGTTCATTTACCTCCCATTCTCCACAATCAACTGAGTCCTACCAGATGCTGAGGTCACAAGTGTAGACATGGTCGATGGTATAGACCCAACTGGTAGTGACGGCGTGGTCGCAGCTTGTGTTGATGAAGTTGAATGCACCGAAGATGATTTCGTAGATGGCCGTATGGAGGTATGAAATTCCTCAAGTGGAGTGGTACTAGCTAGACCTTCTGCATGGGATAGTGTGCCCCCGCGACGTCCACCCTGTCCTCTACCGCGACCTCCCCCCTCATTTGATCCTTGACCTCGCATGTATGCAGTATAATATATAAACATGTTAGTACAAGTTTAAGAAATAAATAAATAAATAAAACATATGTGAAATATTATGGACATGATGTAAATCACTGACTAATCATTATAATTATCATCCGATTCTTCTGAATCAAATCCCAACTCAGATTCAAATTCTGTTTCATTCTTCATTTCAGTTTCCGACTCTGAATCAATTTATATTACTGCTCCATTAGGATCGACCAAAGACATTGGTTCATCAGAGACACCCTCTATTGTATGAAATTGCATAGCATCCTCTTGGAATGGTTGGACTTCAGGTGGTGGATGAATTATTCCAAATGATTGAGGAATTTCCACAACAGCCCGCACTTTTATTTTATTAACAACCCACCAATCGGCTCTATCGCATCTCAAGCTAGGATATGGACAATAATACACATGAGTTGCTTGTTGTGCCAAAACAAAAGGTTCATACTTATTAAATCTATGTCGATGGTTTACCTCTAAAATGTTATAATTAGGATGAACCCCTGTCCCGATATTCAGTGTTGGATCAAACCCTTCACACCTGAACAATATTGTTCGCTTGATTGGCCAACTAGGATATTCCAACTCTAACTTTTTGAAGCTGACCATAGTAGTCATTCTCATGATGATCACTATAGTTAGACCCTTTGATGCAGATGCAACTATTCATTGTGCCTCTTCTGGTTCCATGTCCTATTGAATGGAATTTATATCCATTTACAAAATACCCTGGATATGTTTTTACAGTCCTCAAATGTCGTTTAGTAGGATCCTTGAGTTGTGTGTTCATGATATTATTTGAAGGATTGTTCACCTATATAAAACATGGTGAATATGGTTAATATAAGTATGGGTGCATATATATATATGAAGAGTAATTTTTAAGTAGCATACTACCATTACTTACATATGTATTGAACCAAGAGGCGAATTCCTTTTCTAGTAGTGCATCTATTTCGGTATCAGTTATGTCCACTCGACTTTTGCATAGCTCATCAGTATAAATCCTTATAAACCAAATACATTACATAGTCATATTATGGATAACTACATAAAAAAAATGCAAAAGTTGATTAGTTACACACATTATCTAATCAACAAAGAATACTTACTTATTATATGGATCCACTTCTGAGCAATTCAACATTATATAGGCGTGTGCAGTATGAAACTCTTCCATTAATAGTTGCCTCGATGTGGCCTGTCCAAATGCTCGTCCAGGATATTTGAAAATAGACAATGTCTCCTCGTTTTCCTCTCAATTCTCTCCACAAACATCATTATTCTGGGGCACCCTTCGGTGCCTTGTGTGTACATGCTCCTCAAAATAGTATGAACAAAATAATGAAGATTCTTCAACTAAATAGGCATTGCATATTGAACCTTCAACAGATGCCTTATTTTTCACATTATTTTTTAGCTTACGAAGGTACCTACATTATACGTCTTGATTGGTCATTTACATAAGTGAAAAGTAAGTAATCATAGTAACAAAGAATTACCTTTCAAAAGGATACATCCACCGATATTGCACTGGCCCAGCAAGTCGCGCTTCATGAGACAAGTGTACGGGCAAATGCTTCATCGAGTCAAAGAAGCTAGGAGGGAATATGCGCTCAAGCTTACATAGAATAACTGGGATCTCTTCCTCTAGTCGAGCCATGTCATCATTCTTGATAATTGTAGAAGTTAGATCCTTGAAAAACATGCTTAACTCTGTTAGTGCCTTCCACACATTTTGTGGCAACAATTCACGGAAAGCAATTGGCAACAACCTCTGCATGAAAACATGACAATCATGGTTCTTCATCCCAAACAACTTAAGCTTTTGCATGTCCACACATCGAGCCAAATTTGATGCATATCCATCTAGGTATCTTAGATTTTTAACCCATTCACATAACACATGTTTTCCGATCTTATCAAGCGTGTAGCAAGCTTTAGGGTATTTGGTCATTCCCTCTACTTTCTCTAACTCCGGGCGTCGATAGTACTCATTCAACTCCTGTCTAGACTTAGAGGTGTCTTTAGTTTTACCCGGCACATTCATAACTATGTTAAACACATTATCAAAGACATTTTTCTCAATGTGCATGACATCTAAGTTATGTCGAATGAGTAGCGTGCTCCAATATGGAAAATCCCAAAAGATGTTCCTCTTCTTCCATCCGTGAGCTTTACATATTGGATCATTAATATCAGAGGCTCCAACTTCAGTTACCTTTTTCAATCCAAGGTTAGTAATTAGGTGTACAATTTTATTTCCACTCAATATAGGAGGTGTCGTAGCTGTTACCATCATATTTTTACGAAAAGTATATCTATTCCTTCGAAATATGGTCTGCAGGTAAAAACTTACGGTGGATGTCAAACCAAGATTGCTTTCCACTCTTTGAAAGTGTGAATGCCTCTGAGTGACCCATGCAATACGGATATGCCAATCAACCAGCTGTACTCCACCCTAATAACATTGCATAACCAGGGAAGTCACTGATGGTCCACATTAATGCCGCTCTTAACTAGAAATTTTGTTTCCTTGAAATGTCATATGCTAAAATTCCAACATCCTATAACTCTTTCAACTCAGCTATAAGTGGTTGCAAAAAAACCTCTAGCTTCTATTTTGGATTCCTAGGATCCGACACTTGCACAGTTAGAAACATAGATGTCTCTTTCATACACAACCATGGCGGTAAATTATAAATCGTTAAAATCACCGGCCATGATACATATTGTTGTCCCGACTGCACAAATGGTTGGAACCCATCAGTACATAGCCCTAGTCTCATATTTCTATTCTCAACTGCAAAATTGGGGTGTACTGTATTGAAATGCTTCCAAGCAATGAAATTAGAGCAATGTTGTATTTCTCCTTCTACAACCTCGTGCTCCGCATGCCACCTCATATCATTAGTGGTAGCATTCAAAGCATACAATCTTAGTAGTCGAGGAGACAAAGGAAAGTAGTACATTTTCTTATAGGGTACATTTGTTTTTCTTCTTGTATTTGTTTCTGCTCAAGTCGGTTTCTTGTATCGTTGATGGCTACAAATCTTACAAATTGTGAGGTCAACGTCTTCTCCCCAAAACAACATACAACCATTGTTACAACAATGGATCTTCTCAACTGGTAAGCCTAAATCTCTAACCAACCTTTTAGCGCTATAAAAGTTCTTGGTCACACGATTCTCATATGGTGCAACCTCCTTTATGAATTGAGCAATATCATCAAACTCCCTTTGAGACATGTGGAGTTCTGCCTTCATATTCAACATTCTAGCAACCAATGATAGCTGCGAATGTCTTTGGCAACCAGGCCAAAATTTTTTATTCACATCATTTAGCATGTCAAAAAACTTATGTGTTTCTGGGTTGGGAGGTTCATCTGATATTTCATTAGGATTGAAATCAAGCCCGGCGGCATCCATAACCATGCTATGGTATGCATTTTTAATTGTCTCAGATGCTGGTTGGGCATCACCAGAATTTTGAATTGAATCTGGTTCCATTTCCCCTTGTCTTGCCCAAACATAATACCCCGGTATAAAGCCATTCTTCATTAAGTGATACTTTACAGTATCAATTTGATGATAACTATGGTTTCGGTACTTCGTAAGTGTACATGGACACTTTATCTTATTACCATCCATCCATTCGAGTTTACTACATGCAAATTCTATAAATTCCTCCATTCCAACCAAAAACTCAGGGTTTAAGAGATCATTTATGAGCCTAGAATACATCCAACTTCGATTTGAAGCCATTTTAAATGTTGAGATTGACAATTGTAGACAACATGAGGGAATAAAAACAAAATTATGTCGTTGAACTTCTTAAATGCTTGGCCCTTGAAACAAAACAAAAACCCAAACACAAAGAACTTATTTAAAAAACAAAAATCTAGGGTTATGATTATGTGAATGAAAAATATACAAGAAAAATAAAAGGAAAAGAAAAACAAATCACTACAAAAAGATAAAATACTTGTTCTACATTTATGGTTTTGTAATATTTCTCCCTAAATTCATTTCATTATAAATAGCACTCAATTATTTTCCAAAAAAAAAAAACCATAACTTGAATTTTAGAGAAACCTTTTGGCAATGGAGAGATGAATACAACTCAGAAAAAGATGAAAGTCAGAAGGGAAAATAAATATGTGTTTCTATTTCTAGCATAAAGGAAAATGAATCATGTATTTGGACCAAAAAAATGGATAGACATAAAAAAGAGAAAAACATGTTAAATTTTGTTTGTTTCAAATGGAAAAGAAAAACTGTATCCACTCGTAAAAGTAGTGTCCATAGGGGAAAATATGAAGAAGAAAACCATGTTAGTTTTAATTAAATTTAAGTAATACTAGCGACAATATTTATTGTCATAAGAGGAGGTTAGATGAGGCTTGTTCGGATAAGAATGATGTATGTAGGATTATACTATCCCACTTGTAAGCACTATGAGAAAAAACTACCGCCGCATCCCCGGTTCTTTGATCTTTTCACTATTGACGCTTTTATATCAATCTAACGATCCATTTTGCGTTGCTCTCTACTTATTATGATGGTAGTGGAACACTGAATCAACGTGCCCACCAAATTATGATAAATTTTAGGTGGGAGAAGGCGCATGCCAACGTAATTACCTAAAAGATAAAATTGTATCAAATTCCAAAACAGAACAGAAACCATGGTCTAAGAGTCAACCGAAATTTGCACCCAATCTGAATATGACGCGTATAAAGCTGAGCCATGGATGGACCCATGCCGGTTAACGCATACGCGTCGGGCGGGTATTGCTGATCGCTCATCGGTTCAAGGGTCATTGAAGTTGACGAGTTTAGGGGCAGTGATAATTAAGAAAAGAAAAATGGTGGTTGGAGAGAGAAACCAACGATGAGATGGATGACCCTCCCTTCCTTTTTTGTCTTTAACTTTTCAGTTTTCTTTCGTCCTTTTTCAGTTTCCCACCCCCTCCCTCTTTCTCTCTCGTCACATTCTCTTTCTTCACGAGTCACACACATACACAAAGGAACAAAAACCAAACACAGAACTTATTCAAAAACCAAAAACCCAGAAAAAATAACAAAAAAATCCATTCAAAATAATCACAGAAAATCAGAACTGTATCAAACACAAAACAAAAAGAAGATCTATGCCTTACAAACCCCCAAAACCAAAGATACAGTAAGTACCATTATCAATAAGAACAAAATTCCACAAACCCTAGTAAAAAAAACCCATCAAACCCCTAAAAAAATTTATAACAAAACCCTAACAGCAAATTCAAAACCCAAAAGCACAGCTCAATACAAAAAGATCTGATCCTGCGATAGCACCAACAATACAAAACTAGATCAGAAATTAATAGTGAAAATTTCAAAAGCAGGTAGATCCGAAAGAAATCAAAGGTTGGAGACAGCATACCTAATCTACAGCATAAAGTAAGGTCGAAAGATGCAAAAACAAGAGGCAAAAACCTTAAAACCGTAATGATTTACCTCAAATTAGTGTTGAAGTTGAAAAGAGAATAAAGGAAGGACCCGGTTGGGTCTCCTAACAATGAAGAAAGAGAGGGGTTGGTTGGTTAGGGTGATGGGTAGAAAGAGAATATAGGGTATTCTAATAAAAAATTAAAATCAAAAAGTGATATTAAATAATAATACATTATTTTAATTTCCTAGTATAAGTGGGGATAAAGTACCACAGTACTTAGAGAAGGAAATGTTGAGGAAAGGAAATTATTAACGGAGAAATTACTAACTGAGAAAATTTGTGTTTTACAAAGTAGTCTATACTTTTAAATTAAAATTATTAGATAAATCTGATTTATAAAGTATCTCTTTCAATAGACCCAAACAAAGTCAAAATCTTATTTCGATAAAATAAAAAAATAAAAACGTGAGAAAATATAAGAATAACAGAAGAAAAAAAATGAAAGGAAAATAAACATTATTTGTTATCTCTTTATAAAGTATTTTTTTTATTATAATATTTTTATAATTGAATTGTACCTTTTAGATAATTTAATAATAATAATTTATTTAAGTATTAGTTACTTTTTCAAATTTTTATAAAGTGCTTTTTATATAATTAGTAAAGACGTGATATTGATGAAGATTTTTTTATCTAATATAAGTCAAGAAATTCTTATAATTTTAGAAACAAGTGACATGTACAACAAAATAAAAAATAAAAACATGCAAATGGAATAGTAAACTTTTTGACAAGACGTAAATGTCCCTCATCTCTTTTACTTTAACCCATTATTTTCATTCAAATGGAGAGAAAAACTTCCCAAATCATAAAACCCTAAAATTATTTTATCTTTAAATGTCAAAAACCCTAAAATCTTAAAATCATTTGAAAATGAAGGATTAATTAAATTTGGAAAACAACGCTATATTAGCGAAGAATATGTTACCCTCAAATAGATTGGTCGGACCATCGACCAATTACCTTTTCGCTCCCGGTTTCATTTTGTTTGACAATCGGTTCGGTTCCAAAGCTGTGATTCAGTAACTTTTTTAGTTCAGTCACTGGTCTTATTTTTAAAATATTGATATTTTAAAATATACCATCGAATATGTATGTGTATGTGAGATGGTTGAGGTATCTCTAAACTTAACTAGAGGTACTTTTAGTGTGATGATTTTGAATCCATGAGACTAGGTTCGTTTTTGTTCTAACTTATCCAACTTAAATGTTTGGCTCACGTCGAGCCACGTGTCTGTAATTTGCTCGAGTTTATTTTCACCCCGAAATAATTTATTCGGTCCCGGTTGAAGCTCAAATTATTTTTAAATTAAATTTACTTAAATTATTTTCCAAAAACAAGATTTTTCCTCAAAAATCCTATTTTTGATGTCCACCCAGCACTTGTCCCAAAAATCATAAAAATTCCGACTATCTCGGAATTCAATAGATTTTTTTTGGGTAACTAGATTTCATGAGACTAATCTAGATGTGTCAACCCGGCCGGCACGAGGCACGGCACGGAAAAATTCCGTGCCCGGGTTAGGCATGAGCCGTGCCGAGCAGTGCCGTGCCTGGCCCGTGCCTGACCCGACACGGTTCGACCCACGGCACGGCACGGGTTTGTCCCATGCCGGGTGTCCCGTGAGCCCGACCCCACGATGTCCCCTCCCACAAAAAAGACCGCAAGTCGGGTCTGATTTGACCCGAGCCGAGGTCCCCCTGAATCCCGACCCGTACGGACTTCCAAGCCCGAGCGGGCCCAGCAAGGCACGGCACGGCCCGTAGGCACAGAGGGC
The DNA here is from genome assembly GCA_029783825.1 of Sapria himalayana. Taxonomy (NCBI): domain Eukaryota; kingdom Viridiplantae; phylum Streptophyta; class Magnoliopsida; order Malpighiales; family Rafflesiaceae; genus Sapria; species Sapria himalayana. Next base: position 660,499 of record JAREIK010003680.1, read on the forward strand.
CGTGCCGGGCCCGGCTATTTTAAACCGTGCCGGCGGCACGCTCGTGCTCAAAAAATTTGTGCCGGCCCGGCCCGGCTTATTTGACACCTCTGGATGAATCCAACGGTGAGATCCGTTTCGTCATCCGAGATCTAAAAAAATTTCATGTTTACAATTTGTACTATTACGGCAATTTATCGTTTTGACTTTTTTAGTAAATTTCAAAATTTCCCAGGATTTACAACTTAAATATTATAAAATTTATTATAAATTGTAAAATTAAATAATCGTACTAATTCTAATTACTTTATTAAGCATTGATTTGTTAGTAAAATAATTTAATATTTATATTTGCCAAACACTTAAATATTATATTTTTATAGTTGAATTTATCATTTAATTAAATATTAATTTTAAAATTTATAATACTTTTAAAATTATAATTCAATATATGAAAATTGACTTATTCTTAAATTTTTCCATAATTGATTTTTTTTTAGAAAGTTATAAATGTGACGCCTCAAACCTGGGGGTCCGTTGACTACCTGTCAACCCGCGGAAATACTCGTGAATGTCGGGTGACTCAACATTTCTCACGAAAATTGGGCAGAGTCTTCTTTATACGGTGAGCTCTACCAAAATACAACACATGTATCAGCCTGTCCCAAACAGTCCAATATAATCACAACATGAATAAAACAGCCACTTTGACCCATAAACAATACCTAATATACATGCCAACTCCGATTGTCTCGGAATTCTACGAAATTTTACATGCTAGCTAGATTTCACGAGACGATTCCAAAGGTGAAATCCATTTCATCATCCGAGATCTAGAGAATAAATTATAGATTTTTAACCGAAATTAATAATTTTGTAATCAAAATTACGATTTTGCCATTTTTCCACAAATTGGAAATTTTCGGGTCTTACAATAGATATTTTAAAAAGTTGAATCCAGACTTGTCATAATTCGAGATAAGTTACAATTTTGAATTACATTTAAAAGTTATAAATCTTTTTTTGAAAATGAATCTAAACATATTTTTAAAAATTTTTATGACCGAATTTTGAAAAATTTACAAATTTAGCTACTATCAACAATGTAGTAGCTATTCAGCTACTATAGAGCTACTACTTAGTAGCCAAGTTAATATGTTAGCTACTAAATAGTAGTTAAATCGTAGCTATTTAGCTACTACCAACAATGTAGTGGCTATTTAGTTACTACAGAACTACTACTTAGTAGCTATGGTTTTGGCATAGTAGTATTGCAACTGTTAAATAGAAGCTCTTCAGCTACTACATAGCTACTACTTAGTAGCTAAATTAGTATGTTAGCTATTAAGTAGTAGCTATATAGTGGATATTTAGCTAATATCGACAATGTTGTAGCTATTCAGCAACTACATAGCTATTGCTTAATAGCTATAGTTTTGACTTGTTAGTGTTTTAGCTTCTAAATAGTAGCTATATAGTAGCTATTTGGTGACTAACAAAAATTCAATAGCTATATAGTAGCTATTTAGTAACTAAAAAAGTAGTAGCGACGTAGTAGCAAAATAGCTACCACGTAGCTACTACTCAGGAGCCAAATTGGTATGTTAGCTACTACTCAAGAGCCAAATTGGTATGTTAGCTACTAAATCGTAGCTAAAAAGTAGCTATTTAGCTACTACCAATAATGTAGTAGCTACCCGACACCACATAGCTACTACCTAGTAGCCAAGGTTTTGGCTTGGTAGTATTTTAGCTTGTAAATTGTAGCTGTGTTGTAGCAATTTAGCAATTTAGCAATTAACATCAATTTATTAGCTATGTAGTAGCTATGTAGCTACTATTTAGCTACTACTATTAGTAGCTAGCATCGGTGAAGCTACTTTTTACTACTACATAGTAGCTATTTAGTAGCTAAGCTTAACACCTGTTATACTAGTAGCTATTTAGTTGCTATGTAGTAGTTAAATAGCTACGAAGTGACATTAGTAGCTATTTTTAGTAGCTATTTCAGGATTTTCTAGCAGTGTTACATTTGAATCCCCTACTTTTCTAGAATATATTCAAGAAGATATTTGTTGGCCTATTCACCCACATAATAGACATTTTCATCATATTGTGGTTTTAATTGATGAGTCCACTTGATGGTCTCATATATGCCATCTTCCTAATACAAATAGTCTTTGCTAGATTATTGGGTCAAATAATTCGATGCAGAACACAATTCTCGAATCACCCTATCAAGATAATTCATCTTGATAATGTTGGTAAATTTTCATCTCAAATATTCATTGATTATTGTATGTCTATTGGTATATATGTTCAACATTCTACTGCTCATACCAATTCTCAGAATGACCTAGCTAAATATTTTCATTAAGCATTTGTAATAGATTGCTAGACTATTACTTTTAAGAATTAAATTACCTTTACCTATTTGGGATCATGCTCTACTACATGGTAATAATTTGTTCCGTCTTCATCCTATTGGTGATCATACATTCTCTCCTTTATAAATTATTTTTGGCTCTCCACCAAAATATTTCCAATTTACATGGCTATGATTGTGTTATTTATGTCCCTATTGTTCTAAATCAACATTCTAAAATAAGTCCTCAATGTCACCTAGTATTTATGCAGGCTTTATTTTTGCATCCAATATTCATTATCTTGAGCAATCAATAAAAAATATTTTTATGATCTTTTTACCAATTATCATTTTAATGAATATGTTTTCCCCCATTAGGGGGAGATCATCCAATTTCATATAAATGACATGAAATTACTTAGAATACATCATCATTGATACATCTTAACCCTCGTACTAACTACTAAATAGTCTAAACTAAAAATTTTAAAGAATTCTTCATTTATATGATCTTGCAAATCAATTACCAGTTGTTTTCACTATCCTAATAAAGTGATAAAATCACATATTTCAATTGTTAATGCACAAGCACATATTAAGATCACTATAGCAGATTCAAAAAAAGCTATAGCTAGTACATCTAAACCATATTTGAAACATAAAAGTTTAATCAAATCTAAAAATTCTTACCAAATGAAAAGAAAATCTAATAAGTTACTTATACCTATAAAGTACAATTCTAATGAAATTACTCTTGAAGAGCCTATTACAATCTAATCAGCTTCTATTATAATAGGCTACAAGGGTAGCAATAACTGACTAATTAGCTCATATGAATGAAGAGATCTTTATAAATTATATAAATCAAAAAGAAATAAAGGATTGTAGAAATATCCCTATCAACAATATTTTTTATTTTCAAGTGGATAAGGGTATCATAAACAATAACGATGGTCAGAAGTCACAAACTATAAATGAATATCAAATCGACATGATTGAGAAAAATGAAAAGAAATAATTCAGGCACAACAATTTTATTTAGTTAAAAAGAGATCTTTGGACCAGTAATTCCAACACTTGAAAATATTAAGCTTATTAAATATAGATGAATCTTTGTACGAAAAGAAATAAAAATAATGAAATCATATAATATAAAGCTTGCCTTATTGCATAAGATTTTTTCATAAAGACTCAATATTGATTATGAGGAGAAATATTCACTAACAATGAATACAATCACATTTAGATATTTAATATATTTGACAATCTCTGAAAGACTAAAAATGTAATTCATAGATGTTGTCGCAACTTATTTATATAGATTCATAAATAATGACACGTACATAAAAATCTCTTAAGGATTTATATTGCTTGAAGGAAAATTTTCAAAGCCATATAATATGTATTCAATAAAGTTGCAACGAAATTGTATAGACTCAAACAATCTAGTCGAATGTCATATAATCATTTAAGTACATACTTATTAAGAAATGATATGTATATAATTCAATTTGCCCATATATATTTATCAAGAAAACATAAGTCAATTTGACAATTATAACAATATGTGTGATTGATTTGAATTTAATAATGATTCCTAAAAGGCTCCTAGAAACTGTTGATTATTTAAAGAAAGAATATGAGATAAAAAATCTAGGTAAGACTAGATGTTGTCATGGCCTGTAGATTGAATACGTTTTAATAATTTAATTAATATTTTTGTCCACCAATCAATATACACTAAAAAAGTCACAAAGTACTTTTACATGAACAAAGTTCATCCCCTTAACTCCTCAATAGTTGTCATATCACTTGAAGTGGATAAAAATCCATTTCGTCCTAAAGAAGAGAATAAGAAACTACTTGGTCTAGAAAAATCATACAAAAATGTAATTGAAACACTAATGTACCTTGTAAATTGTACAAGACCAAACATAACCTCTTCAGTGAACTTACTTGTAAGATATAGCTCAATGTCTACTCTTAGGAATTGAAATGAAATAAAATATTTATTGAGATACCTTTGTGGGACATGCAACATGTGGCTCTTTTATTCTTAAGTATTGAAATTAGAGTCACTTGCTTATACGGATGCTAGATATCTTTCAGATCTCCATAACACTCGATCACAAACAGGATATGTATTTTCTTAGGACAATACTACTGTCTCTTGAAGATATGTTAAACAAACCATAATGATAAACACCTCCAATCATTCAGAGCTATTAGCAATACATGAGGCAAATATAAAGTACACGTGGTTAAGATCCATGATTCAACATATTCATGACTTTAGTAATCTTCCTCCTATTACAAACACCACAATAATATTATATGAAGATAATGCCGCTTGTATTGCACAACTCAAAGACGAACACATCAAAGAAGACTAGACTAAATTTATTTCTCTAAAGTTCTTTTACACGCATGAACTTCAAAATAATAATGAGATTGATATACAATAAATTAACTATAATGATAATCTTGCATATCTATTCAATAAGACATTACCTATAATGACTCTCAAGCAATTTGTACATCAAATTGAAATGTATTGCATAACATTCCTTGTTTCCAACAATCACAAGGTCAGAGAGCTTGAATAGATAATATATCCAAAGAATAATAGAGAGCTTGAAGATGCCCATTGGGGATCAAAATAATCAACTCCCACCCCATAATAGTCCAATCATACATTCAACAGGAGACAAAAGATTTAAAGAATGATCATTTTGAATTCCTACCGCAAAAAAGGGTGAAAGGAGAAGAAATAGAGAGAATAAAAATATATATCATTATATTATCACATGATCAAACATATTTATATGCTTATAAGAAGGCTACAAGTTACATTGGAAAAACTAAAATTCAAGGTAAAAAATCCAAAGAAATTTCATAAATAATAATCATTTATTACAAAATATATACAAATCTCTTTAGATCCACATATATTGCACTTTCGATACGATTGTTGGTTACAATCAACAATCCAAGAAACTTGTGATGCACATAATAGGAAATGGGAATCTATCAAAGATTTTATAAAGCATGTACGATGAAGCAACCTTTACAATATGATAGGAGCTACCAATACGACATCATCTTATTATTAGGGGGAATTATGTTTTGGGATGCTTCCCCAAAATATTTTATAAATTAAAATTAAACTTTTAATATTTAAAAAATCACAAAACTATAAATAAATTAAAAATAAGGACACTCGAATTCGTATGTCCTAAATTATCCTCGCCCTTCTCCCTTGTACCTCTCCCCCCCGCCCCTCTCCACGAGCTCCTTCGTGGAGCTCCAGCGAGCTCGACATGGAGCTCCAGTAAGCTTCTTCGTGGAGCTCATGGAGCTCTGTCAAGCTCCACGAATTAGCTCATTGGAGCTCCACGATGGAGCTCGTGGAAAGGGGCAAGGGGAGAAGAGCAGGAAAAGAGGAGCGAGGGGAGAGGGGTGGGGGGAGAGGGGCGGGGGGAGAGGGGCGGGGGGAGAAGGGCGAGGGCAGACAGGCGAGGAGAGACGGGCGAGGGACGAGGGCCGACTGGCTAGGGACAAGGGGCAAGGGGGAGTGTGAGGGGCGGGAATACTCTAGGACTTACAAATTTGAATGACCTTAATTTTAATTTATTTGTAGTTTTGTAATTTTTTTTTTATATTAAATGTTTACTGTCTAATTTTTAAAATTTATGTGAATTACCTAAAACGTAATTCCCACATAATATTACCCCAAATTGCCGTAATCAACATCATTGTAACAACAATTGCCGACGCCATCATAAGATTTTATAAACCTTTCATCTTGAAACTTGTGCCTAGCATCTCTCGAAAATTTTATACAGCTTTTCCAAAGAAGCAATCTGAACAAATGATCCATCCATAGCCATCGAATTAGGTGGCTTGAGAAAGAGCCTGGCAGATGGAAACAAAACATGCTGAATTGCCCATTCATGTTGGGCCCATGCAGTCTTGGCTTCCGACAACAGTTCCTCGTCGATCGTGTCCCCCGCCCCCGTGCCCTCACTACAATTCGTTTCATCATTAGCCTGATCGATCTGCTTTTTTCTTTGGTAAAACTCCAAAGAACCCCCTTCTGGATTTGGCAAGAGTGGGGGATGCATTGCATAAAAATTTCCAAGAGCAGCTGCAATTGTTTGAAAGCAGCTCTTTTCATCATCCCAAACAACATCATTTCCAAGACATAATGCAAATTCAGGAATCCGATCCATGTCAGGAAAATGCTGATCCAAAATCACAGGAAGCCGAGACAAATTTCCATTCGAGTCTATATAAATGCCAAAATAGTCATCCAGCATTTCAGCTTTCTTTATGAGCAATTCGGTGTTTAATTCAGCAATCCTGTTTTTCAAGTCATCATTGTCGCTGGAATTCGGATCCAAGTCTTCTTCCCTCAGGGCCAACACGATGATGTCCCGAAGAGAAGCTAATTGGCCTAATTGTATTGAATTAAAATGTGCAAACCTTCGAAGAACTTGCTGGTACATGAGTTCCTGGCTTATCGTCACGACGTTGACCAGATACAGGTGCGTATCATGTTGGAGCAAGGCGTACGCAACGTCGGCCATTCCAACATATACACCGTGCCTGATGATGTCCATGAGCCTAGAATTGGAATTTCGATCAATGGCTTCAACCAACTCATTGATGCTCGTAAGATCTGCAGCTTCCTTTGGGTTTCTCCTTTGCCTAACCAAAGACCTCGCAGAAACCAATTCATTATTTTCAACGTGAACTGAAGTCTTCCTCTGCAAGTAAGCGTGCAATCTTCCAGCTGGATCCAGAGCATCCGTGCGTACCGTTTTACTCACGGGAACTTTTTGAATTCTGGGCAGAGAAACTGCTGAACTAACATTTACATCTTCAATTACAGTTCCAGGAGCAGTGGCGGGGGGGTCCACTCTCTGACTGGGGATCATTCTTGCCCCATCGTTATCTCTAAGTTTTAGTTCGGTAGCTGATTTTATCTTCTCAATAATATCTTCCTGATTCAACAGGCTCACCTCTCTCTTTGTTGGATGCATATTAACATCAACTTGTTCAGGAGGCACAACTATAGACATGTATACAAAAGGCTTTGCAGCTTTTGGCAATACAGTGGCATAAACTATTTCAATAGCTCTCTTTAAGGCAGTACATTCAACGAGTCTATCATTGACAAAGAGGATCAATGTTATTTTCTTTGCAACGTGGCTAGCATTGGAGATAAATCCGTCCATGTCAAAAACCGAAGGGGACGAGTCATTGCCCGAAGCTTCTATCTTCATTAAATTGCAAGCCACCGACCCCCCAAATACAGATCGAATAGACTCTAATCTTGAATATGATGGCGTTGACTGGAGGTCTGCTCTGGGCGCTCCATGCTTTCGGCAAGAAAAGCTCAAATTAATGTGATGAATGGCAAGTCTACTTAGCAAGTCCACAATTTTTGAATAATCATCAGCAGAATTCTGGACTGTCTTCCTCCTAGCAATCATATTGTAGAACAGGTTCTCCGCCATGACTTGAGTCCCTTTAACGGCAGCGCAGACCTTTGGCGGATATTCCATCACCCCATCTCTATATGATACCTTATATCCATGTAACAGCCCTAAAGTGATGGTGGTGACCGTGACATGAGCGACATAGGTCAAGCTCGCCAGCGCCTCGCCCCGAAATCCCATTGATTTTAGAGAATTCAAATCCTCATAACTAGTCAGCTTCGACGTTGTGTGCCTTTCGCAAAGGATGGGCAAGTCCTCGTGTCGAATCCCATGACCATCATCTGAGACTTGAATGAGCTTGAGGCCCCCTTCCTTGATGACAACATCAATGGAAGTGGAATGGGCATCTATGCTGTTCTCCACCAGCTCTTTCACAGCTGCCACTGGCCGTTGAATTACCTCTCCGGCCGCGATTCTGTTAACCACGGATTCATCCAGACGACGGATCTTCGGAGGGTCTTTGGAAACGGCACTCGACGGAAAGGTGACAACAGCATCCATGTTCTTCCGACGTATTTCCCCCCGTCGGCGAACAAGCGTAAGAATAAGTGTATCTAATGAATTGTTGTGGCAGTCCCAAAACGAAAATAATTTCGTTTTGGGACTTTTTTTTTTTTTTAATTTAAGGATTGATTACCTAAAATAAAAATATTTTTTATTCGGGTTTGTGATAAATATTTATATTGAGTTATAATTATTTATGTAGGTCCTTTGATTTTCTCACAGGGAAATCTTATTTTATATTTATCACCATGAAATATAATTAATCTTTATTTTTATTTTCTTATTTCTTATTGATACAGGGTGGTTTTATGATGTTACGGCCAGTTGTTAGGTTTATAAGAAAGAATTGTTAACGGGCTACGCTCCCATGTTCATTAACCCTAATTGATGGATTTCTGGAAATGTTACAGAATCTGGATGATCATGTTGCCTAGTTCTTCCACTTTGATTGATAGGTTTTCGAATCCGATTCGCAATTCCTCAGAATTCATGTGTCTGAATAGTTCCCCTGCTAATCCAAACATGACTTATTGCGTTTTCTCGTCTCCTGACATAATTCCTCTCAACAAAAATGTAGCACAGTATTGTGGCTACTTTTAGGCGAAGAAACAGAACGTCAAGTGCTCCGGTGAGCATAATTGCCGAATTCATTTTCAACATCCGATTGCAATTACGGATTACCTTCCCTTTCCGAAACTAACACTGCCAGAGCTTCTCCGGTGGTAATTCTCACCTGTTCATGACGATGCTTTTGTCTATCGCAAAAAATATTTACCAAACCCTTCATGATGCCTCCAGGTGCACCAGTGCTCTCTTTCGCATCATCTTCATTTGCAAAACTGTACATAGAAATACTAATTAATCTTCATTTGCAAGATTAATTAGTACTTCTATCTACAGTTTTTGCAGGATCGGATGTTTCTCTCCATGCTGTAATATACGTTTGATGTTGATCGTGAACATGATCTCTGATATTTGTTCTCAAAGCTGCTTGCCAATTCTTCCGGTTGTGCCTATCTTCACCTCCTATAAACATCGCTTTATTGCAAGTAAATGGTGCGGCGTGAGTGCCTCGTCCTTCCATTCTTCGTCACTCGTGAACGTGAGACAGATGAATTCAGGCAACAGATTTCATGTGTTGACACTTTTTTTTATTGCAATTGTCACGATCTCGAGCAAGTCGTTATAGAATCTAAAGACTTACAAGATGATTAAGTCTCCATGATCGCTTGATCAATCAATGCGAAATGGATTTATATTCAGTAATTTTATGTGTCTGAAGGAGAGAGACGATCGATTCTACTACTCCTAGACCATAGTACTCTGGCAATTCGTAGTGAATTTTGCCTTTTTGCTGCTAATTTCGATACATTTTCTATAGATGCTAGTCTGATTTCTTGTTCTTGTGTATCTTTCAAATTCAACATGTCTAGCAACCGCACTATCATCGATATATTTGTTCTGATTTTCTGGAGAGCATTGCTAGAATATATTTGGTTTTTTGCAAATTGACGAAGAATCTTGGTTTTGATGAGTTGTTCATCTTGTGGTTTGATGAGAAGAGATCTATAGCAAAACTAATTATATCCATTTTTAATCCATCAAAAATGCTTCCAATTGATACACCATGAATATCAGTGATAGAAGAACTTACGAATAATCCTCACGATGCTCGAGGGCCCTAACTCACATTCTCGGGTCACTTGTTCTAACATTCCATGGAACATCATCTTCCACTCCTCACATGCTCTTTCGACCATGAATAATACAATTTCTACCATGGACATGAGTGGAACATCATCTTCCACTCCTCTCAGTGTCTCCTTTTGAAACATGGTCATAGTTGTGTTTGATGAGCATTGTTGATGATACAACTATGCACTATGCTGCAAATGCAAGCTATGGATCTGTACAGATAAATTCTTCATGAAGAAAAGAACTTCAAACTTTTGTTGTGGGTTATATCATACCTCCTAAGATAGGTTGGATGGTGCTAACATTACTAGGCTAGTGGATAATGAGACAAAGACGGAATATCAGTGGCAGACAATACGTGTGTATAACGAGGAGACGATGCCAACATATTTGTAGTATATAATTTATTTTATTATTTATTTTCTTAATTATTTCGTTTGTTTCTCTATTTTATTTATAGGTATAGGTGCTAAAATGTTGGATATGTGGCATTAGGACAATAATGAGGGTCCCGCTCTGAAGATCTAATTCACTTAGTGGGCTGAGGAAATTTTTTGAGTATGACTTGGTCCGCTCTAAAGATTCGACTCGTTTTTTGTTTTATGTAGAATCCTGCTTATTTTGTGTATATATATATATTATATCTGTAATCACAAATGTATATTTTATTCTTCTCTCTCTGTCGATAATGTATTGGAATATTTTGGGTTAATAAATCTAAAAGTATTATGTGTTATTTTGGTTGACATAGCTAGTCGTATTGAATAGCTAGCGAACCAAGTTAAAATTGATGTTTGTTATGGTTGTGTTAAATTCTTCTTATATTGTGTGATGTGTTATGTTCTGTAAAATTTGTTTATATTATCTTCACCATAAACACTATATATACTAGAAAATTTCAACAATTAGTATCAGATAATTTGATTATGTTTTAGTTTCTGTTAAGTTGGTGAATTTATGTTCTATTGATAGTATTATTATTTTGATTTTGCAATTTGAGAATTTTGTTGAAATGTCTTGAATAGTGAATATCATTTTTGAGAAATTCAATGGCATGAATGATTTTAGTAGGTGGAAAATAAAGATGCGAGCACATTTGAAGAACTTTGATATATGGAGCTCTCTAGTTGATGGTTGTAGAGTTGCTGTTGTTGCTATTGGGATAATAGGGGATGAGGCGCGAACACGTGAAGAGAATACCCACTTTACGATTCTCCTAAGCCTAGCTGATGAGATGATAATTGAGGTAGTAGATGAGGAAGCTATTATGGGTTTATTGCTCAAGCTGGAGTTGTTATATACGACAAAGTCATTCATGAATAAGTTTTTATTAAAAAATAGATGTTTCCTTCCGAGGATGTAGGAAAGAACTCCATTAATGAAACACTTATATGATTTGAACATCCTTATGGACCTAAAGTATGTAGATGCCAAGATGGAAAATGAGAACGATGCACGTTTACTATTGGTTTTACTTTAGCTTCATATGAAATATTGTGGAATCATTTATAGTGGGGAAGGATATTACTAAAGAGGATGTTTGATCTATTTTATACTCAAGAGAGATGAAGTAGAAGGTAGTTATTGAATGGTCTGAGCAGTTGGCTACTAGATTGGTGGTAATGGATAGGAGGCCCCATCCTACTTTATTAAAGAAAGAAAAACAAATTTTAGAAAATACATTAGGAGGATAATACTTGTCACTACTACAAATAGAAATGATACTAGGAAACTGAATGTCCAAGGAACAAGATGAGACCTGATTAGTTAGATTAGTATATTCTCCCACTTATTACTACTAGATGATCTCATGTTGCTCACATTTGTTATTGTTTCAAAATCCAACTCCAGGATCCAAAATAGTGGTGCTTTCTTTCACATATGTACATATTTGAAATAATTCAGTATATATGATATGAATGAAGCTGGTCATGTTATTGTGAGCAACAGTCAACCATGTACAATTGTTAGAGTTAGCATAGTCAGGCTGAAGACATATGATGACTGGATTAGCTCTCTATCAGATGTAAGACACGTTTTGGAGATTACTATGAATTTGATCACTCTCAGCATTTTGGATGATCAGGGATGTACCTTTAGTGGCGGTGAGGGTATACTGAATATTCATCAAGGAGATGATATCATACTAAAAGGGCAGAAAAGTGGAATGCTATACACACTGATGGGTTCTACGGTGACAGAGATTGCTATTATCACATCCTGAGAACATGCATATGAAGCTGAAGCTTATCTTACCAAATTAAGGTACATGTGGCACACACACATAGGTGAGAAAGATATGAAAATCTTCCATGATCTTAACCTTCTTATTGGTCATAAAATTAGTAAATTGAATTTTATGATCATTATATTTTTGGTAAGAAACATTGAACTAAGTTTGGTAAAAATATACACTACATAAAATATACTTTGAATTATATCCATACTAACTATTGAGGCCCCCTCTAGGGTTCCATCTCTTGGTGGTACCCAATTTTATTTATGTCTAATAGATGACTACTCTAAGATATCATGGGTATTCACTGATGAAACATAAATCTAAAATTTTAGGAAAGTTCGAGTAATGAGTTAGCTTAGTTGAAAATCATATACTAAAGAAGGTTAAATTGTTATGAATAAATAATGGTCTAGAATTTTATTCATTTGAATTTGAAGAATTCTACAATAACAAAAGTATAGCTAGACATAAAATAGTTAGGTGTATGATCTAGGTGTATGGTATTACTTAAAGAATAAATCAAACTTTTTTGGAGTGTACTAGGTGTATGTTCTTTCAATCAGACTTAGGCAAAGAGTTTTGGGTTGAAGTTATTAATTAAGCATGTCAATCAACAAAGAGATCACCACACAATGGAATTGATTTCAAAATTCTATTTGAGGTATGACCTAGTAAGCTAGTAGATTATTCCAGTCTAAAAGTATTTGGCTGTGTTGCCAATTATGATGTAAATGATGGTAAACTAGAATTACAAGCAAGAAAATGAATATTTGTAGAATATGATGATGGAGTTAAGGGATTCTATATCTGGTCACCATATAAAAGAGAGTGATCCTTTCAAGTAATATTATCTTTGATGAAAGTGTTATCCTAAAATAAGTACTTAGTCCTATTTAGTCATCTAAAGTTCCTCTATTTGAACTTAAGGTGGAGCTAAATTTTGATTTTGTAGCTCCAGGAAGGATGTTTGAATTTGTCTCTAGACAAATAATAGCTGATCATGAATATGATCTTGAGTTTGTTTCTGAACCCGATCCTAAATTTACACATGAAGTGTCTATTCCCTATAGTATTGCTAGGGATAGACTTAGGAAGATAAATGTTGGTCCTCTTCTAAGATTCGACTTTGATGAATTTGTAGGGTTTGCCCTACAAGTTACCAAAAAAATTAATATTCTTGAACCATCATCTTTCATGGATGCTATTAAATGTCTTGAATTCAAGCCATGATTAGTTGTCATAAATGAAGAGATTAAATTTCTTCTTAAGAATGATACCTGGGTTGTTATACATATACGAAAGGGGAGGAAATATAGTTTCTTACAAATAGGTTCTGAAGAAGAAAGAATATACATCAATTGCTGGTTGTATAAAATTCAAGGCACGTCTAGTTGCCAGAGGATTTAGTCAAAAATAGAGTGTTAATTATAGTGAGATATTTTTTTCTAAAGTCAAACATACCTCAATCAGGATGCTTCTAGTATTGGTGGCATATCAGGATCTTAAACTTGAGCAACTAGATGTCAAAATTATTTTTTTTCATAGAGATCTTGATGATGAAATTTACATGAGCTAACTTTAGGATTTTGTGGTATATGCTAAAGAAAGTCATGTGTGAAAGTTTTTGAAGTCCCTTTATAGGCTTAAATAGTCTCCTCGTCTATGATTCAAAAAATTTGTCTATTTTATGACTTGGTATTAATATAGTAGATGTGACCAAGAGTATTGTGTTTATTTCAGAAGGCTGAAAGATGAGTCATATGTTTACTTAATGTTATATGTACATGATATGCTTCTAACTACAAAAAATAAATGTGACATTTAGGAATTGAAGAATCTCCTTTGTTCTAAATATGATATGAAAAATCTAGGAGGGACAAAAAATATTCTAGGCATGGAAGTATTCAGAGATAGAACTAAAATAAAATTATTTCTATCACAAAAATAATATTTTTAAAAAATTTTATTTAGATTTAGAATGGATTCTTGTAAGTTTGTGTCCGTACCATATGCTTTTAACCATGATTTTTCATTCGAGTTCTATCCTCAGTCTAAACCTAATAAGGAACAAATGTCTAAGGTATCTTATGTCAGTGTTGTCAGCAACCTCATGTATCTTATGGTGTGTGCACCCAACATGATATTGCTCATGTAGTGAATATAGTAAGTAAGTTTATGATAACCTCTTGTTGAGTGCACTAGAAAGTTATAAAAAGAATACTTATGTACCTCAAGAGGATATCCAATGTATGTCTGATATTTGGTAATGAACATGAACTCATGCTAGCTGGATATTCTAATTCTGACTATGTGGGATATGTTGACCGTGGATGGTTTATGATTGAATATCTTCTTTGTATGTGGTTTTGTAGTTAGCTGGAAAGCCACTCTTCAATCTTCTTGCACTCTTTCCTCCACTAAAGCAGAGTATATGACTCTAATTGAAGTTGTGAATGAATGGATATGGATGAAGAATTTTCTCAAGGAAACTTGGTCTTTACCAAGATGTTTCAATAGTATTCTTTGACAACCTTGGTGCTATTTATTTAGCAAAAGACCAAGTACACCATGAGAGAATAAATCACATTAATATGCTGTATTATTTCTTTTGATCTGAGAAGATAGTACAACTAAAGAAAATTGGAACCTCTAATAATCCAACTGACATGTTTACCAAACTTATCACTCTGAAAAAGTTAAGATATTATCTTGACTTATTAAACATATCAAATCAGTTGTAGTCCTATTAGGACTAATAGAGTGTCTCTCTGTAAATATATAAAATACTTAAGGTGGAGATTGTAGTATATAATTTATTTTGTTATCAATTTTCTTATCCCTCTTTTTGTTTCTCTATTTTGTTTATATGTGTAGGTACTAATATGCTAAGAAATTGAATACATAGCATTGAAACAATAATAGGGGTCTTGCTTTTCGATCTCTACTCTGAAGATCCGACTTAATTCTGTTTTATATAGAACCCTAATTATTATATGTGTGTGTGTGTTGATTCCATAATCACAAATATCTTCTCTATTCTTCTCTCTCTCTCTCTCTTGATTATGTACTAAAATATTTTGGGTTAATAAATCTTATGTGCTATGTATTTTTCTGGTAGACATAGCTAGTCGTATTGAATGACTAGTAAACCATATTAAAATCAGTGTTTATTGAGGTTGTGTTAAGTTCTTATTCCTTATGATGTGTTATGTATTTCTTCTCCATAATCTATTGATGTTACGTTTAGCATAATCACTATATATACATAGATAGAAAATTTCAAAAGTATCTATCCTCTATACATGTAGGTGAATGTGGTGAAACATTTGTAGTATTGTTGTCACTGAATAAATGTTGAATTCTTCCTTCACGAATTGTTTGTTGACTTCTTCTACCCCTTCATATGGATTGAGATATTTGACAAGTTGAATAGTTACCTTTCATACCTTAATTAATTTCCATAAATATCCAAACATTTAATGACAACATAAAAAGTTTATTAATATGTCATACTAAGAAAATATCATTACAAACACATTAACAATTACATATGTTAAAAACTTTTAATAATTGAACATGCAAAATGTAATAGTTACAAAAGAAGTAATAAAACTTAATATATAAGTTAATAAAAGTCTAATCATCATTAGAAATATCAAACAAAATTTTCCCATCTAAGTATTCATCATCATCTGATTGTGCAATTAATTTTTTCTCATTATCTTCTTCAACATGTGCATCATCAATGTCTAAATATTTTCATCTTCATTAATCAATATTTTAGTTCCATCATCTATCATAGGATTGATTGAATGAATTTTCACAATATTCTTTTAAAATATAGGTACATGCGATAGTGTCACTATGACATCTGTTTCAATAACTTTTACAGCTAATTAGGTTTTATTTTACAAATAGTCCACTATTCACCAACGTTTCTTCTTGTGATTAGATAAGTGGTCTAACATATTTATTTTGTTTGTACCTCAAGAATGAATGGATCATACATATAATAATATTTCTTTTGGTGTAGTTATATTGATAATGAAATCTAGTACCTAAATTTGGAATGAGATTAAACCATTCACACTTAAATAGAATTATCCTCTTAATTGGTAAAACATGATACTCTAATTGTGAAATTTCAATCAATCGACATATATCAATATTCATTATACCTTTATTTGAATTATGTTTAAAAGTGTGTAATTTGTATCCATTTATATAATATATTGAATACATTCATAAATTTCATAATAGCCCTCTTGCAAGATCCTTTATTTCTCCATTAGAAATATTTGATAATGAAAAATATACCCGGGGGATGATTAAAAAAAATCAAACTAACATACATTGGCATGTTATTTATTAAAAGGAAACATGATAAATTATATACTGATAAATTTCTTAAATCAAGATGCAAAATCTTTATCAAGCTTAACATCAATCGCAATATCATCAATATGTAGTTCACTTTTCCTGAATTCTTTAGCATACATTCTACAAAACAAAGATTGAAGTTATTTTAAATATTAACATTGATAGATGACATACCATGAGAAAGAAATAATAATGTAGGGTGATAATAAATCTTACTCAATATATGGTTTAACTTTTTCGTAGTTCAATAACATATATGTGTGAGCTTTATGATACTCATGGTCATCCAAATAATATCTTGATTTTTCTCTATCATATAATTGACTCGCATGAGTGAAAATGGAAAGCGTATCTTCTTGTTTTGTTACATCCCTAATATCATAATCATTATTTTGTGATATTTTTTTTGTGTAGTATACACTTGTGGCTGAAATTAGTATGAACAAAATGATGAAGCTTTTTCAACAAAGAAGGCATTGTTATTGATCATTTACCTTTTGCTTTATTTTGAACATTGTTTTTAAATTTTCAAAGATATCTGAACAAAATTTTCATTACAATAATATTTATTTGTAAGATACAATGAAAATTATAGATGATGAAATGAAAAATATATAACCTCTCAAATGAATAAATTCACATGTATTATCCACGGCCTGCTATCTTTGATTCATAAGGTAAGTGGATCAGAAGATATTCCATAGAGTCAAAGAAGTTTGGAGGAAAAATATGTTCAAGTCTGCATAAAATGATAGGTATATCAATTTGTAAATGCTCCATGTCTTTCTTTGTTATGATATTATAAGTGAGCTTCTTAAATAAATTCTTATTTAGGTCAAGATTTGCCAAACATTTCTTGGAAATAATTAGCATAATGTTATGGGTACTAACCTCTGCATAAACACTTGACATTCATGAATTTTCAACCCAAATAACTTATGCTTCTTCATAACAACTTATCTTCTCATGTTAGATGTATATCTATCAGGGAACATCAGCTATATTAGCTATTTATACAAAACTTCTTTTGTATCCTTGTCATGACTATAACAAGCCTTGAAGAATTTATTCGTTGATTTATCACTATGTAATTTTAGAAGTGAATAAAACTCTTTTAAATCCTTTCTTAATTTAGTATTATATTTTGTTTTTCCTTCTACATTCATGATAGTATTATAAATATTATAAAAAAAAATCTTCTTAATATGCATCACATCAAAATAATGTCTAATTTGGTTGGTTTTCTAATATGACAAATCTTAAAATATTTTTTGTTTCTTCCAACCATAG
Source organism: Sapria himalayana (assembly GCA_029783825.1). Classification (NCBI taxonomy): domain Eukaryota; kingdom Viridiplantae; phylum Streptophyta; class Magnoliopsida; order Malpighiales; family Rafflesiaceae; genus Sapria; species Sapria himalayana. Next base: position 678,455 of record JAREIK010003680.1, read on the forward strand.
TATCAATTCTTCAAAATGTGTACATTTATGTAATCAACATCAATTTCTATAGTATTTTTGAAGCCATATCGTATAATTATCTTTAATATTTGTGTACTTGACCTCATAGATAGTGTACCTTTTAGAACTATTTGCCCTTTCCTATATGTTTTTTTATTCCTCCAAAATAGATGTTCCATTTTTAAGAATTTATGTTGATTTTTAAACCAAGAAGTCTTTTCACTTTTTCTTTGAGAAACTACATCAGAGTTCTCCATACAATAGAGTCTAATTTTTTAGCAATACTCCATCATGACAATATAGAATATGCTAGAAAATCACTTAGTCCACCTAAGTGATACTCGCATCTAGAAGTTCTACTTACTAGATATATCATAAGTTTCTACATTCAGCTCCCACAAATTTTTTAGCTCTATAATTAGGGGTTGTAGAAAAACATTAAACTTATTTTTTTTTTTTTTTTGGTTCTCAAAACAGGCATAATAACACTTTAAAATATGTATTCTTCTTTTATGCACATCTATGATAGTAAATTATATGATGTAATAATTGCCGATCATGAAGAGTATTGTTATCTTATTTGTCCAAATGGTTGAAATCTATAAGTGCACAATCCTAATCTAACATTTAAACTTTCAACTACAAAAGAAGAATAAATATGATCTTAGTAGTGACCTTAGATACAAATAATTATAAACAATGAGTTAATAGGAAGTAATATATCTTCTTATGAGAAATTTGTATTTTCTATCTTTTACATGCATGGTGTATTTTATACCAATGATAGTTACCGAATTTGAATGTAATTATTTCACTATCTTCTCCCCAATATATCATGTACCCATTAATATAGCAATTAATCTATATATAGGTAAACTCAAACTTTGCATTAATTTCTTTGTACTATAAAAGTTATCTATCATAACATTATTCTTTTGTAACAATTTATATAATAACTCACACATTTTATCAAAATATCTTTCTGAAAAATAATATTTTTCTTTTAAATTCAATAGTATCGCCACCATAGATAACTCTTAGTGACTTTACTGATTACCAAGCCAAATCTCTTATCTTTATACTTTTAGTATTTCATAAAATTCTTTTATTTTCAGTTTTGGGATATCCTCAGTGACATCCAGATTGAATAAATGATTAATAACATGCTTTAGTAGGATTCACATGTATTGTTGGGATTGACATATTTTATTACAATATTTGACTCAACACTTCTATATACACATTACTTTGTAATTTGTTGCACAACTAATTTTTCATGTTTATACCAAATATAAATGTCTATAACAAACCATATTTTGCAATATAGAGTCGCATAGTGTCTACCTCTTGAAAACTAAAATCAAATATTAATTATCATTATATGAGCATCTTATTTTCATTTCATCCATTAATTCAGGATTCTTTTCAGTAAAACCAACAAACCTATTAATCCTCACTATAAACTCATTAGTCAAACACTCATCTTTTAATCTAACATTCATATATCTATTCATGATCAATTCATATATTTGCTTTTCATTCTTGTTACATATAATAATAATGCATATTTAATAAAAATAATAATAATAATGTAGATAGTGATTTATATGTACTAAAGTTATAATCATTGATTTATGATATTACATATATATAATATATTGCATATAATATATAGTGAGAATGAACATATAAGGATTAGTGTAAGATGATTTTGTATTTTATTGATTTGTTATTAAATAAAAAAATAATAGCATCTTTAACCATTTATTATTGTTAATATTTTGTTATACTTATGTCATGTATAATGAGGGAAAAGTATATGCTCTTAGTTAATTGTGGTACAAATTGATGATCCTTACTATCATGAGTGAAATAAGTTGCTTCTTGTTCATGTCCATTAGAAAAACATCAAAATCATTATTTTAATTATGAATTTATACATGCTAATAGATTATAAAAAAATATTAATTCAACAAATACATTTTAATGGGATACTTCTTGTATAATGTGTGGTGCGATAAGAATCACAAATCAAAAATATTGCATCTCAATTATATAATGTCAAAACAATTATTCCAATTGAAAACCCATAATTATTAATTATCATTGCACAAACACACATTAAAGAAACACACATCACTATTATTGTGTGTTGTGTATATATTACAAGTATATTGTAATTATTCTCATATTCATTAAAAAAGGATATTTACATGCAACTCTTTTGCATGCTCAAGGATGTATATACATTTATATTTAGATGCAACATATGTTTAGATATACATACATGTGATGCAATATATGTATATACTGACACACACACATGCTAACATGTACTTATATATATATATATAAACATGTATTGAAGATTAATGCTAACATGAGTTCTTATTAGTAATATGTAAATAAAATATATAGACATAGAGAAATATATGATATATAATTATTATAATTTTTAGAAAAGTAAGATTGTCTCTTAAAGAAAAAAAACATACACTAATTTCAATTATAATGATTGTAACTTATAACCATATTTATAAACTACAGTTTAGTAAGTCACACGGTTGTATATATACACAAAATAATAATAATTGTATACATATGGAGAGATGAATATTAATGTTGTTTGAAGGTACATTTTTTTAATGTATGACATTAATATGCTTTGTTCACTCATGTAATATGTCTCTTTTTTTTCAATTTCATCAACAATAATGATATCTTTAATCCATAAATAAGATAAAATAGCGTAGTAATTATTTTGCCTTTTGATTCAAATAACACCAATCATGTTTCAATTGGTTTGTTGAAAGAATGAAATACAAAAAAAAACATATTATCTTTGACCAAATAACAACCAATCTTAAACCTAGTAAATTGTGTAACTACATAGTATATTTTAATAATGTAAGATGAGTATTGTCGTGATACCAATGTCATAAAATTTTGCATATCATGAATGATGATAAAGCTGAATTCAGCTTCAACTTATTATTTATCATGTGACAATGAAAAGATGAAAATCAATTTGTAATGAGATTTTAATGGAAACAACTATGTATGAAAATTTAAAATTTAACAATTAACTATAATATTTAACAACATTTCAAAAACTAAAAAAAATCAAACTCATAAATATTTTTATTCATAGTATTTATTGTGGATAAAATTAATAATACATAATAAATTTGAGAGATCATAAAAAGTAGCTAGTAAATTTTTAAAATTGAAATTCAATTTGATTTTATAATATATTAATCTACAACACTTTTTTTATGTTTACATAAGTTATAAAAATGTGTGTGTGTGTGTGTGTGTGTGTGTGTGTAATTTTTATCAGATAAGTAACAAGTATGCACTTTATAAGTAGAATTATATGGAAGACCTCAATTTCATTTGAAGTTATATTGATATCATCATTATATTTCTATGTTATGTTGATATCATCTTTAAGAAAAAGTATAAAAGCATTGTAACATGTATGCACTTCATAAGTAAATGACAAGTCATTATCTAATCACCATAGTATTACACTAGAATTCCATTTTAAGTTGATATTTCAATGTTTCGATGATAGAAAAGTTGACCAAATAGTTGTAAAAAAAAATTAGTGTTAAAGGTATAAATTTGCTTCTTTTCATTTTGTTTATCTTTGTATTTCCCAAATGGAAACATTTAGCATGTGGATTGTCATTGTTGATTATTAATTTAGTAACAAAATGAACCTTCAAAGATTTCCATTCACACTCATATGGCATCTCTTCCTTCCATTGAACAATTGGGTAATGATTATGAGCTCCAAGATTCACCAAATGATTCTAAGCCCTAATATTCACTAATTGAGTAGGTGATGAGTTTTTCTGGATTTCGTAATTATGTATTACTCATTGATGTTGACTAATCTGAGAATATTAATGAAGTTATCTTTCTTGAGAATAAAGTAGAATGAATTCAGTCAATGCAGAAAAAGATAGAGTTTATTCATATCAATAAGACTTATAATCTAGTACTCATGCCTAAAGAGAAGCTAGCATTGAAAAATAAGTAGATATTTAATGCAATACTCATGGATAAGGACTCTCAACTAAGATACATTACTCAATTAAAAGTAAATATGCTAATGAAATAAGTAAATAAGCAAAGGGAAAGAAGCTCTAATATGCAAACTAAAAAAGAAGTTGTATGGGCTAAAGCAAGCACAAAGGTAGTAGTACAAAAAAAATATTTGTTTATGCAGTCTTCTCAACTTTCTTCAATTCGGCGATGATTAATTTATACTATTATTGTATGTTGATGCCATATTAATCATTGACTACAATAGAACACAAATTGATATGCTTAAGGGCAAGATGAGAATAGTCTTTTCTACAATAGAACACAAATTGATGGCATATCTTTCTTGGTCACTCACATGACCAAGTCACATATGCCGAAGATTAATAATTGCTTTTTTAATAAATAAATATACTTATTTTTCCAACACTCTCACTTGAGTAGAATAAATCATAATCTCTTTTTTATCATTCATAATAACTAATAAACCATTGATCAATCTTTACTGATCACTAGTGACATGGCTCACAAATCCTATGTCATCCAACATTTATATGGATATCAGCTTCACATGAATGTTTGATATGTAATAGACATCATTCAATACCAAGTGTTATCCAATATGCATATCTAGACAAATCTCCCCTATGCAAATATTTGTAATGTCTCATTATTGCTCATATTTATTATGTCATAATCACTAAGTTTGTATGTAGTAAAAAAGCAAATAAGAGGATAATGTGAAATAATGTTCTAGGTTAGTATAATTATTATCACTAACTAGCATGATATCTTCTTCTAATATGATGTTTGTCTATCTCTCGCTCTCTCTCTATCTTTCTATCTCTCTATCTCTCTATCTCTCTATCTAGTCTATTATTTGGTACTCAATGTACTGACTTTTTTAGCTGATTTGATATATATTTACTATTGTATTGTATGTATTTAAGTATTTAGAAATTTTACTAAATATCTATTTTGAGAAAATTTGATGAAAGTTATTGAAATTATATATATATTGAGTAAAATTGGCAGACTTGGTGGAGCAAATACATTGAAAAGAGAGAAATGATGGAGAATTATGATATTTCTTATATTATAACTTGGGTATACCTTTCACAATCTTATTGAATTATTACATCTTTTTTTGGTTGTAACTTCATAAATTTAATGATTGCAATCGTTATATAATACAACCTACCAATAATTTGTCATAATTATTTTACTATCCAACATAGTTTTTGTGGTCGAATCATTTTTTTGGAGTCATATCTTACTATCTCTAAAAAACATAATAGTTATAATTTTATTTTTATGTTATGACAGTCAAGTACCCCACTGGTACAATTAGTTATGACAATTATTAATACATTGACTTATTTGATACAAAACTAAAATAGCAAGTATTTTGAGTCACAATATGTTTTTATATCTAAACTTTTTATTCCATAGGAGATTTACTCTTGTCATAGCTTTCTAACACCATGACTTTATGCTCACGTGAGAAAATCTCAAAGTCACTATCATTCCAAATATATGACTTTATTTTCTAGAGAGTAAATATATCATATATCATTTCAACTCCCACAATATTTTGCTCCAAAGAGAAAAAATCAAATTCATGATCGTTTTCAATATTATGACTTTGTGTTTTAGGAAAAATTTGTTTAGGTCATGACATTGAGCTCTAGAGGAGAGTTACTTGAGTTGTAGTATCAATTTTTACCATCACTTTTGAGCCAAGAGCATACAAACACCCTAGGTAGCATGACTCTAAGTTCTAATTAAAAGAAAATACAAGGTGAACATGAGAAATTATTATTTTGGATTATGTTTTGAGACTTAGATCATCGTTTAAGATTTCACTAGAAACACTCTATTCCATGAGATGTCTTTTAAAATATCTTGCATGAAATTTTCCCAATGTTAGGCTAAATTGAGATCTATTATTGATTTTATATACTTGTATAATGATGATTTAAGTTTATAAAGTTTATATTTGTGGTAATATTATAATATAAATATTGATGGATATATATATATATATATATATATATATATATATATATATATATATTATTAATTTAAATTTGTGTTTTTCAACATATTTTAGGTTTATATGTGTTGAGCATAGTGGACTTTGACAGATAAATCACTTGACACACTCAGGTGACATAATAAGAAGGAAGTCACAATCCTTTTGATCATTATATGAGAGATAAACCTATGTAAAAATATAATATTGATATATGTTTAATCATTAAGTATGATACTTACTAAGCTAAAAGCATAAACATACTTATGATCAATCCGCTGTAAATATTCTAGAAGAGTTGATCTTCAAGTGATATGAGGATTAAGTAGAATATCTAACCTAAAGATTTTATCATAATGTGAAAGTCATGTATTGATCATGGTTGATGTGACTAGTATGTCATTTGACACTTGCAAGTAGAAAAGTCTCATATAATGGTGATAGCCATGCAAGTCATTTTCTCTTATATGACTTCCATAGGTAATATTTGAGGAATGATATATGTTAATTATTATGAGTATGGTACTTACTAAGATGAAAGCACAAATATATTGAGTATCACATTATTTCACGTTCTTGAGATATTAGTTATTAGAGAATAAAAATACATACTCAAAATGGTTGTCAAAGGTAGGTAACGTATTGCCTAAAATGAGTACATGTATGAATGATCCATGAATGGAGAGATATGTTGTTTTGGTAGTAAAATACTAAGAGATTATCCTTGATAGTGAGAATCAAAGGATTCATCTTGTATGCTAAAAGGGCATAGAGATATTTTGACACTCTTCTGACAAACATAATATTACCCAAATATTAAAGTAAATATTATCATACACAAAGAGTGGGCAAACCATAAAGTCTAAATACCTTTCTAAAAATCCAAATATATTTACTTAACTTGAGTAATCGCTAGTTCACTATTGGTAAATCAAACTTTCTATTTAATCCATATGATATAGATATCTAGACTTAAGTCTATTTTACTACTTGTATGACTCACGTACTTTTGGAAGTCAATTGGATGAGAGATAATGATCCATTGAGCTTTTGGGATTGTTACAAGTGAGAAATTTTTGGCATTATAACAAATTCAAAATACATTTTTGGAGTTATTACTGGGGATTATTAGTTTCATTACTCAACTTGAGTTGACAATATATTCCTTGCAAATTAATAGTTCAGTTTATAGTTGTTTGAATACAATATATCAACTAGAGATTGAGTTGATATCTCTAGACCTAGAAATTAAAAGAATAATAAGAGTAATTTTGATATAGCGAACTAAGAGAGATATAATTGAAGGAACTAGAAGTAATAAAAATTACCAAGGTGGTGAAGGAAAAGCTATCCAACAGCCCAATCCTCACCATATCTTGGATGATTATTAGTGGTCGACTATGATAGATAGTAACTTTAGGATTTAAATGCAACTTGTATAATTAAATGACTTTGAGTTAAAGTCATATATGATAGCTTTGGTGTAACATCAATATAGTGGAAGACTTTTAAAAGATCTAAATAGCCATATCACAAATTTTTAGAGTTGTGCAACATGGTGAAGATGAATGAAGTTAGCCAAGATGTTATAAGCTTATGACTTTTTCTTTTTTCTTTGAGAGATAATGCCTAGAGTTGATTCCAATTCTTATTTAGATGTTAAATTGAGAGTTGAGATGAACTTGTACAAGTCATTCTCACAAAGTTCTTCTTGCCTCAAATTTGCCCTCAACTAAGGGAAGAGATAAGCCAGTTTCAACAAGAGGAGTAGAAAATTTTATATGATTATTGGAATAAATTCAAAGAGCTTTTGAGAAGATGCTCATAATATAGATTTGAACTATAGTTCAAAGCTCAAATTTTCTATGATGGTTTGAACTACATAATGATGTACATAATTTATGTAGTCTCGAGTAATTCTATAATGAACAAATTGAAGTATATTATTTATCTGAAGAGCAATTAAAAACTCCAAATGATTAAGTGTTTGGAAGAAAGTTTGTTTGAAATATTGGAGTTAGATAGACCGACTGTAATGAAAGAAAAGATAGATGTATTTTTTAGTAAGTATGGAGTCTAAAAGGAAAAATAGCTAAGTTTGAGAGAAATTTCAATTTCACAATAGTATGAAATAGTAAATTTTAGCCTCACATATGAAGAAGATAGCCAGTGTTTTGCAAAAAAAGGTACACATTATGATCCAACAATAATACTACATACATAGAAACACTAGCAATTAAACATGATAAATCAAGAAAGTTTTTTATGAAAGTTATGAGAATGTATAGCAAATATATATGTTAATTTTAGAAGAATTTTTAGAATAATTCAATGGGATATCAATTGAAAATAGCCTCAAGCTCCAATTAAAATTACTCAAATGAAATAGATAAGTCATTGTTTGAAGACAATATACTTGCCTTTCTCTTGAAGACAAAGAAAAAAAATCTTTAGGAGAATTAGATGGAGCATATTGAAATGAGGCTAGAACAAACAAACATAATAATAAACATTATTGAGAATCAACTTGGACAACTAGTTAGAGGTGTCGAGTATACAAGTGTTAAAAATGAATATCAAAATAAAACTACACTACACTACAATGTAAATTAAATGAATAAAATCTATATGTTCTTAACTCAATAAAAAGTACCATGTGTTTTATTTTTGAAAATCATGGCATCATATGACAAATAATAATAAATTTAAAAAGTTTAAAAGGAAAAAAGTTTAGTATATTAGCAAAATAAACACACATCGCATTGCATGTCAGTCCTTTGAGTAACTGAATCTAATATTCATGATTAGTTTGTATCGGTAGTATAGTTTGGATTATCATCTCTTATTTTGAAGCTAGCATTTGCCTCAATATCCTTGATATTATTGTATGAGTTAATATCTGCTAGCTGCTCTTTCACTCTATGTTGAATACTAATCTTTGAATCTTTTTAGTCCTTTAGTTATGAATGTACTTCCATGATATTTAGTCATACTTCAATGATATCTTCTATCTGAAATAATATTCATAGCTAAAAAAAAGTAGAATTTGATGTTATGCTAGATACTAGAGGGACTAATAGATTATGTGTCATCTTCGATAGCAAGAGATAGTAGATAAGTTTGATTTCTACCAAAATAATATATCTAAATTCTTATTATCATCATGTTATATGATGGTACAGTAATTAGTATCTAAGTACTGAGATAGATCACTCATATTCAATAAAACACCACATCATTTGCCCCTTACTATAGTATCATAATATACAAACATATTAGTTAATTAGTATCTGAGTATTGAGTCTATCATATATAGTGTCATAGTATATAAACATGTTAGCTAATTAGTATATAAACATATACAAACATATCACTTTATTTTGTCTGCTTCACACAGGTGAATATATATTTTTAATATATTTTTTACTTCTTTCACCTTAACCATATGAACCATATAGGCTGCTAAGCAATAAAGTGATGGAATAAATAACTTGCATTTTAAATACTCGATTTACATCTCAATAGTTATGACACTAAAATTAGTATATCCTCTATATATGATAACATATATAATACTAATGTTGTAGGTATACTCAAGTATAATGCAAGTGGTGGGAGTGTATATAGACAAACATTTGTTCAACATATCATACAAAATCTTTTAAATTTCAAAAATCAAAGTTCTAACTTTCTATCTGAATCAATAATAATAAGTTTAGCATTCATAGTATTGATATAATTAGATATTATATGTTGATAGCTAACATATGATTATAACATCATGTAGGTATAATTGCAACAATGTCAAATGTGCATTTGAATTTTTTTATTTTTTAGGCTCATACACAAATATAGAGTGTGGAACTTATGTTGAGGTGTTAATGGGTCTTGTCATGCCAACATGGTTCAAAAAAGGGATAACCCAGCATGCCCCATTGGCATGGCTTTCGGTGGGTCATGTTGAGCCATGCCAATTAGGCCAGGCCTAGCCAAGCTAACCTAGGTTAGACCAGGCTAGTCTAGATTCAATATTGGCTAGCTTGGGTTCAATCAAGGCTAGCCTAGGTTTAGTCTAGGCTAGCCTAGGTCAAGACCAAACTTGCTAGTTTGGCCAACCAGGCGGAAACTAGCTTGCATGGGCCATCATGTCATGATGAGCCTCCTGTGCTACAAAATATTTGCCCAACATGGCCATGGCCCAAGTCATGCTACAGGCATGCCCGAGGTACTTCAAGACAAGGTTCTAAACTTTGTCATGTCGTAGGCTATTCCTGGGTTGCCCAGCCTATTCGACACCTCTAAACTCATATTCTTCGTTAGGTGTCCTAAAGTAATTTAGTAAATTTCTATTTTTTCTAATACAAGGGAAATAACTTTTATGTTTACTTACACTATTAAAGTTAATTATGTGACACATATATCTAATATGGAAAATATCAACTAAGGGCATGTCTCTAGAGGTGTCAAATGATTCATGTCGTGCCGACACAATCATAATTTTGGTCAGCTTGGCGTCGCCTTGACAACATGCTTTAATGAATTGGGTATGCTAAATCATGTTGGGTTGCATTGGATCATGCCAAGTTGCTCATGACTAGCATGGCATAGTCATAGCCAATGGTCACTAGCCAAGTAGCCTAGAGCCAAACCAGTGCTAGTGGCATTGTGGCATCAAGTTGAGGTATGGCCAAGGCACATGGTTGAGAAGCCTAGTGGTAGAGTCATGACCAACCATGTGGTCAATGCCCACCACCAATAGGCACTAGGCAAGCACTATGGCCGATGACATTAAAATTAAAATATCAAAAAAAATTATTTTAAAAATTAAAAAGAGAAATGCAATGTAAATTAAAATAAATTAAATCTATAAAATCATTACTCAATAAAAATATATATATATGCATTGTTTTTACATCATGACATAGTAGCATATGATAAATAACAAAAAATTAAAAAAGTTTAAAAGTATACAAAAAATTACATCTACATCAGCAAAATAAATACTAATGAATATATTGCATGTCAATCCTTTGAGTGACTAAGTATAATATATTTGAATGACAATCTATTTGTGTTACTAGTATCGATCAAATTGTTATGTCAATCTCAAGATAGCACTAGCCTAGATATCTTCGATATTATAGTATGAATCGCCATCCACCACTAGCTCTTTGACTCTATCCTAAATATCTATCTTTGAATCTTCATAATCTTTTAGCATGAGTATGCTCTACAATATATGATTATAATCTATATTTCCTATTTGAAATAATATTTATAATCATAGAAAAAATAATCATATGCTACACTAGATACTGAATGGGTCATTAGATCATGTATCATCTTAGATGGTATGAGAAATATGAATTTGTATGATTTATACTAACTCAATTCTTATATCATCATGTGATAGGATTGAGTAGTAATCAGTATATAAGTAATAAGATATTTTGGTCCTATTTGATGGATTCCCCCACCATTTATTCTCTTCCTAATTAAATAGAAAATGTATCATCTCTAAATATGATGTTCATGTTCATATTAAAAGTCTCACCACATCTAGCATACATAGTGTCATGATATATAAATATGTTAGCTAATTTTTTGTGAATCCAATCATCTGATTCTTTTTCTTGGTTCATGCATATAGAAATATATCTTAAAATATTTTCTAATATTTCCATCTTAACCCTAGGATTAATATGGTAGCCAATCGATAAAAAGATAAAATGAAGAACTAGTATTCTAAATACTTAGTTTTCATCTCAATATCCATGATACTAAAATCAAGGTGCCCTCTATATATACTAAATATACTACTACTATTATATATGTACATGAGTGTAATATAAGTGGTGAGAATGTACACAGATAGATACATATTCATCTTATCATGAAAAATATTTAGCTATTTAAAAATGAAATTTATATCTCCTAGTCTAAATCATCAATAATAAGTTTTCCACTCTTACTATTGGCATAGTATGGTATTTCATATTGGTAGTCTACACATGACTCCAACATCATGTAAATATAATTTTAATAGTATATCACATCTATTTAGAATTTTTTTAGTCTAACTAACAAACATAGAGTGTGAAACTCATATTGTCAGCTAGGTGTCCCTAAGGTATTTTAGTAAATTTTTTATATTTTATAATATTAGGGAAATAACTTTTATTTTCACTTATACTATTATGTTAATTATATGAATATCATATTATTGAATGTAATACTAAAAATCAAAGTATTATTAAATATTTTCATTTTTTCTAATTATCATATTTTTAGGCCAACTTTCATGTAAAGTACTATTGAATATAATACTAAATATTTTATTTTTAATATCATATTTCCTAAAAATCCTTACCAGACACTCATATATAGTAGGACCATCAAGAGGAGAGAATATTTTAGGAAATCCCAATATTTTGTATTTAGTTTATACTTAGAATCTATATTATTGGGAATTTTCGCTGGCAATATTTGTGATTTTGTAGATTCAAAAGGAGAAAAAGAAGAAACAAAAATAAGCGATATATATATCCACAACCATGAAAGTATACAAAACCACAACACACACAAATCACAGTAGAATACACAATATAACGGGTCACTAGTCATTCAACACGACTAGCTATATCCACCAGAAAAATACTTAAGCATTTATAAATTATCACCAAAATCAGAATGTTCTTATAGTATGTGCAGCAATTAGGAAGAGAATAAAGAGAGAGAGAGAGAGAGAGAAATAGTCTGACGGACGAGAATTCATAGAGCAAGCAAAAAATAATAAACAAAATACATATTTTTATATATAATAGTTTCTTGATTTAATTGACCAGAATGGGTCGGATCACTCGGACGGACCAAGCTCTGCTCCAAACTTTTTTCTGGCATGATTACCAGGCAATGGGACCCTCGTTATTATGCTATTGCTGCATTCACAGCATCTTAATATTTTCTTTTCTGTACTTATATGAAAATATTAAAACATAAACATATTCGGTTATGTAAAATAGATAATCAAAATAAATTATATACAACATATATAGTGGGTAATGAGGCATGTGAATGATATGTTATTACTAGTGAAAAAATTTTTTGATATATCCATCGATATATCTTTGGAATATCTTTAAATTCTAAGTATCGATATATCCATCAAGACTGATATATCTATCCTTGATTAGTGCTTGATCATATACAAATACACCCCAATATATCTTCGATATATTCAATATATTCGTAAAATTCAAGGACCAATATATCCGTAGAAACCAATATTTTAATCTTTGTTTATTGTGACTAGTTCAAATATAATATATCATTGACACTAATCTACTATATTTCATAAGTTTGTTAATTATTAATTATTTTTTTTAATTTAAAATATTTGAATATGTCATTCCTACAGATGGATGTAGGAATTCTATGATAAGTATGTTAAAAGTACATATACAATATAATGACTACTCTAGGATCTTTCGAAAATATAATTAGAAGATACATGATAGTAATCAATTTTGTCATGTTTTTCCTCTCAAACTCATTGTGGTAAATAAAAGGGACCGATGAACCTAAAGTTACTTCAACTTCAAATACCCTGTCACAAAGTTGGATTTGCCTAACTAATACAATAATATATTTTTGTGGATTGATTAGCATGCCTCTTAAGGTAGTCAGTACTACAAGAACATATATATATATATATATAATATTCACTATATTGAATATTCTTTGACACTTCAAAAAATATTATTTTTAATAATATTAAAGTACATCGATACTACTAATTTTTGTCTATTTTTAGAGTTTTTAGGTAAATGTGTCAAGACTATGGGTGTGGACCTAATTTCTACCTCAAATATTTTGGTTAGATTGTCATTATTATCTAAATCTAAATTTAATTCTTTTTTAAAATTAAATATTTATAATTTTTAATATGTGGGACTGGACTAGGAAGTAGAGAATTAAAGAAGTTTTTTTTAATTTTTTTTACTTAACTTTTTAATTTATTTATTAATCTAAATAAAGTAAAATAATTAAAACAAAATTTCTATGTAAACTTTATTTTTTATTGCACATATGATACTCTGGATATTGTACCTCATATTCTAATGCTTTGAAATAACTTCTCATCATGACAATAACTATAACAACAGTACTTCACTCTGCAAAATCAAAATTATAAAGATTCAAAAATATAATTATAAAAAAATAGTTTGATATATATATATGAGAGCATTAAAAGGAGATGAGAGAAGAATGATTTACATATTATATGAAAAACAAATAAATAAATTGGTTATTTATATAAAATTTTTTTGATTTAAAAAATATATTCATTAATTTTTATAAATAATATATTGGGTAGAAATTGAATAGCCATTTATTTGCATAGAGCATGTGGCTAATTTTTAAAAAATCAATCGCATCATGCCATGTGTCATGCCATTGGGCCAGGCATGTAAATTGTTTTATGCATGACACAATGCATGCTGGGTGTTTTGGTTCATCATGGCATGAGCCTTGCCTTAATCAGCACAACCATGATCTAGGCATGATTCTAAACCACGCTAAGCTAGGCTAGGCATGGATGAATTAAGTTGTGCCTCATGTCATGCTTAGGCCATCCAACCCACTTGACACCTCTACTCATCTCTAATAGTTTTGGTAAACATATAAATACTGATACTATTATTTGAAGTATTATCAAATATAATACTAAACATTTAATTTTGAATTTCATGTTTTCTAAGAATTCTTGTCAAATACTCATATATAGCAGGGTCGTCATAATAACGGAGGATCTTAAAAAATTTTAAATTTTTTTTATTTAGTTTCCACTTAGAATCAACAAAGTAGATGTTAAGGCATGTGAATGATACATCATCATAATTAGTCTAGATGTTGGATGTCACGAACACAACTTTACAATGTTTCATAAGTTGGTTGATTACTAATTATTTTTTTTTTAATTTAAAATATTTAATTATGTCATTCCTATTTGTAGACCTATGAATTTTATGATAAGTAGGCTGGAAGCAAGTTTGCATAATCTGAATAATCTTCAAGATTCTCTAAAAATTTAACATGAATACTCAAGCTAGTAATCAAATTAATCATATCTTCCCTCTCAAATTAATTATGATAAATGAAGGGGATCAACTTACTTGAAATTGCTCCAACTTCATAGACATTACCACTAAATTGGGTTTGAACTTGAACTCCAAATTACTCATGCTAGAAATTCAAATACTGCTAAGTTATAATCTAATATAACATATGTTTTGATGCATTGATTAGTATGTCTCTTAAGATAGCCAATGCTACTAATACTTCTACATTTTTATATTTTTTATATATATATATATATATATATATATATATATTGATATCTCTAGTATTTTTATTTTTTAATTATGTTAAAGTGCATTCATACAACTGAAGTTCACATAATTTTAGGTTTTTTAGGCATATAGGTTGAGACTTTGGGACATAATGTTGTAACTTGAACTTTTCATTTGAAGAGTAAAAATATCTGTCTGATTCATTTTTATTAAATTTTCTAATTATCATTTTTTAATGTTTGACACTATTCGGTACTCAAAATACTAAATAAATTATATTATTTGAGGAATAAAATTAGGCATGTTTGCATGTATATTGGTATGTATCGAAAAAGTTTCATTAAATTTTTATTTTAATATGATTTAAGAAATATTAGCAAAATCATAATGGATTTTGGTGAAATTGATTGGCTTGATGGAACAAAGTCTTATATGAAAGAGAAATGATGGAGAGTCATTATAATTATTATATCATGACTTGTGTATGCCTTCCATAGTAGTCTTAAGTAGTTTCAATATCTTTTCTTAGGCTTAACTCTACCAAAATAATCATGGTTTTCTTTGTATACCATAGCTATAATACCGAGTTGACATAATTATTTTACAATACAATATAATGATTATGGCTGCAATATTTTTCTGAAGTCACAATCATACTAGCTTTAAGCCACTTAATGGCAATGATATTATTTTCACATCATGGCAATCGAGTATCCTAATAATACAAGTAGTTGTTAGATATTTTACAACTATAATTTATTCAAGATAGAGTCAAAACATGCAGGTTATAGTAACTTTTTTCCCATAATTTTTCATTTTATAAATTAATTATTTAGTTATAGTCAATCCTAGCATCATAATATTTTGTTCAATAGACAAGAACAAAGTCGCAACCAATTCTAAGTGTCACAAAATTATGTTCTAGAGAGTAATTACTTAGTCATGATAATTCCATCTTCATGACATTTTATTCAACAAGCCAAGATCAAAGTCGCAATCAATTTTCAACAACATTATGTTCTAAAGAGTAATTACTCAATCATGACAATCTCATTGTAATGATCTTTTGCTTACAAAGTCAAGACCAAATTTGTGGTCATTCCTAGCACCATGACATTACACTATAAAGAGTTAAGCATCAGTTATGGTCATTCCCATTGCAACAATATTTGTGATCTAGAGAAGATCCAAAGACATGACAAATTCATGATCTCAATTATATGCCATGATTCCCAATTTAAAATATTGCACGGATTTTTGAAGTATAAATGCTATACTTAGAGAGAGAAATGAGAGAAATGAGAAAGGAAATGATGCATGCCAGCCATAGGCAATGCATCATCAACCACAATTTAAGGGCAAATCTAAGGTGAATAACAAACATTATAAATTAGAATTGAGGTTTTATGCTTAAAAATTATTTGAGTATTCATTGGAAATTTTAGAATCCATGAGATGTCTTCCAACATATCTCACATATTTTTTTTAAATATCCAGCTAAATTGAATTCTATGGTTGAAAATATATTTGTGTTATTATGAATATTTGTATTTATGAGTTTACATATTTGTTAATGCATGTCACAATATATTGGTTTATGCACACTCATGATAGGTAAGTCCTAGGACACACTTATGGTGGTTCAAATAGAATGAAATTACAACCCTTCTAATCATAACATGTGAGAAAAACCAACATGAGAAAATCCAAAGTTAATATATGTTAACAATTGCAAGTATAATACTCATGAAAATAAAATCATATATGTATAAAAAACTAATTCATTATATACTATCTAGAATAACTAACCTTAGAGATGTATGTGGGTTAGGTTGAATATATTACCTAGGAGTTTCACAATAGTGTAGAAAAGTTTTGTCCATGATGAACGGAGACAAGTGTGTTAAAGATATATGCAATATGGGGAGACTCATATGGTAGTGATAGCCATAGGAATCATTTCTGCTTGTATGACTTCATGGGTGAAATTCATGGAAAAATACATATTTAATTATCATGAGTATAGTACTTATGAAGGTAAAAGTATAAACAAAATAAGTACTATTTTTATCTATTCATTGAAATAATTAGATGTTAAAGAATAGAAGTACATACTCGAAGCAATAATCAAATATATTTGATGTATTACCTAAAGAAAGTAGATGTGATAATGTCTCTTACACAAAATGATAAGTCACTTTGCTATTGAAATATGAAGGGGACGACTACGAGGGGATCATTCTTCCTAGTGATAGTCCAAAAGATGATGACCACCTTATATACCAAGAGGGCTCCCAAATATTTTTACAATAATTTATCTTTCATCCAATAAAAAAATATGACATTAATCAAATACCTAGAAATATCATCATGCACAAGTACATGATCCTATCATATAGTCTAAGTGTATTTCCTAAGACCAAGTATATATATTCAATTCATATAGTTGTACATTCAGCATTGATTGATTGAATTGTCAAAATAATCTATGTGAGAACAATATCTAGGCTTATGCTTACTTTATCATTTGTATGAATTCTATACTTGTGGAGCTATATTAGACTAGAGATTCTCACTCCAATAGCCTTTATGATCATGTCAATTAACTATGAGTTTTTACGCTCTCACAAAGTTACAATAGACACTAGATTACAAGTAGGAGAAAGAGAGAAATATTTTTAAATATTTTACATTATTCTTTATAATTATTATAAATCTAAATCAATAAAATTAATTAAAATTGAATCGCTAAGTGTATCTTAATTTTCTATGTGCGGTAGACACTTTGGATATTGAGTCTCATATTCTCATGCTTAGAAATCACTGCTCATTGTGACAATAAAATTATCACTGGCACTCTGATCCACTTAATCAAAAGTATAATTTATTTAAAAAAACTACAAAAATAAAGTATTGCAAGTAATGAGAAAAGAGGAGAAATATTTATAGATTAACTATGAAAAACATGTTCAATCTTATACACATTGAATTAGGAAAGACACAATTATTCCTAATGAAATATTTTAGTTTGAGTTGAGAACATAATCTAGGCCCTGCTAAGGTGGTGAAGGAAAAGCTATCCAACAGCCCAATCCTCACCATATCTTGGATGATTATTAGTGGTCGACTATGATAGATAGTAACTTTAGGATTTAAATGCAACTTGTATAATTAAATGACTTTGAGTTAAAGTCATATATGATAGCTTTGGTGTAACATCAATATAGTGGAAGACTTTTAAAAGATCTAAATAGCCATATCACAAATTTTTAGAGTTGTGCAACATGGTGAAGATGAATGAAGTTAGCCAAGATGTTATAAGGTTATGACTTTTTCTTTTTTCTTTGAGAGATAATGCCTAGAGTTGATTCCAATTCTTATTTAGATGTTAAATTGAGAGTTGAGATGAACTTGTACAAGTCATTCTCACAAAGTTCTTCTTGCCTCAAATTTGCCCTCAACTAAGGGAAGAGATAAGCCAGTTTCAACAAGAGGAGTAGAAAATTTTATATGATAATTGGAATAAATTCAAAGAGCTTTTGAGAAGATGCTCATAATATAGATTTGAACTATAGTTCAAAGCTCAAATTTTCTATGATGGTTTGAACTACATAATGATGTACATAATTTATGTAGTCTCGAGTAATTCTATTATGAACAAATTGAAGTATATTATTTATCTGAAGAGCAATTAAAAACTCCAAATGATTAAGTGTTTGGAAGAAAGTTTGTTTGAAATATTGGAGTTAGATAGACCGACTGTAATGAAAGAAAAGATAGATGTATTTTTTAGTAAGTATGGAGTCTAAAAGGAAAAATAGCTAAGTTTGAGAGAAATTTCAATTTCACAATAGTATGAAATAGTAAATTTTAGCCTCACATATGAAGAAGAGAGCCAGTGTTTTGCAAAAAAAGGTACACATTATGATCCAACAATAATACTACATACATAGAAACACTAGCAATTAAACATGATAAATCAAGAAAGTTTTTTATGAAAGTTATGAGAATGTATAGCAAATATATATGTTAATTTTAGAAGAATTTTTAGAATAATTCAATGGGATATCAACTGAAAATAGCCTCAAGCTCCAATTAAAATTACTCAAATGAAATAGATAAGTCATTGTTCGAAGACAATATACTTGCCTTTCTCTTGAAGACAAAGAAAAAAAATCTTTAGGAGAATTAGATGGAGCATATTGAAATGAGGCTAGAACAAACAAACATAATAATAAACATTATTGAGAATCAACTTGGACAACTAGTTAGAGGTGTCGAGTATACAAGTGTTAAAAATGAATATCAAAATAAAACTACACTACACTACAATGTAAATTAAATGAATAAAATCTATATGTTCTTAACTCAATAAAAAGTACCATGTGTTTTATTTTTGAAAATCATGGCATCATATGACAAATAATAATAAATTTAAAAAGTTTAAAAGGAAAAAGTTTAGTATATTAGTAAAATAAACACACATCGCATTGCATGTCAGTCCTTTGAGTAACTGAATCTAATATTCATGATTAGTTTGTATCGGTAGTATAGTTTGGATTATCATCTCTTATTTTGAAGCTAGCATTTGCCTCAATATCCTTGATATTATTGTATGAGTTAATATCTGCTAGCTGCTCTTTCACTCTATGTTGAATACTAATCTTTGAATCTTTTTAGTCCTTTAGTTATGAATGTACTTCCATGATATTTAGTCATACTTCAATGATATCTTCTATCTGAAATAATATTCATAGCTAAAAAAAAGTAGAATTTGATGTTATGCTAGATACTAGAGGGACTAATAGATTATGTGTCATCTTCGATAGCAAGAGATAGTAGATAAGTTTGATTTCTACCAAAATAATATATCTAAATTCTTATTATCATCATGTTATATGATGGTACAGTAATTAGTATCTAAGTACTGAGATAGATCACTCATATTCAATAAAACACCACATCATTTGCCCCTTACTATAGTATCATAATATACAAACATATTAGTTAATTAGTATCTGAGTATTGAGTCTATCATATATAGTGTCATAGTATATAAACATGTTAGCTAATTAGTATATAAACATATACAAACATATCACTTTATTTTGTCTGCTTCACACAGGTGAATATATATTTTTAATATATTTTTTACTTCTTTCACCTTAACCATATGAACCATATAGGCTGCTAAGCAATAAAGTGATGGAATAAATAACTTGCATTTTAAATACTCGATTTACATCTCAATAGTTATGACACTAAAATTAGTATATCCTCTATATATGATAACATATATAATACTAATGTTGTAGGTATACTCAAGTATAATGCAAGTGGTGGGAGTGTATATAGACAAACATTTGTTCAACATATCATACAAAATCTTTTAAATTTCAAAAATCAAAGTTCTAACTTTCTATCTGAATCAATAATAATAAGTTTAGCATTCATAGTATTGATATAATTAGATATTATATGTTGATAGCTAACATATGATTATAACATCATGTAGGTATAATTGCAACAATGTCAAATGTGCATTTGAATTTTTTTATTTTTTAGGCTCATAAACAAATATATAGTGTGGAACTTATGTTGAGGTGTTAATGGGTCTTGTCATGCCAACATGGTTCAAAAAAGGGATAACCCAGCATGCCCCATTGGCATGGCTTTCGGGGGGTCATGTTGAGCCATGCCAATTAGGCCAGGCCTAGCCAAGCTAACCTAGGTTAGACCAGGCTAGTCTAGATTCAATATTGGCTAGCTTGGGTTCAATCAAGGCTAGCCTAGGTTTAGTCTAGGCTAGCCTAGGTCAAGACCAAACTTGCTAGTTTGGCCAACCAGGCGGAAACTAGCTTGCATGGGCCATCATGTCATGATGAGCCTCCTGTGCTACAAAATATTTGCCCAACATGGCCATGGCCCAAGTCATGCTACAGGCATGCCCGAGGTACTTCAAGACAAGGTTCTAAACTTTGTCATGTCGTAGGCTATTCCTGGGTTGCCCAGCCTATTCGACACCTCTAAACTCATATTCTTCGTTAGGTGTCCTAAAGTAATTTAGTAAATTTCTATTTTTTCTAATACAAGGGAAATAACTTTTATGTTTACTTACACTATTAAAGTTAATTATGTGACACATATATCTAATAAGGAAAATATCAACTAAGGGCATGTCTCTAGAGGTGTCAAATGATTCATGTCGTGCCGACACAATCATAATTTTGGTCAGCTTGGCGTCGCCTTGACAACATGCTTTAATGAATTGGGTATGCTAAATCATGTTGGGTTGCATTAGGTCATGCCAAGTTGCTCATGACTAGCATGGCATAGTCATAGCCAATGGTCACTAGCCAAGTAGCCTAGAGCCAAACCAGTGCTAGTGGCATTGTGGCATCAAGTTGAGGTATGGCCAAGGCACATGGTTGAGAAGCCTAGTGGTAGAGTCATGACCAACCATGTGGTCAATGCCCACCACCAATAGGCACTAGGCAAGCACTATGGCCGATGACATTAAAATTAAAATATCAAAAAAAATTATTTTAAAAATTAAAAAGAGAAATGCAATGTAAATTAAAATAAATTAAATCTATAAAATCATTACTCAATAAAAATATATATATATGCATTGTTTTTACATCATGACATAGTAGCATATGATAAATAACAAAAAATTAAAAAAGTTTAAAAGTATACAAAAAATTACATCTACATCAGCAAAATAAATACTAATGAATATATTGCATGTCAATCCTTTGAGTGACTAAGTATAATATATTTGAATGACAATCTATTTGTGTTACTAGTATCGATCAAATTGTTATGTCAATCTCAAGATAGCACTAGCCTAGATATCTTCGATATTATAGTATGAATCGCCATCCACCACTAGCTCTTTGACTCTATCCTAAATATCTATCTTTGAATCTTCATAATCTTTTAGCATGAGTATGCTTCTACAATATATGATTATAATCTATATTTCCTATTTGAAATAATATTTATAATCATAGAAAAAATAATCATATGCTACACTAGATACTGAATGGGTCATTAGATCATGTATCATCTTAGATGGTATGAGAAATATGAATTTGTATGATTTATACTAACTCAATTCTTATATCATCATGTGATAGGATTGAGTAGTAATCAGTATATAAGTAATAAGATATTTTGGTCCTATTTGATGGATTCCCCCACCATTTATTCTCTTCCTAATTAAATAGAAAATGTATCATCTCTAAATATGATGTTCATGTTCATATTAAAGTCTCACCACATCTAGCATACATAGTGTCATGATATATAAATATGTTAGCTAATTTTTTGTGAATCCAATCATCTGATTCTTTTTCTTGGTTCATGCATATAGAAATATATCTTAAAATATTTTCTAATATTTCCATCTTAACCCTAGGATTAATATGGTAGCCAATCGATAAAAAGATAAAATGAAGAACTAGTATTCTAAATACTTAGTTTTCATCTCAATATCCATGATACTAAAATCAAGGTGCCCTCTATATATACTAAATATACTACTACTATTATATATGTACATGAGTGTAATATAAGTGGTGAGAATGTACACAGATAGATACATATTCATCTTATCATGAAAAATATTTAGCTATTTAAAAATGAAATTTATATCTCCTAGTCTAAATCATTAATAATAAGTTTTCCACTCTTACTATTGGCATAGTATGGTATTTCATATTGGTAGTCTACACATGACTCCAACATCATGTAAATATAATTTTAATAGTATATCACATCTATTTAGAATTTTTTTAGTCTAACTAACAAACATAGAGTGTGAAACTCATATTGTCAGCTAGGTGTCCCTAAGGTATTTTAGTAAATTTTTTATATTTTATAATATTAGGGAAATAACTTTTATTTTCACTTATACTATTATGTTAATTATATGAATATCATATTATTGAATGTAATACTAAAAATCAAAGTATTATTAAATATTTTCATTTTTTCTAATTATCATATTTTTAGGCCAACTTTCATGTAAAGTACTATTGAATATAATACTAAATATTTTATTTTTAATATCATATTTCCTAAAAATCCTTACCAGACACTCATATATGGTAGGACCATCAAGAGGAGAGAATATTTTAGGAAATCCCAATATTTTGTATTTAGTTTATACTTAGAATCTATATTATTGGGAATTTTGCTGGCAATATTTGTGATTTTGTAGATTCAAAAGGAGAAAAAGAAGAAACAAAAATAAGCGATATATATATCCACAACCATGAAAGTATACAAAACCACAACACACACAAATCACAGTAGAATACACAATATAACGGGTCACTAGTCATTCAACACGACTAGCTATATCCACCAGAAAAATACTTAAGCATTTATAAATTATCACCAAAATCAGAATGTTCTTATAGTATGTGCAGCAATTAGGAAGAGAATTAAAGAGAGAGAGAGAGAGAGAAACAGTCTGACGGACGAGAATTCATAGAGCAAGCAAAAAATAATAAACAAAATACATATTTTTATATATAATAGTTTCTTGATTTAATTGACCAGAATGGGTCGGATCACTCGGACGGACCAAGCTCTGCTCCAAACTTTTTTCTGGCATGATGACCAGGCAATGAGACCCTCGTTATTATGCTATTGCTGCATTCACAGCATCTTAATATTTTCTTTTCTGTACTTATATGAAAATATTAAAACATAAACATATTCGGTTATGTAAAATAGATAATCAAAATAAATTATATACAACATATATAGTGGGTAATGAGGCATGTGAATGATATGTTATTACTAGTGAAAAAATTTTTTGATATATCCATCGATATATCTTTGAAATATCTTTAAATTCTAAGTATCGATATATCCATCAAGACTGATATATCTATCCTTGATTAGTGCTTGATCATATACAAATACACACCAATATATCTTCGATATATTCAATATATTCGTAAAATTCAAGGACCAATATATCCGTAGAAACCAATATTTTAATCTTTGTTTATTGTGACTAGTTCAAATATAATATATCATTGACACTAATCTACTATATTTCATAAGTTTGTTAATTATTAATTATTTTTTTTAATTTAAAATATTTGAATATGTCATTCCTACAGATGGATGTAGGAATTCTATGATAAGTATGTTAAAAGTACATATACAATATAATGACTACTCTAGGATCTTTCGAAAATATAATTAGAAGATACATGATAGTAATTAATTTTGTCATGTTTTTCCTCTCAAACTCATTGTGGTAAATAAAAGGGACCGATGAACCTAAAGTTACTTCAACTTCGAATACCCTGTCACAAAGTTGGATTTGCCTAACTAATACAATAATATATTTTTGTGGATTGATTAGCATGCCTCTTAAGGTAGTCATTACTACAAGAACATATATATATATATATAATATTCACTATATTGAATATTCTTTGACACTTCAAAAAATATTATTTTTAATAATATTAAAGTACATCGATACTACTAATTTTTGTCTATTTTTAGAGTTTTTAGGTAAATGTGTCAAGACTATGGGTGTGTACCTAATTTCTACCTCAAATATTTTGGTTAGATTGTCATTATTATCTAAATCTAAATTTAATTCTTTTTTAAAATTAAATATTTATAATTTTTAATATGTGGGACTGGACTAGGAAGTAGAGAATTAAAGAAGTTTTTTTTTAATTTTTTTTACTTAACTTTTTAATTTATTTATTAATCTAAATAAAGTAAAATAATTAAAACAAAATTTCTATGTAAACTTTATTTTTTATTGCACATATGATACTCTGGATATTGTACCTCATATTCTAATGCTTTGAAATAACTTCTCATCATGACAATAACTATAACAACAGTACTTCACTCTGCAAAATCAAAATTATAAAGATTCAAAAATATAATTATAAAAAAATAGTTTGATATATATATATGAGAGCATTAAAAGGAGATGAGAGAAGAATGATTTACATATTATATGAAAAACAAATAAATAAATTGGTTATTTATATAAAATTTTTTTGATTTAAAAAATATATTCATTTAATTTTTATAAATAATATATTAGGTAGAAATTGAATAGCCATTTATTTGCATAGAGCATGTGGCTAATTTTTAAAAAATCAATCGCATCATGCCATGTGTCATGCCATTGGGCCAGGCATGTAAATTGTTTTATGCATGACACAAGGCATGCTGGGTGTTTTGGTTCATCATGGCATGAGCCTTGCCTTAATCAGCACAACCATGATCTAGGCATGATTCTAAACCACGCTAAGCTAGGCTAGGCATGGATGAATTAAGTTGTGCCTCATGTCATGCTTAGGCCATCCAACCCACTTGACACCTCTACTCATCTCTAATAGTTTTGGTAAACATATAAATACTGATACTATTATTTGAAGTATTATCAAATATAATACTAAACATTTAATTTTGAATTTCATGTTTTCTAAGAATTCTTGTCAAATAATCATATATAGCAGGGTCGTCATAAGAAGGGAGAATATTAAAAAATTTTAATTTTTTTTTATTTAGTTTCCACTTAGAATCAACAAAGTAGATGTTAAGGCATGTGAATGATACATCATCATAATTAGTCTAGATGTTGGATGTCACGAATACAACTTTACAATGTTTCATAAGTTGGTTGATTACTAATTATTTTTTTTAAATTTAAAATATTTAATTATGTCATTCCTATTTGTAGACCTATGAATTCTATGATAAGTAGGCTGGAAGCAAGTTTGCATAATCTGAATAATCTTCAAGATTCTTTAAAAATTTAACATGAATACTCAAGCTAGTAATCAAATTAATCATATCTTCCCTCCCGAATTAATTATGATAAATGAAGGGGATCAACTTACTTGAAATTGCTCCAACTTCATAGACATTACCACTAAATTGGGTTTGAACTTGAACTCCAAATTGCTCATGCTAGAAATTCAAATACTGCTAAGTTATAATCTAATATAACATATGTTTTGATGCATTGATTAGTATGTCTCTTAAGATAGCCAATGCTACTAATACTTCTACATTTTTATATTTTTATATATATATATATATATATATATTGATATCTCTAGTATTTTTATTTTTTAATTATGTTAAAGTGCATTCATACAACTGAAGTTCACATAATTTTAGGTTTTTTAGGCATATAGGTTGAGACTTTGGGACAGAATGTTGTAACTTGAACTTTTCATTTGAAGAGTAAAAATATCTGTCTGATTCATTTTTATTAAATTTTCTAATTATCATTTTTTAATGTTTGACACTATTCGGTACTCAAAATACTAAATAAATTATATTATTTGAGGAATAAAATTAGGCATGTTTGCATGTATATTGGTATGTATCGAAAAAGTTTCATTAAATTTTTATTTTAATATGATTTAAGAAACATTAGTAAAATCATAATGGATTTTGGTGAAATTGATTGGCTTGATGGAACAAAGTCTTATATGAAAGAGAAATGATGGAGAGTCATTATAATTATTATATCATGACTTGTGTATGCCTTCCATAGTAGTCTTAAGTAGTTTCAATATCTTTTCTTAGGCTTAACTCTACCAAAATAATCATGGTTTTCTTTGTATACCATAGCTATAATACCGAGTTGACATAATTATTTTACAATACAATATAATGATTATGGCTGCAATATTTTTCTGAAGTCACAATCATACTAGCTTTAAGCCACTTAATGGCAATGATATTATTTTCACATCATGGCAATCGAGTATCCTAATAATACAAGTAGTTGTTAGATATTTTACAACTATAATTTATTCAAGATAGAGTCAAAACATGCAGGTTATAGTAACTTTTTTCCCATAATTTTTCATTTTATAAATTAATTATTTAGTTATAGTCAATCCTAGCATCATAATATTTTGTTCAATAGACAAGAACAAAGTCGCAACCAATTCTAAGTGTCACAAAATTATGTTCTAGAGAGTAATTACTTAGTCATGATAATTCCATCTTCATGACATTTTATTCAACAAGCCAAGATCAAAGTCGCAATCAATTTTCAACAACATTATGTTCTAAAGAGTAATTACTCAATCATGACAATCTCATTGTAATGATCTTTTGCTTACAAAGTCAAGACCAAATTTGTGGTCATTCCTAGCACCATGACATTATACTATAAAGAGTTAAGCATCAGTTATGGTCATTCCCATTGCAACAATATTTGTGATTTAGAGAAGATCCAAAGACATGACAAATTCATGATCTCAATTATATGCCATGATTCCCAATTTAAAATATTGCACGGATTTTTGAAGTATAAGTGCTATACTTAGAGAGAGAAATGGGAGAAATGAGAAAGGAAATGATGCATGCAAGCCATAGGCAATGCATCATCAACCACAATTTAAGGGCAATTCTAAGGTGAATAACAAACATTATAAATTAGAATTGAGGTTTTATGCTTAAAAATTATTTTGAGTATTCATTGGAAATTTTAGAATCCATGAGATGTCTTCCAACATATCTCACATATTTTTTTTAAATATCCAGCTAAATTGAATTCTATGGTTGAAAATATATTTGTGTTATTATGAATATTTGTATTTATGAGTTTACATATTTGTTAATGCATGTCACAATATATTGGTTTATGCACACTCACGATAGGTAAGTCCTAGGACACACTTATGGTGGTTCAAATAGAATGAAATTACAACCCTTCTAATCATAACATGTGAGAAAAACCAACATGAGAAAATCCAAAGTTAATATATGTTAACAATTGCAAGTATAATACTCATGAAAATAAAATCATATATGTATAAAAAACTAATTCATTATATACTATCTAGAATAACTAACCTTAGAGATGTATGTGGGTTAGGTTGAATATATTACCTAGGAGTTTCACAATAGTGTAGAAAAGTTTTGTCCATGATGAACGGAGACAAGTGTGTTAAAGATATATGCAATATGGGGAGACTCATATGGTAGTGATAGCCATAGGAATCATTTCTGCTTGTATGACTTCATGGGTGAAATTCATGGAAAAATACATATTTAATTATCATGAGTATAGTACTTATGAAGGTAAAAGTATAAACAAAATAAGTACTATTTTTATCTATTCATTGAAATAATTAGATGTTAAAGAATAGAAGTACATACTCGAAGCAATAATCAAATATATTTGATGTATTACCTAAAGAAAGTAGATGTGATAATGTCTCTTACACAAAATGATAAGTCACTTTGCTATTGAAATATGAAGGGGACAACTACGAGGGGATCATTCTTCCTAGTGATAGTCCAAAAGATGACGACCACCTTATATACCAAGAGGGCTCCCAAATATTTTTACAATAATTTATCTTTCATCCAATAAAAAAATATGACATTAATCAAATACCTAGAAATATCATCATGCACAAGTACATGATCCTATCATATAGTCTAAGTGTATTTCCTAAGACCAAGTATATATATTCAATTCATATAGTTGTACATTCAGCATTGATTGATTGAATTGTCAAAATAATCCATGTGAGAACAATATCTAGGCTTATGCTTACTTTATCATTTGTATGAATTCTATACTTGTGGAGCTATATTAGACTAGAGATTCTCACTCCAATAGCCTTTATGATCATGTCAATTAACTATGAGTTTTTATGCTCTCACAAAGTTACAATAGACACTAGATTACAAGTAGGAGAAAGAGAGAAATATTTTTAAATATTTTACATTATTCTTTATAATTTTATAAATCTAAATCAATAAAATTAATTAAAATTGAATCGCTAAGTGTATCTTAATTTTCTATGTGCAGTAGACACTTTGGATATTGAGTCTCATATTCTCATGCTTAGAAATCACTGCTCATTGTGACAATAAAATTATCACTGGCACTCTGATCCACTTAATCAAAAGTATAATTTATTTAAAAAAACTACAAAAATAAAGTATTGCAAGTAATGAGAAAAGAGGAGAAATATTTATAGATTAACTATGAAAAACATGTTCAATCTTATACACATTGAATTAGGAAAGACACAATTATTCCTAATGAAATATTTTAGTTTGAGTTGAGAACATAATCTAGGCCCTGCTAAGTATCCTTGAGATTATGTGACTATATATTACTTATAGATGTCAGTGAGCTCAGAATATTTTAGGAATCCATCTTCTTTGAGAATAAAGTTGAATGACTTCAAGTTATATAGAGAGATATAAAGTCTCTTCATATTAATCAAACTTATAATATGGTACTCTTACATAAATGAAAGTGAGCTCTAGAAAATAAATGGTGCTTTATACTAAAACTTGAAGTTCATTCTCAAATGAGATACAAGGGTTGGTCAATTTTAAAGGAATTTAATTAGACAAAATGAATTGATTCTGATTAGATATTTTCTCTTATAGTGAAGTTATATTATATTCGAGTAATGCATAGTATAACAACTTGCTTAGATTTAGAAATTGATAACTTAATGTGAGAATAAATTTTTTAAGCAAGCTACTAGGCAGTGGTACAAGTAGTACAATTAGATATAAGTCTGGATATTGATCCCATAGGAATTGTATAGATAATTTGACCAACTAATAGTGAACTAAATACAACTTGAGTCGAGTAGATAAATTTGGATTTTGGAAATGATACTTAGACCCTGGGGTTAGCTCATTTTCCTTGTACATGATGATATTTTTTTAGTACCTATGCAATATTATGTACAATTGTCAGACAAATGGTAGATTAATGTGGAAATGTCCTAGTTCCTTCTTGACATTAAAGGTGAGTATCATCCTTAAAATATCACAACTAATCATGATTTCCTCATAGTTGTACCCTTGTTATTTTACCACCAAAATCACATATTATTTTGTTCATGGGTTATTAGTATATTTACTCTTTTTAGGCAATACTTCAATTGTCCTTGATGATTATTTTGAGTATACATTTCTATTCTTTGACCTATAATATCTTAAAGATATTAAATGATATGGTAATATATATATTTGTATTTTCAGCTTCGTAAGTATCATACTCATATCAATTAACATATGACGACTTCTACATGTGTGTGTCTCATAGCTTGCTTATTATCATCTATCATAGCTTATACATGACTCCTATAATATGGTGAAACCCCTAGGTTAGAAATTCTGCATAACCCTCATATTATTTGAAGGTCGGTTCTTCTAGAATAATCATAATGGATAGGTCTTAAATACATTTATGTTTTTGACTTTACAAGCATCATGCTTGTAACAATTAGACTTATCTCAATCATGAATTTTTACACATAGGTTTATCTCACCCATTAAGATTAAAAGGAGTATCACTTCTTTCTTATCATACCTCATGAATATGTTTTTTAACTTATATATCATCCACCATGACTAATACACAAATCTATGATATAGTAAAAATCCTAAATTTCAATTCTAAATATCATTCACATTCATTAATATTTAAATCATAATATTACCACAAATATATATATTATATAGAAGCATAATAAACTAAACCTATATTTCTATTTAGCTTGATATTGGAGAAAAATTCACATAAAATATTTGAAGTGGTATCTCATGGAATTGAGTGTTCTTAAACATAGCCCTAGAAATGATATAAGTCTTAAAACATAATCTTAACCCATTCTTGTTTGTGTTCACCTTTGATTTGCTCCTGATTGAGGGTTAGAAATCATGTTGCCTAGGATTTTAGATGCTTTTTGACTCAAAATTCAATTTTCTCTCTTTCCTCTTGTGAAAAACTCTAAGTGTTTCTTTTAAATTTTGAGATTCCATGCAAATATCTAAGATATAAAGTAGAAACTATGACATTGGGTTGAGTGTATGTTTTTTTTTCATCTCTTTGAATCTTCTCTATAATGTAAAAGTCATTATGAAAAAAGGATTGCTATGATAGGAGTAACCTTCTAATAGAGCACAAAGTCATGGTACTAGAAATGTCATGACTAAGGTTTTCCATCTTTGGATTACAAAATCATAATGGCAAGAATTTTGTGACTAAGACAATTCTCTATTGATCATAAAGTCATGGTAAAAAATATTATCATGACTAAAATCAATTATTATTTTGTAATTTTTGGTTCTATATTGATTAAGTTGTAGCATTAGAAAATATCATAACTTCATGTACTAATGAGAAACTTGGTTGTCGGGATATGAAAATAATGTCATGTCCATCATTATGTTTTATAAATAGTTTGGTTATGACTTCCAAAAAAATTATCATGGCAACAAATATAGAATTGCACAATGAAAAAACAATGTTAACTCTGTGATATATTAGTAACATAGAATGATTTTTACAACTTATTTTGTAGAGTTGTGACCAAGAAAAACCACCATAACTTCTCGATAGGCTATGATTACTGTAACAAAGGGATACCATAGAAAACATAATGATTTTTTATTATTTTTCAGCCCTCTAAGTTATCATTCCACTTAGTTAAATTTTGAATACTTCTGACTTCACTAACATTCATCAAATTCAATCAAAACTATAATTTAGTGAAATATATTCATATAAAGCCTAAATCAAAACAAACACATCACAAAATCTATGCCAAATAATCCAAAAAAATTGGCACATGGAGTACCAAATAGAGCATTGTCTCAAGTCTGATGAAAAATGGGAAGAATCATGTTCTCTATGCCTCAACTATAATGAGTCTTATATATGTTATGATATGTATTTGATTGGATATAGTATATGTTATCAATGTTGTCCATCATTTTTTCTTGAACCCAACTTAATATAACTTGGCTATTATGATATGTATCCCGAGTATCTACAAAGGACTTTTCAACTATTTTTGTACCAAGGTGGGCAAAACTTGTACTTCTCAGATACATGGAGTCTAATATGACTAATGATTTGAATTAATATAGATCCACCTTGAGTTATATAATAACCTTTATGGAGAGAGCATTGTTTTAATATTCCAAGCAATGGAAGTGTATAATATTATCCAATACTGAGGATGAGTTCATTATAGCTATTAAAGCTTGCGATGAAGTTTTGTGAATGAAAATGATTCTTGCATTATTGAATGTGTGATGGGATACATACATTATATGGTGCGATAGTCAGAATATAATATATTGACCTTTCATAAAAGGTTGAAACATATTGATATGCACTATCATAGGATATGATATATATTATACAAAAAGTTAGTTATACTTGAAAAAAATATATACTTCAACAAAAATATCACTAATATATTAACAAAATATTTCTATTTAACAAAATTTAATTTCTTTAATATACTTGTTGATGTGTGTCTAACTATCTAAGGATGAGGGAGAGATTTGTTTGATCTACTCGAGTTTAATAGATCGGGTTTATTTGGTTTGTGTAATGGTTGCGATTATTTTAATTTTAAAATAGTAATACATAATTATTATTTTAATCCAACATATTTTATTTTTTTAGTTACTATTAATTTGATTTTTTATTTTTTTGTAGATAATTACCATAGTGAACCATGAACGCAAGATAATTTCGATGTTCACGTTTGGAATATATATATATATATATATAGAAAATTTTCATTTTTCCAAATGGTGCTTAGATTAGGAATGTGTATTTTTTAAAAAGAGTCTTTGTTACAAAGCCAAAAAATTATATAGAGAAAAAAAGCTTTCCCTCTCATGTGTCCAACAGAAAAAAAAGATCTCCCTCTCAAGTGGTTCAACAAAATTGAAAACACGTAATATAAAAATAAGGGTGATACTACTACATTAAAGAGTTTATGGACAGACACTTCTCTAATATGCATTGTTCATAACTTCATATGAGTGTTATACAATTTGGTCTTTGAATATTTTAATATGTATCTTTGATTTCTTTTTATTATTTATTTTATTATGAAATGAAATTATTTATTTTATTATTTATTTAAATAAAATTTAGATTACATTTTATTTTATTAAAAATTAGACATTTTTAAAACAAAAAAAAATTAGTCTCACTTGGGCATTGGTTTTGAAGTTTCTATTATACCAGACAAACAAATTTAAGTTTTGGACAACTACTAACCTCGTATGACTTTCCCAACATATATGAAGTTCATATATAATATTTATAATAAAGTAGTTTAATCAACAAGGTGCTATAGTATTGTGCCTTAATGATGGAGTCATTGTTAGTTTCAAGATGGGGAGTCACTATCAATGAAGAAAGGAAAGGAAACTACAACAAGAACATTGTTTTAGCAAAACTAGCTTAAACAACTTTATTATAGTATTCATACCAAAATAAGTTGATTCTACTTTTGACTAAATAAGTTTTTCTTGGGTTGACTTCGTTGCTAATGTCGTCATCATCAAAATGACATTCACCATTTTATCATTTGCCTCCTTTGAACCCTTATATTTTTGTTAGTAGTCTTGCAATTTTTTAGTAATTATATTTTTTTCAAATAAATAAATGCATTTTGTTTTTATTTTAAAATGAATTTTTTATCTTATTTTTTTATTAAATATAATTTTTTCATAATTTTCACATATTTAAATTTTATCCAAAATTTTTAAGAAAACAATTGATGGTATTTTCCAAAACAAAAAAAATATGCATTAACAAATATTATACTAATTCATACCAGTATTTAATCTATAGTTTTAAATATACTGTTTGTGCTAATATAGTTTTTGAAAAATATAGTTAAAGACATCTCTATTAAATGATTACTATTACAACTCTTTTACTTTGCCTAATTTTGTTGTTTCAGTGATTTCTTAAAAGCTCATTAATGAGAATATCTCATTACTATAGATTCAGAAGTGCATACGTCATACAAATAGTAAATAAAACTTTCATCCATTTATCAATCATATAAAGATTGTATCATATAGGTATCAAAAAGGTGTATCATGTCAGCACGTCCCATTTTTGGGTGGCTTAGTTGGGCCACCATGTCATGTCGAGAATGACCCAACATGGAAGTAGTGTTTTGCCTAGCACGACATGATTGATTGTCTATCTAGCCTAGCATGGCATGACCATCAAGATTCTTGGTAGACTCATGTCTAACATGTCAAGTCAATCTCGGGTCATGCTGAATATAATCATGTTAGTTTTTGTGGGCAGCGCCATGCCACCATAGTGACAGGCACCATCTACCACCCACTGCCACTACCATCACACACTAATAAATAGTCACCATAGAAATATAAAAAAAATATAAAATAAAAAAATAAAGAAAAAAAAACTAATTACATGTATAACACACGTACGACATAACATTACCAAAGCATAAGACTAAAAATGTATATATTATAAATGTAAGTGTATTAAAAAATAAAATAAAAATTTTATTTCAACCTAATATCAAAGAGGCATACATGTAATAAAAATGGTAATTAATAAAAATAGCACAAAAATAATACAATCATAAATCATAATTATACTATCAAATATGAATCATGTCATATAAAAACAATATTTCTAAAATAAATATAACGTAAACATATAACAATTAATTCTAATATCAATTGGTATTTATGTGCAAATCATCATCATCATCATCATGTAAGCATCTGATGGTATAGTTAGTAGTGACCTTAATATCTCCCAAATCTCACTAATCATTATTTTCTAGTAACTCTTATGCTCCTACTATATCCTAAATGCCCAACCTCGAGAATCTTCTCAGCCCTTCATGCATGCAAGTATCTCAATAATATATAGTTATAGTTTAGATCTCATTCTGATATGATATTAGCTGCAATAAGAAAAATAGACTCCAATCATATGCTAGATATCATAGGAGTCAATAGATCCTATTTTATCATAGACAACATGGGATAGGTAAATTCATATGATTTCCATAATAGTAAAATATCAAAATTCTTATTATTATTATGTGATATGATTAAACATTATTCAATATCTAAGTACTGAGATAGCTCGCTTTTATTCAATGAACCATCTCATCGTTTCTCCCTTGCTAACTAAATAGAGAAGTCATCATCTCTGAATACAATATTAATATCTATACTCAAAACCTAACAACTACTACTACCATGCCTAGTATCATAATATATAAATAAGTCAGTCAATTTTTCATGAATAAACCTTTAGGTTGGTGTCCTTTGTTCATGTATATGGATATGAATATGAAATTATTATCTAACCATTCAACCTTGACCTAAGATCTATGTAGGTAGCTAAGTAATAAAGAGAGAATAATGGACCAGTATTTTAATATTAGGTTTTTATCTCAATAGTCATGACACTAAATATGGGATGACCTCTAATCTTGCTAAATATACTACTAATATTATATATGTACTTGAGTGTAATATAAATGCTGGAAGTGTATACAGATGAATACATATTCATTATATCATAAAAAATCTTTAGAAATTTCATAAAATAAATTCTTATATCCTAGTCACAATCATCAAGGATAAGTTTGTCACTCTTAATGTCATAATCTCTAAAGATCCTTATCATGCAATCATATATAGCAGGGTCATAATGAAGATGAAGAATCTCAAGAAATCCAAAATTTTTTTATAAAGTTTTTATATATAATCTACATAGTGGGCCGTGATGCATCTTAATGATATATCATTATGACTAGTCTAAATATCATATGTTACAAATACAATTCCACTATATTTTCTAAATTTATTAATTATTTATTATTTTTATAATTTTTAATATTTTTTTCATGCCATTCCTACATGTGGACCTAGGAATCTTATAATAAGTAGGGTGAAAGTAGGTTTGCATGAAACTTTCCCTAGGATCCTCTAAAAAATTAATCAGAAGATCAATATTCCATGATCATAATTAGTCTGGCTATGTCTTCCCTCTCTAAATCATTATGGTATAGGAAGAGGATCAAAGAAGTCGAACTAGATCCAGCTTTTATCGACACCCCTATAATTTTTATTTTTTAATATCTTAAAGTGAGTTCAAATAATTGAAGTTTTTTTTTGTTTTTTGTTTTTTAGGCATTTGAGCTTAGGTTGAAACTATGGGAGAAAATATAGTTTTAGACTTGGACCTTCTTATAGGGTTATAATTATTATCTATATCTAAATTGTTAACTTTATTATCATATATTCATTATTAGCATTTAATTAATTTTTTAGTTTATAACTAAAAATTAATTTATATTTATAAGCAAATCAAAAAATACCAAGTTTTTGGTACTATTAGGCATAAGCATACCATAATTAGAACCACAACTTGTGAGTTGTGATTTGCTTTGTTATAAAAAAATATTCTGTCATTCTGATTTCTAACTTCCAAAGGGCAGAGCCATAGATTGAAAAAAAAATAGAATACAAAAATTCTAAATTAAGAATAAGAGAGGGATATTAGAAAAGAGTGGAGGAGATGAGAGATATATAGAATAATAATGAAAACTCTAAATACTTAATCTATGTTTATAGATTTTTTTTTTATTAAAAAAGTATATTTTTTTATTTGTTTTTTGATTTTTTTAATATTTAAATAGACAAAAATTTGACAGCCATTAGATTCCTGCCCCTAACCATTGGAATTAATTCCAATGCTCAAGATGTAATTGGCATTTTTTATTTTTTTTTATGTGAACATGGATGTACGTGCTCAATAGTGAAAATGACTATTATAGCTATTGAGAAAATGTTCGTGTTCACCCTATGGCCATAGCCATTTGTACTTATGTCCAAATGGAATAATTGTTAAATAAAAACTCACCATGTGTATGTGATAGATACATTTTAATAAAAAAAGTAACTAAAAAAATTGGTTTTTTAAAATAGATCTGGACATAGGCATGTCATAGAAATCTTGTTACCCCATTTTTTGTGACTTGTGACATGTTCCTGATCCTAGATCATAGTCACCATGCTGATAGACCATGCCGATAGGTCAAACACATGAATTATGCCTAGCTCGGCACAAGGCATGGAAGCATCTAGCCTAGCACTACATGAGTCGTGCCTTAGGCTGGCATGACCCATATCCAGACATGGTTCTGGATCATGTCGTTCCAGGATAGACATGACTAAGTTGGGTCATATCTCATGTTGTGCCTAGGCTACTCAACCCACTTGATACCTCTATTATATTAATAATTCAGTTATTCAATAGTGAGAACTTATTTCTAGAAAAATAGATATTAAGATTATAGGTGATATTTATGAGCTTATTTATTTAATTTAGGTGATTTTTTTTCAAAATAACTAGAATTATAATATGTTTGGATACAAAAATGAAGGTTGGAGTATTGTGTAATGACTTTTTGCTTTGGTGACATACTAGCTTGTTATCATTATTTAGCTCATCCTAATGATGGTCCCCTCATAGTTATCTTTTTGATATATCACCACAAAGATAACAAATCATCCAAGTTCAAGAATAATTCAAATCTCATACATTTTAAACAACTTCATTAACTATCCTTGATGGTTGCTTCATATGCGTGCTCTTATTCTTCAACTTCATATATCTATACGAGCTAAAGATTGATATGATTTGTAAGCATTTGCACATTCAGGTTCATAAGCATCATACTCATATAATTAACATATAATTTTTTCAAGTTTTATCAGTTACAATTATATGAGTAAAAGCAACTCACAAGGACTGTCACCATCTTGTGAGTCACAGCATACTCATACAAGTCATAAAGATTACCTGTCAGTATTCTTCTTGGTGATAATGCAACTCTCATTCTAAAGGTGAAACCCTTAAAAGAATATAATATATAACATTCATCCCAATGGAGAACCAATTCTTTTAAAATGTATATAATTGATTGACATGTAAAATTATTTATACTTTAGAATTCATAAACAACAAACTCATAATAATTAATATACATAAATTTCAAGTTTTGACATATAGATTTATCTTGTCCATCATAGTCAAAAGGTCTATCACTTTTTTCCTACCATATACATGAATGAGCCTCATGATTTACTTATCTTCATCTACCATGAAAATCTCACACGAATTTATTAATAGTTGAAATGATAGTTCAAGTTCTATGTAATCACTTATCAATCAATATTTATAACAAAATATCAATTAAACATATTCATTAATTAAAACTTATTATCATATCACATAAATCAAATTATACAAATCATAGATCACACTTAATTTTCATAAAATTTATAAATCTACCATAAATATGGGAAGCTTGAGAGTTACGCTCACAAACTCTAGTAATTAAAATCAACTCTTGCATTCCTTGTTTGCTTCTGGAACCATTAGGGACTGTAGATATTACTCTTAGGGGTTTCTAGTGACACCATGGCCTTACTTCTTGCATGGAAGGAGGAGAAGAAAATGAGAAAGATTTTGGAAATTCTCTTTCTTCTAATTTTATACTCGGGCAATTTTATATTACTTTAAGTAGAAAGTTTGGACTTTCAAAAGAAAGTCACAACTTTAGCCTTTATCTCTTTAGCTTAATATCACAACTCTATAAAATAATCATGAATATAGAATATATCCCAATCTTTATCCAATACAAAGTGGTTGCATTGGAAAATCACCACGACTTGGGCCTAATATCTCTATTATACAATGTTATGGTGTTGTGAAGTAATCTTGGCTTCATATGTTTGTCTTCTTGTTATTCATAAAGGGTCATGGTATAAGAAAAGGTCATAGCATGGTAAAAGGCCTCTCATATTATTATATGGTTATGGTATTATAAAATAGTAATGGAATCAGTATTGGTCTTTGTTGATTATTATATGGTGGTGGTGCATTGAAATAACTACAATACTAAGAATTCTATCACATGTATATCATGTGGTTGTAGTGTTAGGAAATGACCATGGTAGTAAAATTTCCATTCGTATGTATCAAATGTCTATGACACTATGAGTGGCTATAGCACTAGCCTTTATTTCTCTCATATATAATATTATTATGACATTGCAAAAATATTACGACACTAACAATTAGCTCATATATAAAAGTTATGATTTTTCCATCCTTTGAGGATAAGAGTCACAACATTAGAGAATAATCATACTCGAGTAATATCCATAATAATATTTAGTATCTCAAAAATCATGGTATTAAATAATTGTCATGACTTTGACATGAGTAATTTCTATTTTATAATTTTGTATAGCTTAAAAGCCATAACATTATAAAAAATTATGGCTCTAACTTGAGACTGACAAACCATATTAAAGATAATGTCATTGCATTGTAAAAGTCATGACACTTGGACTTGAGACTGTTATTTAAATTTTATGAAAATAATATGGTTGTGACTTCATGATAATATCATAGTCATAAAGAATATGTCACATAGTAGAAGGATTATGCTAATAAGTTCATAGGATTGCAGCATATAAATATTGTCATAACCAATTATGCAAAGTTTTGACCAATAATAAAAGTTGAAACTATGTAAGATTCTATATTATATTCACTTAGCTAAGTACCTATTAAAACCTATCAATTTCTTGACTTTTAATCAAAACTCGCCAAAACTCTAAAGACATTAAATCAATCTATATTTAATTCATATTTATGTTTATATATCATCACAAATTATCAAAATATATAAGCATGTTTAGTAGTTTGAATACCAAATAGTTACTCATGATAAATGTTATATTAAAGATGAACCTTTCGCTAAATTTTTTGGAATGTCATTTTTTCAAGGAAGTAATTTTTTTAAATATATATTTAATTTTTAGTAAACATATTTGTTGCCAAAGCATAGATAATTCCTAGTGATTAATGGTTATTGATAAAATTTTTGTATGGATGAAATGATCAAAATATTTATTATTGTATTATATATGTAATTTTTGATGGAAAACATCATTAAGGAATATTATAATTTTCAAAGGATTTGCATTTAGTTGCATATAGTTTTGCAATGGAGGATTCTCTAATTTATTCATTAAGGTAAACTTGTCCATAACATAATTGTGGCCTTTCATGGTTGAAAATCCTTTTCTTTTTGTAAATTCAAGACCAATAATTTTCTTTATAAAGAAAAGATATTCTCATAAATTATATTTGGATGATAAAAAAACATGATTGAGTATGTATTAGTATGAGAAAAATAAATGGGGATTCTAAATAACTATTGTATGTCATTAGATTTCATCAGAGACATCTTCATAAAATATGTAACGATGATAAAAAAAAATTTGATTGATGACTCATTTGTGTGAGGACAATAAATTGGGACGTCAAAAAATATCATATATCATTTGATTGCCTCGAACACATCCTTTAAGAACTTGTCTATCATATTAATAACAAATAACCTTTTAGAAAAAAATATTTAAGATGATATTTTTTGGTGAATGCTCATTCTTATAAGCATAATATTGACTAATGAGGCTTGATTTAATGTTCAATAAAGTTAGAGATAAAAGAAAATGACCATTAAGACACAAAAGCATAACTAAAACAAAGTATATGGATTATAATTTTTTTAAAATACATGTATAGTTCACTTAGTTGGTTAAAAGTTCTTGAGTGTCTAACTTTTAATTAGTACATGCAATCATAATATTAAGGTTGTATAGGTTAAGTGTAGAAATATCATTGGAATCATATGTATTCATAATATACTTTGATTAGGTGCTTAGAATGGTTTAATCATGGACAAAACAACCTCTAGATGCTCAAATTTTGAAAAAGTGAATCAACAAGAATTTTAAAAAAAATGCCATTTGGTTAGTTTATTTAATATAAAAGTTTGCCCAATTTAAAGATAACACTAGGAAAGAAACATTAATATAGTCAATCCCAGTTAGTCTATAATGATGGTGATGATGACCTCAAACCTCATTATAAAATACTTGCCTTTAAGTTAAGTTTCACTTTTTACATGATTCTTATTTTGAAGTGGAGTAACATAATACATGACTACATTCATTTTCACTTACATGAATATATTCCATAGTATGATTGCAAGCATTGTGTGATGATGGTTATTGAAATGAAATGATCAATTTGAATTAAAAGACATGTTAATGCCATATTTTTTGACTTGGATCAATTGTCATCTAGGAATGCTAGGATAGTAGTCATGTAAAGAAAGGCTAACTTTTAAGGCATTTTTTTACAAAGGAGCCCAAGTTTTTGTTTTCTATTACAAAAGAGCAAAATGCAAAAAAAAAATTCAGAAGCATGAAGAGATCTATGCATTTTTTATTACAATACAAAACATGGTGTTTTACCCAATAGAAAAAAAATATCCCTCTCTCTCTTCATCCTCGATTATATATATATATATATCTTTCTCTCACAAACACACGCATGAGTCTATGGAATTGTGGTATTCCTGTAAAGATTTGAATAGCTTCTAGATAGACACTCCTCTTTGCCCAAAACTTTAATTGAAGAGATTGATGATTTCTTGCAAATTAAAGCTAATGAATTGAACATTTAACATAAAGAATATTACAGGATGACATCTAAAACATTCTCTCCAAGGTTCTAGGTTTATGTTATTACTCTAGATTTATGATTTATTTGGTTTTATATTTTATAAAAATTATTAGTTCCAAACACAAATTTTGGACATTTTATGTGTTATAGATTTTAGTATATGTGAATAAGTTTTTAGCATATATTATTCGTATTAGCATAGTTTAGACTTTGGGGATTTAAGTGCTTATTAAATTTTTTGAATTGTCGATTGGATTGATTTATTTTAAATTTGTATTTATAATTCAGAATTAAATTTATTTGGTTTTAGTTAAAATAAAATATTTGAACTGAATTTTATTATATTAAAACATGACATTTTTTAAAAATAAAAAATTTAATCTCAATTTGGATTTTTAAATTAAAAGTTTTCATTGTGCTAACAAATAATTATTCCCTAAAATTTTTTAATAGTACCAGAATAACCACTATCTAACTGGTCTTCCCCAACAATAAGTATCTAAGCAAGGTTTCTAATACAAGCCAAAAAGAAATATTGAAACTTTTGTTAATGTGGTATCTAGTTTATTGTTTTCATTAAACTGGTAATAGATTATTCCAATTCTAACATTATGATATCAAATATGATATAGAACATTTTTATTTGTGGGATTTATTTGTGGTAGAAAATTTTTTTTGATATCATAGAGGAGCATTCTATAATAATAACGTTAATTAGTATTAACTATTCTATTTGAAAAAAAGAGTGTGGGACTATCTTGTCGTCAAATATTTGTATGACCCTATGAAATAAAAATGTAAATTTTGAAAATTTGAATAAAGAAGAATGGGAAGACATGAAATTTAGGGTTGCATCCTTAGTTTAATAATGGATAAGAAGTGATACTTATTAGTATATTGTCGATGAAATGAGGGAAAACAAGTTGTGGTAGAAATTAGTCTTTTTTTGAAAAAAATATATATTTAGAAATATAATGTTAATTATTAGACATGAAGTTAACTTGAAATTTAAAAAAGAAAATCTAATATCAGCACACAACAATCTTTTGCATTGGTAGAGAACCAACTTGTACATACAAAGATGCTCTTGGAAGATGAGCTACTTATTTGACAAGTATTAAACTCAGTTTAGAAAAACTGAGATAACTTTGTGATTTTTCTGAGCATGTCACTACCAGGAGGTATTGTAATCTAACAGACTTGGTAGGAGCACCACTAGGGACTCAGAGTGACAAAAAGACTCATTCTTCAAAAGTTAAGTCAAGAAATATAAAGATAGTCAAATATTATCACTATAATAAGATGAGACATGTGAAAAATGATTATTA
Source organism: Sapria himalayana (assembly GCA_029783825.1). Lineage (NCBI taxonomy): Eukaryota > Viridiplantae > Streptophyta > Magnoliopsida > Malpighiales > Rafflesiaceae > Sapria > Sapria himalayana. The sequence goes on from JAREIK010003680.1 coordinate 721,661, forward strand.
CTCTTGGAAAAGACTACAACAAAAGTATACAAGAGGAGATAGATTCGAGAGGAAGACTAACATCACCATGGAAGGTGACTTGATGCTAGTTAGGAATGCTAATTCTACTAATGTTGTATCTTAGGATGTTGATTTAGTGATTCGAGAGCTCCATTTTAAATCACCCCTTATGTTGACTTATTTAATGCACACACACACACACACTCACACACTTGATGATTGTGGCACAATAAAAATGAGCAATATTAGGACATCATACATACTAGACATAGGAGATATTTGTCTATAGATTTAGATTGGTCATCAGCTAATACTAAAAGATGTCTGGTAAGTACTACAAATTTGTGCCAACGTAATGTCCATGAACATGCTGGATGACTTGAGATACACGAGTCATTTTAATGATAACTAGTAGAAACTAACTAAAGGTTTATTATTCATTGTGAGAGATAAGAAGGAGATTACTTTATATGTCACTCAAGCAATAGTACTTAGAAATTAGGTAAATAATCATCAAAAAGAAATATTAATCTTTAGCACAAGATACTTATTCATATGAGTGAGAAAGATCTTCAGCTACTAAATAAAAGGAATATTTTTTATATTTGACTATGGATCATCTCATGATGAGTATATGGACTATATGACTCAAAAAGACCAAAGAACATATTTTCACTCTCTTCAACCTTCAAGGAGATCAAATATTCTCGATCTTTATCATATTAATGTCTATTTTATGCAAAGCTGAACATTTAGTGAGATCCTTTACTTTATCAAATTTATTGATGATCACTCAAAGAATGTATGAGCATTCAAAATAAAAATGAAAGAGCATGTCTTTGCTATCTTTAAATATTTTTATACTAGAGTTGAGAGAGAGACCAACAAAAAATTGATTTATATAATTCTCATAATGAGGAAGGATATAATGGTTAGTTTGAAAGCCATTATGTATTCTATGGCATTAGACAACAAAATATGTTAGCCAATATTTCTCAATTAAATGGGATGGCTAAGAAGATGAACCATACTATTAATGAAAGAGTCTAGTGCATGTGTTTCTCATGCATCTACCCAAAGAACCTTAGGAAGAAGTTATGAGTATAGTTATTGATATAATCAATGAGTACCCTGCCACCATCATGGATAGAGATAATGTTCTTAATAAAATCTAAATTTATAAAGATATTTTATATGATTACTTGAAAGTATTTGGATACATTTGTTTCGTTCACATTTCAAAAGATAAATGATCAAAATTTAATGATATTGTATGTCCATGCACTTCAATAGGTATGGTCATGAGAAAAATCATATGTTGAATAATCATGACAATGATAATAATCATGTTGGTGTATATCATAATATTTATTAGTGTAATTTATGAACTTCTAAAGTTTATCACATATAAATACCAAAATCTCATTGACTACTTTTGTCAATACTATATGATATTAATCATCATTGTGACTAAAATAAAAATATAAAAATTAAAATGAAAGGACCTTAAAAAAATTATCAAATCAATTGTTTCTTCTGGAGAAACATTCTTATAGACATGAGACTACCTAGCTTCATATGTAATTGTTGAGCAAATAATATATTTAATATATTTATGTCTTATGAGGAGGTATGATGGTCGTGATGATATCTCAAGTCATAGAGTCATGTTCTTTTTGAATTTTAATAGGTATAATAAAAGAACATGTAATTAGAGGAAACTCAAAGTGTTCCTAAAAATCAACTAATATTGAATCTTTAAATTATAATTTAATTGAGAATTAACCATATTAATACTAACTAGAAAAGGAAATTCATGATTCATAGCCCGATCAATCCCAAAAGTGTGCAAATTTGACTCAACCACGAGACTATCTTTTTGAAAACCTTTTTTGCCCATTTTATACATAAAATTTCAAGCACAAAAATTATATTATTATTTTTATTAAAACACATTCTCAATATTGTTGGGTTAGACTTATGTATTTTAGTTTTCCAAATAATTTGATCATCCAAAAAGAAAAAAAAAATTATATATGCTACATTAAGAAACATAATATGATGATATTTTTAAAATTGAAGAACATCCTACAAACATTGCAACATGCTTATTGTCACACCACCACTTAGACCAAGTTCAGGATAGTGTACTATGAGCATTCAACTAATACATGATGCCAAATACAAGATAAAATAAAATATATATCTATCACTTGTCTTGTAAACTTCATGTTTAATATATGTATCACATCACAAACTTAATAATACAAGCCCCTAAAATTAGTTTCTCGCTCATTAGAATAAATTTGGAATTTTTATAAAAATTATTAACATGTCTTGTAAACTTTAAGAATCTAATAGTTTATCAAAGACATCAAGCCTAAAAAAGATTCTAATTTGATGCTCAACACCATTGTAATTGAATAAACATAATGTTAGAATTTTGTATTGCCTACCAACATATAATATCAAGTTTTGTGAATAGTAAAATCAATGCAGTCATAATAATTGAATATAATTGGGATGTATGATTTCATTTATAGAATTCTTAAAAAATATTTTTTGATGTTATATAAATAATCACATATATTTCACTTGTGCGTATATATAATGTTTGTAAATATTTTAAATAATTTAAAGAAAATCTATATTATAATAAAATAGCTATCAAGATGGAAAGAAAATATTTAAAATATATGTTGATTACTTGTCATTTAATTACTTAATTGCTTATATGGAACCTATAGATAAGGTGAAAGTAATCAAAATATTATAAAATTCATATATAATTACATAAACTAGTCATAATAACTAGAGGAAAAGGCATGCCAATAGATATTTATAGCACATATAAATATTATGAAAATAAATTTTGTAATAGAAGTACACCTTCAAGTATTGTGACGGAAACATTATTTGGAAATACTATATTTTTAAAATTAACAAATGGTAAATGATGAAATGGTTCTTCAAATAGGTATGAGCTATCAAATTATGTAAATACTAATTATTATTCATACTTATACTTGAATGATTTAAAAATTGGATTGTATTAAGTTAGTGGAAATCTTATGAATCCACTTATCCCATAATTTCTAAAATGATATGTGTTCATGATGTTTATCCATGAATTCTCACCTCTCCCTCCCATGCACCCCCATTTTCTTCTCATACTGCTTCTATTGAATGCAACCACCTATGGAATTTATCCTAATAATTTTGTTTTTATTATTATTAGTTTTCAAAATGAGTTCTTCAAAATTCTCAAAGTAGAAGCAAACCTCAAGGGCCATGGAATCCCAATTAGGGTTGGTGGTGTGTCTAATTTAGTGGTGCATGTCACAACTTTCCAATACCATGATGGGGCTTTTCCTTGACCAAATATTTGAAAAAGATTCATTATATGCTCATAATTTGATCTTGAAGCCAATGAGGTAATTATCGAGGAATAAGGTATGCGTAAATTGATATTTGGTAAAATTTCATTAGATTTTCTTAATGTTTCTTTTACTCTTCATATTTTAAGTCATAATATCAAAATAAAATGAAGGATGATGGATCTATGAATGGTGATTCCATTCTAAAAAAGCTTTTAAATAAAACAAAAGCTCTCTATGACATTTTGTTTTTAGGTAATAGGGCACTCACAAACACTAAGAAACTTTCATATTTTCTCTTACATTTTTCTTCCAAGCCTGCTATGAATATGAATATTTGGAACAATGTAAAAAATATAGAAAAATTTGTGTCTCAACATCTTGGATAAGATTTTGTTAAAAAATTTATTGATGAACAATGAACATTACATGTCAAAGCTACTCAACACCCAAGTGACTATATTTTTTTAGATTCAACAATGCTAAGGATATAGAAAATATTCTTAGTTTGGGATCCTATTTTGTTTTTATGAGGTCATTGAATGTGAAATATTTTTTCAAAAAGACTTCACTTTAGAGATTGTGAAATAGCTAGAATCTCATTATGAATAAATATGCTCAATTTCCCAATTTATTTATGGAACCCATTTGGTTGAAAAAAATTGCTAGTTGCATGGGAAAGTCCTTTCATATGGATAAGTTAGCTTCAAATATATCTAATATGTTTTAAACAAGAGTTCTGGTAGAAGTAGATCTAAATAGTACCAAGTGAATGTAATTGGTGATTTATGGAACCCCATTTGATCTTCCTTTAGAAATCAATCTTAATTTATTGAATAGTACCAAGTTAACACAATAAATGATTTATGAGCAATTTTTTTTTATTTTGTAAATCATGTGACATGTTTGGACACTTCTCAATTAAGTGTGAAAAAATGAACATAATCATAAAAATAAGGAGATTTCAATTTAATTGAAAGTTCAAAAAGTGCCTAAAAGCTAGATGTGTCAAATGGAACGTGTTGGGTCAGGCCTATTTTTAGCCGGCCCGACCACGCTTCCATGTCATGCCTGCTCGGCATGGATCTGTGGAGGTCAGCCCGACATGGGCCCCGGCATGAATTCGTTGGGTTCGGCCCGGTCGGGCCGAACCCTAATTTAAAAAAAAACTAGGGTTTGGTGCTGCACCACCCTTCCGCTGCAATTTTTCTTCACTATCGAGGCTCAGCAAGCCTCGCCTGTTGAGTTCAGCTTTTGTCACTAGGGCAGTTTTTCGGCTCGTGCCGAGATATTATGCCAACGGGCCATGGTATCGTGTCGAGCCATGCACGGCACGAGGCCCGATTGATCTTAGCACGGCATGACACGGTTGGTGCCATGGACAAGCATGGCACGGGCACATACATAGGGAAATTCCCGTGCCATGCCGGCCCAGGCACGACCAAATCGTGTCGTGCCTCGTACCGAACCGGGCCGGCCCAGTCTGGTTGACACCTCTACTAAAAGCAATAAGGAGATGGATGATGACTTTGAAATTAATTCTTAAATGTGAACGACACTATAGACCTAGAGATCCTAACATTAGAAAAGCTAGTTAACTTTATTACAGTGAAGGGTATGCAGAAGAAACATAGAAAGAATATCATTCTTGGAGATAGAAACTCCATTGTCACATCTAACAAGTCCTAGATGAAAATAAAAGAGAAGTTTCAAATAAAATTTCTCTCAAATGAACCCACATAATGGTAGGTTGGTAGATGCCCCAAGCTTCCATAAAACTTGGGGTAGCTAAGTTATTATTTGGATCATTGGAGGAGGAAAGAGGTTGCATCATATGTGGTGTTCCTCCATAAAACTTATCATTATAATGGTTGGTTAGGGTCTTAGGGAGGAGTTTTTGAAATCCTTGGGGATGTCTATTGTGCTTGTTTGCATGATATGGCTTGTGTGGATATATTATTTGGTGATGGTGATGAGTATTTTTATGTGTTGGTATGGATGTATAATTACATTATGAGTTGAGTGCATTCCATGGCTTATATTTAAAGAATTGTGGATGTGCTGAAATATATATGTTGATGTATCTAGGATGAAATCTATGCCTATGTTTTGTGATGGATGTGCAAATGCATTATGATATATTGTACTCATGTTATGGCTTGGAATTGAAACTAAAATGTGGATGTATCGATGTGGATATGTTGATGCTTCATGATAGATTATGTGTGATATTTGGAATGTTATTTGTGAGGTTGAGATGAATTATTGTAATCACTTGATGAGATTTATAAATTGTATATATCATAGTAAAGGATACATAAGTTGTTCAACTTCTTATGAGCTTGCTTTACTTGAGATTTTTCATTTTTGGGTTTCATAAATGAAAAACTTAAAATGATGCAATATGTCAATATGATCTTGCAAAGAAATTTATATGTTCAAACTACCAACACTCTACGATAATTTAGAGCTAGAATATAAAAGACTTTAATTTTTCCATGAAACACAAAAGAAGCTCAATGACTCATTAATAGAATATTTTTGGTATACTAGAGGACAAATTAAATGAATCCAAGATTAATTGGATCATGAAAACTAAATTGAAAGACTTGAATTATGTAGACAACTTTACATGTCACCTTAATGGAAGGAATACATCATATGGAATGATATCACCTTGCAAGTTGAGGTTCTATAGGTTTCTTCTCAGCATATTCACTTGCCTATATATATGACAGAGAGAAGAATATGAAGTTTCATATATATTTTGCTCGTGACATCTATTTAATTATCTTTATAAGGTCATTATGGGAATATATGTCTTTGCTTGGTCCCTACATACAGAGACTAGGGTTGGTTCTTATCGATTTTAACTTTATTTTCTCTGAATTATTTGAATATGGAGGTAGAAATGTCACTAAATATGAATGTTCATATTTTATAAATTATTATGCTAATCTTAATTTAGAGGATGTTCCATCACTTGGTTCTTTCTCTACATTAACATATAAGAATATATTTAGCAAAATTGATAAGACATTGATGAGTCATGAATGTGAGAATACTTGCTTAGATAATCATGCCCACTTTTCCATCATAATATCCTTTTTAATCATTATCTATCCTTGATATCAACTAACACTCATTCAAAATAAAGATTTGAATGTCAAGGATATTGAACTTCCATATTTCTTCACAACATTGTCTATCCTTAATTTAGAGGACACTCTAGATTTTGTAGCATGTGGTTGAACAATAATAAAACTTTCATATTTCTCTAAGATATTACTCCATGAGTCCATTTATTAATTTGAAGATTTGGAATATAGTATGAAATATAGAGAATTTTTCTTTATAGGCTATGTTGTGTCTCGACATCTTGGATAAGGTTTGTTAAAAAAATTGTTGATGAACAATTGAATTACCTATCCAAGTCACCAATATCTAAGTGGTTAAATTTTTGTCAGATTCAATAATATTGAGGATATGAAAAAGAATTCTCAATTTAAAATCCTATTTATTTTTTGGGAGATCATTCTATGTTAAATCTTTTCCAATATGGTTTCACCATGAGGCTTATGAAATGACTAGAATCTCATTATGGACAAAGATGTCTAATTTCACAATTCATTTATGAAATCCAAAACAATTGAGAAAAGTTACTTGTTGCATAGGCACGCTATTGTATATGGATAAGTTAATGTCGCACATATCTAATATTTGTTATGCAAGAGTCTTAATAGAAATAGATTTAAATGGCATTCTTCTTTCATAAATCATCCTTTCTTATTTAAAGAATACCAAGTTAATATGATCAATGATTTATGAGTAATTATTTTATTTTGTAAATCATGTGACCATGTGACATGTTTGGACACTTTTCAAGTGAGTGTCCGAAAATGAAGCTAATAAAAAAAAGGAGATTCCAATTGAACAAAAAGTTCGATATGCTTCTAAAAGTAATGGTAGAAGGATGATAGCCTTGCAAATGATTATTATAGTATGAATGACATTGTAAACCTCGAGATTATATCAATAGAGGAGCTAGAAAACTTTATTATAGTGAAAGGTAAGTAGAAAAAATGTATGAAGGATGTTGTTCTTAGAGATAGGAATTCCATTCTCAAATCTTATTAGTCAAAGGTGAAGATGAAAAATAAGTTTTAAAAAGGATTTTCCTTATATGAATTCACATAATGGCATGCTGGTAGATCCCCCAAGCTCCCATAAAACTTGGAATAACTATATTATTATATGCTGCTTTCGAGGAGGAAATGGATTGGATCATGTGTAGTGTTCCTCCATTAGACATATCTTTATAAGGGTGGGTTGGGGAGAAGTTTTTGATTTGACATTACTTATATTCTTATTGGATGTTGTTCACACCTTTTCCTGATATTTTGGCCTAGTTTCCAACCCCTCCAATTTGAACATTTTTAGAGAGGTCTTAAAGAATACCAAGTACTTGATTGTAATTAAATCTAGATATTCTATTAGATCTATTCTCCTTATATTTTTTTTGAAGTATTATTATCCTCAAGCAGGCTTATCACAACTCACTTTATGCTATTGATATAGAATATTTCTTTTGTCATATAATTTTGGTTAGGTAAATTGATATCTATTGTGAGTAGACTTCAATTTTTGTGCATTGTAATACAAGAAATAAAGATATATTAGCTTTCTATCATTATTATTCCAAAATCTATTATCAATACTATTAAAGACTTGTGTAGAAGATTTTCCCCGGGGGATTGTAATGAAAGATAGTTCACCCAAAGGTAGCTTGCAATATTGTATATCAGCCAACCTTCCATAGTAGATTAGGTCTCACATCCATACTATGTTGGATAAAATGACTACATCACTATTATCTCATCTTATAAAATATTTCAAATATTTTATCGTTCAAAAAGAAACTCTATTTTGGTAATCTACCATCATATTAAGAGATAAATTTATTGACATGAATGAAAATATTATTGATGCTAAAAAATATTATCTGCATAAGAAGGATGATGTTATAATTATTTCATATTCCTATCTTACTCTCTTACCAAGAAATGATAATATCAAACCTTTTTAGGTGAATATGATTTGGATCAAGAATCATATATCAAAGTACGTTGTCTTGTTATGGATGACAATTCTTGGTAACTTGAGGGCTAAATTGTAATTTTTTAGCAAATTGGATATTCATGTGAATGAAATTTACAACTATTTAGAAATATTGAATCATATTTTCATTAAATACAATTTCATTGGCATTATTTGGAAAAAAAATTAAATAATGGACTGGAATGAGTCAGAGAATATCTATTCTTTCAAGTACTTTAAAGCACACAGGTAGACAACATACGAGAGGATTCATTCATAATCTTATTAGGAAAGTATTATCAACTGAAACTATATATCATGAATAAATGAAAAAGGAACAATATAATGCATGTACTCAAATGGGTTCCAACCAAAATTATTATTTAAAATATTAAAGTGGAAATTTATGTTGTATTTAGCTCAAGTTGTCACAATAACATAGTATGTACAAAATTTTGATATATTGTTTAATTATTTTACACACACACACACACACACATTTTATTGATTCCCTTGTGTTCACTATAACATCAAAAAAGTTTTTTTTTTTCTATTATCATGAATGTAATTAGGAACAAAAGTAAATTTAGTACTAAATATTCTAGAAGTATTAATATGTTTGAAAATTTTAAAAAGATACAAGAATAATTCTTCAAATCACAATAAATTAAACTTATGAAAAAATAAAAATTTTAAATAGTCACTATCTACCCCAGACAAGCAATCACAACCATCAAAGCCTAAATGATAATAGTATAGAATTAGAAAATTAATTTTAATTGTGATTGTTTTTAATGTTCATTATAAATATAATTTTATTTTTTCAAAGAATTTTATTTTATTTAATATCTTTGCATATTTGTATACTTAAAAACTATTTTCATATTTGTTAATTGTTATTTTTAAATTTTAGTATATTGTATTTGTAAATTGTATTATGTACATTATACGACCTCTTAGGTACAAGCTGTACAACATAAGTAGTACAATAAATGCAACAACTATACATATTGTGGGCTGGGGTGCTGGGCTATGGCTATACACGACCACCACATCCATATGACATAACTTGGGGTTAGCTAGGCATTAGCCAATACTAGCATCTCAACTGAAACTTAGGTCCCAACCCTACAACCTAGCTTTTGGCGAGTCGGGACCCAGTATGCTCCAAGCATGAACCAAACTTGGTCAACTTTAGTGGCGTGTTTTGATACAACCCATAATGTGCTAACAATTGACACAAAAATGCACGATTATGTCTTGAGCAAGGGTCATGTTGGGTTGGCAAAATAGACGTGTTAGAGCATCTCCAACGAGCTCGCTAAAAATAATATTTTCGATATTTTGTTGAGTGTAGTTAGAAAATTAGGGCTCTAACTTGCTTGCTATCCCGCTCACGTTTTTTGCCCTCTCGTCTTCTCGCTCAACAAATGTAGCAAATATTTTTCATTCAACAAATCATTTTTTCCCTAAAGAATTCTTGGCCGTCTTCAACATCCACTGGTAGCAACAAAAACGCAACTTCACACCACTCTTTATTTATTCTATTTTAGCTACTTTAGCTATCCAAACACAAAAAAGTATCTCTAACCTATTTTATATTATACACTCTATTTCCTAGTTTACTCTATAGGTGTCAACCGGCCCGGTCCGGCACGAGGCATGACACGAGAAAATTCTGTGCCCGGGCCCGTGCCGTGCCTGGCCCCGCATGGTTCGGCCCACGGCACGGCACACCGGCACGAGTTTATCCCGTGCCGTGTGTTCCTTGAGCCCGACCCCGCGATGGCCCCTCCCGCAAAAAAGACCCCCGATTCCCGAACCGTACTGACAGGCCAGCCCGAGCAGGCCAGGCAAGGCACGGCACGGCCCCCCGTGCCCGTGGGCAGTGCCGGGCCTAGCTATTTTAAACCGTGTCGGGCCAGGCACATAGGCACGCTCGTGCTCAAAAAGAACGGGCCGGCCCGGCTCGTTTGAGACCTCTAGTTTACTCAAATGACTCACAAAATGTAGTGAGCTATTATATGAGCTCATAAAACTTTTTTTATCTTTTTTTCTTTCTATCACTTACTATATATATGATTTTTTTTAAAATTATTGAAGTTGGGTGTAAAATATAGAGTGTGACTAGAGTGTATTTTAAAAAGTTGCTAGCTAAAGTAGTTAATTTAGAGTATCTCTAACCACACTTTATAAAATAGCTACTCAAAATATATTTAAATATTAAATTCACTAATTTAGCTAGCACTCCATCCATATTCTCTATTTTACACCTAAATAGCTAATCAAAATAGTGAATTGCAGAAAATTTTTTGTGTTTGGCTAGCTAAAATATCTAGAATTAAATAAATAGCTAGAATTAAATAAATAGCTAGCCCGTTGGAGATGATATTAATATTTAAATATATTTGAAGTAGTTATTTTGTTAATTGTAGTTGGATGATATTAGGCAGCTCATCTTCAAACTACATATAAAATGGGCTTTCTTAATATACTCCAGTGGTTTTAGGATTCCGAAGAGAAGAAATTGGCAACGGCTACACTCTTGTTCTGGTGTGTATGCTATGCTCTCACTTGAATGGAATTTTTTCCGTATGCCACCAGTTTTTCTTGATTATTTCAATTGATTGCTCATTTCTTTTATTCTTTTCATTTTTACTTTCATCTTCTACTTAACGGTTCGTTCTGTACTTCGAGACGTTCTGATGATTGGGATGTCTTACTTGAAGTCTAGTCTAATTGTTTTTGAAGTAGTCATCAGTGAAGAAAGATGAACGTTGACGTAATGATTCCACTATCTGCTACGAACGTGCGGAAATAATCTCTCTAATGTAGTGATTTCTTATCGGAGGTCGTGTTGCATGTGGAGTTGTATGGCTACCTCTGGTGATATTAATATTCAAGGGTTGAATTGTGTATCCTGTTGGTACATTCTGTTTAAAATTTTGGCACCGATTGATCGACTAGATCATTCGTTGAGACGTCTTCCCGCCACTCGGCTGTTGCTGTGCAGACACTAGACGGGTGTCTGCGCAGCAAATATTTTGGTTTGGAATCGAAGAGCAATTGTTGGCATGAATGCTAATCCACAAGGTTTTATTATTTTGTCTTTCTGGACACATCTGCTCTCTATCCTTATAAATTTTTTGTTCCATTGGTTCTCACAATGGTTCTCTTGTTCATTAAAATGAACACTATTTGTATTGCTTTCAATGGTTATTCCAAGGTTTATCTTCCTATCTCTTGGTTCGTACTCATTTTTTTTCGTATTACTTTCCTGCCTGCTTTTTCGCTCATTAAAAAGCACGCTTCTTGGTTAGAATGTCAATGTGTTCCGCACGTTTTTGCTAATCTGATGCTATTTTCCGTTTGGTCTTAAATTTTTGGTCATTCAAAAACCTTCATTACTTGCTTGCTGAAACTGCACATGCATGAAACTGATGCATTTCATATGTAATTGCTGAAACTGAATCCTAACTCTACAAGTTGCACCAAAAACATGTGTGGTATTTTTTTTAACATATCGTGATATATATAATGATAAATACAATATTTTATCATTATATAACATGGGTAGTATCATTATATATATATATATATATATCACGATATATAAAATATTTGTATTTCTAGTTACTATATCATGAAACTTATTATTTCTATAATTTTTTAATGGTATCAATTTTGTGTTGAAATAGTCTTCAATTTTTGTTGTTTGTTTGTCATTAATGTATTTATCATTATATGTAGCACATTGTGATTATTTTACAACAATAGATTTGATTAAAAGCTGAAACTCTTTTAATAAATCTCTTATTCATATGAATTGTCTGTGTTACTTGTATTATAATTTTATATTGTATGTTTGATTGGTAAATTGTAAAAATATATTGTATATTAACTTGGAAAAAATTAATATGTTGAAGAAAGAACATAAAATTGCACTAAAATGGAAAAACATGCATGTATGTCGCACGTAAAATGGGTTTCTAAATTCTTCACATAGATAATATAAATAATTAGGATAATCCATATGAGTTATTATCATAAATATAAAATAAAAAAATAAGCCATGCATTATCTTATCTTAAGCTGAAACATAAATATCTAGAATTTTTAGTTGAAATAAAATAAACATAAATTGTGATATTTTTAAGAATTTTATCAATATTTTGGTTAATTAAGTTCTTATAACATTATAGATTGTTACAATAGTTCTCTTATGGATTTTTTCCATGAGAAAGAAATTATTTATTTCTATATATATATTCGTGGTTAATTAAATCATAGGTTATATATCTTGTTATATAATTATCATAGTAGATAATAACAGAAAAAAATATTGGAAATTATCTTTGTTTGATTCAAATAATCTCATAATTATATTCGTGGTTAATTAAAAGTATATGAATATCATCATATACTTTATCATTATATTGGATTTTATTTTTTCAAAAAAGAAGATTATCTTTAAAAAATTTTTTGTAATTTGTAAACTATAGTAAATCTCATGTACGTGCAAGTAGGTATCCAATTAAAATTTGAATACTTGGCTAAATGAAAATGTTTATGATTATTAAATGAGATATTGAGTTATGATTTTCACATATTTAAATATATAAAAAATTACATCAAAGTAAGATATCTTAAAAAATATAAGAAATTATTAATTATATTGATTTTATAAATTATATATTATTTGGTAATAAATATTTAATTAATCTTATATGTAATTGTTATTTGTAAAGCTGAATTAATTTGTAGACTTATATCAAATAAAAGATCAATATTTGGCTTAATAAGTATTTATTGAGTTATGATTTTTAATTCATTTTTTTTCTTAATTAGAATATTATTTATATTTATAATTAATAAGATAACTTTATCATATGAATTTTTCTAATAAATTAAGAAATAATTTAACATGTACAAACTAAAAAAGATTATATTAGTTTTTTTATTATTTGTAAATTAAAAAAATTATCTAATTTCATAAACTAGATGATTACTCAATCTAAAGATTATTGAAAAAATTATTTTTTATGTCTGATAAATATATCATTTATTTGTGATAAATTATAAGAGATGAATTTTTGAAGTAATGTTATTTTGGTTATTAGAGAGAAATTATCTTAATAGTTAATTATAAAAGTACAAGTTAATTATCTTGATAATATAATTTTCGATGATATATCTTATTATCAGCTTCAATATTTGTAGTGAACACACCACTTATAATTGACAAGAGATATTTCAAAATGTCGAGGTTTTAGTTTTCAAATTTTGTTAGAATGAATATTAGTTATCTTTTTTTACCATGATTTAATATTATCCTAAATAAGATAATATTTTGGAAGAAAAATTAAGTATTCTAATATTATCAAGAGAAATATTATCAAAAGAATTTAAAAAACTTAAGTATGATAAATGAGTCGTGGTAGTCTTGTACTTTTGCTATACAAAGTAGGCCAAGTGGTCTGTTGACAATCTAGGTCTTGTTGGGTTATGTAGAGATATCAAATGGGTCATGTCATGTTGGCACGACTCATTTTTGGTGGCCCTAGTCAGGCCACTTTTTAATGCTAGACATGATTCATAAGGCAATTGTGTCATGCTGGGCAAAGCACGACTTGATTAATGTTGACCTAGCATGGCTTGCCCGACCTAATTCTAGGCAGAATTTGGCTGGGTTGTGCTTGGCTGTATTGGCCTGTGTTTGGTCATGCCAGGTCATGCCTGAAGGCTACAATCCCAGTCGACTAGTCATCAATTCATGATTTTAAATATTTATTTTGCAAATTTAAAATTTTAAGTTATTTATTATGAGTTACTATATAATTTTATATAAATCATAATAAAATAAAATTATTAACAAAAATTTTAATAATGAAAAATAATAAAAAAAATTAATATATTCAATCTAACAAAAAATAAAATAAAATAATATAATAATTATCAATCATAATCAAACTTAATTCTAATATCAATTGATATTGGTATGCAAATAATTATTATCGCTTAAGTGTCTGATGATATCACTAGTGGTGGGCTCAATATTTTCAAAGTCACACATGTTATCATTTGTAATCAACTCTTTTGTTCTTGTTCTAGCTCGATCTTGAATGTTTAACTTTAAATTTTTTAATTATTCATTCATGCTAGTACCTCAATGATATTTGGTTACAGTCTTGATCTCATATCCAAAATGATATTGATTATAATAGAAAAATAGATTCTAATGCTATGCTTGATACTTGATGAGTTAGTTGATCCTGTGTTATTTTAGATGGTACAAGATAAGTGGACTCATATGATTTTTATTATTATAAAATATTAAAAATTTTGTTATCATTATGTGATGTTATTTAGCAGTAATAGATATCTAAGTATCAAGATAACTTACTCTTATTTGATAATTTATTCTATTATTTCTTATTATTAATTGAATGTAGAAGTTATCATTTTTGAATATGATATTCATATTCATACTCGAATCCTGACTACAACAACTACTATACTTAGTGTTGTAGTATATAAATAACTCAATTAATTTTTTGTGAATAAATATTTTAGGTTGGTATTTCTGATTAATGTACTTTGATATGTATGTTAAAATATTTTCTATTTATTTCATCTTAATCTTAGGATCCATGTAGGTAGTCAGACTATAAAGAGATAGAATGATGAATTTGTATTTTATATATTTGGTTTATACCTCAATAGCTATGTCACTAAATATATGGTCATGTCTAAATTTCCTAAATATATAATTAATATTGCATATGTACCTGAGTGCAATGAAAGTGGTTAGAATGTAAATAGACGAATACATGTTAGTTATGTCATTAGGTAAGTGTAATTCTAATGGAGTCTAATATTTATTTGGAATTTTTTTAGACATGTAGATAGACTACTAAATTTCTATTACATGTTATGTGTCTTTCGTATTTTTTCTAATGTGGTAGAAATAATATTCATTTTTACTTGTGTTATCATGTTAATCATGTGATACATGTATTAATATAAAAAATATTTTCTAATGGTCCGTCTCCAATAGTTTTAACAAACATATTAATGACTATTTTATTATTAGATGTGTTATCAAATATGATATTAAATATTTAATTTAATATATCATAATATCTAAAGATTATTATCATGTACTTATATATGACAAGGTTATCATGCTGAAGAATCTCTGAGGATCTTAAAATTCTTTTTTAAGTATCCATTTAGAATCTTTATAGTGGGCGGTGAAATATGCAAAAAATATATCGTCACGACTAATCTAAATATTTGATGTCATTGATACCGTGTTACTATATTGCCTAAATTTATTAGTTAAATATTAATTTTTAAAATTTATAATATTTTAGTATGTCATTTCTATATGTGACATCAGAATCCTATGATATGCAAGTTTAAAATAAGTCCGAATAATACTGACTATCTTAGGATCTTTCAAAAATCTAATTGTAAGATTCATTGTGATGATTATTTTGATTATGTTTTTTCTTTCTAACTTGCGGTGGTATATTAAGGGGGTTAATAAAGAAGATGTGCTAGATTTAGCCTCAAAGATTTTATCGTTTAGTTGAGTTTATCTAGGATTTAATACATCATATTTTTTGGTATAATAATTGACATGTCTTTTTAGGTATTAAGTACCACATGCATTCTTATATTTAATATCCTTCTACAATATTTATATTATGCTAATTCTTTCTCGACATACCTAGTATATTTATTTTCTATTATTTAAAAGTAAGTCTAAATTATAGATTTTTTTTTATTTTTTAATTTTTAGATATTTGAGTTTGGACTAGGCCGACTGACTCGACCCATTTTTTGGTGGCCCAATTGGGCCATCATGTCGTGCCTAGCATGACCCGGTACCGTAATCGTGTCTTGCCAGACACGACACAACTTGGTAAGTTTCGGCCTATCTTATGCCCGGTTTGGGCTAGGTTATGCCTAGACTTGCTGCTTAGGGTTGGGTCGGGTTGGTTCATGTCGTTTCGGCCTGTTCAGAATTGGTTCATCCCAAACTTCAAAAAAATTATAAATAATAAATTTTAATACTATATTAATTAATTAATTAAATTAATACAACAAAAAAAAACTAAATTATTATCACAAATTATAACTAACAACTAAAAACATGTATAAATTATAAAATAACAAAGTAAAATTAAATCATTAAATTATAAAAATTAATATATTAAAGATAAATTCATAAACATAAAATCTCAATTTCGTAAGTAAGTGTCTAAATAAATTAAGAATAAAATAATAAAAAAAGTAGCTAGCTCAAATAATAAAAATAAATTAATAAAGACATTTTAAAAATGATAAATCTCATCAGCATATAATAGTATAACTAGCGGTAGGCCATAGACTCAATTTTAGTTTGCAATCATCATTAAACTCTCATGAATCATCATCATCGACTAACTCATTCGCTCTTGTTATATTTGCAGTATGATTTTGAATATCCAAATATGATTCCTTTCAATTCTTCATGCATGTTAATTCTTTAATAATATTTAGATGTAATCTTGATCACATTCAATGTAATATAAAAATAGACTCTGATATTATGTTTGACGATGAATGAGTCAGTAGATCTTTTCTTATCTTAAATAACATGGGATAGATAGACTCATATGATTGCTATCACTGTAAAATATTAAAGTTATTATTATTGATATGTTATAAGATTGAACAGTAATCAGTATTTAAGTTTTGAGATAACTCGCTTCTATTTCATGATCTATCCCATCATTTTTTTCTCGTTAATTGAATTGATAAGTTATCATCTCTAAATATGGTATTTATGTTCATATTCGGAGCCTCACTACTATCATCATTATATCTAGTATCTTAGCATGTAAATAATTTAATTAACTTCTCGTGAATGAATCTTTCAGGTTAGTCTTTTTAGTTCATGCACGAAGATGTGTAAGTAAAATATTTTCTAACCATCTATTTTAACCCTTGGATTCATGTAGATAATCAGATAATAAAGAGATAAAATGGTAGACTACTACTTTAAATACTTAGTTTCTATCTCTATAATCATATCGTTATATATCGGGTTAGCTTTAAACTTTCTAAAAATACTACTAATATTACATATGCATTTGAGTGCAATGCAAGTAGTTGGAGTATAAACTGATGAATACATGTTCGTCGTATTATAAAAAATCTATAGGAATTTCATAAATAAAAAATTTGTAGCTCAATTAATATCGTCAATAATAAATTTGTCATTCTTACTATTAATGTAGTCGGATATTACGTATTTATATCCAACACATGATGATGTCGAGGTAACATATCACGTGTCAATGGTTTGTGGTAATTTGTGGCATCATTTTTCATCTTTAACAGTAAGATATTTATGTATAGTGAGTATTTTGGGTTTATTATGTGACAAAGGTGATGATGATGATGTTGGCATGAGTTTTAGATTAATAGCTTAACTTTTTTTTGGTGACAGTGACTACCAGCATGGCATAATCATTATAAAATCCTTGATAGTTTTTTTTTGGTCAAAAGTAATGTGTGTGTGTGTTTAAATCCTGTGAAATCTATGTTTTCAAAAATTAAAATCTATATTAGTTTTCTACATTAAGATTGATGAGTTTTTTAATTTATTATATTGTTAATTTATTTGTTTATGTATATATATATAAGATTATTTGTATTCAAAACTATAAAAGTTTTAATTTTTTATTAATATTTTTTTCTTTTTCTTGATATTTCTTTTCTCTCTTATCTCTTTCTTTGTCTCCTTTTCGAAGTAAGTCCTAGGGAGCATTTACATGGTATTAGAGGGTCAATTTAAGTGAGATGTTGTTGGTTTTTGGGTGCATGGGTGATGATGCACCCTTTAGTAGTGTTGTTGATAGCAAATGTTAATGGTTTGTGGTAATTTGCGGCATTATTTTTCATCTTCAAAAGTAAGATATTTATGTATAGGGAGTATTTTGGGTTTATTTTGTGGCCGAGGTGATAATGATGATGTTGGCATGAGTTTTGGGTTAGCAGCTTAACTTTTTTGGTGACGATGACTACCGGCATGGCATAATCAGTATAAAATCTTTGATAATTTTTTTTTGGTAAAAAACAATGTCTCTGTGTGTTTAAATTCTTTGAAATCTATATTTTTAAAAATTTTGTATAATACAATAGTAATTTGTGCAAAATTATTATTTCAAAAAATTTTCTTAACACCATATTTTTTGGATATGTGTAAAAGTGTACTATGACACAAAAAGGTAAAAAAAATAATTGGATTTAGGGTGATACCACTTGTGTTCATGCATGGTACCGTGTCATTTTCATCACACAATGACAACAAGAGATCTGTAAGACTAGGTTGATGTATCTTGAGAGATATAAAGGTAATATTGACATGCTCTTTTTGTGGGAGGATTAGACATAATCAAGAGAAGTTTTGGACCTTGCATCTTGAGGTATAATAGATTTTTTAAGGTCTAGAGATTATATATTAGATTATTGGACCTATTCATATTAGTTTTATGAATATGTCAATTGGTTATGTTACATTGATATGTTTTTAGATGAGTATACTAGATCTGTTCTTTGGGTGTTACTGATTGTGTTATTGGATGTATTACTGACATAGACAAGTCTATATTCATCATAGTTTTTGCTTATCATCCCACTTCAAATTTTTGGTTAATAGATTCATGAGCGAGTATCCTTGCAATAGGTATTACTAACTTTTTACTTTTTTTTTGTTAAATCCAAAGCTTATATTATTTTGGCTAATAATACTGTTATATGGGAGAGGTATAATAATATCATGGTGGTTCTTTCTTTTTGATGTATGTATTGTATGTATCCAAATATTATTGTAACTTGTTTTCTTTTAGTTGTTTTACGAAGTAATAAGGTTGTAATATTATTTTCTTATTTGTTAATATTTTTATGCATGAATGTTAAACTAATTGATGTATTCCTTACTAATTGAGTAAAATTAATTGTATTTGTTCTCAACTCACTTGAACTATTTTAGATACTTGTCTAATATTGGTTAGCTAGTGGTTTATTCTCAATTTGGATGTCTTTTATTGAAAAAATTAAAATTTTTGAGTCAAGCATTAGAAGAGAGATGTTTATTGATTATGGGCATGTCAGCTAAGAAAATATACTAGATATTCTTATCAGAACACAAGAATATCATGTTGGTTATATCTTTTTGATGTATGTATTATATGTATTAGTATTTCATTGTAACTTATTTTCTTTTAATTATTTTATGAACAATATTATAATTATTAAGTTAGATTGATTATATTTGTTCTTTTTGACTCATCTGAGCCTTTTTGTATACTTGTCCTCTAATGATTCACTAGTGGTTTATTCTTAATTTGAATATTATTTAATAAATTTGGATGTCTTTTATTGAAAAAATTAAAATTTTTGAGTCAAACATTAGAAGAGAGATGTTTATTGATTATGGGCATGTCAGCTAGGAAAATATACTAGATATTCTTATCAGAACACAAGAATATCATGTTGGTTATATCTTTTTGATGTATGTATTATATGTATTAGTATTTCATTGTAACTTATTTTCTTTTAATTATTTTATGAACAATATTATAATTATTAAGTTAGATTGATTATATTTGTTCTTTTTGACTCATCTGAGCCTTTTGTATGTATTATAATGATTCACTAGTGGTTTATTCTTAATTTGAATATTATTTAATAAATAAACTAAAGATTTAAGGGTTAAACATTAGAAAAGTGATGCTTATTAATTATGAGACATATTAGTTAGGAAAATATACTAGAGTTCCTAACTCACATGTCATGAGAGTATTAGGAGGGATTATTCTATTTGATTCACTCAGATATTTGAAAAATATGTTGTATGATTATGTATGATAATTTATGATATTTTATTATTTTTATTTATGATTATATTTGATTTACATATATGTAAGTGTTCAAAAAATGTCTTAATTTTTTTTATGAAATTTGTTGAAAAAATAAAAACTCAATTTAGATGAGTCATTAAGATGTTGATAAGTGATAATATATTAGAATATATTTTTATTAGTTTTTTTTTTCTTAAAAGAGCATGAGATAGTTAATTAGCAAAAAGAAATGGTTTATTAGTTTTCTTGTCTTAAAATAGGAGTGTTTTAGTAATCTTAATTAGATATTAAATTTTTCTTTTTGATTTCTTATTCATGACATAATATTAATACAATATTCAAGAGAACATACTTTTATATAATGTGGTTGCAAGTTTTTTTTTGTCTAGTTGTTATTCTTCAAAGAGAAGTAATTGCTTATCAATATATTATTTATTCTCTTTCTTAATCTCTTTTATAGTTGTATATCTCTTGTTGATCTATTCCTTTTTTGTCTTATTTATAGTTGTATATCTGTTGATTACCTCTCCTTTTTTTTAATCTTCTTTATAAATATATTTCTTTGGTTATAATTTTTTTATAAGTACTCTCTCATTTCTCTAGAGATCGTATAAGGGTCGAAATTAATAAGTATGGAGGGTTCCATGCTTTCAAGGATCCAAGACATAATTTGAGCATCCTTTGCATCCTATTTCACATATTTTTTTTCTTTTTCGTTGTTAAAGTGTAGGATCTGTCCTATCAATATGATTCCATAATCTGTTTCTCTTGACAAGAATCTGATTTTGGAATGCCCAGGCAGAATAATTGAAAATAATTTATAACCAATTAAATACAGCTATAAAGAAGATTAAAAAAAGAGGAGGTAATCAAGTGTAATACATTTATAAAGAAAACTAAAAAGGGAGAGATAATCAAGGGATATAGATATAACAAGATTAAAAAAGGAAAAAAAAGAAGATATTGACATCTACACCCAAATGAAATAGAAATTCTGAATGTATTTTTTTCACTAAGAGAATTAAAATGTATAAACATCAAGAATATTCAAATCATTGCATTCTAGCACTAGTTTAGGAAGAAATACAATTACAACCCTTTTTTTTTGGCCCATCCAGGCTACCGTGCAGTGCCCGTCATTGCACGGTGTTTATCATGGTTTGTGCTGTGCCAACATAGTGTTTATCATGGTAAATGCTATGCCAGAACGGTTCACAAAATGGTCAGCCTGGCATGGCTTTTCGGTAGGTCGTGCCAAACCGGGACAGCTCGATCAGGCTGACCCAGGCCAGGCCAGGCTAGCTGGATTGGCCAGCCGGGCCAAAACTGGCCTGCCTGGGCCATCTTGTCGTGCTGAGCCTCAATTGCCTAAAAGATTTGCCCAGCATGGCCTGAGCCGTGCTGCTTGCTGGCCTGACCGTGCCCCTTGCACTGGCCGAGCTTTGCCACTTGCTGGCCCGCAGCACTTCTAGGACCGATTCTGAATCTTGTCGTGCCATGATGGGCACAGCTGAACTGTGTTGTGCTATAGGCCATGACTAGATCGCATTGCCCGGTTGACATCTCTAGCCCTCAAAGTAATGCTGGTAAGTCTTTCAGCATCAATTTGCCATTGAGAAACTTTTATTGTTGGCCTGTCAAAGTTTTCATAAAGACATTAGCTATTTGAAGATCAGTAGCAATTTGAGAAAGAGTTATAACCCCTTGAGTAAAGGCCTTGGCCTAATATAATGATAGTCAACCTCTATGTATTTTGTCCATTCATGATATTTTGGATTTACACCTATTTGAATGACACTCGCATTATCACCACGAAGTGGAGTAGGATTCATTGGGAGAAATCCAAGTTTGTAAAGGCCACGTAAACACACAATTTCAGAACAAGCTGCAGACATCACCCTGTACTCAGTCTCTGTGGAAAGATTTAGAGACACGGTCTTGCTTCTTACACTTCCAGGAAATTAAGGCATCTCCAAGAAAATGCTTCGGCCTGTTGTAGACTTCCAAGTATTTTAGCAGCCAGCCCAATCTGCATCATTGTGCAGGCAAATGGGCAACATATTTTGTATGAAACAACAAGCCATGAGTAGGTGACCCAACCAAGTACCAAATAATGTAATGAACTGCAGCAAGATGAAGATGATGAGGTGAGCGCATAAATTTTCTTATTGTATGGACAACATATGAGATATCAGGCCTTTAATTGTTAGGTAGATAAGACTACCAACAAGTTGACATGTCAAAAAAGCATCAGGCAAAAACTTGTCTTTATTTTTTTGGTATTTCACATTCATCTCCAATGTCATGTTAACAATAGTAGCATACCCCAAACCAGCTATCTCAATAAGATCTTTAAAATATTTATGTTGATTTAAGAACTAACCGTGATCTCGAGAGTAAACTTTAAACCTCATAAAAATAAATGAGATGCCCAAGATCTTTCATTTAAAATGTACTATGCATAGAGGTGTGAAGTGGGCCAGGCAGCCTAGCCCAGCACGAGGCATGACCTGATTGAACCGTGCCTTACCCAGCATGACCCGATTGAGCTGTGCTTAGCCCGGCACTGTCCGATTGAGCTGTGCTTGGCCCAGCACATCTAGGCCTTTATTAGATTGGTTCGAGGCATGGTTCGTGCCTTGCCGTTCCAAGCTCTTCCAGGCCTCATGCTGGGCCAGGCAGGACCTAGCTGTCTGGCCCAAAGGCATGGTTCATTGGCACGTGCGAATTGTGTCCTGGATCTCGGGCCAGGTTTGGGCATGGTCAGAACTTGATTAGCCAAATGTATACTCGAGTCCCTTGAGCCGTCGGTTTCATCCTGACTCCGAGCCCAAAAGCCAAAGCTTTTGGAACTGTCGAGTCGAATCAACCCAACTGTCAAAAAAAATTAAAAAATGACTCATTTTTCAATTGTTGGATTTACCTCTAATGACTAGGGGTAGTAATCCGGCGGTTGTTGGGTTTTTGTTCAAAACAAAACTTTAAAAAATCCAAAAAAATTTTAAAAAATACTTTTTTAAAAAATTACTTTTTTAATATCTATAAATATATTTTACTTATTCTCTAATCTATATCTTTTTTATATTGACATTCTCATTCTATTTCTCTCTCTTGTATTATCTCTTTTTCTCTTTATTTTTGGGATTTAGGTGCAGATTGTGATGTGGACATTGAATTTGGATATCGAACATTGCATATTATTAAATAAATGAGATTTTATGCTTTATGGTTATTATTTTTTAAATTTGATTTAGTTTTTTTATTTTTATTTCAATTAATAATTTAATATAAAATAATATTTAATTTAAAAAATATAATTTAAAATATAATTAATAAACTAATAAAAATTAAAAATGATAAATAATAATTTTTACGATGATAACGAAATTAACTTTAACCTAAACATATTTGGATATCGGACATTGCATATTGTCAAATAAATGAGATTTTATGCTTTACGGTTATTATTTTTTTAATTTGGTTTAGTTTTTTTATTTTTATTTTAATTAATAATTTAATATAAAATAATATTTAATTTAAAAAATATAATTTAAAATATAATTAATAAACTAATAAAAATTAAAAATGATAAATAGTAATTTTAACGATGATACCGAAATTAACTTTAACGTAAATATATTTGGATATCGGACATCACATATTGTCAAATAAATGAGATTTTATGCTTTATCGTTATTATTTTTTAAATTTGGTTTAGTTTTTTTATTTTTATTTTACTTAATAATTTAATATAAAATAATATTTAATTTAAAAAATATAATTTAAAATATAATTAATAAACTAATAAAAATTAAAAATAATAAATAATAATTTTAACGATGATAATAAAATTAACATTAACGTAAACATAAAAAATTTTAATATTGATAATGATAATTCTACGGAAAGATTCGTGGCCTTGGATCCAAATATCATAAAAATAAAAAATAAAAAAAATTTAATAACTTGGACTTATTTTAATATTATATAAAATAAAAATATTAGGGATGTCGATTAAGAATCAGTATAATACAAATATCATAAATATTAACCCTAAGAGTTAATATGAGGTCTTTGAGATTGAATATAGTTCAGTCTTTATGTTGAACCCTTCATATACCGTAATGAGTTTGAGAGGAAATACATGATTAAATTAATCATCACGATGAGTTTTTTGATTAGATTTTTGGAGGATCAAAGGGTAGTCAGTATCATGTAAACTTATTTTTAGCTTGCATATCATAGGATTTCTAAATTCACATCTAGGAATGACATATTAAAATATTATAAGTTATAAAAAGAAATAATAAATGAATTTAAGACATATAGTAGTGTGGTATCTCTGACGTCTAATCTTTGGACTAGTTACAATGATATATTTTATGCATGCATCTCTATCGACTATGTAGATTTTAAATATATACTAAATAAAAAATATTAGGATTCTCTGAGATTATCCATCCTCATGATGATTCAACCATTTATGAATGTATGATAAAATTTTTTAGAAAATATAATATATAAAATAAAATATATATCATCATATTCGATAACATATCTAATAATAAAGTAGTCATTAATTTGTTTGTTAGGTCTATTAGAGATAAAAATTTATAAAAGATTTTTTACGTTAGATATATGTATCATGTCATTAATCTCATAGTAAAAGCAGGGATAAAATTGTTTTCTTTGCTTTAGAAAACTATGTTATTAATATGTAGTAGTTATTAACCTCATAGTAACTCATTAAAATTTTTTGGTAAACTTTTTAGATAATATGAGTTTGATAGTCCTTGTTTGTTTGTGGGTCTAAAAAAGAAAAAAATTTAATTGAATGTGAGATATCATTGGAATTACACATATCTTATGTTGGAGTCATGTGTTAACTATGAACATATGATATTTGACTATGTCAATAGTAAGAGTGATTAATTTATTATTGACGATACTAATTGGGTTACATGAATTTTATTTATGAAATTCCTGAAAATTTTTTATGCCACGATGAACATGTATTTTTTAATTTATATTTTCATGACTTGTATTGCACTTATATGCATGTGCAATATTAGTAGTATATTTAGATAGCTTAAAGATGATCTGCCATTTTGTGACATAGTTTTTGAGATGAAAATTAAGTACTCAAAGTATTTATCAACTATTTCATTTCTTTATTATCTGGTTGCTTGCACGTATCCTATGATTAATGTGGAAAGGATAGAGAATATTTTGACATATATGTGCATGAACCAGGAACACTAACATGATGAGGTTATTTATGAGAAGTTGACTGAGCTATTTATATACTACGATGCTAGGTATGGTGGTAGTAATAACAAGGCTTTGAGTATGGACATGGATATCATATTCGGAGACAATGATTTTTTTATTCAGTTGGCGAGTAGGAAATGATGCGGTGAACCGTCAAATAGGAACAAATTGTCTTGATACTTATATATTGATTATTGTTTATTTTATCATATATCGATAATAAAAATCTTGATATTTTATAATGATAAAAATTATATGAGTTCATCTATCCCGTGCAGTTAAAGATAACATGGGACCTACTGATTTCTTCAGTGTCGAGCATAGTATTCGAGTTTTCTTTTGTGTTGTAATGAATATGATTTCAGATAGGAGATAGAGATTGCGGCCAGATATTATTGAAGTATTAACATGCATGAAGAATTGGAAAGATTTAAGTTTGGGCATCCAAAATCATGTTGCAACTATAGCAATAGCGGAAGAGTTGGTGATTGATGATAATTGGTGGGACTTTGTTGGTGACTGAGATTGAGCTTACTGCCTACCGCTAGCGATACCATCATATGCTTACGGGTCATGAGATTGATTATTTTTATATTGTCTTTTAATTTTTATATTTTGTGTTTGTATTTTTAATTTGGTCTTTATTTATTTAGATTCTTATAAGATTGATGTTGATTTTTGATGTATTGATTTTTATTTTTTGAGATTCCTTTGTTATTTTATAAGTTGTACTTATATTACGTTATGAAAATGAAATGATTGAAATTTATAATATTTATATTATGTTATTTTTTTGAGTTGTGACTTGTGATTGTAATTTTATTTTTTTGTTGTATTTATTTATTACATTAATTAATTAATTAATTTTGTATTAAAATTTAGAATATTTAAAATTTGAGGTGACCCAATTCTGAACGGGCTGAATTAACACATCTCGATACAACCTAACACGACCCGGCACGAAACCTACAAGGCCCGTCACGAACTAGCTCGAATCCAACAAACTCGGGCCAGTCGGGCCTTGCTGGGCTTGCCCTTTTTTGGTGCATGAGTTGTCCACCAAAAAATGGACCGTGCTGGCCTCATACAGCTTGTTTGACACCTCTGACTATGCAACTTATTTTAAAGCCTAGACATCAATCCATTTTCATTGTCATTGCCAGTAATGATGATGTTATCAACTTGGAATAAGGGAAAGGCCATACGGGTGGTTGTCTTGTGAAAGAAGAGTGATGAATCATAGTGTCTCCGTGTGACAAAGATGGTGAG
This sequence comes from Sapria himalayana, assembly GCA_029783825.1. NCBI lineage: Eukaryota > Viridiplantae > Streptophyta > Magnoliopsida > Malpighiales > Rafflesiaceae > Sapria > Sapria himalayana. The sequence continues at coordinate 748,593 of JAREIK010003680.1, forward strand.
AAAAGGGCTGTGAATTTTTTCAAACCAGGCTTATGTGTCTGCTTCAACCCATACAATGAGTATCTGATCTTAGAAACTTCATGAGAAGCTGTCATTGATATACTGGTTGGAACTTTTCTATAAATCTCTTAAGGTCCCTATTCACGAAGATATTTTTTACTTCCATTTGATGTAAAGGCCAATATTTAGACGATGCAATAGCAAGAATGGTCTTATTTATGATCATTTTGGCAACTGGTGTGAATGTTTTTTCATAGTCAAGACCATATTCTAGTTTATTGTCAAATTGAATCAATCGAGCTGTGTATCTATGTAAAGAGCCATCACCCTTGAGTTTCATTGCATTGACCCACTCACAACCAATGGGCTTAACATTTGAATAACAAGAAACAATGTCCAAGTATGATATTCCTCAAGTGCTTTTAGTTTTGTTTCCATTGATTTTTGCCAACACCTGTTCCATTTCCTGTGCATTACAAGTGGGAAAATTCATACCTTGCAGGAGGTTTTTGTGGTCTAGAACATCTACAAAGAGGACTTGGATCATCGGGAATGGGTAGAACAGAATCAGATGCCGCAAGAAGATGTGGAGGAACCTTAGTGTGACATGTAGGTAGATTAGATGTAGGAGTGTGTCTACTATAAACATAACTTTTGTCATTTTTGTACTGGTGTTGGCGACTCAGAAAAATATGATAAAGTAGATAAAAAAGGAATTCAAAATTTATCTTTCATTTTTGTCATATTTATCCTATATTGGTAGTTTTTTTTTACAAATATTAGTTTGCCCCAAAAAATTAGGAAATATATAATAAAAATTAAAAATTTTAATATTCCTTTTTTTACTAAGAGAATTACAATAGATATCAAGAATGATAAAATCCCTTGATTCTAGCCTTAGTTTAGGAAGTAATACAACTATAAATAGCAAGGCTAAAAAAAGTTAGGTAATCAAAGGATATACAGTGATAAAGAAGGTTTAAAATATGAGGTGATTAAGGGATATACAACTATAAGAAGACTAAAAAGGACAAAAATATTGACATAGCTGATCATGCTCATGTGTCTATACCTAATATGATTTGTACGATTGATTTTGAAGAGAGTAGTTAATAGTGATGGTGAAACTTTTTATAAGGGCAGTGCAACTAGTTGTGGAGACTGGAGCTTAGTATGAGTGCTACACTCGATTTGAGGTTTGAGTCTTTTCATAAGAGATATGAGGGTTGAAAGTCTATTGTATCAGCTAATCCAGTTTAGAGTAATGACTTGGATTTTTATAAGGTTTAATAGTAGGATTATGTTTTTTATTCTCATTTGATAGTTGTAGGATTTTGGACATTCTTTTCGAGCTACTTAGTGATCCAAGATGATGGGCTATGTGAAATATAAATAAATGTATATGATAAAATGAACTCAAGGAAAAGGCCAATTGACATAAATTTAGGTTGATAGTAGGAGATTTTACATATACTTATTACATTGACTACTAGAATTGTGTATCATTAGGTTATTTCTTTCTATTGTGGTCAAGATTGTTCCTATAATATTGTTATTTTCTATTACATCATTATACATATGAATTGTGTATTAGTTAAATGTAAGAAATATATTATTTCATGGTAATTTAGAAAAAAAAAGTGTTTATGTAGGAGCCATTAGAATTTATTATTCATGGGAGCACATGTATGATATGCAAAATATGAAAGGACTTTTATGGTCTCGAGCAATTTTCTAAGGCATGATTTAGTAGATTTTTTTTAGTACTTATTATATTTGGTTTTAAGAGATGTTAGATTATATTTCTTTTTATATGGATTAGAATATGAGTATGTGATATTATTTGTATATGTCGATACTTTGATTACATGAGATTAGAGGTATCAAACGAGTCTGGTGGTCTCGGAGCCCGACCTGGTTCAGCTATGCCCGGCCCGGCATGACACGGTTTGGAATTGTGTTGTGGTTTAGGCTGGGCTAGTAGTTATCAAGCCGTGCCATGCCTAGCACTGTACATTGGTCTCGATTGGGCCACCAAAAAATGGGTCTGGCCTGACTTGGCTCGTTTGAAATCTTTACATAAGATGATCAATTAAGTATATCCTATTGGAAATTATCTTTACAAATTGAGTTTTATATGAATGATTTGAGATGTCTAAGCTATTTTATTGGTATTGATATCGAATACTCGAGATGTATTATTTTTTTTTTTAAGAAAATATACTTTAGATATTTTATCCGATTTTAGTATGTTGGGATGTATATATGTTAACTCACTACTTGATTCATGTGCCAACTTATTTATATAAGTTAGTTCATTAATTGATTCAATTAGATATAAGTTTTTCGTAGAAAATTAAATTATTTGATAATAATTATGTTTGATATTATATACATGGTCAGTATAATTAATTATATTTTAGATTCTCTTAGATAGGTTCATATGAATATAATATTTTCTCACATGTGTGAAAGAAAGCTTTAAAAGTGAGATTATGTTTAGAGATTATTGGTATAATTAGATAGAGATATATTCATATTGTAGTCGGGCTCCTACGATTATATTGAAGAGATCAATCACAAGTTTTTTGTGTTTTTTTTGCACATATTATTGTTTTATTGAAAAATAATATGCAAATGATTATTTTAAGTTCTAGAACAAAGATAAGGTACAAATGTGCATCATCAACTATTTTTGAGTTTTAGTGGTTTAGATATTTTTTAGATGATTGCTGCCAACCCACTATATAATGAGTGGATTAAACATATTGAGGTTGATTATAGTTTTTTTAGTTGGAGATTCATGACATGTACATCACACAACTTTAAGGGTATGTTAAGTTTTTTTAGTTTGTTGTTTGTTGTTTTTTCTATTTGTTTTCATTGTTTGGAGCATTGACTTTTCTTTTTTTAATAATTTTTTTTTAATATTTCTTTTTTTTTAAATTCCTTTTCTCTATTTCCTTCTCGAAGCTAACACTAGTGGGATGTTTACAATTTCTTACTTAAAGTTTTCTACAATAACAAATAGGTAATTGTTTTTTTCAAAGCATCTACCAAATCAACTACCAAAGAATTTTTGAGTATTTTAGTAGTAGACCTACCATAGCATCAACATAATATGCAATAAAAAATATTTAGAGAATAAAATAAATTCTTGATCTCCTCGAGTAGGTATTAGATCAAAATAATTGTCTTTTTTTTTCAAGAGCAAGATTATCTCAAAAAAAATATAAAATTTATTGATCTTATTTTGGTGCATGAATTTAAATATTTGACTAATTAAAAGTGCTCATAATTTAAATCTTTAAGTATGTGAAAAGTTATATTTAGGTGAACTTGATGAGAATATATGAAATAATTATCTATATATGTCATATCTAGTTTGATAACAGTCAAATAATTAATTTTTCTTATTATTATTATTTTATGAGTAGTAGAGATAACTACATGGGTCATATTAAACGTAAAATAATTATTTGGATCGATATGAATATTTGATGGAGTATAACTTAGAGGTCCAATTCTTATAGAATTATCAAGATATAACACTTTTCTATGAGTCTTGGAGTAAATTACTTATTTTGTTTCTTTGTGATAAGATAATACTATTCTTGGAGTAAATCATTTTTATACCAAAAAAATATTAGTCATATAAGATCTTTTGTCTAGAGTTGTCATTAAAGATATTCTTTGAGTTGAGTAATTCTCAACATGTAATTCTTTATAACTAGGATATTATTTTCATACATCCAAGTAAAATCATTCTGCCTTTATGGTTATTTTGAAAATATAAATAATAAATCATATAACACATGTATAAATTAAACTAGATGATTGTCTGTGAATGTCTTACAAACTAAATTTTTTGTGATTACTTTTAGTCATATAATATCTTTTGCAATCTATAAATTGTATTTGATTGGACCTCTCTAAATTCATGCTATTGTTTCATATATATCTCATCAACATTATTATGAAGAAAAATATTTTAAGTTTAACTAGTATATCATCTATTTTTGATATGTTGTAAGAGAAACAAGAATACATATTGAGGCTTTCCTGAACACTTGAAAAGAATAATTCTAGAAATCTATACTAAATATCTAAGTAAATTATTTTGCTATAAATTTTGCCTTTGGACGATCTACTTTTTCATGTGGTTATGTGTTTATAATGAATATTCATTTGCAATCAATAATATATATTTTTTTGTGTTGTGATATTAGTTCCCAAAACTCATCAGAGTGAAGAGTGTCTACGTCTTCCAGCATGCCTGATGCTATCTTGAGTAAGATAATGCCTAATACATGAGTATCTTAGTATCTTAAGAGTAGTAAAAAATGTAAAAATAGAAAAATTATGCATATGACAATATCTATGAGATTTTGTGTTGAGCTTGAGTATAACTTATTTGTTCTGTCTGGAAAGTGATTGGATTGTCAAAAGTAGAAGGGTCAGCTGCAATAGTCGTCAGGTCTTTTATTCTTTGACTCATCATAAGTTTGAATAGAAATAGACTTGATCAATAATGTGTTGTGTGGACTCGTGGGAAATTTACTCTCTGAGTAACCTTGCTCTCTCCATAGTGAATAAGATTTGTATTTGTTGATACATATGATTTCATATAAGTATCATCATATTATGAACCATTTGGAGGATTAAGGGAAAAATTATAGGTTCATATGTATTTTTTGAACTTATAGTATTCTTTGTCTCATTAAAAAATAATTCTTGTCAAAAAAATATCTCTACTTTTTATAAATTTTATTTGTTTCTAATAAAAAATATTTGTATTCTTTTGAAGTATTTTAATATCTAAGGAAGGCATGCACATCTTAAGATATTGATAGCTAATTTATCATATCTTAGAGAGAGATTGTAGAAAAAGAACGTACTCTTAAAAATTCTTGGAGGTAAGTAAATAATCTCTCTTTAGGATTCATGATTTGAAAGAGTACATATTGAAAAGGGACATAAGAAGGTAGTTTGTTGATAAGATAACTTATAGTTAAAATTATATTTCTTTCAGAATTTTGTAAAATACTTTTAAATAAAATATTTGAGTTATATCTAGAGGTGTTAAATGAGATGTGCAGTATTGACAAAATCATTCTTTCTCTGTAGTTATGCCATTGTGTTGTGCCTTGTATGACATGGTAAAAATTTCGTGCCGTGCCAGGCATGACATGGTGGCGCGGTCCACTGGTCCGACACATAATGGTGAGCAAGACAAAGTGCATGGTCGTGCCTATTGTGCCAAACAGAGAAGAGTGGAAAACCAGAAAAAATCGGTCATGTGGCCTAATGTTAAATAATTGGACTGCTTCATGATGGGGCTATCAAATTTTACTTAAAAAAAATAAAACTATTCTGGTGGCAGCCTGATGGGCTAGGCACACGGGTCGTGCTTGTCCCAACATGCGGCATGGCTCATGCTGGCCCAGCATGGCATGAACCGTGCCATGGGGCGGCTTGACCCGGCCTGAGGCATGGTTTTGGACTGTCATGCTGGACCAAGTGCTACTGAATCGGGCTGTGCCCGAGCCATGCCTGGACTACTCAACTCGTTTGATACTACAAATTATATTAATTAGATATTTATTCTTTTTTTATAGTGATCCTCATTCTTTGTCTCTTGAACTATAATTAATAAAGGTATTCAAGTATCAAAAATGCTCTCTAATCATGTATTTACTCTATTTACATGTATACAATTGCATTAGATTAAATAGATTCATAATGATGCTAAGTTGATGGATAGTATAAGAAACTCTTTTATAATTTTCAAACTGGTAGACCTCATATTGTAGAGTAGAGATTTTATTAAGATTAAAGTAAAATGTTTTCAACTTGGTTAGTTGTGATTGATCAAGTTAAAAATGTAAAAATAGAGGTATAACGTACTTAAACAATTAGAAATAAATTTTATCGTATAAGAAAAAAGATATAATCAACTATGTAATTAGCAAATAAAATTTTTAATAGTCATTCTATCCTACAAACAAATATTAGTAGATTAAAAAAATAAAATAAGAATTAAATTGTGTGGAAAGATAATTTACCGAAATCATATTGATGAGACAAACAAAAATAATTATAATATGATTAAGAAATAAGGAATCATCATATGAGTTATATCTTTAGAATACATGATCTGAAAGAGTATATACCGAGAAAGAACACTAGAAGGTATTTGGTTGTTAAGATAACTCATGGTTAAAATTATATTTCTTTAAAAATATTTCAAAATTTTCTAAATATAAATATTTGAGTTATGTCAATCAGATATTTATTTTTCTTTTTATTTATCCTCATTCTTTGTATGTTGGATGACACATGGAGTTTGATGTATAATTTTATGATCAATATAATAAATATTGAATCTGAGCGATATGTAGGTTAATGTTTTGGCATATTTTATTTTTTAAATTTTTTTATCAAATTAATTTTATATCATTTTATAAAATATTTGAAAAATAAAAAAATATTTATGATTTATTATAAAAAAACATATTTACGTATATCATAAACAATCATCAATGGAGGTAATCAAATATCTAAAATGCTCTTTAGTTATGTTAATACTCAATCCACATATATATAATTGTATTAGATTGCATAAATTCTTAATCACACTAAGCTGATGGATAGTATATGAAATTATTGTATAATTTTCAAACTGATACACCTCATACTGAAGAGTAGAGCTATCCTTAAGTTTAAAATATAATATTTTCAACTTGGTTAATTAAGAATGATTAAATTGAGAATGTAAAAGTAAGTGATTTAATGCACTTAAACAATTAGAAAGAAATTTTGTTGCATAATAAAAAAAGATATAATCAACTATGCTAATTAGAAAATAAATCAAAAAATAAATAAATATTAGTAGATCAAAAAATAAAATCAGAAATAAATTATGTGAAAAGATAATTCACTGAAAACATATTGATGGGACAAACAAAAGTAATTATAAAATGATTAAGTAATAAGGAATCATTATGAAAACTATCATATCTATTGATTTTTAAAATAAATAGAAGATAATTACTTGTGAATTGAGATTTGACTCTAGTATCCATAATTTTAGAGTATGAATTATGGGTATGAGCATTGAACTTAGCGATATATTAAGAAAAAGAAATGTTTGTTGTTTTAAAAATTAATTTTGTATGCTCATTTCTAATAAGTATCATGATGTATGAATTTTGTGTGGATCTTTAAATAACTCCAATAGTCAGTATATCTTTGTGTAGTATTTTCAATTCATTCTATAAAAATACTACTTAATTATTCATTTAATATATATATATATATATATATATATTTATTTATTTATTTATTGTGATAATCTTTTATCATGCTTAATACATTAATAAAATTAGAGTTTCTATAAATACTATTAAAATTGGGTAAATTTGCCCCTTTCTTTAAATGAATAATAAATCATGTTCTGGGGGGTTTTCATGAAGCTGTTAGCTGCCCATTAAATTTAATTATTCGAGGTGTAAAAATCATATGACTCCAAAGCAAGTGTGATAATCATATGAGGGAATCCTTTTCTTTTACTAGTGTATTACTTGTAGTGGGGTGATGCCCAGGTGTGGGGGCATTCTGAATAAAACTGCATCTAAGAGAGCCGACACCTCTTGGGATTGTTTCCATTACTGTTATTCTTTATCTTTTATAAACATAACTCTATCAAAAGTCCAATTTGTTGACTTTTTTTTAAGTAAACTCTAACTTAACAACACTGTTATGCATCCCACAACCTGCACAAACTGCGCCCAACCACTGCATGCTCCACCCCACATGCATGCTGCTTTACTCACATGAACCACTATGCATGTTGCTTTACTGACATGACCCACTATGCATGTCTGCTCCCTTTTTCATGTGAACCACTGCATGCATGTGAATGCCTACAGCAAAAAGGGATATGTGCAGTATGCACAGACCTCTTCCAGTAAACAAATAAACTAGGTGCCGCACAGTAATTGTGCACCTTCTTTTAGAACATGCATGTGTGCACTGTGCTGGTACAATGTACACAATTCTGCTCCTAGGATTTGTAAACCTCACTCAAACACACACCTTATAATTTATTTTTCTTAGGGTATAACTTTGATCAATGTATAAAACATTAAGTAAGAAATAAACTCAATAATCTTGATGAATAAATTTGAACTAATAATGCCCTTGTATAATGGACAAATGAGACTGAGTTAGTCACATGTCAGGCATCCTCAATAATATAAAACAAGGCAAAGATGAACAAAAAAGAAATTATGAAATTGTAAAAATTGCAGCAGTTATATTGATATTAATTAAAATTTTATATAATAATATAACAAGTGTTGCTTCGTAAGTGATATTAACAAATTTTTCTATTTCAATTGTTTTGTATTAAGGATTTACTTTTTAATGTTACATCATGAGTTATACAATTTTTTTGGATGTTTGAGGTAGTATGACCAATTGTTAATTTCATATATAAGTCTTTTTAGTATATATCCACCGAGTCTCCCTAATTCCAAAGAAGAGTATGCTAGAATTATTTTTTTTGAAAATTACACATTTTTTTGTTGGCATAAATATTAGAATTATTTTTATAGTTAGACTCAACTTGGACTTTTGGTTTTTGAATTTAAGAGTTAACACTTATGTCATATATAAATAATTTTTATTTATAATTTTTTTGAGGTTAGAGTATTGAATATCGTTGTAACTAATATTATTATTATCAATGAATATGTCATTATCAATGCTTATTTTATTTGTATGTATTTTATTTATTTTTGAGTTTTATTATAATATTTTATTAAGATGTCGTGTCTTGATATGTAATTTTTATGATTTTTAGGGGTTAGGTTATTGAGATATTAATCTCTCACCAATCCCACACCAAGTAGATATTTTGTGTAATAAGTAGGATTTTTTTTATCATAATATTTTATCAATTAGTTATTATAAAAATAATTAAATATACCATTGTTTTCTATGTTAGTGATGTTTCTATTTAGGATCAACTAACTTTGACATCGAATTTCCTAGGTCTTTTTGGATGTGTTTTATGTGTTACGTCATTAGTTACCAAAGATTTTTTTGATGCAAGAGATAGTACAATAGACTTTGTTTCATATCATTAATCCTAGAATTGTTCCTATATACACACAAGTACTAGAATTCTTTTTGTAGATAGACTCAACATATATTTTTGGGTTCTGGATTTAAGAGTTAGCACTCATATGACACATTAATTTTTATTTATTATCTTTGAGTATACTATATATGTTAGTGGGTATGATAATATCAATATTGAGTTTATTATGTTTACTCGTACTTTATTTGTTTTGAGTTTTTTATTATTGATGTTTATGTGTAGGATCAATGAATTCTGAGAATGACTTTATTGAGTTTTTTTAAATGTGTTTTATTTTATGTTACATCATGAGTTACAAAGTATTTTTTTGGCATAATTATTAATTGTGCACCTCATGCATTCTTGAAGCTCAAGTACTATGATGCCTCTTCCTAGGCACCTCGTCGGGGGAGAGGTGTCTGCATATGTGAAAGGCATGCTTTGATGTATTAGACCTATGCATGCCTGAAATAGGCTTGTATCGCCCAGGCACACTTGAACTGGACATGTGCACACATATCCTAACATGTTGGGGAAAAACTAGAAGAGTAAATGCTAGTAAAAAAAACTCAAAATAACATTAAATGAGTTTTGAGAGATATAATATGAATACAAATTTATTTGAGTTTTAAGATGAAAATGAAAAAGAGATAGAGGTTACAAGTAAAATGGGGGATTAAAGGATGTTTCTAGTGGGTGTAGTAATTTTGGGAGAAATGGTGATAGTTGTAGTGGCTTAAAGTGATCAAGACAAAAAAGGCTTTTAAATAATTTTTTTATTCATAATTCAGAAATAGTTATTAAAAACAAAAAAAAAAAAAAAATACTTAAATTACTTTCATTGATGCCTAGAAGAAAGAGGCTAAGGATATAATTTGTATTATATTTTGTAGATAGATATCTGATATTGTAATTTTATTTAATACAATGAAATGTGATAGTTTTTAGTTAATACTAGAGATAATTGAATAATATAGGTTGAGATATAAAAGACTAAATTTTAATGATGTGATAATTATTAATCTAAAAAAAGAATTGACTCTTACAAATAATTCTATAAATGATTATTTCATTGAATGAAATTAAAATGAATATTTAATTATGTCAGATGGATTAACTTATGAGAAGGAAAATACATTGAATTTTATCGTAAATTTTTTGTCAAAATAAATTATATTCATGAAAATCATTAATGTTTATTTTATGACTAATATGAGAGATAAATTATTCGAATTACTTGATAATTGAGTAAAAAAATTTCTTTGAAGATGATGTTTAAGTTATAATAGATAATACTTTAAATTATATGATAATAGATATTTATATTTAAATTCAAAATTTTTAATTAAATAATATAAGTGGTTACTTTTATATTCTATTTATTTATTTATGATATGTTTAATTTTAATTTATACAATGTGATTATTGGAATTAAAAATATTATATTTGTATTGACATCATTATTTGCATATTATTTTGACTTATTGTTAGAAGATATTAAAAAATTATCACATATCAAAAAGATAATATAGATCATATTTATAAGTAATTATATTTGTAATGGAGTGAGATTGCTCAACATGATGAGACAATTTTATGAGCAAAAGTAGTTGAGGTTGCCTAATAGTTTTTATTATTTTATCTCGTTAAAATGAATAAAAAAATAAAATGAAGAATATGTTTACTATTTTAGATTGGACATAAAGTAAATGAGAAAGGTGTGAAAAAATATAGTCAATATAATTTTTTTGTCTTATTTTTAAAATAATATAATATTTGTTTGAATTTGTTGAGCTCTCTTGTATTAGTTTTTTGCATGGTTAATGGTGAAAAGATATTTTATATGAGCTATATTTATGTGATTATGAAAAAGACAAAGGAAATAATGTCAAAAGTTTTAATGAGAAGAAAAATAAAAAAAATCTTAAATTATTGATAGGAGGTGGGATGTCCAACTTTATTGGGCATTTATATTCAACTAAATATTTTTTGAACTCGAAGTTCTTTTATGATACGAAAGAATTAATGGTAGACTTAGATTTAAAGATATTTGATGATATATATAAATGCATGTCGAGATTGGTGAAAGAGAGAAGTGAACGAGATATATTTATATTATAATTGGACTTATAATACATGTATATTAGAGATTTTTTTTGGTAATGAGTTTGTCATTAGAATAAAGAAGACTAAAACTTTAGGTTAATTATTCAGTTTAATTGATTAATATTTATAAATTATTATATGTTTTTGATTAAAATATAGGAAATATTCAACTAATATCTTACTTATATTAATTATAGTATGATGAGATATGTTTGGATCAAATATTAGAATTTTGTAAAAATTTACACTATTGATTCTCAATCTAACATCTAGTGTATTTGGTTGTAAAAAAATTGAATTATCTTAGAGAATGTAAGTTATTAAAACAATTATATACAATTAAATATCTTTATAACATTATTTAATGTAATATATAATTTTTTTTTTCAGATTGATAACATGTGAAAAAATAGGTTGAACATAAATGCTTGAATGATTTATTATATATTAAGTATAATTGAGTCTTGATAAAATGATATAATAAGTATGAGTATCATACTATTGACTTAATTTATTGAAAGATATATATGATTATAATGAATGATAATAAGAATAAATATTATAGGTATTGTAGAATGTGATTTGGTGTTTGAGGGTAATGATTTAATATGACCTAATGTTATAATAGTTAGTGGAGTTGATGAGTTTAAAGTTTATATAAAAGCTAAAACAAGTTCAATCAAAACTCTAATGCCAAAGTAAATATTATCAAGTTCTAAATATATTTTTACTTTTTTTTATTGATAAAGATGAAGAAATAATATATTTAGTAGGAGACGAAGATGAGGGATAGTGCAAAAGTGGTGATGAAAAAGAATGATAACGATAATTTTGTAAATTTAAAATATGAAAAAGATTTGAGTATTTATTTTATTTATCTTTTAAAATTTTAAATATTTATTTTGATGAAAAATATTAAAGATAATTTATTTTTATGTTTGATGTGATATATTTGAATTATGAATTTTGAAATTTGAAGTTTGAATGTTAAATTATTAAAATTTTGTTATTTTATTTTAAAATTCTAAATATTTGTTATGATAAAAAATATTAATAATATTTGATTTTTATGTTTGATATTATATATTTATTATATTTTATTAATAAATAAAAATTATAGATAATATTTAATAAAGTATATAATTTATATAAATATTAGGTATTGTATGACACAAAAAAATTCACTTTTGTATTGGCTTTGTACCTCATATCCTAAAAGGTTTTTTGTATTTTTGTATGTTTTGTGCTTTAAAGCCCCATAAGGTTTTTATGCTTTAGTTTGTCTTGCGTTTTAAATTTCTATGTTTTTTTTTTGGATATATGAGATAATACAATAGATTATTAGTTTCATATCATAAAGAGTATAATAGATTTTTTTTCTTTGGAAATTAAATGTTACTATGAGTCTATGAGGACATAAATGTTAGAATCTTTTTTATAGTTTGACTTAATTAAGACTTATAAGTTATAAATTTTATAGTCAATACTCATCTCACATATATTCAAATTTTTTTTTTAAGATTAGAGTTTTTATTAATTATTGACATCACTATAGAGCAATTGGATATGATAACATTAATGTTGAGTCAACTATATTTATGTTTTTATCATAATATTTTATTAATTAGTTATTTTGTAAATAAATAAAATATGACATTATTTTTTATGCTAGTAATATTTATTGTAATACCATTGAACTTAGGATTACCTCATCATGAATTGAACATAAATATTTTTTTTACTGTAGAAGTCCTACTAGATGACAAATTACTATTGATCTCTTGATCATTCACTTTATTGATTTTTCTTTAATTAAATTGAAACTCATGAAACTAAATATTATAAAGATAATCTATATTGATAATTGATCATACTGTGTCAATTAAGAAAATATACTAGAATTTTATATTATACATGTCAAGAGAGTATTAGTAGAGACTTAACTTATATAATTAATTTAGATATTTTGGGACTTTGTAAAATTACTATTTATGTTCTAGATAATTTTTTATATTTGTAAATGATTTTTTTTTGATATACTTTAATTTTATTTTTTAAACACAACTTAAATTTTATTTATTTTTGTTAAATTGTATGAAGACACAAAAATATCATTATTATTGGATGCATTAGATGCATTGAGTCTCAAAAATCTCTAGGAACATTAAGACACAAGACAATTAATATTTAAGTTTTTTTTATGAGATATATTATATCTAATATGTATAAAAATTATATATTTTTATTAAATATTATTTATAATTTTTATCTATTAATGAAATAGAATCAAATAAATAAAATAAAATATAAAAATTAAATATCATCAATATTCTTATTATTATAAATATTCATAATTATAAAATAAAATAAAATAATAAAATTTTAATAATTAAATATACAAATATATAAGATATTAAATATATTATTTATTGTTTTTTAGAATGAAATGAAGATTAACTTTGGGAATAATATGATTTGTGAGAGTGAGATATGGAAATAATTGATTTGTGGGGTGAGCTTCGACAATAATATGATTTGTGAGGTAGCTTTGAAAATGATTGGTTTGTAGAAGAGAGGTGATTTTGAGAATAATTGATTGGTAGAGGAGAGTTAATTTTGAGAATAATTGATTTGTAGACAAGAGGACTTCTCACTTTAGGAATTATATGTTTTGTGGGGGGTGCCTGAGGTGAATCAAGACAAGATGGCCTACTTTTGCTTGGGTATGATGGAGTCTTGCTTTAGGCACATATGAGACATACTTTAATAACTATGAAAAATATAATTTAGAAATTATATCAAAATTCTAAGTGATAATACTTTATAATATGTATTTTTTGAATTTTTTTATTTTTTTTGATCAACATATAATAATTTATTGAATATTTTATGTTGGGACAACAACTAAAGTAGAAGTAAGTGAAAAAACAGAATATACTTCAATACAATACAATTAAACATTTATTGGGTAAATTGATAATAATTTGCTAATTATTTAATAAGTAAGATATTTTTTTTTATTTTTAGATTGTATTCTACTTTATTTAGACTTTTTCTAGAGGTAAAATTATTTTACTTATTACATAAAGTATTTTTAATGTATTTGTTTTATTTAATATCTCTCTATTAAATGATTAAATATATTATCTTATCCATAAAATATATATTTTTTAGTTACTTAAATACTCAAAAGTGATACAAATATTATTCTTATGAGATAAGGAAAATATTTATGTGTCTATGAAATTTTTGTAAAATGAATTTTTCATTAAAAATTGTCATAAATATCAAATTTTCAAAAGTATTGATAATATGATCTTTATTATGCTTTTATGTGATTTTATATTGAATTTCAATTGAGATGTTTATTTTGCTACTATATCAAATGGAATTGAAGAAAGTTTGGAGGCATCCTAAGATACTTCATCAGGATTTGATGCTGTATAGATACATAATTTATGGAAGCAAAGTGTGACCATAGTTTGAGAATGTTTTCCAAAATGTTAGCTATTAATCTCTCCTAAGAAAATTTAATATAGAAAATATGATGATCTTGAGTATGATTAAAGTAAATTTTGAATATTTTTATTGATGTAATTTTGTCGAGTAATAATTTTTTTGATAAATATTGATAGTTTTTCATAATGGTTGATGACTAGTCGAGTATTTCTTAAGTGAAATAGTTTTTACAGACTAAGTTTAAAATGAAGAATTTAGGTAATCTCTAATATTTTTTCAACATTGGGCTAACATATTTAGGTACTATTATTAGTCGTTCACAAAGAATATAATAGATAATGATCAATTGACACTCAAGTCAATGAAAAGTATGAAAAATTAACTATCTAATATTCAATCGATAAATTATTATTTATGATGGTAGTAATCCTACTTTTTTTTTTTTTAGAGTCTCTTAAACATATTTATCTGATTGTTTTTTTAATTATTAGATATATAAAGAATGCTCATAGACATATTTTGATTCAAGTTGGGCTCTAATAATTATACAGAAAAAATATACTCAACTACATATTTAGGAGTTAATTGGTTTTCTATAAAAGTAAAAATAGATTTATTTTTTAGATTGAGTGCATGTGTAATGTATTGAACCCCAGCATTCATTATCATTAAGCTTCTATGTGTGAAATATTTATTAGAGCGAACTCATTTTGCAAAGTAAAATTATTCATATTTAATTAGTACTTATTAGACAATGTGACATGTTATTTATAAATCATTTTTTCATTAGCAAATAAATAATTTTAATATAGATTATTATTTTATTTAATAGAAAATTCATGATGAATCAATTTTTATTTTTTATGTGCTAAAAATAATCAAATAACATATATATTCACAAACATTATCGAAAGATGTCAGATTTTGTTTCTTTCAAGTCTAATATTTTCCATATATATAGACACGCATACTCACATTATCTTAAAGGAAGGAGTTGTGGATTAATGTGTTTATGATTATGTTATGCTCAGTACTAGACACTGTAGTAAAAAATAATATATATATTTTTTAATTACAAATGTGGTGTTTGCTTCACTTTGTAAATAGGAAAAATAATCCAGATGTTTTTTTATTTTTTTCTTTAATTATAATTATTTTAATACTAACATATATGATTTTATTAGAATTTTAAAATTAAAAATATTTGGACAAAAATAATACTGTAATAAGTAATTATCTGAGAAATTTTTGTGTTATATACATGTATTCGAGGTAATGTTTTAGTATGATGATAATTGTCTTTGCTCAAGGATGCCATACATTAGATTCGAGACTCATTACGTGTAATCTGTCTGATTTTTAGTGATAATATTGTTGATTTATTAATCTTTCTCAGATCATACGCTGAGTGAGAGCATTCGGCTTTGAGTACTACTTTCATATTTATTCTCTAATTTGGGTACTTATAAAACATAGGATACAAGAGTTTATATAAAATACAAATCATATTAGTGTACTTTATTATCATGTGTGCATTGTTCAATATGTAGGCCTGCCCTGAACCCATCATGGCTACCTATTCATGAGGTATGTGTACCAGTATGTAAACATGGGCAGATCCAATTATTATATAATGCATGGAAATGAGTAGAATTAGTATGTGTTGGACTAGAAAATTTGGGTTACCATATGCAAAATGTTTCTTTTTTTAATGGAATAAATGCTTGAATGAAGACTTTGGTCTTGGGTTTGTGAGAGTGTTTCTGTGAACCAAAATAAAGATTTTTTTCATAACCTGGAGCACAATTTTGTTCATAGGTGGTGTAGGTGACGATCATGATGATCTCTAGAATTTCTGCAAAGCAACTGTCTCGAATGTTTTCTAGTGGTGGGAAGGTACTTGGTGAAGAAGAAAGGGCTGCTGAAAACGTTTACATCAAGGTAATGACTGACTATATTTTGTTGTATGCTAAAGTTGGGGTTTATTTTTTTGCATAATCTGATCTTGCTTTAGTTATTGATGAATGTAAATCATTAAATTTTATGTTCCCAGTGACGACAAAGGGTATAATGCAACCGAACCAGAATACCCTAATTCTAATAATAGTTAGAATAAACTAGCTATTATTCTACCCTAATATTCATTATTGTTGTATTTAAATGTACATGTTCATCATTGTGCGTGACAAATATTATAAGAATGAAACCATCTCAAAATAATTATTTGATGGTAATACTTTGATAAAGTAATATTGTTTTATTTAGTAAAATAAAACTATTGAGCTAAAAAACTAACGTAATATTTTCTTGAGCTTTTTTAACATTAACAAGTTGTTATCTTAGTAAAATTAAAAATAAACTATTTGGTGATCAAGTACCAAAAAAAAAATAAAATAAAAAAAATAAAAAATAAAAAAAATAAAAAAAATAAAAAAAAATAATAAAAATAATAAAAAATAAAAATAAAAATAAAAAATAAAAAATAAAAAATAAAAAATAAAATAAAAAATAAAAATGCCAAAAAAAAACTATTTGGATCGACAACTATCGATTAATTAAATTATGCTTGATAATTCGAGCTAGACAAAACCTGCTATTATGTTCTTGCCCGAACATTCCCCGATAGAGTCAAGCTTGGCAGCAACCTTTTTTTCCTTGGTCTCCAAGCATTGTTTGGTTTACTTTGATTAATCTAATGATGAAAAATATTAGGATTTTCATATTAATATTCTTAATAGGTCAACAATAAGTTTTAGGAAAATTCATATTATCATTTTTATAAAGATGGTTTGATAAGTATCATTTACCATGATCTCTAAGTTACTATGAAATAATAATGCTGATTTATTTTGACAACAAATTTATCATTGAGCACTTAAGACTCTTGCCCCAACAATAAGATAATGCCATTGATAGATGCTTTGGTTAATATACTTAATATTTATCAGGATTGAATTCATGCCCCTAGGCATATGGTAAAAGTATTTAAGACTTTTTATCAATCAATTTTCCATGCTATTAGTGTGTGCTTAGATTTATTGATGAAAAAAGAAAACAATGATGAAATAGATCTACAAAGTCATGCACAAAGTTAATGAGATGATTATGAGATGATTATCATCAATTCGAGATGAAAGTTTTGGGTTCACCAGCAATGGTGAACCCAAAAGTACAAGTAGTACTTTTGATAATCATCAATTTGAGATGATTATCATCAAATTGATAATCATCAATTTGAGATGAAAGTTTTGGGCTCACTAGAAGTACAAGTAATTATGTACTTAAACTTAGGGTTCTTTTATAAGAGGCTAGAAATTAAGCATAATATGAAGCTAATAAATTATTTGTATAGATGCATGATATAGATCATGAATGATCCAATAAAACATGAAAATATTATGGTATTGGCAATGTATATCAATGCCTATTGACTCTTAGGCACAAATTAACTATTAGCATTAAGAGGATTAAATTATCATGTTAGTAATTTAATATTTATTTAATTTGATTCATATAATTTTTTTTCTTAATAAATCATGTTTACATTTTATTCTTATTTCTTAATATCTTTAATGGAATTGAATGATGGGGTATTTTCATATATTCAATTGTGGGTTTGTAAATGCTAATAAGGAGTTGATAGGTGATCTAGATCATCAATTTGAGATATGGTTTTGGTTCACTAACCATTACAAATAGTTTACTTTTTAAACTCATAGTTCTTTTATGAGAGACTGAAATTGAGTATAATGTGGAATTGATATATGATTTGTATAAATACATAATGTAAATAATGAAATATTCAATAAAACATAAAAAAAATTATGGAGTTGAATACCAATTAAACAATCATATTTTAGTAATTTAATATTTATTTTATTTGAATTTATTGAAAATAAATATATTATCAAAGTTATATACTTAGTCAGATAATAAATCATGAAATACAAAAAAAAATAAAAATAATTATGCATAATATTTATTAATTTAGAGAATTTATAATAGAGTATTAATATACTTAATTTCGTGGCTATTATGGAAGAAACATATATTAAGTATATATATTTAACTAATAATATATATATATATATATATATATATATATATATATATATATATATATATATATGAGAATAATATATATTAGATTGATTTAAGATATCACTTAAAATTTCTAATAGCTATGTGACTATATTAAGGATCACTTGTTATTATATATATTTGCTAATTATGAATGAATTGACACGGTATCTTTAAGAAGATATTATTTTGTCTATGTTATTTGTAAATATTGTATTACTAGTTGATGAGACTAAAAAAAGTATTACAAATGAAACTAGAAATTAGAAGGATTATACATGTTTCTTAGGAGTTTAGGATTAGCCATAGCAAGATAAAGTACTTGAAATTAAAGTTTAATTATGTTAAAAGTAATAAAAATAAGATAATTAAAATGAGAAAATAGAAATATTCAATATTAGTCATTTAAAATATCTAGACTCTATATTAATTAAAGACTAATAATAGATTGATAATAACATATCTTATAGGACTAGGGTTGCATGAATCAATTGAAGAGGTAAATTAGTAATTTTTTTGTGATATATAATTATCAAATAAATTAAAAAAATTATAAAATAACTATAAGATTAGTTATGCTATATCAAAGTAAATATTGGGCAATCATGAAGCAATGTATTCAAAAAGTGAGTGTAATAGAGATGATGATGATATGATAAATATATAGTAAGGTTATTAAAAATTAATTTAGGAATGAAATTAAATAAAATATGATTAAAATGGCTCATATATATAATAAGATAAAAGAAAATTATCAAAAAAAATTTAGTTATACCCGACTCATACATCTTAGTGCACCAATTAAGAACCATAAGATTATTTAGGTTTAAGGAAAAAAAATGAATATGCGGTTAGTCTAGGAGAAATTATATAGAAATTATAAATATAAATTTAATAACTAAACGATTAAGAGAACGTTATTTTTAACAAGGTTGATTAGAAAAATAATATATATAGAACCAATTTTAAGTAGTTGAGATAAGAATTAGTTGATGATGATGAAGAGTATTTGTTGTATTTAATTCATATATTTTTTTAATAAAATTTGGTTATTTTTTATTCTTATTTCTTAATATATTTGATGTAATTAAAAATGAGTTATTTACATAAATTCAATTTTAGATTTGTAAAAACCTAAGAAGTACGGACACATGACACGGACACGGGGATACGACACGGCAGGATACGGGGACAAGGCAAATTCTAAAAAACTAGAATACGGATACAAATAGGATACTGCATGATAAAAAAAATAAAATTAAAAATAAAAATTATTTTTTTTATAAATATTAGGTATTTTATAAAATAAAATAAATTAAATTAAAATATTTTATTATATAAAATAAATATATATTATTTATTTTATCAAATAAAAATATTGTATTTTATTTTATTTTATAAGATAATATTTATAATTATTTTATTTTATATAATTATATTATATAAAAATATATATTTTTTATTTTATAAAATAAAAATATTTTATTTTATTTGATAAAAATATTTTTATTTTATAAAAATATTTTATTCTATGCCACATCCCCACACAAATACGCCCACCTCTGCCTCCCACTCAAATCACGCTCGCCCCTGCCTCCCCCCTCAAATCGCGCCCGCCCTTGCCTCCCCCCTCAAATCGCGCCCGCCCTTGCCTCCCCCCTCAAATCGCGCCCGCCTCTACCTCCCCCCTCAAATTGCGACCGTCTCTGCCTCTTCCCTCAAATCGTGCCGCCCCTTCTTCTCCCCTCTAATCGCGCCCACTCTTGCCTTCCCTCAAATTGCGCCCGCCCCCTGCCAGTGGCCAACGTCGCCCATGCGGTGACGTTGGCCACCCGACGTCGTCGGACGTCGAGCACTATCAACATGGATGCGGCTACCGATGCAACTGTCCGATACGCCACGTGGCATATCGGATACGGATTGATCAATGATACGCCACGTGGCGTATCGAACACATGGACACGACTGTAGGGAGCCGTGTCCGTACTTCCTTGGTAAAAACTAATGATAAGAGAGCTGAATCTTAAATGCAATTCATTTGAATCAGATAAAATTTAGACCATATTTGAAAATGTTATTGATGAAATTATTTATAGTTTTATGTAATATAGTTTAACTTGTTAATTAAAAGCTTCTGTAGAATTATATTAAAAAGCATAATAAATTATATCATTGGTACCTCAATGACTTGTTATGCATCAAGTATCATAGTGTGTTTAGGATGAGATATAAGCCACACAACTCCATTAATTTTATTTTCTAGATTGACATTCGTAACAACAAATATTATCTGGCAAGAAGAATGAATGTTGTAGATCCTAATTCATTTGGAGCTGTGAAAAATGATTTATTTTTTAACATGATATGCCTTGTTGCATATTAGAGATATTAGATGGCCAAGCATTGTATCTATATCATGAGTGATCACTTCTAGTTCAGAATTATGCTTTTTCTTTACCCGATTAATACTAATATCGATAATGATATTTCTTCAAAGGAGGATGATGTGTTATAAATGAAGATGAAATATTGATTATTGAGAGTATAACCTAATATGTGAGTTTTCAAAAACCAAACTCTAGCTCATATATTCTCATTGTATATTGGTGATATCTATTTGAGTTTTTTATCAGAGAGAAGTATATTTTAGGTAGTTAATTTAAAAATAAATAAAAATAAGGTACTAAGAATTGATATTATATCAGTCAGTACATTAAAAAAAAAATTATTGTGATTGAAGAACCAAAGTGATGAGTACTACCTTAATTTAATTTAGGTACTACTTTAATGTATTGTAGGTATTACCTTAACAGTGAAATTAAGGTAGTACTCATTACTTTAGTTCTCAATCGTAATAATTTTTTTTTTCAAATATACTGAATGATATGATATAATTCTTAGTACCTTATTCTTATTTATTTTTAAAACTGCATAATTAATATTTTTTTATTAAGATTTGATAGTATTTGTGACTTGAGTTTTTACATGGTATCAGAGCCAAACCCCAGTTTGAAGAATCAAATCATAGGGTTCCCTAGAGAGAGATGTATGTCTATAAGAACATAGTACACGTGTACACACATGTGATAGTTAGAGGTGTCAAACGGGACGTCCCGGGTAGGCCCAACCCATTTTTTTTGAGCACGCCCGTGCTTTTGTGCCGGGTCAGGCACAACATGGTTATTGTATCGTGCTGTGCCTGGGCCGGCACGGTTTATCAAAGCCAGGCCTGGCACGGCCCTGCAGTAAAAGTGCCGTGTCGGGTCAGGCCCGTATTGGCCTGGTGAAATAAAAAATAAATTTTTTTAAAAAAATTTTAAAGTATTGTAATAAACTTTATATAAAATATATATTATATTATATATAAATAATGTATAAAATATTAAATTTGTAACATGAAAATTGTTAAAAATTTAATAAATTACAAAGTTTAAATTTTTTTTTATTAAAAATATAATAAAAATAAAATATAAAGTTTAAAATTTAAATTGATAACTTGAAAATTATTAAAAATTTGTAACTTGAAAATATTAATAAAGTTTAAATTTTTTTTATAAATTTTTAATAAATTTAGATTATAATTTATTAGAATTAAATTAGAGTTTTAATTTTTAAATGAAAATTTTATATATAAAAATAAATTATACAAAATTTCGTTAAAAAAAATAACAAAGTCACAAAAACAAAAGCAAACCAAATAATTAATCGGCCAATAGATACTGAACCAAACAAATACAAGTTATAACGTAACGTTAAAAAAAAGGTACAATTAATAAAAAAAATATCAAAATCAAAAAGCAGAATCAAGAATAAATCACAAAAATCATCAATTGTGTTCGTGACCATGAAATATCAAAAATTAAAATTAAATGGCAATGACAAATGGAATGTGGCGTGGCGTACTGGTGTAGCGTGGTATTGGCAACTGGTGTCTGACAACGAGCAGGGGAAACCGACAACCATGTCAATCGTCAATCGTCAATCGACATATCATGAGCATCATTAACCGCAATATCAAGATCACTATTATATGAATCATCATTATCAGTAATTTATTCCTGCGCCTTCGTAGTAGATGCTGATGCAATCCCTGCCTTAGCTTCAGCACGATTTTAGATGCTAAAACTCGAATCCTCCCAATCCTTCAAATAGGCCAAGCCTCAATAATATTTGGACGTAATCTCAATCTCTTATCCAAAATCACATTTACTGCAATAAAAAAAGTAGTCTCCGATGCTACGCTCGACATTAGAGTCAGTAGATCCCTTGTCATCCTAGATAACATAGGAAAGGTGGACTCATATGATTTTCATCACTGTAATATATCAAGATTTTTAATATCAGAATATGATAGGATTAAGTAGTAATCAGTATCTAAGTACCGAGAAAGCTCGCTTCTATGTGATGGTCCACCTCATCATTTTTCTCTCGCTAACTGAATGGAAAAATTGTCATCTCCGAAGAAGATATTCACATCCGTAATCACAGTCTCATTATTACTATCACCATACCTAGTATCGTAGTATGTGAACAAGTCGGTCAACTTCTCGCGAATGAACTTTTTAGGTTTTGTCTTACGGGTTCATGCACGAAGAAATATAAGTCAGGGTGTTATATTCTCCTTTCACCTTAATCCTAGGGTCCATGCATGCAGTGAGATAATAAAGAAATAAAACGGTAGATCATTATTTTAAGTACTTGGTTTTTATCTTTGCAACCATATGGCTAAGTGTCGGGTTAGCTTGATACTTCCTAAACATGCTACTAATATTATATATACATCTGAGTGTAATGCAAGTCGTGAGAGTATAAACCGACGAATACATATTTGTCGTGTCATAAAAAATTTTCAGGAATTTCATAAATGAAATTTCTGAAGCCTAGTCAGTGTCGTCAATAATAAGTTTGTCACTCATACTATTGACGTAGCCGAATATCACGTGTTCATATTCAACACATCACTCTAACATCAGGTACGTGTAATTCTAATAATGTCTCACATCCGATTAGAATTTTTTTTCTTAAGATTCACAGACAAACAGAGACTATCAACCTCCTATTATCTACGAGAAGTACGAATATATTTTAGTACATTACATATATTATCCAATAATTGGGAATATACTTTCATACCTGCTTGTACAATCAGGATAATCACGTGATACATACATCTGAAATGAAAAATCTCTCCATATTGTGCGCCTCTAATATTCCTAACAAACATGTTAATCGCTACTAGATTATTAGATACGTTATCGAATATGATATTAAAAATTTTATTTTGAATTTTATATTCTTTAATGATTTTCATCATACACTCAAAAATAGTCGGACCATCATGAGGATAGAGAATCTTAGAGAATCCTAAAATTTTTTTATCCATTATTCAATTAGAATCTACATAGTGGCCGGTGATACATGCATAAGATGATTCATCGTGACTTATCCAGATATTGGACGGCACGAATATCACTATACTATATGTCATAAATTCATTAATTATTTTTTATTTTTTAAACTTATACAATTTTAGTATGTCATTCCTAGATATGGACCTAGGAATCCTACGATAAGCAGACTAAAAATATGTCTGCATGATGTGTACTATCCTTAGATTTTCCAAATATCTGATCGGAAGACCCAATAATGTGATAAGTCTGGCCATGACTTTTCTAAATTAAATATTTAGAAAAATTTGAGACTGAACTTTGAGACTGAACTGGATCCAGTCTCAAAAAAGGTAGTGCTAAGTTGAGTTTGCCTAGGATCTAATACATCATATTTTTTGGCGCATAATTTGACATGCCTCTTAGTCTAAACTCTTACAAGTTAAATTTCTCATATAATATTTGCACTGTGTTATTTTTTTCTTTTTACCTCTAATATTTTTTATTTTATTATATTAAAATGTGTCTAAACTACAGAAGTCCTTCTAGTTTTTTATTTTTTAGAAGTTTGGGTTGAGACGACTGAAGAAACTAAAGTTTCAATAATCTCAGACCTCTGTGTAAGATTTTTATTTTCTAAATTTAAATATGCTTTATTAGTATTAGTCATTTTTTATGATTTTTGTTAAACATGATACATGAGATAGAGATTAGATGATAAATTTTAGATTTTACTATATTAGGATTAGAGAGCGAGACTAGAGATAGACCGAGAGAGAAAGTAAAAAAAAAATTAAAATAAAATACCCGGTAAAGCAATGAGGTTGATCACGTGCACGGTGCACCATAATCTAGTTTATAATTCCAAATCCGAGTTGAGAGTCCCGCAAAGCCAAGCCGATTGATTAAATCCCGAGTTCCACGAGAGAGAAGAGCAAGAGTTTTGAGTGAGTGAGAATGTGAAATTTGATAATAAATATTTATGAAAAACATAAATATTACAAAGAGGTGGAGGGATTTTATAGATTAAAGGAAATAATTTTTTTTTAAAAGTATTTTTTTTTTGTTTTTTTTAAATTTTTTATAGAATTTTAGGAGGCAAAATCATGAGGGCCGTCAGATTCTGTCTCCTAGCCGTGGGTCGAGTGGGACTGTGGTTTGGGTCGGATTGGACTTGTGCCCATGTGTTTTCTTTTTTCCCTTTCCACACCGTGGCGTGGCACTGACGTGGTGATGGGGTGGGGACTCAGTCACTCGGGTGGGGACTGGGGATGTGGGTCGTGGGGTGCGGGTCTGTGGGACATGCCACGGGCCACCGAACCGTGCCGGGTCAGGCACTGCACGAGGCTCGGTTGCCCTCGGCATGACATGGGCCCGGGCATGGGAAATTTACATGCCGGGCCGGCCCAGGCATGGCCGAATCGTGCCTCATGCCGGACTGGGCCGGCTCGGCCCGATTGACACCCCCAATGATATTGCATGTGATGCACTATGTATGCGTGGTAAATAGGTGCACATACAAGCACCTATGTCGTACTTCAATCATGTACAAAAGACATCAATGCCATGGCGTAGACATGCATGATGCATCATGGGTGCCCAGACATTTTTTTATAAACCAGAGTTACATTTATGGTTAGTTTAATATATACGAACATGCTAGAATATATTAGACAGATACCTCATTTAGCATGTACTGGTAGCCAATGAAGTATCAGCTACAGTATAGACAAAGAAAGAGAATCTTATTTTAGTGCACACTATAAAATAATAAATTATACAAAAGAGAGATGTTGATAGTTATTTTCAAAGAAGATGCTGAGAGCCATATAGACTATAGAAGAATATGTAGAATTCTTGTTAGTAAGGCAACAAAAGTCTGGTTTTTGTTTGAGAAGCCAACAATCATCTTACATGCAATCTCTCTCTATTTGTTTTTATTTTTTGTTTATTGAATATTATTATCATTATGTTGGGCTATGAAAGTTATTATTTATAATAATATGTTATTTTATTATATATATTTTTTATGTATTATGTTTATTGTTGGTTATTCAATTTTTATTAGTAAGGCAACAAGAGATATTTTTCTATTTTCATGTACTATAAGTTTTGTGACTCATTGTCCTATTTAAAGCTCTTTGGTTTTTGTTTGACTAGCCAACATTCACCTTACATGCAATCTCTCTCTATTTATTATTTTTATTGTTCATTAAATATTATTATCATTATGACAAGCTATAAAGGATATTAGTTATACTAATATTATATTTTATTATATATATTTTTTTATGTATCATGTGTTTTGTTGGTTATCCAATTAGCTTATTTTTTGAGTTATTTTTTTAGATAATTCAATTTTGTTTTTTTATTAATATTTTTTATAAGATCAAAATGTTTATTTTTATGAAAGATTTTTTTGAGATTGAACAAGATGACTTGTTTGTTTATTTGTTCTTACTTATATGATATAATTTTTCACTAGTTATTTGAGTGATTTTGATTTATTGGATTCTCATTCTTAACTTGGTCACTTATTATTAGCTAAGCTAATAATATTGGATATTTTTCTATGCTAGAATATGATGTTTTTCAACTAGGAAAATACGTCGACTTCATATCTCTCCCTCCAAATTTTGGTGAGTAACGATCTAGCAAAGATGAGACCTGATACAGATAAAAGTATTGTCATATTTATTGATAAATATATGTATTTAATTTGTTTAGATTTTTGCCTATTTTAGGTAACATTTTTTTTTGTAATTTTATAAAATTTCTAAAAATAATTAAAAATATAATTATTATCAAATGTAACAATGTGTTAGAATGAATGTTAGATACCTTAAACACTTACAATACTAGTACAAGATCGTATACTAAATTTGCTATGCTAGTATATTTTCATAGAACAAGATTATAGAAAATAAATAAATATTTAATTGAGATTACTTAGACACTCTTGTTTAATAGGGGTGTTTTAAAATATTTTTGAGAAAAATTTAACGGAAAATCATTTATCAAAAAATTTTTTTTTATGTTATTTCTTATCATCTGTCATTTTAAATTATATATCTTAGATAGATTATTCAGTTTGTTTCTTAGAGTTTTTAAGAATTATTATTTTGTTTAGAATCTTTCTTTAGAATGGGATAAAATGCTTTTCAAGGTGATAGTATATGTTTTTTGGTTATTTCACTGCCTAAAAAAGATATAAATATTATTCATTAGAGAATGAAAGAGTATTGGTGAGTGTTAGAGGTGTCAAACGGGCCGGCCCTGCACTGCCCGGCCCAGTTTTTTTCGGGCACGAACGTGCTACCGTGCCGGGCCGGGCACGGCACGGTTCCTGTACCGTGTTGGGCCTGGCATGGCACTGGTTCCTGTACCGTGCCCGGGTCGGGAGTCGGGACCGCGGGTCGGGATCCAATCAAACCCAACCCGCAGTCTTTTTTTTCGGGAGGGTTGGGTCACGCCCAAGCGTGCCCGCGTGAAACGGCACGGGAAGAACCCGTGCCGCCGTGCCGGGCCAGGCACGGCACGGCTCGAGCCAGGCATGGCACGACACGTTCCAACCCCGGGCACGGCACGGGCCCGGGCACGGTTTAAAAACGTGCCGGGCCGGCCCAGGCACGGCCGAACCGTGCCGTGCCTCGTGTCGGGCCGGGCCGGCCCGGCCCGGTTGACACCTCTAGTGAGTGTTAATATTTTTTTTTGAGCATAATTCATTTTTTGACCAATTTAGTGAGAGTAAGCATCCAAAAAATTTAATAGTATCTATTATTTTTTTATTCATTTACAATCTCACCTGGGTTTCTAGTTAGGACAGAGAGTCACTCATTGGCATGGTGGAATAAGTCTCAAAATGGTTGAGTAGCTTGGGTACGACACAATTCAGTTGTGCCTGGCAATGGCATGACACAACTCAATTTAGAGTTAGCCTGTACTAGCCTCGTGTTGACTCGTGACATGATTTGGGTCATGTTGTATCGACTTCCTAGCATGGTAGGTACGACACAACACAACTCGGCACATTAGGACAGTCTATGTGGGCTGGTTTTGGTTCGGTTGGCTAAATAGGCTAGCTGGTACCTAACTCGAGCTAGTTTGGAACGAACCATGCTAGCCTGGATTGAACTAATGCTAACCTATAATGAACCATATTAGCCTAGCCATGCCTAACCTAATTTGGCAAGACTTGGCATGACCTGAGCAAAAAGCATGCCAATAGGCTATGCTGCATTACCCATTTTTAAAGTCGTGCATGTATGACATGACTCATGTTTAAAAAAGCCCAAATGATGGGTAATGCTGGTACGGTACAATTTATTTGATACCTTCACAGTGTCAAACAAGCAAACCCTCCATGCCCAATGGCCCTCATCAATTTCAGACATGATTTTGGTCATGCCTGGCTATGTATTAATCGATATTATTACAAAAAAGAGGCCATGTTATTAAAAAAAAGATATATAATCGATATTATCACATAGCATAGTCTTTTGGGATATGTTCTAGTAAATATTCTAATTGAGCTATGTATTAATTTTTTGTCAGACACGACTCTTATAGTTGACTTAATTATATATAAGAGAATTATAAAAAAAATATTATTTAATTTTCAATAGTTCAAATATTATTTATGCTATTAGTATAATTAGTAATTTTGTGGTTTTTTTAATGATGGTTGAACTACATAAACCTCTTTGTATATTCACGTATGTTAAGAGTTTATCCTGCATTGAGATTTCATTTAGTGATCAAGGACATGTAGAATTGATCAATTATTCAAATTCTAGTAGGATACCAACTTATATCGAGTGGAGATTAATTTGAGGTTTTTATTTTTTATTTTTTTTGAAATTATCTTATATAATGAAAAAGTTAAAGATAAATAATTATTTTGAGATTTAATACAGAGAGATAATTCATAATGATGATGATTGTTACTTCGGTGATTCTTTGGGTTATATATCTTTTTGATGAAACCCATTATACTTTTTTTTTATTAGTTATTATGATATTTAGACAATAAAATATAATTTATAATCTAATATTTCATATGCTATACATAAATGTTGATTTATTCTTTTTTAATGAAAATATTTATAATGAGATTATTGCAATGAAATACTTTTCTATAGTAGATAAACTAATCATCTTCATAAATATCTTGAAGAAGTTTCATCGTACTTTCTTTTTTTCATGTTGAATGTCTTTGATATTCATGTGCTAGTTTAAGAGAGTTTGTAATTTGTATTTGTGATTTTTTATTTTATTTTATTTTATTTTTTAATTTTATGTTTTATGTATGTGATCATCAAATATGTAGATTGCCTTTATTCAAACCTTTATTTATATATTTTTATTGTAAATTGAATTTTCAATTGGATAATGGTGGTTGTTAGGACATGAGTTTTTGCATAGGCATATTTATTTAATGCATTCTCTTTCATGTAAAAAATAAGATAACATTTCAAGAATGAGGCATCTCCTTATTATTTTATACGACTCATAAAGGAGATAAATACTATTCTTTAGTGGATAAAATAATCTTTAATCATGATATTCTTTGAGATAATATTTTTAAGGATGAATCACTATTGGCAGTGAATGTTGAGCGACAAAGAAATAATTATATATATAAGATGAATGTAACATATATGAGAATAAAAAGTTGAATGTGTGATAAAAGGATGAAAAATAGAATTTAAAATATAATTAGAAGTAATATTATAATAACTCTTATAAGTAATAAGATAAGAAAAAAAAAATTATATGAGAGAGTTTGATCACGTCCAATATGGATAGTATGGTGTACTAGTGGATGTGTGAAATTATTTTGGTAGAAATAAAAAAAAAAAACTAGGGATAACCCTAAGTGAAATTAGATAAAATTTGGTAGATGATGTTGATTAATTACTCTTGGAAAAATTCAATGAATGCGTGGAGATTCTTTTTTCTTTCATCTCTTATTATTATAAACATGTTTACTCAAATACAACATGGGTTTTTTTATCCTAAGTGATACTATGATGTACTGGTGAATCGTTAATCATCTTTACTCAAATACAACATGGGTTTTTTTTATTATGATGTACTGGTGAATGAAAGTAGTCACCTATACTAGTAGATTCGTAGAAAGCACAATCAAGGTATTGTAAGGAAGAATAGGGTTCCCATTAGGTGTAGTTCTATCCTTCAATTTTTAGGAGGCTAGCATGTGTTAGGATGAAGTTGTTCCATGCAAAGATTCTTTTTCACCATTCGGCCTTGGTGAGACCATTATCACCAGGGATGAAGTGGCATGGTACCTAGGTAGGGGCCTCGCCTTATTTTTTTTTTTTTTCTTTGTGGAGACTAGCATGGTATTTAGGAGACTAGTTGTTGTGCTTGATTTGATTGAAAACTATAATCTTGATCTTTTCATTATTCTTTGGAAAAAAGCTCTAGCTTATAATTTCACACTTTATTTTTCTCAAATTTCTTATTACTCAAGTTTTTTGACTATGTATTAGTTTTTTAGATTGATTAGAGTAATATACTTGGATTTTAATATTTTTGAAATCGCTACCAATTTAGGATTGTAATAAGTTGCGTAGAGTGACATAAATAGTTTATATCCAATTGGGATAAACAAAATATTTTCCCATCTTTAAGAGAGTATGATGTGATGCGATTGAGTGTTTTGTTTGAACATTAATTTTGATAAGAAACTAAATTATTCAAGGCTCGATCGATAATAGTGTTATGCACAAACATGTGAGGTCTTTATTTGGTATTTTTTTTTTTTATAATGACCATATTGATATTTATGTGAATATTTCTTTTTATAGTTGTCTTATAGATAATTTGTATATTAATTTCACGTGAATACTTTATTTATTTATGATGAATTTGAGGAGATTTTGATGAATCAACTATTAGATTTTTAGGGCACATTTTTGTTGATGTTGCAAAGAGATTAGTGATGCTAAGTTGAAAATTAGTGATATAACTTGAAATGGTATCAATCATGTATTGTATTACCTCTAAGGAATACTTGATACGAGTCTATTTTTCTCATAAAAATCAAAGTAACAATTATTTGGATGTGATGTAGGATATTTTTCAAACTCATATAAAGTCAAATTAGAAATAAGTTATGTATTTAATTATAATGAAATTGTTATTTCATTAAATTTCTCTAAGCAAATAATGGTAGCAACATAACCCAAACATTCAGAAATTACAACGATTCACAAATCATGTGTATTCCTTTTAATAAAAGATAGTTCAACAAATTTATTTAAAAATATTATTGCATTCATTGTACAAATCAAAAAATATTATATTAAGGGAGATAAAACTAAATATATTTTTCTAATTAGTAGAGAGGGAGCATTCTATTGGTTATATTTGAGATTGTTGGTACTTTATATGATGTTATTCACTTCAACTCGTCATACCTACCAATCAACAAATATCAAATTGAGTCTGGAAAATGTGAATGTGGTAACTAAGAAGACATTATTCTGAGTATTCACTAGTGCAAACTCATATTAAGTTGGTAACTAAGAAATTTGACTACTCGGGACTTAGAGTCTATACCAGGAGGGAGAGGGAGAGAGAGAGAGAGAGAGAGAGGGAGAGAGATACTTACAATTCTCAGGCTACTCTTTTGATCCTATAATAATTATTTATTATTTTAATCTTTTGATTTCTCTTTGAAAGGCACATTATAATTATATTTAACACCTGATCTCATATTTTATGTCATACTTATTTTATGTTGTAGAATAATGCCTTGCTATCCAAAATATGTATCTTATAAGAAATATGTTTATTGATTTTTTTTTTTCTTGTTCTTTTTTCTTTCTTTTTTTATTGCTTATTGATTTTATTATATTTTTTATGATTTTATTCTTAATTTTTAATTGTTTATTAAAGTTTATATGATTTAATTATTTTCTGAATTGAATATTTCTTTTAAATGTTTAAATTTTTTATTGATTGAATTAGATTTTAAACCATATTTTATAAAAATCATAATTCCTAGCTTGTATTTTACTTCAATTATTTGCATGTTTTGTGTTGTGTTCCTGCACCTAGCCCACCAAAGATTTTTCTGTTGGTGGTGGTGGTGCATCCCACCATGCCTTTTAAAACAATGGCATGTGCACATAGTTGCAACTTCTTTTTTTTTTTTTTTTGCCGATGTTACCCTAACGAAATTGCTTGTGCATTCAGAAAATCGAGCGAGAGAAACTGGAGAAGCTTGCTCGCAAGGTGCTCTGTGTGTGTGTGTTCCGCTGCGCTATTATTTAATTTTGGTCGTGCACAAAAACCTGGCTTTGTAACCTAGGAAGCGTTTTCAGGGCCCCAAACCAGAAGAGAAGGCGGGTGCCCCCACAACAGCAGGAGCAGGGGAATATGCTTCTTCGGCTCGAGGCTCACCAACTGACAGAGTCTCCACTGACAAATGCCAGAATTATGCATTCTTAGCAATCGCTGCTGCTGCCATTGGATCTGCTGGATGGTATTTTAAATCGCGCCCAAAGAAGACGGCTGATGTTCATGACTAGGTTTTCACGAGAAGGGCCCCACTTCCACATGCCTTTTTTTTTTTTTTTTGCCAAAATGAGTTTAAAACAATGGAGAAAATTAGCTTCAGTTCATCATTTGGATGTTAAAATGTGAATTATTGTCTCCTAAAATTTATTTGAATTAAGCTTTGCTTATGATGTTTTTCCAATGAAAAAAAATGTTTTTTAATTAGCTTCAATTAAATAAAAAATTAATTTCAATTAATCAAGAAACTAATTGTGAATTCCATAAAATTTAATTGCATTTGCTTATCACTTGATACTAGTTTAATAAAAATTTTGATTGTAGCTCTTTTAAGTTTGATTACATAGTATCAACTTATAGAACTTGATTTTATATGTAATGACTACAACAATTTAAAGTATAAATTTTATTATATTTCTTATAATAGTTGAAATATTTAAGTGTTAATGAAATTAATGTTTTTGTAATATGTGAAAAAATATGTTTTTACAAGGGAGAATCATGTTTAGGTATACTAGAATGGAAAATTTTAAATTAAGTCTACATCACCATTAAAAATACCTCAATTTATTACCATGTAATATATATGTAAATGTATATATATTGTGATATTCATAATGACATATATAGCAGTGTCATGACATGTATAGCATATATAATGATATATACAATAAATATATCACGATATGTATCTTGATAAACAATATATATATATATATCATGATAAATATCAAGATAAACAAATGTTTTGGTAAAAAAAATCATTTTCTTTCATACTATACGTAACATGCTGCTGTATAAATTTTTTTTAATGCTTATGTGGACGGAATAAGGGTATAATCGGTATTACAATTGATAGGGCACCAAACATAAATATTTTTTTTTAAAAAAAATTAGTGCACTATCTGTTAAAAATGAAAAATTGGGTATTCAAAATATAAATATTTCTGTTTTAGTGCATTGAAAACTAACTCTCCCATTTTTTTACCAAGTCTAAATTAGCTGGATGGAAGTTTTTGGTGGATTAATTGCTTAATTATTTACCTATGTAAATTTAATAATTTTAGGTAATAAAATAACTTATATTCGTAACTGATTAAAAGTGTTCATTTCATTCATAATTCAAATTATTTTATCTCTGTAATTGTTAAATTAAACTGTTAAACCTTAAGTTTTTAAAAAAATAAAGCATAATGCACATTTCAATAGTTAAAAATTTTGAAGAAAAAAATTTAAACAAGCTATGGGTGGCTTTTGGTTCACAAACCACTATTTCTCCTAAATGTATAGCACAACTTACACAAAACCACATATTTCACCCAAATATTTAAAAAAACTTTTGCCTTCCTCTCATTTTTCTATCTCCTTGCCTACTCATCACCATCACTCAATTTTTTCTCTTCTTCCTCTCCATATCCTTTTGTTATTCTTATTGCTCATTCGCTTCTCTTTTTCTTCATTCCCAAATCCTCTAAATATATATTATACTTTAATTTTTGTCCTCTTTTACCATCTATATCCAAAACAAATTGTAAGGGATTAACCTACACACATTTGTATTTAGTGACATCCATGCTCATGTGTAAAGGCTCATATAATTCCTTGTAAAGCTTCTTGTCTCAATGCCAACAACTTCTCCATGGTGGAATACGTGTGTGTGTGTGTGTGTGTGTGTTTGTGTTTGTGTGTGTATTAATTTTGCCTCATTTTAAAATATATACCCATCAAGTGTTATTACTTGAATATTATTGGACGGTTATTGGAGCTTAAGAGATGGGCTTGAGGAAGATACCAATAGCTTTCTATGCTTATGAGTCCTTGCCAATTAACTGCACTCCTAACCAATATAGATGGGCTTGCAGAAGTCAAGAGAACTAGTGATAGACTTATAATATTTAAACTAGTAATGAGTAGATCCTAAATATGATTAGTATTTCTATTCTACAAGTATAAATGATAGATGAGTTAGTGCAAGATATACCAAAGAAAGAAATGATCATAATTAGTGGAGACTTTAATGAGATTATAAGAGCAAGTAATAGAAGCTCTGCGAGAGATCATATAGTATATGAGTTTGGATAAAGAATTATAATAGAAGGAGCAATCCTAAATTTTGCTTTAGCATATGATTTTTTTTAAAAGCTAATACCTATTTTAGAAGAGTTTGAAGCATCTAGCAACCTTCAAAATTAGTTCTAATAGGAGTCAAATATATGTTCTATCTTACTATAAAAGAATAAAATATTATGTGAAGACCATAAATTGATACCTCATGAAAGTCTACCATCTAATATAGACTAGTCATAATGAGTATGCATCTTAGAAAGTATAATTGTGTGTGAGATTTCAAATAAGTGCCTAAAAATAAAATAGTGAAACTTAAAAGGAGGAACAATAAATATTTTCAAGAAAAAAACAAGATGACAAAGTTAATCACTCCACTCCACATAATATTGAGTGATTAAAAGGTATCTAAAAAGATTTTATATGTATCTTAGAAAATATTTACTCACATAGAGAAACTCGGTAGTGAAAACTCCAAGTCTAACAAATCATTAAGGAAAACAAGTTTGTTTTAAAAGAAATATAGAAGAAATGGAATGAAGATGCTATGAAGCTAAATAAGGAAGAAAAAAGAAAGAAAAATAGGTGACGAGTTAAATTAAGTTTTATGCACTAATAAGATATATGGTAAGCTACAAAGTAAAAAAAGAAAAATATAATATTCATAAGATGGCTAGGATGAGAGTGGAGAATAACACAAATATTAGTTATGTAAGAAACATTAAGAATGGAAATAATTACATTCTAATAAAAATGAAGTCCAAGAGAGATGAATAATATATTTTCATGATTTTTCAAACAATTTTATTGATTTAAATTAAAAAATTGATGTTGATAGAGAACTAAAAAACTTTAAATATATAACTGAAATAGGGCCCATAAATATTAGGAAAATTCTCAAGAACTTGAAGGTAAGAAAGCCCTAAGACTTAATGATAACCTATTGAAGTTTGGAGGGTCATGGTTGAAAAATACATGATGTGATTGACTAAGTTATTTAAAAAGATCATGAAATCTAAAAAGATGTCAGAAGAAATTAAAAAATGTTATAATTACTATTTATATGAATAAAAGAAATATTCAATATTCTATTGGCTATCAAGATATTTAACTTTAAGGTATGTTATGAAATTTTAGAAAAAAAAATGATTAAACACAGATTAAAAAGAGAAATGAAGATTTTAAAGAATAAAATTGAATTTATGTAGGTAGGTCTACTATGAAAGCTATCTACTTAGTCAAATAATTAATTGAGAAATATAAGGAGAATAAAAAAGACATGATTTTTATCAATTTGGAGAAAATTAATGATAGAATTTCAAGAAATTTAATTGGTAGGTATTATGTAAGAAAGATATATCAAGTGTATATATTAAATTAATCAAGGGCATGTATGAGGAAGTATTATCAAGGGTTAGATAGGTTTAAGGTGTTATAGAAGTACTCTAAAGATAATCACTTTTAGTACTTAGAATATGACTTATTTTAATTAATAAAATACTTCTTTATTATTTTGATCTTAATGCTTTGATAAAGATTTTAAATCATTTAATGAAGTCCATAGTACATAAATATAACATAAAAAAGTCATGATGGATCATAATAATGAGATTTCTATAATATATAATTATGCTAATATATATTTTTTTCCTAGTCAGATGATCAATAAGATTGGACACTGCTGATATGGATGAATTAGGTTATGCTTCTTCATTGGGTCAAGTAGTGGATCTCAAAAGTTAGAATCATGATGATAATTAAAATTAACATGTGAATGCTTGCTAATAATAAATCAAGTATATAAGAGATTTGCTATAAAATAATTATATGGATTACCTATTCACATGTATGTGATATTCTCATCATTGCAATGTCATAAATATCCTTAGACCTAAGGTACTCAAGGATATTTTGGAAACAAGTCTTGTATTTTGATTTTATTCTTTGTTGCCTTTCAAAGACTTCTCATAAGATGATAATTAGGTATAACTAGATGTATTTAGAGGTAATTGAGTTGACAACAAAAAAATTCATTACTCCTAATAAGAGAGAATACTCAAGGCTTGTAGTTGAGATTATTGCTTGAAATCTTCATCCATAGTATACTTTTTCTGAAGAAGAGTCTTTAATGACATAATTAATTGAGTTATGAGTCTTGGAGACAAGTTCACTATGAATAAATATAATTTTCATATCTAAATACTAATTATAAAATATATGCAACCCATATTACAAGGACTACTTGAACTATTGTAAGTCAGATAATAGAAAAAAATATTTCATTGAAGTCAATATATTTTTTCTAAGTAAATTCTTTGACTACTAGTCATGAACGATACCACTTTACTTTATCATGTCAATTAAATTTGATTTTATAGACTCATCTATTCCAATTGTCTTTCTTCCTTGTGATAGCAAAATAAGATCCTATGTCAAGGTTTTATAGAAAGCTTCAATTTCTTCAAGAATTGTTGTCAATTAGTATTTAATTTACAACATTTCTCTCCATAATATTCTCTATGTGCCAAGTTAGTTCTCTCCTTTCTCGATTTGATTATAGTATCTCAAATACCTTAGACTAATCTAGTATTTATTGGTTGTTCTAGTAATTCATGTTGTGGATGTTTATTTCTTATGAAACATATAATATTTATATTCTCATTCTTCTCCTTATAGTATGTCTTCTTCAAAGATAACATTTCTATTGATGAAAAGCTTGCAAGTAGTTGCATCTCATAAAAAACGTCCCTTTACTCTATAAGCATATCTCAATAATATAATTTTTTTTTTTTTGGATTTTGAATCCAATTTTGATGCTTCTTGGGTATTGTATATAACATATACATGACTTTTAAATAAATGTAGGTGAAAATAATCAACTAGCTTACCAATCCATATTTTTATTAGCATCTTCAAGTCAATCACAATTGATGGTGCGACTTGATCGCAAAATGTGTGCACTTTATTATTTCTATCCAAATAGATTGGCTATCTATGTAGTTTTTAACATGATTTTTTTTATTCTAACAAAGTTTATTATTCTACTTAACTACTCAATTTTTTTATGAAGTATATGCCACAATGTATTACTTTTTAATACCTTCTTATTGACAAAAATTATCAAATTTAAAACTATATCCTCTTACATTATCAGTTCTCATATACTTGATCATCTTTTCACATTTAAGTTCTACTTGCACATTAAATATTTTAAAAAATTAAAACACGTCCATCTTCCTTTTGATTGGATATATCAAACATCTTCTTGAGTAATATTTAGCAGGCAACACATCAATTTTTTGGGTTATTTGTTATTAATTTTTTAATTTGTTTATATTGATTTAGGCTCTAAATAAATAGATTTTATTAAATTA
The DNA here is from genome assembly GCA_029783825.1 of Sapria himalayana. Lineage (NCBI taxonomy): Eukaryota > Viridiplantae > Streptophyta > Magnoliopsida > Malpighiales > Rafflesiaceae > Sapria > Sapria himalayana. The sequence continues at coordinate 786,755 of JAREIK010003680.1, forward strand.
TGATTTTGATGGAATTGAATAAATAGTAGTGAAATCGGATATATTTTGTATAAATTTGATTAATATGAGGGGAAAATAACTTAGAAGGTAGAAAAGCAATAAAAAATCATAATATTTTATATGTCATAACTTGGTAATACTAGCACAATCCAATGGAAAATTACTGTAGCCTTTCTTAGTCGCGACTCTACAAAATAAGTCATGACAATTTATGTATGACATAACTCTACCACCTAGTTATTGCACTTTTTTAATATGCAATACTATTTTCATTGCCACGACATTATCTTACAGTTGTGGCCAAACTAAAAAACTTATTACAACTTTTAATACTGTAGCATATGGAAAAGTTACTTTTAATACTTATCATTTGTCACATTATCTCAAAATTTCATTGGATAATTATTTTTGTCCAGTGGAGATCCACAAGTATATAGGTCACACAAGTAAAAAAAGATAAATATAAATCTAGATACATATCATATAAAGATTGTGTAAGCAGTTTGACCAACTAATAGTAAATTAACTACTACTTGAGTTAAGTAGATAGACTTGGGTTTCAGAAGGATACTTAAACTCTAGCACAACTTCACTTCCTTGTATATAATAATTTTTCTTTAGTATTAGAATAATGTTATTACTCGATTGTCAGACAACTTATAGATTTATATAGAAATGCTTTAGTACCCTCTCTCCATATAAGATTGTTATCATCATTAAACTATCAAACGAGAACTAAGGTATTTCTACATAAATCTATCATTCATCAGACAATCGAGTAATAATATTATTCTAACACCAAATAAAGTATTCTTCTAAAACCTAAGTCTATCTATATAACTCAAATAGTAGTTAGTTCACTATTAGCTGGCCAAATTGCATACATAATCTTCATGAAATCGATATATAGATTTATATCTATCTTACTACTTGTACAACTCATATACTTGTGAATCTCTAGTGAATGAAAATAATCACCCAACTAGCTTTTGGGATAGTGTTAGAAATGATAATTTTTGGCACTATACTAAAACTTTAACAAGTTTTTTATTACTGTTGGTGAAGATTATTTAGTTTGATTAGTCAACTTGAGCTAACATAATTATATTCAAAAATATATATTTCTATTTCTAGTTGGTTGGATAATAATTTTTGTTGTGTTTGTTTTATTTTTCTTTATTTTTTTTGTTTGGTTTGTCGCCAATAAACTTTTATAAGTTAAAGATCTAGGACTAAGTCAACACCTTTAGACTTAGAAATTGAAAAGACAATAAGAAATCTATTGAGATAAAGAGTTGATAAATAAAACATGAAGTATAATAATAGTAACATAAATTATATTTATTGGGTCAAAATACATACCATTTTATTTGTAATCTATTAGATTCCTCTTTTTTGATAAATATAATCTAAGTTAACTACTTTGTATGGTTGCAAAATGACAACTTTTTCCCATTTTCTTTTCTTTTCTTCTTGAGTTTCAATCTTTCTTAGTTAAACCTTTATTTTCATTTTAATTGTGGTAAACTAATCCAACTCCAATACTCTAGATTATATTCTTCTAAAGGACGACCAGTTGAAGTTTGATAGTTATTTTTTGCTAACTCCTAAAATAAGTAACAAGTCTCCTCTAGCATTTTATTCAAAATTGATCTGCCTAGTCACATCAATTATACACCTTATCATATAATTATGCTTATTATAGAAATTTAGGCTTGAAACCATAATACAAACCCATGTTGATGGAACCTCCTCAACAACTCCTTAAAATAGTCTCAAATATAATATAAAGTCTCCTACTTATCCTATTGGAATTGACTTGTCTTGCTCTAGAATTGAGAAGTGATTTGAGATCAGAAAAACTTAGTAAGAAATACCCTCACAAGTTTATCCCAACTCTCAATGGAGTCGCAAGATAAGCACCGGAATCAACTCCATACCTTATCTCTAAATACAAATGAGAATAAACATAAACTTATCATTCCAAGGCTAACTCCAATCATCTTTACCATGTTGCAAAGCTCCAAAAATATCATGATATATCCATTATGATCCTCTTATATCCTTCCACTATGTTGGTGCTATTGAACCATTATTATCAGACCTAGCTTCAACTCAAAATAATTTACTTTCACTTGTTGCATCCAAATATCCAAATATCCAAATAACTATCTAATATTACTAGCTTCCAATAATCTTCTAATGTGTGGTGATAGATGTGTTGTTAGATAGTTTACCCATTGTTGTATTATGGCTTTCTATTACTGATAATTCCTTCCATAGGTTCTTTCTCATCTCTATATTTTTAAAAAACTTTTTTGATTATCTTGATTTCTAGGTCCAAATGAGTTAGCTCAGTCTCTAAAAAAAGAAAAGAAAAGTGACAAACAAAATACAAAATACAATAATCTATATTTTAAACAAAATAACAAGACAAGACATTTGATATGAAAAAAATTATCAAAATAACACTATCTAGACTACTGAAAAAAATATCTTTTTATTAGGATAATTACCCCAATTCATAGTGAATAATCAAATTAAAAATTACCAAAAAATGATACTAGAACTTTATTGTAACTTTGTTATAATATCTCATAGTGAATGTATTAATAGTTTGGTTAAAAAACAGTGATATAATACAATTCTAATGAAGGAAACAATTAGGAATTTTGGTATGCAGGTTAGATTCTATGATTTATCCACTATATTTATATGATGCATATTCAAATTATTTGAAATATATTGGATTTAGATATAAAATGAATAATGTGTTATTGTGGAATGACTCTGTCTTAACAATATATAAGGTGGTTATCACCATTCAACATGTCCTAATTATATTCTACTCATTATTTATCTCCTCGATATTTTATTAGTGAAACAACAAATCATTTATGTCTGAGAGTTAATCACAAGTCTGCCTTTTATGCAACTTATCAACTAGTTTTGACAGTTGATTAGTATGTGAATACTTATTATTTAGCCTCAGGTATCATAAAAATTAAGAACTAATATGGTTTATAAGTATTTGTATTTTTGGCTTTATAAGTGTTATACTCACATAATTAACGTATATTTTCCTCAAGTTTTACTAGCGGGAACCAAAGTGAGTGAAAGAAACTTTAAGGACTATCACTACCTTGTGAGTCACAATACACTCTCACATATCTCATGGAATACCTATTACTATCATTTATATTAATAATGTAATTCCCAAACAAAAGGTGAAATCCTTAGAAGAATATTTTATATAACAACCATCTGAATTGAGAACTAGTTCTTCAAAGATATGTATAATGGAGTGACATGTAAAATTATTCGTGCTCTTGGTTTCATGAGTGTCATATTTAATAAATAACATACCTAAATTTTGAGTTTCAATATATATATTTATCTCATGCATTTCATTCAAATGAGTTGTTACTTTCTTCCTATCATATGGATGAGTGAACCTTATAGTTTATCTATTACTATCTATTATGATAATATACATAAATCCACCAATAATCAAATCTTTAATTCAAGTTCATTTAATCACCATATCCAACAATATCCATTTGACACCATAAATCAAAAATATTTATTAATCTCAAAACTATTTATACATTACATAAGAAAAATTACACAAACCATATACATTAATTTAGCTTTCCATTGGCGAGATGTTCAATGAAGTACAAAAGAAGAAATTTCTTGAATCTCAAGTTCCTAATGAGAGTCCTCATAAGAATCTAGGACACAAATCCTAATCTCATGCTATTTTTGTTTATTTTTCTCAAATCACCCTAGAGAGAAGTAGTTTGAAAGTTGTGCTCCATAAACTCTAGGGTTTAGCTTATGTTTTACATCCATTTCTTATTGGTGAATCCCCTAGAAAGTGGAAAGATCTAATATGAGATTATTTGTTGTATTTTTGACTTTATCTTAGTGCATGAAGAATAAGAAGATCTATATGATTTCTTCTCTTTCCTCTTTTATACTTTGATATTTCTGCATTTCTCTAATTAGAAAGTCATGACTTTTGAAAGATACTATTACCTCCGTTTCAAAATGATAGTCTGATATCGCACAAGAATTTATTCCGAAATAATGGTTCGATATGATAAAGTAAAGTTTAATTCATTTGTAAAGTCAGTTTTACTACATTGATGGCTTCCTGGTTACAACTAACAGTCATAGGAAGGCTCATCGGTTCAATTATTTATCATTGATAGCTTTCATGCACTTCTGATATGTTAAAAAGACATCATTGAGCTTCTCCAAATAGTACTGCCAAAAAGAATTTTCCACTACAACAATGAGCTCATCGATGTCCTTAGTTGCATGCCGATACTGAAGGGACTGGATGACATTGAAGAAGCCAAGATCCAATTATTTATCATTGAAGTTTATTGTTTACATTTAATTTAACTGGGTTTGAGATCCAGTTAGCGTATACTGTACGTAACATAACATGGTCAAATTATACACCAATCGAAAGCTCTCGAAAAGATCTTTGCAAAAAACACAGTCACAGGATTTTCCTACTATTTGGTTCTTTATTTTTAAAAAAGTACATGAATCAAATTATCATTTCAGAATGGAGGTAGTATGATTTTAGCTTTAATCTCTTGAGTTTAAAGTCATGACTCTAGAAAGTCACAATAGCTTTGGAATATATCATTACCTTTCAATAACACGAAGTCATAATAGTAAGAAATACATGTGATTTGGGCCTTTTATCTTTGTAAAACAAAGTCATTGTATTAGGAATGACCACGACATTGGTGTTGGTTTCTATTATGTATCATATGGTAGTAATGCTAGTAATGGTTGTGATGTTGGGAATATACTTTATTGTACATAATATAGTCATGATAATGAGAATGAATATAGCACTAGGAATAATCTCACTTATAGAACATATGGTCATGATACTGAGAATGACCATGTTGCAAGGAATAACTTCTATTGTATATAATATGGTTGTGCCATTGAGAATTACTATGGTTTTAATATTATTCTCTTTTGTGCAACAAATGATCATATCATTGGGAATGATTATGTCTTTGGCCTTAACATTTCTTATATATCACATGAATACGGTGCTAACAAAAAGTCATGGAATTGGCAATCTGCTCATATATAAAAGTATTGTCTTTGTCTTCTCTCGAGTGCAAGAGTCACAGCCTTGGGAAGTATCCACACTCGAGAAAAAGCCTTCTATAACATTATGTGTCCAAAAGTTATGGTGCTGAATAATTAACATCACAACCTATGGCCTTGGCCTTGGGCTATGTATTGTCATGGCATCAACCTACGTAGTTTTAGCTTTATAATTTTTTATAACTTAAAAGTCATAACTTTATGAAAAACTATTAATTTGACTTGAGAATATAATATCTTGGTAAAGATAAAGTTATAACGCTAGGAAGTAGTAATGACTTTTAACACTAATGAAATATTTGATTACTAGGATATGAAATTAATATCATAACCGTTTAATTATTATGAGATAAGTATGACTATGATTTCATTGTAATATTAAAGCTAGAAAAATAGATTGCACATTTAAGGGATTATGCTAATGAGGATGATAGAATTGTGCCATACAAAAATTTTATGAGTAGAGTTTTGGTAGAGAATGAATTTTGAAATTGCTTGATGACCCATAAATCACCAAGTCATAGGATACCCCCAAAAAAATATTAATTTTACCACTATTCAATTAAAATCTATCAAAACTTTTAAGTCATGAAATTGATCTAATTATGATTATTTTTGTGCTTACACATCATCTAATAATATCACAAATATATAAGAATATTTAGTAGTTTATAAAGCAAATAATAATTTTTGTATGCTGTGACTTTGTCACCTAGTCTACTTATTATAAGTTTTTCACTATACAATATTATCTTTGCAGCTACAATATTATCTTAAAATCATGGTTGCACTAGAACTAAAATATAATGATGGACATGATATTATTTTCATGTTGTGACAATCAAGTACTACAATGGTATATGAAGTTGCGTTATTTTCTAATACCATAACTTAATTGATACATAGCAAAAATTATATAATACCAAGTAATTTTTAGTCATGATAATACTTTTTTGCCATGATTTTTGTTATCTAGAGAGTATTTGTTTTAATCAAGGCATTATTCTCAGTGTGACTTTGTGATCTAGAGAGGGAAAAATCACAATCGCTACCATTATTTTATGCTTTAGAGGATAATCATCCCAGTTGTGGCATTCTTGTAACCATGACTATGTATTCTAAAGAGTAAATATATCAATCATGATCATTCTTGCCACCATGACTTTATATTCTAGAGAACATTTATCTTAGTCATGCATTCATGTTGTCACAACTATGTGTTCTATGTGATAGTTACTTCAGTCATGACTTTGCTTTATCATTGTGACATTGTACTCTAGCTAATATTCAAAGACATGACAAAATCATGAATTCAACCAAGCACTATGACTTTCAGCTTGAAGATTTGCATGAAATTCCAATGCTATAAAAAGGGGACTTCAATTTTTTTATAAAAAAGGAGGAGAATTAGATTTTCAGCCAAAGAGCATACAACAACATAGACATCATGGATTTCGACACCTACTTAGGGTCAAATTCAAGGTGAATGTGAAAAAAAATTAATAGTGAATAAGTTTTGAAACTTAGATTCTAAGTAAGGCTGCCATTGGGAACCCTCAATTCACGAGATATCATACCAAATATTTCACATGAATTTATTACCATTTTCAGGCTAAATTCAGATCTAGAGTAAATTTATTATATTTGTGTATGATGATGTGATTGTGTAATATTTATTTATGATAATTTTATAGTTTGAATATTGATGGACATGGATGTCATTTAGAATTGAGATTTTTAGTTTCATTCTGACATAGGTTTCTGCATATTGGGGGTGATAAATGATGAGTAAGTCATGAGACATGCTCATGAGATTCAATTTAAAAAAAGTGACTCTTTTTTTAATCTTATCTCATGAGATAAACCATTCTATAAAAATTTTAGATTGTTATAAGTTTTATTATTGCAAGTATGGTGCTGACAAATCCAAAAGCACAAAGATATTTATAACTAGCCCATTGTATATATTCTAGAAGAACTAACCTTCAAATGATATGAAAGTTATATAAAATATATAACCTAGTGATTTCACCATAGTGTGGGAGTCATGTATTAACCATGATGAATAATGATAAATAAATCATGAGACACATGCAAGTGGAGGTGTTTTATATAGTAGTAATGGTCCTGTGAATTATTTCTTCTTGCATGATTCTCATAGGTAAAACTCGTGAGAAAATATATATTAATTGATATGAGTATAATACTAATGAAACCAAAATTACAAATATAATTATTACCAACACATGTCATGTCTTTATGATATTAGATGTCAGAGAATAAAAATACATACTTGAATTAGTCATCAATGGTAGCTGACATATTGCCTAAAATGTATAGGCATATGAATGACTCTTTTGGATGGAATAAGTATAGTTTTGGTAGTTAAATACTGAATGCATAACTATAAAGGGATAATTCTTGGTAGTGATAGTGCAAAGATGATAACCACCTTGTATACCAAGAGGGCATCAAAGTATTTTCACATTAACTACTATTTACCAGACAATTGATCAATAACACCATCCCAATACCAAACAAAATCTCATCATATACAGAGAATTAAGCCAACCCTAAAGTCTTTGTATTTTTTTCAAAACATAAATCTATATTCTCAACTCGTGCAACAGTTAATTCACTATTTGTTGGTCAAATTATGTATATAATATCTATGGTATCAATATATAGACTTATATTTATCTTTACTACTTGTAAAGATATGTTTTAATACCATATTAAAGTTATAAAAAGTAATCATTAATAAACTACATAAGGATTTTATACCTTCTAGTGATAGAGCTAGTGTTTCCAAAATATTAAAATGAATCAATTGTAAGATAGATTTACTCATAGTATTTGAATTGTCAAGCTTCAATTTATATTGTTTACTAGTGATACTATGCTTACAAATGGGTAACAGAACTTTTTTTATCCATGGAATAAACTTTTGTACAATAAGAATTGTCAAACATCATTTAGACATCAAGCCAAATTTATAATGCCAATTTTATATACCCTTTTATTATATTTTTTTCTCTAAGCACATATAAATTCATGGTACTCTTTTTTATTTTAATTAATATAAGTGCTCTTTTGACTATTTTTATGGTCCCATTTTTAGTTTATGTTTTGAACCTAACATTATCTAAATATCCTAAGGATAAAATATTTTTTTTTTGGCCCTTCACATGTTGTCCCCCTTGGATGATGCATATCATGTCATTATACATTTTAATTATAATGATACTAATACCATTAATTTCTAAAGCATTATCATTTCTCATGAACACATATCCTTTTAAGATATATTTATATTGATGGAGCCATTCTCTTTGGGAATTGATATGTCATGTTGCTCCCGAGTCCATCAAATAGATATCAATAAATATTTTTTTACTTTTAGTAATTATTATCAATAAATATATACAATTTTACCATCTTTGAGTATTTATCATACAACCCTATATTTGATGAGATATTCCTTTTTATTTGATATTTTTTTTATTCCTCCTTTATAATATCAACATTCTCCGTTTATATACTCATGCATTACACAATGATAATACTACACTTTTTTTTCTTATCCAATGATTCCTTCCTATTATTATTATTATTTTGACTTCTACTAGAATCACATTCTATTGATATTCCTATAACGACAATCGAAATATCAATTTGATGAAAGAAAAATATACTTTCTTATTTTTATGCATACTTTCTTCCTGAAGTATAATAACTACAACTTCATTAAAGACTAAATTTATCCTCACAACACCAATGACTATATGTATGATGAGATAGTCATGTAAATCTAGTAGAATTTAAAGTAAAAGTTCAACACATTCTTTCTCTTCTATGTTGTGATATATAGATAATTATTGAAAGAATAATATTTTCAGAATATTGATATATCCCATCATTGAAGCGAATTCAAAATAATTGAAGAGAATAATATAGCTTTCTTTTCAGAAAGATTTTATTGTGTAATAACTTGTCTTCATATATATTTATCAATGTATCCAAAATATCTTTTATTCGATATAATCCAGATATAATTGACAAATATTATCTGCTACTGCCAAATACAAACTTGCAATCACATCACCATCTATTGAATCTCACTTCTTATCTTAAATATTTTATTACATTTTCTCAATTGTTTCTATGAATTATTTCTCAAGATAGCTTTCATTTTCATCTTATTTTTGTTCAAAATTTGTTTCTGAAATTTTTTTTCTATTTTAAATTTTGTCATAATTTATTTCACTTTTATAATGAATAATACCGAACAATAATAAGTATTTGTGTTAAATATACCAAAAAAGTTTTCATATAAGTGAACAAGTTACAATGGTCCCTCTTAAGAATCATTTGTCATGAGACTTTTATTGCCGTTTTAATAGAACTTTCCTATTCATAAATTAATTATAAAATTTATTATCCTAAATCTCATATTTATCATCACTTTTCTTAAAATAAAAAACACAAATAATTTAAATTAAAAAATTATATAGCAATAATGTATCAAAGAATACAATAAAATAAAATACAAGCTAATACCTCTTAGATTTAGATATGATTATATGTGAGAATAAATCCTTCTTTTATAAAAGAGGGGTTAAAAACCCCTTATGAACTTTTGGTTTTGGATGATGACTTTCATCTATCCACAATTGACCTTATAGAAAGTGCTTCAAAAGTTGATAACTATTTTTGCTTCTTGTTTTATTTATGATATTGATTTGCACATTAGTTTTCAAAATTAAAATGCTTAACTCAAGCACTTTATTAAAAATATTCATTCAATTTTAAAGACAAATACATAAAGAATATGGCAACAAACTTGTGATTTTTAGTTTCGCCACAATATAATATATGCTATTTCTTTTTTGATCTATCATTTTATCATGATACGACATTTCATATGAGAACTAAAATTCTACATGAGAAGAAATTATTTATTTATCTTTGAAGTATAACATTATATATATCATTTCGTATGTTAAAGAAACTATAAAGTAAAACTATTGATGAATTGATGAAACAATATGATATTGCAATGAAAATTTCAGATTTTACATGGAATAAGAACATTCAAAATTTGGAATTTGGAAAAAAAATAATTTTTTCATTTTTACTAATTTCTCATTTGATAAAACTGAAAAAATTTAGTACTGAAAAATTATAGCTGAATTTTATAAGTGTTGAATTTGTATTGAAAAATTGTTTAATAAATTACCGTTAATTGAATGCTGAATATAAATATATTATTTGATAGGTATAAATGCTGAATGCGGAAAATGATATAATTTACATATTTATCCTTATTATCATTGTATTACATATTATAAAACATAAATAAAATGTATAATGAATTTTTTTTCAATATAATTATTAATTATTAAAAAAATAAAATCCCTAAAAATATATCAATAGATAAATTATAAATCCAAAAAAGAAATAAAATTGTTTAAAAAATAATCAATACAAATAAAACTCTTTAAAATTATCTAAGTTTTTAATATAAAAATTAAAATTAATGAATAACTAGTTAATTTATTATTTCTTCTCTTAAATTAATCATGAAAGAGGGTTAGAGTTAAAATTTATGGTGATGAAGAAAGGTGGAGGAAAATATAGATTCACAAACTGAACTATAGTATGAATAATAAAACGAAAAAGAATAAAAAAAAGGACAAATTAATAATTTTTTTAAAAAAATTTTATTAATAATTTTAAGTCTTCAACATTAAGTAGGTATCTAACTATTTAAAATTTTCAATTAATTTACACTTAAAATTTTAAATTGTTGGATATCAAATGTACTTGAAATTTAAAATCATTAAAAATTTTAAATTGTAAAACAGCCTCAGGTTATATTGATTATTGATACAAACACGATTTAATTTTATTATGGATCTCATGTCCAACTCCCGAGTTATTACGGAAAGTTGAATTTTTCCGTCGGAAATCGGAAAACATTTAGAAAACGAGCTAGCTTTCGCTAGCACGAAGACAACGCCGAACAAATTTAGTCATGGACAGAGAATGGGGTTCGAAGCCCGGAAGTGGTGGTGCAGCCTCTGCCCAGAATGAGGCGATCGATCGCCGGGAGCGGCTACGTCGTCTTGCTCTAGAGACCATTGATCTTGCCAAAGATCCTTATTTCATGCGCAACCATCTTGGAAGGTACCATTACAAACTGTTACGCATTATATCGTGTTGGTAAGTTCTTGTGCGATTGGGTGTTAATGTTGACGGGATTGGTTTGAGTTGTATTTTTGTAGTTATGAATGTAAGCTGTGTCTGACTCTGCACAACAATGAAGGGAACTACCTGGCGCATACTCAAGGAAAGCGGCACCAGACAAATTTGGCCAAAAGAGCTGCACGAGAGGCCAAGGAAGCACCTGCACTCCCACAGCCCAACAAACGCAAAATTAACATCCGAAAGATAGGCATGCCTTTTGTTTACTGATTAGTAAATTTGGGCGTGGTTTCTGTTGTTTGATTCATCTTTCTGTGTGTCATGGCATGGTGGATAAATTTTGGTGATGTGGGGTGAGTAATTTTTTTGTCAGTGGAAATTGAATGTGTTATTGAGCTTAATAAGATAAGTACTTTGCTTGATATTTGTAAAATAAACATTCTTTTGTGCTTGGAGTAATTTTTATGCATGTGAATTCATTTGTTCATCGTGTGAAGACAGTTTTGTGCTGGAAGTAACATTCTTTTGTACTTATTCACTAAATTACTAAGATAATTTTGTATGTTCATCAAGTGAAAACTTAGTTTCAATGGAATTGATGTATTGATAATCTGGTATCAGTTATGGCTACATGTTAGTGACAGTTTTTTGTCATCAATGTTTGATTGATAACAAAAACCATTGTACATGTAGTGAAAATTGGAAGGCCTGGCTACCGAGTGACAAAGCAATTTGATATTGAAACAAAGCAAAGATCACTTCTATTTCAGGTATGCACTATGTTTTTCATCATTTATTAAATAAGAATATGAATTGTAGTACTTGATATTTAAAAATATTTTTTGTTTAATAATATTATTTTGTCTATGCATATGATTTTTTTTAAAACAAAATTATTATTGATTTGAATTATTTTTGAAATAAATTGATAATAGACTTTCAAGAAGATATCTTTTAGTTAGAGGTATCAAACATGATGTATCATGCTGGTATGACTTGAGATTCCATACAATCCATCCAGCATGACTAGTTTGGCTTGACGGTGGGCATTTTCATGCTAGATCATATCGAGTTATGCCAATTATGTTTTATTAGAAACTTTATTTTTTAATAATATAATTAAAAGTTTAAATGAATTACAATTTTAATTAATTATTTAAATGTTTTACATTAAAATTGAAACTAATATAATTTTTTAAAAAATTATTATATTTGAAATTTAAATAAATTAAAATTAAATCAATTATTAAAAAAATGTTTACAATTGACTCAGTTCAAAAATTAAAACCTTGTATAAAAAAATACAATTCAAAAATTGAAAAATGATACATAACATAAAATATATATTGCCAGAAACTATCTCATGTGTCATCAATTCATGGCTATAGTGTGGTATTGTGTGTGTAGATGCAAATCATCATTATTATGTATGATTTTGACTCAATGTTAAATTATGAATGTTAGTGTTAGTAGTGATTTTAATATCCTTGATATTTTGTGAGTTATCATCTATTAATTTCTTTTTTTTTTAGTATGAATGTTAAATTTTAAATTTTCTAAATTTTTCAAGTATGTAAGTATCTTTTTTGATATCAGATTGTGGTTTGAATATCTTATCTTAAATAATATTTGTTGTTATAGAAAAAATAAATTTTAATGTTATACTAATTACTATAGGGCTCAATCTCTTATCTTTTTATAATGTTTATTTTAAATTAACATAATAAACAATGAGTGTAAATTGCATATTTTTTTGAGAAGTTTATCTATTTGAGGTCAATGATATGTTACTATAATTTTTAAGTTCTTTGATTATTGATTTTTTATTAAACTTAAATTATTTTATGATATCATTATTATATGTTAGTTAAAAAATTATTTAAGTGGGTTGAACCTATTTTTGAATAAAACATATAAATATGGGAAAGATGACTCATGCTAATAATTGAAGATTCATGCTAAAAATCAATCTAGCTAGTAATTCTCTTATAAATTCATTGGTGTATATGATGTGGGTCACTGAAGTTAAAATAGATTAAATTTTAGTGATATTACATTTAGTTTGTTTTTGATATATTTTATCATATTTTTTGATATATTATTCAACATATCTTTTAAGATATCTCGTTTAATTATTAGTTTTATAGTTATATATTTTTTAGAATAATTGCATTGAGATGGATTTATTTTACTCATAATAATTTTTTATTATATTAAATTGAGTTTATATAACAAAAGGTAATCTATGAATCTCATGTTTATATTTGCATGAGGATTATATAATAAATTAGATGAGATTGAGGTCTTTAAATTTAAATTCTCTTAAATATTTAAACTCATTTTCATTTAATTGGGTATGATAAATTTACAATTACTTTTAAATTAGAATTCTCGAAGGAATATTAAAAGAAATAATTAAAATATATAGAATTAATATATCTGAATCTTATTTAATAATGTAGTCCACTTATTAATATTTTATAGAAAATTTTGAAGATTAGAAGAGAGAAAACAAATATGTATCAAAATAAATTATAACTTAATTATATTTATAAATATATTTATATATGTAATTACACAATTACTAATATATTAAATTTCATTATAATTAAAAAATTTAAAAGTATTTAAGTGAGAATAATATCGAGATAATTAATTATCATGAAATCCTTGTTTTGCTTATATGTATTGAGGTTATACCATTGATGTGATGATACATATTTTTGTCAAAATGTAATAGGTCTTAGGTTCGAGATTTATCAAGTATAATTTCTCTAATTTTTAAAAGTAATACTATTAAGATATTAGTATCTTTTAGGTCATGTGCTAAATATAAGTATTGTGTATTGGGTATGATCATAAATGATATATATTCATGTTAAAAGATTAACAAAAAAATATTTTTTTAATCAGACATAATTTAATTGCTGTGACATAATGGTTAAATTGACATTACCTTAAAAATTAATGAGTTAGGTCTTATGTTGGGTGCATATCACATGCCTTGGCTTTAGAGGTGTCAACTGGGTAGGGCCGGGCCGGCTTGGCACAAGGCACGACAATATCACGGGCCCTTGTCGTGCCCGATTAAGGCACGACCCGTGCTGTGCAGAGGCCAACCGGGCCTCGTGTCGTGCCTGACCCGGCACGGTTCGCTGGCCCGTAGGCACGGTCGGGGTCACTGTTCACACCCAGCCTCGGCATCCCGCACTTGCAGTCTCACACCCACTAACTTGCAGACCTAGCTTCTCGTACCCTCACAAGTCATGGGTCATGGGTGGGTTCACTATGACTCGGGATACTCGGGCCAAGCCAAGCTTCCCCTTCCTGCAAAAAAAGACCATGGGTTGGGTTTGACCCGCGGTCCCCCCCCCCCGCCCCCCCGCTCAATGGGCAAAAAAAAAATTAAAATGTTGCCATTGGATCTTGCCTCCAATGGCTAGAGGATAGAATCCAACGGTCTTCATGATTCTGCCCCCTAAAAAATTAAAAAAAAACAAAAAAAATGGCTTTTAAAAAAATTTATTTTCTTTAATCTATAAAATCATCTCCCTCTCTATAATATTTATGTTTTTCATAAACATTTATTCTCTCAAATCTTATATTTTCTCTCTCAAAACTATTGCTCATCTCTCTCGGGAAATTGAGATTTCATCATTTGGCTTGGCTTTTCAGGAATCTCAACTTGGATTTTGAATTTTGAGCTAGACTGTGGTGCATCGTACACGTGATTGACCTGACTGTTTTATTGGGTAATTTATTTTAAGTTTTTTTTTTCTCTCTCTCTCCCTAGTCTCTCTTTCTATAGACCTAAAATAATAAAATTTAGAATCTATCATCTAGTCTCTAAATAAGTGTTCTGTTTAACAAAAATCCTAAAAAATGATAAATACTAGTGAAACATATTTAAATTTAGAAAATGAAAATTTTATACAGAGATCCGAGGCTGCTGAAACTTTGGTTTCTCCAGTCGTCTCAATCCAAACTTCTAAAAAATAAAAAACTAGGAGGACTTCTGTAGTTTGGACTTATTTTAATATAATAAAACAAAAAAATATTAGAGACGAGGAAGAAAAAAATGACACAATGCAAATATTGTATGAGAATTTTAACATGTAAGAGTTCGCTTGGGATTGGACACTTTAAGAGGCATGTCGAATTATGCACCAAAAAATATGGTCCATTAGATCCTAAGCAAACCCAACTTGACACTGTATTTTGAGACTGGATCGAGTTTAGTCTCAAAGTTTACTTCTTTCATATACTCTAGCGAGTTGGGTAGGGACAGGATTACCAGACTTATCACATTGATGGGTCTTTCGATCAGATTTTCGAAAGATTCAAGGGTAGTGCGCATCATGCAGACATATTTTCAGTCTGCTTATCGTAGGATTCCTAAGTCCACATCTAGGAATGACATACTAAAAATATATAAGTTAGAAAAACAAAAAATAATTAATGAATTTATGGCATATAGTAGAGTGGTGTCCGTGACGTCCGATATTTGGACAAGTCACGATGAATCATCTTATACATGTCTCATTAGCTAGTTTATAGATTCTAACTGGACTATGAATAAAAAAATTTTAGGATTCTCTGAGATTCCTCATCCTTATGATGATCCGTCCATTTTTGAGTGTATGATAAAAATCTTTAGAGAATATAAAATTCAAAATAAAATATTTAGTGTCATATTCGATAACGCATCTAATAATGGAGTAGAGATTAACATGTTTATTAGGAATATTAGAGACACATCATTAGGAAAGATTTTTCATGTCAGATGCATGTGTCACGTGATTAATCTGATTGTTCAAGCGGATATAAAAGTGTGTTCCCCCACATTGGATATTATACGTAATGCACTAAAATATATTCGCATTCCTTGCAGACAACAATAGTTTGGTAGTCTCTATTTGTCTGTGAATCTTAAGAAGAAGAAATTTCAATTGGATGTGAGACATCGTTGGAATTACACGTACATGATGTTGGAATCATGTGTTGGATACGAGCACGTGATATCCGACTACGTCAATAGTAAGAGTGACGAACTTATTATTGACGACACTGACCGGGCTTCAGGAATTTTATTTATGAAATTCCTGAAGATTTTTTATGACACGACGAACATGTATTCGTCAGTTTATATGCCCACGACTTGTATTGCACTCAGGTGCATATGCAATATTAGTAGCATGTTTAGGAAGTATCGAGCTGACCCGACACTTAGTCATATGGTTACAGAGATGGAAACCAAGTACTTGAAGTACAAGTTCATCGTTTCATCTCTTTAATGCCTAGCTGCATGCATGGACCCTAGGGTTAAGGTGGAAGGGGTAGAAAACACCCTGAGTTATATTTTCTCGTGCATGAACCTGGAAGAGCCACATGAAGGGTTCATTCAAAAGAAGCTGACTGACCTGTTCACATACTACAATACTAGGTATGGTGGTGGTAGTAGTGAGACTGTGATTATGGACATGGATACCTTGTTCGGAGATAATTTTTTCATTCAGCTAGTGAGAGGGAAATGTCAGGGTGGACCATCACATAGGAGCGAGCTTTCTCGGTACTTAGATATCGATTACTGCTCAATTCTATCACATTATGATACTAAGAATTTTGATATATTACAGTAGTGGAAATTATATGAGTCCATTTTTCCCGTGCTATCTAGGATGACATGAGATCTACTGACTCCTCCAGTATCCAGCGTAGCATCGGAGTCTGTTTTTTCTGTTACAGTGAACGTGATTTCAGATAAGAGATCGAGATTACGTTCAGATATTGTTGAGGCCTTGGCCTGTTTGAAGGATTGAGAGGATTCGAGAGTTAACATTAATGATATTGCTGGAGTTGGGACTGGGATAGGGACTACAGCCGTATCCACTGCGAAAGTGGAGAAGTTGATTGCTAATGATGATGATTCATATGATATTGATCTTGATATTGCGGCTGATGATGTTCTTGATATTGTGGCTGATGATGTTCTTGATATTGCGGCTGATGATGTTCATGATATGCCGATTGACGATTGATGATGATCCACTATTTTTTGATTTTGATGTTTTATTTTTTATTGACTGTACGCTTTATTTATACTCTATGTTGAAACTTTAATTTATTTGGTTCGGACATTCGGTATTTATTGGCTGATTGGTCATTTTTTATTTGGTTTGTTTTTGTTTTTTTTACTTTTTAATTTTTTAGTAATATTTTTTGATTTATTTATTTATTTGTTTTATTTTTTCATTTAAAAATTTATAACTCTATAATTTAATTATAATAAATTATAGACTAATTTTATTTTAAATTATAAAAAAAATTAAACTTTGTAATTTAATTAATTTTAAATAATTTTCATTTTATAAATTTATTATATTATACATTATCTATAATTCTATATATAATTTAATATATTTTATAATTAAACTAAAATATAAAAGTATAAAATTAAAAAAAAAAATTTTTAATCGGGCCCATACGGCTTGGTTTGGCCTCTACGGCCAGGTTTGGCCCGATCGGGCTTGGCTTTTATAAACCTTGCTAGGTCAGGCACGACACAGTACAATAACCGTGCAGTGCCTGGCCCGGCACGAAAACATGGTCATGCTCTAAAAAAATAGGCCGGTCCGGCATGACCCGTTTTACACCTCTACTTGGCTTGAATTGATCTAACCCATAAATTTTTTTATTGCTATATGCCACGTATGCTTGCATCATGGGTTCATTTGTGTCAACTTATGACTCGATTATGACTCAAAGGTGGTTATAGATCAAACCATGACCCATGAAGAGACTCATCATGCTTGATTTGTTATTTTATTAAAATGATTGAGCTACTTATATATGAATGGGGTAATGGGTTGTGATCCTTTTTTGTAAATTCACAAGGGTTGTGATAAATAACAATGATTATTCCCCTCATTACAATTATTACAATAATTGTTAGGTTTATTATATAAGAACAATATTTTTACGTTAGATTATATTATTAGGTTTATTATGTGACATATATACTTAACGTGAAAAATCTCAGCTAAGAGATTATATCCTAATAATTTTTATGGAAATATTTATTGTAATTATTATTTAAAGTATTATTAAATATTATATTATATATTTTATTTTGTATTCTATATTTTCAAAGATCATCAATAAATACTCATATATGACAGGATCGCCTTGAGGATGAATGATTTCATAAAATCTTAATATTATTTTATTTAATTTTTAGTTAAAATCAATAAAATAGTCGTGATGCATGTGAATTATTTGTTATCATGACTAGTCCAAAAAATATGATATTTTAAGAGTCTATAAAAGAATATAAAATTGTCATATCATAAAATATTTATACTAATTTTTTTAAAAAAAATTTATTGCATAATTAAATTTATTTATTATTATTTTATTGGTTTTATTATTAATTAAGTTGGTAACCAACATATAAATCAGATATTAAGTATGTTGAATTCTAATACAGATATATTATTTGATACTCAATTGAAATTGTTTTTAGAACAAGGACTACTGACTTACATAAATAGTAAGTTTTATAGTTTGTTAGGTATCTTAATATAATTTAATATATTTTATATTTATTATAATGAGATGAAAATTATTTTTAAGTTAGTTTATATTATTAGATTTTTTTGAAACACGTACACTTAATGTGAAAAATCTCAGCTGATGTATCCTTTCTAATAATTCTTATTAAAGTATTTATTGCAACATAATTATTTAAATTGTTATTAAATATTATATAATATATTTTATTTTGTATTTTATATTTTTTAAAAATTCTAGACAAATATTTATATGGCAGATCTATCATGAGGATGAAAGATTTCATGAAATCCAAATTTTTTATTCAATTATTTATTAGAATCAATAAAATAGATGATACATATGCAAATGTATAGTCATTATGATTAGTATAAATGTCAAAAATTATTGAGACAACTCTACTTTTTAAAGTTTATTAATTATTAATTATTTTTTTTTATTTTATAATTTTTTATTATATTAATCCTACAGGTTGATACTAGGATTCTATAATAAGCGAGTTGGAAGTATTTATCTATACAATGAATCAATCAAGGATCTTTTATAAATCTAGTTATGTCTTTTTTTGTTAACTTTTGATGGTAAAAAAATATAGATTACTAATTTTGAAGTTGATTTAGATTCAACTACCATATTATTTAGTTAGGTTTGTTTATGATTTAATATATCATATTTTTTGGTGTATTATTTGATGTATCTTCTAAGGTGTTCAACTTTACTACAAGTTTTTAAGTATATATTTTTTATAAAATATATATTTTGTTGAATTTTTTTCAATAATAGAATTTTAATTTTTAATAATTTTAAAGTGAGTTTATATTAAAAATATTCATTTATTTAGAATTGTCAAATGGGTCATGTTGTGTCAATATGACTTATTTTTTGTGGCTTGGTTAGATCATTATGTCGTGTCAGACATGACATGATATAGATCTCGTGTCGTGCTGGCACGACACAACATCCAACATAACTGGCTCAACAAAACACATTTGGCATGCAGTCATGTATGTTCATGCTTGGTCCTACCAAGTTGTATTCCTTATGGGTAGGGTAGCTGGCAACTTGTATTAAAATATTGAATTTGTACGGTTAAAATATTTTAAAATTTTAATTTAATAGTTATTCAAAAATTTAAATATTATATTTATATATCAAAATAATATAATTAAAAAGGCAAAAGTGTATGGACAATGTGCATCACCTTGCATATTTACATTACATTATAAAATTAAATAAATTAAAATTAAATCAATAACTAAAAAAATTAGTTGATATTTGGATCAACTCTAAAATAAAAAGATTTAATAAAAAAAATAATCAATAAATATA
Source organism: Sapria himalayana (assembly GCA_029783825.1). NCBI lineage: Eukaryota > Viridiplantae > Streptophyta > Magnoliopsida > Malpighiales > Rafflesiaceae > Sapria > Sapria himalayana. The sequence continues at coordinate 807,008 of JAREIK010003680.1, forward strand.
ATATGATACATAATATTACATAAAATATAATCGATAGAAATCTAAAATCAAATAAAATATTGTATAATATAAAAAACAATAGTCTAAAATAATTTAAGCCATTAATTTATGTTTGTAATATGATAATACGATATAAATCATCATCGTCATATATGCTCCTGAAGGCTAAAAGCACTGACACGGACACGGGGATATGACACTGCAGGATATGGGGACACAACAAATTCTAAAAAACTAAGATACGGATACGGCTAGGATACGACATAATAAAAAAATAAAAATAAAAATAAAAATTATTAATTATAAATATTAGGTATTTTATAAAATTTATTAAATTAAATTAAATTAAAATATTTTATTATAAGATAGCTTAATTTTGACTTTTTTTATTTTGTCGATTTTATTTTGTGAGATCAAAAAATTTTAAGAAAATTTTATTTGGAATTGAGCTAGATGACTTGTATATATATACTTTTATGATATAATATCATACTAAATATTTAATGTTATTGATTAATAACTTGTTCATTCTTGACTCAATTATTCATTATTGACTAAATTGAGATTGTTGAATTGTAGTGTTACTATACTAGATCATGAGACATGTTGGTTTAAAAAGTGCACCAAAACTTTTTATTAGGATATGCTTAAATGTATGAAAATTTAATAGATGTGAGACTCAAAATGAATTTTATACTTTCTTATTTTTATATATGTTTGTACTCATTTTACTTGATTTATATTTTTGTTATTTTAAGTTAATTTTTTTCTATTTTTGTTTTTTATAAAATAATAAAAAATTAATTGTATAAAAAAATTAAAATATTTAGGCTTGTCAATGCATTAGAAACTATGTTTGATATGTTCAATATCTATTATATTGATTATGTAATCATACATTAGACTTTCTATGTTAGCACCCTCACATAATGTAGTTTTAAAAAAGAAAAATATATATTTGGTTAAGATGGTTTGAATACTTCTTTTAGTAGAAGTGTTTTTAATCATAAAATATCTTAAGCATATATTTTATTATATTTTTTTTCATTGTTTATCTTTATATATTTTGTACTATGCAGTACGTTTATTTATCTTACTTCTTTAGGATTATTTTTCTTTAAGATCTCTCCTCAATACATGATAAGATGTCTTCCAATTCAATAAAATATTTTTTTGATTACTTCAATATTCAAAAATAGTATTATTTTTATTCATCAAAGACTGATATAATAGTGATGAATGTTGTTTTATTTTTAGAGCTTAATTATTATTTAACGAATCTAGGAAATATAAGGATAAAGAGATTGCATTTAAATCTATTACTTTTTTTTAATTCTTTGAGGATCTACTTGGGGCTTCGATTAGAAGATGTAATTATTGGTCAACTATATTTGAACTTTTTAGCTCATCTTATGATGTCTCTCTCATGTAGTAATCATGTGTACTAGGAACCATAGAATAAAATGGTTCTTGAGAGTGGGGTTTTCCTAAAAATGAATCTTCCTCAAATCTAGATGATTTAGCAACTCTTGAGTATATTTCTGTTCTAGCTTAGGGTGAGTTTAGAACTGAGAGACTTGATTATTCATGACTTGGAGTCTATATTAGGAAAAGTCAAAAGAATACATACACAACTTGTTCAAAGAGGAGGAAAGTCTCTAGAAAAGATAGATTATTAGGCAATAGTTTTTATCTAATTTTGATTTTTTGATCATTCTCCAGAAAAAACAAAGTAGATATGTTCAACACTTGATTGTACGTGTATTGTCTTGTGTCATCTTTTTTGTTTTATTATTATTTTTTTTGATAACACTATTATATTTAAGTCTCATCATGAGATATTATCATTTTTAGAATGATGCTAGGCCATATAAAAATAGATAAATAGCTTCCATTTAGTGATATTTTGAAACTAGTATATCACCAATTGGGAATGCTTGTTGTTGTTGTACATGAATGTTCACTATGAAAATTGATCTTAAAGGAAAGGTAAATGATCGAAATGCAAGGTTTGTTTTGAGGTTCTTTCAAATATTTAATATGAATTATCAATCTTTTTTGTTTCTGGTATTCAAAATAGTCTTAATATAAATTCTTATATTATTGATATGATCTTACAGATGGAGAGTAGATTAATTAGATGTATAAATTATCTCTTTAGTGACCAATCGGGTGCATGTGGAGCAGCTCTCAAGATTCGAGTAGTACAATTAAATTTAATTTGTAGATTATAAAAAATATTGTATGATATGAAGTTATAAAATGCTTGATTTATCAGATTTTTACTAATAATTTTTTTTTTGGATTTCACAAATGCATTATAAATTTTCTTTATTTTTCAAAAAGAGTTGAGATAGTTGATTCATCTTACTATTAGTGTTTATGGAAAAAAATTTTATTATATGAGATGATGAATTAAGAATTATCTAATTCAAAAGTACCTTCAATCATTGTTTTAGATTCAAACATAAGATTTTGGGAGACTTATATTTTTTTGATATAGATGTGACCTAAGAGTGTTCGTGAATCGATTTGGATTGGTTTGAGCATAACATTCAATTTAAACCTAAGATATCAGTTTACAAAAATATAATCTAATCTAAACTCGGCAAAATTCTCAATTCAACCAAACATAATATTATAGTTTCTGTTTGGTTTGCAGTTTGAACAATAGCTTAGACTCAATTTATGTATTTAAAAGAAATAAATTTTGTTAAAATGTTCTACATATAAAATCAGGGAATATAAAATGTATAACATGAAAGAAGTTTAGAATAATTAAAAATACCTACTAAAATCAAGTATTACAATATCAAGACAATATACAAGATAATATACAAGCCAACAAATATTTAAGGCTTATGCAACATGAGTTTCACATATTTTCTTTCATTGGTTATCTTTTATAATTTTACTTAATTCTCTAATTTTCAGTGAAACATAGAAAAAAAAATTGTCATCTTACATAATTGAGCAATATAAATTACCAAACCAAATGATGTGTATAATATATTGTATAATTTCATACTTTTTAGTCTCCTTTAAAATTGAGTTTCATGCATTCTCTTTTATTGAATCATTCTTTATAATTTTACTTGATTCTTTAATTTCTAGTAAAACATTAAAAAAAAAAGGAGAAGCTGTCATTTTATATATCACAAGAATATAAATTACCAAGCCAAATGATTTGTGTAAAGCAATTTTTGTAATTTCTTTATATTTTTCAACCTTTCTAAAATTTTATAAAAATTGTTTATGTGATTTTTCTTCAACCAATTTTATGAATAAATAAGTGGCTACTTTGTTTTAGGTGATATTAAATTCTAAAATGTATCAAGTATATTTTCACTTGTACTAAAAGTGAATTCAGAAACGACAATTAAAATAGAATTTGGCAATATATCTCTTATCATCTCGGATAGAATTAAATATTTATAAGCATTTAATTTTCATGTTATTCAATCCAAAATATCAAAAGATATTAATGTTTTAAGATTATCTAACAAATACTTTTCAATCTCAAATTTAGTTTCCAAAGATGTTTCGTCTTCTAATTATTTTTTTCAAATGCATTATTTATATTAATATTATTAACAAATGGAAGTTGGCTTAAATAAAATTTTTAATTGTGGAAAATTAAATTCTTTTTATTCCCAACTTGAATTTAAATAAGTTAACTCTTCAAGATTTTTATTCTAGTCAAGTTGGGAATAAAATGAATATAACAAACATGCATGCTCTATTCTAATCCTTTTTTTTAGAGAGACGCTTTCTTTTTTTTTTTTTTTTTAATTATTTCTTATATTTAGCCTCATAATATTGAACCTAAGAATGATGCCTTCAAATTTTTCTGTTGTATCAAACATCAAATAGGTAGAAGTTCGCCTAGTCTCTACAATAAGATACAAGAGATGCTTATCTGGTATTTTCACATGTTCAACATATTTTTTAAAAAACATTGAATCTAGTTGGAAATAATTTATCATTTCAAATTGTATTTTGGATATTTATAATAGAATCATCATGCTCTTTCTAATAATCTTGAACAACAAGATTCAATATGTGTAAAATAATAAACATACAAGAATTCATTATTTAAAATTTTATACCTCTAAGAAGATTAATTTTTTAAATATACATTAGCTAAATCATTAGAAATATATTTATTAATAGTTATTGTGAGAACATGCTCAATGCCCCAATTCAACAAATAATTTTTAATCATCTTCTTGATTGTAATTCCTTTATAATTAGAAACTTCACAAAAGTTTAAAATTCAATTACGTAACTTTTAATCTTAATCAGTCTAATGAGTAATTAAACACATAATTATAAATTTGAATAGATGATCAAGTATAAGTTATTAAATGTAAGTGTTCATTCTCCAAATAATGTTTCAGTAAATTTTTATACCTCATGAACCTTTTTAACCACCTTTAAATTCTATGTTCTAATAAGCAAGAATAATTCCAAATTCATCTCCTTAAACAACTCTAAAAGGAAACTTTTTATAAATAATTTTTTATGTCAAGGCTTGTCTAATAACTTCAGGATCATATTTAACTACTTTTAAATTCTCAATATTAGAACCATCATCATTTGCGACATCTTTCTTAGTATGAAAACTAATAATCTTTGTTTTTTATCAGTCATTGCATAAGAAGGTTTTCTACATATGATTTGCAAGTGACTATAAAATACTTGTTCCATTCATTCTAGAATTACTAGCATAAGATTAACCATAATTAGTATGATCTTGGACTGCAACCATTCTTTGATTAATGTAGAACGTGTAGATAAGTTAGAAAGCAATATCATGTATGTTGTCTTTCTTCATTACTTTAATAATTAATTTCATATTATTAATTGGTTATTTAATTTGAAGTTATTTTATTTTTTGAAAAAGATTCACTGTATAACCACATTATTATTAATAAGCTAATTAAAAGATTCTATCTCCTCTTTTTTTTTTTTTTTTTTTTTTTTTGAAAAATTTTTCTTCTTTTCAACATATTCTTCATCATTTATAGATTTTTAGCTATATATAGATAATTCATCTCCTACAATCGCTCCAAGCTTTTTCTCATTTGTCAACCATCTAATAGTAAGGTTAGCTAGCGTTGAAAACTAATACAAAGCTTAATCACAGTAATTGAGAATCTTACAAATATAGTTGATAAAAGAAGAATGGAAGGGCTTGTGATGAGCTAAAAACCAATATGATTGACAGTGATTTAAATGCTAATGAATCTGATAAGACCAATTTCTTCTATCTTTAAGCGCTAATTAATCTGATGAGCTAAAAACAAAATTGAAATTCCAAAACAAGTCATCAAGAAAATACTGAAAACTAGAAAAATATCAAATTTTCAAGAGTTCGACGTGAGCAACATGTAGATGAAATTCTAAGTCCAACAATAGTAAATAGATTCTAAGCATTAGGTACATCCGAAGCTCATCAAAGCAAAATCGTAGATAAAAAATCTACTACTTTGATGAAATTAGATTACTGGCTTGGGACCTTGCTTCGAACTTACAAATTTGTATTTGGGTCGATTTGGTTTAGGTGGGTTTCACCTCTAAACCACAAACCGAATCAATGCATTGGTTTTTTGTAAAGTTCCAAACCAATCCTAACAACTGGATTTTAAAAACCATGGTTTTGATTTGATCTAGTTCGGTTTCATCAGTTTGGACAATTTTTCATGGTTAATGAATACTCTTAATTTTGACCTACTACATGAGAGATATTATTTGTAATAGAGAAGATACGTAGTTGATCGTTGGGCATTGATATTTCTTTTAATGGTTACAAACACCTATAGATATTTAGATTTATTAGAACTTGGGAATTAGTATTTTAATCCTTAGGAAGCTTTGTTATTAGTTGTAAATGAGTGCTATTATGAAAATTAATCTAGATGGAAAGATATGTCATTTGAAGGTGAGATTTATTGCAAAAAAGTTCACTAAATTTTTTGTTGTGAATTATGTAGATAATTTTTCTGTTGTAGTTAAAATGAGCTCGGTATGTATTTTATATCATTCGTAGCTTCTTACATATGAAGAATATTCTAATTTGGTGTGGAGATTATTTTTTTTTTATGATGATCTTGAGGAGAAAATTTGCATGTGACTTTGAGCAATCACATGAATTCTGGGCAGTATAGGAAGATTGTTTGTAGATTATGAATGATATTATATGGCTTAAAGCAAACATCGAGTGCATGATTCATGAGACCTTCACTGAAAATTAAGTATTTTGAGCAATGAAGCGAAATCACATGTGTTATATTCTTTATTTTTTGAAGGAATTCAGATGACAAGTTGATCCTATTAATTATGTAAATGAAGGACATCTTTATTACTCCCTCCGTGGCGAAATAATAATCTGATATTGCGTAAGTATTTGTTTCGAAATGATGGTCCGATATGATAAGGTAAAGATTAATTCATTTATAAAGTCAATTTTACTGTATTGATGGCTTCCTGGTTACAACTGACCGGCACAGGAAGTCTTGTTTTATGTCTTAGTCTATCCTTCAACATATGTGGAATCTGGTAGCCATTTCTACCTCCGGCCAACATTGAAGCTTACATGCACTTCTGAAATGTCAAAAAAACTTCAATGAGCTCATCAATGTTCTTATTTGTTTGTTGATATTGAAGGGACTAGATGACATTGAAGAAATTAAGATCAAGTTATTTATCATCGAAGTTTACTGTTTATATTTAATTTAACTGGTTTTGAGATTTAGTTAGCGAATCCTGTACGTAACATAACGTGGTCAAATTTTACACCAATCGAAAGTTTTTGAAAAGATCTTCGCAAAAAACATAGTCATGTGGTTTTCCTGCTATTTGACTCTTTATTTTAAAAAAGTACCTGAATCGAACTATTATTTCGGAACGGAGATAGTATAAGAGATAATGAGCTGGGAGCCATTCAATTCAATAATTAGTATGTTTTATCATAGTTTTTTGATAAAATATCTTGAGAGGTAAAATATTTTTTTTGAATGGTAATGTTAAACTTAATTGATGTTCTCTTAGAGATTTATCTTCAAGGTTGTGTTATAATAAATATTTTTATTAAGTTAAATATTGATTTTTTTTTATGCAAGCTCTCTAGTCGAATCAATTATATACAATATATTTTGAAAGTAAGATTTATTACTTGATTATCATCAGATCAGATATAATTTATATTATTAGTATAATTAATTATTTTTTAGATTTTTTATTGCATGTTCATCCTAACATAACACTTCAGATGTTATTGTGCTTGAATAAACTTCTAGGAATTGATATTTTTTTTCAATGATATTGCATACATATAGGAAGTTTTATATTTTGATTTAAGTTAGGCATTAGTTTGTATCAAGATTAATTATACTTTTATATTTTTGAAAAATAAGAGATAAAACTTATTTTAGTATACATTGTAGACATAAAGTTTAGTGATGATTGCTACAATGTAAGTTATACTAATCCAAAGTAGATGATATTTAAAAGTATCCTCTCGTATAATCTTTAGAGAAATAAATGAGTTTATTTTTATCTTTTTTATAAATTATATAATATATATAAATATTATGAAAATAAATAAAATAAATATTATCATATTATATTTTATATTTGTTTTTTTGTTTTATATTTATAATTTTATTTCATATTTATTATATCATGTGTTTCTTTTAAGTTTTATTATATTAAATATTATTTTGTCTGAAATTGTCCCTGGGCCGCTGGCACAGCAACACCTGGGCTGCTGGACGTCGCAAGCTGGCACTTTTCTGCCCAGCCCATGCCCAGAATAGCCGTGCGGCACAGGCTTGTTCCACGGCATTGGCAATGCCCAAGCTAGCAATGGGTCAATAGTGTGCCACGAGCTGGCTCGTGCGATCTCCTGAAATACTGATTTCGACCCGGCATAAGCATAACCCATCACAAACCTGGTTGGCCGTCTGGCTAATGGGCTGTGACCTGCTTTTTCAAATGTGATCTGTGACGGTCACGCATGCCCCCAACCCATCTCATATTATCAAAGGTTGGGCGGTCTCTACCCACCAGCCTATCGGATTTTACCATGCCGTTGATTTAATATCGTGCAGATTGAGTATCCCGAAATAGAAGACAACGCAAGGCCAAGGCACAGATTCATGTCATCTTATGAACAGGTGCGTCACTTCCTTCTCCCTCCTGATTGCCGAAACAGAAGACAACACAAAGATGCCCTCTGTGTCTGTTTTGTGATTTTTATTGCACGTGCAGAAAGTGGCACCTCATGATAAGAGATACCAGTTTCTATTATTTGCAGCAGAACCCTACGAGATTATTGGCTTCAAGGCATTTTTCCTTTTTTTTTTTTTTTAATCTTTATTAAAGAATGTCCTTTCTCCTTTGATGGTTGGTTGGGCTTTGGGCAAATTGCAACATGCTCATCTTCTCCCATGTTCAGGTTCCCAGCACAGAAATTGACAAGTCCACTTCCAAATTTTTTTCTCACTGGGATTCTGACTCGAAGATGTTTACTGTTAGTGGTTCTCCACCTGCAACAGAACCTTATGAAAATTGCTCTGTTTTTTAGCCTTTAGTTTTTCTTTTTTTTTTTTGGTCTACGTGCAGCTGCAGTTGTATTTCAAGTCGAAGCCACCTGAAACAGGCAAGCTGCCTGTTGCTCCTGGATCCAACGGCTTTGCTGCTCCTGCTCCTGCTCCTGCACCACCGCCCCGATCTTTGCCGCCGCCCATCCAACCTCCACCCCCTCCGCCTCCATCTGCCAGGTTGCCTCCTCCAGTGCATCCTCTTATGAGCAATGGCCTGAGAACCATTGCTCAGGGAGGAGCTCCTGTTCCACCAGGTGGTAGTGGTGCAGTGGCAAATTTTTCTAACATGGTGCAGGCCCCTCCTCACTTTATAACTCAACAACCCCAAGGTCAGGCTCCACATCCACCCCCGCAACATTAGTTTTAGCCGTTCTCTGTTTGTGACTTGGGTTGATGATGTTCAGAATATAGTGTGGTTCAACCACACTATATCCTCACAATATTGTTGTTTTTGTAATGTGCAAGATGTGTTTTTTTCTAGTGCCCATGAGTATTCTCACAATCACAGATTGTGCCAACTAGCATAGGAGCAGAAGTTTTATTTTGTCTTTGTAGATAAATGCAACACATCCATGTATTATGTCTTGAATATTATATATGTGTGTGCGCGTGTGCACATATAGATGTAGTATGTATATGTATATATATATATATATATATACACATGCAAATCTAGGGTATGTCAATATGTATGTATGTATATATGTATACACATGCAAATCTAGATGTGGTGTATGTGCTTGCATATCAAATGTATGCATATATGTCTGTGTAAGTGTACACAAGTATATGTGCATATATGTCTGTAGAATCATATACACATGCACATAGCTTGGATGTATATGCACAACCTAAATGTATACACATAGGTGTGTGTGTGTGTGTGTGTTGATGCTATTACTTTCAAGATGTGATACTCATATGGCAGGATCTAGGGGTATTTTTGGCATAAAATAAATAATGAGCTAGAATATAACTTTTGATTAATCATAATTTATTTTTAGTAATTTAAGGATTATAAAAGGGTGCACACAATAATATCTTGATAATCTTACTCTTATAAATTAGAGAAATTACTTGTAATGAGCCTCAAAAGCAAGACCCACCAAGATTGATGAATGTAGTTATAGTGCACCAGGGCAGGACATCTGATCCAAGGAAAATGAGTTGCCAAAAAATTATTATTTTAGGAATAATATTTGAAATCATAATTATCCTTTTAGTTTGTGTTGAGTAAATATTATTTCATACCATAAACATAAAATAAATACAAATAAAAAAAGACTTTTTTGTAATTATAAACAATGACTTCAAAACATAAAATATTTAAGTTTTTGTACATTCTAAATAGGAAACCTTGTATTACTCATGCACCTTAAAAAAAACAGAAGTATTTTGAAAGTTATATATATCCGAGAACGAAAGAAGATATTTTTCAAACAAAAACAAGTTTTTGAAAACCAAAACACACACACACACCCACACCCACACACACACACACACACACACACACACACACACACACACACCCACACACACCCACACACACACACACACACACACACACACACCCACACACACACACACACACACCCACACACACCCACACACACACACACACACCCACACACACACCCACACACCCACACACCCACACACCCACACACACACACACACACCCCCACATGCACACACCCACACACCCACACACACACACCCACACCCACACACACACATTTGTGTGTGTGTGTGTGTGTCTTTCTGTCCGTCCGTGTGTCCGTGTTTGTAGAGGTGTCAAGCAGGACGTGTCGGGCCAGCCCATCCCATTTTTTTGAGCACGCTCGTGCTTTCATGCCGTGCCAGGTATTGCACGGTTACTATACCGTGCATGGCCCGGTACGGTTTATCAAAGTCAGGCCCGGCATGGCCCGCCCTATTTTTTTTTTGAGCATGCCCGTGCTTTCATGCCGGGCCAGACACGACACGTTTACTGTACCGTGCTCTGCCGGGCTCGGCATGGTTTATCAAAGCCGAGCCCGGCACGGCCCGCTGGTCTGGCGGTAAAAGTGTCATGCCTGGCGGTAAAAGTGCCGTGCCTGGCGGTAAAAGTGCCGTGCCTGGCGGTAAAAGTGCCGTGCCTGGCGGTAAAAGTGCCGTGCCTGGCGGTAAAAGTGCCGTGCCTGGCGGTAAAAGTGCCGTGCTGGGTCAGGCCCATACGGGCTTGGTTAAATAAAAAATAATTTTTTTTAAAATTATAAAATATTGTATTAAAATTTATATAAAATATATATTATATTTTATATAGATAATGTATAAAATATTAAATTTGTAACATGAAAATTATTAAAAATTTAATAAATTACCAAGTTTAAATTTTTTTATTAAAAATATAATAAAAATAAATTACAAAGTTTAAAATTTAAATTGGTAACTTGAAAATATTAATAAAGTTTAATTTTTTTTCATAAATTTTTAATAAATTTAGATTATAATTTATTAGAATTAAATTATAGAGTTTTAATTTTTAAATGAAAATTTTAAACACAAAAATAAATTAAACAAAAAATTTCATTAAAAAAAATACAAAGTCACAAAAATAAAAGCAAACCAAATGACCAATCGACCAATAGATACCGAACCGAAACAAATATAAGTTACAATGTAATGTAAAAAATAACATACAATCAATAAAAAACAAAATACTAAAATCAAAAAGTAAAATGAATAATAAATCACAAAAATTAACTGTGTCCGTGATCGTGAGACATCAAAAATCAAAATCAAGTGGCAATGACAAATGAAATGTGACATGGCGTACTGACGTGGCATGACATTGGCAACTAGTGTTTGGCAACGGGCATGAGAAACCGGCTACCACGTCAATCATCAACCGGCATATTATGAGCATCATCAACCGCAACATCAATTTCACTATCATATGGATCATCATCATCATCAATCAACTCATCCACTTTCGCAGCGAATGCGGATGTAGTCCCTGTCCTAGCTCCTGCACAATCCTGAATGCTAAATCTCGAATCCTCACAATCCTTCAAACAGGCCAAGGCCTCAATAATATCTGGACGTAATCTCTATCTCCTATCCGAAATCACGTTCACAACAGCAAAAAAAAGTAGACTCCGATGCTACGCTCGACACATGAGGAGTCAGTAGATCTCGTGTCATCCTAGATAGCACGGGAAAGGTGGACTCGTATGATTTTTACTACTATAATATATCAAGATTCTTAGTATCAGAATGTGATAGGATTGAACAGTAATCAGTATCTAAGTACCGAAAAAGCTCGCTCTTATGTGATGGTCCACCCGTCATTTCTCTCTCGCTAACTGAATGGAAAAATCATCTCCGAAGAAGCTATCCATGTCCGTAATCACAGTCTCACTACTACTACCACCATACCTAATATTGTAGTATATGAATAGGTTAATCAACTTCTCGTGAAAACCCTTCAGGTAGGTCTTCCAGGTTCATGCACGAGGAAATATAAGTCAGGGTATTATTTATCCCTTTCACCTTTACCCTAGGGTCCATGTATGCAGCGAGACAATAAAGAGATGGAATGGTAGATTAGTTCTTAAAGTAATTAGTTTCCATCTTTGCAACTATATGGCTAAGTGTCGTGTCAGCTCGATACTTCCTAAACATACTACTAATGTTGCATATGCACCTGAGTGTAATACAAGTCGTGGGCGTATAAACCGACGAACACATGTTCGTCGTGTCATAAAAAATCTTCAGGAATTTAATAAATAAAATTCTTGAAGCACAGTAAGTGTCAGCAATAATAAATTCATCACTCTTACTATCGACGTAGTCGGATATCATGTGTTCGTATCCAACACATGAATCCAACATCATGTACGTGTAATTCCAACAGTGTCTCACATCCGATTGAAATTTCTTCTTCTTAAGATTCGAAGACAAATAAAGACTACCAAACTCCTGTTGTCTGCGAAGAGTACGAATATATTTTAGTGCATTACGTATATTATCCAACACAGGAGAACACGCCTTCATACCCGCTTGTACAATCAGGTTAATCACGTGACACATGTATCTGACATGAAAGATATCTCCTAATGGTGTATCTCTAATATTCCTAACAAACATATTAATCGCTACTCTATAATTAGATGCATTATCGAATGTGATGCTAAAAATTTTATTTTGAATTTTATATTCTCTAAAGATTTTCATCATACACTCAAAATTTTTATTCATGCTCATGAGTACAATTTTTATACACTCAAAATTTTGAATGTGATGCTAAAAATTTTTATTCATCCGATTGAAATTTCTTCTTCTTAAGATTCGAAGACAAATAGAGACTACCAAACTCCTGTTGTCTGCGAAGAGTGCGAATATATTTTAGTGCATTACGTATATTATCCAACACAGGAGAATACGACTTCATACCCGCTTGTACAATCAGGTTAATCACGTGACATATGCATCTGACATGAAAGATCTCTCCTAATGGTGCGTCTCTAATATTCCTACCAAACATGTTAATCACTACTCTATTATCAGATGCATTATCGAATGTGGTGCTAAAAAATTTTAGGATTCTCTGAGATTTTCTATCCTCATGAGCATGGAGAATCTCAGAGAATCCTAAACTTTTTTTATTCATAGTCCAGTTAGAATCTACATAGTGGTTGGTGAGACATGCATAAGATGATTTATCGCGACTTGTCCAGATATCGGACGTAACGGATACCACTCCACTACATGCCATAAATTCATTAATTATTTTTTATTTTTCTAACTTATACAATTTTAGTATGTCATTTCTAGATGTAGACCTAAAAATTCTACGATAAACAGGCTGAAAATATGTCTGCATTATGGGCACTACCCTTGGATCTTTCGAAAATTTGATCGGAAGACCCATCAATGTGATAAGTTTGACCATGTCATCCCTACCCAACTCGCTGGAGTATATGAAAGGAGTAAACTTTGAGAATGAACTCGATTCAGTCTTAAAAAATACAGTGCCAAGTTGGATTTGTCATTTTTTAGGATTTTTGTAAAACATGACACATGAGGTACAGACTAGATGATAGATTTTAGATTTTATTATTTTAGGATTAGAGAGAGAGACTGAGAGAGAGAAAAGGTAAAAAAAACTTAAAATAAAATATATGGTAAAACAGTGAGGTTGATCACGTGCACGGTGCACCATAGTCTAGTTCAAAATTCCAAACCCGAGTTGAGAGTCCCAAAAAGCCGAGCCGAATGATGAAATCCAAGTCCCGAGAGAGAGAAGAACAAGAGTTTTGAGAGAGTGAGAAAGTGAGATTTGAGAATAAATATTTATGAAAAAACATAAATATTATAGAGAGGTGGGGGAGATTATATAGATTAAAGGTAATAATTTTTTTTAAAAAATAATATATTTTTTTTTGTTTTTTTTAATTTTTTATATAATTTTAGGAGGCAAAATGATGAGGGCCGTTAGATTTTGCCCCATAGTTATTTGAGGTGAAATCCAATGTTTATTTTAACCGTTGGGAAGGGGGGGGATTTGGGTCGGGCGGCACCGCGGATCGAATCGGATTGGACCCATGCCCGTGAGTTTTCTCTTTTCCCTTTCTGCATCCTGGCATGGCACTGGCGTGGCACTGGCATGGTGATAGTGTGGAGACTCGATCATTCGGGTGGGGACGTGGGTCGTGGGGTGCGAGTCTGCGGGACATGACTCGTGCCGGTGGGCTGTGCCACGGGCCACCGAACCGTGCAGGGTCAGGCACAGCACGAGGCTTGATTGGCCTTGGCATGACACGGAAAATTCTCGTGCTGGGCCAGCCCAAGCACGGTCGAATCGTACTGTGCCTTGTGCCGGGCCGGGCCAGCCCGGCATGGTTGACACCTCTACTTGCGTGCGTGTGTGTATATGTGTGTCCGTGTGTGCATGTCTGTGTCTGCGTGTCCGTGTCTGTATGTATGTTTGTCTGTCTGTGTGTGGATGTATGTAGGTGTATATATATATATATGTGTGTGTGTGTGTGTGTGTATGTATGTATATATGTGTGTGTGTATACTTATATAAATATATAAAAACAAAAATACATATTTATAAACATATAAACATATATCAACTTATTCAAACATGTATATAGACATTATATATAGACTTGTATAAATGTACATATGTGTATTTAAAGATTGCTTAAAAAACAAGAAACTAATAGGGGATGATGAAAAAGATGAATTCCCATTAAGTAGAACATAAACGACATGGCAACCAACCAATCATCATAAATACCAACATGACACAAAATATAATTTGAGGGTAAAGAAAATGAAATTGTAGCACAAACAGTCGCACCTCTAGGGAACTAGTCTCATATCATCAAAGTAAGCTGAGTAGATATGATGAACACAAAAAAAAAAACATTAGAATGCAAGAACTGTTATAAACGGGCTTCCCCGACCTGCCAGATATTGTTTAATTTGGCTCAACTTTAGGTGGGCTTCACTAGTTTAAAATGCACCTAATGAGTTAAAGGGGTACTACGCTTATAAACCGCTTAAAGACCAAGTTTGGGACCGATGTGGGATCAACAAGATAACAACAAGACTTCACATATCATCAATATTGTTTTCATTTTCGAAACCATCTTGTTTGCATTTTAGAAACATTGTTTTCAAAATTCCTTTGTTTTTTTAAGTGGCACGAGGTCTGTAATATGAGATTTTATATTTAGAATATACTAAAATATAAATATTTTACGTTCTGAGATTTACTACAAAAATTAAGGATTTTTTGGTAAATATTTTCTGATTAGTATATGGCAATATGCAAATATAATTTACCTTTTTTCTATTGAATATATCTTCTCTGGAAAAGGCATCAATCTTATAAAAATTTAATGAAAAATTATATTTCGGAGACTCAAAATAAAAATATTTATGCATTTGGCCAAAAAAAAAAAAAAAAAATCAATGTTTAAAATAAAATACCCGGGCAATTTTTGAGCAATTTTCAAATTCGAAAATTGCCCGGCAAAATTATGAAACCTCTTTTTAATTTTGAAAAGCGGTTTAGTTTTTCTAAATTAAAAATTATATATATATATATATATATATATATATATATATATATGTGTGTGTGTGTGTGTGTGTGTGTGTGTGTGTGTGTGTGTGTGTGTGTGTATCTTTATATATATAAACTTATATAGCATATATATACCTATAAATATAAATTTACATGTGTATATATATAAACCTATAAATATATATTATCTAAACATATAGAAATATATATATAAACTTATATAACATTTTATATGTGTGTGTGTGTGTGTGTGCCTATAAATATAAATTTATATGTGCACACACACATGCACACAAAGATACACACACACACACACACACACACATAAATAACTAAATAAATAAATATGTATAACTTTTAATAAAAATGTCGAAAACCACCAAGAAAATAATTAAAAAAACTTAAAAAAAAAATATAATTGTTTATTAAAAAAACCAAACCATTTTCGAAATCAAAAAATAGTTTCTTATTTTTTGTAAGTAGTTTTTGAATTTGAAAATCATGAAGATTTTTTTTTTTTGAAAAAAATGCGATTTTCAATTTTTTGGCCCAAAACATAAATATTTTATGTCTCGGGGTATGTTTTTTTAAAAAATTTTTAAAAAGAGACCAAAAATAAATATTTTTTATTTGGTTCCCTTAATTATATTTTTTCCAAAAATTAAAAAAATTAGTAAATCAATATCTAGTTTTCCCTAAAATTTTTCAAAAGGTGGCTACTTTCTTTGTTTATATCATTTGCATCTTAATTTAAGAAACTAGAGAATGTTGATATTAGGCAACCAATCTCTAATAACACTTGTTAGGGGGGGGGGGAAAAGCTCTGATTAGCATTTATTCTATAATCATAAAATATCATAAAATATATTAAATTTAGTACAGTGGAAATATTTATAATTCAAAACTGAAATGAGATATAATTTCTAGTTTTAGAATTGCACATTTTTTCATAAAATAAATTCAGTTTTATTAAAATAATCAAATTCAGTTCCTGATTTTTTTTGAAAGCATTTTTATACTTCCAATTCACAAGCTTATCAACATAATACCCCATGCGCAATCCACAAGAAGTATAAACTAGGCCGAGTTGCTCAAGCTTGATTCTGTATCAATGCTTATAATGCCTGAAACTTGATGGCTCCCATCAATGATACCAAAAGCTAGTTAGGGATATTCTATTTACATTAATTATATTTTGCTAGTATACAAGTCATATAAACAATCAAATAGACGTAAGTCTAGATATCAATCTTTTAGGGAATAAAATTGGCTCTTGATCAAGATTTGATAAATAAACTAAACTTCTTAAGTTGATAAGATAAGACTAATTATTAAAAAGATCGTAGACTCTATGGCTAGTTTATTTTTTTGTGCATGATATTTCTTCATGGATGTTATGGTAATGCAATACATGTTTATTAGGCAAAGGATAATAAGATGTGAAATTTTTAATCAGCTTGTTAGCCTTCAAGGGTTTATCAAACACAAGTTGTCACTATCATGGATCATCTCCATGTGGTTGTGCATTAAGTATATCTATCCATATGCACTGAAACAACATATTTACCTAAAATTAGTAACATTGCAATTTTTACTCATTTTAGATAATTTATCAATTTCTCTTGATAAATATTATAATTGTAACTGATGGCTTCATTAGTGTCATACTCATATTAATTAATTTTCACTAACCTAACAAAACTATCCATGGAAGCCATTACAAAAGAAAGGTGATCAGAGGGTTGTCACTTCCCCTTGAATTTTTTCTATGGTTTACTAATTACATCTACCACAACCAACACAAAGTCCTATATTGGCTAGTAAAACCCTAAATTGTAAATTCTAATACACTTCCTTTTCCATCAATATTCAATATATAACAAAAATAGAAATCATCTATTACAAGCCATATTCATCATATATAATCACATAAATCACCTTAGATTTCTAAACTAGTTTGACATTAGGAAGAGATTCGAGCGAGATAATTTGGAAATTATCTTGTCGAATTGGGTATCCCTAAAGACATCACAAATTTAAGATCTAGGATTCAATATTAATTCTCAATCCAATCTATTTTGCATTGGCTTCTATTTATCTCTCCCCAATCTCGTCCCCTATTTACCTTTCCTCAAAGCCATCGCACATTTAAGATCTAAGTTTCAATGTAAGATCTAAGAAGCTTGACATATGAAAGAGATATTTTCTAGAGGTATCAAACGGGACGTGCCGGGCTGGCCTGAACCATTTTTAGCCGGCCCGACCATGCTTTTGTGCCGGGCCAGGCACGTCACAGTTACTATACCGTGCCATGCTTGGCCCGACACGGTTTGGCAGAGGTCAGCCCCGCACAGGCCCGCGACACGAATCCATCGGGTTGGGCTCAGCCGAGCCGGACCTCTAATATAAAAAAAATTAGGGATTCGGCTGCGTGCTGTCGTACCGAACCAATAATTTAAAAAAATTAGGGTTTTGGTGCGCTCGAAACCCTAATTAAAAAAAATAGGATTTCGGCACGCCCGAAACCCTAATTTTTTAAAAAATAGGTACCGTGCCAGGCCAGGCACGGCACGAGGCCTAGTTGGCCTCGGGACTGCATGATCATGTCTTGGTCGGGCACGGCATGAGCCCAGGCACAGAAAATTTCCATGTCGGGCCGGCCCAAGCACGGCCGAATCATGCCATGCCTCATGCAGGGCCGGGCAGGTCCGACCCAGTTGACACCTCTAAATTATTTTCCTACCTCTCCCCGATCTCCTTGGTATCTATTTTTATTTTTGTCAAGTCCAATTATTAAATCATTGTATTCCATAGGTAATAAAAATTCAATAGGGTGCACGATAACACAATAACATCTTTAATGAACTCTATGTCATAATGCTAGGTTGATGGCATGTCAGAGGATTAAGTTGAATCTTCTCTATAACATCATGCATTAGAATATCAGAATATATCAATGCATCGTTATGCATGTAACAGAATAATGTCATGACGTGAAAAGATGTCATCACTAAAGTTAGTCATACCCTTGAATATATTGTAGCGATGTGAAAAAGAAAGTGACCAAAAATAGCTTCACAATATTGAAATATTGTGATTTTTGTTATGTAACAATAATGTCAAGACCTTGAAATTTATGTTGCAACTTTATATTATCAATCAAGCATTTTCATGACTTTATTTCTATATCATGATTAAAATTCAATGCTTTGGACGTCAAGATATGAAAATAATATCGTGAGCAAAAATATATTTTATAGAAAATATGGTTGAGTCATAAATATTATTGTGACCATGAAGAAGGTATTGCAACATAGAAAGTTTTCATCTCTTTTGATTGCACTTTTTGGTCAGATGAGGAGGAATAAATTAAAAACAAGTAAAGTTGGTTACTTTATGGAAACTTCGAAAATGATGTTACAACCTTAATAGTTTGTCGCAACATAGGAATATATTATCCTCCAAAATCTATCGTGACCTTGAAAAGCATGTCGTAAACCTAATGTATGATCATTTCAAGTCAAAATTACAATGATTGAATTTGAGATCATGACTTCTTTTAGTGGATGAAAAGTCAAGTTGTGACTTGGTTTGTTGCCGTGACATCTTTTAATCTGTGGATCACTATGTATGAATCTATTGGATGCATATAAAAAAATTATAATCACACAAGTAAAAAAATAAATGTTTGGGTTGTCTCCTATCTTTAGCTAGACAAATTTTCGGGTCTAGATTCCATCTTTGGAAACTATTTGGTATACCAAATACTAAATAATACTAATTATTTTAGTATATATTCTTGATGTTTTTATATGAAAAATGACTTTAAACAAAACAATTTTATTAAATTATAGTCTTGACGGATTATTATGAATACTAGTGAAATTAAATAATTTGTATGTGAAATATAAAATTTAGTGGGATTGTTGATAGGAGGAGAAAAAAGTCATATAAAGTGAAAGTATTTTTTATGTTATGATTTAATTATACCTTCAAGAGTATATATTGTAGTTTCAATATCCATTTTTGAGTTAAAATTTACATAATTAGTCATGCCATTATTTGTATGTCACAATTCTACTACCTCATTAACATGACCATTTTACTATACAACATATTTTTTTGATTGTGAAACTTTCTTGGAGTTGTAGCTATACAGACTCAATAATACTTAAATGGCTATGATATTAATTTTATGTTATAATAGTCAAATATCTCACTAGTACTAAAATCCATGGAATTCTCCAAAAGCCTAGTGATATTCCAATATCATGACTTCTGAGTATAGAGAGTATGTACTTGTGCCATGATTATTAATAGAACATTGACTTTTTGGTCTAGAAAAAAAGCTAAAGCCAAGGTCATTTCTAGTAATGCAACTTTGTGTTACAAATGCAAAATGTATAAGTCATGACCATATTCAATACCATGTCATTGTATTGCAGAGGAGAAATGTATGAGCCATGGTCATCCTCAGTATTACAACTTTTTGTTACAAAGACAGAATAGATAAGTCATGATCAAGCTTAGTGCCAGAATAATCTAATAAAAGATAGAGATCAAAACCATGACTATCTACATCGCCATGACTGTGTTATAGTGAAGCAAGGTTAAACCCATCATTATCTCCCAATACTATGATTTCCCACTTAAAAATAGACCTAGATATGTGAGTATAAAAGTGAGACTTTGAAAAAATGAAAATATACCAGATACTTGAGTGAAAGAAGGTGGGGGAGTGGGGTGAAAAAAGCTGGAAAGCCCTAGAAGGGATGCAAAATACAAGCATAAACCCTTTGGTGTGGGGGGGTCATAAATTTTGAATTCCACTCAGGAGCAGATCTGAGGTGCACTAGACAAGAATTATTGGGAACTATATATTTGCTGAGATGTATTTTAAATTATCCTGTGTGCAATTTTCCCAAAAATTAGGTTAAATTAATATCTAACATTGGTATATTTTATTATGTGTAATACACATATATAGATGATGAAATTTATATTTGGTTTGTATTATAGTTTGGTTATTGATAAATATTGTATTTATGTAGAACTGAAATTAGGGCTTTACTATTAGTATATTTGTGCATATTATTATGGTTGATAGTGATATGTAAGCCATGAGGTACACTCACGTGTAATGTTAGGAAGGAAGTGAAAATCTTTTCAATCATGATGTATGAGATAAACCTATATATCAAAACTCTTAATCAAAGTAAGTATAATCATTATTATTATGACGCTTACAAGAAAGTATGAATTATTTTATAAGTTAATCTATTATATATATCTTAGATCAATTAACTCTATATTGATGTCGAGGTTTTATATAATATTTTCTCAAGAGTTTTATCTTTAGTATGAGAGTCTCTTGTCATCATGGAGGATGATGACATGTAAGCCACAAAACATATGTAAGAGGAGGTAACTCATAAGGTGGTAACAAACTAATGAGCTACTTTCTGTCATATGACTACAACTAGTGAGATTTGATGGAAGACATGTTAATAGTTATGAGTATGACATATACGAAGTTGAAAGTAAACATATTTTTAATACCGCACCAGTTCATGTCTTTATGATACATGAGAACATAGAATAACAATGTACATATGAAGAAATCATTAAGGATAGTTAATGAATAGCCTTAAAGATATGAACTTATGAATGATCCTCAAGTAAAAATGATTTGTTATTTCTGTAGTAAAGTATTGAGAGGATAACTACGAGAGAAAAATTATTATGAATGACCCAATTGGTAATAACTATCTTATATGCTAGTAGGACACCAGGACATTCTTATAGCAATCTAGATTTTATCCTATAGGCTATAATCAAGCATAATAACATCCAAGCAAATGAAATAAAGAAACCTTATAATCTTAGAGTTGTACAAAAAATCCAATTTTTTTCTTCTAATTTAAGTAGAAATAACCTAATTATTGATTGATTGAACTACTTACACAATCATTATAGGATTGATATCTAGATGAATGTTGACTTTACTACTTATATGACTTATATTCTTGCGGAACTATGTTGGATGAGAGACCCTTGCTCAATGAGATTTTGGTACATTGCTTAATCAAAAATTAGACATCATAACAAAGTCACAATAATTATTTAGCACCATTTCTAGGGATTATTGAGTCTTGTCAGTCAACTTTAGTTTATATAACTATCATTGAAAAAGGATAATTCTATTTTTAGTTATTTAGATAATGAGATCTTGTTTTATGTGCTTTGATTTGTATAACTTATATTATATTTTTTTGTATCTTTTAATTTAGTTATTTGTTTTATTTTTTTTTTTGTAGCCACAACTTTGGCAATGTGAGTCGCTACATCATCATAGTATGTCTCCATTTCTTCTTCTATTGTGACTTTGAAAAATATTATGACATCTTAACATGTGTCTTCATCAAGATGTGTCAAGACTTCATTATTCCATAACTTCTTTTAACTAGATAATTTTTCTATTTCTTCAAGGCAACAACTTTCTTCATCTTCATCTAGAATTTTTAGGCTTCTAAATAAGTTGCATTTTATTTGTTCTTAGCTTGCTCAAACAGTGGATTCACCCTTCTTAATGTTAGTCAATGCATAAATAGATTCCAAAAATAGTCTTTCCAAGATCAATGATGCATACGTGTCTTTTTCTAGGTCAACTACCACAAGTTTGCTAGGAAGATGAATTTTCCTAACATTGACTAGCATATATTTAATTACCTCCTTTGGAAATTGGATAGATCAATCATCCATTTTTAAAGAAAGAGAAGTATGAGTAATCTCACCTAAATTCATCATTCTTACTATCAATAATGATATCACATTCATATTTACTCCCAAGTCACATAAGGCCTTAAAAAAGGTGTGTTCTCTAATAATACATAGAATCGTTTAACTTTTTGGATATTTGAGTTTCCTCCAAAATTTTCTTTGGTTTGCACTATATTTCTTGATCATACTTATCATTCCACAAGTTTCCAACTTCTCATTTCGACTCATAATATCTTTCATAGACTTTATAATATAGCATCCGAGATAGAACTTCTACGAGTGATATATTAATCTTTACACTTCTAAAAATATTAAGAAACTTCTCAAACTATTATTCAAGTTTTTCTTTTTTGACTCATCATGGAAAGTGAAGAAAGTGGTTTAGAGAGTGAGGATTGTCTACATATTCTTTATTTTCTACATTATTATTTTTGTTTGTTATGATAATTGATTGGTATCATCTTTTTCAATTCTACTTCATTATACTTTACATATTGACCCATCAGGGTTGTTTGACATTAACCTATTGAGGTGTTTATACTAATTTGAGCTTCAAATTAAGAAACTTGATAGAGTAATTTATTGGAGTGTAGAAAAGTAGTGAAAAGTCAGTATATATCCCATGTCATGACTTGGTTATACAATTCATAAGCTTATTGATAAGTCACAACCATGGTTGTGAAAGGCATTCCTTAGGCACGACTAGGCTCATACATAGGTGAAGATCAGACATGGCGCCTCGACTTGGCTAGGGCGAAGGCTCATTCATGCAAGTGCATGAATAACAGAAAAGACATGTTCCTTCCCTAAGGCATGAAACTCTCCACAAGTGCGCCTCCATGTAGGCAAGCCTTCCATGAGGCGCGAAGCTATTCACAAGTGAGGCTCATTATATTTGATTATATTTTTAAAAATATATATGTAAAATAGGGTATGTCTTACATAAAAAAAACCCGCGCCTTAAGGGCACCTTGCACCCCAATGCTCTAGGAAGTCTTTGCGCCTTAATGTGCCTCGCGCCTTTCACAACTATGGTTGCAACAATCATTCTTGGTCATGACTCTATAAAGTAAGTAATGATAATTTTTGTATGTTGCGATTCTATCATTGAGGTATTATTATTTTTTTATTATGCAATACTATTTTCATGACCCTAGAGGTGTCAAATTGGTCGTGTCGAGCTGGCTCAGCCCGATTTTTCCAAGCCTTATCGGACTGGTGTGCATTGCCTGGCATGACACGGTTCTTGGGAGGGCAAGCTTGGCACGAGCCCATTGCTAGAAATCCACCAATTTCGGCCATGTTCGGCATGGTTCTGGTCGGGCCAAAACCCTAATTTTTTTAAAAAATTAGGGTTTCGACGGCGCGCCATGGCGTCGCTGCACAACCACGGCACTGTCGCCCTTGTGTCGTGTCTGGCCCTTGTGTATTATTCATGCCAGGCCCTTGTGTCGTGTCTGGCATGGCACGCGGGCCATATTTTCTTAGCCCAACACAGCACGACCGATGCCAACGGTGCGCCTGGCACAGACCCAAGCATGGCATTATAGAGTGCCATGTCGGACCAGCCCGGCCCATTTAACATCTCAACATGACCCTAAGATTTTCCTAGAGTCATGGTCATACTATTTCTAAAATATAATGATAGTCAACTTTATTTTTACATGATGACAATCAAATACTTCACTGATATAATAAGTCACATATTTTTTAGCACCACAATTTAATCAATATAGAGCCAAAAATTACATAATAACAAGTAATTTTTAGTTTCTTCAATTTTTTCGACCATGATGTTTTGTCCAAATAATCACAACATATTACTACCATGATTTTGTGATTCAGAGAGGAAAAATCTCAGTCATGACCAAAAATCTCAGTCACAGAATAGAAGAAGAGTATCATGCCAGACATAGTGACATCCTAATCACAAATGGTACCATTCAAGTCATGATATTATATAAAAGTCACAACTTTTCCATATAATTTCTATAATGAACTTCCTTCTATAATATAAAAGTCATGGATCTAAAAAATTGTCATGGACTAATCATGTATTTAATGATACGTTTTCTTCTATAATATCAAACTCACAGCTCTATAAAAATGTCAAGACTTTGGGTAAAAAAAATTCTAAATAAGTAGTTGGTTTGGGTTTGCTTTTCTTTTACATGTGGGAGGGGGGATTAAGTGTAAATATATACATATAATTTTTATTCTCACAACAATCATAATTCATCACACAAACAATAAAAAATTTTCTCAGATCGACTCCTAAGCAACACTACATTTAATATCTATAGTTAACCTTCAAAACTTTTTTCTCTCCATTATTGCCCAAGCTAGCTTCTCTGTATATTTTATTTATTTATTTCTTGTACTTTCGATATCATTCATGGATGATAGATAAATGATTATCTTGATTCCCTCAACCATGCAATTAGTTTGTGTATGGATATTCTTTTTTATTTTCTCTCTAGACTTGACATTGTGAAAGGTCTTGGCTTTTTCAATTTTATACTCGCATAGCTCATCAACTTTCTCCAATTTAGCCACAAAAGCTTTATAGTTCACCTGGGCTTTTTTTTTTTTTTTTGAATAGTTGAGGTTATATCTTCAAGTTCCTCTTAAAGATTTTCTACCATAATTTTTTATGTACTAACTACAAGTGTTTATGTATTGGCCACAAAAGCTTCATCCTTCACCTCTTTCTCTTCTCTAGAATAATTGAGGATGCATTTTCAATTTGCTCTTCTAAATTTTCAATCATAATCATTTATACCTTAGCTATGAGAATTTATAATAAAGAACTTTCTTCAGACTTAACTCAATTCATAACTTCTTTTTTATCTCTCTATTGTCTTATCATTTTTTTCTTCAATAATATTGTTTCTTCTTAATTCTCTTGGCAAATCATCAAATTCAGCTATCAAATAAGATTCTGAAGATGATTGAGATTCATAATAAGCCCTCTCCTCATTACTTCAATATCCCTAATCTATACAACTCTCTTCCTACTAATAATATGACTAATACCAATTGACATGATATTTGTAAAAGAAGATACTTCCTTAAGCATAATAAGTATCATTGTAATTATAGTTTGAAACGTTCTTGCTCATTTCTATTAGAAGTTTCTAAAAAATTCTTTTGTATATTTCATTCTCTTCATGTATCTCCTTAATATAATTCATTATAAAGTCTTGGAAAGATTGAAAATGCATTCTAATTTTGTATATTGGAGGTTGGAAAAAACAAGAAAAGATTAAAAAAAATACAAAAAAATCCAAAAGACAAACTATACACATTCAAACAAGTTAACAATATTTATTTTTTAGATTCAATAATATTTATCAAACTCAATACTATCTAAACTGCTAAAAATAATTATGTTAACTCAAGTAGACTAACAAAACTAAATAATCCTTGGTGGTGCTATAAAAAATTTGTTTCAATTTTATTAAGCCACCTAATTTTTATTAGTTACATAATATCTCAAAAGCTTATTAAAGAAAGTATCTCATCAACTAAGTTCTATAAGTCTATAGGTCGTACAAGTAGTAAAATAAACTTTCATCCAGATATTGATATTATAAAGATTATATTGGCAGTTCAATTATTCAATAATGAAACAGCCCATTTTTAGTAAAATAGATACTCTTATTGTTAGACAATTTTAGCTACATTATTTATTCATCTAATCTATGCAATATTATTTAAGTCACTTAACTTATATTATGTTAGATACAAAATAGAAGTTTGGATGTTGTGCAATGACTCCTTGTCATAATAGCATACAAGGTAGTTGTCACCATTGAGCATATCCCAATGGTATTCTCCTCATAGTTATCCACTTAGTACATCACGATCAAGATAATAATTCATCTCTGCTTGAGAGTTATTCACAATCCTGTACCTTTTAAGAAACTTCATCAACTACCCTTGATGGTTACTTTGTCTACAGACTCTTATTCTTCAGCCTCAAATATTATAAAGACCACATATTAATATTATTCATAAATATTTGTACTTTTGACTTTGTAAGTATCGTACTCACACAATTAAAGTATTTTTCCCTCAAGTTTTACCGGTGGGAACCATACAAGTACATAGAACTCACAAAAGATGTCACTATATTGCATGTCACCACATAGTTATACATATCCCGAGAATTGCCTGTCACCATCATCTTCAATGATGATGCAACCCACACACTAAGTAGAATTCCTTGGAAGAACATTCTATATAACATCCATCCCAAATGAGAACTAGTTTTTTAAGAAGTGTATAGTGGATTGACATGTGAAAGCATTCACACATTTGGCTTCATAAGTATCATACTTTTGATGATTAACATGCTCAAATTTTTGGTTTTAACATATAGTTTTATTTCATGCATTAAAGCCAAAAGGACTATCACTCTCTTTCTACTATTTGTACTAGTAAGCCTCTTGGTTTATCTATCACCATCTACCATGATAACCATGCACAAACCTACCAATAGTTAAAACTCCAATTTAAGTTCTATTTAATCATCATATATCAATATGTATATATAAAATAAATCAAACATCATTTATTTGTCAAAAAATAAAACTAATCTACATTACATATCTCAATTTACACAAACCCTATAGGCCTATACTCATGCTAGTTTGGTACAAATTTTGAAATCTATCACTAAATGAGAGGTGTTTGAGATCTATACCCATCAACTTTAGGGATTAGCATAAATCTTACATCCTTTGATTGCTTGTGGAACCCCAAGAAAGTGTAAAATTCACCCCTAGAAGAATGAGAGATTTCTAAAATTTCTATATCTTCCACTTTTATACTTGAGCGACCTTGTATTACTCCAAGCAAAAAGTTTTTACTTTCATAAGAATGTCACACCTTTGATCTTCATCTCTTTAGCTTGAGATCAAGACTCTATAAAATAGTCACGACTCTAATATATATCTTGAATTTTCTATAACACAAAGCTGTGATACTGACAATGATCACGATTTTAGCCTAATTTCTATGTAACACAAAGTTATAACATTGTAAAATAGTTATGGCTTCATGCATTTGTCTATTTGTAGTTAATAAAGGGTTGAGGTACTATGAAGTGACCACGAAGTAGCGATGGCTTCTCATTTAGTTAAATAATGATGGTGTTGTGTAGAGGCAATGGCATTGGCAATGATCCTTGTTGAATTTTATATGGCCATGACACTAAGAAATACTCATGGTGCTAAAAAGACCTTACATGTATTGGATGTGCATATAGCATTGGAAAATTGCTACAACACAAAAAATTTCCCTCTTATCTCTCAAGTGTTCTTGGCAATGTGAGTAACCATGACACTAACCTTCTTTTCTCTCATGTATCATGTTGTAGTGACTCTGTAAGGATTCCAAAACTTTGACAATTAGCTTGAGCATACAAGTCAGTTATGTCTTCTTTTGAAGGCAAGAGTTGTATCTTTGGAAATGCCTATGCTTGTGTAATATTATCTGTAATATTTAGGGTACCAAAATTCATGACTTCAAATAATTGTTATGGCTTTGACATGAGTAGTTGTGACTATATGATTTTATATAGCTTAAAATTCATAGCTTTGTGAAAAGGCCGACAACTATGAATTAAGATTACTAAGTCATATTAAAGATAAAGTTTGGGTGCTTGGACTTTGCTTAACCTTGAGCACCAATAAGGTACTTGGTTATTGCGATGAAGAATTAATATTACAATAATTTATATTTTTTGAGCTAAGCATGATTGTGGCTATATAGCAATATCATACCTATTAAAAATGTATTATATAGTAAAAATATTATGCAAATAAATTAGTAGGGTAATGTTGTACAAGAATTACCTTCGACCAATTAGATAAAGTTTTGACCAAGAATTTATTAACTTTATAACTATTCATCAAAACTCTCCAAACACCAAAGTCATGAAGACAATTCATATTTTTTTCATTTTCATGTCTATACATCAATATTAACCACCATAATACACAATAATGTTTAGTAGTATGACCACTAAATAATTACAATGCATAATTTGTTTATTAGAGAAAATTTTTAAAGCTTACTAGCAAGAATATCCGGTCAACAAAAATCTTCTTGTGCATAGATCATACAAGTAGCAAAGTGAACTTTCATTCCGATATCAATTCCATAAGAATTGTATCATTAGTTTGATTATTCAATAGTGAGATAATTCAATTCTAGTAAAATAAAAATTTGGATTGTGAGATCAATCTTAGATTTATGGGCTATTCATTTAATTTATATGATGTTGGTTTAAAATAGCTTGAATTAAATTATATTTTGCATACAAAATAAAGGTTGAGATATTGTGCAATGACTCCTTTCCCTAATATCATACAAGGTAGTTATTACCATTGAACTCATCCCAATGATGATACCCTCATAACTATCCCCTTGGTATGTCACTACCAAGATAACAAATTATCTATGCTTGAGAGTCATTCACAATTTCATACTTTTTAGGAAACTTCATGAAATACTCTTGATAGTTTCTTCATGTGCATAATCTTATTATCCAGCCTTATATGTCATATAGACCAAGAATTGATATGGTTTGTAAGTATTTATAATTTTAACTTCATAAGCTTCATACTCATACAATTAATGTATGTTTCTCTCGAGTTACATTAGTGAGAATCTTATGAGTGAAAATAACTCACAAGGATTATAACCACTTTATGAGTTATAACAAATTCATGCATACCTCAGGGATTACTTATCATTGTCCTCCTCACTGACAATGTGACTCCTACACTAAATATGAAACTATTAGGATAATGTTATATATAATATTCATTTCAATCGAGAACTAATTATTCTAAGATGTATATAATATATTGGTGTATAAAATTATTCGTACTTTTAACTTTATGAGCATCATAGTCACAATGAATAACATATCTAGGCATGAGGTTTTAACATGTAATTTTATCTCATGCATCATTGTCAAAAGGGATTTCACTTTATGTATACTATATGTGTGAGTGAGCCTCATAGTTTATCTATTACCATCTACTATGACAATCTCACACAAACCTACTAATAGTTAAAATCCAAGTTTAATTCTATTTAATCACTCATCCATCAATATCCATAACACAACATAAATTAAATTATTTATTAATATAAAAATTAATAGCACATCACATAAAAAAATTATACAAACCCTAGACCGTAAGTTATTTTGGTAACAATTTTTGAATTTATCCTAAAGAGGGGCTTTTGAGAATCAGTCCCAAAGTCTAGAGATTAGCATTTAGTCTTGCATCCCTTGCTTGCTTGTAAAACTTCTAGGAGGTGCAAAATTCATTCATAGGATTTGGTAGTTGCTCGATGGCTTTACTTGTCGCATGATGGGAGAAGATAAAAAATGAGAGATATTCATAATTTCTTTTTATTTTACTTTAATACTTGAGCAATCTTGCAAAATTCTCTAAATAAGAAGTCATTGATTTTAGAAGAAAGACACCACTTTGACTTTCATCTCTTATGCTTGAGATTATAAATCTAGAAAATAATTGTGACTTTAGAATACATCATAATCTTTATATAATATAAAGTCATGGTATTAGGCAATAACCACAACTTGGGCCTATTATCTCTATAATACAAAATTATATCATTGTGAAATTGCTGCAACTCTGTGTGTTTATATGATGATGGAGCAATGCAATAGTTATGATATTGCTATTGGTATTTCTTGTTTGTTATATATTCATGGTGCTAGGAAATAGTAGTAGTATTGATAAGGTATCATGTATGTATCTTGTAGTTGTAGCACTAAAAATTGTCATTTCATAAAAATTGCCCTTCATACGTCTCATGTATATTTATGGTGCTATGATTGTCGATGTACTAGCAATCACTTCTCTCATATATCATGTCCGCGCGATGCTATAAAAATATCGTGGTACTAGCAATAAGCCCATGAATAAACGTTGTGGCTTTGCCTTTTTTTTTTGAAGAAAAGAGTCATGACCATTCGAAATAGTTGTACTTAAGTAATGTCCTATGTAATATTTCACGTCCCAAAAGTCACGGTGCTAAATGATAACTACATGCCTGAATAGTTTTAACTCTATACTTTTTCTAACTTAAAATATATGTCTTTGTAAAGAGGTCATGACTCTGACTTGAGACTACTGATCCATATTAGAGATAGTCATTATACTAGAACATGATCATAACTTTTAGTACTAGTAGGATACTTGGTTGCTACAACATAAAAATAATGTCATTGCCATTTAAAAAATATGAGATAAGCATGGCTGTGACTCCATGATAATATCATAATTATAAAAAATATGTTTCATAGTAGAAGGATCATATTAATGAGTTGGTAAGATCGTGACATATAAATATTGTCACAACCAATTAAGAAGAGTTTCAGCCCAAAATTAATGTTGAAACTTTGTAATACTCCATACTTTATCTCCCAGACATCTCCAAAAATATATTAATTTCATGACTATTCATCAAAATTAACTAAAACTCCCAAGTCATAAAAACAATAATCTATTATTTCTCTATTTATATGCCTACACATCAACACATTTCACTAAAATATATATAGAATGTTAAGTAATTTGAACACCAAATACACAACCAAATCAACAAGGTGGTAGGTTAGCCATGTGAGTGGCATGGTTAGCCATCATGTTAGGCTAACATAGTTTATTGACATGTGGGATCAACATGAAGTATTGTTGCATACCCATAATCTATCATCTTTTATTAAAAGATAATTATATTTTAATGGCAATCTTTATATCTATGTAATATGAACAATTATAGTAAAATCACTATAATAGTAGTTTAGTTTTCATGTCATTCTTAAATTATGTCTAGTTGAGTATTATTAAACATTGTGATAATAATAATGCATTCAAAATTAGCATGTGTTTTGACTAATTACAATTATTTTCATGGATTTAAAATATTACGTCAACACTTGGGGTGCATCTTGGAAAATATGGATTGGATTACCATGCCAAATATTATTATGTGAACACCATAAATAATTTTCCTAGTGATAATGGTGTATGAGATATTGATATTGAGATCATCATTTTTTATATTATAGGTTATTTACTTTGACATGAGCATCCACAATCAACTAAAGACTAAACTATAAAGGTCATGATTGAATATACTACAACCATTGAGAGACTATGAGTGATTGAGATATGATATACCACTCATACATTACATGAGTGATATCTTGGGCCATTGATAGAGTGTGACCTAGATGCATGACCATTGCTCAAATGACTCAATATGAGAAGTCAAGCTCATTTGATTCAATAGTCTTCTAATGTATTACAAAAATAAAGATAAGATTATAAAAGTGTGACATGTGTCCAATCAATATATCGAGCACAAAAAGATTTAACTACATGGTAATATTATTATAGATATATGGTATCAAATCATAACATTCTTATATCTTGAAGTGATAATGATGTATTGTTAGATAACTCTCATTGCTTTTAATATCTTGATGATTTTAATATTTTTTCTGCTGTTGTAAAAATTTATTAGGTGACACTCATGCATCATATAAGAGAAGAGAATTAAAATGTTTAAATATTTAAGAGTTATGTTATTATTAAATCACTTGTCCAAAATGTTTGAACCAAATTAATTTTAATGATTGTTTGACATGTAATTATTGATGTGTTTATATGTATTTGAGAATTAAATAGATAGGTTTTACTAAATAATTATTGAGATAGAATTTGATGAATATTAGCAAAATCAAATATATTTTGGATGAAATTGGTGAACTTGGTATAGTAATGAGTTGGAGAAAAGAAAAGTAATGGAGAGTTGTTACATTTTCCATGACACGAAATGATTATACCTTCTACAATCCTATTGAGTAGTTACAACATTATCTCTATAAAACAAGTCATTGAAATTTTTGTATGACATGACTCTACCAAAGGGTTGTTACATTTTATTTTACAAATCATATTCATGGTCATGATATTTTCTTGGAGTAGAAACTATATTATCTCTAAAACACAAAATTGTTAATAATCTTATTTTTTATGTCATGGTAGCTAAGTACCATACTAGTATAATAAGTTACGATATTTTCCAAGTTACAACTTAATCAATATAGAAACAAAAATTGCATGCTACTAGGTAATTTTAGTCATAATAATATTTTATGTCATAGCTTTGTGATCTAGAGAGTAAATATCTAAGTCACTAAAATCTTGGCACTACAACTTTGTATTACATAGAGTAAATATCTTAGTCATAGTTATTCCCAACAGTATGATTTTATGTTTTAGAGGATATTTATAGTAGTCATAACTATTCCCAATACCATGACTTTGTATTCATAAAAAAATTATTTTTGTCATGATATTCCATCCACTACAACTTTTTGCTCCAAAAAAGAGTTACTTGATTCATGGTATTTTTTCCACCATGACTTTTTTACTTTAAAGAAGATTCGAATTATAATAAAGTTATGATCTCAAGTTATCATCATTATTTCCAACTTAAATAACTACAAAGAATCCCAAAATATAAAAGAAACACTTAAGTTTTTCAAAAAATAAAAAAGAGAAAGAGGAATCATAGCTCAAACCAAAAGCATGCAAACCCTAAGTGACATGAATTTCAACATTTAATTAGGAAAAAATCTTTGGTGAACACAAGTAATAATTGGTTGGGATTAGGTTTTAAAACTTAGATCCTCACTAGGATTGTCATTATGAACCCTTGATTTCATAATATCTCATTCCAAATATTTTACATGAATTATTCCCTAATATTAGGTTAAATTTTGATCTAGGATCTTTTTTATGTACTTGTGTTATATTTTTATAAATGTATAATATCTATATTTATAATAATATTATGGTTTGGATGTTGATGAATATAGATACTAATTAGAACAGAAAGTTAGGATTTTCATTTTTCAATATATCATAGGTCTATGTGAGTTTGTTGTGGTAAATGATGATATATATTTTATATGTTATACTCATGAGGCATGATAAAAATGAAGTGACAGTAATTCTAATTTTAATATATGAGATAAACCTATTGGTAAAAATTCGAGTTCAGGCAAGTTTATTTTTTGTTAGTATATTACTTAGGAAGCCATAAGTATAAATATAGTTACGATTAATCTATTATGCATATTATATAAGAACTAATCTTCAAGTGGTGTGAAAGTTAAGTTGAATATCTAACCTAGATGTTTCACCATGGTATGTGGGTCATGTGTCAGCTATGATAGACTATGATAAATATGTCATGGAATACACCCAAGTGGAGATACCTCATATGATGGTAATAGTCTTATGAGTCATTTTCTAAAATTGTAAACATATATATTACCACATCATTTCATGTCATTAAGATATTAAAGGTTGAAGTATAGAAATAAATTCACAAAGTATTCATCAAGGGCAATTGACATATTACCTAAAAGGAGTAAAAATGTAAATGACTCATGAATAGAATGATGAGTAGTTTTGGTTGTGAAATACTAAGGAAACAACTACAAGGAAATTATCATTGATAGTGACAATCCAAGGATGATAGCCATCTTGAATGCCAGTAGGGCACTAGGGCATTTATACACTAATTTATCCTTCATACTATGATGAGACACAATATATTCTATATACTAAAAAAATATCATGATACACAAGGAAGCAAGCTAATCCTAGAATCTAAGTATCTTTCTAGAAATTCAAGTATATCTATTCAACATGAGTAATAGTTAGTTCACTATTAATTGATTAAACTACCTATACAATCCTTTTGGGACCTATATCTAGACTTATATCCAACTTCATTACTTGTATAATCCATATACTTGTGGAACTTCATTGGACAAAAGGCAATCACCCAACAAGCTTTTGGGATGTCATAAAGAATAAATTATGGTACCACAAGAAAATTATAACATTAGGACTATAGTTGGAGTGTGAAATTATAAAAAGAATGAGATAGGCTCAAAAAATGAAGGTTTTTATTTTGCAATCTTTTTTCCTATATGTTATAGTACTTTAACCAAACCATAACATGTCTTTGTTTGATTGCAAGTACATATAGTGAAAGAAATTTCGGTCACCTTAGATTGTGAGATGATTATATTAGAGTTTTGATAGTGGAGTCAACTTCAATAGAGGCAAAGGTCTAAGATGTTGCATTGGGTTCAGATTCATCACCAAGTGATTAAGATTTTCTTCACAATGTTTGTGTCTATAAATGATGAGGTACATTCTTTTTCTCAATCCAACTTAGTTTTTATTTTTATATTTGTTTTTAGGTTTGGATTTCATATGGTTAATTTTTGCATTACATGTCTACAAGTAATTTGATGACCTAACATTGGGAGGCATCCATGAGGGCATGATTAGATGTCCCCCTCAAAGCTAGCATTACCCCACTATAGCATGTGGCAACGCTAGCTTAGCCAAACCTATTGGACACCTCAAGTTTCTAAACTTAAGAAACACTTTCATCGTGTTAAGTAGGTCGTGAGATAGTGGTACAAGAATTTTGACTATAAATGATTAGTAAAACATAATCACAAGTTAGACATCATACTAGCTATAATTCATTATTAATTTCATCAATTGTAAGTGATTATGGACATTTATAATAGTACTCTATAATCTTTAGGATTTTACTATCAAGTCACATTTTGACTGCCACAAGCATAGTCAACTATTCTTGTAATTAATTATCAATAAAATGATAATAAAATACCTCATTCATGTGCCCGATTGTTTTTAAAAAAATGGACTACCCCATGACCACCCGATGGGGACCCAGTCGGGTGGTCACCCAAGTTGGTTTATCATTCTATCATGCTAGGCACATAGGTCATACCTGGCCTGGCATGAGACAGGGCTCATGCTGGCCCAGCACGGCATGAACCATGCTGGGTCAAGTACTACTAAATTAGGCCATGGTTCTGGACCCAGCCTGAGGCATGGTTTTGGACCTTGTTGGGGGCTGGGCACCACTGAATTGAGCCATGCCCAGGCTACTCGGCCCATTCGACACCTCTACTAAGAATGTGTTTGCATATATTTTTGATGAAATTTTAGTTTATTAGTCTATGCATTAATTGTATTGCTATCACGAAATAGTGTAAGATATTTGTCAGCTAAAAAAATATTTCCATACTAGAAATATATTTCTTGATCCAAAGGACTCCTTAGCTACTTTAGAAAGTAGTTATGTATTTGGCCTTTATAGATAAGTCACCATCAGTACTTTGCTTTGAATTCTTTATTTGGCCTTCTTTCAAAATAGAAACCCTAATGGTTTTTATGTTAAGAGATATTTTTCTCATGATGTTTTGCATGTTCATTCTCTTCTCTCTAGTGATTTATATTGTACATTTGTCTGCTTCAACTTTTAAGTGTTTATTTTCACCCTTCCTAAAAATCCTACATCATCATCAAGGTTTTCCAATATTTGGCATCGGAGGAATATGCTAGGTATCTTATATTTTTCATATATTTGGTATCAGAGCTTACATGTAGTATCAAAGCTTACATTTGGTTTCATAGTCATGGTTAAGTTTCAAAGCTATATGTTCGATTATAGAGCCTAGTTTGAGTATGAATCTAAGAATGACAAATTTGGTGACATACATGGTTGAGATCAAGAAATTTTCAAAGTAGGGCTTCAAATTGTAAAAGTTAAAGATAAAGGATCTAATAGTTGATAGCGATTATTGGTCCACGATAAGGCCTAAAACTATTAGTAAGCAATCATAAAAAAGGGATGACATCTATTAAGGTTTTCAAATAAGACAAGTTGTATTAGAGAACTCGAGGTTTTATTGATTGTATTTACAGATAAAATATTGGTAAATATTTTAAGTGAAAAATAAAAGAATGATCTATGTAAGAAGCTTGAGATGCTCTATCAGAGTAATTCAATAGTTAATGAGTTATTTCTAAGAAAGAAATTATACAGGTTGCACTTGAAAAAGGTTGATATATTTACTTTACACTTACTTGAGTTTTAGTGTTTCACACACTAATCAGCTAGTTGTCATCTACTGTTTATGAGATAAGTTATGTTGAGAAAGCTAAAAACCTTCTCTATTAATTGCTAGATTCATGGGATAACTTGAGTATCACCATTATTAATAGTAGAATATAGGTATCCAATGAAATAATAATTTTAGCACTACTATCTAAGAATATGAGGAGGTAGGGTATGGAGAAACTTGAAAGATGTAATATTTTTGAGGAGAATGAATGAAGAAAGAAGTATATATCAGTCAAATAAAAAATCAAACACAAAAGGAAGATAAAAGGGTGTGGATAGGCTAAAATTGAAGTACTAGAAGTATGGTAAAGTTGGGCACTTCGAGAAGGACTACTAGAGAATTTAAAACAAGCCAACTCAGGAGAAAACTATCTTGGTGATCAAGTTGCCATAATTCTAACTAGTACTGGCTCAATAAAGATGTACTATTGGCTTTAGAAGAGAAAATATAGAGCTATTAAAGCGAGGTTGAAATTGATGAGGATTGTAGCTATTAAGTTGCAGCATTCTTCAAAGTTATGACTTTAGAAGGCTCCCAAGAAGAGTATTCTGGAGGGGTAGAATAAAATTAAAATGCCTAAATTATTTTCATAATTGCATAGAAAAAAATGATGTAAAAGATTGTGAGAATATACCGGTAGCAAAAATAGAGACATAATCTTAACTAGTGGCTGATAAAATAATAGAGGAAGATATGACGGAAATAAAAATTCTATAGGACTTGAAGGAAAAAAAAGAAATAGAGACAACAACAAAAGTCATGACTTTGACCATCACCATGACTTTGGAGATCTCAAAGAGTGGCACTACAAAAAGCCATGTGATCCAAAAAGCCATGACATTTAGAAAGGATGGAGCCAAAGAAGAAAGCCAACAAGCCATGTCAATCCAAAAAGATGTGGCATCATGAGAAAGAGAAGTTAAGGAAGGAAGCCCCTAGGAAGAAAGTAAAGAATTTGATTACATGAGAAAGAGAAAAAGAATCTGATTCAATACTAAAAAAAATGAGAAGAAAAGAGAAAATGAAGAACTATACAACAAAGCTAGCAAGAACAATTGAGATTATCGATGAAGGTAATACCTCATTGATGGTCTAGCTATGGATGTTAAATATAATACTAATTAGAAGGCAACCCAAGAATTTGTTTTACATGGTGTGATAAAATAAAAAAATATTATGCATATTTTCATAC
This sequence comes from Sapria himalayana, assembly GCA_029783825.1. Taxonomy (NCBI): domain Eukaryota; kingdom Viridiplantae; phylum Streptophyta; class Magnoliopsida; order Malpighiales; family Rafflesiaceae; genus Sapria; species Sapria himalayana. The sequence continues at coordinate 844,759 of JAREIK010003680.1, forward strand.
CCACAAATTTAGTCATAAAACTCAAATTTTACTATGAGTTATTTACATATCGATAGAATTAGTCGAAGAACTCAAACCCTACTTTTTACCCACCCACATATTTAACACCACCATCTAGATACACTATGATACTTAAACTCAATCATTGAAAATATTTATGTAGGATATATGGAAAGTTATATTTTTTAGAGGGGAATAAATTTCTCATGGATGAGCAATCACTTTAGTATAATAGTTTATTTAGTATGCCAAATAATAAATAATACTAGTTATTTGGTGATTATGCATGATATATTTGCATAAAGAATAGTTTGGGATAAAATTAATTCACTAAATTATAATTTTGACGGTTCATGATAAATTATAGTAAAATTAGTTTATTTTTGCATGAAATATAATTCTGGTAGAATTATTGAGTAGGATCTGGGAGCAAAAAGTCATGTAACACTATAGTATTCCTCATGTTATGACTTTGTTACACCTCCATGAACTTGTATGATAGTTTCGATATTAATTCTTAGCCAAAGTATTACATAAATAGTAGCAATAATTTTTATAGGCTATGACTCTATCATCTCGTTGACACAATCCTTTCACTACATAACATTTTTTTTTGAATAAGCTTTCTTGGATTCATAGTCACACTAACTCCCTAATATTTTTATGGTTACGATATTAATTTTATGTCATGGTAGACATATACCCCATTAGTACTAAAAGGCATGGGCATCCTTTAGTGTCATGACTTTTTTTATAGAGCCACAAATATTAAAGCAAAAGCCACGACTTAATAATAGCACCATGATTTTTTTATATAGATTTCCAGAGATTTACTCAAGCCACGACTATTTCAAAAGCTAAGATTTTTTGCTCCAAAGAAAAGACAGGTTGCAGACATTCTGTAACTTTAGGTTATAGAGGAAAAATATATAAGCCACAATCATTTCCAGCACCACAACTATATGTTATAAAGAGGAAAACTATGAGTCTTGGCCATTTCCAGTACAATGAATTTTTGTTAGAGAAAGAAAAAGTATGAGCCACAACCATTTCTAACACTACAACTTCATGTTAAAGAGAAGAAATGTACAAGTTATAACAATTCTATTACTGTGAAATCTAATACAAGAAAGATACCAATGTCGTGGTCTTTCCTTAGTGTCATGACTTTGTGTTATAGAAAGGAAAAACTAAATCTATGATCTTTCCCCTATGTCATGACTTCTCACTTATAAAACATACTCAGCTATTTGATTATAAAAGTCAAAATTAGAGCCAAAAATGAAATAGAGTTAGGGACTAGGGTATGAGAAAAGAGGTGAAAAACTAGGGTTTGAAAGCAAAAATTTACCCAACCCTAGGAAAAATCCAAAGACAAAAAAAAGTGATATGGGGTATAAGCATAAGCCCTCTGTGAGAGAGTGTGAATTTCAACTACCACCTAGTGATAGATCTGAGATGAATTAATGATAATTGTGGATTTATAGTTTAGATTCCTAGATAATCTTGTAGATTCTCATTATGAACCCAAAATTTTACTAGATATATTTTGAATTATCTTGTGTAAATACCACCATTGAGATCTATAATTAGTGTATTTTATTTTATGTGATAGATGTATAATTTGATGAATTTTATGTTTGGTTTGTGTTATAATTTGGTTATTGATGGATGTGGTGGTTATTTATAATTAAAATTAAGATTTTATTATTAGAAGACTCGTGTGTCTTCTCATGGTGGGCAGTGATAAACAAGACATGAAGCATACTCATGGATAATTATAGGAATGATAAGTGATAACCCTTCTGATAGTGATACATGAGGCAAATTTATAAGTCAAAACTAGGCATTGAGTAAGTTTAATAATGTAAGTATGATGCTTACGAAGATAGAAGTATAATTATTTTTATAAGCCAATCCATTATGTGTATCTTAGATGAAGTGAGTCTCAATTGATGTGTGAGTTTTATAAAATATTTTCATAAGGATTTCACCTTGAGTATGAGGATCACATGTCATCATAGTGGATGGTGAAAGATATGTCACAAGACTCACATGAGTTGAGGTGATGCATAAAGTGGTAATAATCATGCAAGTTACTTTATGTTGTATGATTACTACTACTGTGAAATTTGAGAGAAGATATATGTTAATTATTATTATAAGTATGATGCTTATAAAGTTGAAAGTATACCTACTTTTAATACCATATCGATTCATCTCTTTATGACACACGAGGTCAAAGAATAAGAATGTATATATAAATCAACCATTAATGGTAGTTGACAAGTTCTCTAAAAATTGTGTACTTATGAAAAACTCTCAGGTAAGGATAATTTTTCATTTTAGTGATAAAATACCAATGAGACAACTATGAAAATATTATCATCCAAGAGGACCTAAAAGGTGACAATCACCTTGTATGCTAGTAGGGAATTAAAGTATTTTCATAATAATCAAACATTCATTCAATAATCAAGCATAATAACTACAACATAATTTTGATAGATTATTAAGTGTAATGAGATAGACCAACCATTAATCTAAAATTATTACTAAAAACCTAGTTTTATCCTACTAACAAAAGCAGCAAATGACTAACTATTGGGTAATTGAACTGCATATACAATATATGTGAGATAGATATTTGGATGAAAGTCGACTTTACTACATGTATGACTCATATATTTATAGAACTATACTAGATGAGAGAATCCTGCCCCAAAAGTTTTTAGGATATTTCCTTCTCCTAATAATGAAGTATTATAGTGATTTTACAACATGGAGTTTAATAAGTATTTAAATAGACTCAAATTATATTTTGAACAAGTTGGAAAGTGTAATTATAAGTATTCAGTTAGGTGAATTATGACTAATATAAATGATATTATTTATTTGCATTTGGAGTCCAATATTTTATTTTAAGCTTTTAGATCCCTACCATAACCTCAACTTAGGGCTTGTTTGATAAACCATTGAAAATATTAAAACCATTGAAAATGAAAATTTTCAATAGTTTTAATTTTTAAATATGTTTGATAAAAAAATTTAGGGATCTTTTAATTGAAAATTTTAAATGAAAAACCATTGAAAATAATATATGTATAGAGGCCTACTTATCATTGAATGCAAAAAATATTCAACAATAATTTTTTTTTAAGTTCCCATTTTGTCCTTTTTTCCATTTCTTTTTCGTTTTCTCATTTATACTACAGTTAAGTTTGTGAATCTGTCTCCTCCTCCTCCTTTATCCACCACCACAAACCCTGACCTTAATCCTCTTTCATGCTTAATTTAAGAGAGGAAATAGCAAATCAACTAGTTGCTCATTAATTTTTATTTTTATATTAAAAGTTTGGATAGTTTTAAAAAGTTTAGATTCTATTGGTTATTTTTTAACTTATTTATGTCTTTTTTTTTGATATTATGATTTATTTATAGATATGTTTATAGTGATTTTATTTTAAATAATAATTAATAATCGTAGTAAAAAATAACATATTATTAGAAACTATATTTATTTTGGATAATATGTAATGCAATAATAATAAGGGTAAATATGTAAAATATATAAATTTTTGTATTCAGCATTTACAGTTATCAAACAATATAATTATTTCCAGCATTCAATTGTCAGCAACTTATCAAATAGTTTTTACAATACAAATCTAACACTTATAAAATTCAACATTTAATTTTTTAGTATTTATTTTTCAGCACTTAATTTTTTCAGTCTATCAAACATGTCATTCGTTTCATACATGATGGCTTAAAAATTACTTTATGTTATTTTTTTATAGCATCACTTTGTGTGATTTAGTTATAAAAATAACTCTGCATGATTTGATGTTAGCCAGTCAAAGAGGCTAAGAGAGTAGAGATCCATACTTTCTTCTTCTTGAGAATAATTTTCTAGGCTACGGATATACAGTATAAGGTCTAGAGTATGAAGAATTGGGAAAAAAAAATCATTCTAGAAGATTATGAGGCATGATTTGTTTTCTTCTAACTTCATCTTGATTCTTTTTATATGGTTGAGTTTGTACGTGCTATCACGAGCATAAGATTTCAATCCTAATAGTTTACACATCTCATTTGTCTTTTTTTATTACAAAAATACAATGAAAAATAGTTCTTTAGACCCACTATTGACTCATGGAAATGGCCTTGCAAATTATTTTCTTTCACTCTTTTTGACTCATTTTTTATTAGTTTTAGTTCAGTGATAATGAAGTCAAATAATTCTATAACCATCAAAAGATCTTTTTAAAAAATAAAGATTGAATAATAGAAAGTTCAAAATTAACCATTCTAACTGAATTATTCTAGTTTATCCCAAAGAAACAATAAGTCTTTTTACAAATAGAATGCTCCAATCATCCAAAAATCAATTAGTCCATACTAACACCATTTGTAGTAAGGATGTCAATTTGCCTAGACCTCGACCCACCCCCTTGTGCCCGACCCAAATGGGGAAGAGATTTTCTACCCTGATGGGTTCCCATGTTGGGGTTAGGGCAGCTAGGGTGAGGACAATCCCCTGCTAAGATCCACGCCCTATTCCACCTCTTAAATATTAAAAAATATTAATATTTAAATTTTTATTTATTTAATAATATTATTTAATTTAAAAATATTAATTTGATGTTTTTCCCATGAGTGTGTAGGTAGTGGGAAAAAATGCAAAATATTTCAGCAATCGATACTTCATTAGTGACTAGTGTATGCCATGAGCATGACTCTATATCTAGTAACCTAGTGTATGCCACGAGCATGACTCCATGTCTAGTGAAAGTCACAACTCACATCGCTCTTTTGGTAAATGGGGTAACAAGGCAGGGATTGCACCGCTCCACCCCACCCCACCCCACCCCACACCATTTACCATTTTTCCCACCTTGCCCTACCCTATTTACCATTTTCTCTACTTTGCTCTACCTCACACTAAATGGGGCATAGGGTGGGGCAGGGATTGCAAAATTTCTGACATTGTTGGACACGGGGAGGGTCACCACAGCCCATCCTTGCTCCATTGTCATGACTATTTTTATAGGCTCATCTGGGCCACCGTATCATGCCTAACATGACATGGTTTTTAGTATTAGCCATTTCATGTTAACATGGCTCTAAAAATGAGTAGCTTAACATAACTCATAGGCATGCATTTTGGTCATGTCGTGTCGGGTCATGCCAAGTCAGATCAGAACAGGCTAGACTTGCCCAATTCATTCTAAGCTAGTTTAAATTTAGTCTATGTTATCCTGAGTCAGGCCTAGCTAGTTGATTCATTCTAGCCTAGCCTAGGTCAGGATCATACTAACCTATTTGGCTAGCCAAGTTCAACTGGCCCACACAAGTCATTGTGTTAGGTTGTGTCATATCACAAAGTCCATGCCATAAGCTTTGGCCAGGCACATCCCAAGCCTCCATGCACGACTCAAAGCTAGGTCATGCCATGTTAGGCATGACTAAATTATGTCATGCCTCATATTGTGTCCGAGCTGTCAAGCCTAGTTGACACATCTACTCGAATGCTAAAATTCAATTTCAAAATTTTTTTTATACACTTAATCTGATTAATTAATTTTTACATAATTATAATTTTAAATCTTTTAATTTTAATTTTGAAAACATTGCCAAACATAGTGCAATACACACTATCAAATCTATCAAAACTATATTTTTCCATTTCCCAAAGATATAATTTTTTTTTCAAAAAAATTAAAATTTCATTTTCCCGAAATTTAATTTTAAAATTCAGATAATTTAATTTAGAAATTATGTCAATTTATTTTTTGTTAAATCCAAAATTTTAATTTTTCAATGCAATTCAATTATTTTGTCATAAAATATATTACTAATTCTGAAAATATATAACCGTCAATATTTTTGATAAATTAAATATTGCATGTATTATTATATTGTGTTTGGAAAATTTTTAAATGTTAAAACTAAAATATTTACGAATTAAATCACAAAAAAATTAATTACCATAAATATATCATAAAAAGTTAAAAAAACAAATTTTAGCATTCATAATCAATTTTAACTTTTACTCCAACGTGTCTGAAAAAACAAATTTTAGCATTCATAATCACTTAAACTTATAGACATATATACATCAATGTACATTTTAATGTGTAAACTTATAAACATATGTAAACTTTCATATATCATACATTTATATAAATTTTGTATAATAAGTTTTTATATGTTTACTATTTACATAAAAAGAATTTTATCAAAAAGGTGAGTGATGAAGGCTGACTACTTAGAAGAGCAAGTTTATAAAAAAATTATTATCATTAAATAAAAAAATATAATTTTACTTTATCCTTAGAATAAAAGAATCATCACAGAGCTGAACATGCTAGTTATGGTGCTCAGACCTTTCGACTTGTCACGATACATAACTCCATTAATTGTTCCTTAGTTTTTATTACTAAGAATCCTATCATGAGAAAACCTATTGTTGATGATGTTATGGGGAAAAAATCAACTCCAAGGATGCTATCATAACAAAAACTAATTGTCAAGGATGTTATTTGGAAAAAGAAAAACAATTGCTAAGGATGTTTTCATAAAAATAAAATAATTGCCAAGGATACTATCTGAAAAAAACGGATTGCCAAGGATGCTATTAAACAAAAATTTATTGTCAAGGATGCTATCAGAAAAAATCCCATTTCCAAGGAATTTATCGGGAAAAAACTCATTACAATGGATTGTTATACATGTTTTTATTTTATATTCTTCGTTTCATGGCCCATACCAACTTATCAAGAGTTTTCTAAATATAGAGAACTAGATGTGTCAACTAGGAGGAGTGGTATGGGCATGGCACGAGACACAACATGATTCAGTCGTGCCTGGTTTGATACAGCCCATTTCAAAGTCATATTGGCCCATTGTATGGCTTAGCTCATGTTGGGCATAAGTTCCTGGCACGAGAGACTCGACACAATTTCGTCATTGGTATGATATAGCCTAGTTCAAAGCCATGCTGACTCATTGCATGGCTCGGCCCATGTTAGGCCTTCCTGTCACAGGAGGCATGGTGGGGAATAATGCATTGCAACATGATGGATTGTGCTAGTCGGTTTTGTATCTATTGGCCAAATAAGCTAGCTCGGTCCTAATATGACCTAGCTTTGCATTATTGGGCATGCCCCGAGAAAAAGGCGTGCCAATAGGCCATGTTAGACTACTTATTTTTAGAGTCATAATGGCAAGCATGACTCATGCTAAAAACCATGTCGAGCTTGGACGAGCTTAAAAAAAAGAGTCATGCTTGTAACAGGACTTATTTGACACCTCAATAGCGAACTATAGATAAAGGCTTGATAAGCACATGGGAGTAATATTGATGTCCTCCACTCCAAAATGGACGCCACTAGTTGTGATGGGTTTGCACTTGCAACAAACTTGTTATGAACTTGCTTGGTAACGAGTTCACACAATTTATTGTATGAGTTCACAACAATTCATTGTACGAGTTCACACAACTCATTGTGCAATGCATTCACCCAACTTGATATGTAACCAAAATGATTTTACCAACTTGTTATGCAACTACAATGAGTCTACCCAACTTGTTGTGCACCTCATTGTGTAGTGAGTTTATGAAACTTGTTGGATAAGGTGTCAAATTGGCCATACCATGTTGGCATGGCCTGATTTTTAGTAGCCTAGTCAAACCACCATATTGGCATGGCCTAAATTTAGTAGCCTAGTCAAGTCACCATATTGGCATGGCCTGATTTTTTTGTAGCCCAGTCAAGCCACCATTGTTGTGCCAGGCACGACATGAGATGAGATCTCATGCTAGGTCGATTCCATGTCGTGCTAGTTATGGGCATCGTATAAACCTAGTTAAATTTTTTTGAAAATTTAATTGTTTATTTATTAGAAATATTTTATTTGTATATCAAAATACTATAATTTAAAATTATATTGCATTCAAAATTTAAATAAATTAAATTGAACTCAATATCAATAATTAAAAAATTATATGAAATTTGACTTAACTCAAAAATCAAATATCATATAAAAAAATATAATCCAAAATATAATATATAACATAAGATAAAGTAAAAATAAATAAAAAATAATCTAAAATATGCATCACCATTGCATCAGTCATTAGTCCATGTCTATTGTATGGTGGTGTTGATTAAAATCAAAGCATCATGTATGATTTTGAAGGTAACACTAGTGGTGACCTCAATATATTTGATATCTCATAAGTCATCATCAATCATCAACTCTTTTTCTTTATCTTGGATGATCAACGTAGAATATTCTTAGTCCTTTAAACATGCAAGTACCTTTATGATATTTATTTATAGTCTGAATTTTCTATCTAAAATAACATTAGATGGCATAAAAAAACAAACTCTAAAGCTATGCTAGATCTCGATGGGGTTAGTGGATTATGTGTTATTTTAAATAGCATGATATATATGGATTCATATAATTTCCACCAACTCAAAATATCTAATTCTTATTATCATCATGCGATAGACCAGAATAATAATTAATATTTTAAGTATCGAGATAGCTTACTCATATTTGACAGACTACTCAATCATTTGCTCCAAGCTAATTGAATGGAAAAAAAATCATCTCTAAATATAGTGTCCAAGTCCGTTCTCGGAGCCTTGCTATAACTATCATACCTAGTATCGAAATATATAAATATGTTACTAAATTTTTTCATGAATAAAGCCTTTAAATTCATCTTCTTAGTTCATGCAAATAGATATGTATCTTAATATAATTTCTATCTATTTCACCTTAAACCTATGATCCATACAGGCAGCCAAATAATACATAGTTGGAATGGAGAATCAATATTTTAAATACTTCATTTATATCTCAACAGTCATAATACTAAATATATATTAACCACTATACTTAGTAAACATGCTACTAATGCCACATATTCACCCAAGTGCAATATAAGTGGTGGAAGTGTACACAATGAAATACATATTTGTCATATCATACAAATCTTTAAGAATTTCATAAAAAAAATCTATATATCCAAGTTTGAATCATTAATAATAAATTTGTCACTATTATTATTAATATAGTCAAATATCATATATTGATATCCAACACATGACTCTGACATCATGTAAGTTTAATTTCAACGGTCTCTCAAAATCCACTTGGAAATTTTTTTTAGCTCCTTTGATAAACATATACAACTAAATTTTTATTGTCTACTAGGTATCATAACGTATTTTAGTGAATTTCATTTTTTTTCTAATGCGGGGAACAACTTTCATTTCCACACATGCTATCGGGTTGGTTTCATGACACATACACTTATCATAAAAAATTTTATGTAATAACCCATCTCTAATTGTTTTGACAAAGATACAAATGACAATTCTATTGTTCAAAGTATTATTGTATGTAATGCTAAAAAATTTAATTCTGAATATCATATTCCCTGAAGATCTACATCATACACTCATATGGAATGACCATTATGAGGATGAAGAATCATAAAAAATTTTAAATTTTTTTATTAAGATTCCATTTTGAATCTACATAATGAACAAGGAAGAATGCGAATAATAAATCATTATGACAAGTCTATATGTTGGACATCACAAACATCACTCTACTATAATTCATTAATTATTAATTATTTTTCTAACTTATAATATTTTATTATGTCATTCATACTAATAGACCTAGGTATTCTATGATAAATTGGTTAGAAATATATTGCATAAAACTAACAATCCTAGGATCCCCAAAAATCTATCTGGAAGATACATTATCATAATTAATTTTCTCATCTATTCCCTCCCAAAATTATTGTGGTAAAAAAAGGGATTAATGAAGTTGAACTTAATCAAACTTTAAATATCATGCCCCTTAATTAGGTTTATCAAAGATTTAATGCATCATATTTTTTGATACATTAATCAACATGTCTGTTAAGGTGGGTAGTAATATATGCACTAGATATATATATTTTTTATAATATATATATTATGCTAATTTTTATTCGACACTCCTAGACTTTTTATTTTTTATTATATTAAAATGAGTCCAACTATTATAGTTCACATAGTTTTAAAATATTTAGGCAAATAGGTTGGGTTGTCGTTATTATTTATATCTATGTCAAAATTATTATCATTAAAGTTATTATTTGTTATTATTTTATTTTATTTTATTTTATTAATATTTCTAATTTTTAAAATGCAATAATTTAAAATTTTTTAAAAAAATTGTTATGACAATTAACATGTTACACAAAATAATAAATTAATAATAAAAATAAATATGTACTATAACCATATAAATTTATTGAGCAACAATTCACAATCAGTCCATTATCTATCTCTTTTTCTAAAATTAATTACAATGTATCAAGAACAAATAGTAAAATAGAGCATACAACATAGAAATAAGAGAGAGGAGAAGAGAAAAAAATAAATTTGATGAAAATCAAACAATTTCAATTCTATATTCAAAGAAATTTTTATATTAAAATAATATTTTTTTTTGTTTTTAAATTTAAATGAGTAGAAGTCTGACAACTATTGGACTTAAGCTTGTATCCATTGGAATGAAATTAGATGGCTACAAATATATTCATTTTTTATATATGTAATTTTATCAGACATAGAAAGTAACAAATATAATGGGTTGCTTTTCATTTCGACACTCATAATGTGAAAATGTATTGGGTAGAGCACCTAACAAAGCTAAATTTTCTTCTAAAAAAAACTTGGCCATCACTCCTTGACCCATGACCCATGCATGCTCATGAGTCGCCGTGTCTGTGGACTATGCCAATGAGCTAGGTATCCAGGTTGTGTTTGGTCCGATTTGAGGCTTAGATAGAAGTATCAAGTAGGTTGGGCAGTCGAGGCATGCCTAGTGGGGTCAAGTGGGTCAGGAAACCAAAACATGACATAAGGCACGACCCAAATTAGCCATGTCTAGCCTGACACAATATGACCTACAACCATACTTGGATCAAGGTCATGATGCCCTGAGGCATGACTCATGCCATGTAGGGTCATAACCATATGTGTATCATGCTAAGCTAGGCATGACCCACCTGCCTAGCCCATTAGGCATTATCTAGAAGCACATGACTTATATGACCCATGACCGACCATAGATCATGGGTCATAGACTAATGGGTTCTAGCTTGATTTTTTTTTTAAATGGTATTTAGCCGTGGTTGATTTCATAATATTTTCACATATCAAGCCCCAACATGGAAAGCAAAAGGCATGACCTATTGCTTTTAGTGTCTACTACAAAAATAATTGGTTGTAAAATTTACAACCCTCAGATTTGATTCCAATGACAGATGACTATAGGTAGAAATCAGATAGCTATCAGATTTTTAACCATTTACTATTAAAAAAAATTAAAAAGGAAAATTTAAAAATAAAATAAAAAAAGAAAATTAAAAAAATTAAAAAAATTAAAAAATTTTAAAAATTAAAAGAATTCTAAAAATTAAAAAAATTAAAAATTTTAAAAAAATAAAAAATTTAAAAAAATTAAAAAAATTAAAAAATTTAAAAAATTAAAAAAAAGTAAAAAAATTTAAAAAATTAAAAAAATTAAAAAAAATTTAAAAAATATATATTATTTTAAGATAAAAAATCTATATAAATAAAGAATATAAATTTCTTGAATTTCATTCTCTCATTTATTATTCTCTTTATCTCATCTTTTGAGTTTAGTATTAGTATCCATATAGAATTTTTTATTTTTCTTTGTTAATTATTTTTGTTGACAGATGGCATGAGTTATAACATTTAGAAAAAAAAAAGAGGTGCTAGAAAATAAAATATAACTATTTGGTCTAGGCTCCTACTCAAATAAAATAGCATGATTTTAGTTATAGTACACAAATTATTTTTATTAGTTTTTACATTTTATTAATAAATAATTTAAATTTTGAAATATAAATAAAAAAATGATAAATAATAAATTTAATAATAATGAATTTGACGTATATTTAGATAATAATGATCACTCGACTGAAAGGTCTGAGGTTGAAACTAAATTATTTCCAATGGCCTAGACCTAAACCCAATTGCTTAAAAAATCTATAACTAGGTGAATTTTAGTAGTATGGACTCACTTTAAAATAATATAAAATAAAAAATCCGAGTGTCCAAAAAAAATTAATATAATGTATATGTTGTAAAAAATATATGTATATAGGAGTACAAGTGGTATTGGCCACCTAAAGAGGATCGCTAATCAATGCACCAAAAAATATGGTGTATTAAATACTAGGCAAACCCAACTAAGCGGCATGATCTTTCAAGTTGGATCAAGTTTAGCTTCATTAACTTCCTTCATATATCACAATGACTTTGAGAGGCAAGACATGGTGAAATCGTTTATGATCATATATCTTTCAATTAGATTTTTGGAGAATCACATGGTAGTTAGTATTATGCATATTTACTTTTAGCCTACATATCATAGGATTTTTATGTCTATATGTAGCAAAAACATATTAAAATATTATAAATTAGAAAAATAATTAATAATTAATAAATTTAGAAAATATAATTGAGTTGTGTCCATGACATCCAATATCTAGACTAGTTGCGATGACACATCATCCATATGCTTCACCACCCACTATGTAGATCTAAAATAAAAATTTAATAAAATAATGCTAGGATTTCTTGAGATCATCAATCCTCAATATCACTCTGCCATGTGTGGGTGTATGATGAAGATTTATGTGGAATATGATATTCATAATAAAATATTTAGTATTACTTTCCATGATACTTATAATAACAATTAGCCATTTGTATGTTTTTTAGAACCATTAGAAATGGGCTATTAGTAGAACATTTTCACATTAGATGTATTTCTTACATAATTAACTTGGTAGTTTGGGTAAGAATGAAAGTTATTTCTCCACTTTAGAAATATAAGAAAGTCACTAAAATATCTTAAGATTGTCTAGTAAGCAAAAAGAATTTTATAGTCTCTATTTGTAGAATGAGCTTGAAAAGAAAAAACTCCAAATGAATATGAGATACCATTGGAATTGTGCTTACCTTATGTTAGATTCATGTATTGACTACTAATACGTGATATCCAAATATGTCAATAGTAAAAATGAGAAACTTATTATTGATAATTCAGACTGTGATATGTAAATTTCTTTTATAAATTTTTTAAAGATTTTTTATTACAAACTAAATTTGTGTTTGTCTATGCACACAGCCATGATCCATACAGGTAGTCATGCATTATATTTGGGTTCATATTTAACTTTAGTAGCATGTTTATTAAGTATAAAGGATACCTTGAATTCAGTGCCATAGCTATTAAGATAAAAACTAAGTATTTAAAAAATTTCTCATCCATGTCAACTCTATATCACATGGCTACCTCTATGAATCATAGGATTAAGGTAGAAGGTGTAGAAAATATATTAAGATACATATCCCTGTGCATTAAACCAAGTAGAAGAACTTCAAGATTTTATTCAAGAAAAATTAACATGCTCATATATTATGATACTAGGTATGATTGTTGTAGGCTTTGAGTATGGATACGAATATCATTTTCGAAGATGACTTTTTTATTTAGTTAGCTAGGGTAGATGACAGGGTGGTTGGTTAATAGGAGTGAGTTGTCTTAATACTTAGATGCTGATTACTACTCAATCCTATCAAAATATTTTAAATTGGTGTAAATCATATGAATCCACTTATCTCATTTTATCTAAGATGACATGTGATCTATCAACCTCTCTTGTGCCTAGCATATCTTAGAGTCTACTATTTCTATGACAACTAATATTATTTCCCATTGATAATAATGATCCACATTCAGATGCATACATGATGATAATGTACATGTGTATCCTCACTACCATACTAAAGACACAAATTGATGATGATGATGTTGGAAATAGTTTATACTAAAGTTATTTATGATTGTTTTTTTTGATTTGCATCCTTTTGTTATTTAAAAAAATATTTGTGTCCTTTAATCTGCATATAGATGATTAGGTGTGTAGAGATTAGCTTACACAAAGAAGATCAAATCATCAGTACTCATCGAATATAAGTTTGTTGTTCACAATCTAGATAGGATTAGATACCATATTGATAATATTGTAACACTAGATTTCAATGAGTTTATCTTGACTATAGTGTATGATAGTATTGTAACTTCTAGTGCTGGTACACTTGAGTGTATTGAACAAGACCAGCACGATGTAATTACTTTGTATTGATTTGTAAAATAAAATATATCATAGTTAATATAAGCACTATTACTATTATTCTTCAAATAATTATTATTTGCATATGCTTATTAATAAATAATTTTATTCATAAAGGGTGAAGTCTATAAATATTTAAGAATTCTATGAATTAGATGACTTTATCAATCATATAGTGAACATTAATTGCTTATAAAATCTTTGCTTAATTAAAAGGAATGATAATACCCCATTGAGGAAGCTTATAAGTTTTGATATTACTAAATCCTACATATAGATTTTAATTTGATAATTCAATTAAGTTAAATAGAAAGTATCAAAAAAATAATTAGAGATTGATTAAATTAAATTGTCAGTAATTTAATTCAATTAATGAGTATTTATAATTTCAACACGAGAAGTTTTATTTAGGATAAGTAACAAAAGACATAATATATTTTGAATAAGTGAATGAGTATAATTATAATTTTGTAATTATATGAATTATAATTAATATAAATTATAGTGTGAAATAGTTTATATTAGAAGTTTGAAATCTTATTCAGTTGAATAAGATTTCAAATTATAAAATATATGTTTATATTTTATACATATATTGTAATCAAAGTAATTAAAAAAGTCTTATAGTTTTTATTTATTTAAAATATATGTATATACATACACTATAAGAAAATATAGATTTAGCTAGGGAAATTTAGCTAGGGGTCAATCCCTAGCAAAATTGTGAGGGATTAGCTAGGGAATAGTAAGGGATTTATGATTATTCTTTGAAAAAAAAATAACAACAGATTAGCGACAAAAAATTTTTCATAAATTTTGCTCAAGAAAAGCGGGGGATTTAGCTACGGATTTAGCTACAGTTTTAGCGACAGATTAGCGACGGAAAATTTTCATAAATTTTGCTCAAGAAAAGTGTGGATTTTAGCGACGGATTAGCGATGGAAAATCTTCATAAATTCCGCTGAAGAAAAGTGGGGATTTTAGCGACGGATTAGCGATGAAAAATCTTCGTAAATTCCGCTGAAGAAAAGTGGGGAATTTAACGATGAAATATCCCTAGCTAATAAAATCTTTAATTTAGTAATAGATTTAGCGACAAAATTGTCCTATTAAATAAAATCATTAATTTAGCGACATAATTTTTCTAGCTATTAAAATTTGTAATTTAGCTACGGAATTAGCAATGAATTTTCCCTAGCTAATAAAATTCATAATTTAACTACAGATTTAGTGATAGATTTTCTCTAGCTAATAAAATCCATAAAATTAACTACGGATTTAGCGATGGATTTTCTCTAGCTAATAAAATTCATAATTTAGCTACGGATTTAGCGACAAATTTTTCCTAGCTAATAAAATTCATATTTTAGCTACAGATTTAGCAACGAATTTTTCCTAGCTAATAAAATCCGTGGTTTAACTACGAATTTATTGACTAAATTTTCATGGCTAATAAACTCCATAAATTAGCAACAGATTTAGCGACGAATTTTTCCTAGCTAATAAAATCCTTAATTTAGCGACAGATTTTTCCTGGCTAATAAAATCCATAATTTAGCTACGGATTTAGCAATGAATTTCCCTAACCAATATTTAATTATTTAATTTTTTTATTTATTATTAGTTTTAATATTTTATTTAATTTTGTTTGTTAAATATATGTTAAAGATTTATAGATGAGCAATCCTTGAAAGATACATTCATGTCGTAAAATCATAAAAAATTATATTATAAATAAATAATTTAAAAGATATAAAAATAAAAAAAAATTCTATTAATAAGGACTAGAATAATTATTTTTATAATGTATTAATTTTAAAAAAAAATTATACAAAATTTTTCTAAAATTTTAAGTTAAGAAACTTAAAATTTTGTATTAAAGTAATATTAAATAATAAATTTAATAAGTATAATATTTTTTTTCGATATTATAAAAATTAAATTAACTTATATTAAAATTTCTATTAATATAAATGTAAATTAATTCATTGTATGATAAAATAAAAAATATTTTCAAAAATATTTGAATTGAAAAATAAACTAATAAAAATTAATATTATTATAAGTAAAAAAAAATTTATGATTATAGAAAACTTTTAAAAAAATAAATAATACAAATTTTGAAAATCTTCAAATATAATAAAAATATAATTTTTGTAATAAAGTTAATAGAAAATAAATTAATATTTATAAATAAATACATATATGTTTGCTTCTACTAAAATTTATACGAATTAAATAATTAAGTAATATTTTTACTATTAGCTTTTAACATTAAGTTTTTATTAAAATAATAAATATAATTTTTTTAATTATCTTCTCACTTTAAGTAATTTTTTGAATTTTAAAAATTTTTTATGATATCAAATAATATGAAATTTTATGCCTTTAAAATTATTTCATATTATCTTCGTAAAAATTAATATGAATTCTTAAAATTTTATAACTATAAAATATAAATTTTTATATATTTTTTAACATTAATAGTATTTTATAACTCTTAGGCGAGTGGCTAGAAGAAAAATCATTTTTTCATTGATGTCTTATTATATGAATTTTGTTAATTTTGTAGCTATTTGATATTTTTAAAGGCTAAACATATATTTTTCTAATTGTATATATATTTATTGTTTAATTAATATTATAATAAAAAATTATAAGGTATTTATTTTTCATTTGTACCTTACTACACACACATTAATTTTGTTGAAAAAATTTTGATAGTAAATAAAATTAATGATTATTTTTGTATTATATATATATATTGTTTATTTAATGTTTTAATAATTAAAAATATAAATATTTTCCTAAAATAAACATTCTGTTTCTCGACGCCGACACATCTCTAACAAGTTAACTAAATTCCTCCACATTCCGCCACCTATCTCTTGACATCAACACAACAATATTTATTCGAGGTTTAAGTATTAATTTGTTATTTGATTTGAGACATATTTTATCCATTTATTCTTCATCGATTATCTTGGATTGCTTAATTGAAGATTAAGCTTATGCGTATTGATTCTATTATTTATTGTTTCCGAAATTATTCTCCTTTATTCACTGTGGTTTGCTTGAATTTCGTTTATATATTTATTCATATACATACTTCATGCATTTGTGATATAATGCATTATCATTGTGTAGATTTTGATGGTGTACAATAAGTATGTCGAATTAATAACTGCTTTAATATACATAACTATATACTGTATACAAAAATAATATACATAAATATAAGTGTATTTTATATAAGTGTGTTTAAACATAAATATATCTATGTAACTATAAAAACAGTATACATAAACTATTTAAACATAACTATATCTATATAACTATAGAAACAATATACATAAACTTTTACTATACTTTATAAGCAATTTATAAAAATTGTAAAAACTTATGATTAAAAATGCAAAACATCTAATATTAGAATTTAAAGTATTTTAAATCCTATGAAATTTAACTAATGAAACAAAGTACATCACAGCCCCTGAATGAGAGTGCCCTAGGATCATGATAATGAGAGTGCAATATCATCCTTAAATTATTCTGAGTCATTATAAACTCTTTGTGTACTCATACCAAACAATTACTTCTCAATGTTGTCCGAGCCACTTGTATTTATTGTATGATCAATAATTGAAAAGTTAATTCATTCATCCATTTATATTGTACCATAAAAGAAAGATTTATTATGATTTCTACAGCTAGAATGATTTATATTCATTTCATGCTAGCTTAATAGCCACCGGAGGAATAACATTTCATAAGTCATATATTATATTCATACTAGCACCATAATTTGATTACGTTTCTAATTTGAACCAAAGAAAAGAGATTATAAATTTAATTTGAAAAATAAATTTAATCACTTACATGATTTGTATGCCATATGATCATTTTTTTATATATTATATCTTAAATTTTTAATATTTCTAAATTGTTTGTAGGAATGCAAGTCGACGGGTTAAGAGTCATCCTAAACCCAAGCTAAATCCAACACATCAACCTGTATTATGTTCAAATCCCTTGTAAGGGACTAAGTATAAAACTATTCATCATGTATAATGAAAATGATAAATCAAGGTTTTATTATAGTTTTGGATGGCACAACAAAGATGCCTGAACAATGAGAACTTACTTATGATGTCGCATAAAGGTATTTTGTAAGTTTTCGAGTTGATCACATAGCAATTAAGGAACTATCAAAAATAAATTAGTGATCAAGAATAATTATTAGTCTTGCAAATGAGCCAAAAAAATCCAAATTATTAAGAGAAAAAAAATATGAAAATAGAGTAGGCTTATAGCTCTTAAGTAGCAATTACATGTATAACAAGAAATACAAATCATTCTAATCTTTAAATAGAAAAAAGGATTAGGCTTGCATCTCTTAAATTACAAAACAAAATAACAAAAAAAAATTTAACATTATCCATTGATACCACTAAAAGGTATTTTCTTAAATTAGTTCAATTTCAGAATTTTATTAAATAGATTTTATTGACAATGAAAGTACTATTCTTTTTATTTTGTTGCTTCCAAAAACAACACTAACTTTTATCTAACTTTACAATAAAAAAAAATGAAATTCCTCCACAACACTAATAATAATAATACTTAATATTTTCATCCTATATATATATATATAACACACACACACACACACACATATATATATATAATGGATAAATGTTATGGAATCCAAAACAAAAAACATTTATGATTTGGGTTATATTTTAGTACCTAAATTCGGATACTCATAATTATCCCAATATAATAAAAAAAAACATTATGCATAAACTCATTTTTGCTTACTTAGTATGCAAAAATGGGTTTATGCATATGTTTATGCATGCAGAGTATGTATAAACTCCATATGCATATGTTTTTGTTTATAAAAAAATGAGTTTCTGCATAAACTCATATGCATACTTGAGTATATGCATACCGTATGAATAAAGAAAGGTAATTATCAGTATAGGAATTTGGAAACCCCAAATCATAAATATTTTGGATTTGGGTCCCCAAATGTTATATTAAAATTAAAAATCGTAATAAAACATAATTATTTTCATTTTGGGTCCCCTAATATTTTTTACTATAACATTATAACTTTTATCCAATTTTGATGCATTGAAATGCATCAGCTTTGTTTATCTCACATAAGTTTTTAAAAAATTTAAATCTAAAATAATAATTTCAGAATTCAAAAATCAATTTTTGATTCTCATAGAGTTCACCAAAATATACTTCTTCAAAGAACAATGATAAGTTCAAACCCAGGGCTTACACCCATTTAATGATGCCACCAACCATCCAACTAATAACTTTTTAGAAATCTTGGATTCAAAAAACTGTATCATGATAACGCAAGTAGGATTTGATTAATTTAAGTGTTTAGAATTATGATTATATGTGTAACTATATGTATATGTAACTATATTTATAATTACATATATAATAACATACACCATTATATTTAACTACATGTGTATAACTATGTATAAATATTTGTATAACTATATATAAATATTTGTATAACTATATATAAATATTTGTATAACTATATAACACTCTACAACATCAAATATAACTATATTTATCACTATGTATACATATATGCAAATTTATATATTTATTTATAACTTTATATATTTATGTATAACTTTTTGTATGAATATATTTATATATAACTATATGTTTAAATATATAAAAATATTAATAGATATATATACTATATGTATAATAACATATTACTATAAATAATTGTATCTTATTATATATATAACTATAAAATCTTTTTTCTATGTTTTCTTTTTCTTCTTATGTTGGCAAGGAATAATCTTTGCTATGATTTTCCAATTCCATTTTATTTATTTGTTGATGCATATGTGTATACTTTTCATAATTTATCTCATGTTGTCTAGTTTAAAAGTGCTTTTAGGATTGAAAGGGTGCTTAGTATCTGTGATGCTTTATATACTACATGTCTAACCATGTTGATTTAATGATAAATAAAATGTTTCTTTTTGTTTTACTTCAAATTTAACTTGTATCATAATTATATCTGAATCTGATCATACTATTTCAGTCACACTAGCAGCCACCACTATTATTGCTTATCATTACTGCTTCCATTGAAATAGGATTTCAAAGGTACTTAATTTTCCATTTCACCCAAACATACATATGAATGTTTGTACTGTCATCACTAAAGATTGATTTCATTCAAATTGGATATTTTTGTGATTGATTTCTCCAAATTTCTACATCTCTAGTGTGAATTTCATTAATTATTGTTGTGAAAGGGTTATTTTTGGAAGAAATTAGCCTTTTGGTGTGTTCTCTTGAATGATAAATCAGCTAAATTTTTTCAAGGTCATTTTTTCTGTTACCCACAAATGATAAAATGAAAAAAATTTATTTTAGTGAGCAATTCTTGATAGAAAGCTGATACATATCTCTTTTCTTATCTTTGTTATTTGTATGACCGGAGCTTGCTAGTATGTTTTCTCTTGTCACAATCAGCAATCAATTGCGAGATCCCATGGATTCTTGCCATACAGCTAGTATGATGATGATGTATAATCAATGTCTTATTCTCTCTACTTATGTACTTGAGACTGACATGTCAGAGCGAAACCAAAACAATGAAATTTTAAGCCATTTTGCTTCCTGATTTTCAACTATTATGTTGACTGTGATGTGGTTAATAATCAAGGGATGACAATGTCAGGTTTTTTGGAGTTTCTTTTCATTTTTTGGTAGTGCCATCCTTTTTTTCATTAAGAAGGGAAATTAGATATAATGATTGTGATGTGGGCCTTGACAATGTTTAAAATTGGTATAAAATTTTTAATTATTAACTTAAATATGAATGTAAGTTTTTGTTAGTTAAAAAATGTGGCTCTTTGTAATTAATATTTGGGCTTTGACATCAATGAAGAATAGTCACATGTGGCATATAATATTGGGGCTCTTTTAAAATCATATTGCATTATCAAATAAAAAAGAAACACATTATAGAGAAAGCAACACATAATTTCATATGTCATAATCTTGTTGAATAAAGTTATAAGAAAATATAACTTAAAGTGTTATCTCACAATTTTTTATCTATTTTAAATATTTATTTTCTTTGAACATTTATAATTGTTCTTATAAAATTTTTGATCAAACCATAATTTTAAAAGGCATTTCTCATGAGAATTGAGATAGGTGTAGGCACAAGTGAAGGCTTTCCTTTCTTATAATGATTTATTTAAAATCCAGATGATCTGATAACTCTCTTGAAAAGAGTTGATTATATAAAAAATTTTTCTCTTCCCAACATAAAATCAGTTGAGAATGAGAAGAGTTGATTATATAGGAATAAAAAGTTTATATTAGGAAAAAAATAATATAAACAACCTATTTAAAGTAGAGAGAGTCTCTTGAGAAGCTAGATAATTTTATAGTTATTTTTTTTATTTTGATCCTTTGATTATTTTTTGGAAGAAATTGAAATGTTGTTCTCCATAATACTTTAATTCATATGTATTATTATTCTTATGTTTTTTTATTTCTTTAATCTCTTTTATTATTCCTTCTATTATTATTATGATACTCAAATTTTTTATGAAGTATTATATTATCTTAGTTATTATTAAACTATGTTAGATGAGAAAATTATCAATATCAATTAGATCTAGGAATTAGTACATTGACACGCATGACTGGTTTTTATTGGTTGTTTGTGATTTTTTTTATTGTAATAATTTATTCAGATAAGAATGTAGATTATTTTAAGGTGACTCTTATTGTGAGAGTTCATTTTAATATTTATTGAGAATTTTCATGATATTTCTTTCCAATTGTCAAAATGATATTAGTATAGAGCTGGCATCATCTAATAGATGATTGATACATGAGCTATACATGATTATATTTATTCATGGTAATAATAAAGAGGATATATATGTATATATATTGAGTAACTATCTAAATTTTGAATATTACTTGTATATTTTAGAAGATATTGTATAACTTAAATAGTCACGGAGTGTTTGATATGCGAATTTTTAGTTGGTTGATTTTATTAATTGTATATGTGCATAATATTCTTGTTGTTAAAAAAGATGATATGTGAATCACTCAGCTCAATGAGTATTTTTAGTTGTAGTTTTATATGAAGGATATTGAATAAATTAGATATTTCCATGAGATAAAATTTATATACTTAATGAGAGATTATATTGTCATAGATAAGATATGTAGTTGATATATGTACTTTGAGTTGATCCTTTGACTTATAGTGTAATGAATATTTTGATTGATTAAAATATTAGATTTATGTTTGATCTGATTTATTTAGCTAACTCTCACATATGAGAAAATCATATGTAAGAGTAATATTCTAATTATTATAATATCAGATATAATTTTTATAATAAGCATAATTAATAATTATTTAGATTTTTTATTATAGATTCAAATAGATGAAGCTTATCATATACTGAAGGATGAGTTGAAATTTTTAGGCCCTAGATTCCTTTTAGGGATTAATGCTTTTACAATTATTCGAGCATTCATATTTAAGTTGGGATTTTATATATTTGAAAAATAATAAATAAATAATTATTTTGAGATTTTAATATAGATACATAATTAAATCCAATGATAATGATCATAAGTGAGATATTTTAAATTAATTATTTATTCGAAGAGATTGAATATTATTTTTGTTTCTCTTTTTATTTTTTATTATAATAATTAGATAATGATATATAATATTAATTTTGATATTTCAAAAGTAAATAACGTATATAAAATAAATTATTTTTTTTTCAAAAAAATAAGATTTAAGATTATATTATATGTATAATATATGTTTATATAATAAATTAACTAGTGAATTTTTTCATGAAGGTATTGAATAAATCTCAACAATTTTTTTAAAATTTGATATAATGAGTATTTGTTCATCAATTTGTAGTGGATATTATATTTTGTTATTTATTTTGATAAATAATGTTATTAAGAATTTCTCAGATGATTAATCTCGGGTGTATAATGATAAATAATATTATTAAGAAAATTTCATGATAATGATATATAATATTTATTTTGATATTTCACTAGCAAATAAAATAGATAAAAAATGAATTATTTTTTTTTCCAAAAAAAAAAAAAGATCTAAAATGATATTATTGGTATATTTTATGTTTATATAATAAATTAACAAGGTGAATATCTTCGTGAAAGTCTTGAATAAATTTCAATTTATTTTTTTTTTAAAATTGATATCATACATATTTGTTCATCAATTTGAGGATGTTGCATTTTATTTGTGTTTATATTTTTTTATACTTTATATATGAGCTGTCAACATGTGAGTAGACACAATACAAGTTGAGATTTTATATACTCATTGTACGTATTTTATTATTTTTTAAGTTATTTTTTTGCTAATTCATAAAATTTTGAGTATACCATCTTATCCTCAAAGAGGTTGTCTCGTAAGTATTGATCATGAGACCATTTAAATACTAATATTGGTTTTCATAATAAATTTGAAGTTAACTTTGTTTATGAGAGAATAATATATTAAGATGATTGATCACTTGAAAATTTTGTGTATTACATAGTCTCTTCAAACACAGTCTCTACAATGTTATTGGGTAAATTTGTTGAGATATTTATCTCTTTATATATATATTGTTAAAGCAAGAGTCTTATGTACTTGGGTGTGAATGTGATCTCCATATCTATCTTATCATATCCTAATATCTGGAAGCATTTAAAATATGAAGGCTAGATAAGAAAATAAATTGTACTAGTATATTATCTTGACAGTCTTACCTCAAAAGATTGAAGAGATCGTGCATGATAAATCTTGAATTCGAGACTTACTATTCTTAGAGTTTGGACAAATTTTTGTCATCGCATAAAGATATGATATCTTATTAGATAGAAAATTATATCTAATTTAACATTTAAATAAGTCATGAAGTTGAAGACCAAATGTAAGAACATAGCCATCCATTATTTGAATTCCACAAGAATTTGAAAATTGGATTTTAAAATATATCAATTATAATTGGTAGTTACTTATAAATTACTATAAACTCTTAAGAAATCTCTCATTTATAGAGATTTTATGATAAATATGCAAAATAAGTGTTTTAAATCTTTGTCTAAGTATATTCCATGCTAATTCATAAGATTTTTAAATATGAAATAAGTTTATTAATCCTACTTTGTTTTAATATCAACAAATCATATCGCCCTTCAATTATTAATCCTCTCATTCAACATCTTTCAAATGATATCAATTCTCACCTGCTTTATACACTACAAACTCTTCACAAGGAAGCATCTTCGGACAATTTGATTGCTAAAGTGGATCAATTGATACAAGAGAAACTAATTTTTTGGTTTTTTATTGCTTCCCTTCCTAGTATTTTGCTGCAAAATGAACCCCTTACTATGAAGAAACTTGTTGCTAAATTCAAATCGAGACTAAAAATATAGGAGGACAAGAATACTTTTAGTAATATTTTGCGCAAAATTTCATGAATTTAGAAGACCAAGGGATCAAACTATGTTGTTCTTGGGACCAAGTAATGTGCACCAACAAGTATGAACTATGAACCCTTTTTTTAAAGAATTTACTTGTTTTTGATTTGCTACATTTTTATCATTTTTGAAAAAAACTTAATCAATTGCCTATGTAATAATTGTGTATCGTCAAGTTAATAAGAATCTTAATGCTTTTTAAGTTGATAATCAGTTTGTGTATCGTTTGTTGTGTCTATTCAATTGTTGACATCATCTTATATTGCTAGGTTTGAGTTTTTGAATTCTTTTGGTTACATATTCAGAGTCACTCAAAGGACAATGTGCAGTTTAAGGAATCATCTCTTAAATACGACATAGATTTTAGTCAGAATTTGTTTAGTAGTATTTTTCTATTCTATGATTGTTGCTTTATTTGCAAATCAGCATTGTCTTAGCAAGAAAGACATTAACTCTCATGAGTTGGCAATTGCAAATCCACTCTCGAAAACTAATTACATGTACCAATCATAAGCGATGGAAGGCTATATTTTCAAATCCCTTGTGCATTTGCGAATCCACTCTTTATTATTATTAAAATGTTTGAATTGCTTTACACTTGCATTAAACATGTGGCAAATTTGATATTTTAAAATAGTTAAACATGTCCATCCGTGCATATAAGCTTGGTTAAATATCATAAAAATACTTGATCTTTTTGAGAAGTACTAGATTTAAAGTATCTCACAAGTAGTAGTTGTTATTATTATCAACTTTGTCTCCAAACTAGATCTAGAAATGACTGTTAGTTTATTACTTTTTTAAGAGATAATATTATTTTTAAGAAAAATACAAAATTATATTATAGATCTACTTTCAGCATAAGCTAATGTCTAATTGAAATTAGAATACTTGGCTAATTGCAAGTACTCGTGATTGATGAAAGAGATCCCAGGTCTTAAAGATTTTTTCACATATATCAATATGCAAATAGTTACATATAAGTGAACATGTAAACTAGAATTTGAGAAATAACTAATTATACTAACTGCATGTGTTATATCTTATCGGATAATAATCAGATAGTTAATCTTCCTCATAATTTACCCGCGTGTATAATAGTCAACTACAAATATTATATTGAAAGTAAAATTAGTACATGAATCGATAAGAGTATATAATGGAGCTCAACCTAAAAGTTCAATCTTTGTATGAGAATCAAGCATATATCTCATTTTCTATTAGATAATACGTCTTTTGGAATAAATTAATTTTGTATTTAGAAAATATTTGAGTTTCTCAAGATTCTTCTTTTGAAATTACGGTTGAAATTACTCTTATAATTAGGTGATTTTTAATTTATCATCTTATGTAATTAAAATATTATTTATATACACAATAAGTAAAAGTACCATATTATCAGAGCTCTAGAAAAAAAAATTCATAGCACACTTGTGTAAGATAAACGAGATGATTATTTATGAAAATATAATAAATTAAGTTATTAGAGACTGCTTCATGCTATACAATACTTTTGGTAATCTACAAAATGTGTTTGATTATATCGTTCTAACTAATATACTTCATCATTAAAGTCACCGTGGAGAAATATATTCTTCATGTTTAACTGATATATTCTCTATGTATGAGACACAGTCAAAGAAATATGAATATGTATGGAGGTCATCTTGGTTCCTATAGAGAAAATGTCTTGATATTATGCATCAAATGTTTGAGTGAATCTCTTCTACCTGTAATCAATAATACATATTTCTATATGTCATGACATTAGTTCCTAAGTGTTATTGGAATAAATGATATCTATGTTTTTTAATATGGCTTGGTGTTATGTTGGGTGAAATAATAATTAAGGAGACTTGAATATTCAAATATAGTCAAGATAAGTAATGAAAAACTAAAAAAAATAGAAGACATGTATACGATGATATTTGTGAGATTGAGTGTTGATTACAATTATTTTGTTTTTTTTTTTTTGAAAATGATTAAAAGGTTAAAATTATAAGAATTGGCTACAAGATCATTTGACTTCTTGGTTAACTCGTCTATGATCTGAGTAGTCTGTATATGTTTCCTACTCCTCTCAGTATAGGTCATATGTCTTGGGTGATTATGTCTTTTAGTCTTTGACTCATTATTAGACTAAATTAGAGTAGACTCGTGAACTACCGTGTTATTTGGATTTGAGTAAGATTTCATCTAATGATAATATTGATTTACAAATTTAAACATAATGAATGTGTGATTCTTTATCCTAGTTGGAGGTGTACGCGAGACTACTAATAAGTAAAGAATAGTAATGGGTCTAGATATATTATATGGACTCTTATTCTTTTTAGGCTCACTAAAAATAACTTATACTTAAAAAGGTAATGTTAGTATTAATTAATATCTTATTAATTTCAGATAATAAAATACTTGTATCTTCTTTGGGTACTAGCATATCCAAAAAAAATAAATACTTCTTAAGGCTTTATGTGCCAACTTATTTACTCTTAAGGAGATATTATGGACAAAACAATTATTTTCAAAAATTTTAGGAAATAAACTAAATGATTTATTTCTAAGATACAAGATCTAAAAAGGCACATACTGAGAAATGATAAAAAATAATATTTGATTGATGAGGTAATTTAAAGTTAAAAATTCATCTCTTCAAAATAGTTTGGAACACTCTTATAAATAAGAGTATTCAAGTTATCTTAACTTAGAGGTGTCAAACGGGTTGGGCTGGCCTGGCTCGACTCAAGGCACGGCATGGGTGACCATTCACCGAGCGTGGTCACAATGAGCCGACACCCGATGGGCGAGGCTTGCCAAGCCTCAAAAGGGCGAAGATGCGCAATGGCACAATAGTGTGCTGCTGAAATCTTAATTTTTTTTATAAGTAGGGTTTTGGCCCGATCTGAACTGGGCTGAACCCTGCGGATTTCATGACGCAGGCCCATGCTGGATTGAGCTCCATAGAATCATGCCTTACCTAGCTCGGCACGGTAGCCCGGTTAGGTGGCCTAAAACCGTGTCGTTAGCTCCACAGAACCCTAAATGTTTATGTTTTTTTGGCTATCATATTTTATGGGAGTATGCCAACACAAGAAGTTTGATGTATAATTTTGTAATCCATATTTTAAATATTGAATTTATCTGATATGTATTTAATATATTATTATTTTTTATTTTTTTAATATAATAATCAAATTATTTTTTTATTATTTTATAATATATTTGAAAAATAAAAAAAAATTGATATTTATTGACAAAAAATAATACTCACATAAATCATGAGTATTCATTAATAAATGTAATCAAGTAACTAAACTCATATCTGGTTGTATCTTTATTAGGTCAACATACATATGAGCACTGTTATCATAATCATATGATTTACGATTTGATTCATGATTTGATTCATGATTCACGAGGTAAATGATCAAACTTTTTAAAAGAATTGAAAATATATATGATTCGAAGACTGGATTGTGAATCGATTTACATGAATTGATTTAATAATGATTCTCAAAGGACCATGAACTTTAAAAAGTTACAAAAATTAAAACTAAAATATAAAAAAAATTGTCAATTATACAAATTAATTAACATGAAAAAAAATAACTCTAACATTTAGTATTATGAATTAATGTGAAAAAGTAACAAAATTATAAATAAATTATAAAAAAATTTAAAATACCAAAAAAAATTACCGCCTGTAGGAAATAGGAATTAATTAACGTAGAAGAAAATTATAAAAAAAATTAATTCATGATTCAATTTTTGATTTACTAATCAAGCATTTTAATTATTAATTCGAATCTTGATTTAACAACTATGCATATGAGTATATCAGATCGAATGAGTTCCTATTCACATTATTTTAGTGAGTATGATAAAAAAATTTGATATATTTTTTTAATTAATATCTTTCATACCGTAGCTTAGAAATATCCATAATGCTTGTATATAATATTCTTAACTTGGTCAATAATAAATAATCAATTTGAGAATGAATAAGTAAAGAGTCCAACACCGTCAAACATCTAAAAGAAACTCTTAACTTTGCCAATGATAGATAATCAATGATAGATATTCACTTTGCTCAATCTTAAACTGAGTGTTCATAAAAGTTTTTTTTATCCTGTAAATAAACTTAATTAGATTTAAAAAAATCAATGTTGAGTTGATTGAAAAAAGAACTTAAAATATATTTACACGACAATTAGAAAGAAGTATAACATGATCATGATTTAATGAGCTGACATATATATTATCATATCCGATATATTTATAAAGTTTGTTATTAGCTATAATAATATTTTTAGAATAAAAAAAATAATAGTCAATATATAATGATTATTTTTAAAGTGAGTATTAACTCTTGTTTTGATAATCCAAGAGTCTGAATGATGAGTACAAGTGACATATCCAATAATACTTGAGAAAGAGAAAATGTATGCTCCTGACTTTGAAAAAAGTTATGTATATTCATATTTAATAAGTATCATTATAGATGAGTTTTGTGAGGAATTTTGGTTGACTCTGATAATCAGTTTGTATCTATGTAGTAATTATTATCTCCTCTAAAAAAAAAAATCACAATTATTATTTGTGGTATAACCCGCTCTTCTATAATGTGCATTCTGAATTGAAATTTTTTTTTATTTATCTCTACTGTGATGAATTCTCTACATATTTCATGTGTTAATCGAACTTAGGTTTTCTTTGGTCTGAATTCTTGAGAAGTGTAAATATGCTTTAAACAAAAAAAAAAATCAAAGCTTGAATAAATCTATCCCAAAAATGAATAATAAACTTTGTTTTGGAGAGATTTTCCTAGCATCTTAAATTGAGTGAAATAAAGATCTGAATTGGTCTTGAATTTGATTACACCAAACTTAATGTGGTCCCAAAATTAATTTGTTCTCTTAATTAGAACTAGAATTGGTCGAGAAACCATATATTGGGTTTTCCCAAAATACTTTTTGCATTTGCATCATACCACTGTTGTACCTTTGTCGCACTACTATATTCCTTTGTGCACGACATTGACACAATGGGCGTCAATGCACAATAACTATGCACAATATCTGTGCATAGTAATTGTGTGTGATTTCTCTATTCTAAAATGTGTGTGCATTGTGTTAATACAATTCTTGAATATCTCTCTTTAGGATTTATAATACTTCACCATACACTCATCTTATGATTTATTTTTTTTTGATATTTCTATAATACCATATAGAAACTAGGAAACATAAAAAAATAATAATACTTGATAATAAAATTTATACAAATAATGTGCTTATATAATGAATAAATTATATTGAGACAATCTACATGTTATATTCTTCCATCAAAATAATAAAAAAAAATGAATAATAAAAAATTGAAAAGAAACTATAATAATACTTAATAAAATATAATATACAAGTAACGGATTGATGCAACATACATGTTGGGTGCTCTCATATGTTGTAGTTTGCCACCTTATTTTAGAGGTGCCGTTTAGAACGTGCAAGGATTGACATGACTCAAATTTTGGTGGCCCGATAAATCATTGTACCGTGCCAGGCACGACATGAATTTGGTGCTTGAGTCATGTCTTGCTGGCATGACAACATGGAGGTAGGCCAGACATGACTCGATGGCTCGACTTCCTCAGTTGGGTTGTGCCGAGTCGATCATGGGTCAAGCCGCTCTCAACTTGGCCATGGCACTGATCAGTGGGGACTAGGTAGTGCTGCAGCGGCTCCTGGCCACTACTTGTGTCCTCTGGCTGGCATTGGCCAGTCATGTAGTGGCATGTGGCCCATGCCGCTATTTTATGCCAGTGTGCCAGGTATGTAAGCCATTTTTGGCATGACATGTGTGATAGTTTTGACATAGTGGACATCGACACCATAAGTCTAGGCCACATAAAAAAAATGCTATTGTGCAGGTGAAAAATCTTGATTTTTAGCTGGTTATTTGGGCGCAAAGTGATTTCAAGATGTAGTATTGGTGTTTTGATGTGTAGCTTGGTGTTTTGTGGTGTTGTGGGTGTCATAAAACATCTCTAGGGGTGCAATTGGAATTTCTGGGGTGATAGAATTATTTTTAACCCTGAAATTAGGTTTCCTAATTTGGCAGAATTTCTACCCTCAAATCACTATTTTTTTTGGAGTAGTTTTTTTTTTTTGGCAAAATTTCTTAGAATATTTATTGATTGCGGAGGTTAAAAATGTGGTTATTACTTTTTGAACGTGTTAGGACAAAAATAATGTGTTGTGGATGTCAAAAAACACTAATAAAATAGCAACTTGCATGAAGTCTTGATGCCACTCTATCATGCCTGGCAGACCCATTTGGCCTGTAGTCGGGTACAACCATGCCTGGCCGTGCACTTGCTAGATCGTGCTGGTTTCTGGGCCAAAAAAAATATAATTAAAATATTTTGAAATTTTAATTTATTATTTATTGAAAATATTATGTTTTATTTAATTAAAAAAATAATATATTCTATAATCAAAAGTAGAACATGATATATACACTCACATATATAATATAAGTTTAAGCATAAAATTATAAGTGCACAATGACATAACTGATAGAAATCTAAAATAATAAAAATATGATATCATATGAAAAAATACAATCAAAAATTACATGAGCCATTAATATGCGACTATAACACTAGCATGATAGTGTAGATGTAAACAATCATTATTATGTAAGCATTTGAATGTATCGCTATTGGTGACCTCAATATCTTCCGTGTCCTATGAATCATAATTTGTTAGTAGCTCTTGGGCCCTATCTTGAATGCCCAATCTCAAAATTTTCTAGTCCTTCATGCATTTAAGTGTCTCTATGATATTTATCGTGATTTTAATCTCTTATTTAAAATAATATTAGTCGTCACAGAAAAAGTAGGCTTTGATGCTGTACTAGATATCATAGAGATTAGTAGATCATGTGTCATGTTAGATATCATGAATAAGTGAATTTGTATAATTTTTATCACAGTAAAATATTTTAATTCTTATTATCATAATTTGATAAGATGGAGCAGTAATTAGTATTTAAGTACTGATAGCTCATTCCTATTTGATAAATTACCTTATTATTTTCTCAAAGCTAATTGAATAGAGAAGTAATCATCTTCAAATATGATGTTCATGTTCGTACTCGGAGTCTGATTATAACTATCATATTTAATGTTGTAATATATAAATAATTTAATTAAATTTTTATGAATAAAACTTTTAGGTCAGTGTTCGTAGTTCATACATGTGAATATGTATGTCAAAATATATTTTATTTCTTTCACTTTAATCTTAAAATCCATACAGGTAGCCAGACAATAAAAAGATAGAATGGAGGATTAATATTTTAAATTTTCTTCTTAACGGTCATGATACTAAATACATGAACTCTATACTTATTAAATATGTTATAAATATTACATATGTACTCAAGTGCACTACAAGTTGTTAGAATGTACATAGATGACACATGGTCGTTGTGTCATAACAAAATTTTATGAATGTCATAAAAGATATTTTTGCACTATTATCAAAATATCATTAATAAGTTCATAATTCTTACTATTGATATAATTGGATATTATGTGTTGGTAGCCAACATATGACTTTAATATTAAGTAGGTGTAATTCCAATGGTATTTCATGTTTATTTAGAATTTTTTTTAGGTTCACTGACAAACAAAGTATTAAATTCTTGTTATTTGTTAGGCACCCTAAAATTTCTTAGTATTTTTTAATGTTGAGGTAATAATTTTTGTTCCTTCTTTTGTTGTTAGGTTGATTATGTGATACACTCCTATAGATCCTCGTCATCTAAGAAGTACGGACACATATACGAGCACCGGGATACGACACGACGAGATACAGGAACACGGTAAATTTTAAAAAACTAGAATACTGATACGGCTAGGATATGACATGATAAAATAAAATAAAAATAGTTATAAATATAAATATTATAAAAAAAAAGTTGTTTAACATTATTTTTATAAATAATTTTCTAGGTTTGAAATCATATTTAATAAATAATCATACTTACATATTGTATATTCAAAAATTAAAATCATGTATTTAAATCCCCCCACACTATTATAGCTTCATAATCCTCACCACACACTTTTCCAGCTTCGAACCACCCCCCTCGTTCTAGCTTTGAAACTATGAAATTCCTTCTGTATCGCTTGTTCAGTCATCTCTAAAATGTGTCGGACACGTATCCAAAATTTTGACTTGCAATTTTGGTCAACGATTTGCCATGTGGCATATTGTACACGTATCTGACACATGTCTAGTCGTATTCATGTATCCTACACACGGACACTCCTATTAGAGGTGTCAAACGTGTCGGGCCGGCCCGGCCCTGCACGAGGCACGGCACGGTTCGGCCATGCCTGGGCTTCAGATACGAACACGTGATATCATGTGTTGGAATCATGTATCCAAAAATTAAAATCATGCCTGATGTTGGAATCATGTGTTGGATACGAACACGTGATATCCGACTACGTCAATAGTAAGAGTGGCGAACTTATTATTGACGACACTGACTGGGCTTCAGGAATTTCATTTATGAAATTCCTGAAGATATTTTATGACACGACGAATATGTGTTCGTCGGTGTATACGCCCACCACTTGCATTGCACTTCGTTGCATATGCAACATTAGTAGCATGTTTAGGAAGTATCGAGTGGACCCGACGCTTAGCCATATGGTTGCAGAGATGGAGACCAAGTACCTGAAGTACTGGTCCACCATTCCATCTCTTTATTGCCTCGCAGCATGCATGGACCCTAGGGCTAAGGTGGAACACCCTGACTTTCATTTCCTCGTGCATGAACCTGGAAGAGCCACCTGAAGGGTTCATTTACGAAAAGTTGACAGACCTGTTCACATACTACGATACTAGGTATGGTGGTGGTGGTGGTGAGACTGTGAGTACGGACACTGATACCTTGTTCGGAGATGACGATTATTCCATTAACCTAGCGAGGGGGAAACGTAGGGGTGGACCTTCACATAGGAGCGAGCTGTCTCGGTACTTAGATACCGATTACTGCTCAATCCTATCACCTTCTGATAATAAGAATCTTGATTTATTACAGTGGTGGAAATCATATGAGTCCGCCTATCCCGTGCTATCTAGGATGGCACGGGATCTACTGACTCCTCCGGTGTAGAGCGTAGCATCGGAGTCTGCTTTTTCTGTTGCAGTGAACGTGATTTCGGATAGGAGATCGAGATTACGTCCAGATATGGTTGAGGCCTTGGCATGTTTGAAGGATTGGGAGGAATCGAGATTTAACATCAGTGATCGTGCTGAAGCTGGGACTGTGACAGACACTGCAGTCACATCCACATCCACTACGATGGCGGAGGAGCTGATTGCCGATGATGATGATCCATATGATACTGATCTTGATGTTGCGGCTAATGATTCTCATGATATGCCGCTTGACGATTGATGCTCATCTGCTCTTTTTTTTCGAAGTTTTTTTATTTATTTTATTTATACGCTTTGTTTGTACTTTGTACCATACGTTGTGTTGAAACTTATACTTGTTTTGTTCGGACTATTTGTTTCAAAAGCATGAATGATAATTTTTCATTTGTGTAGTTTAATTTTTTTTTAATTATAATTTTTACTAACTTAATGTATTTATTTATTATTTTACGATTTAAATTTTATTTTAAAATTTAATAACTTTAAATTTTAATATATAATTAATAAATTATAATAATAAAAAAAGCTAAACTTAATTGAAAAAAAAAAAAAAAATTTTCTAATTTTTGTTTGTTTTATTTAATTTTAAATGTTATAATTTTTACAAAAAATTATATTTTTTAATTATTACTAATACTCTAAAGTCTATACAGTAACTTAATAAAAAAATTTAAAATAAAAAAAAATTTTCTAATCTGCCATTTTGGCATTTTCAGCCCGTGCTCGTGCTGGCCTCCCGGGACCCGGACCCCGGTTGACCCGGTCCCGCGTTGCAGCTCCCGCCCCGCCTGCCCTGCCGTGCCGCCTGGCCTGGCCAGTATTGGCAAGGCATGCCCGAGCGGGCCGGGCACTGCACGGCACGGCCTTGCCGTGCCTACGGACCGTGCCGTGCCCGGCACGGCACGGTTGCACGACCGTGCTCGTGAAAAACGGGCCGTGCCGTGCTGGACTGGCCCGTTTGACACCTCTAGTCTGATGTCTGTTGTGGGTAGTGTCTGCTGTAAATGTGTAGAGTCAGTGTCTGTTAATGTCTGTTGTGTGTAGTGTGTGCTGTAAATGTGTAGAGTTAGTGTCTGTTAAGCTGTTGAGTTGGCTGGAAGAATCCAGCAGTAATTATGCCATTTTGAAGGGAAGACTAGCTAAAGCACTGGACTGGTATGAGGAAAGGGGCTGACAGGCTAGCATCAGCAATTGGAAAGGTAGAAGTAAAGCATGGGCAAACAAGAGGATATCATTGAGCTGAAAACGTGGGAAAGCAATAAAGCACACAAAAACAGAATGTTCAAGCAGAATAGAGACAAACTCTAAACACACAAGGATTTAAGCATAGGTTAAATCATAAAATGGCATAGAGTGCTTTAATGTATTTTTTGGGTTTTAATGGGTATAAGAGAGGAAAGGGTAGTATTTAGCTAGTAAAAAATATATTCATCCACCGAAAGAGATGGATATTATAATAATAAAACAAAATTAAATAAAAACAATTAAGATACTTATTTATGAGTTTTAAGATACTAAATTTAAAATGTAATGATAAAACACTCATTTATAAAGATTTTAATAGTAAATAATTTATAATGAGTTGATAAAACACTCATTTATAATGAGTTGATTAAATACTCATTTATAATGAGTTGATAAGACCCTCATTTATAATGAGTTGATAAGACCCTCATTTATAATGAGTTGATAAGACCCTCATTTATAATGAGTTAATAATACACTCATTATAATAAATTAATAAGACACAATATTACAAGAAGATAATATATTCATTAATAATTAATTGATTTGATATTCATTTAAAAAGAGTTGATAACATGCTCAGTTATAATCACTTAATAAGATAAATATTTATAATAAGTTGATAAGACAATCATTTATAAATAGTATATAATATACTAATTTATAATTACTTGATAAGACAAATATTTTTAATGAGTTGAAAAAGTAATCTATCATATTGAGTCGATAAGATTCTCATTTATAACGAGCTGATAGGATAATCATTTATAAGACAATCATTTATAAAATATTGATATGATATTATTTCATAATAAGTTGATAAGATACTCATTTATAAAGAATTGATAAAATAATCATTTATAATGAGTTGATAAGATATTTTTTTTATAATAAGATGAAAAGACACTTATTTATGAGATAATATCTTATCAACAAGTTGATAAGTCATTCATTTTAATGACTTGTTTTTTTCTCATAATAATACATGAGAAAAAAAAGATACTCATTTATAATGAATTGATATGATACTCATTTATAATGAGTTAATTGATACTCATTTATGAGAAATTAAAAAAAATCTTTATAAGGAATTAATAAGACATTTGTTTATAATGAGGTTAAAAGACACTTATTTATAAGTAATTCTAAGATGATTATTTAAAATTAGTTATAAAACACTAGTTTATAATGAGTTAGCAAGGCATTCGTTTATAATAAGTTGATAATACATTCATTGGTAATGAGTTCATAGGATATTCATTTATAATGAGTTGATAAGATATTTATTTAAATTGAGTTAATAAGACATCCATTTATAACAAGTTGACAAAATACTCATTATCATGTTTAATAAATACTTATTTATAACAAGTAATAAGACACTTATTTATAAAGAGTTATAACTCATTCATTTATAATGAGTAATAAGATTCTCATTTATAGTGAATAATACGAAAACTATTAATAAAAAGTTGTAATACACTCATTTATAATAACTTGGTAAGATAGTAATTTATAATGAGTTGATAAGACACTCTCTCATTATGAGTTGATAAGAAACTCATTTATAATGTGTTGAGAAGAAGCTCATTTGTAACAAGTTGATATCTGGTTCTTTTATAAAAGTTGATAAAACATTTGTTTATAATGAGTTGGCAAGACTCTCATTTAAAACACGTTGATAAAACACACATTTATTAGGAGTTGATAAGATACTGATTTATAATGAGTTAATAATACACTCTATTTGTAATGAGTTAATAAAACACTCATTTATAATGAGTTGGTAAGTTACGCATTTATAAAGAGTTGATAAGACAATCATTTATTATGACTTGAAAAGATACTCTCTAATAATGAGTTGATAAGATACTCTCTCATAATGAGTGGTTAAGACACTCTTTGATAAGGAGTTTATATGACACTTATTTATAACGAGTTGATAAGAGGCTAATTTATAAGTAGTTGATAAGACACATTTTTTTAATGACTTGATAAGACACTCATTTTATAATGAGTTGATAATACATTCATTAATAACTAGTTAATAAAGCAAAGGTTTATAATTAGTCGATAAGACACTCATTTATAATGAATAAATATGACACTTATTTTATAATGAGTTCAAAAGACACATATTTTCTAATGACTTGACAAGATACTACTTTGTTACATGTTTATAGGATGATCATTAATAATAAGTTGATAAAATTTTCTCTTATAATGAGTTGATAAGACACTCATTTATAAAGAATTAATAAGACACTCATTTTAATGAGTTGATAAGATATTTGTTTATAATATATTGATAATATCCACTTTTATAAAAGTTGATAATAAATTCATTTATAAGAAATTTATAGATTTTCATATTTAAGGAGTAAGACTCTCATTTATATAGAGTTATAAGACAACTATTTTATTTTGAGTTGCTAAGACACTCATTTATAACTAGTTAAAAATATAGTATTTATGATGAGTTGATAGGACACTCATTTAAACAAGTTGATAAGACAAAACTTACCCTTCATATTTCTTCAAGTGTCTGCAATGCTGTAGGTAACAGTGACACTAGCCTTCTATTTTCTCATATATCATGTTGTCATGGTACTGGAACAATTCCCCAAAACTATTAATTAGCTTAAACATAAATATTATAATTATACCTTCATTTGATGATAAGAGTCACAACTATTTAAATTTTATAAGATAA
This sequence comes from Sapria himalayana, assembly GCA_029783825.1. NCBI lineage: Eukaryota > Viridiplantae > Streptophyta > Magnoliopsida > Malpighiales > Rafflesiaceae > Sapria > Sapria himalayana. The sequence continues at coordinate 882,776 of JAREIK010003680.1, forward strand.
GCATGACTATGACTTCCTCATAATATTTCAACCATTAAGATTGTGTTATAAAGTAGAATGATTGTGCTACCAAGTTTATATGATCATGACATATAATGATTGTCATGACCATTTAAATATGATTTTTACCAAGAATAGATGACAAAACTACAATGCTTATTATACTAGATATTTTACTAAATACCTCTAAAAATCTGTTGATTTTATAATTATTCATAAAAAAAAACCAAAACTCTAAAGTTATAAAATTAATCCATAATTTCCTTTTTATGCATATACATTATCATAAAGTATTAAAATATCTATTAATGTTTGATAGTTTGAACATCAATAAGTATATTGCATCACTAATTTGTTCATGAATCTTTCCAAGGGTTTGATAAAAAAATTTCCCAAAATCCTAGCTTTATTTTTTTCTCATGCCCTAGAATACTCTCAAAATTTATAATTTTCTCTTTTAAATTCAAATTGCTAGATGCAAACTTTAAGTCAAAAGTCATTGCTATATAAGAATGAATAGTGATTTTTGTCACTTTCAAACTTTATAATGTAGTAATATTGAAAATAACTATGACTACATATTTCGTCTCTAGAACATAAAATTATAATATTGGGAATGAACAATAACTTTGGTCACTCTCTTACATTATATGACTATGGTACACATAATTAATCATGACTTTAGCCTCTCTCTTGGATCAGATGACCACATTGATGAGAATGATCACTACTACACATTTTATCTGTATAACTCAAAATTGTAACATTGGAAATAAGATCTTGCTAGTGAAATTCTCGAGAGCAAATGTCATAGCTTGGAAATGACTAAGGCTTGAGTATGATTCTCTAGAACGTTCTAAAGCTAAAAGATGAGGTGCTTGGAATAACATCATAGTTTTTGTTTTGAATTTATTGGCTCTATAATGAAAAAATTTTGGCATCAAAGCTTGTCATGGCACCAAAGCATGTCATGGCTTTGAGTACTAATGAGGTAATTGGTTGTTATAATATGAAATTAATGTCACAATTATTAAATAATATTTTAAGCTAGTGTGATTATGACTCTAATAAAGTTTCACGACCAAAAAGAATGTATTTCATATTAAAATAATTATATTAATGATGTAGTAGAGTTATGACAGGTGAAGATTATAATAATTATTCATATAGAATTTTAGCTAAGAATGAATGCAAAAATTATCTTATAACTCAATGAGATATAACAAAGTCGTAACATAATTAATACTACGAGTTAACAAAACTTTTACTACCATTCTTCTCACCAATCCATCAATTCTCAATTTCAAACAAATATCATAGAATTTTCAAATTATCCTTCATATTTCATAAAAAATATAATTTAATGAAATTATTCATTTAAAACCTTTTTTATATAAAACACATCATTAATATTGACTAAGATTACTAGTTTTATTTGGTATTTAGCATATCAAATAATATGATACTTGTTTATAATGAATTAATAAGATATTCTTTTATAAGGAGTTGATAAGATACTCATTTATAAGAAATTAATAAAATACTCATTTATAATGAGTTGATAAAATACTCATTTAAAATGAATTTATTAGAACACATATATAAGTAGTTATTAGATACTCATATATAATGATTTATAAGATATTCATTTATAATGAGTTATAAGATACTCAATTATAATGAGTTTATAAGATATTCATTTATTAAAAAATTATAACGTACTCCTTTATGACTAGTTTGTAATGAGTTGATAAGTTACTTATTTATAACTTGTTCATAATACACTTATTTGTAATAAGTTTATAATTACTCATTTATAATGTGTTGATAAGATATTTATTTATAATAAGTTAATTAGATATTCTTTTATAATGAGTTGATAGGACACTCTTTTATAAGGAGTTGATTAGATACTCATTCACAATAAATTGATAAAACCCTCATTTAGAATGAGTTGATAAAATACATATTTATAAAAAGTTAATAAGATATTCATGTAAAGTTGATAAGAAACTCATTTATAATGAGTTGATAAGACACTCATTTATAATGAGTTATAAGAAATTCATTTATAATGAGTTAAAAGACACTCTTTTATAGTGAATTATAAGATATATATTTATAGTGAATTATAATATAGTCATTTATAATAAGTTAATAAGACATTCATTTAAAATGAGTTAATAAAACACACATTTTATCAAGTTGATAATACCCTCATTTATAATGTGTTGATAAGATGACCATTTATAACTAGATGATGAGACACAAATTTATAATGAGTTGACAACATACTCATTCATAAAAGGTTTATATGACATCTATTAACAATGAGTTGATAAGGCTCTCATTTTTAATGATTTGAGAATATACTCATATATAATGAGTTATAAGACATGTCTTTAAAGAGAAATAAAATACTTATTTATAATGAGTTGGTAAGACAATCCTTTTTAATAAGTTGATAAGAAGCTTGTTTAAAATGAGTTGATAAGAAACTTGTTTATAATGAGTTGAAAAGAAACTTGTTTATAATGAGTTGAAAAGGCACTCATTTATAACAAGTTAATAAAATACTTATTTATAACAACTTGAGTCACTCATTTGTAACGAGTTGCTAAGAAACTCATTTATAACAAGTAGATAAAAATACTGATTTAAATTAATTTATAAGAGACGTATTTATAATGAGTTGATCAAACATGTGTTTATAATGAGTTGATCAAACATGTGTTTATAATGAGTTAATCAGACATGTATTTATAATGAGTTGATCAGACATGCATTTATAATAAATTGATATGACACTTTAATAATGAGTTTATAAAATACTCATTTACAATGAATTGAGCACTCATTTTATAGAATTGATAAGACGCTTTTTATAACGAATTGATAAGAAAATCATTTTAACAAGTTGATAAAATAATCATTTTAATGAATTGAAAAGACACTCATTTGAAAACGAATTATAAAAAACTTACTTATAATGATTTATAGCATACTAATTTATGAAGAGTAGATAATACACTTTATAGAGTTGATAAGTCACTCATTTATAAAGAGTTAATAACATACTCATCATAATGACTATATTAGACAATTAGTTATGAGGAATTGATAATATACTCTCTCATAATAGGTTGATAAGATACTTTTTTATAATGAGATGATAAGATATTTGTTTATAAAAAATTAATAAGACACACCTCAAAATGAGTTAAGACTCATTTATAAGGAGTTGAAATGTCGCTCATTTATAATGAATTTATAAGATAGTATTTTACAAAGAGTAGATAAGACACTCATATATAACTAGTTGATAAAATAATAGTTTATAAAGAGAACATAAGATACTCATTTATAATATATGATAAGATGGTAGTTTATAAAGAGTTCATAACGCATTCATTTACAAATTACATGATAAGACACTCTTTTATAAGAAGGTGATAAAATAGTCTTTTATAAATAGTTGATAAGGAACTCATTTATAAAGAGTTTATAAGACACTCATTTTAAGGAGTTAATAATAAACTCATTTATAAAATATAAACAAGATATTAACTTAAATAAGTTGATGTCACGCTCATTTATAATGAGATACAAAATACTCATTTAAAATGAGCAATAAAATACTCATTCATAATGAATTATAAGCCACTCAATTAAGATAATTTATATGATACTAATTTATAATGAATTGATAAGTCAATCACATACCAGTAGTTGATAAGATACTTTTTTATAATCAGTTGGCAAGACACTCATTTATAGTAGTTATTATATGCTCATTTAAAATGAGTTATAAGACACTTATTTATAATGAATTATTAAACATTGGATTATAAAAAGATGATAAGACACTCATTTTTTTATGAGTTGATAAGATACTCATTTGTAATGAGTTAATAAGATATTCATTTATAATGAGTTGATAGGAACTCGTTTATAATGAGTTGATAAAACACTAATTTATAATGAGTTGATAAAATACTAATTTATAATGAGTCGACAAGTTACTCTTTATAATAAGTTGATAGCAAACATATTTATAATATATAATAAGATATTAGATGTGTTTAAATCATTACAAATACATTAGATCTCATAAGAACTTTATAATTAAATATACTTAGTCATAATCATTACTGAGATAATTGACCAAAGTGGAAATGTTTCGTATGCATCTACCAAGTATTGGTAAGAGGGGATGAGGGGGGGGTGGGGGTGAAATAAAAAAAACATATAATAAGATACTAATTAATTATGAGTTATAAGACACTCTTTTATAATTAATAATAAGACTTTCATTTATAATGAGCTATAAGACATAATTTATAATGATTTATAAGATCCTTATTTAGATAATTGACTTGTATGGAGGTTTTTTGTATACATCTACCTAAGGTTGGTAAAGGGGGATTGGGGGGAGGATGAAATAAGAAAATATATAATAAGATACTAATTTATTATGAGTTATAAGACACTCTTTTATAATTAATAATATGATTTAAATTTATAATTAGTTATAAGACACATTTTATAATGATTTATAAGATACTCATTTATAATGAGTTGAAAAGATACTCATTTATTCATTTAATAAGATATTCATAAGTAATGAATTGATAAGATACTCCTATATAAAGAGTTGATAGGATATTCATTTTAAATAACTTGATAAGATAATCAATTAAAAAGAGTTGATAGGATCCTCATTGTAAACAACTTGAAAAGATAATCATTTATAATGAATAGATATGACATTGTATCATAACAAGTTGATGAGATACTCATTTGTAATGTGTTTATAAGCCTTTATTTTAGTATGAGTTGATGGGACTCCTTTTATAATAAGTCAATAAGATACTTTTTATAATGAGTTAATAAGACACTCAATTAAAATGAGTTGACAAGATATTCATTTGTAAAAAGTTGACAAGAAGCTTGTTTATAATGATTTGATAAGACAAACATTTATAACAAGGTGATTAGTCACTCTCTTATAATAAGTTGATTAGAAATAAATTTATAATGAGTTGATAAGACACTCATGTATAAAGAGTTTATAAATTTTTTTAAAAAAATTGATAAGAAACTCATTTATAATGAAATGATAAGTACTCATTTATATATAGTTGATAAGATACTCATTTATAAAGTGTTATAAGACACTCATTTATAATGAGTTATAAGACACTCATTTATAATGAGTTATAAGACACTCATTTATATTGAGTTATAAGATGCTTATTTACAATGAATTATAAGACACACATTTATAATGATGTATAAAATATTCATTTATATTGAGTTGATAACACACATTTATGAACTTGATAAGATACTCATTTATAACAAGTTGATAATAAACTCATTTATAATGAATTGATAAGATATTTATTTTTAAAAACTTAATAAGATATTCATTTATAATGAAATTATAAGACAATCTTTCATAATGAGTTGGTAAGACACTCATTTATAACAAGTTGATAAAATACTAATTCATAATGAGTTGATAAAACTATTTTTAATATTGAGTTTATAAGACATTCATTTATAATAATTTGATAAGACATATTTTATAACAAGTTGATATGATAATCATTAAAAAAAGATTAATAATACACTTATTTATTATGAGTTAATAAGACACTAAATTTATTATTATTTGATACGACTATCAAATATGACACATTAATTAATAACTCATTTATAATGAGTTTTATGATACTTATTTATAATGAGTTGATAAGACAATTATTTACAATGAGTTAATAAAACTTTTCTTTATAATTACTTGATAAGACTCTTATTTATAAGTTAATAAAACACTCATTTATAACTACTCGATAAGACACTCATTTATAACTACTCGATAAAACACTCATTTATAACTACTTGATAAGACACTCAAGTTATAATGAGTCAATAAGTTGCTCATTTTATAACTAGTTGACAAGATATAAGTTTATATTCAGTTAATAAGATACGCATTTATAATAAGTTAATAAGACTATCATTTACAATGATTTGATAAGTCACTTGTTTAAAATGAGTCGAAAAGACACTAAATTATAATTAGTTTATGATAAACTAACATATGATGAATTCAAAAGAACCTTATCTATAATGATTTGATAAGATATTCTTTTAAAGTATGTTGATAAGATACTCATTTATTATAATTTGATAAGATATTTATAATGATTTGTTAAGTTATCCATTTTTAATGAGTTGATAAAATACTCATTTATAAAATATAATAAGACATTTATAATAAATTATAAGACACTCTTTTATAATGAGTAAGGAACTCATTTATAATATAATATAAGATATAATTTATAATGATTTATAAGATATTAGTTTATAATGAATTGATAAGACAAATATTTATCTAGTAAAAAGATATTCTTTTGTAAAGAGTGGATAATATACTCATATATAAAGATTTCACAGGATACTCGTCTAAAACAAATTGATAATACAATAATTTATGATGAGTAGATTTGACACTCTCGCATAATGAATTGATAAGAAACTCATGTATAATGAGCTGATATGACACACATTTAAAATTAGTTAATAAGACTATTTTATAATGAGTTGATAAAATACTCATTTATAATGAGTTGACAAGATACTCATTTATAACAGGTTGAAAAGACACTCATTTTTAATGAGTTGATAAGAAACATATTTATAATGAGTTTATAAGACACTCATTTATAAAGAATCAATAAGGCACATATATTTATAATGACTTGACAAGACAATTATTATATTAAATTGATTAGACACTCTCTTATAATTAGTTGATTAGACAAAAATTTATAATGAGTTGATAAGACTCTTTTATAACAAATTGATAAGATATTAATTCATAAAGAGTTGATAAGATACTAATTTATAATGAGTTGATAAGATACTAATTTATAATAAGTTGATAAGATACTAATTTATAATGAGTTGATAATATACTAATTTATAATGAGTTGATAAGATACTAATTTATAATGAGTTGATAAGATACTAATTTATAATGAGTTGATAAGATACTAATTTATAATGAGTTGATAAGAAACTAATTTATAATGAGTTGATAAGATACTAATTTATAATGAATTGATAAGATACTAATTTATAATGAGTTGATAAGATATTAGTTTATAATGAGTTGATAAGATATATATTTATAATGAGTTGATAAGATATATATTTATAATGAGTTATAAAATACTATTTTATAATGAGTTATAAGACACTCATATAATGAGTCATGAGACACTCAATTATAATAGGTTATAAGATACTCATTAATAACGAGCTATATTATATTTGTCTAATATAAACCATAAGGAAGTCATTTATAGTGAGTAATAAGGAAATCAATAATAATTAGAGTTAAGAGTCGTTATAATGAGTTATAAGATAGCTTTTAACAAAGAGTAATAAAAAGAGTCACTTATTATGAGTTATAAGATTGCTATTTAAAATTAGTTATAAGATATGTGTTTATAACAAGTTATATGATAGTCATTTATAATGAGTTATGTGGTAATAATTTATCATGAGTTATAAGAAAAATATTTATAATGAGTTATATGCTACTCAAGTATAATGGGTAATTAGACTGTCATTTATTACGAGTTATAAGATACTCATTTATAATGAGTTGTAAGACACTCAATTAAAATGAGTTTTAAGTCCCTCATTTATAATGATATATATGACACTCATTTATAATTAGATATAAGTCAATCATTTATAGTAAATTATAAGACCCTCTTTTATAATGAGTTATAATACACTCATTTATAAAAATTTTAAAAATACTCATTTATAATAAATTGATAAGAAGCTCATTTATAAAGAATAATTATTTATAATGAGTTTATGAGACATTGATAAGTCATTTTTATTATAATGAATTAATAAGGCACTCATTTTATTTTTTGTTGATAAGACTAATTTATAACACTTTGATTATTAAATCATTTATAATTTATTATAAGATAATCATTTATAATGAGTTTATAAGACAATCATATACAAAGAGTTAATAAGACTCTTGTATATAATAAGTTGATAAGACACTCATTTAAAAATTGATGAGACACCCATTTATATCATGCGAATAAGATAACCATTTTATAATGAGTTGATAATGCATTCATTTATAACTAGTTAAAAAGATATTAGTTGATAATGAGTTATTAAGATATTTATTTATAATGATCTAATAAGGCACTCATTTATAATGAATTAATAAGATACTTGTGTATAACAAACAGATAAGACACTTGTTTATAATGAATTAATAAAATACTTATTTATAATGAGTTTATAAGAAACTCATTTATAATGAATTTAATGAAACTCATTTATAATGAGTTGATATGATACTTATTTATTAAGAGTTAATAAGTTACTCATTTATAATGAGTTGATAAGATGTTCATTTTTATTTAGTCGATAATAAGGCACTCTATATATGACACTCTTTTATAACGAGTAATAATACACAAATTTATAATGAGTTGATACGACATTTGTTTATAATGAGTTTATAAAATACTCATTTATAATGAGTTATAAAATACTAATTTATAATGAGTTATAAGACACTCATTTATAATAGATTATATAAGATACTCATTAATGATGAGCTATAATATATTTGTTTATAATGTGCTATAGGACAATCATTTATAGTGAGTAATAAGGCAATCATTTATAATGAGTTATAAGAGTGTCATTTATAATGAGTTATAAAAGTCATTATAATGAATTATAAGATAGTCATTAACAATGAGTAATAAGAGAGGCATTTATAATGAATTATAGTGACTCATTTATATTGAGTAATAAGATAAGCACTTGTATTGAGTTATAAGAGAGTCATTCATAATGAGTTATATGATTGCTATTTATAATGAGTTATAAGATACATGTTTATAACAAGTTATATGATAGTCATTTATAATGAGTTATGTGGCAATCATTTATCATGAGTTCTAAGAAATACATATATAATAAGTTATCTGATACTCTTGTATAATGGGTAATTAGACTGTTATTTATAATGAGTTATAAAAAATACATTTATAATGAGTTATATGATACTCATGTATAATAAGTAATTAAATTGTCATTTATATTGAGTTATAAGATACTCATTTATAATGAGTTGTAAGACACTCAATTATAATATGTTTTAAGTCTCTCATTTATAATGATATATATGACACTCATTTATAATGAGATATAAGATATTCATTTATAGTGAGTTATAAGATCCTCATTTATAATAAGTTATAAGACACTCATTTATAATAATTTTAAATATAAGAAAATGATAAGTAATTTTTATTATAAAAAGTTTAAAAGATACTCATTTTATTTTGTGTTGATTTGACTCATTTATAACACTTCGATTATTAACTCATTTATAATGAGGTATAAGACACTCATTTATAATGAGTTTATAAGAGAATCATATACAGAGAGTTAATAAGACTTGTTTATAATAAGTTGATAAGACACTTATTTAAAAGTTGATGAGACATCCATTTATATCATGTGAACAAGATACCAATTTTATAATGAGTTGATAAGATATTAATTTATAACTAGTTGAAAAGATAGTTGTTGATAATGAGTTGTTAAGATACAAATTTATAATGAGATGATAAGACACTCATTTATAATTAGTTTATAAGAAACTCGTTTACAATGAATTCATATGAAACTCATTTATAATGAGATGATAACATGATCACTTATAAAGGATTTATAAGTTACTCATTTATAATAAGTTTATAAGATAATTACTAATAATGAGTTGATAAGAAATTCATTTATAACCACTACATAAGATACTCATTTATTAAGGAGTTGATAAGTCACACTTTTATAATTACTTGATAAGATATTTGTTTATAATGAGTTTATAAGATACTCATTAATAAGTAGTTATTAGATACTAATTTAAAATGAGTTATAAGATTCATGATTATAATGAGTCAATAAGATAATCATTTATAATTAGTTGATAACATATTCATTTATAATAGGTTAAAGGAACTCATTTATAATGAGTTGATAAGACAATCATTTATAATGAGTTGATAAGTTACTCATTTTTATTGAGTTGATAACACATTTATAATGAGTAATAAGACATTCTATATAAGATACTCTTTTAAAATGAGTAACTATACACAAATTTATAATGAGTTATAAGGTATAGTTTACAATGATTTATACAACTCTAGTTTATAAAGAGTTGAAAAGACACTCATTTATATAGTTAATAAGGTACTTGTTTGTAGCAAGTTAATAATATACCCATAGATAAAGAATTGATAGATTACTCTTTTGAAATAGCTTGATAAGACAGTCATTTACGATGATTTGATAAGACACTCTCTCATTACAAATTGATATGATACTTATTTATAATGAGTTGATAAGACACTTATTTAAAATCAGTTAATAAGACTCTTGTACTATGAGTTGCTAAGATGCTCATTTATGATGAATTGATAAGACACTCATTTTTGATAAGTTGATAATATAGTCATTTATGAGGAATTAAGAAGATACTCATATATAAAATATTGATAAGACACTCATTTATAAAGAGTTGACAAGACACGTGTTATACTGACTTGATAAAACAATCATTAGTAATAATTCGATTAGAAACTCTCTTATAATGAGTTGATTAGACAATAATATATAATGAATTGATAAGACTCTCATTTACAACAATTTGACAAGTCTTTCTTTTATATTAACTTGGTCATACACTACTTTATAATAAGTTCATATAACACTCATTTATAATGATTTGATAAGATACTTATTATAAGTAATTATAAAACAATCATTTATTATGAGTTATAAAATACTGATTTATAATTAGTCATAATAATGAGTTATAAGGCATTCATAAATAATGAGTTATAATAGATTTGTTTATAATGAGCTATAAGAGAATCATTTATAACGAGTTGTAAGGCAATCACTTATAATGAGTTATAAGAGAGTCATTTATAATTAGTTATAAGATAGTCAATTATAATTAGTTATAAGAGAGTCATTTATAAAAAGTTATAAGATAGTCATTTAAAATGAATAATAAGAGAATAATTTATAATGAATTATTAGAGCGCATTTATAATGAGTAATAAGCAATGCACCCATAATAAGTTATTAGAGAGTCATTTATAATAAGTAATAAGATTGTCATTTATAATGCGTGTTAAGATAGTTGTTTATAATATGTTATAAGATAGTCATTTATAATGATTTATATGATAGTCATTTATAATGATTTATATGATAGTCATTTATAATGAGTTATAAGAAAGACATTTATAATGAGTTATATGATACTCATTATAATGAGTAATAAAAGAATCATTTATCATGAGTTATAAGACCCTTATTTATAATAAGTTATATGTCATTCATTTATAATGTATTAAAAGTCTCATTTTAATTGATATATATGTCGCACATTTATAATGACATATAATACACTCATTTATGATATGTTATAATACACTAATTTATAATGAGTTAATAGATGCTCATTTATAATAAGTTATAATATACACTTTTTTAATGAGTTGTAATGCACTCTTTTATAATGAGTTGTAATGCACTTTTTTATAATGAGTTAATAGAGACTTGTTTATAATGAATTATAACAAACTCACTTAAAACTAGTTATAAGGTACTTATTTATAATGAGTTATATGACATTCATATCTAATAACCTATTGCATATTCATATAAAATGAGTTATTAGACACTAATCATTTATAAGATGATTATAATAATTTATGACACTCACTTATAATGAGTTCTATGATACTCAATTATAAAGAGTTATAAGATAGTCGTATATATTGAGTGATAAGATAATAATTTATAATGAGTTATATGATAGTCATATACAACAAGTTGTAAGATAGTCATATATAATGTGTTAGAAGACACATTTATATTGATTTGCAAGACATTCATTTATAATAAGTTATAAGATACTCATTTATAATAAGTTGTAAGCAACTCACATAGAAATAGTTATAAGACACTCATTTATAATGAGTTATACAATAATTGTTTAAAATGAGTTATAATTTACTCATTTATAACTAGCTAAAAGGAGATACATTTATAATGACCTACAAGTGAGTCATTTATAATGCATTTTAACATAGTTGTTTAAAATGAGTTATATGATAATAATTTATAATAAGTTATAAGAGAGTCATTTATACTGAGCTATAAGAAGTCATTTATAATGAGTTAGATAGAGTATTTTATAATGAGTCATATGCGAGTCATTTATAACAAGTTAAAAGACAATGATTTATAATGAGTTAGAAGTGTATAATTTATAACACGTTATAGAAAAGTCATTTATTTCGAGTTATAAGATATTCATTTATAATATGGTATATAACTATTTGGTATTCAAATTACCAAAAATTATTGTGTATTTTGGTGATTAATAATGTTGCATAGATCAATTGACCAATATGAATTTTTGTCAAATGCATCTACCTTGGGGTTGGTAAGTGGGGGATTAAGGGGAGGGTGAAAAAACTTAAAAAAAATGTTGTATAGATATGAAGAGATATTCGAGATCCAAGCAATGGATAAAAACACAAATATTGAATCACTGTCTCCCTCTAATACCAAATGACAGAATTCATCCCTTTAACCTGGAACAAATCTCAACATCCAAGCACCAAAAAACACAAAAAAAAAACAAGATTCTTGAAATGAAGAATAACTATGTGAATTCACTACTAATGGATAAAATAACAATTTGACAGTGATTCAATAAAGAGATATTCAAGAGTCTTTTCACTCTCCTCTATAGATCACTCTTATTTCTTTTTTTTTTCCTCCCCTTCCCAGCAATGGTCCCACCTTTTATATGCTCATGAATGCACTACCTAAGAAAAAGTTGATTCTGACATTTCCCAAACAACCCTAAAAAGCGCTCCTAAATAAAATAACTAACAAGTGCCACTTGGCACCTTGTTTCCTCCCTTACCCTTGCATCAATTGTAAATTAATTGGATAGGTGTGGCTAGGTCCTTTAAGACTGCGTCTACCAATCTTGTTACACTTACGCTTTACAAATAAGGAAGTGTCTCATGTTTAACAAATGCCTTTTTCTTTTACAAATTTGTCTTTGCAAAATAATTAGAACAAAATTGTTGCAAAGCATATTTTTACAACAATTATAAAGTGCATTCACTCGGTACGTTACCTGACTAGTTGAACCGTAAAAAATCATGATCTCAATCATATAATTGTGATTATCATAAAAATCTAAAAGTTGATGCTCGGATTATTTTCACAGTACCTGCAAAATGATGCTGCTGCTAAGCGACTGCATGAAGCTACACTCTGCCTTGTTGGTGTGACTCCCATATTGTAACTATGACAAAAAAAAATAAGTCATAAAATATGTTGTGCAATAAAACAAGTCCCTGTTTAATTCATGAAAAATTGCATACAGCTTCTCCAGAACACAATTAGTCATCTCAATGCGCTCTGGATCATTTTTGTCCAGCTCCTTCTCAAGTGTGCTAATGAGTTTCTGTACGCTTCCACATAACTTTTGTGTATCTAACATCTCAAAAAAGAAAATTGTAACTTATGCAAAGCTACAAAAAAATAAATAAACATCCAGAGACAGAAAATGAGAATGCATATACTTCTTATAATCATCACGGTCCACGATATGATATCGATGCATGATACGAGTTTCTCGGTGATTTTTCTCTCTTTTCCATTCCAAAAAATTGACCTTCTTTAATAGCTTCTTCTCATAATGCTTCAGCTTTCTCATTCTATATATCTATTAGAATAATCTGTATTGGATACAGAAACTAATCAAAATTAAATTTACCTAAATAAAAAGTTTCTTTAAATTAAAAGGTGAGTAGTTGTTTCAATGTGGAGCCGGTACTTAAAATTAGCTTGTATTATATAATAATTTATCTAAATTAAAAATTCACTAATATCCCAGCTCATTTAATTTAAAAAGATCCTACTACAATTTCTAATAAAAAAAAACAGTGAAACAAGAGTTATAAGAAATAAAAAGTACTAAAACATGAAAAAAAATATAATGTTATGTAAACAATAAACATGATGACAACGGAAGAATTTCAAAAAAAGATATCCAAAAAATATCATAGTTATGATCATATTTATTTAAGACACAAGATATACTGAGGCACAAAATCATTTTGGAACCTTAAGATGCAAGGTACAATTAAATTAAGACTTTTTTTGTGAGACACATTCTACCTTAAGACACATTCATATTTATTTACAATTAAATTACATAGTTTACTAAATATCATTTATAATTTTTATCTAATAATAAAATATAATCAAGTAAATAATATCAAACATAAAAATCAAAAAGTATTAATATTTCACATCATCACAAACATTCAAAATTCTAAACTAAAATAATATAAATTTTTAAAAATCAAACATACATAAATTTTAAAATTCAAACTTCGAATATATTTAATCAAATATAAAAATGATATATTATTAATACTTCTTATTATAACAAGAATTTTATGTCATGCTAATCCGGCGACGATTATGCCTCATGCCGAGTCAGACATAACTCACATGTCTAGCCCATTAGCATGGTCCACATGCATAGTGACTAGTGATTGAGCACGAGTCACGAGTCATATACTCAAGACCAAGATTTAAAAAAAACAGCTACATCAACACATAGGCCTCAGCAATCAACTGCACAAAGCCCATTACAATAGACACCAACATGAAAAGCAACATATCACATGTCACTTTCAATGTCGCTAAAAAAAATTAATGCATATTAATCTATAGTCATCATATTTCATTCTCATGACTGCGAGAAGAAATCCAAAAGTTATTAGGTTTATGCCCACTTATAATTAAAAAAATATAAAAAACATTAAAAAAATATTTTTTTAATATTAAAAAAATTTTATAAATAGAAAATAAAAAATTCTTAAATTTTATTCTCTCCTCTTCGTTTCCTAACATCTTTCGCTCCTCACTCTACTCTCCTATTTTGAATTATGTGATATAACACTTTGTACAGTACTCAATTTCATTATTGTCTATTAGTATTAGTCTATCAAATTTAAAAAAAAAAAAGAAGAGGTGAAAAATAAACTACAACTACGTGCTACTACTCAAATAAATTTATTGAATATAAAACATATTTTTTTATTTATTAGTTTGTAATATTTATTAGATTTTTATAAATAGAAATATAAATAAAATTATAATAAATAGTGATTTTAATAATAATAAATCTGATGTAAATATAAATAATAATGATAACTCAACCAAAAGATTCAAGGCCAAAACTAGATTTTCTCCTATGATTTCAATTTATTTGTCAAAAAAAATTAAATAAACAAACTTTAATAATATATATTCACTTTAGTATAATAAAAAAAAATTATAGATGTAAAGACGAAAAATCGGCATAATATATATTATAAAAATATTATATAAATGTAGGAGTATAAATGATATTAGCCTCTTTAATAGATATATTGATCATTACACCAAAAAAATATGATATAGTAAATTCTAAGTAAATCTAACTGAGTAGTGTTATCTTTGAAGTTGGATCAAGTTTTATTTCATTAACCCTCTTTATATACTCAATAACTTTGGGAGAAAATATATAATCAAACTAATTGTGATCAGTAATCTTTAGATTATATTTTTAGAAAATTTTAAGATTGTCAATATTATGAAGACCTATTTTTAGCCTAGCTATCATATGATTCATAAATTCACAAGCAAAAATAATATAATAAAATATTAAAATTAAAAAATAATTAATAATTAATAAATTTTAAAAATATATTAAAAAATTTTCGTAACGTCTAATATCTAGACTTGTGGTGATGATGCATCATTTGCATGTCTCATCACCCACTATATAGATTTAAAATAAAAACTTAATAAAAAAATTTTTAATTTTCTAAAATTCTCAATCTTCAAGATAGCACTATCATATATGAATATATGATGAGACATTTTAGGGAACATGATATTCAGAATAAAATAGTTAATATTATATTCGATAACACTTCTAATAACAAAATATATATTAATATGTTTATTTGATCATTAGAGATTGACCATTAAATAAAATTTTTTACATTAAGTATAAGTATCATGTAATTAACCTAATAGTACATATGAGAATAAAAATTATTTCTCCCACTTTAGAAAAAATCAGAAATTTACTAAAAATCTTGAGGTGCCTAATCGATAATAAAAGTTTAGTAGTTTCTATTTATAAGTGGAGCTTTAAAAGATTTCAAACAGATATGAGATGTCATTGAAACTATACATATTTTATGTTATAGTCATGTGTTAGCTATCAAAAAAATAATATTCAACAATATCAATAATAAAGATAACGAACTTATTATTAATAAATTAGACTGGAATATTAATATTTTTATAATATGATAAATATGTATTTATCTGTGCATTCTCCTACCATTTACATTGTACTTAGATATACAAGCAATATTAGGAATATATATAATAAATATAGAGAACATCATGTATTTAGTATCATAGTTATTGAGATGAAAACTAAATATTTAAAATACTGGTGCTTCATTCTAAGTTTATATTGCTTAGTTGCATATATGAATCATTAGATTAATATGGAAGAAATATAAAATATATTAAGATATATCCACTTATATAAACAAAACAGATGAATCAGAAAGTTTTATTAATAAAGAATTAACTAACATATTGACTTACTACAATACTAGATATGATAGTTGTAAAGAAGTTCTGAATATGAATATAAATATCATATTCTGAAACAAAGATTTTTCTATTCAGTTAGCTAGGAATAAATAAGAAAATAGTATATCAAATAGGAGCGAGTTATTTTGATATTTAGATATCGATTACTTTTTTATCCTATCATATAATAATAATAATAATTTGAATATTTTAAGTTAATAAAAGTCATATGAATTCACATATCTTATGTAATCTATATTAGCACATGATCATGATCTACTGACCCCTATAATATTTAGCATTATATTTTAGTTTATTTTTTTATGGCAGCTAATGTTATTTTAAATAAGAGATCCAAATTGCAACCAAATCTCATAAAAATACTTGCATCCTTAAAAAACTAAAAATATTCAAGGCTAATCATTAAGATAAAGCAAAAGAATTACTAATTGATATGACTCATTGGACATCGAGATCAAGGATATTGAGGCCACCACTAATGCTACATTCAGACATATATATGATGATAATGACATGCATTCATATTGTCATACTACAAACATGAATTAAAAACTCATGCAATTTGAATTATTTTTTTTCATTTGATATTTTGATTGTTTTAGGATTGTTACTCATGTTTTTATCTTATATTGAATATCATAATATAAATTATTTTTTTCATAAAATATTTTCATTTTTAAGTTGAGATGACCGAATATCAATCAATTTTTTTAATTATTAATTTGATTTTAATTCATTTTACTTTCTAATTTAGTATAAATATGTAATGTATTTTATAATTATATTATTTTAATATATAAATAAAATATTTTTAATAAATTAATAATTAAAATTTTAAAAAATTTTAACTTGCCACATTCAAACAACCCATAACTGCCACAACTTGGCACCACCCATAATCGAATTGTCACATTATAACATGGCAGTGCCAAATTGTGGACCAAATAGGTCTCACTATTTTGGATAGTATGTTGTGTCGTGTATGGCACAACATGCTTGCCTGACTGGGCTATAACAAAATGAGTCATGTCGACACGGCATGACATGGCCTGTTTAACACCTCTACAATAATTTTATTTGTTCTTGTAATATCACCTCGTGCTAAATCATCATCTTCAAATACTAAATTATCTTTTGTAACATATTCATCTTTTATTCTTCACATCGATCATTCAATACTAATATCTATATCATTCAAGAAAATATGATCAATAATATAATAATTTATATCTTTTCATCAATATCCAATTATACTTAATGTACAACAAAATATTCAAGCATTAATATTCTTACTTATTTATTCTCTTATTATGACCCTAAAAAAATACACGAGCATATATTAGAGGTGTCAAACAGGCTGGGCCAGCCTAGCCTGACATTAGGCATGGCACAGTTCAGCCATGCCTGACACAGCACGGTACGCTACAGTGTCGTGCCCAGGCTAGTGCCAGGCACACCTACTGCACGAGTCGTGTTGTGTCGGGCCAAAGTTTTCAGCCCGCATGACGTACATGGAACGACAAGGCATGCCTGGCACAGCACGCGTGACCATACACCAAGCATGGTCACAACGAGCTGATGCCCGACGAACGAAGCTCGCCGAGCCCCAAAAGGGCGAAGACGCGCAGCACCCTGGCGATGCGGCAGCACACCGCCAAAACCCTAATTTATTTTAAATTAAGGTTTTAGCCTGACCCAAACCAAGCAAACCGGGCCAAACCCAACGGATTTCGTGTAGCGGGCCCGTATCAGAATTGACCTCCACAAAATCATGTCGGGCCAAGCACGACACAGTACATTAAACGTGTCGTGCCTGGCCCAACACGTTAGCTAGGTTGGGCAGCCTAAAACCATACCGAGCCGACCCGACACGACCCATTTGACACCTCTAGCATATATTATATTAAATAATATGGCTATAATTAATTCAATTATATATAATTATTCTAGTAATTAATATTCTCAGAAATACTACAATTTCTTTTACAACCGAGTATATTATATTTTGCAAATTTTTAATATTAAATCCAAACATACCTCATTATTCTATTATAATTAATATAAATAAATTTTCAATTAACATTTTACATATTTTAACCTAAAATATATTATAATTTAAATGTACTAATCAATTAAACTGAATAACTAACATATATCTCTAGTCTTTCTTATTCTAATGAAAAATTTATTATCATAAAAAAATTTAGCATGCATATACAAGTATGTTTGTGATATAATTGTATCTTGTTCATCTTGGTCTTTCACCAATCTTACTATGCATTAACATAAATTTTCAAAAAAATTAGATCTAAATCCACTCCTAATCATTTTATATCATAATAACACATTTTGCACAAAAAGTACTTAACTAAATGCAAAGGGTTATAAAGCTGAACCTCTCCCTCTTATCAATGATTTTCATAATTTTTATATATTTCTCTTTATTCTTATTAAATTTTTTGACTATCATTTACTTTGTTATTTTATGGCCACATAAATATAGACCATATGAGATCTATTTTGATCATCCACCAAGCAAATAACACATAAAAGATGACTCAACAACTTCGAAAAAAATACTATAATTTTTCAAAAGTAATACATAAATTATATTGAATATATTTTTTTCTTTTTTAGACTTTTACCCATTTATTTTTTGTCCAATTTAAACTAATAATACTTTCTTAAAGTAATTTGTTTGTTTATTGATATGATATAAGATAAAGGTCTTTAGAAATAAAGTCTTTGCATACCTTAGAAACACCATTTAATCAGTAAATTATCTCATCATGGTGAGTAATCTCATTCTATAATAAATATAATCATGTATAGATATAATTATTTCTATTATCTTTATAAATATGTAATAATTTTCTAATTTCTAATAATATGTCATTATAATGTACAGTACATAAAATCCAATATAAATGTGATATTTTTAATCTCAACATACTTCATGTATAAGTTAAAGCTAATTATATCATAAATTAGTTAACATTAATAATCACTAATATAAAAAATTAAAAGTTTCAAATTAAATTATAAAATATTTTATATCACATAATTTGATGCATTATCTATTACAACTTAAAAAATATTTTCTTCACCAAATTCTTACTCTCAACTATCAAGTTAATTAATTTATCTTTCATCTTGGTAATAAAAAAAATATTAATGAATTTTATGAATATGATTAATTTTAAAGAATTCATCATAAAATTCACTAATATCATTTCATTCATATTAATCCATCCACCCAATATAATTGAACATTTATTTTACTTTATTCTTTGAAATAATTTTTTATCAAATCTTTTGTAAATCATTTTTTAGATTAATAACTTCTACTTATTGAAAACTTGATCATTTATATCTCAAATTATAATGCTTAATTATATCGAGCATTGATTGAAAATTAATATAATTCATCATATTAAATGAAATTACGGCTTCATATAATCATCTACAAAATAAAATATCAAATATATCCTTAGTTTCTTTCTTATCAAGATTATTGTTGGTGATTTAAATATTTTTTATATTTTAAATAATTATTTTCATATTAGAAATAAAGAAACAAATCATATTCTTTGTTTTGATCTCTTTAAGTCACTATCACTACAATCACTTCCCCATGCATTACTAATCACCATTAGAGATACTTTATGATCACATTTTGTTAGTAACATTCACCTCCTCAACATTGATCTTGGAACCCAAACAATTTATAATTCATATTTATACATGTCAAAGCTCATTTGATTTTGTTGAGTTTTTTTTTGTTAGCATTATATTCTTTTAATTCTTTCCTAACATGTTTTGGATATCTTCTATACTATATTGACTAGATACATTATATTTGATATGATTATAATCATATAGTTAATATTATATATAATTCTCTTATAAATAATAAGATTAACTCGAAAGATCACATTTGAAATAAAATCAATACATAAAACAATAAGAATAGATATTGAAACATAACTTAAAATATCAACCTTTATACGAATATCAAACACATATTTTCTTTGTGATAATATGATTTCACTCCTAGAATAAGCATTTTTTATACTAAATAGTATTTGAGTCTCTCAAGATTCTTCATCTCAAACCGTGTCTAAAGATTCTAATTGAATTGGGTGATCCCCAACTACTAATCTCACATAATTAGAAATACATTCAAATAAATAATTAACAAAATCATCTTATCATCAAAGTTCCTTCGAATAAACAAAGAAAATTTTGCAACAGATATAAAAATCTTGCAAATCAAACTTTAGGTGACTATTTCAATCCACACAACATCTTCCACAATATGCATGTAATTGTGCTAATCAAAAATCAAGTAACTAGGTCATATACACCTCAAGATCACCATGAAAAATATATTCATAACATTTCACTAGTATATACTCCAACTATGAGAAACTACAAGAGAAACAATAATTAATATTGAAGTCATTTTGGTCACTTATAAAAAAATATCATAATAGTTCACACTAAATATCTTAGCTAATCTCTTCACTATAACTCTCACCTTAAGTTAATCTATCTTCCCGTCTAGACTTGGCTTCTCGTTGAACACTTATCTACAACTAATAACAAGTATCATGTTCATGTCTCCTAGCTCATACAATTAAATTATTAGTAATAATAATATCAAAAATTCTATACTCCATAACAAAATAAAATATATGTAATCACATGTAGCATAAGTATTAAATCCTAAATTTATAACTCAACAGTCTAAATTGAGATGGTGAGAAAAAAAAATTATAGACATAAGAATGTCTTGACTAAATCTAGAAGCAATCATGAAAAAAGTTTAGAATATTCCTACTAATTAAGCATAACAAGATCACTAAATATATAAGTATAAGATGCAACATTGGTGGACCCAATTATCTATCATATAGCCTATGAACCCTAAAATGTCATTCATAACTCAAGATACCATGTTTAATGCCTCTCATGAGTGTCAAAAGCTCTATACTCCATAAAAAATGTAAAATATATGCAATCATATGTGACATTGGGATCAATTCCTAAATTTTTGACCTAATATTCTATAATGATGTGGTAAGAAAATAAAATCATAAACATAAATATGTATTGGCTAAAGCTAGCAGTGCTCAAAAAAAAAATCTAAAATATTCATACTAAGTAAACATAATGAGATCAACAACAATACAAGTAGAAGATCAAGCATGAGTGGATCTAATTATTTATTATGCAACCTATGAATCCCAAAATGACATTCATAGCATAGGATGCAATGTGCAATGCCTATAATGTGTGTATCCCAATCTTTCAAAAAAAAAAGAACATAACATTATTGATTTATTCTCTCTCAAGACACCCCTATTGTGTCTCTCATTGTCACAATGTAGAGAAGTCATTGTAATAATCTTAATCATCAACCCAACTTTGCTCAATCTGAATTAATTGTATGTGATTGAATCACTCACTAGTAAATCTTCAATAAAACTCAAAGCATCCTCTTAGTAAGAATTTGAGTCTAAAAATTAATTTGTTGCTCCCCAAATAAATACATATACAAAATATTATAAAAATGATCACTAAAACTCCTCGGCATTATATGATCTATCAAGATAAAAAACACATCATCAATTATCACGCAACTATATCTAAATTGCAATGAGTCATTTAATAATGATCATTCAATATGTATGAGATCAACTAAGAAATATTGTCATATAAATAGAATATCATTGATAAGCACATTGATGTAGTCATCTCAAACCTTCTTAAATGTGTATGCATGTAAAATGAACCAAATATGTTAGTCGTACTCAAGTCAATCGACTATCATATATGAACTATTAACTAACATAGATAAATTAATAATTATACATTGATCACCAACTATTCATCTGATCTAGTATGAAGTAGCTCATTCAATATAGTACATAATAATTATTTGAACAAAGAACAATATATTAAACTAAAGCTCACAAGGATCATAATATATAGGCATAGGGCCTAGTAACTTGTGAAAAAAATTGACAATAATAAAAATAACAAGCTGGGAAAAGCCCCCCCTAGAAACACTTGTGCTTAATATAGACAGGAGCTTCAAAAGAGATATGAAAATGACAGGGGGTGGAAGAGTGATAAGAAATAAGGCAAGTAAAGTACTGAAAGCCTTTACAATGAGAGAAATAACTTTTTCAGTACTACATTCTGAAATTAATGTCTTACATAAAGGTCTATAAATTTGTAAGGAGAACAGCGATATAAATGTGCAAGCGCATGTAGATTCGAGTCTATTGATAGTCTTAGTATCTGGTAAATTACAATTATAGTAATTTGAAATGGAAATTAAAAAAATAAAAAAACTATTAGTAGAATTGAAAAGAAAGATAAAACATATCTTTAAAGAGGCTAATACACTAGCAGATAAATTAGCTGAGGAATGAGCTAGGAGAGAAAATAAGGAATTTCAAGAAAGAAATATACCGGAGAGGTTTAGAGGGATAATTAAATTAGATAAGATAAGTTACTCGTATATTAGAATAAATAAAGTTAGATAAAAATAAGCTTGATCTAGGGGGGGCAGCTTGTTCATATAGAGCCCCCCGGTCCTGAGGAGGGAATATACTGGTAAATTATTGGATTAGAAACCAAGCAATTCTCAGAGAATTCACCCTGGCCCTGGAGGGTGAGCAGCAGCTTTACATGACTTGCACGCAAAAAAAAACATATTATCCTGGTCCAGCGGGGTATATAGATCACGTTTTATCTTGGTCTGTAAGCTGTTGATTGTTGTAAATTGCTGCTGTAAATTGTATTTATAAGTGCTTGTGTATATGGTTATGTTGTAACCTGCGTATCTTTTGGAGTATGGGAATTATTTAGGTATGGAAACTCGTAGAAGAACATCTTATTCTTGTGGTGTGAACAGTAGATATGGAAAACATATAACTCCCTGGTCCAGACGGATGCAGAAAGATCGATTTATCTGGGAAAAGAAACAAGTCACAAGTGCTTGGTAGATCTCTCTGGTCCTGTGAGGTGGTCAGCAGCCGTGCAGTAAAACTATCCAAAAACATTCATCACCCTGGTCTTGAAAGGTGCAGATAGATAAATGCATTCGATAGGGTTTGGTTTATCTGGGTTTATTAGATAATTTTATTGGGTTGGTGAGTTTTGCAGAAATTACCCTCTACTGCAGTTGGAGAAAAGCTGCAAAAAAGGGTAAAATGCTAGCCCAAAGGCGTGACACAGAGAGATGGAAGAATTAGGATGCACATAAAGGAAAGAGGTTGAAAAGTCTAGAAGGATAATAATTGTTTTGCTGTAAATCAGTCCGTATATCAGTTTGTAATTTTGAGTAATAAACTGTAACAGAACTGTAAGGGACAATGGGTATAGGGTAGATATGTTTGCTGCATTGAGGCGGGGCAGCCAATAGAGGTTGCTCGTCTTTTATGTGTATTTCAGGTTTGGCCACTAGTCCGTGAAAATGGGAGAAGGCAGCTATTTGACGAAGACACGGGGAAGGGAAGAAAGAATTCGGGTCGGGTGGATATAACGCATGGGCTGGTTAAGAAACGTGGAACATAGTCTAGAAGTTTGACAAAAGGGCCGAACAGCATTTAGAAATAAAAATATGGGTCAGATAAAACAAGAGAAAGAAGGCGAAAACATAATTTTATTTTAGATAAAATGTGATAAAACAGTATCCAGATATACTCTTTGCACAAAATAAATGTTGTAATTATAAATATATGATAAGGTTTTAAAAATCCAAGATACTAGTTCGTAGGTTTAAAAATGAAGACAGGTGTAAAAGGGATAAGGGTAGATGTAGGTTGTAAAACTGTTTTCCTCCGCCAAAAGAGAGGATTATTATTAATAATAAAAGAAACCATTAAAAAAAAAACTAAAGCTCACAACTAATATATTTTCCTTTAATTTTCATTGTATTATTATTAGTAGTCGCATCATGTCAAACAAGTCATGTCATGTCAACACATTCTAATTTTTTATAAAGACATCAAACAGTTTATGTCATGCCAACACACAACCTACTTTTTTGTAGCCCAGTCGAGCCAGGATACCATGATGGCATGGCTTCATTCATGATCAGCCCAACACAACCCAATTAGCCCACTATCTAGTACTTCTATGTCAGGTCATGCCCATTATGGGTGACCAAATGGCATAATTAAAAATTTTTTAAATATTAAATTTATTTTTTTTAAAAAAATTAAATATTAAAATAATAAAAACTACATTATACTATCAATTTAAATAAATTTAACCAATAATTAAAAATATTTACATCCAACTCAATATATCGTATGAACAAAAATAATATAATCTTAAATTTTGAATAACAAACTTACAAAAAAAACTCAAAAACATATAAACAAAAAATTACTCATTAACATAAGATCATAAATATAATAGAAAAGCAGAAATAGAAATTAAAAAAATATATGCATCACATTTCACACTCAAGTTCTCTAATAGCTGCAATCAGTCAATGTCTACAGTATTAATCAAGGAAGCACGGACACGGCTCCCTACAACCGTGTCCGCATGTCCGACACCTGGACACGTGGACACGACACAGATACTTGTCCGATAGCCACGTGGCGTATCATTGCACAATCCGTATCCGATACGCCACATGGCGTATCGGATGGTTGCATCGGCAGACAGCAGCCATATCCATGCCTATAGTGTCCGACGTCCGACGACGTTGGGTGACCAACGTAGCCGCATGGGCGACGTTGGCCACTGGCAGGGGGCGGGCGTAATTTGAGGGTGAGGCAGGGAGCGGACGTGATTTGAGGGAGAAGCATAAGCGGGCGCGATTTGAGGGGAGAGGAAGGGACGGCGCAAATTGAGGGGAGAGGCAGGGATGGCGCGAATTGAGGGGAGAGGCAGGGGCGAGCATATTTGAGGGGGAGGCAGGGGCGGGCGTGTTTGGGGGGGAGGCAGGGGCGGGCGTGTTTGGGGGGGAGGTAGGGGCGGGCGTATTTTTGTGGGGATGTGCATAAAATAAAATATTTTTATAAAATAAAATAAAATATTTTTATTTTATAAAATAAATAATATATATTTATTTTATATAATAAAATATTTTAATTTATTTTATTTTAATTTAATGAATTTTATAAAATACCTAATATTTATAATTAATAATTTTTATTTTTATTTTTATTTTTTTTATCATGCCGTATCCTAGCCGTATCCGTATCCTAGTTTTTTAGACTTTATCGTATCCCCGTATCCTACCGTGTCGTATCCCAGTGTCTGTGTCCGTGTTTATGCTTCTTAGGTGGTAACCTTAATATTATCGATGTCCTATGAGTCATCATTTGTCATCAATTCTTTTATTTTATCTTGAATGCTCAATATTTAATCTTTGCAGTCCATTAAGAATGCAAATACTTATATGATATCTAAAGCTAGTGGTAGTCTTTGTATCATTAATATTTCATGAGTCATTATCTATCAACTCTTCTCAATCCATCAAACATGCAAATGCTTCTAAGATATCTAGTTGTAATTTAGATATTATATCTGAATAATATTTATAATCACAATAATAAAAACTTGAATATTATACTAAATACCAAAGAGATCAGTAGATTACATGATATCTTAAATACCACAAAATAGAAGAATTCGTAAAATTTTTATAACTCAAAATATCAAAATTTTTTATTATCATGTGATATTCAACTATTGAAACGATTTGCTTTTATTCGATAGATCACCTCATCGTTTAACCCTACCAAATTGAATAGAAAGATTATCATCTTCAAATACAATGTCCATATTTATACTTGGAGCTTCCCTACAATTATTATAATACCTAGTAGTTCAATATGTAAACATATTATTTAATTTTATTGTGGATTCAACCATCATGTTATTATTCTTCTGTTTAATTTATGAATGTTGATATATATGTTAAAATATATTCTATATATTTCACCTAAATCCTAGGATCTCCACACAAGTAATAAAGTAAAAAAGAATTGAAAAATTAGACTGGTATTTTAAATATTTAATTTCAATCTCAATAATCATGAAACTAAATATAGGATATCATTTATACTAGCTAAATATGACACTAATACTATATTTGTACCTAAGTGTAATGCAAGTAGTAGGATTTTATACAAACAAACACATATTTATCATATCATAAAATTTTAAAATATTTCAAAAAAAAATCTTAAATCACAATCTAAATAATCAGTAATAAGTTCATCAAAGTATTTTAATAAATTTTTTATTTTTTCTAGTGTAGAAAAAACAATTTTTATTTATGATTGTATTATTAGGTTATTTACATCAAGGAAGCACGGACACGGCTCCCTACAGCCGTGTCCATGTGTTCGACACTTGGACACGTGGACACGACATGGATACAGCACGGATACGTCTCCGATACGCCACGTGGCGTATCATTGCACAATCCGTATCCGATACGCCACATGGCATATCGGATGGTTGCGTCGGCGCCGTACCCACGCCTATAGTGACCGACGTTCGACGACGTCGGTGGCCAGCGTTGGCCACTGGCAGGGGGCGGGCGCGATTTGAGGGAGAGGCAGGAGCGGGCGCGATTTGAGGGGAGAGGAAGGGGCGGCATGATTTGAGGAAAGAGGAAGGAGCGGCGTGATTTGAGGGAAAAGGCAGGGGCGGGCGTGTTCGAGGGGAGAGGCAGGGGCTGGCGGGTGTGTTCGAGCGGAGAGGCAGGGGCGGGCGGGTGTGATTGAGGGGAGAGGGGCGGGCGGGCGAGCGGGCATGATTGAGGGGAGAGGGGCGGGCGGGCATGATTGAGGGGAAAGGCAGGGTCGGGCGGGCGTGATTGAGAGGAGAAGCAGGGGCGGGCGGGCGGGCGTGCTAAAGTGGAGAGGCAGAGGCATAAAAAAAATATTTTTATATAATATAATTATAAAATATTATTTTATAAAATAAAATAAATATAAATATTATATTATAAAATAAAATAAAATAAAATATTTTTATTTTATAAAATAAATAATATATATTTATTATATATAATAAAATATTTTAATTTAATTTAATTTAATAAATTTTATAAAATACATAATATTTATAATTTATAATTTTTATTTTTATTTTTATTTTTTTATTATGCCGTATCCTAGCCATATCCGTATCCTAGTTTTTTAAAATTTGTCGTGTCCCCGTATCCTGCCGTGTCGTATCCCCGTGTCTGTGTCCGTGTCCGTGCTTCTTAGATTTACATGTCACATATACCTAACATAAAAAATTTTACCTAATGACTCATCTCTAATAGTCTAACAAATATATTAATAACAATATCATTATCCAAAATATTATAAAATATATTACTACAAATTTTATTCCCAAAAGGTCATCATCATATACTCATATATGACAAAATCATCATGAAGATTAAATATTTCAAGAAATCCTAAAATTTTTTATTAAATTTCTACTTAGAATTGAAAAATAAGCAATCGACACGTATACCTAACATAAAAATTTTTACCTAATAATACATTTCTAGTAGTTCTAACAAATATATTAAAAATGAGATCATTATTCAAAATATTATCAAATATAATATTAATAATTTTATTATAAATATCATATTCTGTAAAGTTCCTCACCACATACTCATATATCAAATATAATATTAAATTTCTACTTAAAATCAACATAATGAGCAATGTGACAAACAAATGATCATTTATCACAACTAGTCTAGATATCAGACATTACGAATATCACACCACTATATTTCCTAAATTTATTAATTATTAATTATTTTTCTAATTTATAATATTTTATTATATTATTCCTACTAGTTGACCTAAAAATTCTATGATAATAACTAATAAGATTAAAAATAAATCTACATGATACTGATTATCCTAGAATTCTCCATAAATCTGATTAAAAAACTCGTGATAATAATTAATTTAGTCCTTCTCAAAGTTATTATTATAAATAAATGAGATCAATAAAATTTAAATTTATTGAACTTCTAAAACCACATCGCTCAGTTAGATTAGTCTGGAATTTAATGTATTATATTTTTTGATATATTGATCAACATGTATATTAAAGTGGTCAGTACCACCAATAATATGACATATATAAATTTTGTATAATATATACACTGTGTAGATTCTTCTTTGATACCCATAAAATTTTTATTTTTTATTATATTACAATAAGTTCAGAATAATAAAATTCACTTAGTTTTAGGTTTTTAGATAAATGAATTAAAATCATTAAAGAAAACTCAGTTTCAACCTTATATCTTTTGGTCTAGTTGTCATTATCATCTATATGTAGGTCAAAATCATTATAATTAAAATCATTATTTATCTTTTTTTTATTATTCACTTTAAAAAAATAAATTTTCAAATTTTTATAAATTATAACACAAGCTAACAAAATCATTTGCATCTTAATTTTTTAAATTACAATTAGGTCAAACATTAGAGTTAGGATTTAGCTTTGCTTAGGACTTATGAGTAATCAATAAGTTATAAGCAGAACAGAACTAATATCAAAGCAGACAACAAAAAAAAAGGAAAATGAGAGAAAATGAAATTTATTAAAAAATGAAATATTCAACTCTAAATTTATAGAAAATTTTTCTCATTAAAATTTTATATTTTATAAAATTTTTTGAATTTATATATATATATATATTAGATAAAATTTCCGACAGTCACCAAATTTTTTCCTAATATCCATTGGAAGCAAATCTAACTACTACAAAAAATTGAACAAACTTTAATATTTAAAAAAAAATTTTAATCGACAACAATGAGAAGACGACTCTTGTCGCTATTGTTGTTGGGGAAGGGGGTTCTTACTCGTTACCATTAGCAAAATAAGTAAAGAAAAGGGAAGATTTTTTTAAAAAAGAACTTGTGCCCCTTTTCCCATGCCATGTGCTTGCGTGGACCGTGCCACACATGCATGTCGTGTTTGGCTCAACATGAGACACAATTAAACCCATCACAACGCAACCACAGTCTAGGCACAATTTTGGATAGTGTGGTATCGAGCATAGCATGGCTATTTCAGATCATATCTCATGTCATACCAAAGCCATCCAGCACACTTAACATCTCTATCTTTTTAACAAGATGACACCCAAGAGAATATAACTCAAACATATCACAAAAGCTAACATAGTATATTTATTGTGATTAGGAATGTGTCAAATGGGTCGGGCAGCTCGGGCACAGCCCAAAGCCCGGCTCATTTCAAGCATGACTGGCCCAACACGGCACGATATAGTAGTGTGCCCAGGCTCGTGCCGGGTGCACCCTCGGCACGAGTAGTGGCGTACAAAGGGTTTTTTGCCCGCATGTCATACCAAGCACGACACAGGTGCCTGGCACGTGAGCATGGCATGAGTGACCATACACCGAGCAACGCCCAACAAAAGGATGACGCAGCGATGCCCGACAATGGGGACGACCCTGCGATGCCCGACATGGGGACGACCCTGTGATGCCCGACATGGGGACGACCCTGCGATGCCCGACAGGGGGACGACCCTGTGATGCCCAACAGGGGGACGACCCTGTGATGCCCAACAGGGGGACGACCCTGTGATGCCCGACAGGAAGACGACCCTGCGATGCCCAACAGGGGGACGACCCTGCAATGCCCGATAAGGGGATAACGCAACGACGCCCGATGAATGATGACTCGGCATGCACAATAGGAAACAGTGGCGCAACAATGTTTTGGCCGAAATCCTAGTTTTTTAAAAATTTAATTGACCTGACTCGAACCAGCCAACTTGAACCGGCCAGAACCCGGGCATATTTTGGGCCGCGTGCCCATGTCAAAAATACCCTCTAATGAACCATGTCATGCCAGGAATGACAAGCCAATCTGGTTGGGCACGAAAAAAATAAGTAGGCCCATTTGACACCTCTATGATTAGATCATTCTAAGAATTTAATCGAAAGACTCATGTTAATGATGAATTTTATCATGTTTTCTCTTGCATACTCATTATAATAAATAAATGAAATCATTAAAATTAGAGTTAATTTAGCTTCAAAGACTTCGTTACTAATTTGAATTTGTCTGAGATCTAATACACATAATATTTTAATATATTATTTGACATGTCGACTAAGATAACCAAAACCAACAATACTCCTTATTGAATATATATTTATAATATATTTATTGAGCCAAATATTTTTCAGCACTCCTAGAATTATATTTTAAATTTTCTTAAAATACATTCATACTACTAATGACCATCTATTCTTGTGCTTTTTAGATACAAGAGTCAAAATTGACCTACGATTAAAAGATAATATAGTCTCATACATTTCGGTTAGATTATAATTATTATATATGTCTATATTTGATTTAATTTCATAATATTTATTATTTTTCATATCTATTATCTTAATTTAGACTTCACAAATTTTAAAGTTGGAGAGAAATATTTTTTATTCAATTTGATTATAATTTTAATAACTACAAAAAAATAATAACTTAATAAAATAATAACTAAAATGCATAATGTATGCCTTGAAACAATATATCCAACAAGCAGCAAGTCCACAAACAACAATACCAATCAACTCACACCAAACAAAAAAAATGCTCACCCGCCAATATAACAATTTATAATTTTTGAATTTTATATTACAAAGGCAAAAGAATAATAATTTAACTAAAAATATGACTGACTTTTATTTTTTAAGAAATTAGAAAAAAAAGAAAAAAGATTATAATTATGTTGTGAAAATCTAAAAATGTTAACTAAATATTTATCAAAATTTGTTATATTAAAAGAATTTTTTATTATCTTTTTGAATTATTTTTAGGATAGAAATCTAATGATTGAGATTTAAAAATATATGTTGTTTTTTTATATATTAAGTGTTGCTGATAGGACGACAAATTATCATTTTAAATATCAAAATAGATGGAAATACAATCATTTAACAATGGCTGCAATTTTTAAATAAGGCAGGCCACAGGCCAATGCCACATTTCATGCTTGTCATCCCTAGTATGTAGGTTATGCCTAGCACAACAAGAAGCTCATGATGTCCTAGCACGACACTAAACAAGTCATGCCATTAGTTGTCATGAGGCAAATCTAGACATAGCCCTAGCCCATGTTGAGCCTGGCACTACATTGTCGTGATGTGCTTCAAGTTAGGCTCAAGCCGCCCAACTATCACCTCAACCAATTCAATCAAATACACTCATATGTATGAAAACCAATAGAAATATAATCAAAATGAAATTTAAGTATGTTATAATTTTTATTAATAACTTCTCGAGATAAGCATAAATATATCTCTTTTGTGATATATCATTAATTTTATATATTTTTCATATTTTTCACAAAATAATAAAAACTAAATTTAATAAAAATATAAGAAGTATAAAAAATAATAAAAAATTAGAATATATATCAAACAGATTTAGCAATTATTTTATGTATCATTATATTATATATCAGATTTCATGTGTTGGCACAATCCAATTAAATAAAATATATAAAATGAAAAAGAATGCATGGTGGAATGCTTGGTGATTTGGGCGGTGGCAAGCTCTTAAAAGAGATATGGTGAGCATTATGGCATGCTAGGTGGAAACATGGCTGTGAAAGTGATGCCAAGTAGAATGATGCACATCATAGTAAACATCGTATTGTGTGGTTGCCCATCTAGAAAGAAACTTTAAGTTTTTTTCTTTTTGACAAGATTAAAAAAGAGATTAATTATTATACAATTTGATATAAAAAAAGAGATTAATTAGAATATGTATGAAAACCAATACACTCATATGTATGAGAACCAATAGAGATATAATCAAAACGAAATTTAAATATGTTATAATTTTTATTAATAACTTCTCGAGATAAGCATGAATATATCACTTTTGTGAAATATCATTAATTTTATATATTTTTCATATTTTTCACAAAATAATAAAAACTAAATTTAATAAAAATATAAGAAATATAAAAAATAATAAAAAATTAGAATATATATCAAACTAATTTAGCAATTATTTTATATATCATTAGATTATATATCAGATGATTCTGATTTCATGTGTTAACACAATCCAATTAAATAACATATATAAAATAAAAAAGAGTGCTTGGTGGAAAACTTGGTGATTTGGGTAGTGGCAAGCTCTTAAAAGAGAAATGGCGAGCATTATGGCATGCTAGGTGGTAACATGGTTGTGAAAGTGATGCCAAGTAGAATGGTGCACATCATGGCAAACATCGTATTGTGTGGTTGTCCATCTTGAAAGAAACTTTAAGTTTTTTTCTTTTTGACAAGATTAAAAAAAAGATTAATTCTTATTCAATTTGATATAAATAAAGATTTGGTATAGTTATTTTTAGAGAAATCAACATAAATTATCATAGCATAGATAAAAAAAAAAAGAATTTTAATTCAATAGACCTATAACCATTTAGGTGCCAAATAGGCTGGACAGCCCGATCACGACCCATGGCATGGCACAATTCTGCCATGCCTAGCCTAGGACAAAATAGTCCGGAACCATGCCTAGTCCTATGTCATGCCACCCCATGGCATGGCTCGTGTCATGCTGGCCGGTGCAAGTCATGCCTCGTGTTGGCCGGTGCAAGCCATGTCTCTTGCTGGCCGGTGTGAGCCATGCCTCATGCTGGCCGGTGTGAGTCATGCCTCATGCTGGCCGGTGTGAGCCATGCCTCATGCTGGCCGGTGTGAGCCATGCCTCATGCTGGCCGGTGTGAGCCATGCCTCATGCTGGCCGGTGTGAGCCATGCCTAATGCTGGCCGGTGTGAGCCATGCCTCATGCTGGCCGGTGTGAGCCATGCCTCAAGCAGGCCGGTGTGAGCCATGCCTCATGTTGGTCGGTATGAGCCATGCCTCATGCTGGCTGGTGTGAATAGAGGTGTCAAACGGGTCGGGCCGGCATGGCCCGGCCCGTTTTTTTAGGGCACGTTCGTGCTACCGTGCCCAGCCCGGCACGGTTTAAAAATAACCGAGCCCGGCCCGGCACGGTTTAAAAATAACCGAGCCCGGCACTGCCCGTAGGCACGGCGGGCCGTGCCGTGCCTTGCCTGGCCCGCTCGGGCTTGCCTATCCGAGCGGTTCCGGATACGGGAAGACCGCGGCTAGGGTCGAATCAGACCCGACCCGCGGTCTTTTTTTGCGGGAGGGGCATCCTGGGGTCAGGCATCCTGGGGGCATCCTGGGGTGGCGTGCCACGTGCCGAACCGTGCCGGGTCAGGCACGGCACGCCTCTGGCCAGGCACAGCACGGCACGGCACGCGCCTAACCAGGGCACGGCACAGGCCCGAGCACAGAATTTTTCCGTGCCGGGCTGGCCCAGGCACGACTGAACCGTGCCGTGCCTCATGCCGGGCCGGCCCGGCCCGGCCCGGTTGACACCTGTAGGTGTGAACCATGCCTCCTGTCGGGTCAAGTACAACCAGCATGCCTAGCCTAGTGGCACAATCTATTGGCCCGAGAACCCAAGATCAACTATGGTCAAGTCCTGGGTCACAGATCAAGAGTCGTTGGGTGACCCCCCAATGGGGCAAGTTTTTTAAAAAAAAATACATCCACATGACCAATTACAATAACGTAATAGACGATTCATGATGATGTAGATGTACTTTTTAATCTATATAAGTACAACACTATAAGGTGGACTCTCAACTCTAGAGATTAATATTTACAAAGAAATAGTCTACGAGTAGGGTATTAATTTTAAAATTTTTTTATTATAGTGATACTTTAGAATTTTATAATTTTTTTATAATTTTCATAATTTAATTAAATAATATAAATAAATAAAAAAATATTATATAGTAAATTTAATAAAAATGAATATCATATGAATATAGGCCTAGGCATAGATAACAATGAAAACTCTACTAAAACGTCCGAGACTTAAACTATTTTTCTCTAATAGTCTCGACACAAACTTATATGTTACCAAAAAAACAAAAAGTTGGACGAACATCAGTAATTTAGATACTCTTTAAAATAATTAAAATTAAAAATTCTAAGAATATCAATAAAGAATTAACACAATATATATATTTAATATATATATATATATATATATATATATATATATGAGACTAAACACATAAAAAAGCATGTCAATCAATACACCTAAAAAGAAATATCAATCAATTTATCTAAAAAGACATGTCAATCAATACACCTAAAAAGACATGTTAATCAATACACTTAAAAAGACATGTCAATCAATACACCTAAAAAGACATGTTAATCAATACAAATAAAAAGACATGTTAATCAATACACCTAAAAAGACATGTCAATCAATACACCTAAAAAGACATGTCAATCAATGCACAAAAAAAATATGATACATTAAATCGAAGACAAACCCAACTTAGCAGTGAAATTTTTCAAGCTAATCTAGTTCATTTTCGTTGACTCTCTTCATATATAACAATGATGTTGAGAGAAAAGACAAGATCAAACTGATTACTATCATAATCTCCCAATTAGATTTTTAGATAATTCTTGAATAGTTAGTATTATTCAGACTTACTTCCGGCTAACTTATCATAGGATTTCTACTTTTACATATAAGAATGACAAAATATATAGACTAGTCACAATGATATATTATTTATGCTGTATATATAATTTATTTTTTGATATCTATTTATATAACCAAATATTTTTGTTTTAATATTTCATGTAAATACATGAAATAAAATATTAAGAGGCTGGGAATACAATAGTAGGACAATAACGGAGGTCCCAAAATTTTTGAAGCAAAGCTTGACCCATCCGATAATCTGACCCACTCCAGTTAATTGAACCGAAAATATTTTTATTATAAATATTTTTTGTATTTTATTTTTTGGGTTGTTTTTCTAATCTATAACTATTCATCATCTTCACTCTCTCTCTACATGATATATCACGATTATCTTTGCGTTGCACAAACTATAAGATATTTTTTGTTTTATCTGTAATGCATAAGTATTTTCTGGTGGATGTAGCTAGTCGTACTGAGCGAGTAGCAAACCACGTTATTTCTGATTTTCTATTTTCTCATTTTTTGATTCAGCCGTAGTTGGATTATGGATTGGATATATATT
Organism: Sapria himalayana; assembly: GCA_029783825.1. Taxonomy (NCBI): domain Eukaryota; kingdom Viridiplantae; phylum Streptophyta; class Magnoliopsida; order Malpighiales; family Rafflesiaceae; genus Sapria; species Sapria himalayana. The sequence continues at coordinate 918,802 of JAREIK010003680.1, forward strand.
GTTTATTATTCTGTTATTTTTGTTGTCTTCTGTATTTTAAAATCATAATTGTGAGAGCACAATTTCCCAAAAATTTGTGTCTCACTGCCCACTACATTGACTCTAAATGTAAACATAATGAAGATGAAGAATCATCATAAATTCATAATAATTCTATCATATATAAGTGTATGATACAAATCTTTTAGAAATATAATATTCAAAATAAAATATTTAATATAACTTTCAATAATATTTTAATAAATGAATAACTATTAGTATATTTATTAACTCTATTAGAGATGGCCTGTTAGGTGAGATATTTCATATTATGTATGTATATCGTGTGATTAACCTGACAATACAAATAGGAATGAAAATTATTTTTTCCATGATAAAAAAAATAATAAATTCACTAAAATATCTTAGGACATCTAGTAATTAATAAATGTTTAGCAGCCTATGTCTATATGTAGGACTTATAAAAAAAAAAATTTCAAACAAATATGAAATACCATTAAAATTATACTTATCTAATATTGAAGTCATATATTGACTACCAATATGTGATATCTGACTATGTCAATTATAAGAGTGATAAGTTTATTATTAATAATATAGACTATGATACAAAAATTTCATTTATAAAATTACTAAAAAATTTATATTACACAACAAACATGTATTTATCTGAGTACACTCTCACCACTTGCATTACATTTAGGTATATTTGTAATATTAGTAGCATATTTAATAAATATAAAGGTTATCATATATTTAATATCATGGTTATTGAGATAGAAACTATATATTTAAAATAATAATATTTCATTCTAACTCTATATTATTTAGCTACCTGTATGTAACCGAGGATTAAGATGAAATGAATAGAAAATATTTTGATATATATATTTACGTGTATGAACAAGGTATACCAACTTGAATAATTTATTCACGAAAAAGTAACTTACATTCATATTATAATACTTGGTATAGTAGTTACAGTTATACTTCAAGTAAGAACATAAACATTATATACGAAAATAATAACTTCTCCATTCAATTAGCCATGGGCAAACAACGAGATAATTTATCAAATAAGAATGAGCTATCTCAATATTTAAATACAGATTACTACTTCATCTTATCAAATGATAATAATAAGAGCTTAAATATTTTGTTATAGTTAAAATCATATTAATTCACCTATTATGTGTTGTCAAAGATGACATGTAATCTACAGATCCCTCTAATATCTAGCATACCATTAGAGTTTACTTTTTTTATAGTAGTCAATATTATTTAATATAAGAGATCAAAATTATAACCTAAATATTATAAAGATAATTACATGCATGAAGAATTATTAGAATTCAAAATTAAACATTCAAAATAAATTACAAGAGATAATGACAGATAATAATTCATGATACATGGAGACCGATGATATTTAGGACACTAGAAATATCTTCAAACACATTCATTATGATAAAAATAATAATTTACATCTTCATCCACAATATCATCCCCCAGACACTGATTGATCATTGATGATTCTTAATTCATATCATACTTTTAGTTTGTTATAGTATTATTGCTTGTTTGTTTTTATCATTCTATTAGATTGGATAGCACTTTGTAGTTTTTCTTACTTTTACTTTTAATTTTTTTTATTTGAATTATGTATTAAACTTTTAATATAAATAAATAATATTAATCAAAAATCATATTAGGTCTTACACTCTTACTCTTAGAATTTTAGATTATGGCCAAAAAAAGGCAAATTTGTGCTATCCGAACCATCTTAATCTAGCTTGAACCAGCAGGCCCGCAATAGAAATGGCATGACCTAGCATGACCTTACATTCTGCAATCCAATCATATCAATCCCAACCAAAAAACTAGTTCTTGTGTCGTGTTGAGTCATGTTTGGCACGACACGATGACAAGGCCATGCCACACTCAAATGGCTAATGTCAGCATAGCATGGCCCATTTGATACCTCTAGCCTAGCTAGCTAAATCTGATAGCTTGGTCTTGACCCAGGCTAGCCTGGACTGAACTTGGTTAGCTTGGTCAGGCCTGACCGAGCTTGGCATAACCCAGCACAACACACCCAAAAGCTATGTCGACTACTCTTTTTAAACTATGTCGACAAGACACAACACATCATAAATATCATATCGTGTCTGACACGAACATGACACGTGATAAATATCATGTCATACCCAACATGGCATGCTGGTCCATATAGGCCTAAAGATGAGTCGTGTCATCACGACATGACTCATTTGATATCTCTAATCATTTCCTAGATTATTCTCAATATTTTTGTTTCGATGCAATATTTTACATATTAAATATGTGAATAAAACTCTAGAATTTGGAATCACTTTCCAAAATCATTGGCATTTGTAGTTAGATAAATATTCAGATTTAAATTAGGCATCAATATAAACCGAAAAAAATATACTACAAGATTTTGTATTTTTCTTATAAACAACTATTTCATAGAAATATAAAAAATGGATAGTTATTTCGAGATCTAATACACAAATAAAGTACAGAGCAATGGCACCAATTACATATAAATAATTTGGATGTGATATCTACTTAAAGAGATTGGATATGTTTTTTTTTCTTCTAATACCATTTACTATAATAGTCAATCAGTGAACATGTAATCAAACTACAAAGTAGCTAACAAATATCTTAACGAAAACCTAAAAGACCTCTACTTACTTTTTTTCTTCAAACTTAGTATTGTGAACATATATGTGCTTGACACTTCACATACTAACTTTTTTAGATTATTTGAAATACAAATATTAATGTGTTTGCACGTATTTGATTTTTAAATAAGAAGATTTCATTAAATAATTATTTTAAAAAAATTTGATGAATATTAAAGAAATCAAAAATATTTTGAGGTGACTTTGATAGACCAAGTGGAGCAATATCTTGAAAGACAAAAAAATAATGATGCATTACGACATTTCGCATACCACTTGCTTAAACTTTCCACAATTCTACATATAGTTTTGATATTTTTTTTCTTGACTATAACTATACAAAATAAGTCATTAGAATCATATGTATATCATGACTCTACCACCGAGTTATAATAATTCTTTTATCGTGTAATACTATCTTCATAGCCAAGATATTTTCTAAAAGTCGCGACCACACTATCTCTAAATCAAACTACTAACAATCATGACCTTATTTTTTTATTATAATAGACAAGTATCTCATTAGTACAAGAAACCATGATATTTTCTAATATCACAGCTTAAAATACAAACCTAAAATATCATGTAAATCTAGTCATAGCAATATTTTCAACTATAATTAAATGCTCAATAGAACATTTACTCTAGACATAAGATTTTGAACCATTGTAAATTTGTGCTCTAGAGCAAAATACCAAAATTATAATAATTCCCAGTATCATGCCTTTTATGGTTGTATCATAAATAATAAGTTTTGATATGATAATAAAAATTACAATAAATTTTTAGCATCTTTACCAAAGGCTATTTAATTTAGTTAGTAAATTTAAGCTAATATAACTATTCTTGTAAAAAAGATAATTCTATTTCTAATTATTTGGAAAATAATTGATATTTTATGTTTGTGTTGTATTTTTTTTTTGGTAATTACAGCACATATATAAGATAAAACTCTGAGACTAAATTAATACCTTTAGACTCAAATTAAGAGAATAAAAAAATAATTTAAGACAAAGCTGAGAGAGAGAATATATGAAAAAAATGACAGCAATGAATATCACAAAAGCAATAAGCACATTATCCAAAAGCTCAATCTTTATCATTGGTTATATATTTTACATATATACATGTCTATATATTTTACATTTATATGTATGTGTATATATAGCCATGCATATATATATATATATAATATAAATACATACATATATATGAATATATATATATATATATATGTATGTATGTGTATAATCATGTATATATTATATATGCATGTGTATATAAATGTATATACATATATGTAGACATATGTATATATTTATATCCAAACCCATACTAATATGTATATAAATATATATATATATATATGCACAAATATTTACATAAATAAATTGAATTATAAAAATTTTATTATTTTATTTTGTAACTTTAAAATGTTTGTGTTATTGAAATATATAATAATATTAAATTATTTTTATGTTTGATTTATTTAATTTGATTATATTTTATTTATATATAAAAATTATTTTTAATATTTTATAAAATATATTATTTTTATATATATTAGGTTTAATGTGTCTCAAAAATAACTCGCACCTTAATTATACTTCACACAGTTCAATGTGCTTTGTGCCTAAAATAACTATGAACCCAACACAAACACCACGACTCGTAAAGCCTTGTACCAACCAAACACTTAAGAGCATTCCTTGCAACCCTAGAGAAGAGGGCAGTTTAATATCATTTTTCAATGCAGCCAACAAATGGTTACAAGGAATTGACATGCAAATCAAAGTATGCATTCACATAGCTGGGCGAAATTATGTGTTTATTTGTATGTTAAATGCACAAGAACAACCAAAATATGACTTACAAGCACCAAATTGAGCGTATCAATAATGCATTAACAACGACACACACACTCACGCCCAAGCAAACATACCACTGTCCAGACCTTGCTTGCTTGATAAATGCTTCCCAGAAAATTGAACCCGCTCACCGAAAACACATAAATACAACTCCCCTGCCGTGACAATATCATAATTTTTCATAATACACCGAATTGAACCTAAATTTAAATTTTCTACGAGTAATCGAAAATACACCACGATTGCTTAAGAGAATAATCCCCTTCCAGTGTGTTACTAACGCTTTTAGTTTGTTCGGGTCCCTAATGGAGTCTGTTTCTTCCCTCTTGAGTTAGCAATTAATCATTTATCAATATTCTTCCCTATGAGTTAGCAATTAATTATTTATCAATATTCTTCCCTATGAGTTAGCAATTAATTATTTATCAAAATTCTTCCCTATGAGTTAGCAATTAATTATTTATCAAACTTATTCCTCGTTAACAATTAATTAGAATTTTGTATATTTGAAAATAAAAAAGATAAAACCAGTTTATTAAAAAAATATTGACCAAAGTAGTACACAATGGCAAAAACGGGGACAATGGCATTTGAATTAAATCAAATGTTATCGGCCACAACGGTAGTATTTGATTGGATTAAATTTGTATGCTAAGGTTTTTATTTTTTCATTTTTATCTTAACATAGTCATGAAGACAACAATAGGGGTACTAAGAGTTGAAGTCATTTTTTTATTCTATTAACGATTACCCAAAATGATATCATATTAGCTAGACATGTGAATAGATTCTTGAAAAAATATGTTCACTTTTTAGGTAGTTTTCTCCTTTATGAAGATCGGTTATGTTTATGATGTTTGATTTTGTACTTTTTTTTATCATTTTGTATTTATGTTTCCTAGTGTGGCTAATTTTAACAAACAAAAAATATATATAAAATATTTAATTGAAAAAAAGTTATAAAAAAAATAATTATGTTTTAGGTATGATAGTAATTAAATACTATTTTAATAAATTATAAATGTTACCATACTTAGACAATTAGTTTTTACGAAAATATATAGAAACATGTATTTTACCTTATTTACAACAAATATTATCAAATTAATAGATTGAAATACAAGTAAAGGGAAATAAAAAAAATAAATAGAGTGGTCATTACCACTATTAAGATATGGTCATAAAATTTTAAAAGTTATTGGCTTTATGGAGTAGTACACCAAATGGAGATGATGAATATAATACAGATGAAGAAGATAATAATGAGTATGATGAAGATGTTAATGATGAATGTGATGAGATGTTGACATTGATGGACATGCATCATTCTTTCGAACTTTTAACCAAGTTTTGGAGAATAAACAAAGGTTGTATGTCTCAGCACAAGTACCATATTATGATGTAATAAATCACATAGATGATAAGACATTAGATTAATCATCTCCTCTTAATTATTATTTACCACCAACACCTCAATTTTAATATGTTGAAAACCTAGATAATGCTGTTACAAGATGTTGGACACAATGGGTGCAGCGTACTGCTGGCTATTCGAGCGGATAATTTGTTATTGGTCAAGTTTTTAATTTGAAATCTGATTTGCAAGAGGCTACAAAGATTTACTCAATTATATCACACCAAGAGTATATCATTGTTACATCCTCAAAAAATTTGCTCGTATAAGATGTAAAAAGGTGAGAAAATGTCACTGTCAATGGAAATTTCGTGCAATGGTTGTGAAAGATACTTATTTGTTATCAACAAAAATACTGGGCAGCATACTTGTGTCAATCCTTGTTTGAACTTGGATGATCACCAACTAGACTTGAAATTGGTTGCTAGCCATATAAATGTATTAATTAAGGCACAATTCACATTGTCTATAGATGTTATTCAAGCAAGTGTAATAGAGAAGTGGGGACATCAAATATCATACAAAAGTATGTTGGATGGAAAGCATAAAGCAATTAGATAGTTATTTAGTGATTTCTTTCATTCATATACTGAGTTTTCATATTTGTTATTGGCCATAGAGCAAGCAAATCCTAGATGTATGGTTATTTGGAAAACATGTCAAATTAATATGCCAAACACTGAGATATTCCAATGCGTATTCTAGTCATTCAAGTCATCTATTGAAGAGTTCGAACATTGTCACAGTATTTTGGTGGCCTAGCCGAGCCATTGTGCCATGCCAGGCATGACATGACTTGTATTATGTCGGCCCAGCATGGCCTGATCGGCATGAGTCCAGGTATAATTGGGTCAGGTCTTGCTAGGCTATGTCATGCCAGGCTGTGCCCGATGATGGGTTGCGCATGAAGCATAGAGGTGTCAAATAGGCCAGACAGCCTAGGCATGCCCAGGGGCCCAACCCAATTCAGTCATGCCTAACTCATCATGGCATAGTTTGAAACCATGCCTCATGTCAGACCGGGCCGCCCCTTGGCATGGTTCATGCCAACTAGGCCATCATGAGTCATGCCTCGTGCCATGCCAAGCATGGCCCGTGTGCCTGGCCTGATGACAAGGTAGACCGACCCAGAGACCCATAACTGGATTATTTAAAAATAAAGCTGGAAAAACTAGGTATGACCTATCCCAACTGGGCAAGTCCATGCATGACCTATCATGACCTATCATGGACCATGCATGACCTATCATGTATGAGCCAGGCTGGTGGTTCTCAAGTCGTGTCATGCTTGGCATGACATTATGATCTAATTAGGCCACCAAAAAAAGGGTCGTATTATGAGTAATGACAAAATAAAATAAAATGATTACCAAAAATATCACTAATAAAAATTAATAAAAAAATTTATCATCCAAAAATAAAATAACATAATGTAACAATCATTAAGGTCAATCATAATGCTAATTAGTGTTAGTATGCAAATGATTATCATTACTATGTAAGTATCTTGTAATATCACTAGTGGTGGGCTCAACATCCTCAATGTCTCATGAGTCACCATCTGTCAGCAACCCATACACTCTTGTTCTAGCTAAATCCTAGATGCTCAACCTTGAATATTCTCAATCTTTCATGAATGCAAGTGCTTCAATGATATTTAGTCATACTCTCGATCACCTATTCGAAATGAAATTGACTGTAATAGAAAAAGTAGACTCCACTGTTATGCTCAACACTAGAGGAGCCAGTAGATCACATGTCATCTTAGACAATATATAGGTGAAGTCATATGATTTCTATTATTATAAAATATCAAAGTTCTTATTATCAATATGTGATATGCTTGAGTATTAATATGGTGTTTATGTCCATACTCAGAGCCTAGCTACAACTACTACCATACCAAGTGTCATAATACATAAATAACTCATCTAATTTTTTGTGTATGAAGCTTTTTGGTTGGTATCTCTAGTTCATGCATGTGGATTTGTATGTCAAAATATTCTCTACCCCTTCCACCTTAACCCTAGGATTCATGCAGGCATCTAGGCAATAAAGAGATGGAATGATAGATCAGTACTTTAAATACTTGGTTTCCATCTCAAAAGATATAGTACTAATTGTAGGGTCATCTCTAAACTTGTTAAATATGATACTTGCTGTATATGTAATTTGTTTTTACTTAATAATCTGTTTTAATATTTTCATGTAAATGCAGGAAAGGAAATATTAAGAGCCCGGGGATGCAACAGTAGCACAATAACGGAGGTCCCACTTCGGTAAAATGAATCGGCTGTTTATTTTTTGTATAAAACATTTGTATTTATTTTTCAGGCGGCTGTTTTTTGACCCGGTTGAACTGTTTATCTTCGTTCTCCTCTCTCTCTGCGCGATTTCGTGACTGCCGAATGCTGCATACTATAAGACGCTCCATTTCTTATTTTTAATCTGTAACGCATAAGCATTTTCTAGTGGAGGTAGCTAGTCGTACTGAGCGACTAGCGAACCACGTTATTTCTATTTTGATTTCTCGTTTTGATTCTGCCGTGGATGCTTGTGGATTGGGATATATATATTGCTTGTTTTTTCTGTGTTTTCTGTTGTTTCTGTTCGTAATCTCACTACCCGTGGAAGCGCGATTGCCCAACAATACTAATATTGCATAAGTGCAATGTAAATGGTGGGCATATACACAGATGAACACATGCTCATCATGTCATAAAAATCTTCATAGGTTTTATAAAAGAAATTCCTATATCCTAGTTAGTGTCATCAATGATAAGTTCATCATTCTTAATATTGATGTAGTCGAATATTATGTGTTTTATCCAACCTATGACTTAAATATAAGGTATGTATAATTCCAATGATGTCTCACATCCATTAGGAATTTATTCTTCTTTAGAGCCATAAACAAATAAAAACTACCAAACTCTTGTTATATGCTAGGCATTCGAAGATATTTTATGAAATTTCATATTTTTTCTAATGTGAGGGAAATAACCTTCATCTTCATTTATACTATTAGGTTAATAATGTGATACATGCATCTAACATAATAAATCTCACCTAATGATATGTCTCTAATGATCCTAATAAATATATTAATAGCTACTTTATTATTAGATGCGTTATCAAATGTGATACTAAATATTTTATTTTGAATATGATAATTTCTAAAGATTCTCATCAATCACTCATATATGATAGGACCATCATGAGGATGAAGAATCTCTAAAAACCCTAAAATATTTGTATTAAGTTTCCATTTTAATTTTTATAGTGTGGGCGATGAGATATGCAAAAGATGCATCATAGTAGCTAGTCTAGATAATGGAAGTCACAGACACCACACCACTATATGGCTTAAATTCATTAATTATTAATTATTTTTCTAACTTATAATTTTTAATAATATCATCACTACATGTGGACCTAGAAATCCTATGATTAGCAAGCTAAAATTAGGTCTGCATAATACTGAAAATCATAGGATTCTCCGAATATATAATCAGAAGACCCATGATGGTAATTAATTTAGTCATGCATTCTCTTCCTAAGTCATTGTGATATATGAAAGTGGTCAAAGAAGCTGAATTAGATCTAGTTTCAAAGATCCCACCGCTCATGCTCAGTTGAGTTTGCCTAGGATCTAATGCATCATATTTTTTGGTGTATTGATTGGCATGCAGCTTTTGGTGCCCAATCCCACATATATTCCTACATGTATATTTTTTTATAATACTTATTTTATGATGATTCTTCATCAATATCACTAGTTTTTTTTTATTTTTTATTACGTTAAAGTGATTCTAGACTATAGATATTCTTCTTGTTTTTTATTTTTTAGGCATTTGAGTTTGAGTCAAGACCATAAGATAAAACATGATTTTTTCCTCAGATATTTTTTTGAAGGATTATCATTATTATCTATGTCTAAATCTAAGTTACTCTCATATTCTCATTTTTTTTCACAATTGTCTATTTTTTAATTATTTTATTGTTTCTAACTTTATTTAAAAATATAACAAAAATAAATTTACCCATATAATATTCTAAAATCAAAATTGGAGATGTGACAGATAAAGCCACAGCCCACAGTAACACCTCCGTCCCTGCTCCTGTAGCAATAAGAAACAACAAAAAAGGGTTCTACTAGAACTATAGAAGTTACAATATAGAAATGCGTAATGAGAGTAGAGATTATCAGAGAGTTAAGAAGAATAAGAGATGAATATTAAAGAGTAAGAGTAGAGAGTTAAGAGTTGATATAGAAATAAGAATGAAAAACTTAAAACTCTTAATCTATATTTATATATTTGAAAAAAAATTATTTTTTTTAATTTTTAGTGAACAAAAACCCGAAAACTATTAGATTCCTACCCTAGTCATTGGCTTTCAATCGAACAGCCAGAATGCATTTTGAAAATATAAAAAAAAATTTCAAATTGTTATTATTAGGGTTTAAAAAGTGAGTCGGGTTCAAGACTTCAAGTTCGGGCATTTGAGTAATCGTCTCTTAGGTATCGGGGAGTGATGTGCATGTGCGGTTGTAGTGTGAGTAGGTGGTGCGAGTTGGTAGTTCGCCCATCGACCTAGTCGAGCCCCAAACCAACATGCAATGGGGTTGGGCCAAGCTCATGGTAAGCTTAGTTCCACCCTGTCACGTGGCAGCATCGACTAGGTCAAGCTTTAGTCACCCCAAACCAAATGCAATGATATTGGGGTCAGAGTCGGGGATAGTGGATTGTGCTGAATCGATTCTATCGATCTCAGTTCATTGATAAATATAATTTTTTAAACTTTAAAATAATAATAAACCCACATGGTGGGGCAAGTCGAGTTCATTAATAAAACTGAAACCCACCTCGCTCTACCATAATTCAAAGTTGATCATTATCGGGTGGGTTAGGCACCAAATTTTCTATAACTAGTAACCCATAGAGTTACTCCAAGTATGGAATTGGACTGTGCCAATAGGCAAAGCATGTGGGTTGTGCCCAATCCGACACGAGGCACAACAGTCATGCGCCCAGCACAGTTTGAGTCATGCCTCAGGCTGGCCCAACCTAAGTCTAGGCATAATTCTGGATCGTGTCGTGCTAGGTTAGGCACTGCTCAGTCGAATCTTGATTAATGTCAAGCCCAGGCTTCCCAACCCACTTGACACCTCTACATTCATACATCTTTGAAATATAGCATATACAACATATAATCCAAATGATATTCTTCTAAAGCAAAATGTTCTATATAGGCAATTAAATGTTTTTTTTCTTTTGATCTATAGGATCAATCATGATTTAATTATACATTAAATAACTATCTAAAAAATAATAATAATAATGGAAAGAAAATGTAACCTATATTTGATCTATGAATGAGATAGGATAGAGATCTTTCCTCATATTTTGTTCAATTTTCAATAATCAATAAATAGTCACTATTTGGTTCTCGCTCGTATAGAAATCTCTTCACCGTAAACTATTATCACAACTATTATCCATCTTTTCTCTGACACAAGAAAAATGAGGATTTGTTACAACTTTGTTACTCCACTTGATTTAATTTATTAGTCGATATCACAAAAGCTCATTAATGAGATTATATTATCAACTGAGATTAATAAGTGCATGAGTCACACAAGTAGTATAATAGACTTTTATTTAGATATTAATCCTATAGGGATTGTATTGATATTTCAGCTATGCAAAAAGAAGAAACTTATTTTTAGTATAACGAATACTCAAATTGTTAAATTATCTTAGATCTAACATTCATTTATCTAATTTATATGATGCCATTAATTTATTCAACTTATATTATGTTGGCCATAAAATAAAGGTTGAGGTATTATGTAATGACCTTATTCTCTAATATCATATAAGGTTGTTGTCATCGTAGAGCTCTTCCCAATGGTGATCCCCTCGTAGTTGTCCCCTCGATATGTCACTATCGAGACAATACTTTATCATTGTAAGAGAATCATTCACAATCTCATACCTTTTAGAGAACTTCATCAACTACTCATGATAGTTTCTTTGTATGCACACTCTTAATCATTATCCTCCATTATTTTTAAGACTAATGATTGATATGATTTATTAGTATTAGTACTTTTAGTTTCATAAGAACTACATTAGTATAATTAACATATACTTCTTTTGATTTTCACTAGTGGGAAACCATATGAGTAAAAGAAACTTATAAAGGCTATCACTACATTGTGAGTAACCACATACTCATACATAACCCAAGGATTACCTATTATTGTCCACCTTGATAATGATGTGACTTCCACACTAAATATGAACCCCTTGGAAAAAATACTTTATATAATATTCATCATGACGAGAACTAGCCCCTTTGAGATGTGTACAATGGATTGGGGTCTAAAAGAATTCACACTTTTGGTTTAATAAGCATTATACTCATGATGATTAATATTCCCAAACTTTAGAGTTTGATGAATAGGTTGATCTTATGCATCACAATTTGAAGATCTATCATTATCTTTCTATCATATGCACTAGTAAATCTTGTGGCTTATATATCACAATCTACTATAACAAATTCTCTAATTGCATATATCGCGGTTGTCACTATCGAGCCCTTACCAATGGTGGTCCCTTTATAGTTGTCCCCTCGACATGTTACCACTAAGATAATAATTCATTTTTGCATGAAGATCATATATAATCTCATAACTTTTGGACAACTCACTACTACAAAACAGCAAATTAATGACATTTTATTCCTTGACGCTTTCAGAAAATGTCATTATTCTATTTGTAATTAGACATTTAATGACATTTTTCTAAAAGCATCATTATTTTGATAATGTATTCTGTTTTTATGGCACTTACTACAAGTGTCATTGTTACTATAACAAAACATAAAATTAATGACGCTTTATATCTTGATGCTTTTATAAAATGTTATTATTATATTTATAATTAGACATTTAATGACACTTACTAGATATTTCATTGTTAAGACTAATAGGTTTGGAAAATTTCTTACCTCCTTAAAAATTTCCAAGGAATAAGGGGCTGAAAATTAAAAACCCTGTCACTTTTATTAGTGTCGTGGATGTGAAAAATTTAATTTTGAATTTATTGATTTGTAACTAATTTCTTATTTCTTTATTTTTAATAATTAATAATATTTTTATTTTTACTCTATAATAATAATAAAAATTATCAAATTTTAGTTGAAAATTATTTATTAAAAATAAACAGAAACTTATGATAATATTAAAAAAAATCTAAATATTTTTACATTCAAAATTGAGTTTTTTATTTATAAAATAAGTAATAATATTTAATTTTAAAATTAATTTGTTAATATTTAATTTATCCCTAGGAGAAATAAAAATATAATGTAAATATAAGGTGATTTAATAAAATTATGTGATTAATTTAATATTATTTTTAACTTAATTTAATATAATGAAGAATCGATCGCTAGAAAGACTTGTGCGTCTTCTTCATCACGTTCGGCCATTTCCAACAGCTCGGCTTCAAGCTCGTGTCTCCGATATCATTGGTCATATTTGCAGCATCCTGTAAGTTTCTCCATTAAGTTTCTAATTATATTTGCGCTTCCATACATTCAACTTTTATCAAAAAATAGCACATTGAATCACTGGAATTGATGAGGTTAACCTATTGGCAATCAGTAGTCGTCAGCATACTTAGGCCATTACATGAACCACTACCACATCTCAACATTGTTTTGGTTACGTTCTTGTCAGTACAACTTCAAACACAACACCATTAACTACCCACAATTTACCTATTTCAATTGTTGACGTATACTTAGTCTTTTCCTTATTTTTCTCTTAAATTGTGGTAGTTTATATTGTAAAGTCAGTGGGGGTGTTCTCCCACATAGTGAGGTATTTTTTAATTTATCTTTAATGCCTATTTGAAGGCTGATTGGGTCATGAATGTAATGGACAGAAAAGAGCAAGCTCCATATTTTTTGCTCACCAACTGCTCGACAAAATTTTTCTTCCATAATTGTCTTGTTTCTCTAAGCATCCAATATCTTGATTCTCTAAGTATTCACGGAACATCTTTATATTATATATTGTGATAATTTTTTCAGGGAATTTGGATGAGAGGGTGAGCGATAGGGTTTTGTATGATATTTTAATTCAAGATGGGAGAGTTCTGAAGTTGCACTTTGCTCAGGATAAGGGAGTGACAAATTCAAAGGTTATGCTTTTGCAGAATATGAAACTCATGAGATTGCAGACTATGCTGTCAAGCTTTTCTCTGGTCTAGTGGTTATCTATGATCATACCCTAAAGTTTACGGTGTTTCCATTATTTTCTACAAATATTTGACTGTATGTGCATTTATCTCTTTTGCTAGATCCAGTTGTTGTACTTCATGCAGTTTCTACTACTGCCCATTAGACATGATTTTGCCTGTTATGAATTAAACTAGCAAAACTCTTCTTTGTGCAGATTTCTGGGCAATATAAACTGTAGAACGTCTGTAATGTGATTGTTTCTTCTCAAAATTCATCTGGAATGCCAATGCATTCTCCTTTGCTGCTGGGTGGAAGTGAAAACTCACTTCAATCCAAGCGATTGTTTGTGTCATGTAGGGGATCGTCATATTCTTCTCCCCGTTGTTATTCAGGAGGTACTATACTTCTAGAATTTTCATGAGTTATGATTCCTTTCTGGGTCTATTTTCTTCAGCATCTCTTGTACTGTATACTTTTTGATTTTATTCAGTGCCGACCTTCCCTAATAGCATGAACCACCCCAATGCATATGGGTCACTTTTCTCTGGCATTTCTTATGATTTGGGTCAGAGACTTTCTGGGTCGCCACTTGGGTCTGGCGGCCAGTTAAGATCCAGAAGCTATGATAGGAGTAGCAGTATACCATACTCATCCTATTGGTAATCTTTAAAAGTTTTTATTTTTAAGCTTCAAATGCATCAAGTAGATGTTTGTCTCTGTGTATAAGAAGCCTGGTATGTAGCCTGTTTGGAGTGTGCTGTGAAACTTTATTTATTTGTGTATTTTGTGTAAGCTCTACAATGTTGTTTATTATGTTTAGTAGCTTCGCTTATTGGATACCTCCTGATTTATTGTTTCTGAAAGCTTCATCATTCCAAGTACCCTTTTCCTTAACATTATCTCATCTTTCCTAGCTTAGCATTTTATTTGACAATACCTTGTTTATTCATGGAAAATTACTATCATGATGAAGTAAAAATTGCTAGAATAGTTTTTTTTTCACCCTTTACCCAATCTCCCTTACCAACCTCAGGGTAGATGTAATGACAAATTTTTATACATTAGTGATGGTTTAAACACGTCTAAAAAACTACTATAATAGTTAGTTTCAAAGAAAAATGTATGCTTTGATGATTAAATTGTAGTGTTAGATGTTGATAATGGAGGGATGATGGAGTGGCCCTAGTTAGTTGTGTATCTGTAGCATAGCTTGATCCAACTTACTAGCCGTCTAGACTAAATTTGGTTCGAGTCTTATGCTTGACATGGGTCATGTTGGGTCTTGGGGTGGTGCTTGTAAGACTGTGATTTGAGCATACATGATAGCTACAAAAAATATCATAGGTTGGGTGTGATATGGGTGGCCAAGTGATTTGCCTTCTGACACATGACCCACCTTGAACCATGCTTTATTTAATCCAACAACTATGCAACCATTCAATTGAATGTTGTAAGTGGGTGGAATCCAACATTGGATTTTGTTTGGTTTGGTAAAAAAATTATACAATTCTCCTAAAATTAGTTGTTAATGTTATAACACTAAGCTTAGATAAAATAAAAAGTAAGCTGAAAACTATTTAAGATTTATATAAAAATGTATAATGACTAATTTATAATTTGGATATAAATTATAATAATAGTTTTTATATATTCATTATAATATTAATTTATTAATATAATTTATAAATTAATATCCTATTTTATTATATCTTTTCTTTAGAGAAAATTAAATATTTTAAAAATAAATATATTTATTACTACATAAATAATAAAATTGTATGATTTTTAAGAATAAAAAAAATAGAGATATATTATATATTTCATCTCCTAAAATAGAGATATAAATAAAAAAAAATTTAAAATTGTATATACAAAATTTTTTGAGTTGTGATCTATTTGAGTTGAGTTACTAGTTTGTCGATAAAACTAGTTAATATTTTTAGTCATGCTCGAACTCGAATTGATCTTACACGAGTTGAGTTTTGATCGAATTTTAATTGAGTTGAGTCCGAGTAGCTTGTGAGTTGTCTCGTCTCATTAGCATCTAAAGTTATAACCACAAATTAACTAATTGATTGATAATATTCCAAAATGCGAATCTATTCCATAATGGAACATGATAATATTTTGGGTGGCTAAATATATTTTTTTTGATTACTCTAATATTTATAAATGATTTTTGATTCATTTAATATTTTTGAGTGTTAATTTTTTTCTAAGTATCACAATAAGATGGTGACTGTCAAATTGTTATTTATTCCACAATTTTCATAGAGGAAATTTTTGGACAGTCATTTAAGACCTTCCTCATAAAAGAAGATATGAATATCATAATATCATCAATAAAGGTATCATCTAATTGTCTTATGTTCTATATATGGTAAGAGAAACATTTAATATGTTTTTCATATATTTTAACTATCTTATTTATGCTTTAATTTTTCATAATGAGAATTGTATTTAATATTATTAAATTAAAATATTAAAACTTTTAAATATTGTGTGAAATTAAATCAAGCACTTGCATACAAAGAAGGTTGATGCTAAAGAGGCAGAGCGATTTATTTTTATAAATCCAACCTTGGTTTCCAAAGCTAGATTGGGAGAAGCAAGCAAGAAAAATATGTCAAGGGTTATAGCTAATCGGTTGATGAATACAAATAATGCAGATTTTGTTTTTATTCCATATAACCTAGGGTAAGTTATTTAACATAAGTAAGATTATAAGTATGCATATTTATCAAATTATAAATGTTATGTTATTACACTAATGTTAATTTTATAGTTGTCATTGAGTATTTGTGGTACTTGACATAAGGACTTTGATCGCCTATTACCTTGATTCCTTGCATCATTAACCTTCAGATGATCTTAAAGACATTGTTAATATGTAAGTTTTTCCCTTCTTATTATAGAATGAAGCATTTATTGGTAACAAAAATTTTTTTTCTTAATGCAGGGCTCAAAGAAATCTTCACTTTAAAAAACATACCTCATCAAAAAGAGAGCCATATTGAGTTGTACTAGGGGTACATAACTCATTAACTGAGTAATATAATATTTAGTTTCTTCTGCTTAATTTTAAACTTATTACAATATGACTTGCAAGTAACTCCATATATATATATATATATATATATATATATATATATATATATATATATATATATATATATATAATGATTTTATTTTCCATTCAGTGCCCAAGACAACAAGGTAGTATTGAATGTGGATACTATGTGATGAGATATATGAGAGATATCATTCTTGATCAAGGATGTCTAACAACAAAGGTATGTGTTGATTTTTTGTTTCTCAATATATCAGGTTTTTTTTATTTTCCAATTTTATTGATTAAAATAATACTTTACTTTTCAACAGTTTAATGGGAAGAAATCATACAATAAAGATGAGTTGGATGAAGTACGATCTGAATGGGTGATGTTGGTGACTCAATTAATACTTTCCTCGGTTTTAAAAGCATTGGGGACACTTATTTGTATTGAAGCATGAAAAAATTTTGGCATTTCCAACGTTAACTTTTGATGAGGTTCATAATTTATATCTCTTTTGACCCAAACTATGACTGAAGGTAAATTGTTAGACATAATCATTTGAAGATATTTTAGTATTTTCCTTACACATTCATTATATTTATCTAATTTTCATATGTTGAATTACGTTAGTATATTGTATGCATGATTCATAGGCGTTTAAAGATAAACTTATATTTGATCAAGTTAGGAGATCTTTCAACTTTGAAATGGTCCATGAACTATTGTGATAATAAAGGTATTTTTTATAATGAGATCAAAGTTATTACTTATTACTTTCTATTAAATATTCAAAACTTAAATATGCAATTAGAATTTTTTTGTTATCATACTATCTTTTGTTTATGTTGTCAACCATAGATTTTTTTTTTGTAGATTTCCAATGGAAAAAAGTGTGATTTTGACTTTTGGCTTCACTACTTTACCACAACATTATAAATTACCTTTTCACCCTTATAAAACACAATTATTATTTCAAGGCACAATTTTTTTTTCACGCAGCCTTTATTTTATTAATGAATCTAAAACTATAAGTTGATTGGATTACTATATTTGTGTAATCAAATAGAACTTGAAATTACATTACATAGCATCTCATCAAATTTTTTTGTTGTGTTGGGAAGATGACAAGTAATTTAACTTTACATTTTATTATATTTAATTGGTTTTTGTAGTATTTTTTCAAGTTGTTTGTGAGATCTTTAAACTCACTACACACATACAGATTTTAAATTAATTATTATTGTTTTGTATTTTAAAAAATTTGATCAACTTTTATGTCATAATTGATAAATCTCCTACTTTATATTTTATCCATTACTACCAACTTTGTTTTTGTTGTTGTTACATTTGTTTAATCGTATATGTCAATTGTTATATAAATTATTTTTATGATATGTTGTTATCATTCCTGTTTTTTTTCCAATGCTCTATAATATATATTTTTCTACAAGTGTAAGTATTTATTGTTCATCTTTTTGTATGCATGTTACCTTATTTGGAAATTAACTCTCAACTTTGTCAGGCTAGCATGAACCATTTTTATGGAGATAAGGCACAATTGGGTTGCATATATCAGAAAATTTGAATTGAATTTAAGAAATGAATGTTGAAATTGTGTTATATTTTTTTTTATTTGTAAGAAGTACGAGTTCCCCATTGTACTTGAAAGCTGTATTCTTGGTATAGCTTGTAAAGAATGTTGTTCTTATGTGCATGCAATATTATAATAATAGGTGAAAATATATTTACAATAAATATTAAATTTAAATTTATTTAAATCATAATCATCCTTGATGCTTTTACTAAGTGTCATAGTATTAAAAAAATTTATGATAGCTACAACATATAATGACATTTTTTTTGCAGTGTCATTGTATCATATCTTGATGCTAAAATAAAGTGTCATTATTAATAAAAATGACACTTTATTTTAGCATCAATGTATGATTCAACGACACTGCAAAAAAATGTCATTATATGTATAGACTTTTTATGTCACGCTAGCAGATGACGCTATCAATAAGCGACATTATATATATATATATATATAATGATGCTTTTTAAGCATCTTTGATTATGGTTTTTTTAGTAGTGACTTCATTAAGTATACTTGATGGTTACTTGATTACTGTCGGCATCTTGAATTGCAAATGAATGAGGAAACATGAAAATTCCCTAAATCTTGCTACACACTTGATAAGAAAGCAAGACATATATTGTATGAATGGGTTAAAAATTTGAAATTCCCTGATGGATATGTGTCAAATATGGGTATGTGCATGGATATGAAGAATCTTAAGTTATTTGAAATGAAAAGTCATGACTGTCATGTATTTATGCAGAGATTAATATCAATTGCATTCTGTGAATTACTTCCACAAAGTGTTTGGAAGGTCCTTACAAAACTAAGTTTGTTTTTCAAATAGCAACTGCAACCTTAATCATAATAGATGACATGATGAGGCTGAGGAATGATATTCCACTTATTATTTGTAAGCTAGAATAGATATTCCCATCGAGTTTTGTTGACTCAATGGAGCATTTGTAGGTCCATTTGGCATATGAAGCAAGAATTGCATGTCCAGTGCAATTCTGATGGATGTATCCTTTTGAGAGGTAAATACATATAATTTACTATGTTTTATTATTTCGTACTTTAAGTAATATTATAATTTAATCAAATTGAAACCTAACATTATAGTTGTAGGTATCTTCATAAGTTGAAATTGAATGTTAGAAACAAGGCAAAATTTGAAGGTTCAATTTGCAATGCATATTTAGTAGAAGAAGCATCATCATTTTATTATTATTTTGATGATCATGTCAATACAAAGAATAGGCAGAATTACGAAGGTCATGTGATGGCAGAAGATAATTCTGTGGACAAACTATCTATCTTCATGCACCCTGGAAGAGCATTTGGAAGAACAATGAAAAGATGTATGACAGATGAATAGTACAAAGTAACCAGGAGCAACGTGTTACTTAATTGTGAAAAGGTTGCACCATACATTGGGTATGTATACACAAAATGGTTGCAGGTTTAATCATAATTTAATTTTATCTTCAATAGGAATTATAAAAAATTGATATACATTTTTTTCTCTTTTTTTATTTGCGTAGTATTTATGTTAAGCAGTTAAAATATAGGCAACCAACAATTTCCAGCAATGATGTCGATTATATGCTAGAAATAAAATTTGCAAATTGGTTCGAAATTTATGTGCGAATTATTAAGTTTTAAATTTTGAATAATATTATTTATTATTATCTTTTATTTGTTAATATTAATTTTTTAAATAATGTCATAGTTAATTGATCCTTCGAATGGAGATTCAAATATTTTTATTCAAAATCTGAATAAAGGTCCATTTCGATATGTGACAACCTATCCTAAGTATTTTGTTAATAGATATAAATTTCACACAATTGGACATAGTTCTTCTAAAATAACAATGAATAGTGGTGTATGCATTAACAGCACTGGAAATAGTGGAGATGAGATTGATTATTATGGTCAACTCAAAGAAGTTATTAAGTTGGAGTATCCTGGACTCGAAAATAATAGGATTGTATTAATTAAGTACGAGTGGTTTGATCCTACACTAAATGTGGGCACAATGATTCATTCGGATTATAAGCTAGTGGATGTTAATCCTAAATGCAGATATAATCGAAATGAGACACTTATTATGACAGTTCAAGCTACTCATGTATATTATTGTACATATCCGAGTTTATCTCGTGAAAAGAGAGATTGATGGGCGATTTGCAAGATCAAAGCATGATCAAAATTTAAAGTATCAACATCACAACAAAGAAGTGCAAACGTAGAAATTGCACCGACATTCCAAGAAGATGACATAAATAATATTGAGCCTTTGAATGTAGATGAAGATCCAAAAAATTTATGTGACTCAAATGGTGGCACAATAAAAATTGAAGATGATCGATTTCTATCTTAAGATGAGTTTGAATTACTATCAGAATTAGACGAAATATTAGAAGATTCATTGGAGGATGACAGTGATGCCGATAATTAAATTATTATAATTTTATCATAAATTTAAACTATGAGAGGCATTTTATATTTTATTGAAATCTATTGGTATGTTTTATTCGAAAATGCATTCTTGTTCATCATTTTTCTATTTTTTGTTCTTTATTTTATTTTATATAGCAGATGGCGCCTAAAGGACGTGGTCTTGGTGGAGCTAGACGTGGACACATAAATGAACCAAATTCACCTAGTATGTTACATAATATTGTAGAATCAGTACCATCTCATAGCCACCATATCCTGACCTCAACATCACAATCACCATCTCCATTTCTATCACCATCATCATCATTTAGAGCTCTACTAACTCCTTTATCATATGTAAGCCCATCACCGATTGTGCTTCATGCTTACACTTTTGATCCATCTCAATCTTCTACACCACATTTTACACCGATTGTTCCCCCATTTACAATACCAACGACATCATCAGATGGTGTGCCTACCTCCGAAGTCAGTGCAAGGTTAGAAATTGATATTGTGGATGAGAGGTAAAAGAAATATGTGAAAATGATTTGAAAAAAAAAAATTTGATGTTATTATGAGTGGTTTTTTTATATTGTTATGATTTGCTTATTTTCTATGTTATTAATTTATTTGTAC
Organism: Sapria himalayana; assembly: GCA_029783825.1. Classification (NCBI taxonomy): domain Eukaryota; kingdom Viridiplantae; phylum Streptophyta; class Magnoliopsida; order Malpighiales; family Rafflesiaceae; genus Sapria; species Sapria himalayana. Next base: position 940,773 of record JAREIK010003680.1, read on the forward strand.
AGTTTTATTTCATCTCACAAGTGTTCGACTATAATTACAAAGGCTTTCAAGAAAATAGCTGATGCCAAAGCTTTCTCCTCTAATAAAGTTTCCCAATCAACAAAGGAGTCATATTTTAATGACTTTCAGGTAAAAATAACAAAGCAAAAAAATAGAAAAATAATTATCTATTTACTTAAATTTTATGTTGGTTATTATTCAAGCAGTAAATAATTATGTTCTTGTTGTTAATATAAATTCTTGTCATTTTTTTTATAGAATCAGTGCACATGACCACCCAAATTTGATGGAAAGATAAAGTCATTATGGAGATAAAAGCTGCTCAATGATATTTTGATTTTGTTCATAAATTAAAGAAAATTAAAGGAATGCCTGATTTTATATCCAAGGAAGACTGGCCCGAGTGGCTTAATTATTGGGAGGAGCCATATGTTAAGAAAAAATTAGATATTGCCAGCAAAAATTAACGAAGTGAGGTTGCTGGACTAGATACAGGAATCTGTCGACACACAGAAGGTTCAAAGTCGAGCATTGAGCATGTTTGAGATTTGGTACAAATTTAAAATTGTAAGTATATCCATATTTTGTGGTTGTCCTAATAGTCCAATAAATATAATCTCTGCATGGTTTTAATAATTTTGTTAAATTTTTTTTATCATTTGTTTTTTTATGAAGTAATAAAAACATATTCTAGGATGGAGAATTGGATCGAGATCTAAATTTCTATGAGATTTTCAGAAAGATACATGTGAAGAAAGTGGATGGTCAGTATGTTGACAACAAGTCTTAGATGATTGCAGTAAGAAATTATTATATTAATTAGACTTTATAAAACTACAGTACATAATTAAAATTATTTTGAATGTAAAATATTTATTTTATTTTTTGTAAATCTAGAATAGTTTTTATCTCCATTTTATCTCAGGACCTAATGGAGGAACGTGTGACAGCTGCTCATCAACAAGTTGAGGGTTCTATGAATCTTCAACCAATTGACTATGATCCAATTTATTTGGAGACAATACGGGGTCGAAAGAAGCAGAGAGTGTACGAAAGTAGCTCTAAGGGAGTGGCATTTTGTTGTAGCAGTCGTGCTTCTAATTCATCTGTCTCAGCGATGGTGGATGAGGCGGTTGAACAACAATCACAAGAACCAAATGAACGTGTTGTAGATATGGAAATCATACTGAAAAAGAAGGATGAGCAGATAACTAATTTGATTGAAGAAATGCAATAAATTAAAGAAATTTAAAAAGTAATGCAATAGCAGATGTCCTATATGGAGTCACAGTTAGCAGTATTGGCGCATCAGATAGCATTCCGAGACACAGCTACGAATACTCGCAGGAAAGGCTAGCATTTTCTACAAATTATGAGGATGATTGAGTATGAGAATTATGTCTCAACTGTTATTTATTTTTGTCTATGTGTAGTAAATAATTATGATATTTTGTTGCAAGTATTAATTTTTTTTATTCAGGTTTTGTTCTTTTCTTTTCTGATTAACCAAATTATGAATCTTTGCAGGAGACATTATGTGAGAGAAAATAAAAAATTCTGATCCAAAGCATTCAGATGTTTCCATGGTCTTTCCAATGCATGGGTCCCATATTTACCGATTTGAGCTTTATCAAAAGGAGGGCTAGCTTATATTATATTTATTTTTCTAAAAACATTTTATTTTTGCACTCTCTTTATCTCTAAAAATAATTGTTGGACATCTTTTGGATTTTTGGTGAAGCTGTATGAGAATAAACTTTAATTTGTGTTTGTTCATGTCTATAATATTTGTTTTTATATATCTATAAATATGTTTTTGTTCTCTTAATTTTTTGGGTAGAGTTTTAGCATATTATAGGTATGTAAAAGCCTATAATCAGTAGCAGCAACAACAATGGAGATAGCAGCGACAACTATGGCGGCAGCGGAAAAGGCAGTGGTGGCGGCAACGACAGTAGTGGCTGATGAGACATTAGCGATAGTTGCAGCAGAAGCGACAGCAGGGGCATCAATGACATTAGTAGTAGTGGTAGCAACGGGAGCAGTAATGGGAGCAGTGCCATCAGCAGCGGCAGCAGCCATGGAAGTGGCAGCAGCCACGGCAGCGGCAGCAGCCATGGAAGTGGCAGCAGCCACGGCAGCGGCAGCAGCCATGGAAGTGGCAGCAGCCACGGCAGCGGCAGCAGCGGTAGGAGTGGCAGTGGTAGCGGGAGCAACAGCGGCAACAGGAGTGGCAACGGTAGTGGGAGCAGCAGCAACGGCAACATATGTAGTATATTCATACGTATAATACTACGATATTTTATGTACATATATACTGAGTATATATATATACATAGTATATATGTACGCATAATACCGTAGTTTATATGTACATATACTACAGTAATATATGTACAAGTAAAATACTAGTATATATGTACATATTTACCAGCGGCAATATATATTTATCAAAACATAGATATTTTTTTTTATTTTGATTTGATTTGGTGGTTTAAATTTCTTACAGATATAGTACCGCATTATTTCCCATATGAAGCTTGTATAAGTGAAAACATATTTCAACAAACATGAAGCACCGTGACTCAGATAGCATTTTTACAGTGGAAAGCAACATCAATTATTTTTAAAAATAATTTTTATTATTTTTTATATACTTTATGCACATTGGGTAGATACATTCAATGATTAAAATATCGGTTTCTATGGATATATTGGTGCTTAGATTTTACGGATATATCGGATATATCAAAGATATATCAGTGTGTATTTGTATATGAGCACCAATTAAGAATAGATATATTAGTTTTTATGGATATATCGGAGATATATCGGTGGATATGTCGGAAATTTTTATCATTGGATACATTGATTAATAAGATGTAATATAATTTTTATTATTTTTTTTGTTTTTGTTATTTAAAATATTGTATTAGAATAAGTTATTGAATAAAATATTTTTTTTAATTTAAAATTTTTATTTATAGTTTCTGTTTTTAGTAAATTCATTTTAAAATATTTAATTATTTAATTAAATTTTTTTTAAACTGTATTACATTCAACTATTTTGTTTGTTCATTTCTATAATAACTGTTTTTATATACCTGTGAATATGTTTGTGTTTCTCCAAAATTTTTGGGAAGAGTTTTAGCCTATTATAGGTATGTAAAAGCCTATTATCATCAGAGGTAGCCGCGGCAGTAGTGATGGCAGAGGTGGCTGTGGCACAAGAAGCAGCTGCAGCGCCGGCAGCATCATCGGCAGGGGTGGCAATAGCCGTAGGGGCTACCACGGTAGCTGTAGTAGCGGAGGCAATGGCGACAGTGGAGGCAGCAACATCAGCGGTGGCAGCAGCGACAGCAACATCAGCAGCGGAGGCAACGGAGGAAGCGGCAGCTACGGCGACATCAGCGGTAGTAGCGGCTATAGCGGCAGGGGCGGCAGCGTCAGCGTGAGCAGTAGGAATGACAACAAATGTAGTATATACATACGTATATAGTCAGTATATAAGTACATATAATTCTGTAATATTTTATGTACATATATACTGAGTAAAAATATAATCGGTAAATATTTATGTATACTACTATAATTTATATGTACAAATACTGCAATAATATATGTACGAGTAAAATGCTAGTATATATGTACCTTTTTTCTACAGTAATATATATTTATCAAAATATAGTCTTTTTTAATTTATTTGATTTGATTTAATGGTTTAAATTTCTTTCAGATGTGTACGGCATTATTTTCTATACGAAGCTTGTATAAGTGAAGTAATTTTTCAACAGACATGAAGAAATGTGATTTGGACAACTTTTTTGTAGTAGAAAATTAGTGATCGGAGGAGAAGAGAGAGAGAAAGTAATATTAATAAATAGATAGATTATACTTTATGCATAGTCGGTAGATACATTGTTTACTAAGATGTAATATAATTTTTGTTATTTTTTGTTATTTAAAATATTGTATTAGAATAAGTTATTAAATGAATTTTTTTTGTTTAATATAATATTTTCATTTATAGTTTCAGTTTTTATTAAATTTAATATAATAATATTATATTATTGAATTAAATTTTAGTTTAAGCTGTATGAAAATCAACATTAATTTGTGTTTTTTCATGTCTATAATATCTGTTTTTTATATATCTGTGAAAATATTTGTGTCCTCCAAAATTTTTGTGTTGATTTTTAGCCTATTATAGGTATATAAAAGCTTATTTTCAACAGTGGCGGCAGCGATGGCAGGGCAGCAGTGGAAGCGGCGGCGGCTGGAGTGGCGGCAGCAAGAGCAGCAGCATAGGAGGCAGAGGCAGCAGCTGCACTGGAAGCAGTGGCAGCAGCGGCGGCAGCCGCAGCTGCACAAAAAGCAGCGACAGCACCAAATGTAGCGGCAGTAGTGGCGACGAAGGTAGCATCGACGGTAGTGGCCGTAGTGACATGCAGCGGTATTTCCGATAGTGGGGGCAGCGACGGCAGCTACCACAGTAGCATGCAGCGGTGGTAGCTATCGTAGCAGCATGCGGCGGTAGCTCCTGCGGTGGGGGTAGCGGTGGCAGCTACCGTAGTGGCCAGCGGCTACAGCTTCGGCAGTAGCAGCAGCGGTGGCAGCTACCGTAGCAGCCAGTGGCTACAGCTTCGGCAGCAGCGGCAGCGGTGGCAGCTGCGACAGTGGCAGTTGTATTGGCAATGACAGTAGTAATGACAGTAGTGGTAGGAACGACAACGGGAGCAGTAGCAACAACACCTATTAAGATATATACATACAAATAAAGTTAGTATATACATACATTTAATATTGTAGTATTTTATGTACGTATATACTAAGTATATTTGTACTCAGTTTATATGTAGACTTAATACTGCTGTTTATATGTTCATATATTGTAGTAATATATGTACGAGTGAATTACTAGTATATATTTTCATATATACTGCAGAATTATATATGTATCAAAACATAACTTTTTTTTTGACTGAGTGGTTTAATTTTCTTACAGATATGATACCGCATTATTTCTCATACAAAGCTTCTATAAGTGATAAGATTTTTCACTAGATATTACGAGTCGTGACTCAGATAGTTTTGTCGCAATAGAAAAATGATGATCATAGGAGCAGAGGGAGAGAAAGCAACATCAATGAATGAATATATTATACTTTATGCACTGTAGGTAGATATATTGATGAATAAAAATAAAAGTTTGTTATTTTTTTGTTTTAATTATATAAAATATTGAATTTGAATAAGATATTAAATGATTTTATCTTTTGTTTATTATAAATTATTTATTGTTTCAATTTTTATTCAATATGATTTAAAAATAATTAATTATTTAATTAAAAAAATTTAAAAATGTTTAAATTCTGTAAATATTTTTGAAATTAAAATAGCTAGGGAAAATTCCCTAGCTAAATTAGCAAGGAATTTTTCCCTCACTAATTTAGCAAAGGAAATTTCCCTAGCTAATTAAGCTAGGAAATATTAAAATTAGTGACAGTATTACATCGCTAATTTTCTAATGCTAGGGACTTTAGCTAGGGATTCAGCCGTCGTTATTTTTGTTTGGTGACGGAATATTTCATTTATCTTGCTATTTTAGCTATGAAATTTTTCTTTTTTAGCAAGGAAATTTTCCGTCGCTAATTTTTTAGTTAGGGAAATTACCGTCGCTAAAATTTAGCAATGAGCACTTTAGAAAAAGACTCGATCCACTGGTATTCCGTTGCTATTTACCATTTAGCGACAGAAATTTCCCATTTATCTAGGGAATTGTCCCTAGCTATATGTGATTTTTCTTCTAGTTTATATGCCACCTAAAAAACAAAAAACTAGATAAACATCAGAGTTTATATTTTTAATTTTATAAAAACTAAAAATTTCAGGGGGTATCGATGAAGAATTATCACAATGTATATATTGTAAAATGATATATACATGTAGGAGTGCGTATGCGACTCAGCACCTAAAAAAGTATGTCAATCAATATACCAAAAAATATGATACATTAGATTTAAGGTAATCCCAATTTAGTGGTGGGGCCTTTGAAGCTAAATCTAATTTAGTTTCATTGACATCCTTCATATACCAGAATAATTTTGGGAGGGAATGACCAAACTAATTATGATCACAGGACTCTCAATTATATTTTTAGAGGATTCTAGGATAGTCAGTATTATGCAAATCTACTTCAAGCTTACTTTCAAAAGAATTCCTAGGTCCACATGTAGGAATTATATAATAAAATATTAATAATTAGAAAAAATATTAATAATTAATGATTTTAAGAAATTTAATAGTGTGGTATCTGTGATATACAATATATGGACTAGTCACAATGCATGCCTCGTGGCCCACTAATTAGACTATAAATGAAAACTTAATAAAAAAATTTTAGAATTTCCTAATATTCTCCATCCTCATGATGGTATTTTCATATATGAGTGTATGATATGGATCTTTAGAGAATATGAAATTCAAAATAAAATATTTAGTATTACTTTTTAACATGTTTCTAATAATGAAGTAGTTATTAGTATGTTTGTTATGAATATTAGAGATGATCTATTAGAAGACATATTTCATGTTAGGTACATGTGTCATGTGATTAACCTCATAGTACATATAAGAATCAAAATTGTTTCTCATACATTAAAAAATATTAAATTCACTAAAATACCTTATGATGCCTAGTAGACAATAGGAGTTTAGCAACCTATGTTTGTATATGGGGCTAAAAAAGAAAAAAATTAAATAGATGTGAGACATCATTAGAATTACACCTACCTTATATTGGAGTCTTTATGTTGGCTATAGATAAGTGATATCTAACTATGTCAATAGCAAGAGTGATGAGCTAAAAACTTATGATACAGACTATGATACAAAAATTTTATTTAATAAATTTCTGAAAATTTTCTATAACATGATGATCATGCATTCTTTTGTATACACTTTCACCACTTGCATTACACTTAAGTGAAAATGCAATATTAGTAGTATGTTTAGAAAAATAAAGGCACCATGCCTTAGTGTCATATCATTAATATGGAAACCAAAGTATTTGAAATATTAGTCTTCCAATACTACTCTATATTATTTGGCTTCCTGTATGGATCCCAAGGTTAAGGTGAAAGAGAGAAAATATTTTGACATACATGCTCTGAATATGGAGATGAACATCATATTCAAAGATAATAACTTCTCCATTTAGTTAGCTATGATTAAATGATGGAGTGACCCATCAAATAGGAGTGAACTATCTCCGTACTTAGATACCGATTAGTACTCCATCCTATCGCATGATAATAATAAAAATTTAGATATTTTATTATGGTAAAACTCATATGAATTCACTTATCTCATGCTATCTAAGATGACATGCAATCTAATGCCCCCCATGATATCTAGCATTGTATTAGAGTTTACTTTTTCAATGACAGCTAATTTCATTTCAGATAGGAGATCGAGTTACAACTAGATAATAACAAATTAGATGTTGGGCATTGAGGATAAGGCACAATAAATAATAAAAAATTCATGGGATGTAGAGATCAAGGATATTGAAGACACTATAAATCTTCAAATATATTCATGATGATGATGATCCACATCTCCATCTATAAAACCATCCATAAATACCGATTGATTATTGATAATTCTTGATTCATGTAATATTGATATTATGCTATAATACTAGTGGTTATTTATTTTTGCTATTTTTTTATTATTATGTATACATTATTGACATATTAAATATTAGATTATAATTTTTATCATTTTAAGTTTTGATGTTTTTTAAATTTTATTTACTTATTATGTATATTATGCATATGTTCCATTAAAAATTTATTTAAATTAAATAAAAGTTTTAATCTTTTATTTGAGCAGGATGAAATGTCGAAACATAATCTGAATACTAAAATCTAAAGTTATGATCACCTCGTGACGAATTATTATTTAAATTTATATTAAATTTTAAAAGTAAAGCCCAACAACTCAAGCCACAATAGGCCAAAAAACCAATTTGTGGTGACCTTAACTATCTCAAACTAGAATGGTCGTACCACACTATAATGGGTCATACCGATCCATGGTGCATTAGATACGAGGCTAACTCAATTTAAAGGTGAGGTATTTGTAGCAAGATCTAGTTCAACTTTGTAGATACACTTCATATACCACAATTATTTTGGGAGGAAATACATGACTAAACTGATTATGATCATGCGTCTCTCGATTATATTTTTGGAATATCTTATGCTACTCGGTATTATGCAGATCTATTTCTTGCCTTCTTATCATATATTTCCTAGGTCCATATGTAGGAATGATATAATAAAATATGATAAGTTAGAAAAATAATTAATAATTAAGAAATTTAGGAAATTTAGTAGAGTAGTATCTGTGACGTTTGATATATGGACTAGTCATGATAATGCATTATTTGCATATTTCATCACCCATAACATAGACTCTATATAAAAACTTCATAAAAAATTTTAGGATTTCCTGAGATTCTTTATTCTCAAGATAGCCCTACCATATAAGAGTGTATACACAAATCTTTAGAGAATATAAAATTCAAAATAAAATATTTAGTATAACTTTTGATAATGCTTATAAAAATGGAGTAGCTAATAGTATATTTTTTAAACTATTATAGATGAGCCATTAGGTAAGATATTTTATATTTGGTGGATGTGTCACATGATTAATCTCATAGTATAGGCAGAAATGAAAATTATTTCTCTCGCATTAGAAAAAATAAGAAATTCACTAAAATATCTTATGACACCTAGAAAACAAGTTTATAGTAGCCAATATTTATCTGTGGGTCTAAAAATCAAAAAATTTCAAACAGATGTAAGACACCATGTTGGAGTCTTGTGTTGTCTAAACACATGATATCTGACTACATCAATAGTAAAAGTGATTAGTTTATTATTAATAATTTAGACTAGGATACAAGAATTTAATTTATAAAATTTTAAAAGATTTTATATGGCATGATAAATATATAATCTTCTATATAACCTACTACCACTTTCATTACACTTAGGGTATACATGCAATATTAGTAGCATGTTGAGCAAGTATATAGGTCACTCTACATTTCGTATCATGGTTGTAAAAATAGAAATCAAGTTTTTGAAATACTAGTCTCTCATTCCTACTCTATATTGTTTTACTACCTATAAGATCATAGGGTTAAGGTAGAAGAGATAAAAAACATTTTGAAATATATATCGACATGCATGAACTAGGTACATCAACCTAAAGAGTTTATTCATAAAAAAATAATTTACTTATTTTAATATTACAATACTAGGTATGGTAGCTATTTCCATGCTCCGAGCATGGACATGGATATCATATTTAGAGATGATAATTTCTTCATTTAGCTAGACATGGGAAAATGATAGGGTGGTCTATCAAATAGGAGTGAGCTATCTCAGTACTTAGATACTAATTACTACTTCATCCTATCACATGATGATAATAAGAATTTGGATATTTTGTTATGATGGAAATCATATGAATCCACCTATTTTGTACTATAAAAGATGATATGTGATCTACTAACTGCTCTAGTGTCTAGTGTGGCATCATAATCTACTTTTTCTATGGTATCCAATGTCATTTTAGATAGAAGATTGAGATTATGACTAGATAGCATAGAGGCATTTGCATGCATGAATGACTGGGAAGATTCGAGGTTGACAATTCAGGATAAAGCATAAGAGATGATGACATATGATGATTCATGTGATACAGAGATTTAGGATATTAAGGACAATAATAATATTTTTAGATATATTCATGATGATGACAAACTATATTTCTACCTATAGTTTCATCCCATCAATACTAATTAATCTTTGATAATTCTTGATTCATGTAATATTGATATGGTGCTATAGTGCTAGTGCTTGTTTGTTTTAGCTATTTTTTTCATTTTGATTTATGTATTATTGATATATTAGATATTAGATTAAAATTTATATCATTTTATGTTTTGATGTTTTTTTTAATTTGATTTATACATTATTTATATTATGTATTTTTTCCATTAAAACGTTATTGAAATTAAATAAAATTTTTAATCTATTATTTGAACTTAATGAAAATTTAAAACATAATCTAAATTCTAAAATCTGAAGTCATGATCACCTCATCATGATTTTGAATTTAAATTTATGTTGAAATTTAAAAGAAAAGCCCAACAACCCAAGCCCCAGCACCACAATAGGCTAAAAAACCAATCATGCTGGTCCAAACTAGCATGTACTATTATAGACATATCACATTGTAATGAGTCGTGCAAGATTCATGGTATATTAGATCCAAGACAAATCCAACTAAGTGGTAAGTTCTTTAAAATTAGATCTAGTTCAACTTCGTTGATACCCTTCATATACCATAATGATTTTTGGGAAGAATCTTTAAATAGTTAGTATTATGTAGACCTACTTCCAACTTGCTTATCATAGGATTCCTATGTCCACATATAAGAATGACATAATAAAATATTATAAGTTAGAAAAATAATTAATAATAAATAAACTTAGAAAATTTAGTGGAATGGTGTCCATGACATCTGGTACATAGAATAGTCATAATAATGCATCATTTGTATATCTTATTTCTCACTATGTAGACTTTTAATAGAAACTTAATAAAAAATTTTAAGATTTCCTGAGATTATCTATCCTCATGATGACCCATCCATATATGAGTATATAATACAGATCTTTAAAGAATATGAAATTCAAAATAAAATATTTAGTATCATTTTCTTAAATGCTTCTAATAATAGAGTAGCTATTAGTATGTTTGTTATGACTATTAAAAATGGCCCGTTAGGTGAGATATTTCATTTTAGGTGCGTGTGTTACACATTAACCTCATAGTGCAGGCATGAATGAAAATTGTTTCTCCCACATTATAAAATTTTAGAAATTCACCAAAATACCTTAGGACACTTAGTAGAGAATAAGATTTTAGTAACTTATGTTTGTTTATGGGGCTAAAAAATAAAAAAAAAATTAAATGGATATGAGACATTATTGGAATTTAACTACCTTTTGTTGGAGTCTTGTATTGGTTAAACATGTAATATCTGACTACGTCAATAGTAAGAGTGATGAGGTTTATATTGATGATTCAGACTATGATACAAGAATTTAATTTATAAAATTCCTAAAGATTTTCTACACTCCAACCATTTGCATTACACTTAGAGTGCATATGAAATATTAGTAATATATTTAGAGTGCATATGACTATTGAGATAGAAACTAAGTATTTGAAATACTAGTTTGTCATTCTTATTAGTAATATTTGTCTACTATATGGATCATAGGGTTAAGGTAGAAGTAATATAAAATATTTTGACATATATATCAACATGCATAAACTAGGTACACCAACTTGAAGTGTTTATTCATAAAAAAATTAACTAACTTGTTTTCATATTATGACACTAGGTTTGGTAGTTATGGCCATGCTCTGAATACAAATATTTACATCATATTTGGAGATAATGACTTCTCCATCATATCACATGATGATAATAAAAATTTAAATATTTTACTATGATAGAAATCATATGAATCCACATATCTTATGCTATGTAAGATGACAAGATTCATTGACCCCTCTAGTATCTAGAATGATATCAAAGTCTACTTTTTCTATATCAACCAATATAATTTCAAATAGGATAAGACACAAAAGATGATGGCGGATGATGATCATGAAACATGGAGATCAAGAATATTGAGGGTACTAGCGACATCTTTAGAACTATTCATGATGATGATGATGATAATCTACATTTCCATCTGTAGTACTATACTACATACACTGATTGATCATTAATAATTCTTTATTTATATAATATTGATATTGTACTATAGTGCCAGTGCTTGTTTATTTTTACCATTTTTTCTATTGTGATTTATGCATTATTGATGTATTAGACATTGGATTGTAATTTTTATCATTTTAAGTTTTAATACATTTTGTTTCAATTTGATTTACACATTATTTATATTATTTATTTGTTCCATTAAAACTTTAGTGAAATTAAATAAAATTTTTATTCTTTTATTTGAACCAAATTAAATATCAAAATATAATCTGAATTCTAAAATCTAAAGTCACAATCACCTCATCATGCTTTAGAATTTAAATTTATATTGAAATTTAATAGTAAAGCCCAATAGCCCAAGATCAAGTCATACAATAAGCCAAAAAAATAGGTTTGTGCTAGCCCAAACCAGCATGGCCATGCCACACTCTAAAGTTGAGTTGATATTCATCTCAAACTTAATGCTTGATACAGCATCAAAGCTTAAGTTTAGTGGGTCAAATTACTTTATTAGTGTTTGAAAGCACTATAATTGTTATATATCATCTCAAAAAGGACATAGTGATTGGTACCCATAGTTTTAAAATGTAAGCTTGAGTTGATATTCATAATAGGTCAATTGGTGTGATTTTCCAATAAAGTGTTAAAACTAGTAGGGGCACTTTTTATAGAATTTACCTATATGAGAATGTGTGAAGTGGTGTTTCTTCAAGGAGCTAAGAGGCTTGGGCTCAAAACACTCATGAAGGATACATACAAAATGTCTTTCAAGTTTCATGTGTCAACCAACAAAGAGAGATTTTGTTGATTAAAATTATATGTGTGAAGTGCTTGTAAAAGTTATCAAAAAAAAATGTATCATTTAAAGGGTAGTCTACCATACTAGCTATTCAAATTTGTTGTATTAAACTTTCACAGTTCACTATGTAAAGGTTCAAATTACTAGATACAATTATTTATGTATATTAATATAAAATTATAAATTGATTTATGTATCTTTCAATTGTGCTCAAGCAACCCGGGCACGGCCCATTTGCCACCTCTAAGAAAAATAAAATCTTCTCTGCAATTCTGAAAACATTATCTTCTCAAAGCTATCTCTGTTAGTGAAAGCGCAAATAGGAAAACTTGATTGTTTCTTAAAAGTAGTAGTAACATCTCTTTGCACTAGATAGAGGGACTAATTTTCCATTAGATAAGTGGAATTGTTACTTTCATTCGAGTTTGTTTTATTATGTTTAAGTTACAGCATTAACAATAAAATATGTTTGAAATAAATGATGATCATCTCTTAGTTGGCCTTAAAATTTTACTTATCAAAACATTGAATCATTGGATCGATCTAGCTATCAGTAAGGTCATTTATTAAAAGTGAAAAGTTATGTTCATTTTAGTTTACTAAAAAGAGGCTTGATCAATGATGAGTGATGTCTATAACTTCATCACATTATCTGATTGAATTAGACTCATCAAAGCATGAAGATAGCAAGTGGAAAATATGGTTTGATACCAATCATATATGTTTTTTCACATTTTTTGTTATGTTTCTCAAATTTCGAATAATATTTCATCTATTAGTTCATCACGCTGCCCCTAAAATTCCATTCATATTCATCATTAAATAAATAAACATGAAAAAAAATATACCTCAAGCAATCATTGATTATAAGTCATTCCAGACATCATTTATGTATATAATCAATCTCTATATTTTCTTTCACATTTCATCTTGTTTCATTATTTCATATAAGTAGTCACTATTATTTATCTCCTTCTCATTTCATTTTTGCATTTCATTTTCTTCATATTATTTTCTCTGTTTCCATGATATTTCCTTTCCATGATAAATTGGATATATTCAATACTTTATTACATTCACTTATACATCTTAACAATAATCACTTATTATACAATTTAATTGAGGACCTATGTTATGAATTATACAATTTCAACAGGGTGGATTGATTAGTATCCATATAGATTACTAGGAATCACTTATTTATGTGTCGAGCTCCTTGACATTGACTAGTGTCATTGTTAGCGGAGTACTTAAATCTAAGCAAGATTTAAAACTCCAATATCTTCTATGTTACTTTGTTACTAGCCCAAAACCTAAAGGTTTGAGATTTTGCATTATAATTTAGGACATACAATGGCTATTAAAGAATTGTTTCGACCAAAAACTCTTAAGTTTACTCCAACTATATAAAATTTCATCTCCATCACTATCATTTGTATGTTTTAATAAATATTATGTGGTTAATATTATACTCATTAAATAAATATTATTATTTACATGGAACAAAGGAAATATTATATTAGTTTTATTTTATTTCACGTGTTATAAAAGTTCTACTTTTAATTCACATTTCATTATTTTCATTATTTTAGGTAAGCACTCGCTATACTATTTTCTAATTCTCATTTCATTTTCACATTTCGTTGTTTTCCAATTGTTCATTCCCTTGTTTCCAAATAATTTCTTTTTCATGTTTAATAAAATATATTCAATAAAAAAATAATCATAAAATAATAAAAACACAATAATAATAATATAATAAAAAAATTAAAATAAAATAAACAAAAAAAATATAAAAATATAAAAATATAAAAATATAAAAATATAAAAATATAAAAATATAAAAATATAAAAATATAAAAATATAAAAATATAAAAATATAAAAATATAAAAATATAAAAATATAAAAATATAAAAAATATAAAAATATAAAAATATAAAAATATAAAAATAATATAAAAATAATAATAAAATAATAATAAAATAAAAAATAATAGAAAATAATAAAAAAAGGAAAAATTTAAAATTTAAAAAAAATTAAAAATTTTAAAAATTTAAATACATTTAGAAAAAATTTAAAAAAATTTAAAAAAATTTAAAAAAATAAAAAAAACAATAAAAAAATTTTAAAAAAAGATTTATTCAATACTTTTTACATTCTCATATACATATTAACTTTTAAATTTTCTTTATTATAGGACTCAAGGATCATTTTAATAAATTACATGGATTCAACTTGATGGATTGATTATAGTATCCATTTATATTGCACATGATTCATTTTTCATGTATAGCTTCTATTTAATAAATTATTTGTGTTATTCATGTTGAAACACTTAAAGTATTTTATACATTATTTTGTTAGTCCAAGACCTAAAGTTTTGTTCTTCTTGCATTATAATCTAGAAAATATATTGGCAACTTATACATCTTACTTTAATGAAAAACTCTGGAGTTGGCTCACTATCCTCGCATTTCAAAGATATATACTTAGATGACATTGATAAAAATCAAAGAATCTTCATTCGTGCATTTAATATGACCAATCCAAACAACCTTGTTATCATCCCTTACATACATGGATGTCAACATAAAATTTTCAAACTAGCAAATAATTGTAGAAATCAAATAATGGTAGTATATACTTCTATCCCAACATGCTAAAGGCCCCACACAAAATATCTAATCAAGTGAAAGAAGAATGATCCTTTCAAAAATACTTATGTTTGTTCATTTCAAAATTCTATGTAAATGTGTCATTATCATACTCATATTATGATAGGTCATTAAAATATTGGTTCTTAATTTCTCAATGGGCATTAACATTAATAACATTACATTGTATTCCACGAGTTTTTTTTTTCTCAAGATAAATTAGAATGTTTCAATATGTAAGAAAGTCATATATAAATATATATTATTTTATTTTATTTTTGTTTTAGACATTGTTATATGTTGTTTTCTTTTGTGCACCTATGGGTGGTTTGGTGGAAAAGCTCAAATAGGGAAATGCGTTTATCATTTTACTATTTGACTCAAATAGAGAAATACTCATCTTGAGTGTACCCTCTACTTAGAGCATCTCCAATCACACACAACAAAATAGCTATTCAAAATATATTTAAATATTAAATTCATTATTTTAGCTAGCGTTTTTTCAGAATACACTCCAACCACACTTTATATTTTACACCTAACTTCTAATTTTTTTAAAAAATCAAACATGTATATAGAGAGATATAGAGAGAAAAAAGAGAGAGAAAAAAGAGAGAGAAAAAATTTAGAGAGCTTAAATTGGTTCTCCACATTTGTTGAGCCATTTGAGTAAACTAGGAAATAGAGATTAGAATAGAGAGTGGGTTGGAGAGAAATTTTTTATGTTTGGCTAGCTAAAATAGAAAAAAATGAAAAAAAAAAGAGTGGGTTGGAGATGCTCTTAAGATCATTATTCAAACAAATATGATAAATACAAAAATGCATTCATCAACCGAGTCTCCTCTCCGTTGTCTTTGTTGTCGCTCTCCTTTGAAAATTTGCAAAGAGTATTTTGTTCTCTATTTTTGGATTTGCATGAAAATCACAAAGTTGAAAAATATCATTCATATATTCACATCATAATCAATACTCAAAAATTAGGTTATATATTATATGTTGAATTATACCTCTCCATGAATTTCTTATTTAGGAATATCTATAATATTAATGCATAAAATAATTTTTTGTAGGTTTTTATGCAGTCATGCATTATGTGAGTATGAGTCTTTAGTTGTAATTTTTATTGATCTATGTGGTTTGATATTTTTTCGCTTCTATAATTTCTCTTGAGA
This sequence comes from Sapria himalayana, assembly GCA_029783825.1. Classification (NCBI taxonomy): domain Eukaryota; kingdom Viridiplantae; phylum Streptophyta; class Magnoliopsida; order Malpighiales; family Rafflesiaceae; genus Sapria; species Sapria himalayana. Next base: position 957,281 of record JAREIK010003680.1, read on the forward strand.
ATACTATTGGATTTATAATCTTTGTCAAATTGTTTGAGATTTATACTCATGTACCATTTTATTACTATTACTTAACACACAAATTTTCTATTCTATTAAAAATTATTGGGTTATTAAGTTAATCAATATTCGGTAAGCATTTAAAGATTAAATTAAATAATTTAAAATATAAAAAAATCTAATGCTGATTATTTAATTTTCTTTTATTGAACCCAAACATAGTGATTCCCTATCAACTGATATCATTGTACTAGATATCAATAGATATATGTCAAAGGCTTGGGATCATTTGTTTAAGTTTTTTTTTTCTTTCTTGGCTAGATATTTGGTTGAGCATTATGTTCCATAATGATAGAAGATTATTACAAGATGCTGATTATTACAAGATGCTAGATATTTGGTTGAGCATTATGTTCAATATTCTCAATTACGCTATTGAGAAAAAGATTATAGGAGATTTTTTCATCATTAAATATGTAAATAACCATGTTATTGGTATTCTAAAAACAAAAACTGAGTATTTAACACTGGGACATCATGCATTAGAATGTAGGGTTGGAGCATTAGAAAATAGGTCACATATGAAAATAACTTATTTAAAATTAAATCATTATTATTAGACATTTAGTGAATTTCCAAATATATGGTTGAGAGTGAGATGGTTATACATAATAATACCTTTATATATAGTGCAAGAAAACTAACTAGTATCTATGAAAATATTTTTGGAAGATAAGTAACTTGTTCCATACTCTTTAGTTTGCTTCTAAAGAGATATGATAACTTAGTGGAATCCTTAAATATGTTAGCCTCTTATGATGTCATAGCCAAGAACTTGGTTAAGAAAAAATTGTTGCTTGAAGAAGATAGAAAAAAGAAAAAAGAAAAAAGAAAAAAATAATAAACATTTATCATCCTTTCATGTACTACTTAGACATCCACTAATCATTGCAAAGGACTCATCCTTTCGAGTGGTAATCGAGAAATAAACTTTGACATGTCAAGAAGGATTGTGATACTTGGAAGTAGCTTCAGCATGAGCATATAAGATAAGATAGACTCAAGAAAGAGGTAAATATTATTGCTATGGAAGGATATGTTTTTTTGGTTAGAAATGCTAGTTATGCTAACCTAATGAGTTAGGATGGTGATTTCTGATTTATTCAATTGTATCATTTCATGTTAATCTTCATATTAATTATTTTTCTATGCACACACTTGTAGATTATATTATTAGTTAACATGAAGAATATTGTTACCTCTAAGAATATGGTCATAAGAGAGATATATTTGCTAATATACACTAAATTCATCTAGTATTAAAAGATGCCTATTATGTTCCAAACATTCATCTAAATTGATCTCCATAGACAAGCTAGATTATGTTGTGTATGAGTTAACTTTATAGTTGGCAATGGAAACTTGTTGAAGGTTCTTTTCATTGAGAGGTGTATGAATGAGAGTATATCTGGTGAACAATATTGGTATTTGCAATAGAAGATTTAGTCATGTGAATGAGAAAAACCTTCAACTATTAGATAAGAGATAAAATTTGCCTATTGAACAAAAATCTTCTTTTGATGATTGAATGGATTGCATGGTTAGAAAAAAGATAGTTGCTTTTCATTCTTATCCCCATTTGAGAAGATCAAACATTTTCTATTTGATTAAATCTGATATATATTTTATATAAACAAGATACTCAATGGAGCTTTATGTTTCATAAATTTTATTGATGATAACTCTATAAAGGAAGGTGTGAGCTACTACCTTGAAGACCAAGGTATAGGTATTTTGTTATTTAGAAAACTCCACACTATAGATGAGAGATAGACTCACATCAAGCTAATTTCTATATTCTTTGATAAGGAAGATTGTATATGAGTCAGTTTGAGAGCAAATGCATAACCCATGGAATTAGATACAAGAAGACCCCACAAAGATGCTCCAGTTGAATGACTTGACTTAGATGATGAACTAGGCCATTGAGAAGCTTGTTCGATTCGTAGTTTTTCATTCAAATCTTCTCAAATAGTTTTTTGGAGAAGCTACATGCACAACTTTTTATTTGACCAGCATGTGTTCTTCTACCTTTTTGAGAATTTTTGGTTGCAAGGCCTCCATTCATATTTTAAGAGATGGGATATCAAAATTGGATGACAATGTGCATCCTTGTATTTTCCAAGGCTATGTTCATGAAGTGTTTAGATACAAAATAAAAGACCCAATAACCAAAAAGATTATCTAGAGCAAAGATAATATTTTTTTTTAGGACTAACACACAAATGCTAGTAATATGAGAAGTGAGGAGAGTGACCCCATTTATCCTAATAGAAATTGGGTAAGACCTAGTTATTCCTCATATTACATATCAAGGTCAACTAAGAATGTCTTCCAAATCTCACCAACTATCCTAGAGATATCCCTAGATTTTATGCATTACTCTCAAATATTAGTTATCCTAAGTCCTTTCAAAAATTCATCTCTTTTGAACATAAAGATGGATGACTTTGGGATACATAGAAAATGATTGATAATATTCATGTCAATCAAATACATGATATGATTCCTTTACCTAAAGAAAAAGTACGATTTGAAGAATAAGTGGATCTTTGGAATAAAATTCAATAATCATGAATCTGAACTGAGATTAAAGGTTCATCTATTAATATAGGGTTTTAGGCAATAAAGCATTGTTGATTTTGATGAGATTGTTTTCTTTGTGGTGAAGTTGTCTTTTATCCAAGTTGTATAGAGTTTGGTTACAAACATAAACTTAAAAATCAATCAAGTCAACGTGAATGTAATCTTTCTTCATGGTGATATTTATTAGACCATTTGGATAGAGTATCATTAAAGATTTTAGGTGAAGGGGAATAAAAGGTTAGTATGCAAACTAAAAAATGGTTTGTATTGACTTAAGAAAGCCCCAAGATAATAGTAAAAAATTTCTATTCCTTTATGGAGTATCATGACTTTCAACCCACTTGTAGTAATCACTATATTTTTATTAGATATGAATCATATAACAACCAGCTCATTTTCTTATTGTATGTTGATGTTACATTAATCATTATCTACAATAAATTATGAATTAATGGGTTAAAGAGGGAGCTATGAACAATGATTTCTATGAAAGACTTTAGCCTATTTAGATAAATTATGAGGATGTGAATCATCCAATATAGGTACTCTAGCTAGCCTCTAGGTAATCTTATTATCCCAAGAACACTATATTAAGCTGATTCTTGAGATATTATCTACGAAGAAAGCTTATATGCCAACTTTAATGCCTATCATTTTTTTTAACTACAAAAATTATTTTTTCAATGTTAGAAGTTGGAGATGTTCTAGGAATGAAATTGTATTCATGGTCAACCTAAAAGACGATCGAGCCTCAAGTTTTAATGCCTAAATTGAGAAGTTTTTTTTTTTAAAAAAAAATAGGAGAGCATTTTATTAATACATTGGGGATAGAGGAGGCATCATTTTTGGCAAATGAATACTTTTTTTTACTAGCTTTATTATTCTCAAATCCTTGATTTATAAAATATAATAATGAAGACATAAAGGTGTAAACAAGCAAAAAATGCATGTAAATGCATATGCAAATTTGATAATCAGCTTTAGGCATCTTGGATTCAGAGGTAGTATGTGCAATTCTTTTCAAAGTTGGCAATTCCTTGAGAGTGGCTTGGCAGGACTAGGAGGGATCCTATGTTAAATATGACTTTTCCATGCAATCTTTCTTGATTTGGTAATCTATCTGCTAAAAAATTTCATTCTCTACAAATATGCAAAGTAGAAGCATTAAGAAGCACAAGTAGTTCTTTAATTAACAAAGTGTCAAAATTTAGCTTCCATTGCCCATAGGTATGTTTTCTTTTTGATTAGACTTATTAAGGCTTCTAAATCTCCATAGTCTTTTATGTTTTTATATGTGTGCTTTTTATAAAGTTCAAGTCCTTTTATAAACACTCTATTAGTTGCAAAGGTAGAAGTATCAAATAAGCTATGCTGAGCATGGTGCAATTTCAGCACAGGCCATGTTGGGCACGATGTGATTTTAGCATGGGTCATGCTGTGCACATCATAGTTTTAGCACAAGTCATGCTGAGCACGACGTGGTTTTAGCACAAGTCATGCTGAGCACGACGTGGTTTTAGCACAGGTCATGCTAAGCACAACGTGGTTTTAGCAGAGTTCATGCTGAGCACGACGTGGTTTTAGCACAGGTCATGCTGAGCACGACGTGGTTTTAGCACAGGTCATGCTGAGCACAATGTGGTTTTAGCACAAATCATGCCAACATGACTCTGAAAATGGGTAGCTTGATAATGCTCTAAAAATGGATAGCCTGACATGGCTCATTGGGACACATTTTGGTTGGATCATGTCGACAGTGTCAAGATGGGTTAGGCCTAACAAGGCTAGCCTAGTTTGTTTTAGGCTAGCCTAGTTCATCTCATGCGGGCGTGGGTCAAGTGTAGGCTAGCTTGGAAAGCAATGCTAATGGGTCATCGTGTTGTGTCACACCTTTCATGCCAAAAAGTTTGGCCTGATATGACCCATGCCCAAGCTTCCGGCTCATTTGACACATCTATGTAAAGGTGAACATGAGAATGCTCTCATCATCTGATAATTTGAAACTTTTATCAGTGTTTAATTTAAACCTTCCCGCTTAGAAAGTGTTTCCCACTTCATCTTCTATGGGCCCTTCGATATTTGATTGCATACTTTAATATTAAAATTGTATATTAGGTCCAAATCTTATTCATACCTATTTACTACAAATTTTAACACTTCAAAGATATTGAATACTAGCTCTTTATATTTTGTGTATCATGTTTTTCTCCATGGGTAAGTTACTATATTTGCTTGCATTTTGTGTTTTCCATAATTCTGAGCATATAATCAATAGAACTTTTCATTGGCCATTTCTTTAATGTATTACATTGTTTTTGCAACCATCATGTATGGAGTTTGTTAAGGATTAGTAGCGTGTCATCATGCTTTTTCTAAATTTGAGAAGTATCTTCTCTGTAGGCATCAGATGATCTAGACTTTATGTTGAGTTGGAGCAGCATCGACATATTGAGGTTAACCATATACCCTTTCTTTGTAGGTGTGTACCTATTTGGATTCCATTTTTGAGTGACCTCCACATGAAGATGGATATGTTGGGTGAGATGTGCTTGAACCATATCTTCTGTTAGAGAAAAATCTTGAGATTACCTTCAATGAGTGAGATTTTTGCTGAAAGAAAAGTAAAATTCTCATGAGGGGTGTTATTCCACATCCACCTTGAGCCTATATGCGCAATATTATGTGTCATTATAATATTTTGTCGTATTACTCTTTTACAAGTGTGTGAGTTCCCATATCTTTATGTCATTATGTCATTTTTCTAAAACATGGTTATTTGTTTTTCCTTGTTATTATTTTAGGAGATTTGAATCACGTGTGATGCATAGCTTCCACGAGGAGCACTTATCACATAGTAAGTAATATAGGAAAAACAAGAAAATTTGGTTGTAGTTCAGGATTAAGAAAGATGACGTAGAAATGTAACTACTTGAATTCCAATTGAGAAATAAAAATAATTCTAATTGAGAAATAAAAAATATCAATGTTTTTTATTTAGTTTAATATTGAAGATAAGTTGAAATTTAATGGTTCACTATTTTATTTTTGGTGACGATCAAAACTTGAAAAATACTTGAATGATAAATATAGTTTTGTAATTGCAATTTATTAAATCTAGTTTTACAGAGCGATCAAATTATTAAGTCATCTTCTTAGTTAGACACTATTTATATAAATATAGATAACATTAACAATATTTATACGTGATATTTAACTACCCAAAGAGAAAAAATTATATATTAGAATTCAATAAGTTGATTAAATGAGCACTGTAAAAATGAGAAGTTTCTATGTGACATTAAAATCATTAAGCATGTATTGAAAAACACAATACACACACACACGAACACACCCACGCCCACTCCCACTCCTATGCACACACACACAAGCACACATAAACACAAACAACCACACACACACGCACACAAACAAACACAAGCACACACACGCACCCACACATGAAAATTAAAATAGAGAGGTAGAAAAACTCATGAAAATAAAATTAAAATATATATATATATATTAATTATACTAATTAGGGATAAAATTAGAGACTAGTTTCCTTTGGCATGGTACCTTTCCTTCATGCTTTTTATCATTTAGAAGATAAGAACTAATTTCTAATGTAAAAAAATAAATTAAAAAAAAAAAGAAAGAATAATTAGGTTAAAAAAAAAAAAATTTTTTTATCACTCGAGGCTTTGCTTGGCAAATATAAGCGAAACTTCTGAACTAAATAAAAAAAGTTAGGGCTTAGGAGACGGTGCGAACAACAGGAACATCATCAAATACAAAAAGGCCAAGTTTACCAGCCCTAAATAAAGCTATCAACTTCTTTGACACCATTGTTCGAGCTTCGGATGCCTCCTTCTGGCATATCTTAAAAACCTTCAACAGTGCATCAAGCTGCTGCTCTATCAGACTCTCCAACTCATTCTCTTCTTCTACGTCCCCGCCAAATTCTTTTATACTCCTCCACAGTGCACTCTGAACCTGTCACGCAAGATCCAAAAAAGGAACGATCATATTATTATTTTCATCAGTCGGAGACGCAGAGGAGAGGACGGAGAAGAGAGAACATTACGTCCACGCATAAGGCCTCAGCAGCCCCTCGTGCGCCCCCTTTCTTCTTCATCATCATCATCAGCGCCTGGTCCACACAGCAGTCATCATAGCCAAAGCCAACCCGCTGTGCTTTTTCCTTGACGTGTTTCTCCCAGTGAAACGGAGTTCCTCGGGAATTCAAAACAGCCAGGAAGTAGCGAGCAACGCGATCCTCACCCACGACGGAATCCCTAATCGAACCTGCCCATCCAATCAAGTACTTACGCTTACACATCCCATAATTGCGTTGCTCATATTGCTTCTCCAAGCAGCAGAATCGTGCAAGAGATAAGAACCTGCGAGGGCTAGCTTGAGCCCTGTTTCTATGTCTGGAATGCTGGGAACCAACACGCCTGGCGTATCAAGCACATATATGCTAGGATGATGGGCAATCTGCAAGGCAACAACAAATGCACGATTCTCTAGCATCTCCAACAATACCCCAGCTATCCATTTATACTAAGAGCAACTCCAATGTGATTGCTAAAAATAGGATGCCATATATCATTTTGCTATCCTGATTAGTATTTTTGTTCTAATGATATGTGTTAAAAAAGATGTCATTTTAAATATTTAATATTTTTTATTAAAAAAATATAATTAAACATTGATGACATTGAGAATTGTTGAGATGAACAGTAGCCTACTATTATCTTGCATCATCTCATTTCTCTCTCCAAAGTTGTTAAAGATGGCACCTCAATTAAAAGTGTCAAACTAGGTTGGGCCAACCCGGTCCAGCTCGAGGCACTGCAAGATTCGGCCGTGCCTGGGCCGGCCCGGCACATAATTTCCAGCGCCCTTGCCCGTGCCCATGCCGTGCCTGTCCACAACACCAATCATGCCGTGCCGATGCCAACCGGGCCTCGTGTCGTGCCTGGCCAAGCAAGGTACCGTGGCCCGTATACACGGTACCTCAGCACGAGCCAAGAAACCACCTCAGCGGCAGAAGTTGAGCCCGACGGGGGAGATTCGCCCAACCTCGAAAGTGAAGAAGAATCACGCAGCGCAGCACCGCGGCGGCACACCGTTGAAATGGTGAAACCCTAATTTTTTTTTAAATGAGGGTTTTAGCCCGACCAGGCAGAACCAGTCATATTCGTGCCACGGGCCCGTGCCGGGCTGACCTCCATAGAACCGTGCCTGGCCCGGCACGGAAGCACGGTCGAGCCGGCTAAAAACGAGCAGTGCCAGCCTGGCACATCCCATTTGACACCTCTAACCCCAATACCTTAGATGTCATTTTGTCACCTCTGATATCACCTCTAATGGAGCATGTTTTTTTTGTTGTTTGAGTATCATTTTAGAAGTTATAAAGATAACACCTCTTATAACAATTCTTATTAGAGTTTCTCTAACTTTAACTAAAAGTATCTCCAAAATGCTCAATGACAATAACTGAGAAAGATCTAGCAGGGAGGCTCGTAAGGGGAAGAAGCCAATAGTATTGGAAATTGGGGCACACTGAGGTTATGTGTTGGACATTGCATTACAAGTTATAAAGATCATTTTAAAATTCGCGGGTTGTACCATATGCTACTACAAGTCTTATTATGTGTACTAAAAAATGCTTCATTCTTATTTCCTTAGATGTTGCTAGCTCTACCTGAGACGCTGCTATATCTACAATTCTTTTTTCTCACCACATCACTCTAGACCTAGCTGAGACACTGCTACATCTACACGTATTTTTGTTCATTTACAAAAAATACTTCTAGGATGATAAGCTAAAAATTGTAAAGACAAGCACCAAAGGAATAATATTTATTTGTTATTAAATATATTAGTTATGAGAACATTTTAAAATTATTTATGTTAGGAGAGAATCATTTCATATGATTTATTCAGATATTTGAATACCCAATATGATGATTATGTATGATAGCCTAACATAATATTTAATGAAAAAATTAAAATGCAATTTAATTATTGTATTTGAATATTAAAAAATAATAATATTTTATAATATATTTCTCATTAATTTTTTTTTATTTTTATGATGAGTATGGAATAATTCACTAAATATCTTGTGTTAGTAGCCATGAGTAGGTTAAAATAACTGAAATAAAAAATTAATATTAAATTAAGATAACTAGTTTATCAGTCTCTTCTTCCCGGCAAAGTGAGACTTCCCCTAGATATTTGTGCCAGAAAGATCAGCCATATATGATTGTCGCAAAGAAAATAAAATATTAATTTCACCTGGATGGAAAAAAAAAAGATTGAAATACTTGATTATTCCAACCTAAAGATATATACTAGAATCTAGATGGATAAAATTACAACATTCTTCAAGGGAGTCTCATATTATGTCAAATAATTTTGATCTGAGTAGTGACTATAAATTTTCATTTGATCAACAAAACAACCAAATTGCTATACATACTACTTGATTATCCCAATCTAAACACACAGTGCCATTTATAATTACTAAACATACTATTAGTATTACATATGAATCCAAGTATTATGAAAGTGATGAAAAGATGCAGAAAAGAATACATGTTCATCGTATCATAAAATATTTTCTGTAATTTCATAAATGAGATTCTTGTATTTCAGTCAGAATTGACACTAATAAATTTGTCACACTTACTATTAATATAATCACTAGTCACATGTTGGTAGCCAATACATTACTCTAGCATAATATAAGTATAATACAAATTGTGTTATATATTGGTTTATAATTTTTTTAAGCCCCACTGACAAAAAGATACTAATAAATTATTATTGTCTGCTAAATATTCTAAGATATTTTAGTAAATTTCTTATTTTTTTCTAAACCAGATAAAAAACTTTCATTCTCACCCACACTATAAAGTAAATTACATAACACATATACTTAACATAAAAATTCACCTAATAATTCAATTCTAAGAAACATACTAAATATTTATAAAATATACTCTGTATCTATGTTGCACGGACAAGCCACTGGACGGGCGTGTCCACGTGTCGGACACGTGGACACGGCAACACGGTACGAACACGCGTCGGATACGTGTCCGATACACCATGTGGCATATCGTTGACAAATTCCGTGTTCGATACGCCACGTGGCGTATCAGACAGACGCGTCGGAGACGTATTCGACACGTTGTTACGAAACCGACGCGTCGTTTACCGAACCGACGGATTTTTACGATTATGACCTGGCAAAAATACAATATATATTAATGCGGCGAAAAAACAATCTTAAAATTCTCTAAAAATTTAATCGAATCACTCATAATAATAATCAGTTTAATCAAATATTCTCTCACAAAATCATTGTGACATATGAAGAGATCAATTAAGCCGAATTTTATCGAATTTCAAAAATTTTACCGTTCAAAATAAATTTGTATGAGATGTAATGCATCATATTTTATAGTATACTAATCAACGTGCATCTTAAAGTGGTCAGTGTCATATGCACTCTTATATGTATATATTTTTTAATAATAAATATTATGCTAATTCTTTTTCGACATGCCTATAATTTAATTTTTTATTATTTTAAAATACGTTCATATTACTAAAATTCCCCTAATCTTTAGATTTTTTAGACAAATAATTTTGGGTCGAGATCTTTAAAAAGAACATATTTTTTTACCTCGTATATTTCAGTCAAGTTGTCATTATTATTTAAATGTATGTTAAATTCATTATTATTAAACTTATGATTTATAATTTTCTAGTTAATATTTTGAATTTTATATTATGTAATACCAAAATTTAAATAATTAAAAATAATTATGTATCACAATTGCATCGTGTTAATATTTGAAACTGAGTAGAAGCTTGTGCCCCACAGTTATAGTCCACTTTTCAATTTCTACCATATCACTACTTTTCACAACTTTATACTAACTAAAAAATAATAATAAGACTAAAACTATGAGTTAAGACAACAAAGTGCCAGAGAAAGGAGAGCCAAGAGAAATAAATAATATTTATAAATTTTTATTGATTCAAATAATATATATTTTTAATTTTTTTTAAAATTTAAAAGATATATATCCGACAACAATATCGGAGCCCATTATGTAAAATCATAACAAGCACGATCACAAAAAACACACATGCCTTTTTTTAGAAAAAAAGTCGACCGGGCCTGTTACATCGTGACCCGAGCCCAATCTCGACTCATGGGTTATGTGCCTCTAGACTATGACTACTGGGACAGACACATGGGTCGAGCCTGGCTCAGCATGAAATACAACTACCCATGGCCTAGCACAATGTGAGTCATGCCTCAGGCTTATAGGACCGCAATCTAGGTATGATTCTAGAAATTGTCATGTTGGAGCAAGCACAGCTAATTTGGGACGTGCCCCAATTCATGTCCTGGCTATCTAGCCCACTTGACACCTTTAGCAAATTTGGAATGCACCCCGGTCCAGGCTACCCTCAACAGAATCCTAGCTATATCGTATGAATCCAAATTAGCCTAGATTAGAGCTTTGCATAGCCAGGCATGTCCTGTGCCAAGTGCACGAGTCATGTCCTATGCCTTGCATAGCCAGGCAGCCCTGGATCAACCAACTGAAGCCAGCCCAACATGGGCTGGCATGGGATGACTTATGCCTAAGACAAGCACGAGTCAGGAAGGAGGCATAGTTCAGGGCGTGTTAGGCCATGAGGTTTGGCCCACATGCTCGAAAAGCACATGTCATGGCACAACCCACAAAACTGACACGTGGGAGCTGAATTCAGCCTGTGTGATTAAATGTGCACAGATCAGACAAAAATCTTGACCCGAGTTGGCACCAGTGAGATTCAGATTGGGCTGAATTCAGCCAAGGTGATGTAATTATTCAGGCCAGGTCAGGGTGGGCTAGCCCAAGGATTAGCAGATTCTCATGTTAACCTGGACTACACCAGGTTAGCCTCCACCGAACACATGCTAGACCATCACAAGCTCTGGCTAGCCTAGGTTTGAGCCTTGTTGAGCCAAGCAAATCCAGTGCCTAGTGCCTAGTGCCTAGATCCATAGTTGTGAAAGGAGCGCCTAGGCTCAGGTGCTGGCGAAGCACAACCATGGCGCCCTGCCTAGGACGAGGCGAGGCTCCTTCACGCAGGTGCACAGAAAATGGCAAAGGCGCGCACCTCCGTTCAGGTAAGTCGTCTTCCTCAGATCCTCTTCGTTTTTCCTCCGTCCAGGCGAGGCTTCTTCCTCTTCGTTTTTCCTTTTTTTTCTTCTGGCATCGGGAATTGCAGGAACAGAAGTTCTTGATTGCTGCAAACCAGACCAAAATGACATTGTTTGGTCTCTCTGGGACATAAAAGAATGTCGTTTTGGCTTTTTTGTTTTTTTAAACCTATACAAAGCAACATCATTTTGGATTTAAGTCACTTATCCAAACGACGTCATTTTGGACTGCTCGGGTTTTCAAAAAAAAAAAAAAAACAATTATGACATCTAAATCAACATAGTTTTATGCCAGAAAGGGCTAAAACGACATCATTTTAGCTGCAGAACCCTAAAACTCGATATTTATACCTCCAGAACCCAAAAAACATACCATTTTTTTTTCTCAACCCTCCATTTTTGCTCAATTTTAAGCCAAGCAAAGAAGATACACTACCAAACATTGTACACGAGTAGAAGAAGCCAAAAATCAATCAAACTAGCCAAGAAAATTACAAAAAAATTTTGAAAATATGAAAAATCTCACTTCCATTAGTATTTGCTTCTTTTCTCTATTTTTAAATTTTTTTATTCACTTTATTGATTATATTAGTTCATGATTAAGCTAATGTAAATGAATAGTGATTCTCATGATTCATGACTCATTTATTTTACTTTAGTAGTAAAATAACATGACTCACATGAATCATATGACTCATTTGATTTTTTTTTTAAATATTCTTAATTTGTATTTTTCAATTATTATTGTATCGTAGTTGATTTGTTTCAAAATTAAAAAAAAAAATAGATTATAACAGCAATGAAAATGAGATTTAAGTTGGCTCTACAACTACTTGTGAAAGTGAAAGAAAAGACCCAAGATAAAAATATGCTCAATTACCTAATAAACAAGAATTTAATATAATTATTTGTATCTTTTGTGATAAGGTAATCACGGGAGACATCTATGACACAAACATCTTATTGGTAGACATAAAAATACCAAAAAATATACTAAATATCCGGTTCATGTTAGACAAAAGATTGGAGATTATATGAATGAGAAAAAGAATCAAATGAGTAATTAAAAATGAAAAATAAAAATTTTAATGAAAATTTTAAAGACATTGATGAAAAAGTTAAAAGTAGAGGAGTTACTTATAATATTACACGTAGATGAAGTAATAGAGGTAGAGGTAGTGTGAAAAGATCTAGAGAGAAAGGACAAATAGATTATTTTTTCATCCCTAATATGAAAATAGTAGTTCAAAATAAGAGTAAAAAAATGACTCAAACTACAATGAATAACATCTACAAGAAAAAAGTAAGGGGGTGAGATTGCTCTCTTATTTCAAGGTAGATGTATGATGTTGTCATTCCATTTAATGCGGTCACGTATCCATGTTTTCAACCCATGATTAATGGTATTGGTCAATATGGTATATGGATGAAGAAACCTAGTACATATCATATCAGAATTACTCACCTTAAGAAAGAGTTGAAGCTTACTAAAAATTCTATGAAAGATCATAAAATAGAATGGAAAAAGAATGGATGCACAATTATATCGAATAGATGGACCGATAGGAAAGGAAGAACTTTAATAAATTTTTTAGTGAATTATTCAAAGCGAACCATGTTCATTGTATTTATTAATGCTTTCTCAATAATTAAAACAGGGAGAGAAGATGTTTGAACTACGTAATAATTAGGTAGATCAAGTTAGTAAAGAAAATATAGTTCAAGTAATCGCAAATAGTTACTCAAGCTATAAGATGACATGTAATAAATACTACTCCTGGGACTTGAATAAGTAACATTTTATTAATTTTAATATATGAATGATATATTTAAATTTATTATATAACATGATATTGGGAGATTGTTGCAAAAAAAGCGACCTAATTTGTATTGGACACTATGTGCCACACATTGCATTGACTTGATATTGAAAGATATTTGAGAGCTACCAAATATCAAGAGAACTTTGGAAAGAGCCATATCACTAAATGGCCACATTTATAACCATTCAAGATTGCTCAGCATAATGAGACATTTTACTAGACAAAAAGAACTGCTTAGGCCCACTAAAACATGATTTGCGATTACTTTTATCACATTATCTTGCTTACACGAGCAAAAAAATAATTAAAAAAAAATGTTCACAAGTACAGAATAGTCAGAAAGTAAGTAGACAAAGGAGCATAAGGAGAATGATGTGTCTAAAACAGTCATAATGCATTCTTTTTGAAATATTATCATATTTTATTTAAAAATTTCAAGTCATATTGTTTGTGTGCTTCGCTTGGTTGATGGTGAAAAAAAAATTCCTATGTGATACATATATGAAGCCATAACTAGAAAGGAAACTATTGAGAAAAAATTTCTTAGTAATGAAAAGAAGTATAAGGAGATATTCAAAATCATTGATAAGAGGTGAGAGATTCAGCTTCATCAGCCTTTACACGCAACTGAGTACTTCTTGAACTCAAAAGTTTTTATGATAAACTAGAGTTAGAGCATGATGAAGCCATTATGAGATAATTCTATAAATATATTGAAAGAATAATAAATGATATTGATACACAAAAGAAAATTGTGAACAAATTGAGTATATATATAAAGGCCAAATGAGTATTTGGAACGGACTCAGCTATTAGGAAAATAAAGACCAAGACACCGTGTTAGTTACTTAAATTTTTTTATCTAATTTATTATATTATATTTTAAATACTAGAAAATAAGTAAATTGTTTTAGATTTCATTACTAAATCATTTTATATCTATTATATATATTATAGTTGAATGATGAATTTTATTTGAAATTTCAACTCCAAATTTGAAAAAGTTTACCATAAAAGTCACTAGCCTAACATGTAGTACATCAAGTTGTGAAAGGAATTGGAGTATCTTTGAAAACATAAGTAATATTATGTGCTTTAAAACCATTAAAAAATATTTTAAGTTTAAAAAGATGAGTAATAAAGTCTTTACGTGCTTATAAATTTTACAGATTCATACCAAGAGAAAAAATAAATTAGAACACCAACGTTTGTATGATTTGGTGTACATCAGTATAATCAAACTTTAAAGAAAAGATACAATAAACGTAATACCATTGAGGCATTGACCAAATAATCTGAAAAGATATTAATAAAAGCAATGAGTAATTAATATGAAGAATAGATGATGAATATTTTCATGACCATGTAGATGCACAGATGATTTAGTGTTTGACGATGATGATTTGGCATGAGGTGATATTGCTAGAGCAAGTGAAGTTGAGGAGCCTACATTTGATACCAAAACTAGAGCAAGCTCAAGCAGGTTGCCATCATCAAGGGAGAATAACATAGCTTCAAGCTCTAGACCCATACATTCTCTTTCATTGATAGATTAAGATGAAAAAATATATTATTAAAAAAATGAATAGGATGAGGAAGGTTACAATGATAATGATAATCATTATGTAGATGTGGAGGATGAATAAGGATCGATTGTTGTGAACAAATTAATTATTTTAATATATTGTATTTGAATGAATTATGAATTTGAACAATTAACATGTGTTTGCATGTTAACATATTATATTTATAATTTTTATGAATTTTTAGAAACTTTGATGATTGGGATTTGTTAGATCTATTGACATATTTTATGAATTTTTATGATTAGAGATATTATTTATATGTTTTTATTGGTTAGATCGTTATTTTTAATAATATTTAATGATAAATAATTGTTATAATTGATTATATTTTTTAAAAATATATATGTAGGGTGCGTCTCACATAAAAAAACCTACACCCCATGACTCAAAGAGGCCTTTGCGCCTTTCACAACTATGCCTAGATCACATCAGGTTTGTAAGGCAGACGACCCAGCTAGACACAGCCCAAGTTACTAGCAGGGCACTGGTGATGCCAAGTTTGAAACCTCTATGTATAGTTGGGTTTGGCCAAAAGTAGCATTGTAAAAAAAATTAATAAAGATATCCAAAAAAAATATCCGTTAGTATAAATACAATTTTAATAATTTTAATAAATTTTAAAAAGTATTACATAAATACTCAATTAACAATTACATGAGTCATCATGTGACTCTTAAGTACAAATAACATGGCTCAAATTTATTACAAATGAAGAGTGAAATAAGATTTTACCACAAAAGAGAGAAGAAAATAAAGGAAAAAAAATGAAGTAATGATATAAAAAGAGGATAAAATACTCAGGTTCGAGTTAGCCAAGCTATTGGCTTGAGCCGAAATTGAATTCATATAATCGAACCCAAGCCCAATCTAAATAACATAGAAGGTTGCTTAAGCCCAAATATTGGACTAGGATTGGGTTAGCTCAGGATGACCTGCCCCTAGAAACTACGTATTCTAATTTTTTGTCATCTCTTAATAGTTACTAATTTTTAATTCCATTTGATGTACTTTAGGATACTAATAGGCTACATTGAATGAATCGAGTATAATTATCTTCAATCATACTTAGGATCTTATTCTAAAATATTCAGATAGATTTGTAATGAGATAAAAATAGCTATACCATATACAGCAAATATTGGATATTAAAAAAAATTGATTAAAGAAATCTTAGGATAAGCAGACTGAAAGTAGACTGAAAATAATGAAATCATTGCAATAAATGAAGAATGTCAATGAAGCTAAATATGAACATACACTTTCCTCCTTTTTCTCTTTTTCTAAGCTTATTAGGTTATCACTAATAAAAAATAATGAAATTGAGTACTACATAAATAAAATTTCTATTTATTTAGGTTATCACTTATTAGGTTATCACAACATAGAATTCAAAATAGGAAAAAAAATAAAAAAAAAACGAGAATAGGAGATAAGTGAAATAAGAATGAAATTCAAGAAATTTCTATTCTTTATTTATATAAAATTATAATATTAATAAAGATTTTTTTATATTTTTTTTAATTAAAAATATGCAAAATCCAAAAAACTATCAAATTTCTGCCTATAGCAGTTGGAAAAAAAATTGGATGGCTATAGCAATAGGCTTTGCTTGTAGCCATTAGATTGTCAAGACTTATTGCTTATCATGTTGACATCTATTATGTGAAAATGTAACGGGCATTGGTCGTGGCCCATGAAGGTATGGGTGGGGACTCAACCAAGTGCTGAGTGCTGACAAGACAGGGCCAGTTAAAAAAAAAAAACTCATCAGTTATTGTACCATTGGACCATGCTAACGAGATAGGCATGCAAGTCGCGCCTAGCTTGAAATGAGGCATGATTAGCCTTGGCCCATCATGACATGAGTCATGCCTCGAGTCAGTATAACCATGATCTAAACATGGTTATGGACCATGTCATGTCAGGCCATCATGGCTAATCTAGGTCATACCTCGAGTTGTGCCCAGGCTACCCAGCCTACTTGACACATCTAGCTGCAAAAGATTATTCACTATAATAACATATTAATTGTGACCACAAAATAAATTACCTTAAACAAAACTTTTAACTTTTTTTTTTGAGATATTTAGTTTAAATTATCATAATATTTCTCTTCAATAACAAAGATTGCCTTTATATTAATTCGTATGTCACTGATAATGCCTTGTATATAGAAGATACACCAGTTAGACGTGATGAATGTATTTATTCAAAATGACTATAAAGAGAAAGTGTATGTATACTAGTTACTTTGGTTAAAGAGAGTAGAGTCCAAAATAATTTGAAGACTACAAACGGCATGGTGTGAATTGAAATAGTCACCAAGTGCATGATTTACACAATTTTCATAATTTATCACTTTCAGATTACTAATAATAATTACAAATGTAAAATTCATTTTCTTCTCTCATTATTCTTTACTAAAATAATTAAATAATAATATAATAATCTTCAATCCAATATTTTATTAGTAAATGAAACACATAGGAATTGATTATTTCTTCTTTATATAAAAGATAAAGTAAGATCATATTATAATTTATATTCAAATAGAAATCAACCAATACATATCTTGACAAAAATATTAAAAAAATTTCAACTTATCTTTCTTGTATCTAAGCATGTGTTCTGAACCTTTACTCATCGTCCAACTTAAATGGAGATATTACAATTTACAACATTTGTTTTTTATTTATTTTTAATTATATATATTATGAATGAGAACATCCTATTTGTTAGCTGTCTCAATCAGACTAATCTCTTATAATAGGATTTTCCTTGTACATATTTAAAATTGAGGATTATTATATTATATTTTATTATTTTTAATTTGTAATTCAACATAAACAATCAAATGATGTAACACTAATAATAGATGATCAAAAAAATGTTAATCTATAAAAAATAAATAAATATCATTATGATATCCCACATGTTGAGTGCTCTCATCACAAAATATAATCAACTAAAATATATAAAACTACAACGCTCCTCTCAAACTAGTGCATAAATATATAAAACATAAAACTTAAGAATATAAATCTTCCCCATAGAATTAATTAATTTATCTCTGTATGTTTCATCTACTCATCAAACATTAAATTTGAAACTATATATCCTCAATAACTGACTATTATAGTAAAATAACGAAAAAATAACTAAAAACATTATCTCTTCAAATAAATACATATTATAAAGAATCTCACGAAAAATTATAATCACCAAATTGTACTATCTTTTCATTAGATCTAGTGACAAGTATTTATCTTTTTTTTTCTAGAAATAATATTACATCTAAGAAAAGAACAAAATCTTAATAATTTATCAATCTTTACACAAGTTCATGTCCAATTGGAGCCTAAATCTAACTAACTAAAAATGCTAATGATCACCAAATGAACTGCATTAAATTGAGCATGCTATGAAAAATCAGGGAAACAAACATTTACTCTCATGTATAAACTATATTTTTGCCCTCATTCCCTTCAAATCCAACTCACAAATATGAGCCTTAAGGCCCTGAAGTCAAGCATGTAAGGCCCTCATCCCAACAGGATAATAAAAATTCCAGAAAACACTCTGGAAAAGCATATCCTATATCATTGATGATCAAACTCGTGCACATAGGGTTAGATAAAACTATTATGCTGTTGATTGTGTAAAATATATTTAATATAATATTAATCAAATAATTAATTTTTCATATAATTCTCTTTCATATAATCCAATAAACTAAAGATCTAACATCTAACAAAAGATAATAATTAGTTTAATAAACATAGGTGCTATAATATAATCCAAGAGTCTAATATTTGTGATAGTATTAATAATGTACTTTCTTGGTGACAAAATAATACAATAAAATGAAATTGAGATAGAAAGGTCTATTGTAATTGGGTGATTCAAGTACTCTCATAATCAAAATATAAAGAATAAAATAAATGTCATCTAAATTTTTTAGAAAAAATGAGAAATAATCTTATAACATAGATGTACAACTCTAAGAAGTCAATTATAACTAAATATCAGTAAAACCAAGTTATTAGAGACTACTTAAGTTATACAACAAGACTTTATGCCATCTGGATGCCAGATTTGGTAGCCTATTTGGGCTCAAACACTAGATAGCTCCTCCATATACATTTCATTATCAATATCACCTTGAAGAAGAGCATGATTCACGTTCAAGTGATACATCATCTATCTATATGAAATTGCAAGAGAAATAAGTATCTGACATGAGACCGTGTTTATATTAGAGACAGTAACTTTATAATCAACAACAAAAGTTTAGTGAACATCCCAATAAGTCTCGTATTTAGGCAAATTAGCTTATCATCAAGAAAAATCTTAATAATGAATATACACATGGAATCAACAACAGATATATCTATCTTATCATACTCTGTCACAGCCTCAGATTAGATAATATTTCAAAACAGCCTAAATATCTTAGTATTATTAATAAAAATACAAAAAAGAAAAAAAAAGGATACACATAATAAAACCTATGAAATAGAACACTAACTACAAGTTATTTGTTGCTTCTGATAAATAATCAAAATTAAAATCAAATGAGACATTTTTAGAGTAATCTAATTTCTCAATAGAATTTTCTTCATTTTGAATAAGTTACATATATAAATATCTTCTAGAATATTCACAGTCCTCAATGAACAAATCTCTCAGCTCACAACATATTAAGAATTAGAATTGAAATCAATTCATGAGCTATCATCTTAATTTGACTACGAAGATATTCTTTTTTCTAGAAAATCTCATTATCTTCCCAATAAATATATTTTATAATTATTATATATATGATAACTAAAAAAATAATCATCATAATACAAACTAACATGTTCAGAAATAACAAAGTTGATAATTTCTCCTAGTTTAAGGCCCAACGCCCAAGTGGGAACTGTTAAAGCATTAATTCAACTCAAGACAAGTAATATCAATACTAACTAATATTCTATTAATTTTGAAAAATAACACAGTTTTTTTTTTTTTGGGTAATGAAGAAGCTAAAAAAGACTTAATCATAATGAATGTCATTTATGTCACAAGGAGATAGCTTAAATAGATCAAAATTTTATAAAAACTTTGAAATATAAAATTAAAAATATATTTTCATGATACAAGAATTGAAAATACACAAAAACAAAAAATGATAGAAAAATATCTTTAGTTAAACAAGTAGTTTATGGTCAAAATGACAAATTTACAAAATACCTTGAAAAGTACTAACAAAGATACATATGATAACAATTTTAATTAAAGATTTATTGATTTTTTCTACAAAATTGATTTATATGAACGAGTGTACTCATACAAAAATCTTATGAATGATCTTGCAGAACAACACACTATAAGAAATAAACCAACAAGTTGGGGCATCCAATAGGTTAAGTGCTCTCATCAATATATAGATTAAAAAAATAAAAAATAAATCAAAAATAATAAAATACAACACTTCTTTTCAAGCTTGTGCATAGATATCCATAACACTAATCATAAAAATGATCATATCATGTATATTTATGAGAAAAAAAAATAATTCATCTCTAAGAACTTCATTTGCTAGTAAAACATCATATTGAATATTATATATATTATTGCATGATTATCATAACAAAAATAACATTAGAAAAATAATCTTACAAATAACAATTAATATTGCTCGAAATTTTATTTTTGTACTATATTTTAAAATAATTATTTATCTTTTATTTTTTCAATAAATAAGATTTTATCTAATAAAAAATATAAAATCTTGTCGTATACCTCCTCTCCGTGAAAGCTGGTACCTAATAAATATTTGAATATCCAATTTACTATGATTACTCATGATTGTTAAAAATTGTCTCAAC
This sequence comes from Sapria himalayana, assembly GCA_029783825.1. NCBI lineage: Eukaryota > Viridiplantae > Streptophyta > Magnoliopsida > Malpighiales > Rafflesiaceae > Sapria > Sapria himalayana. The sequence continues at coordinate 978,450 of JAREIK010003680.1, forward strand.
CATTATTTTTTTTTTACATACCTTAGGATGCGAAGAGCTATTTTCCTATGAACTTACCAATAAAAATCTAAGAAATAACTAATTATATTGACTTTATTTTTATATATAATCTAACAATAATTACATAATTAATTTTTTCTATAATTCTCATATGAATAATAGATTCAAAAAAAAAATAATCGCAAAGAATAAAAAAATTGTAATTCAATCAATTAAGAGTTTATGATATATCACAACCCAAGAGGCAAGTCTCTAACAGAGTATCAATTGTATGCTTTATCTATCATAAGATAATCTCACTCCTTAAATAGGTCACATCTATACCAAAAAAATACAAATCTCTCAGAATTTTTTGTCTAGAATTAGAATTGAATTTATCTTTTAAGTTAAGTAATTCTCAACTCGTTATTCCTCATAATCAAAATATCATTTACGTACATAAGAAAAATTATCCAATCATCAAAATTTCTTTTAAAAAATAATGTGTGTGTGTGTGTGTGACATTAACATATAACAGAAAAAAAATAATAAATTGTGAAAATCTCATAAATTAGACTTTATGTGGCTACTTCAATCTATACAATATTTTTTATAATCTATAAATTATGGATGCCTATAATGTATGAACCCCAAGTGAAGAAAAATATCATAGAAACTAGAGAAAAGTATTTTATATGTCAAGTTGGTATATCCTCCATATATGAGATATTGTCAATGAAATAAAAATATATGAATGACATATTAACAAGTCGAGGTAAAATATCATGATAATTTATATCAACATATGAGTGAACTTATTTATTACAAGTATCACCTTAGAATAATCTATCTTCTCATTTGGATCAATCTTCACAAAAAAAAAACCTCACTTTTAACTAATGATAGACATTCTCATAGATCATAATATTAATTCTCAAATCTTATTAGAATAAAGTATATTTATCTTTTTTAATATGACATGATACTATCATAGTTAAGATAATATTTTAAAATGAGATAATAATATTATAATACCATAAAGAGAAATAATAAAAAACATGAAGAATGAAAAATAAACATGTGTATCACAATACTTGTGAGATCCAATATTGAATACAACTTTTTTATTCTTTCTAGAAAATGATCAAAAAATCAAGGCGAGAAGGGTTAGAAGCATGATCATTTTACTCAGCTATCAATGGTATATATATCTCCTCATGAGACTATGATCCAAGCAAGTTATATATATATATATGCTCTTTCTAGCATAAACTTTAAGTCTTGGTGGCCAAAATCTATCAATCTCTAACACATCATGCGACTATATTAGAGTAAACTCATGAGCTATTGTATTATCCATACTCGAGAGATTTCCTCTCTTAAGAATCCTTACTCTGTTTAGAACAGCTTGATCTATACCTATTGGTATATATGATAACTCCATATAAATATCATCATAATATAAACTAACAAGTATAGATATCAAATAATTAACTCTCTCTTCTAACTAAACATTCAAATTAGACTATTAAGTAATATCAAATAGTAACAAGTTCATATATATCTTCTAGAATCTTATTATTCTTATATTTAATAAAAAATAATTATTACTCAAAATAATCAGCACTTACTAAAAACAAGTGTACCCTTAGTGGGTACTCGAATATCTAAGAAAAAAATCTCAAATTCTAAGTATAGGATTGTCACATCTTAGATATAAATCATTGTCAAAAATAATAATTTTAAAAATTATACAGACAATAAATTATCTTTCTATAAAATATAAGATCTGAAAGAATAAACACTAAAAAATATATAACACATACATAAAAAAAAATATAAGTTGTATAATCTCATTATCTATAGATCAAATACTGAATATGTTTGACATGTATTATAATATATTATCACTCCTTTTTTTTTCTATATTTTATGAAAATAATTTTTTTATGATTTTATTAAATATTTATAAAATAGAAAACATATATGATCTATCAAGAAAAAAAATTAGCATACATAACATGAGCAGTCATCAATAAAAATAATCAAATACCTAAAGTATTATGTAGTCATATTTGTATTATGTTCTAATATGTATGAGTATATCAAATCAAATTAATCTTTATGCCAATTTGGCAAGTAAAGATAAGAAGTGATTGTATGATTTCTTAATTAACACATCTCACACAAAGATGTCCAGATGGGCCGAAAGCTCATAGCACAATAAAGCATGGCACAGCACACCTCAACATTACTTGAATCATACTTGGAATAATGTTTGGCCAACTAATAGGACGACTCATGTTGGACAAAAATTTCTGGTTCGAGTGCCACAAATGATGTAGGAAACACAACATGCATGCCCATGTAGATTGGTTTTGGCCTGACTAATAAATTCAAGATAGCCTAAATTGAATTAGGCTAGCCTACAATAAGCTAGGCTTGCTTGGACATGATCCAATGTAGCCTAGAAGGAACCCATACTAGCTTGAGTTCAAGTCGTATCTTGTGTGTGATCATGGTGGATTTGGCATGACCCAACCCAACCAAAAATCATCCGGGATAATTCGTGCAGCCAACAAACCTACAAGCTATGATTGGATGCATAGAAACTCATTTGACACCTATAGCCCCACGCTTTCACATAGAAATATTTTTAAGAATAAAATAAAGTATTCTCGACTTTGATGGTGATGAATAATCATGTTTATTATGAACAAGGAAATGATTAATACACTCAAAACATATATCACAGGTTCATACCGTAAGAGAAAAAAATATATAATCCATCATGCTTGGTCCCAAAAAAAATTATCAAAGTATTTCAATCTTGCAAATAAATATCATATTAAAAAAAATTAAAATAATAATTGAGCGGCTTGAAAATTAACTTAAAAAAATATAATAGTAAAATCATAAATAAACAAAACACAAAAAATAATGAGTCAAGATAAATATTATAGTACCTAGTGAATTTTTATGATTGTCAGCTACTATCACAATATTCAAGGAATAAGAAAAAATAAAGTAAAAAAAATTCACTTATAATGTGATTATTAGCTCCTAAGTTAGTAATCCATAAAAATGAAATAAAGAAATAAAATATAAAAGTTATAGCACCTGGAGGTCATTAATAGTATATTGTTTCCCTACTAAGGAAGAATCCCTATTGTCCCCCCTTCAACAATGATTATGATGGAAAGAATCTATAAAGACACTTGAATTGATTGATATACTACCTGCCTCTCTCAATTGTCAATTTGTCTGTAATGCTTTTGATTTCCTCACTGAAAATAATTTCTAATAACTATCTTTAAATGTATACCTTGAATTGAGGCTCCCCTATTTATGCTTATGTTGCAACTAATGTCCAACTATGAATATTTCTAATTTTCAATCTTAATGACCAGAATTTTTAATTCCATATAATATAAAAAAATAATTCAAAAAATCACAATAATATAAATCTATTCTTCAGGCCAAAATTATAATTTTCCATTTGAAACTCTAATTTAATGAAAACCCTTAGTACATTAAATCTAAAACCCTATAAATTAGGAGAAATGCAATTTCCTCTAATTTAAAATTAGGGTTTACTGATCCTAAAAACTGACTTAGAAAAAAGGCACAAATTCCTCCTCTACACATGACTGAAACACCACAACGCACCACAATTATCGCAAACGCGCTAAAAATGCACACTATCAAGCTAAAATTTAAAAAATAGTACGTAAAATATCAAAAAAAAAAAAACAAGTATTGTAGAGCTACACTTCCTTTACGATATCGATGTAGCGGGCACTGACTATCAATTAAATAGGCTGTCTATCAATAAATCCAAAAGTTCTTATAAAGCCTTTCCAATGTATACATTGCTGAAATGGCACATTTCGGATTCCTCCTCAGCACGACAATAATATGTTATTCATGACTTTCAAGTACTACAACTCTAGTATTTTGTTTCTTCATTTTATTCTCTTGGATTATCGACTTAAAAAATAATAACATCATAGTTGATCATTTTTTACTATATCTTTTGCGTTGCATGAATATTATGATAGTCATTGATAATCTTTAAAAATTACTATGTGTGATAATATTTAACTTGACTCGTTATTTTTTTTTTTTTGCAAATTTATTTATTCATAATTATAATGTTAATTTCTTTTTTATGAATTGATTTTTAGACCACTTAATTTTGATTTTATTTTTTTTCTTATGCTATTTGTTTGCAGGATTAAAATAATCTGATGACTTAATTTAGAATTGAGCATGAAAGACTATATATTTTCTCTCCTATGTTAGAAATTCATGATAAATATTTGAGTGTATTAAATTATTTTCTTGTTCATTTTCAACTTTGTTACAAATAACTATCAAAGTTGTAAATATTTTATCACTCTTAAGAATATATGATTGACAATGGGGCTAAAGGTGTCAAATAGGTTTCAATGGTAGCCCAGCTGCCCAACATGGCCCATCAGCCTGTCGAATGCCCAAGTCGTGCTAAATCATGGTGTGTTTGGGATGAGCCGACCTAACTCGACATGATCTAGCAGACTGGCACAACTCGGGCAGCCAATAGGCCTACAAGTCATGCCAAGTTGTAATAAAAACTCGTTTGACATCTCTAGCCCCATACTTTATCATATAAATACCCTTAAAAGTAAGATAAAGTATTCTCACTTTAGATAATAATGAGCAAACAAGTTAAAAATTGACAAGAAAATAGTTTAATACATTTGAATATCTATCACGAGTTCCAATCATAAGAGAGAAAACATATAGGCCATCATATTCAGTCCCAAAATAAGTTATCATCAGAATATTTTAATCATGCAAATAAATATTATAAAAAAAATAAAAATCACAATTGAGTGACCTAAAAATCAACACATGAAAAAAAGACTAACAGAATAATCATGAATAAGTAAAATTTACATTAAAAAAATTAGCTAAATTTAATATTATCGTACATAAAAATTTTAAAGGATTATCAGTGACCAATAATATTGAATAAATAATAAAAACTATAATAAAAAATAATTATCTGGAATATGATTATTTTCTCCTACAACAATAATTCAAAATAATAAAATAAAGAAATAAAATACAAAAGTTTTAGCACATGGATGTCAATAATGACATATTGTTGCCCTACTGAGAAAGAAACCCTAACGTCCCCTTTCTATTAGTGCTCGGTGAATCTACATCATGAAGTAAGTGTGATTCTGAAATCCTTAATTTTTGGTATTCTAGGTATTATTTTTCTTGATTTCAACTCGATAGTGTTCATTTTTAGTGTGTTTGTGATGATTGTGATGTGTTTCAGTATTTCAAGTATGATTATGCGTAGAGGAATTTTTTTAATGATTGCATTTTTCTTAATTTTTAGGGTTTCATATTAGAAGGTACTAGGAGTTTTTATCAAATTAGAGTTTCTAATAAAAATTGTAATTTTGGTTTTAGGAATCAAATGTAATTATAATTTGGTGATTTTTTGAATTATTTTTTATTTGATATGAAGAAGTGAAAATTCTAGTCATGACAAATGGAAACAAGAATTATTCATAATTAAATACTAGTTGCAACATATGCATATGTATAAGAGCCTCAATTCAAAGTATACACTACAAAATGTTGAATTATATCAAATATAATTATTAGAAATTATTCTTAAAAATAAGAGCAAAAATAGTATAAACACTTAAGAGACATATAGTCTAGCGATCAATCCAAGGGGCTTATTTAATCTTCCCACTATAATTATTTCCGAAAGGGAATACTCTTTAAAAGAGTCTTATCGTCAACATATACCTCTCAACAATATATAATTTTTTAATTTTCTTTTATTAAATAACTCTCAACTCTCCTTAATATGCCAATTCCTTCCATAATATGTATATTATAATTGAGGATCTGTTACATTCGCTTTTATCTTGACTAGTACTATCTTTGCCTCCAAGATATGCCGTGTAAGATATATTTTTATTGGATTTCGGTCAACATAGTCTATAAAAATACTAAACAATGTGATGATATGTATTTGACCTGAAGAAAAAAAATATATAAATTAAAACTCACAAAACTATCAAGTAGAAAATATAATATATCAGGCCAATAAATTAATAATTTTATCTCACCCACGCAATAACATTCATTTTTAATAGGAATACCACCAAGAACTACTTATCTAGTTACGTGAAATATGTTGTAATCTACTTCAATTTTTTAGACTCATCTAGTCTCAATATGATCAGTTTAGAAATAATATTCGTAGTAAATAAAATATGTCCAAGATAACAAAACACCCACAATCAGACTACACTACAAAAACACTGCACCACTGGTACACACACTGCACACAGTCATACCACAATGAACACAATGTTCCACCTTTGCACCTCAATGCTCGGACAGTCATATGTGCTTACTTTTACTGCACACAATGTTTATGGGTTTTGCAAATTATGTGACACTACCCCGGTACTGTACACACTATTTCACACTGCACTTGAACACTGTTTCGCATTTGCACACTATTTCAGCACTGAGTCGATGCATTGTTGGCGTCATGCTACCATCCACCTCAAGGTTTGTGGAAGACAACAATGGGTTGGTGTCACACTGTAACACATGGTATAGATAATATGTCGATATCACATTAGTCACACTCTCTCTAAACTAGGTGTCAAATAAATAGTGCCTTCATGTCGGGTAAGGCCTAGCCAGGCTAGCCTAGGTTCATTCCAAGCTAGCATGAGTCAAGTCCATGCTAGCCTGGTTCATTCTATTATAGGCTATCCTAAGTCAAGTCCAACTAAGTATGATTCATTCTAGGTTAGTCTGGGATTGAGTCAAGTCCAAGCTAGCCTAATTCAACCACCCAAACCAACAACATACTGCACTAGGCCACATCTCCCATCCCATGACATGCAAGCCAAAAGACCTATCTCAGGCCAGCACAACCAGAATCTAGACGTGGTACTGGACCATGCTGGACCAGGCTGGGCATGACATTTTTGTGCTGGGCAATACACAGAATTTTCATTTTGTGCCTCATGTCATGCTCGTCTACCAGCCCAGTTAACACCTTTACTCTAAACTTCACATGCACACACACACACACACACAAATTCAAAAATGACACTAATATCATGAAGAAATTAAAAAAACATAAACTCACTATAAACAATTACTAACGCTAAAACAACCAAAGAAGACTAACCTATCAATAAAAAATAAATATGACCTCGACATCTCACATATCTGCGTTCCTATCATAGAAATAAAACCAACTAAAAAATAATAAGTTGCAGCATTTTTCATAATCAATTATATTCTTTATAACGACATGATGAGACTTCCACCATCTCAAAATTATTGAAAAAAAAAACTATTACTATTTCATATGACACCAAATATTTTATTGGTGATGACTTAATAAAAATAATCAAGGAGACCTCAGTTTATTTCTTTTTCCTATGCTCACTCTATTGGATATTTCAAAATTAGCCTAAGGATATGATTGGAAATATACTCAGACGTATTCATTTTTTACCATAATTAGATGTTTAGGTAGAGCAACTATAATATCATAATACTCAAATAATTTCTATCATATAATATATACTTAGATTTATGTTAATTATGTTTATTGTGACATTTATTTTATAATATCAATATCATAGGTGCTAAATAAAATTCGTAGGCTCTATTTTTAATTATCTTCTACATAAACCATCAACAATTTGCCCTGGTCTATGTCTCATGCACAACCATTTTTAACTCCACATTCAATGTTCACCTTTAACAACTACACTCACACACTTAGATTTTCACACAACCATGAAACAATCTTTATATTGGTAATGCTAATCACCTTATAGCTCTACGAATTTTAATGCAGCACATCTTATTCTTATGCATTGATCAAATCAAAGAATAAATTTTTCTATCTACCAAACAAATGAGAATAAGAGCACTACTCACCTGATATCCTGCTATATCTTGAGTAACCCCTGGAAGTGGGCCTACAATGGCTCGCTTTTGTTTCATCTGCACTATGTACAAAAATTAATCTGTTTAAACTGTGTGACTTTAACATTACTGATAACAATGTAAACAAAGTTTCATGCAAATCAAATTCAAGGACAAGATGGTATCACTAGAGGTGGCAATTCAGCATGCCCTGATACAATTCATGAGCCTGGGATAGATACGGGCAGCTCCAGCATGGCTCAGGTACCTAAGATTAGACCACAGCCTTGCCTGAAGAGAGACCTGCAGAGCTTCTTTGGAACAAGACACATTTTTTTCCTAACTTAAACTAAGAATAAAGAACTCTAGTCCATGGCAGTTGCAGTGAGTGCAACAGCCGAACACAGTGGTGAAGAAGAGAAACCTTGCCACTGAGTCAACCTAGTTGGATTTAATACCTAAAAAACCTTCTCCTACTTTCCTTCTTTGCATGCAGAGACAACACCAGTATTGCCAAAATGCCCAAACATAACCATGATTGGTTTTGCCCGGACTGAGTCAGGCTGGGCTTGGTCAAGCTGAAGGAAATAAATTTTGGGTCCGGCCAAAATGTCACATCCACTTTTCACTACGAACATTAGAATATAAAAAAGTGTAAGTAACAGATCTTAAATTAAAAACTAAATCTAAATTAATCATAATACATAAACAATACATAGATTTCTAATAGCTATGGCCATTACATTGCATTTTAGTTGTACATTAAACTTGAAAAAAAAAGTCTACCTTTATTTTTCTTAAGAATGTTAAGGGTGGGAAATCTCACATAAGTAAAGTGAGATTGCAGCGCATAAAGGAATACAAAAATAAAACAATTAGAAATAACTAGGAATAATAACAATGACAAAGAAATAAGGATGTGTTACCTGGAAAACGTGAGATTGCGATTTGATGGATTGAATTTATTAGAGCAGATTTCCCAACATTAGGAACGCCAACAACAATAACAAGGAGGGTAGGCTCCCTTGAAATCAGCTCCTTCAATCTTAACTCCACCAGTTCAAGAAGCTTTGCACATAACATAATCAGCAAGATGATAACATGAATTATTAAAAAAAAAGTGAAAAACATAAAAATTATAAGATGATTTGATATCCAAGATAATTATGTTTTCAAGATAATTAAATAGCAACAGATCATGTGTCTCCTACTCTCATGCTGCCTGTGTGAAAATTACAGCAAGTGCCAGAAAAAAGTTGAATTACTCACCTTGTTAACAGAACTCCTACTGTGAGCGTTTATTGGAATGCAGTCTTGTTTCAACGATTCAAAATAGTGAATCCATTTCTACCGAAAAACGCAAACATTTTATTGAGTTTGACTGAGAAATTTAACAGGTATATAAGCTAGTATTGCAAAAAATAAAGATGCAAAACATATTTATTAAACAAAATGCACACACTTCACTTAATCACTCGAGATTTTCCCCATTATTCTAGAATCAGCTCTTACTTAGACATATATGTTAAAGTATATCAAAAGATAAACTACGATCTTCGAGTTGATAAGCAAATCAATGAATGGAAAGAACCCTGCATGTATCATGGCGAGTGTATCAGATTTTTCTCATTGACATTAAAAGAAGAGGGGGAAACAAAACAAAAAAATAGTAGCATTACCCGCAATATATTAGGATTGGCAAGATCTTTCTTATTGAGAGCGATAACACGACGCTTCGCAGATATCTGAGATTGCAAATCTTTATTTGCAGACGACAGTGGAATCTGTGAATAAGAGACACGTGATAAAGACGATTTGCAAATTGCTACGCTTGCTATGACTAAAAGGATGCAATGTAAACCCGGGAATCTCGGACTTCGATCACGAGGTCTGCCAGCTTGAGGCGCTGGCGGATGGCGCTGATGGCAGACGCCATATGCCCCGGAAACCAGTTGATGGTTCCACAACCTGCATTGACTCCCAACCCTCCCACTTTCAGAATCCTTTTCAATGCTCCCATGTGTTTTTCTAATGAATCGGCATCTGCAGGCAAAGCTTATGCCGCGGGAAGAGTGTGTGGCCGTCGCAAAACACCCTGGTTTCGTAAAGTGCAAGTAAATGTGAATCGTTATCAGAAAAAAGGGTAAATTTAAAAAGTAAGTAATACGTTATCTCCTTAATATTTACAGAGTTGCAATTCAAATTTTGCTAAATAGTCATCACGTCTTGAAAATTTAGGTTAAGAAACTAATTTTAAAGGGCGGATTATGTTTTGGAAGTGATTCACTTAAATTTTTAAAAATTAGGACCTAAAATTTAAATATTTGAAAAAAAGTCACAAAATTATAAATAAATTAAAAATAAAATCACTCGAACTTGTAAGTCTTAAACTAACGTCGCCTCTATCTCCAACCCGTCACCCTCGCCCCTCTCCCCTCACCCCTCTCCTTCCATCCCTCTCCCCCAACCTCTCTCCAAGAGCTCGACATGGAGTTCTAGTGAGCTCCATCAAGCTCTATTATGGAGAACATGGAGTCGGGTGGGGGGAGAGGGGCTAGCGGATGGAGAGACTGGCTAGGGTAGTTTAGTTTTACGAATTTGAGTACCCTTATTTTTATTTTATTTTTTATTTTGTGACTTTTTTCAAATATTAAAATTTTAGTTTCTAATTTTTAAAATTTTTTTGGGAATCACCTTAAAACATAATTCCCCCAATTTTAAACATGAGAAATTTCTAATTTAGTCCCTGAGCTTTTTTTAAACATCTAATTTTTCTAAAATGAGTATAGAATTCATCAAAATATTTCATAAGTTAGCTTTTAAATAGTCATAGTTAACTTTGATATAAGTAAGTTGATAATATTTATGGTAATATAAACAAGATACACATGTATGACCCAAAAAAGAGAAGAAAGTTTTAGTGATAAATGTTGGGAAGTATGAAATAATTATTTTAGTAGTCTTTGTTTTAAACAACTAACTATTTTATTCATTTATAAAGTGCACAATAATATATCTTATATACATATTACTGCTATTAGTACTCATAATGTTGGGCAACATTCTGAGTTGAGGAAAATTGAATAATAAAATTTTAGAACTTAGAGAGTGAAATTGAAAAATAAATCCATAAATTAACAATGTAATAATGACTTAACAGTAACAATACTTTTAGAAAATATTCAAAATTTACAAAAAAAAAAAATTGAATATTAATTTTAGTTCATAAGAATTCAGATAAAATTTAATTTAAAGATAATTTTGATCCCCAATGATAGATTTAAATTTGATACTCAATTGTAAAATTATAATTTTATTTCACTTAACAGTTTCATGGGTAAAATTATCTTTATATATTTTCTGTTAATTTTGACTAATAGAAATTCAAGTGGGAGGATTTTTTTGATGAATTTTAGATAATTTTGGGACTTTTGAAATATTTTATAATACTTATTTAAAATTAGCTATTTAACAAATACTTAAGAGAGTAAAATAAAAATTCCCCTTTAAACATTGAGAATAACTTGATAAATTGATGTAAGGATATCACCCTCACATTAATTCTTACAACTACAAATTGCCACAATATTCTTAATAAATTAAACATAAAAAATTGATAACAAAGATCAAATGTGTAATTAATTTTAAAAAATATACAATTGCTTTGGTATTAATATTTTCAATGTTCAAATCATGATTATCCTTAAATATAATTTTATTTATTATGTATTGTTTCAAGCATTAAGATCATCTAGTTTTTTACTTTTTTTTTTAACTTCAAGATTCTTGAGCTTGACCAATTTGATATGCAAACTCGTCAATCCATTATAAAGTTAAGTGTGGGTAAGTGAAGTGTCACCTTAGTCGTATCAGAAATTTCTTTTAGATTACTTAATTTTGATTAATAAAAAATTATGTCTTCTTATTTGTTACTATTTTTAATTCTAAGTGTTGTAGTTTGTATTTTATTATATTAACTATTTATTATATTATATGTGTGAAATTTTTTATTTCAAATTATTATTATTGATTTTATTTTAATAGCAGTAATATCAGAGGTAAGATCTATGATAGAAACTTTTATAGTTAATATATGTCGAGGAAAATTCTATTAGAAGGGTAAAAAGAGTCCTTGAGATAAATAATTTTTAAGATAAAAATTTATGACCCTTCCACTTATGTGTGAACTTTTTAAATTTATATAACACATATAGTTACTGCTTCTCTCGTGTGATATTCACTGTAAAACTATAAAAAATGATAGTAAAATTGAAATTAAAAAATTCAATTGAAGCAAATTTGGTCTATAGAAATAGATGAAGATAAAAACAATCTTTAGAAAAAAAAAATTGTCTAGAAGTAATTAAAAAAAGGCCAGAAATTTTGAAGATAAAATTTGAGATCGAATAAATAACAATGTTGTTGCAAGTTTGTACTTGGTCATGTCAGACAACATATTATCGAGTATATCTTAATTATAGTGAACGAAAGAGGTTTGAGATATTTTGACAAATATATTATCAAGTACTTGGTTATAGCTGATTTAATTTATAAATCCACTTCAATAGTAGAATACATTAATATTCTGAAAATATTATACCTTCAAATATTATTTATGGATCATAAAATAGAAAAGAAATATCACAATAAACCTTTATTTTAAAATCTACCAAATGTACATGACTATCTCATCATAAATATGGCCAATAATGTTGTGATGGCAGATTTAATGTTTAATAAAGTTGTGATTATTATATATCATGAATAAAAGTAGACATAAAAATAAGTAATAAATATAGTTCATTCTCAACAAACTGATGATTTGATTGTCTCTAGAGGATGATCAGCAAAATGTGGCACTACTTGGAGTTAAAATAAGAATAGGGTAAACTCATTGAGCAAGAAAAAAGTAAAGTTTTATCATCATGGGAAGTAAGTAAATGTAAAAGGAGAATATTGGTATTATAAAGTATGGGTAGAGAATAATATCAAGAGAAAAGAATATGATTCATCAAATACTTAAAGTTATGTAATAACATGACATATAACTTTCCAAAGAGAATGGTTCTATCATATATGAACTTATCTCGAGAGGATCTATATTTTTGAGAAATGATCATTATTTAGAAAATATTACTATTATACCATAAGAATTTAGATGTATGATAACATAGTATGCATTATCCAGGGGGTATAACATATGAAGGACCCAGAAATATATAGTCTTTGGGAAAATTAGTTAATGAGGGTGCAAAATCTATATTCAAAATGTGAGCACAAAAATAGTCAAATGAGTTATTAGAGTAATGAAATCAAAAAAGGTCATCAAAAATTTATATGTGCTCAAAGGAGAAATAAAAAAAGAGTTAGAAGTATTTATGGTTTCAGCAAGTTCAATAGAACAATTAAAGATGAAGTGGCATCATAAGCATGGCTATATGTCAGAGTGAGGTTTAAAAATTTTTGTTGGACAATAGTTTTATCCATGGATCAAAAAGGTTTTGTTAACCCTTTTGTGAGCATTGTGTCACTAGTAAGCAACATAAATTGAAGCTTAGTAACTCTAATATTAGAAGTAAACATATATTAGAACCAATTCATTCTAATATTTTAGAAAGCACTAGTTTTATTTTTGATAGGTGCAAGATATTTTGATGATTACTCAAAGATAGCTTAAGTGTATCTAATCAAGCGAATAGTGAACTTGTTTTCATTTTTTTAAAAATATATAAAGTTCAAGTAGAACTTAAATATGAAAACAAGATCAAGTATTTGAAAACTAATAATAGGGGACATTAAAATGAATAGGAATCATATTAAGAATGGTGGAGATAACAAAGTCATTTTGAGTAGAAGCAATGAAGAGCACATTTTCATGATTAATCGATCACAATCAATTGTGATTGATTCAAATAAGCCAATGAAAATGTGGATTAGTAACCTAGTTGACTATTCTCAAATATATTTATTTGGAAGAACTTGTGCATCTTTGAAGGGAATATTACCTTCAAAGATGAGAGAACCTACAATACTCAAGAAACATCAAAACTATATTCAAAATCTTAAAAAAAATACAAATTATTGGATTATGCTAATGGAGTAATTAAAGGGAATATTATCTATGAGATGCAACTACCTACAAGCTTTTCATTAGCAATGATGTCATCTTTAAAGAAGACATGTTGATAGGGATGGAAAAGATAATATCTAGAACATAAATTACAAAAACACTACAAACAAATACTAGATAAGTCTAAAATATTTGAGGTACAATGATCAAATTGGGAGATGAGAAACCCAACTTATCCCTTAAAGTATATTATTGAGAAAAATTTTGTATTATTCTACTAATAGAGGAAAGAAATCCATCAACTTTAAATGAGGCTACAAAAAGTCAAGAAGTTTCTCGTTAGATCATAATAATGCATGAAAACATTTAATCTATCCATAAAACCAAGACATGAGATCTTATTTTGATGCCACAAAAAATAAAAGCCATTGGAAATAGATTAGTTTACAATATCAAACATAATTGCAATGATCAAGTGGAGTAACATCATGCATGACTGGTAGTCAAAGGATGTGCTCACAAAGAATGCATCAACTTTTATGAAATATTTACTTTTTTTGTTCAACTTAAAATAGTTTAAGGTGTTCTACTAATATGTGCTACATGTGATTTATAATTAGTTACAAAAACTATATTTCTTTATAGAGAACTTGAAGATGAAATATATATATTGTAATCTTGAGGTTTAAAAAATAAAAGAAACAAAATGATTGGTTTATAGATTAAATGAATCTTTATATAGCCTCAAACAAGGACCAAGATTCTAATATAAGAGATTCAATTTCTTCATCATGAATCATAGATAAATATGACTTAATTCAAATATTATAGATTTAATTAAAGATATGGGGATCATGATTTCATTATCATGCTACTATATGTAGATGATATGTTGATAGCATGACCCAATAAAGATTGCATCAAAAAATTGAAGGTATTTTTGGCCAGAGAAGTTGATATGATAGATTTAGGACATTAAAATAAGATCATGGGAAAATAAATTTATTGAGATAAAAATAATAGGAAGATTTGACTTTTTCAAAAAAAAATTATATCAAAAAATTCTTGTGATATTTTAATTTACATATTTGTAAGCCAATTTTTACTCATCTTTCAATTAATTTCAAGATAGTAATAAGCACGAGTCCTTAACAATGTAGCAAATATGATAGAAATATCTCGAGTATTATATGAATTAGCTATAAAAAAAGTTAATGTTTGTTATGATTTGTACAATACTAGATACTACACAAGTTGTATGAGTTATTAGTTAATATATGATAAATCCTGATAGAGAATATTAGTTTAGTGTTAAAAGGATTTTAAGATATATCAAGAATATATAAAATATTGTAATATTATGGAGGTTTTAATCTTATTGTTAGAAGTTATGTTCATTCAGACTATCTAGGGGATATTGATAATATCAAGTTCAACTCTAGCTATGTGTTTACTATTTCTAGATGAGATATAAGTTGGGATTCAAAATTATAGTGTATCATGTCAACTTATATGATAGAGAAAATATTTTGTAGCTGAATGAGCTAGTAAATAGAAAATCTAATTGCAAATATTATTGGAAGAGCTTAGAAATTAAAAAAAAGATTATTTTATTTTATGATAGTTCAAGTGATTTACACTTAGCAAAGAATTTAATATTACACATGAAGTCAATATAGCAGAGTACAATATTACTTTATATGAGAAAATGTGGAAGAATAAAGTGTATATTTATAAAAAACCTATGTAGAGGACAAACTAGTTGATATACTTATAAAACCATTAAAAGGAAACAAGTTCACATGATGTTGATTTTCTATTGGCTTAGTATAAACATAAGTAGCATGTCGAATGGGAACTTCAAGTAGGAGAATGTAGGATCAACTATGGGTAAGTGACGTATCATCTTGCTCACATCAAAAATCCCTTTAAAATTACTTAATTTTCTTCTATAAAAATAATACTCTCTCATTTATTAGTATCTCTCAATCTCAAGTATCATAATGTTGTATTTCATTTATTGTATAGTTTATTATATTATAATTGTAGAAATTTTTATTTCAAATTATTATTCAGTGTTTTATTTTAATAGCATACATGAGGGCCATGAGCATCAACAAATGCAAGCTCATTGGCCATAGCAGAGTGTAGATATTAAAAGGGGGAGTCAAACTTGTATCTTGCACTAGATTTTCTACTTGATTTATCATTAAACTGCCATATTAATTATCAACTTGTATCTTCTTATTCTTTAGGATATTTCAATTTTGTTTAAGTATGATGTGAGCATCGATATTTATCTTAGTGTTTCATAGTTATGAATCTTGGCATGTAATTTGTCAACATCAACTTTGAATATATTAGAGTATGGTCAATTTGTTTCAGTGTGATTTGAACATTGATATTTATCTCGGTGCCTATGCATGTAATGAATCTTGGTATGTAATTTTTCAAAATCAACTTTGAATATATCAAAGTTTGGTTGTAATCTTCATTCTTAAAAAAAATACTTCGTGCTACTTGCCTTTTTACAAGCGAATAATTCAATGAAAGTTCCCTCATATTTGCAATGGATTATCGTGATAATGAATTCAACATGAGAAAAAAAATCTTGATTTCTTCCTCGCACAAAATGAATTTGAATTTTTTGGTATTTTTAGGTTAAGAACCAAAGCTATTATTTGATATTTTTGATGTGTTGGTGAAAGAAATGCTACATGAGTTTATATGTTATTAGCTAGTTTTACTTCTTTTTTTTTTGAACTAAGATTAATGGAATATGTTAATTACGTATTAATCTTTTTTTTGTACCATTAAAGAGAGCACGTGAATCTTTCCCTAAGCTATTATGTATAAATCTAAAATGTTTTTATCATTATTATATGAATGCATTTGGATGAGTGTATAATAGGCACACAGTAATATCTTTAATGAATTAATTTAAACTAGTGCAACTTATTTACAAATTACAAACTTATGTATTATATCTATATAGTTATTTATTTTTCTAAGTTCCATCAAACTTCTAATTGTCAATATAAGAAAAATTAATGCTTGTATTCAATATCCAGCATTGAATCATTTACCACACAACCAATTCGTATTTTATATTGTAGGTTACAATATGTGTCAATCTCATCCTTAATGAAATAATATAAATGAATATGAGTTATAAACACTTTTTTTAAACTGTTGATGGTCACATATATTCTTCCAAAATATCTAGTTATCTTAGGATTGACAATTATTTTTTGGATGGTCTTAATGTAGTTAAAGTGCAATCCTATATAGTTAGAGAGTAATCATATTCATATTTAACATTGTATGTTACAAATTACAAATTGTATTTCATATTGTTCGGATGGTCTTATATGTTGCATATGAGAGTTTTTCTATCTTCCTTAGCAAGTGATGTAAATTATGGCATGTTTCTAATAACTTTTGATATCGTGAGTTCTGAAAACTATGAGGATCAGCATTGATTCTTCAAGAAGTTGAGCATCATTCACTAAGATAAGTTATCATTATACCAATCATACATTAAACTATTTTTGATAGTATATTAGAGTTATATTATATTGAAAATTATGTAAACTATTTTTATCATTTGAAGGAGAACTTAAATAACACTTGAATATGCAAAAATGATTACAGAAATATAAGAAATGATGATGTTATCATGTTACTTGATGATATTACATATGCAAGATTGGACTTATACTAAACAACATCATTGGAGAAGCAATGCTTCTAAAATGGAGACTAAGTCAAGCAAATTTAAAGATATAATCTTGAGCAATAGGTAATATCAAAACATAAAATGGAAAAGGTGGGACAAAATGACCAGAAATATGACCAAATCTTGCAATATATGGTTGAAAGTGAAACAACACCAAATAATTTATACAATGGTATTTTTGTATATTGATAAGTTTGTCATGTGGAATAAACTTTTATATGAAGTAGAATTGTAAATGGACAAGTTGAGTTCAACCTAAAACTTAAGATAATTTATTATCACATATTATGAAATTCTCATGAAGTTTTAACCTCATGTTTGGAGATAGTAATTAAGATATTTAATGAAGTGAATTTTCTGAAAGTGAATCGTAGGAAGCATGTTTGCAATTTTGCACATGTATAGAATCACAAATATCTAGATTATAAAGTACACATGCATGAGTAGTTTTTCACTCAATTCAACAAGACTTATATGATTATATAACATTTGCAGTCTTTTTGATCATTAATAAATATATATAACATGCCCAAGATTCATACTAATGAGAATGTCCATCATGAAATAGATCATTCATTCCCTTCCTTGAAATCTCATATAGTTAGGCATCCACATGGTAAACATCTTCAAATGCACATTGAGCTACAATTTATCCATAAGAGACCTATTTATTTTTCTAGGTGCAATAAGGTAGGACACAATCAACCTACTTTTACTATTCCATAGCCTTGAATATAAAATATATGTTATGGGTTTGTTTTGATATAGAACAAGGTATATCTTTCACTTTTTTCAATTAACATTTTATAATGATTATAATTTTTTTTGTTTTGTTGACCATGGTATACCAAAAAAATTTATTTGAATTTTATACACATGCACAATACTATTTGGCAATGTCATTTGATCATGGAGATGCTAGTAAACATTTTTGGCCAAGAGATATATTAGATTGTTACTTATGCATCCTAGGTCATTGTTGTAATTATGTCATATTATACTTTATTAAAAAAAGGTACTTTCATTAATATTTTGTTTTCTTATTTATGAAAAGTTGACCTTATTTATGACCACTGAGTCTATGACTTAATCATAAAATCAAAAGGCTAAATAGAATGCTACTATGGACTATTCCTCATTACTTATTATTGGTGGATCAAAAATAAATCAAAACTAGAATAGAGTCTAACTAATTATTCTTCAAGATTATGTGATATTAATTTAGCTTATATGTACATATTGTAGAACAATGTACTTACTATAAGAATACTATATGGATTAAACATCATAAATGATTCCCATTATAAAAATGTTTTTAGTACTCAAACATAAAGTCACCATAAATTCCTATGTGCAAAACTATGTATTTGACATAGTCCAATATCAACTATAACATGGTGATAATATAAATTATGGTTAAATGTCATCCATATATGTCTCCCCTAATATTTATGGGTGTGAAGAGTAACTTGAAAGAGATGATAAAAATAAGCTAGTTCTTAAAGGGGAATATTCAACATATATTAGGCTAGAAGTATCATCATTCCCTGAAACTTACATAGAAGTGATGGTAAGAAATGAATATGAATTTGTTAGGAGAATTGCTACTCCAGTTTGATTTTTCATTAACAAGACAAGGAGACTTAGGAGATGTCCTCAACCTTTTGAAAAATATAAATTTAGAGGCCAACTATAGGAAGATGCATGTAAAAGTGGATTTAAATTCAATGCATAGTTTTTGTAGCGATGGAATTAAAGATAAGAGATACCAAGTGGGAAGAGTATGTGATGATAATTGAAGAGAAAGTCAAAGAGTATGAGAAGTAATGGGATGCATTATGAAAGATACATCTCAACAAGAAGGGATACCTATTTATATCTAGCCAAAAAAAATTTAAAGATTATGTTATGAGGATTTTGGAAGAGGTGATGAAATGAGTGAAGGCTAGAGTGATAAGACGTATCAAATCATGAGGAAAGCTTTATGAGTCTATTGTAAGTGAGTGGCATAAAATGATAAAGGGTGAATATAAACAAATTTAGTCTAGCATGCATTGCAATGAGAAATAGTGAATCAAGGATGTATAGTTAGAACCAGAAGAATGTGTACTTTGTATTGTACCCTTTTGAAAATTCACTAAACTCTATCAAAAGATTATTCAGTACTCCACATACCAATTTATTTGGCTCATTTGAAATATATTTACTATAGTATTTGCACATATTCTAGTATTTATGGGAATGATTTCTCTGATTATCCTCTTTAGAGTAGAGAGAAGTGATAGAGAAACATAATAATTTCTATGTCATGACTTGGGTACACCCTCCAGATTATTATTTAGTAGATACAATATTATTTCTTGGCCATAATTCTACAATAACAGTCATTATATTCTTTGTATGTCACGACTCTACTACCGAGTTAACACAAGTATTTTATTGTGCAATATAATTATCATGGTCATTATATTTTCTTGAAATCACACCCATACTAACTTTAAATACTTAATGGCTGATATATTAATTTTCTATTGTGAGAGTACAGTACTCCACTAGTACAAATTTTAATGGAAAATTTTCTAAGATATGACTTATTTGATAAAGAGCTTAAGTATCCACTATTTTGAGTCATGATATTATTTTTTGATGTAACTATGTATTGCAAAAATTACTCATCTTTGTCACAAAAATTCCAATGTTATGATACTTTGATAAGAAAGCCAAGACAAAGTCATGGCCAGTTACAACATCATGATTTTGTATTATAAAGATCTCTAAAGAAAAGTTACTTGATTCATGATATTTATTGTTGCCATGATTTCAGTGCTCTAGAGAAGATCCAAAGAGAAAATAAAGTCATGACCTCAAGTATATGTCATGACTTCTAGCTTAAAATATCACACAAATCTATGAAGTATAAAAGGGACAATTAGAAGAAATACAAAGAAAGAGAAAAGAGAAAGTAAAGGATGCATGAGAGAAAGATGGAAAAATTGAACCATACGTGCTAAGGACTATAGCTGATGCAATTTCAACCTATTCTAGTAAAAATCAAAGGCAAACACAAACAATCTTCAATTGAGATTATGATTTTATATTTATATTTTCACTTTGACATTTATTGGGACCTTTCAAATCCACGAGATATCTCTCAATATATCTCACAAAAGTTCTTTCCCAATGTCCATCAAAATTAAGATCTAAGGTTGGTAAATATTCTTATGTTGTATTGGATTAATGATTTTAAAAGTTATATTTTTTATGTTTATTTTGTGTTTGAATATTGATGGATATTGATGCAAATTAGAATCAAAACTTAGGGATTTAATGAATATATAGTTTTATACATGTCGATTATGGTAAATAATAATAGGTAATTCATGAAGCATACTTATGGCACAATAAGAAGGAATTGACTGCCCTAATTATCTTAATACATGAGATAAACATGAGTGTGAAGATTGAAATTTGATAAAAGTTTAATCATTACGAGTATGATACTTGTGAAGTCAAAACAATAATCATATCTAATACTAATCTATTATATACTTTCTAGAAGACTTAAACTTTGAGTAATATTAGGCTTAAGTATAACATCTAACCTAAAAGTTTTACTATAATGTGTGAGTTGTGTGTTAGATGTAGTGAATTATGATAGATATATCACTAGACACATGCAAGTGGAAAAGTCTAGTATGAAGGTGACAACCTTTCAATCCATTCTTTTTTGTATGACTTACATCATTATTGGTGGATGGTAACTTTCAAATCACTAAAGATGTAACTGAACTAATAGGTAGTTTCTAAGACATTAATGTACAGAAGAACTTGGATGATTTCATCAAAAAGTATATATGCATACTTATTCTAGGGAGAACTCTAATTGGAGAACAAGTTTGATTATACTTTTTTATACTCTATTTTGTTGCCAACTCTTCATCTCCAACATCATGCAAGAAAAGATGATATTGATCTTCACCATAGAGAGAGGAAATAAGATCCATGTGCTTGAAAGAGTCACGACAAACATATAATTCACTCATCTTTGATTGTGATGCTATATCGAGCCGAAAAGTCACAACAAATAATGATAAAGATGAATGATATCCATGGATATCTCTCCTAACATTGACAAGTGTGAAGAGTGAGCTTGAAAGAAATAAAAAGAATAAGTTGGTTCTTGAAGGGGAAGAATCAATTGATATTAGGCTAGAAGTATTATCCTTTCTTGAAGCCTACATAAAAATAATAGAAATAAGTGAATAAAATTCTGTTAAATAATTACCACTCCAATTTTATTTTTTATTTGACTAGACAAGAATGAAACTTAGGAGAGGTCCACAAAAACTTTTAATCATTATACAATTGGTAGTACACAAGGAATCCAATGTAAGAGACAATTATGTAAGAAGTAGATATGTTATAGGGTATAATGTACACAGAGCATAGTAGTATGCTAGAAATGTAATGGAGAAGGGACTAGATATGTAACTAAACTATCAATTAGGTACTGCCATGAAGAGATTTTGATTTTTGAGGCAAATCATGAATGATGCAAGTATTATGGTGTGCTATAAACCTAAAATTCTAATTACTCAGTGCCATTAGAAAATGCAGACGTATCTTCTGATTACTCAGTGTCAAAGGGTTCTCGATGCAATTAAAAAATACATATATCTTCTGATGGTTATGCATGAATGCATGTGGTTCTGGAATTTATCTATGTATGTAAGGGTGGAGTATGTGCTTGAACTATCATATGGTAATTCCATGAAATTCTTGATCAATGTGGGATGTTATTGTGCAACAAATAATGAATCACCTTGTGAGAGATGGGGAATACAGTGTAAGGGTAGCCCTATACTAGGAGTGACTCATTTTAGGCAGCTCAAGATCTGTACGAGGTGTTTGTATAATGTAATAGGCGAGGCATCACCATGTGAGATATGGGGAATACATTGTAAGGGAAACCTTATACTAGATTTGTCTTGTAATAAATAGATCTGTGCGAGATGTCCATATTGCAATGTTAAAGGCAAGACATCACTATGAGAGAATGGGAACACACTGTAAGGGTAACTTTAGCTATGTAATTAGGGGCATATGTAAGGGAGAAATATATGCTATGGAGAATATAATGTAAGGGTGTCATATGAAGAATGTGTTGTAAGGGTGCTATATGTAATGGAATTAAGGGTGGAATATGCGATGGAATTACTTGGTTGCAATTTCATGCGATTTTAAAGTGTAATGAGGGGTTCATATGCATACTATGATGAGTGCTATGTAATTACAAAATGGATATCTATTTTCGAGGTTTACGAAGAGAAAACACTTTAAGGGTAGCTTTAGCTGTGTAATTAGGGGCATATGTAAGAATAAAAATGTATGATGTGGAGAATATAATGTAAGGGTGGCATATGAAGAATGTGTTGTAAGGGTGGCATATATAATGGAATTAAGGATAAAATATGCGTTGGAATTACTTGGTTGCAATTTCATGTGATTCTAGAGTGTAATGGGAGGTTCAAATGCATACTATGATGAGTGCTATATAATTACAAAATGGATATCTATTTTCGAGGTTTTTGAGAGAAAACAAGGAGAATCATCTGATTATTTCATGGAATATCAAAGGCTTTAATTGACCACTTAAACACATAGAAATTTTTAGTTTGTTCAATGCCTATAGGATAGATATCTTTCAAATTATTGAAGCCAAGCTAAATGGCGAAAAAAGGCAGAATTATAGTTATGTGGGATAGCCAAACTATAAGTATAGATTCTCGTGTACACCATAATATATGTTTTTACAAGCATATGACAAGGAGAAAGGAATATCTTTCAAGCTCTTGATAATATATAGCCATCACTCTATCTCAACTAGGAAATACATCTGGGAAAACCCAATAGAGGAAAGGATGACACATTACTTCTCATTGGGTTATTATGTGAGATTTCAACTCCCCACACTCTGGATTGGATAAAGTAGGAGGAAGAATAATAATAAATCATGAGTGTCAGGATACCCTAAAATGTACAACTTTAAATCTAGAAGATCTGCCTTCATCTGGAGATTTCTTCACTTGGACTAATGGCAGAGTCTAGCAAGCTAGATATAGTAATAGTGAATGATGAATGGGCAAACTTTTGATTGGATAGTCACGTAAGGTTTCTAACCCTGGGAATCTTTTCAGATCATTGTCTAATATTATTAACTATCGAAGTAGATGACAAAGAAAGTAGGACCCCCTTTAAATTCTACAATATGTGACTCTCTCACAAATAGTTCAGTCCTACACTACTCAAAAGTTGGAAAGAAACTGTTCGAGGATCCTTTATGTTTCAACTTGTCAAAAAATTGAAAAGTTTGAAGGATTCCTTTAGGAGACTTAATGAGAAACACTATACACACAACAGTACAAGGGTAGCTCTCACTAGAAAAACCTTTTAGGAGGTTTAATCAAATATTCTATAGTGCCCAAATTAGGCCCGGGAAGATGAGAAAGTTAATATCAAAATACAGTAAGGAAGTTAGAAGAGGCAAAATTATCCTTCCTTAGGCAAAAGGCAAAAATTAATTACATCAAGTAATGAGATAGATATACTAAATATTTGCATTTCATGCCCTCATGAGTTCCAAATTATAGAAAAGCAAGATTGTGACAATAGTAAAGGAGGATGGGAGCTACACAATATTAAAAGATATTGTGCAGACCTATATCTCATACTATAAAGGTCTTCTAGGCACTTCAAGTAAGGTGGAGAGAATAAATGAACAAATTCTAAGAAGTGGTAGAATACTTCAAGATGAAGACCACAAACTCCTCTTCTTATCCTTCACTTTTGAAAAGATAAAGGAAGCTCTATTCATGAATGGTAGCTCTAAGCCACCATGGCCAGACAGGTATACTACAGAATTCTATAAATCTTCTTGGAGTCATATTAGTTGTGATGTGGTCAAAGTGGTAAATAGTTTCTTCCACTATGGAAAAATACTAAGACAAGTAAATCATGCCTATATATCCTTGATACCAAAAACTTTTCATGCACCGAAAGTTAAAGACTATCAGCCTATATCATGTTGCAATGTGATCTACAAGATAATTGCTAAGGTTATAACATCTTAACTGAAATTGGTGTTGGGTGACATAATAAATCTAGCTCAATGTGCCTATATAAAAGGGAAGATTGATTTTCAACAATTTCCTCCTTGCACAGGAATTAATAAAAAGATACACAAAAAAATATTTTTTTCAAGATATTTTCTTAAAATTGATGTATAAAAAATTTTTTGATTCTGTTGAATGGAAGTTCTTGAAGGAAGTCCTTAATGGATTGAATTTTCCAGAAAGCTTCATTGAAATTATGTATGAATGCATTAGTACCACATCCTTCTATATCATCATAAATGGATAGCTACATAGATTTTTCAAAGGCAATAGAGGCCTCGGGCAAGGGGACACCATCTCTCATTATCTTTTTGCCCTATGCATGGAATATCTCTCAAGGCAGCTAGCCATGACGATGTCCTCGGAACTCTTCTAATTTCATCCGAGACGTGTGCCTATAAGGATATCCCACCTAATGTATGTGGATGGCTTAATCAACTTTTCAAAGAAGGATATTACATCTATAAGCATCATTCTCAATATATTAAAAGAGTTCTTAGTAGTCTCATGCCTTAAGGTTGATTCCAAATCGAATATCTTCTTTGAAGGAGTTGGGAAAAAGTTAAAAGAAAAAAATTCTAATTTTTTCTAGGTATAACGAGGGTACACTCTTGTTTGTTTTCTTTGGATTCCCTCTATCTTCAAGTCATTTTAGTAACTTCCTAGTTCACTATCCTATTGAATAAAATTACCTCTGTCATTCATCAATGGGTGAATAAATTACTCTTAATTATGGGAAGACTAGAGATCCTTCGCATAATGATACAAGGCATCAAAGAATATTGGTTCTCATAAATACAATTGGTAATGCTTGTAAAAGATTCTTATGGGGTGGACCCAAAATCAAAAGATATAGGCCCAAAGTCTCTTGGGCTAATATATACGTGCCGACCTCTTTAGGAGGACTCAGCCTTCTTAATATTCATGTATGGAACAAAGTCTTTTTTATTAAGACCATTTGGAGGATAAATAGAAAGGAGGACACACTATGAATTAGGTGGGTCCATCGCATCTACCTCAATTCCCAAAATATATAGGAATATCAGATTTCCAAGGAAGTTTGATCCCCCACACTAGAAAGTCCTAACTTTGGTTAGGGATATCTTCATTGAGAAAACAGGTTCTAAGAACCAAGCTAAAAAGTAGATGGATAAATGGGGTGAAAATAGGGGATAAATAGCTAAAGCATATAATTATCTCATGGGTACAAGCACTAAAAAAGGAAAAGCTTGGGCAAAAATTATATGGATGGAAAATCATGTGCCCAGACATGTATATTTATGGATTGCTAAACACAGGAAGCTTAGATTGAAAGACAAAGTGTTTTCAATACTTTAAAGCATCTCTTGTGAATTCTATACCCGTGCAGAATCTATGGACCATCTGTTTTTCAATTGTTGTTTCTCAAATTTCATTTAGAATGAGCTCTAAAGCTGGATGGTAGTCAAAGCAAAGGCAGAATCCTTAACATCAATCTTTAAAGACATGAAGGCTAATTACGTAAAGAACAACCCAATGAATATTGTGTGGAAAGCTACTTTTGCAGCAGTTGTAAACTATATTTAGAGGGAAATGAATCAAAAACTCTTCGAAGGAAAATCTCAAGATGCTTGAGATTTAATTAGAAAAATTAAAATAAAATTTTCATTATTTTTGATAAATAATGTAGTAGTCTAAATCTTTTATAGCTTGTACATAAATTTTGACATTGAAATTTTATTACTTATCAAAAATAATAATAAATCCTTAGTAAAAAGCTCCCAGCTAGCTAAGAAGGGAGACATACAAGCCAAATACATTCAAATGAATCCATCTAGAAGAGGGCCAAATAAATGAAGATCAATTGAATTCCCTTGCAGGTAATGGAAGGAGAACTCAATGCATTCTAGAGGGTTCTAAAGGCAACTATGAGGGAGCAAAGGAGGATATGGAACAATACTCTGATCAATTGGGGAATCTATTCCTTTCCCATACAAAAACATGTGAGAATGAAGACTTCAAGATTGTCAAAAGAAGGAAGAAAAGAAAGGAGTAGGTGGTGGCCCCAAAATAAGGACCTTAGAAACAAAGGTAGGAGTAAAAGCAAACCAAAAAGGGATCCTCTTCCTCATGGCCCAACATAATGAAGTTATAGGAAACCTCGATTTATTAATAATTAATAATGAAGAAGGTAGATACTAAAGAAAGATTTAAATGTATTTTGTTTTATCATTTTAATTTTCTTATTGATTTGGAAGGTTATGTGAATGGGAGTTTTGAAGGTTGATATGGAGGGTGCAAATAGTGACACTCTTTGAACTATCAACTAAAGGATTTTTCTAGAAAGATAAGGGCATCTCATGGTATGGGCATGATGTGGTCGTAGAATGGAATGGAAGCAATGTATGTAATGATTGAATATTCATGGATAACCCCCCTAGCCACAATCTGGAATGGATCGATGTGGCAAGGTATGCCTATAGCATTGTTTTGGATAGTAGATTATAATTCAACAATATAAGATAGAAAAAGTCCACATGGGAGCTGGATGTGTAGTTCATGATCACTTCTAAATGTGCCCAGGATGTTTAAGAGAAACATAGAAAGTTAGACTGATCTAACACAGTTTAAGTCTCACATCACTAACTTTCTTGGGAAAAAGCTTCTATTGAACAGTCCAAACCCAAAAAAAATCTAGATATTTAAATGAATAAAGAATGAATACCAGATAATGGAATGTAATAGGATAGGACTTGGGACATACACCATGTGTGCATCCAGATCAATGACATGTGAATGGTGGAATTGTGCTTAAAAAATATATGGGTCAACATGTATGGAAAGTCTCACTCGCCATATGGTTAATGGGGCAAGGAATATCGGGAGAATGTTTTGTTTTAAATTACTTGGATTATCTTGATATTATGAATGAAGAAAGCCTAATTGGATTTTGCTGGTCTAAAAAATATTACATGGATATTCTGGAATCTCAGAATATCTTTGTATGGGCCTTAGAGACGTGCAACATGAATTGGTACAAGAGCACAAACCAATGCACAAATACTTGGGAGAAAGAAACCAATAATATTACATGAAGATTATAAGTTAGAATATATGGGGCTTTAATTGCCCAATTAAGCACAAAGAGTTACTAAAAAATATTAATGCCCATTTAATTGAAATTATTGGTGTATTAGAAACTTAACTAGAAGACCAAAACTTTCTTGGTTGATGAAAAAGAAGTTCAAGAAATTTAGTTGTGTAAACAATTTTACTCACAATAAAAATGAATGAATCTTGGTATTTTAAGACAAACAATTCACTGAGATTGAGATGTTGTCCTCCTCTACCCAGCACATCCATCTTAGAGTATTAGAGAAGGAGAAAGAAATGAGTTTTAAACTCTCTTTTATATATAGGTTGTATTCAATAGTGTTGAGAAAATTGCTCTGGGATATAGTCTCAATTTAGAGCCCCAACAATGAACCCTAGATTATCTTAAGAGATTTTAAGACCCCATTATTGGGCATGGACAAAATAGGAGGGTAAAGCATGTCACATTATAAATGCTCAGATTTTGTAAATTGCTGCTCCAATCTAAGCCTTGAAGATGTTCAGTCTTTAGGATCTTTTTAAACATGGATAAATAAAAAATTATCTAGTAAACTTGACAGGGTACTAATAAATCATCATTGGGCTAGCTTGGCTTAGATAGTCATGTACTATTCTTTTCTACATGCATCCTATCAGATCATTGCCTAGTGGTGGTCACCATAGCAGATGGATCAAATGATAAGAAAGTCTCATTAAAATTATGCAACATGTGGCTCTCCCATCCAGATTAAATTATAACCCTTAAAAAAATTATAGTACCCCAATAGAAGGCTCTCGCATGTTCTCTTTAGTCAACAAGCTCAAGTTGCTAAAAGATCCTTTAAAAAATTAAATGAGTTGTGCTTTGGGCACATAAGCACTAAGGTAGCCCTATTATAAAAAAAGTTGCATGCACTTTAGGGAAAAGATGCTTCAATTCCCAAACTATCAGACTCTTCACAAAAAAAATATCTTTAAGGATCAAACTGAGGAAACTTGAAGTGGCGGAACTATCTTTCTTGTGATAAAAAACAAAGAAAACTTTCTTCAAGCAAGTTGTACATAATTATTTCTCTTTAATGAATGCAAAATCATAAAAAAACAAGATTATATCTATTATCAAGTAAGATAAAAATATTTTCTCTTCTCAAAAAGAAGTAAATGATGAATTTGTGGGGTACTTCAAGTCACTATTGGGAACAACTAAATGAAGAAGAGTACATCAATGTTGGGGTAGTTACTGAAGGAAGATTAATAAATGATTCTCATCATCACCCTAACCTTACTCTCATTTTCTCTAATGAAGATATCAAGCAAACCTTTTTTTCAATTGAAAACTATAAATCCCCTAGGCCGAATGGGTTTACAATGGAATTCTTTTATAGTGGTAAAATGCGTAGGCAAATTAACCATGCACATATAGCATTCATTTCAAAATCCTCGCATGCTTCTACTTTTAGGGACTACATGCCTATATCCTACTACAACATTATCTATAAGTTGATTTTCAAATTTATTACTAACAAGCTTCAACTAATCCTTGAAGATATAATTGACTCTTCCCAAGAAACCTATGTGAAATGAAGACTTATTTCTGATAATTTTTTTTGCACAAAGTTTAATTTGGAAATATGCAATGAAATGGATTTCCCTGAGATATTTCTTTAAAAATTGACCTTCAAAAAGTATTTGACATGGTCAATTAGGATTTCTTAATGGAGCTCTTGAAGTCACTTAATTTTCCAAGTAGATTTATAAATATAATTTATGAATGTATCTCAATATCATCTTATTCTATCTTGATAAATAGGTAATTATATTGCATAGTTTATTTAATGGGAGAAGATAGTTGAGGTAAGGTAATCATTTATTACTATATCTATTCATAATATATATGGAATATTCTTCCAAAATCCTTCATAGAGACACATAATTAGAGAACTTCTCCTACTATCTAGGCTGCATTCAACTTAAAATAATGCACCTAATATATGCAGATGATCACATTATTAATTTTCTCTCGAGGAGATAATGCATCATCCAACTTTATTATAAACTCTATAAAAGAATTTTTAGAAACCTCTGGGCTTGTTGCAAACTCCTCCAAATTAAATATCTTCGTTGGAGGAGTAAATGAAAAGTCCAAAAGGAAAATTATCATCAAGTCTGTATTTGTGAGGGATCTCTTCCATTTACTTTTCTAGCAATGTCTCTTTCATCCAGTAGACTAATATCATCTTAGTTCTCTATATTACTGCAAATAATAACCTTAGCCATACACCAAAGGGCAGGCAAGATTTTATCAATCGGGGGTCAATTGGAGCTACTCCACATGGTAATATATGTAGATGATTCTTTTGGGGTGGTCCTTAAAAAGGAAGATACCACCAAAAGGTGACTTAGAACAAAGTTTGTATTCCCATTGTGAATGAAGGTCTAGGGTTTCTAAATCTATCAACATGGAATAAACATTCTTTATTGAAATACTATGGAGAATAAGCAAAAAAAAAAAGACTTGCTATGGATCCTATAGATTCATCAAACTTATTTAAGAACTCAAAGTATCTAGAAATGTAAAGCCAAGAAAGAAGATACTCTATTCTGGAAGTCCCTAATTGTACTTAGGGATATCTTTATTAACAAAGCTGGAAGAAGTTGTAACCATAAAGAGATCATTTGTAATGGTGATAGCTCATGGATGACAACATATTGAATGCAAATAAGGCATGACAAATCCCAAATAATTCTACCCTTAGTGTAAAAAATTCATCATTCATGATAATACAAGAGAGAATTTCATCTTACACAATAAAGTAAACTAACCTTGGAGTCTAAGTATTTGTCTGAGACCCAAATATATTTTTTTAACTTTAGCAATAATTACTTAACTATTAGGTTGATCAATTTGTCATAACAATGTATGTAAGATTAATATTTAGGATTATATTCACTTTATTACTTATTTGAACCTTATACTTTCAAATATTTATTGGGAATATATACTCATATCATGAGCTTTTGGTATTATGCTAAGAACAATAAGATTTTTGGTATTGTATCAAATTCATAATAGTCATCCTACATAAAGAGTAATTATTATAATTTTAGTATGTCTTTTGTACATAAAGAATGGATTCATTATTGTTTTTGGTGTACTCATTTTGTATGAGCTAACAATCAATTTAAGTGTACCATGCATAAGGTGCTTGTTTCAATTTATATAATACTTTTTTAGTTTATAGATATTATCAATTCATCCATTAATTGTGGATCCTTGAAGTTGCTAAACACAAATATATTCTTTTAACTCTTCATCTAAAAATGCATATTTAATGTCCGCCTAATATAGTATGAGCTTTTTTGTGAATTAAAGGTAATGATGGCTATGACATTGTTAAAGATGAGCTACTTGGAAAAATATTTCATGAAAATCATTTCTTAATAGTTGAGTGCAGCCTGTACTAACCTACTTGATTTTAAGTCTTTATAGTGTTTCCATCAAAATGTTTTTCATTGTGTAAATTCACTTTACTTCAATAATTTCTCTATACTTTCTAAATTCTTAACCAATACTTGGATATCATTGCTTTCAATAATTTCTATTTTTTTTATTTGTCCATCAATTTTATGTCAAACTTCTCATTTTGTTTAGAGTTGAAAAAGAAAAATAAGAGGAAGAAGAAGAATGTGTATATACAAAAAAAAGAATTTCAAATAGGAGATAATGTTACAGATCTTGGAGAATATTGAAAGGAATAAGTTGAGATAATGATATTTGTTTTCTTTGGGATTTCTTGCTTAAAATTATTCTATGACAATTGTTTTCTTTTGAGTTTTCATGTCTTCTCAATCCCAAGTAGTTTTCTAATCAAAGATAACCTCGTGAATAATGATTTGCTTATAATTTTTATAAGTATCAATCTATAACCTTTAGAATGTGTACTATAGCCCAATAAAAATGCACCCCTAATTTGTTCTACTAATTTTCTTCTTTCTTGCTTTGGTATTTGAAAGAAGTATATACTACCAAATACCTTGAAGTGTTTAACATATGGCTTCCTTCTTCTCCAAACTTCAATTAGAGTTATATTCTTTAAGACTTTTGTTGTTCTTATTCTTAGAAGACTTACAACAATATTCACAATTTTAACTCAAATTTTTGTTGTTAGGCCCTTTTCATGTAGCATGGACTTAGTCATTTCTATCACACCTGGATTTTTCTTTATGATACTTCATTTTATTAAGGATTATAGATAACTGTGTATTTTTTTTAAATTTATGTATCTTCACATAAGTTACCAAATTTGCTTAAAGTGTACTCCTCTCCTATATCATTTCTTAAAGTTTTATGTATCTTCTAATTTGCCTCTAAAAGGTTTAATAAGTTTCATGATGTAGAAAAATTCATATTTTTTCTTGATGAAGAATACCCAGATCATTATTGTGAAGTCATCAATAAACAATACAAAATACTTGTAGCATTAAGAAGACGTAGACTTGAGTTCACATATGTTTGTGTCAACCAACTTCGACCAACTCTAAGTCCTCCAAGAAATCTATTTTGAAAAATATTGTCTATGATACTTATCTACAGCACACCCTTCATGTACTTTATTATTTTTTTCAATATTAGTGAATAATCCATGCACCATATCTCTTGAAAAAATTACTTCAAACTATTGAATTCTAGATGCCCATATTATTTATTCCTCATTTATGTTTCTTTTATATTGCATTTCATTTTTAAAACTATATTATCAATAGTATTTCAGACAAGTCGAAAGTTTTGGTTCTTTATTATATTATCATTTTCAGTATGCTCATATGCTCTTTCTCATAGATGATGCATAAATTTCCTTAGAAAATTTTGTTTCCATTTTGTACTAATTTTCAAACTCTTAACAAAATATATTTCGGAGCTCGTACTGTAAGATCATTTTTTATGCACTAATTTCCAACTTTAATTTGAATGCAAGTTCTACCTTTTCTTATGACATCCACTAACTAATTCACCATTACCCATTTTAACATGTGAGTTGATAGATATATTCAAGTTCATGAAAAAGTTTTTATCACTTACCATGTGGTTTCTACAACCATTATCAAGGAACCATATATCATTGACTCATTCAATTGTACTTAGGCAGACATAAAACATATTTAATTTAGTATCTTTTTCATCAACACAATTGCCTTATTGATTGATATTACGTCTACAATTATTCTAGATATATCCAAATCTTTTACATTCAAAATATTGAGGTTTTGCCTTGAATTATATGCTTTTTAACATGGCTACTTCATTTATAAATGTTGCATTTACGAATTAAAAATCCTTCTTTTGGAAACTTTTTACTGCTAATGAAATATGCTCTACTTCTTCCATCTATTCTTCTTACTCATAACTTTTCCACTATTGAACAAAAATTTATCTATTTCTTTGGTTTATGTGCTTGTCTTGATCATTTATGTAGTCAAAGCTCAATTTTAATTGAAAGGCACTTTTAAGAAAATTTTTTGAATGCCGCAATAGCATTTATTCATATATTTGTAGAGATCCAAGCACCTCTTGTATTTTTAGTAAGGATGAATCTTTTGTTTCTTCTACCATGACCACAATTGCAAAAACTTAATTTTGCAGTTTGATCAACATTTTTTCAACAATACAAGTGTTTGTGATTTCATGACTATATATTTCATGTATTATACAAACTCCATAAATATGAAAAAGAACTCAATTAGTTTCATTCCCCTTTATCTTAAGGTTTTCTAGTGCTCCCTTAGGATTTTTTTTTTGAAGATCTCAAAATTGTTTAGCTATTGAGTTTTTCATAATTATGTAAATATATTGTCATTAACATAATGTGTGGCCTTTGCTTCCATATTTTATAATACGTTCAACTATTTTTTTTCAACATGAGTTAATGTTGGACCATCTTTGTATTCATCAAAGTCATCTTCAACCACATCCCAAATATTATGGGGCATGAAAGAAATATTTAATTTTACCCACTATAAATCATAGTATTCGCATTCAAATAATATAATATAGAAGGATTGAAGATTGAGATTGTTGAGACTCATATTATTCATTTATCTGCGTTTTAGATTCAATATTTTAATCTTAAAAATATGGGTGTTTTTTTGCACGATCAACAAAATACATAGTAATAACACTCTTCAATATTCCTTTACTTTTAGATCTTATTTTAGGTGTTGATTATCTCAAATTTTTGCTAGTTGTAAGCTTGTATTTGGGTTTTTAGGAATGCAAAACCCAAAGAGAAAGACATCAAAAACACAAAAACATAGATACACCGAAACAAGAGAATAGAAGTATAATCACATAATAAAATCAATATAAAAAAATCTCTGCATTTCTTTTTGCACATGTTTCAATAAATGAAATGGAACAAAAGTAAAATAAAATGAAAAATCAAAATAATATTTAATGGTTGTATCACATTTTGTTAATTAATAATTGGTAATATAAACAATATTAATAATAATATTACATATAAGATACTGAAAATATAAAAAACACAGCAATCATTATTTATAATTCAAAAATGAAGTCCAAAAAAAAATTGATATTGATTGGATAAAACAAAAAGAATTTATATAGGTTCTCACAAAAAAAAATGCTTATTATATTAGATATGCATTATCTCAATAACTACTTTATATTATATTAGTCATTTATAATTGTATTATATTATTACTCATTTAGTGATGTTGCCTGTTACATCAAACAATCTAATATTTGTTTTCAAAATTTTGAATATATTTAGTTTACAAGTTATCATTTTATTGTTTTGAATTTTTTTTTAAGTCTCATAAATATGTTAGGACTTAGAGTAGTAACATATATAAATAAATTATAGTAGTTTATATTAAAAGAAAATTATTTGTAAAATAATTACTATGAAAGGTGGACAAATTTAAATAAGATAATTTTAATATAATATTATGTTTATTGCCATGTGCAATGTTACGAAGATCTCTGATGAAGTTCATCGCCTATGAGAAAACATATAGTTTGATTCATTTTGTATCACAGCTTGTAATGTTTTGAATTGGAAAGCATGGTTGTTCGATCTCATCATTTGTTTCAATGGCCATGTGTAAGAAAAATGATTTATTGATTTAACAACAAAATGAGGTACATAGTGTTGTTTTTCATCACAAGCGATCATTTGGTGGGTCTAGAGGTACAAATTAAAATTAAACAACTAATTGAAGTACCTAACTTTGATTTTAATAATGACAATATGATTTTTTTTGTATGGCTGATAACTATTTTGTTCTATTTTAGATCATGAATCTTCTTCAAAGAGTTGTGTCC
This sequence comes from Sapria himalayana, assembly GCA_029783825.1. NCBI lineage: Eukaryota > Viridiplantae > Streptophyta > Magnoliopsida > Malpighiales > Rafflesiaceae > Sapria > Sapria himalayana. Next base: position 1,013,807 of record JAREIK010003680.1, read on the forward strand.
TGCTAGTATTTAATCAATTGCATGAAATAGGTGATGAGATGACTAGAGAGTTTCTAATAACGGTCATTGTGGATTTCTAGTCTTCAAATTCATGCTGCTTTTGTTGGGGTTTTAAACTTTTAATCGTGATATTTTGCAAATAATCAATTAATTAGTTTTTGGGATATTTCTATGTGTTATCAAAGTAGAAAACATACCTTGTTCTTGTTTGTACCTCCTCCCAAAATCTTATCTCATATTCTTGTCTCTAAGCACCACATGAGGAAGAAAAAAAGTGGGTCGTCTTTCTCATTTCATTTTTTTTATTAAAAAAATACAAGATACGTCACTTAAAGTGATGTGACATTTCTTCATTAAAAATATTAAAAGTTAATTATATATATATATATATCTGTGTGTGTGTGTCTGTGTATGTGTGTGCGCGTATCATGAAGCTGTCACTTATGATACTAATTAAGGCTACAAAAGAGACATTAAACTTAATAAGATTTTAGACTTCCAATATAAATTAATTGATTTAATTTTTATTAATTATAATTCTTTCCACTATATAATTATAATTCTTTCCACTATATAATTATAATTCTTTCCACGATATAATTATAATTGCAATTCCTCACTTAGTTAAAATTCAATTCAAGCTACTTATTAATCTCCTAATGTTATGATTATAGATACTAATTGACTAAATCAAATTATTGACAATTTAATTTAATAAATATCGTTATATTTTCGTTTATATCTTTCATTTAACTTATTTGATATGTTAGATTGAAATTTATATGTTGGGTTTAACATTATCAAAACTTAAAAGTATCTTCAAGGTGCATAATTAATCTTTTTAACAGTACATGAATTTCATTAATAAATAATATTAAGTATATGTTATTTTATTAGGGGTTAGGTGAAAATCACCTAGCCTACATCGGAAATATCTTTGGGGATTCCTAATTTTTTTTCTATAAAAGGAGTTTTCCTATTCATTTGAGATTTAATCCCATGTATTTCTAATTTCTAATTTTTTTTGATTGTATTTTATTTCATGATGTAATTTATTGCTTTACCTTTGAATTTTCTATCTTTCAAATTATTGAGAGTTTAGTTTTATTTATTAATAGTGATATTGGAAAAGGTTAGTAACTTTGTGGTTAATGCATTTTAGAAAAATTCGATCAAAAGGGTGATAAGAGTCTAAGGTTTGTACTTTAAAGAGGTTAATTGTGCCCCTCCACTTACCTAGGAATTTTTTAGTGTAATAACACAAATAATTATTATTACTCTAGGTTATTGTTCACTATAAAAGTGAAACATATCAGCAAAATCTAAAATAGTAAAATTCAATGGAAGTAATTTTTCATTGTGGAAAATGAAAATTAAGGTAATTTTGAGGAAGGATAATTGCTCTATATAATTAGAAAAAGGCTCATCGGAATTCCTGAAGACAAGTAGAATGAGATGAATAGTGATACAATAGCTGACCTGCAGTTGGTACTTGCTGATAAAGTATTATCGAGTGTGGAAGAAAAGAATACGGCAAAGAAATTTGAGATACTCTCACAAGATTGTACGAGGCAGTCACTTCACACCAAGATTTTCTTAAAAAAAGACTTTATACTTTACGAATGATGGAATCTATTACGGTAACTGATCATATCAATACTCTGAATACTTTATTTTCACAACTTATTATGTCAGAGCATAAAATAGAAAAAGTTGAACGTGATGAAATTTTATTTCAGAGTTTACTTGATTTGTACGATTAACTCGTCATTAATTTAACGAATGGTGCATTGATTGATAGTTTAATTTTGAATAATATTACCTCTGTCATCTTAGAAAAAAATAGAATGGTGCTTTGACGATGATATGAGGGAGATCAACTGAGCGTGGCTCTAGTGGGAGTCAGAATTATGGTAGATCAATATCTAGAAGTAAGAAAAATATTAAATATTATGACTATGGTAAGTAAGACACTTAAAAAGAGATTGTTGGTTTAAGAAAAGAAATATGGATGATATGTTATCTAAGACTCAAGGGAATATTGCAAGTATCAATGATGAATGTAATATTTTATATAGTAAGGTAACAACAATAGTTGAAAGTATATGATAGTTTAGTGATGTATGGTTTCTAGACTCGAGAGCATCGTAGCATATAATATCTCGGAGCGATTGGTTTCACAAATATGAATCAATCTTAGGTGAGTATGTGCACATGGGTGATGATCATACTTTGAAATTGTTGGTATGGATACTATCAAAATTAAAATGTTTGATGGTAGGATTTGTACATTTCAAGAGGTACGACATGTGATTGACTTGAAGAAAAATCTATTGTCTTTGGGACAACTAGATAGTCTTTGATGCAAAACTCTTATTAAAAATGGGATGATAAAGATTGTGAGAGGTTTACTTGTGGTAATGAAGGAAGGAAAGATTACGGCAAATTCATTCATGCTTAAAGGAGAAATAATATAGGAAGCATATGCATGTTGCATCAATTACTAAAGAAAAAGAATTAATGATGATATGACATCTCAAACTATGCCACTTGTCAAAATAATGTTTGAAGATTTTCTCTAATAAAAAGTTACTTCCGGGGCTCAAAATGGTAAATTTATCTTTTTGTGAGTATTGTGTTACTAGTAAGTAGAATAGATTGACATTTAAAAGATCAAATGTAAGAAGTAAAAATACTCTAGACTTGATATATTCAGATGTATGGGAATCACCTGAAATATCTTACGGAGGAGCAAAATATTTTGTATTCTTCATTGATGATTATTCAAGTAGATGTTGGGTATATCCAATCAAGAAAAAGTCAGATGTGTTTTTAACTTTTAAAGACTTCAAAGCATGGGTGGAACTTGAATATGGGAAAAGAATTAAGTATTTGCGAACAGATAATGGAAGTGAGTATACAGTTGGTAAATTTTTTGTTTTTTGTAAGCAAGAAGGTATTAAATGACAGTTCACAGTCATATACACGACAAAACAAAATGGAGTAGCAAAATGGTTGAACAAAATTCTCGTAGAAAGAATGAGAATAATATTAAAGACTGTAAGACTACCCAATTCCTTTTAGGCTGATGCAGCAAAAACTGCATGCTATGTAATAAATCGATCGCCATTAACATCAATTGATTTGAAGATACTGATAGAAATATGGATGGGTAAGCCAGTAGACTACTCTACTTTACATTATTTTGGATGTCCTATATATGTGATGTACAATACCCAAGAAAAAACAAAGTTGGATCTAAAATCCAGAAAATGTATATTCTTAGGGTATGCTGAAGGAGTGAAGGGGTATCGCCTGTGGGAGCCCACTGACCACAAGGTAATTATTAGCACAGATGTAATTGTTTAAAGAAATAATTGAAGATTATAGCACATTAAAAGAAGTTTCAGAAATTACCACTATGCATGTAGAAAATGATCAGATACAAGATGTTCCAAAATCAATGGAAAAAGAACTAGAGCATGAAGCGCAAGAATAAGTCGTGTCTGAGGCTCAAGAAGTTAGTCGATCAACTCGTAATAAAAGACTGCTAGCTTGGCACTCGGAGTATGTTATGGAGAGCAACATTACATAATATCTTCTAACAGAAGATGAAGAACCTTCAACATTTCAAGAAGCTTCAGATAATTCAGATGCATCTCTATGGATGATAGCAATGGTGGAAGAAATTGAATCTCTACACAAGAACAAGACTTGAAAGCTAGTATCATTACTAATTGGAAGAAAAGCTATTGGCAACAAATGGGTTTACAAGATAAAGCGGGATAGTAATAATCAAGTATAACGGTATCATGCAAGATTGATAATAAAAGGATATGCTCAGAAAAAAGGTATTGACTTCAATGAAATTTTTTCTCCGATGGTTAGTCTTACAACAATTAGAGTAGTAATGACTCTATGTGCTACACTTGATTTGAATTTGGAGCAGTTATATGTTAAAATTGCTTTTCTTCAAGGAGAAATTGAAGAAAAATTTATATGTTCTAGCCAAAAGGATTTGTTAAAATTGGTAAGAAGAACATAATTTGTAAATTAAACAAATCTCTATACGGTCTGAAACAATCACCGAGGTGTTGGTATAAAAGATTTGATTCTTTCATCATGAGCCTTGGATATAATAGACTCAATTCAGACCATTATACATACTATAAAAGGTTTGAAAAAATGATTTCATCATTTTACTATTATATGTGGATAACATGTTAGTAGTAGGCCCTAACAAATGTTGAATCCAATAATTGAAGGCATAGTTGGCTAGGGAATTGAAATGAATGACTTGGGAATAGTAAATAAGATTCTAGGGATGCAGATTTACTGAGATAGAAATAATAAGAAGATTTAGCTTTCTCAACAAAATTATTTTAATAAGATTTTGTGGCATTTCAACATGCGAGATATTAAGCTAATTTCTACCCCTCTTCATATTAATTTCAAATTATTCTCAAGCATGTGTCCTAGCTCGGAAGAAGAGATGAGGAAGATGTCTCGAGTACCGTATGCATCAATAGTAAGAAGTTTAATGTTTGCAATGATTTGTATAAGACCATATATTACACAAGCAGTGGGAGTGGTTAGTCAATTCATGGCAAATCATGGCTTATAACATTGTAGTATTGTGAAGAAGATTTTCAGATATATGAGATGAACTTCAAATACTACAATATGCTATGGAAGTTCAGATCTTATTGTCAAAGGTTATGTTGATGCAGACTATGCTAGAAATATTGATAATAACAAGTCTAAAACAGGTTATGTTTTTACTCTTGCTGGATGAGCTGTAAGTTAGGTTTCAAAATTGCAGCCTATTGTATCTACTTCTACGACAAAAGTAGAATATGGTGCAGCTACACAAGTCAGTAAAGAGGTAATCTAGTTGCAAATACTATTAGAAGAGCTTGGATACAAACAAAATAAGGTTATTTTATTTTGTGATAGTCAAAGTACTTGACACTTAGCAAGAAATTCAGTATTTCACTCTAAGACAAAATATATCAGGGTACAATATTATTTTGTATGAGAGAAAGTAGAAGAAGGAAGTGTGGATATGCAAAAGATTCATACCGAAGAAAATATACCGGATTTTTTGGCCAAACCTGATCAACACTAACAAGTTTGAATGATGTATAACTTCATGTGACTTAACAAGAATGTAATCAATTATTAATAAATAAAAGAAAATGATTTTCAAGTGGGAGAATATTATTTTTTTTGGGGTTAGGTGAAAATCACCTAGTCCACATCGGAAATTTCTTTAGTGATTTCTAAATTTTTTCCTATAAAAGGAGTTTTCTTATTTCTTTGAGATTTATTCACATGTATTTTCAATTTCTTATTTTATTTTGATTATATTTTATTTCTTGATGTAATTTATTGTTTTAGCTTTGAATTTTTTATCTTTTAAATTATTGCGAGTTTAGTTTTATTTTATCATAGTATATAATTGATATAGTTAACTAATTCATCGAGCTTTTAACTCTATTTATATATTTTATTATGTGAATCAAAATAACTACTATTAAGTGTAAGTGATTATTAATCAATTCAAGATTAAGAATAATTATATTATGGGATGTAAATTATATTATGTCTAAGTATAAAATAATTATCGCAAGTGAACCAGTACAATAAATTTGAATTCTTTCATTCCACGTTGTCAAGACAAACCAAAAAAAAAAAAAAGTGATAGGGCTGCGATAAGTCCTAAATAAGGCTGGGGAAATTCTTAATTCTATCACCCTTGGCCCTTGGCAGCTACGTGGGGTTGAGCCGGGCGGTCCGAATCGCCCCTCCTAAATAAGTCCTAGTGACTGGACGGGACGGGACGGGACGGGACGGGAAGGTACTTGAATTGAATGGCAGGGAGAAATCCATTTTGATTGCACTTGCAGGAATTTGGAATGCAACCACCAATGCAGCGGCCTCAACGAGGTCCAGACTTGTCTGCACCGCCAAAGCAAGTGTCCATTGCGATGGACAGGTTGGCTCAGGCTTCGCGAATTATTGCGGATTTGAGGCTTGGAGCCGATCGACTTCTCGAATCCCTATTCCTCGCTGTGCAGCCTCACCAGAACTCACAGCTACCAAAGCTGCTCGCCGAGCTGGACAATTCGATGAGCCAGCATCTGCAAGACCTTCATGGCATTGGTATGCACGCATATATCTTTTCTACAATATGGAATCATACTTTTTTTTTGTATAATAAAATTTTTAATGTTAATTTTTTAGGACGGCTGCTCGAAGAATCTGGGTGTCTTAATGAATCTCAGCAGTCGCATAGTAATTCATGGTGTTCCTGCGTCTCACTGGTTTGTCCAGATGGTGCTGCCGTTGGGTATGCTTGGAAACGTCAACTTGCTAGTCATGCTGGTTCATCTGCAGTTGATAGAGCCAGGTCTGCCTAAGGAGTTGATTCGTGTCTGTGTGCTAATGGATACCTCGTTTCATTTTCACTCAGTTACAGGAGGTTGTTTTATAGATAGTATACACATATATACACTCGGCTTCTTTTTCAGCCTACCTAGCTACTTTTTTAATACTATTTCTCAGTTATGAGCTGGGTGGTAGGATCTTGTCTCATGATATCAATTCACCCCATACAAATATCAAATCAAGAAATGTATCAAAGGCAATCAATCAATGCAGCAAAACTAAAATCAAATACTGTAAAATAAAAAATAACTGAAACACATCATAAAACTAACAAATATATTTTACACATAAAAATATAATTTCTAATTACACACACACACACACACCCAAAGATTGGGGTGACTTATGATTGAATGCTCCTTTCATAAACAAAAATAAAATATTAAAATAAAAAATAAAAAAATCATAATATTTTTTTCAAGCTAGTTCTTAAAGATCCAAAATACTAAATTTAGATGAAATAGAAGTGACTTGAGATTTTTTTAAAATTTTCTTAAATATATTTATTCGTTGATTTATTGTTATAATATAAGATGTGGGCATGTCTATATGCTTTATCATAATAATGGCATGGTATCTCATATTAAATATATAACTTAGAGACTTGACTACATATGCCTTATAATCTAAACCAAAAGTGAATGACATGCCTAGCTAACTCAGAGATGAGCATGCTATACTAGGTTATCCATGTCCAAGTCTTATTTTTTTTCCTTATGTTCTTTGATGGTATTAGAATATTCAAATTGACTTTTGAATTATTATTTCATCCATGATGTCATGGTAAAAGAATTATATGTCCTTTACCTTAATGAGCCTGAAAACGAATATCATAACTTTTAGGAAGATATTCTGTTGGATGCATGTGAGTGTTTATTGTGAAAATAAGGTTAGATGAGAAGATAGATCACCTAAAAATTAGATTTATAGTGAGAAGATTACTCAAATATTTCATGTGAGCTACAATTTCATTTATACTTTATTGGCTAAGATGATATCAATCTATATTCTTATTTTTCTTGTAGTATTACATAGTTAGAGGATATACCAGCTAGATATAAAAAATATATTATTTTATTATGATCTTAAAAAGTTGGTGCATATGAAGCAATTACTTGTTTTAAATAGTATAACCAAATATAATTTATAGATTATGAAAAATATTGTACAGCCTAAAGTAATTTCTGAGAGATTAGTGTAAAATTTTCATATGCAGTTATTTTATTTGATTTATATTTTCTATTATTAAATTTTTCTTCTTTGGAGTAATTTTGATTACATGATAATTTTCTTGATTTCTTATGTAAATAAGAGATAATAAGTTTAGAATTACCCAACTAAAGGTGTATATTCTTATATAATTTTAAATGAATAATTTTAAAAGACTTAAACATTATTTTGGTATAAAATGATTTTTTGTATGAAATGTATCATCTTGTTGCATAAAAGATATGTACGTGATACTTTTACCGAGGTTTGTCTTTTAAGTTGTGTTTTTTTAGATATTTTTATTGATTCATGTATTGACTTCACTTTTAATAAGATTTTTATAGTTAACTCTACTACTTTTAGAAAAAAATTAACTAATTATGATTAAATTAAGTATAATATATATAGTTTATATAATTAATTATTTTATAGATTTTTCTTAATAAAATTACTTTGAAATAGTTTTTCGAATATTGAATTATATGAAAAAGTCATTGGGACTTAAATCCCTTTCTGGAATCATGTAAATTTATAGTTATTTGGATATTTAAGTTTGAGTTGGATATCAACATATACTTAGATGAGATCTGTGATATGATTTTATATTTTACTTGAATATAAATTATCTTATATATAAGTAAAATGTAGGTAGTTGTTTAGAGATGTAGGCTGAATTTGGAGTGATGATGATGATTACTTGTGAGATGTATGAATGTTGCTTTTCTTCAAGCAAATTGAATATGCTTTTTCACTTTTTTTTTACAATGACAGTCTAATAATATGATATATAATTTTTAATTTAGTGTTTTATGAGAAAATGAAATATATAAAAGTGAACTATTTTTTTATTATAAAAAAATTATAATGTGATTATTATTATTATATATATTCAAATATTATAATAACTAGTGAACATCTCCATGAAGGTTTTTAATAGGTCTTAACTTATGTATTTTTCTTCTATGCTATATAATGTGGACTTATATGTATCATCATTATGGGAATATTGTAATATATATATATATATATATATATATATATATATTTTAATTTTTTACTTTTTCTTAGAGCAATTGATCGGTGGGCCACCATAATAATTTTTATTCATTATATAAGAATTTGAGTTGTACATTATAATTATTGAGTATTTTTTTTATTTATAAGGCTTAACATAATCTTTTTGAATTTTTTTTTATTATATATTATAATTGATCTTAATATATCATGTTCATTTGTGAAATATCAAATTGACAATAATTTGTTGCCCTACCTTGATTATCATAGTAAATTATCATCAATATTTGAATTGATTGGTTAACTTTTCCATGAAATAATTTCACCAGAGCTCATAAGTTATTAATTTTGTAGCATTATAATTTGGCTCTGTATAATATTGAAAAATACCTACCTATCACTACTTTTTCAAATGATAATATTACTCTTAAGAAAAGTATAAAATTTTATGTTGGATATTTCCTTTGTAATCATTGAAGTTCAACTTGAATCTAAGTGTGCCTTCACTTGGCTATGCGTAATCATACATCTTGAAGTGTTCTTCATGTTCCTGAGAATCCTGAGGATCATGTCCATATGAGTCTATTTAGAAGAATTTTTGGAAATGCTACAAAATTAATAATATATAGTTTGATGATTATTAGATAATTTAACTTTCTCATGATTCTTTTATATGTGGAGTCAACTGTAGAATTGGTACTTGTAGATAAGCCTGCACTCGAATCAAGTAGGAAGTCAACTGGTGCCTATCCTGTCATACAAAGTTCAAAAAAAATATCTAAAATATATGTTTAAAAAATAAAAATCACAATTTCTAAGTATTCAACCTTAATGCTTAGAAAATATAAAAGACATTATAAATATTTTATTCGAAACTTTGTCTATAAGAACAACTATAGTTGCGATATACCTAATTGTTCATTTAATATAATAAAAATATCATTAATGCATACTACTAATATTAAACATTGTTTTTTTGATGAATGATAATCGAAACAAGAATAATTATATATATATATATCTTTTGATGTCAAAAGTGACGGGCTTAAAAGTAATCCTATAAAACAAGAATATCATCAATCATGTTTTGAAGAATAATTAACTTCTATAGTTTACACATCATATATATGCTCATTAAAATAATAAAATTTAGTACTAGCTGCATAAATACCTAATTGATATTATCTTGAAGAAATGTATTTTTCATAATTAGTATACAATCTACATATAAGAAACAATAATATAAAGCAATCTGATAGTGACTATTTTGGTTAAAAGAAAAAGTATCCCAAAAATTGACACGATAATTTTATATTAATTTCATGACTATTAATATGACTTTAGCCTAATCAACACTCTTTTCAAATTAAATGATATTATGTATACTCATTTATATTTTACTATAAGATTACTTGAAGGCTCTTGAAGTATATCTTATGTAGAATTGGAATTGAGTATATTCAATTCATCTAATATAGTTTGTTTTCATAAGATTAATGAATATCTCGGTGAAAGTATCAGAAGTTTATAATTATTAATAGAGGATAAGGGGTTGGAATATGTTTTACTAAAGTGAGAGTAAGAAAACACGTGTTAATGTGTGTTGAGTATAATACATATTTGGTTTATTTTATAAAATAATCAAAAAGCCTAATATATCACTTTGAACTAAATTAATTGACATGATATGGGATTTGACTAGGAAATATTATGGACATAACTGCTTAGTTTATATATTTAGGTTTTGCTCATCAAGTTTTTCAATTTTTTTTTTCATTCATAGGAATACTCACATCTTATGTCCTATGTGACATTTATACTAAACTTCTTTGCTTAGCATATAGTTCTAGGAGAAGTTTTATTACTATCAAGAAAAAGAGTCTTATTATTCTTTTCAAATTTAAAAATGCTAGTAATATCAGGTGCAAAAGTAAGCTTAACTGTTACTTTTCTATGATTAACAACTAGATACGAAAATGATCAAATCACTATGATATTTCAAATATGCATTCTCTTGTATTGATTCCTTAATGAAAAATTTGTTCTCAAAGAATATAATATTTGTACTTGTAATGATCTTCATGACCTTTGATGAGTTATACATTTATTCATTGTGAGTACTAGAAAATTCAATGAAGGCATACACATTGGCTTGAGCAGCTATCTTCTCTCTATCTGGAGAGAGTTTTTGGAATAAATCAAGTATACCTAAAGATTTTGAGTGGAAGATAAAAAAGCTTCTCTCCTAAATAAAAAATTAATATAAGATTCATCAGGAAGTTGAGAATTAATATGAATTTATTCCAAAATTATCTGAAAATATTTTTATGTAGTAAAAATATAATAGTCTTTTTAACTATATATTAAATATTATCTCTTAGTTATTTTAGTTTGTTTATGCATGTTAATACAAAATGTTTGGTGAATTATCTTATATATGTCTCCTAAAAATAAGTAAAAATTGAAAAATATATTAACAAGTTCACTTGTCAATATTCAAATATAATGACAAAATTATATATTTATTCTTATAATAAAATTATATAAATATAGATAAAATTTAATTTTTTTTTAAAAAAAATTGGCAAACATGTATATTTAATGCATTCATCAATAAAAATAAAAATTATTCCAAATCAATATGCATGATTATCTTACTGGATCATCAAAATATATAAATAAATTAGATGAAATGAGTTTCTCTTAGCATCTTTATGATCTTAGATAAGAAGCTCTAATATACTTTTTTAATTGATATCTCACAATCAATATAAGTCATTTCCTTGATGTTTGACTCAAGAATCTTTTACCCGTCTAATGATGAATGACTAAGTTGAGAGCATACACTTTGTTGGTCAATGATAGCTAAACACTAAGAAGGATTCTTGTGAGTAGAGAAAATTAAGTATCATCTATCTTGCTCAATTTTTAGGAAAATCATTTGTTTAGACTTGTGGTGATGTACAAAAATATTAGAAAAAAAAATAATATTAGAATCTAGTTATTAAATAAAATAATTAATTAAAAATAAATTATGATGTGAATCTAGAACAAAGAGAATATGTATGAAAAAACTCAATATTAGGATTAATATTCCCCATGACTACTACAATAATATCATAGTTACAATAATATTGAAGAATTGAAATTTCATAAATAATTAAAAAAATGATTTTTTCTCAAATGAGTATTAGTTCTTGGATCTATGATCCAAGAATTTGGAGTAATGTGGTGGGAAGATAGAATTATATACATAAGAGTGTCTCGGTTTTAGCTAACATCTTCCAAGAAAAGAAATCTGAAATATTTTTTTTTGAGTAAGTATAACAAGATTTATAAATGTATACATATTAGATCCAGCCTAAGAGGATTCCTTAGCCAATTGTAAAATTTGTTAATCCTAAATATTCTTTGTAACTCCGGATGTAATTTCCAACACTTATACTAAGTTTGTCTTAGCCTCTCACAAGAACACATCACCATTAGCTCTCCATGTTAGAAAACCATTATTGACTCTGTCATTGCTATTGTGTGATAAAGTCACGACAATAATATAATATTTTCTCTTTGTGTGTGTGCACTATGCCACACATGCATATGTGTACTATACCAATACAATACTTTTTATTATTATGGTTTGTCATTTCACTTTGATTTTATGTTACAAATTAATGCGGCAAATAAAACATAATAGTGATCAATAAATAACATCATAAAATCACTATTTTCTAAAATAGATAAAAAGAATTCAAGTAGCCAACATGTTGCGTGTTATCATCAAAAGTATAAAATAATATAAAATAGAATAATTATAAATAAATAAACTTTAATATATATTTTTAATTATTTTTAATTTCAGATATTAATAATTTTAAAATTGTGTCATTACATAAACACTGACATATAAGATTTTATAAAAATTTAAAATTAAATGTGATTTGACAAAAATAATACTTAGATGATTGATCATCTGTAAAATTCTGGTATTTTTATGTATCTGTTTGAGATCATGCCTTGATGTGATGATAAATATTTTGTTTAAGGGTGGTAAGTATTGGATCGAGACTAATTAGATGTAAAATCTTTGAAATTTGTTAGTAAGACTGTTGAATTATCAATCTTACAGTTTTCATGCTAAAATGAGGTTATTGTGCATAGATATGATCTCTATGTCCAATAATTAGAAAATGATGATCTCAAAAATTTATGCTTTAATGCTGAGACTTATGTTTCATATCACACATGTGAAAACGACTTGCCTTATGGTGTCATGATAATTATTTTTATTTAATCATGATTTTTTATATTTTTCGTAAATTATTTTCATATTTTACTTATGTTATTTTTTTTAATTATAAATGTTAATTTAAAAAATAATTCTCTTAAAAGTCATGTGTCTCAATTCTCAATACATCAAGTTTTATGCTTCACTTGATAGGTATGAAATTGCCTTATGGTCTATTTATCATTCATATTACAAAAATGGATCCTCCATCATCCTCTCCTCCCTTTTGTTCGTCAGATTAGCTTTGAAGGCATTTGTGGATCAGAAAAGAAGGTTTTTTCCGCATCATGGTGATGGATTAGATGGTCAAATTCCCGATTGCTTTTTGAAGCTTCATGATTACCAAGTTCTGCCAATGGATGGTCAAGGAGACCTTAGTGACGGGCAGATGCTCTCAGATATTATATCACACTTGGAGAAAGAAATGCCCAATTTGAAAATTTTTACTTACGAAAGACTTGAATGGCACAAAAGAGGTGCATTACTATTAACTACAGCAAATGAAAATGTTGTCGAATTACCAAAAGGATATTCCAAACGTGGTTCTTGCAAAATGAAAGACGGATCGCACACCTCAGTTGATGGCGATGAGAGGACGGTGATTGAACTGTTAATCTCTTCTGTTTTCAGAGCTGTGGTTTCTTTGCATCCTGCTGGTTCTGTTGATCCTGATGCAGTTGCCTTTTTCTCCCCAGATGAGGTAGAACTTACATTTTGCATGCATGCTATCTGAAAGGTGTTTTTTTGTGTGGCTTATGTTATCTAGTAGGCAAGCCTGTTTGGCACACTGTTGCCTATTGTCGATGTAGAAACTCAAGCCCATAAATTAACAACTCCATAAAATACTTATAAAAATCATGGCTAAGTCCTTATAAAATGGGCTAATCAGATTGGGACGACTCATATATTGGGTGATCCAATTCATCATATAGTCATGCTGAAAAATAAAGAAAAAGAAATGAAATTAGACAAACTATAACTATCTCTCTCAATCTGGTGTGTAAGTATATAAAACTATAAGCTCGAACGAGAGGAAGGTAGAGAGAGACATTTTCAATATTTTCGTGAAAATTTTTGTTTGTTTGATTTGTTGTAGGAATATTGACTGTTATAATAGTATTTATTTTGATCTTTTTATTGAGCAATAAATAATTGATCTCTAGATACATTTAAATTATTGCTAATGTACTGGATTTCATAAGAATTTTAAACTTAAATGTGTTTGGTCGTGATCAATATTGAGATGATTAATCAATGTGAAAGTTTATCTTATTTATCTATTTTAGAGGTGTTAATTGGGCGGGCAGCCCAAGCACGGCTTGGAGCCCGGCCCGGCATGGTCCCTGACCTTGCTCTGGCCCATGCTGGGCGCACTCTTGGCATGACTTGTCCTGTGTTGTGTTGAGGAAAATTGGTCCGTGTGTCGTGCTAGGCATGACTTGGGTACCTGGCACGTGGGCAAGGCAATGGGTGATGCTCGACGGGTGACGTGACAAGCTGAGCGGGTTAGCTGGAGCGCTCGATTGGCTCTGGGGAGCATTCCTATTCTCAAATCTCAGCATGAACTGGCTCGAAACCAGGCTGATCTCGGGCTGCGGGCCATGTTGATCATACTCTCTAGTGAATCATGTCATGCCAGGCACAGTATGCTAGCCTGTAGGGGCCTGAAAAAAATGTGCAGTTTGACATCTGTAATCTATCCTAAGGTTGGTATGAAGGAATGGGGGAGGGTGAAAAAAATATAAAATAATTGATCTCTATGCATTTTATCTATTTATTTAACATTGGTTTGGATGACATATAATTCAATACTTTGACTGTCATAGTAGAGTGTAGTTAGATAAATGCTTATAGTCCAAAGTATCACATACGTGATTGTTGGCATCGTTCTGAATTCTGTCTCAGCATTGGATGTTGAATTAAATGTTTATTTGTCACTTTTCAAGGAGATAAAATTATCTCTGAGAAAAGTAAAATTTTTAGTTGAGATTTTGTTGGTGTCTGGGCTAGTTTTTGTGGGCCATGCTGTGAGTTGCCCGACTTGTTTGTTGCTTAAATTTTCTTGCATTTTGAATATGTTTTTGTGGTAGAATATTTTATATTCATAAATGTTTATAATATATAATTGGAAACGAAGAGTCTTTGATCTGGCGAATCATAGTCCACATCCATGAAATTATAGTTATGGATCTATACATTTATAAGGTACGCATCTATTGTATAAATTTTTTTTATTTTAATTACTAGATATTTAAGAAATTATTATGTTCTACCAACTCTTAAAAATATCTACTATTGATTATAATAAAAGAAATTAATTTTGTAGAAAATTTGAGGTGTCAAATGTGTTGTGCAGTGCTGGGATGACCTGAATGTTGGTGGTTCAATTTGGCCACCATGCCGTGCTGGACATGTCGCGAAATGGGTGCCCATGCCGTGCCATGCTTGCACGGCCACATTTTTGGTCAACCCGACACGACTCGGTGACATGCATTTCTGAAATGGGCCTTCGGGGTCATGCATCTAAGCATGATCGGTCATGCTGCGCATGATTGCATCGACCAGGCTACCAGGCCAGTACCAAGTTGCATTAGGTAGTGCTGGGGCCCAGCCCCATTTGCCACTGGGCACTTGACAGTGGCCAAGTTGGCATGGCCACTAAAGTCTGGCAGTGGTCAGTGGCTGGCTATGACTGGCTGCTGGTACTGGGCCAGTGGCACCTTGACACAGCTGGCACTTCCAAGTACCAACTGCCAAAGCAACAGCTACCACCCATGGGCATGGGCATTGGCCACTTCTCCCCTCACTTCCAATGCTTAATGGGCTCCGGGCACTAAGCATCGGGGACCCCACTAGTAGCGACGCTGCTTAGACACAGAGTGCTCAGTGCAGTGCCGGACACGGGCCCAGTGCAGCTACAAGGATACTACATTGGTTTTTATTTTTAAGTTTAAACTTTTAAGTGAAGTTTTTTTTTTAATATAAATATCAAAATTAAAATGATTAAAATTCATAAAATGACATCTCAATAAAATAATATATATGTATTTTTTTTGAATATCATGATATTATATGATAAATAATAATAAATTAAAAAAATTAAAAATAAAAAAAAAGAGCACATCAGCAAAATAAATACACTTTGCATGTTAGTCCTATTAGTGATTGAGTTTAATATCAATGTCATGCAATCAGTCTGAGTTAGTATTATGATTTGAATTATTATATTTAATTTTGAAGCTAGCGTTAGCCTCAATATCTTGGATGTCGTAATGTGAATTATTATCAATCGGTAATTCTTTTATTAAAATTTAAATATTTGTTTTTGGATATTCTTAGTCATTTAAGAATGAAAATACTTTTATAATACTTTATTGTAGTCTGAATTTCTTATCTTAAATAATATTTAAAATCATAGAAAATGTAGATTTTGATACTATGTTAGACACAGATTAAATTAGTAGTTTATGTATTATTTTAGATAATATAGATGTCTAAATTCTTGTTACTATTTGATTGACTTAGAGGTGTCTAACGAGCCGGGCCGGGCCCTCCCTATTTTTTAGTGGTCTAATCAGGTTACCTTATCGTGCTCGGCATGACTCGATGGTAACCATGTTGTGTCAGGCATGCAATGGCTTGAGAAGTGTTGGTGTGGCATGACTCATTGGTTCGTACTCAATTTTTTTAGTTAAATTAAAAAAAAAAATCTAATTGGGTCCCTAGACTGGTTTACCGTGCCATTAAACTAGGCACATGGGTCGTGCCTGGCCCAGTACAAGACACTAATTGTACCGGTCTGGCACGACATGAACCGTGCCAAGGTTTGGCCCTGCACATCCCATGGCATAGTTCCAAACTTTGCCGTGTCGGACCAGGCAAGGCTGAACTGGGCTTTGCACGAGCCTCTCGGCCTATTTGATACTTTTAGATAGACCATTTCATCATATATGGTATGAATGTCTACTTGAAGCTTTGTTACAATTATCATACTAGTATTGTAATATGTAAGTATGTTAGCTAATTTTTTGTGAATTTCTTCATAAGATTATTTTGATTTGTTAATGCTAATGTATGTGCAATGTAATATATTTTTTATTCTTTACATCTTAAATATATGATTCAAATGTGCAGTAAAATAATAAAAAAATAAAATATATGATTAATATTTTAAATAATTAGTTTTTATGTCAACAATCATGTTGCTAAAATCAAAGTATTTATCTATATATACTAAATATGTTATTAATATGATATATATATTTCTATGTGTTGATAGTATATATAGATGATTACATGTTCGTTGTATTATAACAAATTTTCAGTTTGGTTTGTCCGAACAGTTTCCTATCTCTACACACCTATGTAGTCCAAAAAAAATGTTACTAAAGTCTACAAACCCAAGCTCTTGGTAACTTATCATATTAGAAAATATAATTTATAATTTGTAAATTATCTCTCTCCTGCTCGAAATATAGATTGCTACTATATATAAACCTAATCACAAAGAACATTGTGAAGAATTATATTTTTTTCATGTAACTATTATATTATTTATTTGAGATAAATAATAGTAATTCATATCAAATCTATGAGTGAATTTTATCATTAAAAATATTAGTTTTAGACGATCTACCTTGCTATGTGAATATGTTCATAGTAACCACTCACTTACAATTAGAGATAACAAAGTGGCTGGGAAACCTTGTTGTATCCTACAAATAGACCGTGAATACCAAATAGGGATGGCTTGTGTGTCGATTTGGGCTGTGGGGTGCAACTCATGTTCTTCAATAGCATGTCTGATGTAGAGGTGTCAAATGGGACGTGCGGGGCCGGTCAAGCCCGTTTTTAGTCGGCCCGGCCGTGCTTTCGTGCCGGGCCAGGCACAGTTCGGTGGAGGTCAGTCAGGCATGGGCCCACGACACGAATCCACCTTGTTCGGCCCGGTTGGGCGAACCTCTAATATAAAAAAAATTAGGGGTTCAACTACGTGCCGTCGTACCGAACCCCCAATTAAAAAAATTAGGGTTTCGGCACGCCGAAACCCTAATTTTAAAAAAAAATTAGGATTTCAGCGTGACCAAAATCTTAATTTTAAAAAAATTAGGATTTTGGCATGTTTGAAATCCTAATTTAAAAAAAATTAGGGTTTCGGCGCCCTCGTAACCCTAATTTTTAAAAAAATTAGGTAACGTGCAGGGCCAGGCAAGGCATGAGGCCCGGTTGGCCTCGGCACGGCACGAGCCCGGGCACGGGAAATTTCCGTGCTGGGCTGACCCAGGCACGACTGAATCGTGCTGTGCCTCGAGCCGGGCCGGCCCGGCCCGGTTGACACCTCCAGTCTCATGACATGATATGTGAAAATTGGGCCTCTCAAGTTGAAATCATATTGTGTGACAAATTTACTCAGATGATGTTTTGGGTCGAGATATAGAGGTGTTAACTTGACATGGTGATCAAAGCCTGGCCTAAGGTACGATACTACTTAGTCAAGAGCTGTACTTGGACTTGCCTCGTGTCTACCCGTGGCGAGGCTTGTGTAATGTCGAGCCCACGAGGGATGGCTTGTGTCTCGTCCCTAGTACAACCTGATACATTCGATATGACTCATGCCTCGTGCCTCGGGCCAGGCTTCATGCATTCATGTCTTTTTCTTAGTTTTTTAATGGGGCGTGTGCCTATCATGCGGCCCATTTATTTTTAGAGCCCCTTGTTTTGTAATGGGCTTTTTTTGATAGGCTCGTTGACAACGGTACTTGCTGTCGATGTTGAAAATATTAATAAAAAACAATTTTTTTTATATTTGTCAGCTGTTGGATTTTGTTGATAGCTATGAATGGATATGCAATGATTATTAGATTTATGTGCAAATAAATATAAAAAAATTAATTTTTTTTAATATTAATTTTTTTCATAAATAAGATGTTCACATTTATAATTTTTTATACTAGAACTTGAATATTTTCTTTTATTCTCTCAAAAAATTTCATTATGTTATAATGAGTTTGTATTATTATTGTAATATTTTTTTTAATTTATAATTTGAGTAAATTGAAATTATAAATTAATATTGATTGGTGAATATTTTGGACATGGGCATTTGTTGACTTGATGGGAAAATATAGGTGCTTACGCTTTATTTTCTTTGAATTTATTTTTTGTTCTAGTCTATAATGTAATTATAATTTAAAATATAATTATTTTTTACTCATAATTCGTACTAAATTAGATATAGATAATGACAATGAAACCCAAATATCTGAGGCTGGATTATCTCTCACTCATATGTTTGCCTTTCCCATGCACCTAAAAAATATAAGAGTAAATGAGTATGATAAGAATTTATTTTAAAATAATTAAAAATAAAATTTTATGAATGCCAAAGAAGATTTGATAAAATGTATATATTATAAAAAATTATATGCATATATGAGTATTGTTGACACTGAACATCTTATTGAGTTGTGCTGAATAAAATATAAAAAAATATCATACATTGGATTTCAGAAAAACTCAAATGAGTACGAGTAGTGAGATCTTTGTATATTAATTGTTTTCAAGTTCATTGACTTATTTTATTTATTATAATGAGTTTGTAAGGGTATACATGTACATCTAATTTGCTTATCATTGGATTTATAGGATGACTAATAATTATCAATCTTAGAACATTAAGTGGTGTGATCTTTTTGATGTCCGATATTTAGTCTAGTCATAATTATAATAAATTTTATGTAATACGACAAACTTTATTAATTCAAAGTGAATTAAATAAAATAATATTAGAGGTTTATGATTTTTTATAATTCTCTTGATTATCTTGTCATATATGAGTATATTTTGAGAATTTTTAAAGGATATGAAATACAAAATAAATTTTTTAGTTTAGTATTTGATATTGCTTCAAATAATGATGTAATAAACATGTTTGTGATAATCATTAGCGACGGTCTCTTATGTGAAAATTTTTATGTTAAGAGGGTGTGACACATAACCTTATAGTATAAGTCAATTTAAAAATAATTTTTTCTCATTAAAATATATATGAAATATACTAAAATATTTTAAAATACCATGTCGACAAAAAGAATTATACTATGTAACTTAACATACCAAAATTTTAAAAAAAAAATTTAAGTAGATATTAGACACCATCAGAATTCTATGTATCTTATGTTGAATTTATGATTTTGCTTGTAATATGTAATATTCTACTGTGATATAGGAATTTTAATTTTATAAAATTTTAAAATTTTTTATGATATGATGACAAATTTTTTTCCATATACATTTTAATCATGTACATTGCACTTAAATATATATGTAATATTAGTAGTATCTTTAATAAATATAAAAAATATCCAAGATTTTTGTGTCATGTTTATTGAGTTTAAAATGAAATATTTAGAACATTGGTCATCTATTTAATCTCTTTATTATTTTTTTATATGTATGAATCTTAAGGCTACTATAAAATTAATATAAAATAATATTGAATACATAATCTTATAAATGAACTAATTATAATAATCAAAGAATAAGATTTATGAATAATTAGATAATTTATTTAAATATTACGAAAATTAATTTGATTAGCATGCATCTGAGTACATAGATAGATAATGTATTTGTAGATGATGAATTTTTGATTCAATTAGCTTGTAGGAAATAGCAGGAAGGTTCGTCAAATATGTGTGTGCTGTCAAGATACTTAAAAACATTGATTTCTATTTCAACTTATATTAAAGTGACAAATAATTATGATATTTTAAGTTGATAAAATTTATATTAATCTATCTAAAATATCATGTGATCTATTATTTTTTTTGTTATTTAGCTTAATATTTAATTTTTATTTTTTTTTATGATTATAAATATGATTTCAAAATTCAGATAGAATGCTTATATCATCAAGGAAGCACGGACACGGCTCCCTACAGCTGTGTCCGCGTGTCCTACACCTGGACACGTGGACACGACACGGACACGGCACGGATACGTGTTCGATACGTCACGTGGCGTATCATTGCACAATCAGTATCCGATATGCCACGTGGCGTATCGGATGGTTGCGTCGGCTAACGGCAGCCGTATTCATGCCTATAGTGCACGACGTCTGATGACGTTGGGTGGCCAACGTAGCCGTAGGGGCGACGTTGGCCACTGGCAGGGAGCGGACGCGATTTGAGGGAGAGGCAGGAGCGGGCGCGATTTGAGGGGAGAGGAAGGGGTGGCGCGAATTGAGGGGAGAGACAGGGGCGGCGCGAATTGAGGGGAGAGACAGGGGCAGGCGTGTTCGAGGGGGAGGCAGGAGCGGGCGTGTTCGAGGGGGAGGCAGGAGCGGGCGTATTTGTGTGAGGATGTGTATAAAATAAAATATTTTAATAAAATAAAATAAAATATTTTTATTTTATAAAATAAATAATATATATTTATTTTATATAATAAAATATTTTAATTTAATTTAATTTAATGAATTTTATAAAATTTCTAATATTTATAATTAATAATTTTTATTTTTATTTTTTTTTATCATGCCGTATCCTAGCCGTATCCGTATCTTAGTTTTTTAGAATTTGTCGTTTCTCTGTATCCTGCCGTGTCGTATCCCTGTGTCCGTGTCCGTGTCCATGCTTCTTAGTATATCATGATCAAATATCAAAGACTTGTAATGCATGCTTCATGGATTGGCCTTCAAAATAAAATAAAAGAGGTGCAAGTTGATGATGACATACACGAATAAGATGATATCCATATTGAGATCATAAGTTGTGATGATTTGGACTAGATAGAATTTTTTTAGAGTTTTTTTTTCTTTAAATTTACATTTTCATATATTTGTTTATTTTAATTTTTTTATTATATTTCATATTAATGTTATTTATAGTACAATTTAATAATCACATTTAAGTAATATTTAATTTTTTTTTATATTTACATAATGTTATTATATGCCATGTATATAATATACTAGATTACTATTCTAAATTTATTTGTAAAAATAAAAGTTAATTAATTAAAATTCATGGCATATGAGCCACATCCCACTTGTCACCTGGGTAATGGCCATTGTGCCCATGGACCTTGCCAATGGGCCAGACACATGCGTCGTGCCCGGGCTGGCACAAGACACGGCATCCTATGGCCCAGCACGGCACGAGCCGTGCCTCGGGCCGGCACGACCCAGGTCCAGACATGGTTATGGACCTTGCCATGCAGGATCAGGCACGACTCTGAGATTTTCACTGGTAAGATTGTTGGGATATTAGTCAATCTTAAATCCAAAACCAGTGTTTTTAGAAAATTATATGAATGAAAAAGTTTCTTTTCTAAAGAAATCCACAACCATGTACTAGTGAGTTGTGGGCTTTTAGTTTTGGATGCGGGGGAAGAAATTGTTGGATATCTTTAAAAAATAATAGAATTTTTTAAAGATAATAGGAAGCTTCAAAGAAAACAATAAACAAATATGATTTTTCCCCTTTGAAGAGTACACATACTGTTGCAGCATTACATATATATAATAAAAAAAATAACTGCTAGACTATTTCAGACCACTAGATTCAACAAAAAAAAATCGCTCTAAAACTGTTTTTAATTTTAGCCCCCCATTTAGTAACCACAACAAGATTAATTCATCATTTAGTAACCGCAACAAGATTAATTCATCAATCTCCTCCTTAAGCTTGTTGTTCTCTAGTGATGAACCGCACACCAATTCTTTCTCTCATCTCCAAGAACTTCATTTTTGCTAGCGACTTGGTCGGGATATCAGCATACTGATCTTTTGTCCAAACATGTTGAATTTTAATTATTCCAGATTCAACACAGTCTCTAATGTAGTGGAATCGAGTATCGATGTGTTTGCTCCTCTCATGATAAACTGAATTCTTACTTAATGCAATTGCAGATTGATTGTCAATCTTTAGAACCACATTTTTATCTTCAACTTTTAACAAATCTGTCAACAATCGTCCTAGCCACACTCCTTGACATGCTGCTGCACAAGCAGCAATGTACTCCGCTTCACATGAAGATAATGCAATAATTTTCTGTTTTTGTGAACATCAACTAATATGATTTGATCCAAGAAAAAAAATCAAACCTGTGGTGTTTTTTCTGTCATCAGTGTCACCGGCTAGATCACTATCGGAGTAACCAATCAACTCCAAATTTTCTTTCTTCTTCTCATAAACGCAACCGAGGCTTAAAGTTCCTTTTACGTACCGTAGTATGTGCTTTACTGCAGTCATGTGCTTCACCGTGGGCTTCTCCATGTATCTACTCACCATGCCGACAGAGAATGCTAAATTTGGGCGTGTGTGCAGTAAGTACCTTAAACTCCCAACAATACTTCTGTACATAGTTTTGTCTACAGGTAGACTTGTGCTTTCTTTGCTCAGTTTCAGACGAGGTTCTATCGGGATTTGCGAAGGGTTGCAATCTATCATTCCGCATTTGTTTAAAATCTTTCTTGCAAAAGCCGTCTGGTTGAGTGTAATACTTTGAAAATTCTGACAAACTTCAATTTCCAGGTACTAACTTAGTAATCCAAGATCACTCATGCTAAACAATTTCTTTATCTGCGATTTGAACTTGTCTATGTCTTGAATACACTCTCCAGTAATGATTAAATCATCCACATAGACTCCAACAATTAAATTCCATTTACCTTGATTTCTTATGTATACGGCATGCTCTAAAGAACACTTTTCAAAACCAAGTATCCTCAATGACTTGTCCAGTTTTGAGTTCCAGGCTCTAGGTGCTTGTCGCAAACCGTACAATGCTTTGTACAATTTTAACACCTTGTGCTCTTCTCCTTTTATTTCAAAACCCGGCGGTTGAATGACATACACTTCCTCTTCCAAATCACCGTTGAGAAAAGCCGACTTCACATCCATATGATGTACCTTTCATCCTTTATGTGCTGCAATAGAAATCAATAAACATACTGTTTCCAGCCGAGCAACAGGAGCAAAAACTTCATCAACGTCTATGCATTGTCGTTGAACATACTCCTTTGCTACTAGTCTTGCTATGTACTTTACAATTCTGCCTTGAGTGTCATTCTTTAGCTTGTAAACCTACTTTAGACCTATGGGTTTGTGGCTGTCATGTAATGAAACGAGCTTCTAAGTTTTATTTTTTTGAATAGAGGAAATTTCCTCCTCCATTGCTCTTCTCCACATCGGATCTGCCTTGGCTTCTTCAAAATTTGATGGCTCTTCTTCCCCTAGCAAACATAATCCCGAATACTGCATCTCTATTGGGACTATTGCATCATATAAGCTTCTGATGTCACGCATACCCCGTGGTCCTACTAATGATCTCTCATCGGATGTTGAGGGTTGTAATGTTTCGGTTGATACTGATTCTTCAAAACTTGCTACTGGAGTATATGGTGAAACAAATATTTTGGATATCGTGTTCATCACTGGTGTAGCATGCTGATATTGGTTACCAATTTGTTCTTGTGTCGTATGTGAGAGATCCATACTAGAATTGCTGATATTCTCTTTGTCTTCATGATTTGTTGTATCAGATGTTCTTGCTATGGTAAAATAGTGTGTTGTAAGAGTGTTACTTGCTGATCCTGTTTCTTTTTCTGTAAATTTACTCCACTCCCACTTCTTTTCTTCTTCAAACACGACATCTCGTGTCACCACAACTCGATTTAACTTTGGATCAAACATTCGATAGCCTTTTGTATTCGAATCATAACCTATAAACACCATTGGCTTGCTTGCGGTTGTAATATGCTTCATAGGGAGTTTTGCCGATGATGCCTTTTGTTGGTGCTCGATTTAGGAGATATACGGCAGTTGATACCGCTTCTCCCCAAAATTCACCTGGGACTCCCATGCTTTTTAACAGACTCCTTGCCATGCCGATCACTGTTTGATTTCTTTGTTCAACAACTCCGTTTTGCTGAGGAGAATAAAGGGCCGTAAGATAACGCTTAATTCCCCAGACTTCACAGTAAGTCTTGAACTCATTTGACGTGAATTTGTCGCCACGATCTGTGTGAAAAACCTTCAATTTGCTATTTTTCTCCATTTCTGCTGATGCTTTGACCTTCATGAATCCCTCAAATGCTTCGTCTTTGTTTCGGATCAGCACCTGCCACATGAATCTAGTACAATCATTAACTAACAGTAGGAAATAACGGTTGCCTCCATGTGTTGTAGGAGTTATTGGCCCGCACAAGTCTCCATGCCACATTTCAAGGGGTGATTCTGCTCGGAATTTTGCCCCCTTTGGAAATGGATTTCGGTGTTGCTTTCTAATCAAGCAACCATCACAGATGCGGTCTTTATTATCGATTATGGGTAGTCCGTGCACCATTTGTTTCTGACTTAGAATCTTCGAGGAATGAAAGTTCACGTGCCCGTATCTTGCATGCCACCGTCAAACACTTTCTTTACTTCTAGTCATAAGACATTCTGGTAGGACCTGAGTAATATGCAGCAAATATAAACGACTTCCTGACCTGCTCACTTTTGCTAAAAGTATTCGTGTCCTGTCCAAGATAGTCATCACTCCTCCTTCAGTTATAAATTTGCATCCGTTCTCATCTAACTGACCAATGCTTATTATGTTGCTCTTCAACTTCAGAATGTAGTAGACATTAGTTAATACACGATGTTCACCTGTGACGCATTCAAATAAAACCGAACCTTTTCCATGTATCTCTACAGACGAGCCATCTCCAAATTTGACTGACCCTTTAATGGTCGTGTCAATTTCAGTAAATTTTTCGATACAACCGGTCATGTGATTACTTGCACCTGTATCTAAATACCAAGCATTGTCTTGGGTGTTGATAACCTTTGGCACCACATTGTCTTCAGTGTATTAATACCTGTTCGTTCTGTGTTGTGTAGGTTTCGGCCATCAACAGTGTCGGTTCTTCATCGGTTTGTGTTGTAACAAAATTGACACTTTCTCTTCGGTTTGGCTTGAGATACTTTTTTGCAAAATGACCATATACATTATAATTGAAACACTTGACCCTGGATTTGTCGAAGTTGCGTGGATTTCGGTTTTCGTTAGTGCGTTCACCATTTCCTCGACCTCCACCATATCCACGCCCGCGACCACGAAATCTCTCGTGACGTGCTCCTCTTTTGATATTGTTGAAATTTTCATCTTTCTTTCCCTTCAGGCACCTTACCTTCCACTCGGCTTGGGTAAGAAGTAGTTGTTCTTCATTCCTCTTTGGAAGTACTCGGCCTTTAAGCCCTTCCTCAAAGATTTTGAGACGGCCAATTGTTTCTGAGACCGACATATTCTCAATATCGCCAAACTGCTCGATCGTTCCGATAATTTGGAGAAATCTGTCTGGAACTGCGCTGAACAATTTTTCCACAATTTTGTTGTCATCCAGCTTCATGCCCAGCGAGCGAATCTCACCTGCCAGTGTTGTAAGCTTCATGGAGAACTCGTTTATTGTTTCTGAATCCTCCATATGTAACTTATTCAGTTGTCGTTTCAGCACCTGTAAGCGTGCCTTCTTGACGCGATCTTCACCAACCCGCATCTCCTTGAGTGCGTCCCAAGCCTTATTTGTCGTATTCTTTTTCGCGATTGCCATCATCACGTCGTCCGGCACGGTTTGAGAAATTGCTACCATGGTGCCTTGTTCTTTTTCATCGTCCGTGTCTCCACCTTCAATCACTGACCATATCCCTAGCCAACGCAAGATTATCTTCATCTTTACAGCCCATATGCTGTAATTCATTTCGCTTAACGTTGGATATTGGATTGGGATTGAGGCTCCTCTTGCCATCGGTTTGACGAATGCACGTGTCTTAGATTGTTCTCATTCAACACCGGTCATGACTTCAACCGCCGATACCAAATGTTGGATATCTTTAAAAAATAACAGAATTTTTTAAAGATAATAGGAAGTTTCAAAGAAAACAATAAACAAATATGATTTTTCACCTTTGAAGAGAAGTACACACACTGTTGCAGCATTACATATATATAATAAAAAAAATAACTGCTAGACTATTTCAGACCACTAGATTCAACAAAAAAAAAACCGCTCTAAAACCGTTTTTAATTTTAGCCCCCCATTTAGTAACTGCAACAAGATTAATTCATCATTTAGTAACCGCAACAAGATTAATTCATCAGAAATTAGTGAACTGGCCATTTATCTAGTGCTGGCGTACTTTTCTTCAGGGAGGAAGCTGGGTGCATGCAAGAGGGTGTTCCGTTCATCATGTGTTCAGGCAGATATCAGTAATGGTCGTGCCAGACATCTCACTGGTACCACATGCTCTCTAATTGCTTGCTGAAATGTAACCTTTGCAGGAGCATGCCTCTGTGGCCCTGCAGCATTTTCTGGGGATGGGAAGCAAGTCTGCTGCCCTGTTCTCTCTTTTGGTAATGTATTGGGCCCAGTGCTTTTCCTCACTTCTCACTGCAATTCCACTCACTATAAGTTCCCTCTGGGTCTTCCTTTTGTTTTTCTTTATTTGAAGAAATGGATAGGAAGCTATGAAACACTGTTTACCGAAGCGTGCAGGTAGCATTTTCTAGCCTATTCAACACAACTAGTTGCTGCTTTGTAGAAAACTTCTCTGTTTTTGAAATTAAAAAAAAAAAAAAAAAAAAAAACTAACGGTGGTTGCAGGGAGTGTGGGAGGCTTCTTGCAGCGGACCCAGAATCAACATTGTTGCTACCTCCAGTTTGTCGCCCATATCAGTGCTGCTTGTCCACCAAGGAAGTATCTGCCCTGGTGTCGCCCGGTGCTTATCATGCTGGCTGCCTTTTAGATGGCTGATAAGTTAAGCTGCAGCCTTCTATCATTGTTGTCTTTGTTGGGTCTGCCATAGCATCATTGTCATCATCATCATCATGATCAAGATATTCTAGCGTACTCTGCTGAGCAGACGCATGGATCATAAAAAAATAAGTGGCACCCCAACTGTTATAGCTTATTATTTTGTTTTTTTTTTTTTTTGTGATAATTTGCCAATGAGAGCATTTAATATGTGAGCTGCCCTAATCCAAAGTCATGGTTATATTCTCATTGTTCATTCACATTTTCTATTGTGTTTTTTGATGTTTGTGACTTAGTTTTTCTATATGGTATCAGAGTAAAACTCTAAGAGCAAACTCTAGGTAAGCTAGAGAGAGATTGAGTGGGGGGGGGGGTGCTGGGGGCAGTGTGAGAGAGAGGGAGGGCAGGGGAGAGGGGAGAGGGAGGGAGAGGTGTGAGCAATAACAGTACATTGCACACGTGCATGCATAAACATCTACAAAATTATTGTGTATAACATTCAACCTAATTTTTAGGTATTAAAGTTTTGTGCCACATGTTCCTACTTTGGACCTTTTGTTCTCAATTTAAGAGTTAATAGCTCCATTACTTCTAATCATTCTTTTTTCATCAATTTGTATCACATTGAGTATTATAATAGTCAATGATACGACATCAAAAATTATTGTTTACGTTAACATTCAACCTGATTTTTTATGTATTTTATATCTTTTGTTTATTTTTGCTTGTTTCGTTAGTTTTTTTTTTTTTTTGAGTTGTCTTTCCATGCAACCTAGCTCTTATTTTATTCGCTCTTTCTTTGTTATTTGTTTGCAGATTCGAAAGACTTCGATAAAACCTTCATTTGAGACAAAGTCACGCCACTTCAATTAAGTTATGCATCAACAAGTATGTATTATGTTGATTTTGTAGAGAGCTAAGTTTCTTAAAAAAAAAAATAGCTCATGGCTGTCTAAATTGAAATTGTACTTTGTTAATGCAGTCGAACCTATCTAAATTAAACATGTTATGACTGGGGATGATGTTTAGTTTTAATATGAGGCTCTCAGCTCAGGATCATATCTTTTTATTTAATTCAGAGAGGATTGTAATTTATATATATTTAAATTAGATATGTTATATTGTAGAATTATATTGTGAATGATTTCCATGATAAAAATGAAAATTTCTAAAAACTCTCAAAAGAAATACAATCTCACTTTAATTTATTTCAAAATAAATTACTAAATATTTTTTGGGAAAAAAATGTGAATGTTGATAATGAATTAATTATAATTCAAAAAAAATGCACAACTTGATTTAACTAAAAATTTCAATGTTTTGGATAATAACAAAAACTAATTTCGACTCAAAATGTCTGGTCCCAACTTTTTTTAAGGCTTACTATTATTGATGTATGTTGTTGAACATGCGAGAGGCTTAATATTAATGATTTTTTTTTAATTTTTTTTCGTCCTTCCCCCAATTCTTCATGATCAATTCTAAGGTAGATGTATATGATAAAGTTTTACATTGGTCAATCATTTCAGCAGTGATCGCGACCAAGCATATTTAACTGTTGTTTTTATCTATTTGCCTAAAAACTTAAAAATACGTATTAGTAGTTTAGATGCATTTTAACATAATTAAAAATAAAAATATTAGGAGTATCGAAAAAATTCAATATAGTATATATATTATAAAAAAATATGTACATATAAGAGTACAAGTGATACTGGTCATCTTAAGAGATATCCTAATTAATGTATCAAAAAATATGGTATATTCGATTGCATGCAAATCAAACTTAATGACAGTTTTTAAAGTTTGATTAACTTTATATTTATTGATTTTTTAATTTATCATAATAAGTTTGAGAGAGAAGACATGATGCGATTAATTTTAATAATGAGTATTCTCAATAGATTTTTGGAGGATCTTAAAATAAGTCATATCATGTTAATTTATTTTCAACTTGATTATCATAATATTTCTAGGTCAACAAGTATAAAATATTTTAAATTTAAAAAATAATTAGTAATTAATACATTTAGGAAATATAATTGAGTGTTCTTTGTGATGTTTGATATCTAGAATAGTTGCCATAAAACTTTATTCGCATGTATCACTATAAATTATGTCAATTCTATGTAAGACAATTTAAAAAAAATTAGGATTTCATAAGATCTTTCATTCCTATGATAACCCCATTATATATGAGTATTTGATAAAGAGCCTTAAAGGTTATGATATTTAAAATATTTTTTTTGTACCATATTTGACTATACTTCGCATAATAGTATCACAATTAATAAATTTGTTAGAATTATTAGATACATGCTCTTAGTTGGTATTTTTTATATTAGATATATGTGTCATATAATTAATATAATAGTGCAAGTATGAATGAAAGTTATTTATTACCTATTAGAAAATAAAAAAAAAATTACTAAAATACTTTAGAATACCAAACATATAATAAGAGCTTCACATTATGTTTATTAATAGATCTAAAAAATTTTAAATGGATGTCAGATATTATTGGAATTATACTTATGTATTATCGAATTTATGTATTAGTTACTAAAAAATAATATTCGACAATATTAATAGTAAGAATAATGAACTTATTATTGATGATTCAGATTGAGAGGCATGAATTTTATTTATAAAATTCTCAGATTTTTTATGATACAATGAATAAGTGTTACACGCACATACACACACACACACCATTAGTAATATATTTACTAGATATAGAAGGTAACCTAATTTTAGCAATTTTTGAAATAAAAATTAAATATTTAAAATATTAACCTTTTAATTTATATTTTTATTACTTGACTGCTTATATGAGTCATATGCTTATGGTTGAATGGGATAAAAAATATATTAATAAATACATATCCACTTGTAAGAAGCCATGAACCAAGCAAAATAACCTTGTGATTGAATTCAAAAAAAAATATGTTTAGATTTTACGACACTAAGTAGGTAACTATAGTGAGTTGTCAAATACGGATATGAATATTAAATTCAGAAATGATAACATTTGTATTCAGTTAGATAAGATTAAATGATGTGGTAGTCCATAAAATATGAGAGAACTCTTTAGTCACTTAGATTAGATATCAATTATTTCTTTATCTTATCATATGAGGATAATAAAAATTTAGATATATTGAGTTGTTAAAAATTATATGAATTTACTTATCATGTGCTATCTATAAGTATACATGATCTATTAATCATTTTAGTATCTAACATAATATCGAAGTCTATTTTTTATGATTGTGAATGTTATTTCATATCGGAGGTTCAAATTGCAATCATAAATCATAGAAACTATGTCATGTTAAATGAATGAGAAAATTAAAGAATAGGTATTTAGTATAAAGTAAATGAGATAGTAGTAGATGATGATTCATACAATATCAAGTATAGTGAGACTATTTGCTAGCGCTAGCTTTAAACCAGACTTGACAATCTGAACCATATTATATACACATACTGATTATGAATAATTATTATTAGAGTACTGACATGTGATGTGTCTTGTTGTTATTGTTAACTTTTAAATTTTTTTAATTATTGTTGTGTCATATCTTTTTAATGAAATATGTTTTTTTTATTAAGTTTTGATTTTTTTTTTAATTTTAATTTACAATACTATGACATTCAATATTATTATTTTTTAGTTTATAAATTATGATATTATTTTAAAGTTTAAGCTTAAAAATAAAAGTCGGTGTCATAGGAACATCAACACTACAATACACTACACTACATTGAGTTAGTGCCCATTGTACTATTTGGTGGTGCAGTTCAATGCTAGTGGCCATGACCCTTCTTTGCTCACTACCACTAGGTAGTGGCCAGTGGCTAGTGGGCCATGGGGTGGGTACTGCATTGCACCATTCTAGCCATAGCTTGTCTGGACTCTAGCCAATAGCAATGTTGTGCCACAACTAGTCTTACTCGATATGATCTGATCTGACTTGGCATGACACGACACATCTGATTAAGTAAGGCAAGCCATCAAGTCATGCTAGGCCGTCCTCTCATGTTTCCATATCGGCATGACATGGCCCAGACACCATTTCATGTTAGGTCTGATATGACTCATTTTACATCTTTATGCATAGAAGGCATTTCTTGGATGATATTCATCTTTATTATTTTTTTGATTGGATCTAGATTTTCATAGAAAATATTTTTGTTAGCCCATTCCTTAACCTGTTCACTCTATACTTTGTTATAGTTA
Organism: Sapria himalayana; assembly: GCA_029783825.1. Classification (NCBI taxonomy): domain Eukaryota; kingdom Viridiplantae; phylum Streptophyta; class Magnoliopsida; order Malpighiales; family Rafflesiaceae; genus Sapria; species Sapria himalayana. Next base: position 1,045,809 of record JAREIK010003680.1, read on the forward strand.
ATGATTATGATGTAATCAACATATAATAAATGTATATGTCAGTCATCACCCAACTAATAACCAACAGATACATAAATGTCTTAAGGAATGTGTTGAAAATTATGAGGTTTCATGAATGAATACAATTATTTGCACTACTACATAGAAACTTGTTTAAGATCATACAAACTCTTGTTCAATTCATATATATATATTTTTTCTCTACTATGAATCTCTGAGACTAATATATATAAAGAGTCTCATGAATGTCATTATTAAACACTATTATTATAAATCAAGTTGATTAATTTTTAAATCCAATATGGCAACCAAACTCAAAACTACTTGAATAGCATATATTTTGACGATGAAAAAACATATCTCGTCAAAATTAATTTATTTCTAGTAATTAAATTTTTTGACTAAATTGAGTTTTATATCTCGTTGAGAATTATCATATCTGAATTTTAGTTTGAAGAGTCACTTATTTTTTAGAGTTCACTTCTCTTTAGCTAAGAGTACTGGATCATAAGTAACTAATTATTTAAAGTTCACTTTTGTGAGTAATATGTAATTATGATATTCATAGGATAATTGGAAGGACTTAGATGATTCTTTCAACTCGAACCAGAATGTATCATCAAGAATATTTGAGTCCCGCCTAGTTCTAGCTAACATATAGTCCTTCCCCTCCTCAACATGTATATCTTGGAGCTTAGAAATATCATGTGAATCATTTGGTGGCTACTAAATTCTTCCTTATCAGTCAGACTGATATTTGGAAGAAGCAAACATTGGATCTGTGCAAATAGAAATCTATACGAAATCATTATTTTCTCTACTTGGAAGACTATCGTCTACTAATCTATCATCCTAAAAAATAATATGTCTATCTTTAACAAGCTTTTTGACGATCTGATCTCACAATATGTATTTGAACTCATGTTCATATTCAATAAAGATATATATACATGCAATCTTATTGAGTTTTGATCATTTATTTTTTGGGATATGAGAAAAATTTGTGGCCAAAAATTTTTAATTGATGTTATGTGATATCTTTCTTAATTCATATCTTTCTTATCAATAGTTTGATTTATCATTTCAACGATATAATTAATTATAACATCTTGGATGATATTTTTTCATGTTTACGGTTATGACATATACAATAACTCTTAAATTGATCTTGATATTATTCATTGTTTGTTATAATAACATTTGAAAATTAGTTTTCTTCCTATCTCTTTCTAAACTCTATTGTAAAAATCCTTAAAAATAGAAAAGACTTGATCTTTTATTTTTAGTATACATATGCACATTCCTAGAGTGATTATTAATCAATGAAGGGTCTCATTAAATATACTATTCTACACAGAGTTGACATTGTTATGAATAAGATCAAGAATATTTGATCTTTTTGAGGGTGAAAAAAAGCAAAAATGCGTTCTATGTAGAGGTGTCAAACGTGCCGGGCCGGGCCGGCCCGGCACGAGGCACGGCACGGTTAAGCCGTGCCTGGGCTGGCCCGACACGTTTTTAAACCGTGCCCGGGCCCGTGCCGTGCCCGGGTTAAGAACAACACGTGTCGTGCCGTTCTTGGCCCGGCACGGCTCGTGCCTTGCCACGGCATGCCGGCACGGGTCCGTCCCTTGCCGGTTCACGCAGGCACGCGTGGTGCTGGCGGCGTGTCACGTGTGGTGTGGCGTGACCCGTCCGGCCGTCCCCTGGCCCCCCGGCGGCCGGCCCCCCCGGTAAAAAGACCGCGGGTCGGGTCTGATTGGACCCGACCAGCGGTCCCGACGGCCTTAGATCCGACCAATCCCAACGGCCAAAAAAAAAAATTTTCAAAAATCACAGATTTTCAACCGTTGGATTCGCCTCCAACGGCTAGGGGGCTAGTGGACTCATATGGTCCTCGTGATTGATACCTTGTTCGGAGATGACGATTATTCCATTAACCTAGCGAGGGGGAAACGTTGGGGTGGACCATCACATAGGAGCGAGCTGTCTCGGTACTTAGATACCTGATTACTGCTCAATCCTATCACATTCTGATAATAAGAATCTTGATTTATTACAGTGGTGGAAATCATATGAGTCCACCTATCCCGTGCTATCTAGGATGGCACGGGATCTACTGACTCCTCCGGTGTCGAGCGTAGCATCGGAGTCTGCTTTTTCTGTTGCAGTGAACGTGATTTCGGATAGGAGATCGAAATTACGTCCAGATATGGTTGAGGCCTTGGCATGTTTGAAGGATTGGGAGGAATCGAGATTTAGCATCTGTGATCGTGCTGAACCTGGGACTGTGACAGACACTGCAGTCGCATCAACATCCACCACGATGGCGGAGGAGCTGATTGCCGATGATGATGATCCATATGATACTGATCTTGATGTTGCGGCTGATGATTCTCATGATATGCCGCTTGACGATTGATGCTCATCTGCTCTTTTTTTCGATGTTTTTTTATTTATTTTATTTATACGCTTTGTTTGTACTTTGTACCATACGTTGTGTTGAAACTTATACTTGTTTTGTTCGGACCATTAGTTACAAAAGCATGATTGGGTAATTTTTCTTTTGTGTAGTTTATTTTTTTTTTAATTTTAATTTTTACCAACATAATGTATTTATTTATTTTTTTTACGATTTAAATTTTATTTTTAAAATTAATAACTTTAAATTTTAATATATAATTAATAAATTATAAATATAAAAAAAGCTAAACTAAATTGAATTTGATAAAAATTTTTTTTTTCTAATATTTGTTTGTTTTATTTAATTTTAATTTTTATAATTTTTACAAAAAATTATATTTAATAATTAATACTCTATACGGTTACTTAATCAAAAAATTTACAATAAAAAAAAAATTTTATCTGCCATCTGCCTGTCCGTCAACGGTCAGCCCGTGCGGCCTCCCGGACCCCAGTGACCCGGTCCCGCGTCGCGGCTCCCGCCTGCCCGGCCGTGCCGCCTGGCCTGTATGGCCAAGGCTTGCCCGAGCGGGCCCGACACGGCACGGCACAGCCTTGCCGTGCCTACGGGCCGTGCCGTGCCGGGCACGACATGGTACAGGAACCGTGTCGAGCACGGTAGCACGATCGTGCTCGTGAAAAACGGGCCGTGCCATGCCGGGCTGGCCCGTTCGACACCTTTAGTTCTATGACATTTTTCAATTGTAAAGTTCGTATACTAATCAAGAGAAGATTCATGGTCAAATAATAAGTTAATTTTTTTTATCTAAAAGTTGAAGGTACTTTTAACTCACGTATATGTCTCATGTGTCAAAGACCAATATATCTATTTTGATGAATAATATCTATTTGATTTTTAGGTATTTTTGCATGAGTGATATATAAAATATTATATTTTTTACCCATCACAATGACTAATGTGTCATTGGCTAGTTTTTATCATTCATCACCGAAATAATTCATGTATCCCATGTAATCTCCAGCATGTCTATCGACATCAGATTTGCGCGAATATCTTGTAAGTGCTAATATGTTTCAACATTAGGTGATGTCTTGTCTGCATTTGCAGATAAATATCTTTTATACCCATAATCTATGTTGTCTCATTTTTGCTCATTTTTATTGGGTCATAATCATTAGGTATATATGTTTTGAAGAAGTCAATATGTGGGGTAATATGAACTAATACTTATGAGTCAATAAGCCAATCATTCTTTTGAGATATTTGATTAGAATAATTATCATCACTAATTAGAAACAAGTCACTTTTCAAAGGTAATGTTGACTCTCCCTCAGGTGACAGGTCTATCTATTCTCATGTATTGTTACTTTTTTAGAAAATATGTTCTTTTAGAACATCACACATCTTATTTGTCTTCATTTAATCTACAATGTGTTAAGTATCACTGCTTATCCATTGTAGAATAGCGAATACAATCTTGTGGTACAAAATTTTCATTATTTTTTATATAATTTTTTAGATTTTATCTTTTTCCTTCTTCAAATAGAATAATTATTACTTATTAATTTTATTATTACATAGTAATCATCCATGATACCATGAGTCAATGTCAACCACAAGTAATCTACACAAACAAAAATATCACAGAGCATGTCTAATATCAATGTGTTCGCATCAGAATAATTAAATAATAATATAATGATAATTAATATGCCATATATTATGTCAGTATTGATGAACAATTGAGGATATTACTTTTTGGATGATATCAGATTCTAAATTTTTTAAACATAGTTAAGAGTTTCAAAGATTATCACAATTTAAAGAATATAAAAATCCCCAATTTATTAAAATATCAAAAAAGTTCAATATACATACACTGCTAATGCGAATAATATGTGCTAAAGACTTATTTACACATACTGTATATCTATAAAACATATAATGGGCAATAGTATATTTTAGACCAAAATAATTTTATCAGATTATAAAAATTATCGAAATCATAAACCAAAATATCAACAACCACATGTTAACACATCACATCACAATCATCTCCTTCTATCGCATCTATAGGATGGTTACTTCTCCCATCCGATGGTCACCAAGCCTACTCATCACCTGTCCTGGTCGACCGTACTCCTCACTTGCAAAAAAAAAAAAAAAACAAAAACAAAAAATAGCAAAAAAAAGGCATTGATAAATAAAATAAGTTGGCCTAAGATAATAATTATGTATTATTTTTTTAAAATTAGAATAATATTATATACTATGTATGTATATGTAGATAATGTATGTTATAAAAATAGAATCTGCATCAATTATTTGAAATAAAAAACAATCTCAAATTAATAAAATAAATAATGTGATAAATGAAATACAAGCAAAAATGAATTTGGGATTTTGATGCATTATAAAGGGAGAAGCTTTTTTTTTTTTTGTTTAAATAAAATAAAAATTTGAAGATCTCCAATAAATTTTTGATATGGGCAAGATACAATTTTACCAACCCACTTTAACCATGCTCATATTTTGTGTAATATCTAGCCTTGTGTAAATTATAGTAAATTTTAAACTTCCACTACTTATGCAATTGATACTCAATGTGTTTTACTCCTCTTTTTATGTTCTAGCATATATATTTGAGGATAATGTGAAATTAATAGTAAATGAAACAAAAATTATCTTACAATCCTGCTTGTTGAAATATTGTAAAATCTTATTAAAATATTTTTCTAGAGAGAATCAAATATTCATGTTGTTTCTATCTTGGTAAATTTGTATCCTGAAAATCTTATTTATAAGTCCCAAATTTTTCATATCAAACCCTTTAGCCAATTGTGCATTTAATTTTTAGATTCAATATCTGTTGAAGTCTGCTATCAACATATCATCCACATATAATAATAAAATGATAAAGTTATTATCATCCTAAATCTTTTGTAATACATACAATGATCTGAACTGAGCTTATTGTATCCAAGACTAATGATGAAAGAATTAAATCTGTTTGAGACCACATATAGGTTTGTTTAACTTATTTGGTGTAATATGTTTAGAAAATTCCAGTTGCATTTTTAATTATAATTATATATTTGTTTAAATTATGATTATAATGAACACTTATTTTGTTAATTATCATAATGTTTATTTTTGAGAATTGGTTTTAGATAATGTCAAGATTGAGTATAATATAGTTTGTACAAAATTATAATTTATTCTGAAAATAATTTCGGATAATCATTTTCAAAATTGAAAATATTTACGGATAATTAATTTCATAATTGAAAACATATGTTTATAGATAAGATATTTTTTATCATTATGTGGGAAAAATTAAAATTTTCAATTTAAAACATAAGTCAATTTAGTAAGGCTTTAAATTAAATTTTGGTAGAGTTAAAAAGTTAATGCATATAATTCGGTAAAGGTAAATTACGGTTTAACCCTCGATAGAATTGAGTTATTATGGTCTGAAACCCTGCGTCTACGCGTTTTGGAGATTATCCTCGGAATTTCCTACGCCGGCTGCGACTTTTGCCCGCAAAATAAGTGCGATGGCCAGTGATTTATTGGGTTGCAGCGTGGGTGCACTGCAGCTGCTGGCGACCGAGAGAGGTTGGTTTAGACTCAAAACCTTGCTGGAAGCCGACGCCTAACGATCAATAGAGATGAACAATCTCCTGTCCGCCTCCTTCTCTAGGTCGCGTAGCGATTCTGAGCAACACGAGTTGCAGATGGCCAAAAATCCATACTCCCCAGGGGGAGTAGTGATCATAGACCCATTCTTCCAACAGGTTGCTTCAATCGAAAAAACATTACAAGGATTCCAAACACTGAACGATACGCTCCAGAAGTCGCAGGAGAAGATCGCCACGGTTTGCAATTCTGAGGACGAAATAAATTTGCGGAAACAGATGGATGCCGATGTGGCTCAGGCGCTGAAAAGTGCGAAGATGATCAAGGTTCAGCTGGAGGCGTTAGACCGGTCCAAGGCGGCTTGCAGGAAGCTGCCTAAATGTGAACCCGGGACTGCATCGGATAGGACCAGGACAATGGTCGTTGCCGAATTGAGAAAGAAGCTAAAGGACCATATGGAGAGATTTAATGCTCTTAGAGAGAACAGATCCAACGAGCATAGAGCGACTGTGCGGAGGAGGTATCTCACAGCCACCGGGGTGGACCTGGACGAAGCTTCGTTGAACAGTTTAATCGCAACAGGTTAGTAAAACACTAGACAATCAACAACTGCCAAGTCAACGGTTTTGCAATTGGCAGTTTACGTGTACTATTTTGTGAGACTGAAAAACGGGTGGATACTAATAATGCGCAGGCGAGTGCGATAATCTTTACCGAATGGCAATCCAACAGCAAGGCAGGTCTAGCATTATAAACGTTGCTTCCTCGATTGAAGAGAACCACGACAGCGTCAAAGAGCTGGAGAAGAATCTCGAGCAATTGCACCAAGTTTTTCTTGACATGGCAGTGCTAGTGGAAACACAAGGAGGGGAGTTGGATGACATAGAGAGCAACATGCAGAGGGCCAACTCCTTCGTCGAAAAAGGGACGACGCAGTTGCAGGCAGCTAGAGTCTCCCAGAAAAATACAAGAAAATGGACGTGCTATGCTATTCTTATTTTGTTGGGCATCATCTTGTTTGCCATCCTATTTGCCGTGAGACCGTGGGAATCAAGCAGGCGCCATGATGGTAACCAACGGAACCAGCCCAGTCCATCTCAGGCTCAAACAATCTCACCTCCACCATAATCTTCAAAGTGATTGTCTCTCTCTCTCTCTCTCTCTCTCTCTCTCTCTCTCCTCCTCCTCCTCCTCCTCTCTCTCTATCTCTCTCTCTTCTTCTTCTTCCCTTAATTTGATTTACACTTCACCCATGCCGCTATTTTTGCATGTTGGGTACATCTGGATTCCCATTAAACTAGAGGTAAATTTCTATCACTAGCCGATGCTTGTTTTTGTTCATTTTCATTCGTTGATATTTAGTGAGACTTGATTGCTGATCGGCATTTGAATTGAAAATCATCAAGGTTTAGGGGTGGCAAAGGTGGAGAAATGCAATTTTAAGCCTGAATAATTCTGAAATTTGTCATTGGTGGTGCAGCAGCCATGCTGCACCACCAGTTCGTGAGATCTTTGGTGTTAAAAATGATTTTTTTTCATCAATTAAACATGAGATAGCTTTGGTGATTTACAAAGCTTAGACGCCGCTTCCCCCATCATTTCAAAATTCATAATCAGATCCTCACCCGCACCATTTTAATTGAATAATCTCAACTCAAAACAAGTCGAGGGGGGTTGTAGATTACTGATTACTGGATGAAAGAATTGTGTTTTGTACACAACACATAATATTTGTGTTTTATTGCACCAACATTTTTATAATTTTAAAAATTTATATTAGATTCTAAAATAATCAAGTTTTGCAGCACTAAATTTTGTATAATTAAAATAAAATATATAACATATTCTAAAATAATTAAGATTTATGCATTAAAATTTTTTGACTTGATTTTACCTTTTAAATTTTGAAAAAAAAAATTTAATTTAATTATATTTGTTAATGAAACAATGGGGATTGGAACCTTTGCCCTCTCTGTTAAAATCAAGCAAACCTTTATTAGTTTAAAATCAAATTGAAATACTTATAAATAAGATATATATATATATATATATATATATATACACACACACACTTACACTTACATATAAACACACATATATGTGTGTGTGTGGTTATATATATATACATATATATGTTGTATATATATACATATAACATACAAAAAAAAACATACATACATACATACATACATATATATATATATATATATATATATATATATATGCATGCACACACGCACATATATATTTGTTTATTTATTTATTAAAATATAATTTTATATAAATGTATTTATATAGTTATACATAAATATATATATGTATGTGTGTGTGTGTGTGTTTATATAGGTATAGATAGATAGATAGATATATATATATATATATATATATATATATGTTTATTGATTATATATGGTTTTATATTTATATATATTTATGTATATTTATATATGTGTTTTCATATATTTTTTATTTATATATTATGAGTTATCAGTTTAGTTCTAAATTGGTAATATGTTTGTGACTGGGTGGTTTGCTTGCTTTTGATATGTAAATAACTAAATAATTAAATTAACTTTTATTGTATTTTTCAAATTTGGAGAAAAAAATAGAGTTAATGAATTTTAATGTACTAAAAATTAATTATTTTAGAATTTGTTGCACTTTTTTTTTTATTATAAAAAGTTTGGTACATAAAACTTTATTATTTTAGAATCTAGTATATTTTTTATTTTAATTATGAAAAGTCGTATGCACCAAAATACAAATATTTATGTTTGGTGCTCCAAAACACAATTCTTTTTTATTGGATGGTTGCTGCTGTAGCTACCTCGTAAAAGCTACAATTTTATGTCTTTATGTGCTTAATTAAGTAACTGTGGATTAAGTTATATCATCGTCAAACAAGACAAAGGAACATATTTATCAACAATTTCCTTTGCCATAATTTCAATATCAGGACCAAGAAATTGATGAACAAGTTGACAACAACATTTTCCTTAGCACCCATTTCAATATCAGGATCAAGAAAGTGGCGGTTCCAAGTGACATTCCAAGTTAAGAATTGATATGGATTTCTAGAACAATATGAAAAGAGGAACAACGAAGGAGATGCATGCCAAGTGTAATATGGAAATTGAAAAGTGTAAAAAGAGAGAACACAATACTTTTTGTACAAGGTACAAAGTGCAAGAGAATTTCAAATAAGCCACTATCTTCCTTGATAACCTTATGAATATTATTACCATATAGAAATAATCATTTTTGATTTCATAATTTATGTTAGCACAACACCACTTTTAATCATAGTCACCCATAGGCCAAGTGACAATAATTGATAAGACTGTCACTTAACCATTGTTATTTACAAAAAAATTAATTGACGATGTGTCCATTTCTAAAGGGTTATTTATGCATGATCAAGGATTATCTAATATAAATCACATAATATAATAATTTAGGGTTGTTCACTATGATGAATATTCCTAGTAAAAGTGATAAGAATGTGGGATATGGAGGAAAAGTATATGGTTTAAATCGATTTGTAGCAATTTCATAATACCCTGCAAAATAAACTAAACCCTAGAATTACAAAGAAAATGAATTGATGAAAAACTATTGGAGTTGGAATTCTATGGCTAGTTAAAATATGAGATAATTGAGTATTCATTTAGGATGAAAAATCCCAAGGTCGATACATGATTTTCACCGATTAACTTCATGATTCATGATTTCTCATCTTTGTTTTTGTTACCATGAAAGATAGATCATGTCCTTTGGGGCATGATGTATCTAATAATAAGCAAACATTTTTTTTTCCTAATGGAATATCAAATAACATCTATGCTAGGTGAATCTATGAGAGAACAGTAAACTAATGATCATACAAGTTAATCCAGCCCAAACTGATAATTGTCATAAACCTAGTTCTCTTTTTATTTAAAGAATGTGCAACATCTAGCCTAACATCTTTTGAATTGTCATCTTCTAAGGATGATTAGACTAGGTAATGAGAGGTGAGATGTGGAAGATGAGAAAAGGGGTTAGTAGGGATAATAATGCATTTTTATTTGTGTTCTTTCAAAAAGTGTTGCAAAAAATCCTAAATGAGAATTATGACTCCTCCATAACTTGGTATAATAATCACATCACCTTTGTCCGAAAGAAAAGTAAGAATCTTTGGCACAATCTATATGTGGTTTTAAGCATTTCACATGTAGATGTCAACTGTAGAAGTCTTCAACTCAACTCCAACACATTTCACATCGTGATACAAAATACTAGAATCATTTTGTATTTGTTCTGTCTAATATAATTGTAATCACAAATGAAACAACTTGAGATTCTTAGTACCTTGTGTTGGGTAGACTTGATAAACAAATTAGTTAGAAACCACTAAAATTTAAAAATTCAAATAACTTCAGAAATAACCACAAATTAAAATACTGAAAATCTAATACACTGAAAATGTTAAAGTTCAAATACAATATTGTTAATATGAATAATATATGCTAAAGACTTATACACTTGTGCATGATATCTGTAAAACACACTACTCAAAATTATGGTTTGGATCAAAATATATATTTTTTATGTTATAAAACCCTAAAACCCACAAATTTGAAACACATACTATTTTCATATTTTTTTAGGTTATGGGATTTGGAGGAGATTGCTCAAGATATAGTTCCACATTATTCTTTAGGTGATAGGGTATGGTCATTGGCATTCAAAAAAATGTAATTATGTCTTTAATTATTGGATATAAAAAGAGTTTTTGGCTACTAGCTCTTCATTTTTTTAACAAACTTACAAACAATTCACAGTTGCAACAATAGCATAACAGCATAATAGCACAACTACACAACAAGCACAACTTGCACACATACAAAACACATCAACACACTACAAAAAAAATTAAAGTTGTTTATAACAACAATAGCCCAAGAGAGAAAACAAAGACTTACTTCTTCTCTTTGTAAATGTGTAAAAACATAGTTGATATATATATATATATATAAATGGCAGCTTAAAACTATGGTGCAAGGGGAGGAAGAAGCAGTCGCTTTTTTTCTGAAATTAGAAGCAACCTCTATCTTTTTGTGTAAAAAAGAAGCAAGAAAAATAATAAAAGACCTACAAATTCAGCTACGTTGAGGAAAGTAGGAGAAATCCTAATTATTTTGCACAAATGAATAAAATCCTCTTTTATCTTAAAAAATATAACTTCCACTATTTGTAAGAAATACAACTCTAATATAGATTTTTTTTTTCTATTTCATTTATTAAAAATGATGGGGGCACTCCCCCATCCAAGAGGCACTCACAAGCTCACAAGAACTCTTCCCACCTAGAGCAAACCCTACAAATCTCTTCCTCAATTGTATGTGAGGAGATACATAATAGTACATGAATTAAAAAATTAAAATTTATTGTTGACAATAATTTCATAAATATATTAATAATATTTTTGTTTGTGTAAATTTTCAAATATATTTTCGTTTGTGTTTAAACCTATTATGGAAGATTGAATTTTTTGAAAGATGTATAACACTCTGACTCTTAAATCTTATAATAGTAATTATCTAATTAACCTCTGTATTCTTTTTCATTATTAGAATATATAGAGATTAATTTTCTACTAGTTTCTCTCAACTTTTATATAAAAATCCTTGAAGATAAGAAAAATAAGATTTTTAGTTTTTAGTGTATATGCCTATACTTTCCTAAAGTGGTTGTTAATGAGTATGACAAAGCTAAGGGTCCCATTGAGTATTTTACTCTACATATAGCAAACATCAATTTCAAATAAGATCATGGATATTTGATCTACTTGAGGGTAAAAAAGAGTGAAAAGGTGATATATAGCTTTTTCTAGTCATATAGTTTGCACACTCATCTAAGGGTGATCAATGATCAAATGAAATGATATTCCTTCTAGTTGAAAGTTAAAAGATAATCTCATTCATATGACCAAGTCTCGTGTCCAAGATATCAATATTTCTTTTATGAAAAATAATATTCATCTGATCTCTAGGTATTCTTACTTTAGTGACATACAAAATACTATCTTTCTTATTCCTCATTATGACTAATGTACCCTTAGTGAGTTTTCATTGGTCATCACTAAAATGATGACTCATCCCATGCTATGCATCATACCTATAAACATCAAGTTCACATGAATGTCTAGTATATATCAAATACTATTTAACAACAACTAATATCCTATTCTTATCTGCATCTGTAGAAAAATGTCTCCCATACCCAAAACTATGATGTCCTATTATTGCTTATCTTTATCATACCATAATCACCAAGTGTGTGTATATAGTACTAAATAAGCCAATATCCTTGGTGATGTGAAATAATACTCTTGATTCAATAAGTCAATATGCATGGTGATGTGAAATAATACTTCTGATCCAATAAGTCAATATGCATGGTGATGTGAAATAATACTACTGATTCAATAAGTCAATCATCTTCTTGAGATACTAGAGTAGCAGAATAATCATCTCTATCATCAAGTCACCTTCCTAGATGATATTGGCCTTTCTCTTGGCTCTATCTCCTCTCATGTGTTGTTATGATTGTCTTTTCTAAAAATAACTATCTTTTTTTATGTTTCATCTTGTTATGATGTTAACACTTGACTACTTTCTTACTTTGCAACTTATTGTTGAAAGAATGAGTTCTTTTGTCGACATGTGTATGCCTTGTGGTGCTCCTACTAGGTCTCTCAAAATAGGAATATCATGAAAATCTCCTCCATTCTCATAAGTTCTTTCTTCTCCGGGTAATAGATTTTCTAAGATAGCATACATTGACATAATATTTGTAGGTGGTGACATGCTCAGGGAAACCACAATGTTATCCCATTTGTTCGGAAGTGAGTTCAATATTAGACCAACTAGCAGCTCATCTTCCAAAAATATTTTATAGATACAAATACACCATCCCTTGAAAGATATTAGTGTTCATCGAGATTAAACTATTATAATTTAACAATAGATTTATGATATTTATCAACATGATACCGATAAAATGAGAGTAGACAATCGATGGGAATGATCCTTTATGATAACAAAAATGATCTTCTATCATTAACAATAGATTAATGATATCTGACTACTTGGTAGTTGTCAGGTATTTTGCTTCCATTGTTTGTAATTTTGCATATTAATAAGAAAAAAAAATAGCAAATGATATATCCACAACCACAGCATATCAAACCACAATCCAAGAACACAATGGAAAATCAAGCCACAATAGAAACACAAAAAAGAATGTGGTATACTAATCGTTCAGCACGACTAGCTACATCTACCAGAAAAATACTTATGTATTTACAGATTATAACCAAAATCAATATCTTATGCAGGCAACAATCGGAAAGAAATTCATGTAGAGGAGAGAGAGAGAGAGAGAGAGAGAGAGAGAGAGATGAGAGAATAGTCATGTAGAATTATTGGCAGCAGCCAAAGAATAGAAATAACACACACACACACACACACACACACATACATACATATAGTTTCTCGATATTTTTAAATTGAGTGGGTCGGATCACTTGGATGGACTGGGTTGTGCTCCAAAATGTTATTTGGCCCACTGACCGGGCAACGAGACCCCCATTATTTCATTCCCAATCTTTTAATATTTTATTTACTGTACTAACATTAAGAATATTGAAATAAAAAATATTTTGGTTATACAAAACAGTTTATCAAAACAAACTATATACAACAGTAGTCATATTTTATTTTTCTAAAAGTAATAATTGATGGCTGTTAACTTTATTATCACAGAATGATCCTCTATGATAACAAAAATCAATGACAACTTTGGGTAACCAACACCAACAAAAATATCCAAAGTCACATTTGATATCACTATATTGATATTGGAATAATCATATACTAATATAATAATTACAAATAAATTAGATATCTTCTCAATATTAATGAATGACCTCATCAATGAAAATTTTGATATCTCTTTTTTGGTGGTATTAGGAATCTCACTCGGATACTAGTTATTGAGATAGGCTGGTCAAATTATGGTTAATTCTAAATTACTAAATACAAGAATAATATTTGTTTGGCTATATAATAGAAGCTTTAAAATTTAAAAATCCAAATAACTTCATAAATAATTACAAATCAAATCACTGAAAATTCAATACACCTAAAAACTCTTAAGTTCAAATACAATACTAAGAACACAAACAATATGTGCTAAAGAGAATCACATGTACATGATATCCATAAAACACATAGTATTTAAAATTATATTAGGGCCAAAATATATTTTTCTAGAATATAAAATGCTAGAAATCACAATTGTAAAACATAGGCAACATTTATGGGTTGCCAGAATGATACATATAAAAAATTAGATAATGAATTGTGAAGTTTGACATTGGCTTTGGCCATAGGTAGGTAATTTTGCTAATTTAGTGAATTAACATGCTTTAACTTTGAAGCAAGGCTTCAAACAATTGGAGGCAATTGTAGTCCTTGCCTCCATTGATGTGTGAACTTATACAATAACAAGAAGTATGTCTTCCATATAAATTGTAATAGATGCAAGCATATGTTTTTCTTTGGCATTGTAAGAGTGATAGATATTATAAATTAGCTTGTGAATTTCGAAGTTTTGTCATTAGTAAGTATTTTTTGGCTATTTTAATGAACAACTTGCTAAAATCATGACTTTACCTTTATCCTATTCACCCTAGTAAAATAATGAACATAGTATCTGGTTGGCTATATCTACATGCTAAAATCAACTTTGTTTTGACCATGATGATATAAATTTAGTATGGTGACAATGACTTGATTTCTCACCTAAATTTTATTATTTTCACGTGGTAATGTGTTAGAGAAAAGAGAAGAAATGAGTTTATGTTTTTTTGCATCACCTAGCCAAAAATTTTAAGTGACATGAGCTTCAAAAGTAATTTTCTTTATTTTTTTCAAATCTTTGCAAAATTATCCAATAATAAAAATATCCAGAGCTTCATTTATTTATGTAATTTATTATGAATACATTTTTGAAATTATTGAACATATAGAAGGCCCCTTTATCCATTTTTACTAGATCTTACAAAATTTATGCAATACAACAACATTCTTCATAACTACCAATGTATGCCATATCAAATCCAAATACAAAAATTTGACTTTCCTTCATAACTACCCATGGATATCTATGGTGTGCTAGGCTATATTTATGGGTTGTCAAAGTGATAGATTTAAATAATTATATTATGAATTGTGAAGTTTGACACATGCTTTGGCCATAGGTAGGTAATTTTGCTAATTTAGTGGATAACATGCTTTAACTTTGAAGCAAGGCTTCAAACAATTAGAGACAATGGTAGTCCTTGCCTCCATTGATATGCGAACTTATACAATAATAAAAGGTGTGTCTTCCAAAGAAATTGTATATTTTTTGGATATATTAATGAACATGCTAAAATCATGACTTTACCTTTGTTCTCATCACCTTAATAGAATAATAAACTTAGTTATTATTTGGTTGGCTATATCTACATGCTAAAATTGACTTCATTTTGACCATGATATAAGTTCAATATGAAGATGATGGCTTGATTTCTCACCTAAATTTTATGATTTTCACGTGGTAATCTGTTAGGAAAAAGAGAAGAAAAGAATTTATGTTTTTTGCATCACCCATCCAAACTTTTAAGTGACATGGGCTTTAAAAATAATTTTCTTTATTTTTCTCAAAACTTTGCAAAACTATCCAATAATAAAAATATTCAAAGTTTCATTTATTTATGTAATTATTATGAATACATCTTTGAAACTGTTGAACATATTGAAAGCTCCTTTCTTCATTTTCACTAGATCTTACAAAATCTATGCAATACAACAACATTCTTTATAACTACCAATGTATGCTATATCAAATCCAAATACAAAAAATTGACATTCCTTCCACAATATTGTCCATTATCACATGAATGCATATGAAAATACCTCTTGGCTCTCATCTCCATATTTTTCTTTTTTTTTTATATTTTCTCTCATTTTCTTTGCTATTTTTCCTCTCTCTCTCTCTCTCTTCAAACAATTGAAATAAAGAAAAAAAAATTGAGATTGATTGATTGACGTGAAAAGCCAAGGTCCATTAGTAGAGGATCAATTTTGTTGGGGTGAGTCAAGTAGGAGTAATTTTCCTTGTCATGCGTAAATGGTTTTCTATAATGCTTTATCTAATACCAATGAACATTCAACCTTCTTTTTTTTTTTGTTTTTTTTTTGGGATAGTTATCTCCACAACCCATTTGGGATGTGTTTTCTAATCCAAGTAACAACCATTTTCTCTAAACTATTTACCCTAAAATATCTAAAGCATTGCATCATATAAATTTTTTCTTAAATACTATCTAGTTGTATCACCTTTTAAATAATCTTTTTTTTCAGTAAAGCATCTTTCCATAGATCTTCCACTTCTTTTAAATGAAAAATAAAAACTTGTCATTTTAGTCTCCCTTGAATCTAAGTTTAATCTCTTTAAAACTTAACCAAATTTTATATTTCAACTCTACTTGTTTGTGGAAATATTTTTGACACAAATTGGTAAAGAAACATTTCCAACAATATTTAAACACTATCCAATATTTCCATAAATGGCCTTGGGGCCTAAAGGACTATTCATTTTTTTCGGCATGCCCATCACTTTTAGGATCATAATAAGTTGATATTTTATATTTTATCTCTTATAAAAAGAAATCTAATGAGATTGTTAAAAAAGTATATGTCTACATCACTTATGACAAAGTGATTGTCATATTTGCAAAAAAAATTCATCCAATTTACATATATTATAGATATATAATTGATTCCAACTAAAATATATGTATCACCAAATGAGTTGGGGAAAGATACCATGATGTCTATACCCAAAACATAAAGGATATATAACACATTGATGGGGTTAAGTATCATCATATATCTTTTAAATAATTCACCATGTCTTTGAAACTTGTCACAAGCTTTATACAATACATTGATTTCTTTAAAAAACTGAAGCCAATAAAATGTCAATTGTAATAATTTTGGCCCAAAAGTTTTAGTGGAAAAATGGCTCCACACATGTAGGATAACAATTAACAAGAATGTCTTCTTGTTCCTATTTCAAAAGGCATTTTTGCATACTTAGATCAACACAATATTTGAATAGGAACTACTCTTCTGAATTGTAGTCATAAATTTTTGAAAAGAAAAACATATTATCTTACTTCGTCCATTCTTTAGATTAAGTTTTCAATTAATGAATAATTACTTGTTTCTATTTACCATAGGGTTACACACATATTCATTAGTGTTTCATTAAGATAGACTTCATTTATAGATGGACTTTGTGACATATATTGAGTTGTGATCATCGATAAGGGGTCGGATACCACACTTTCAATCACTTTTTTATTTTTGATTTAAAGATGCAGTACTTGAAGGATGATGATTTCACTTATCAATCATTTCTTAGTATATTAGTTGCTAAGTAGTTACTTTAAAAGCACATGATTTGTGAATATTATAAAAGGGGATCTTATTAAGTTCAATCTGAATTTTTCCAAGCTATACATCATCATAATAAAATCTTTTTCAATTGTGGTATAGTTCCTTTATGCTTAATTTATAATATTACTCACATAACAAATTAGATAGGTACTATCATTTCTTCTTTGGATAAGAACAACCCTACCACAAAATCACTTGCATTATACATAATTTTTAATGATAAGTGAAAATTCAGTGCTCTCACAATAAGAGTTGTCGATGGGGCCCTCACCTCTTTGAAACTCATTCAGAATATTTCATTTCATATGAACTTTGTCCCTTTTACAAGTAGTTTATACACTTGTGTTGATAATTTTGTGAGGTCCTTAATGAACCTCCTATAGAAACCAACATGATCATAAAATTATCTTACTTACTACATGTTTATTAGTGGTGAACACTTAGTAATAAGCTCTAATTTAGAATGTCAACTTTAATTATATTCTTTAGAAATATGTAATCAAGAACTATACCTTTATTCACCAAGAAATGACACTTTTCTCAATTGAATACTAAATTTATATCCATACATTTTTGTAAAACTTATTCAAAGTTGGATAAGCACATTTGAAAATCTTCACTTTATATGGTCAATTTATCCATACAAATTTCTATAAACTTTTCAATCATATCATACAAAATACTAAAGGGTTGTTTGACAAACTACTTAATTTTTTCAAATCATTGAAAATGAAAATTTTAAATGGTTTGAACAAATTAGTGTTTGATAGAAAATATTTAGGAGTTGTTAATTAAAAATTTTAAGTAAAATAGTATTGAAAATATTAAGTAGGTAGTGACCTATTTAATATTTTCAACAAAAATTTTCAACAAAAATTTTCAACAAAAATTTTCAACAAAAATTTTCAACAAAATTTTTTAAAGTTAATATTTTGTCCTTTTTTTTCTTTCTTTTTTGTTTTCTCATTCACGCTACGGTTCAATTTGTGAATCTATCTTCTCCTCATTTCTCCGCCACCACAAATCCTAACCCTAACTCTCTTTCAAGATTAATTTATATGTGTAAATATCAAATCAACTAGTTATTCATTAATTTTATTTTTAGATTAAAATTTTGGATAGGTATAAAGAATTTAGATTTTATTAGTTATTTTTTAAATATTTTTATTTCTTTTTTTGATTTCTGGTTTATTTATGGATATGTTTTTATGGATTTTATTTTATTTTTAAATATTTATAATTGTAGTGATAGCTTGCAAGTAAATCTCACCCAAAGAAATAAAAATATGGAGTACTTTATTTTAATACTCACAAGTTCAAATTTGGTATACAACAAATGAAAGTTTTCCTCATAATCGTAATCAAAATCAACGAGTAGTCTTGAACTGGGAAACTTAAGTGAAATTTTCAATAAGGTGGATGGAAGTAATGTCACTGTGACCTAGAGAGGTATCAAATGGGCCAGGTAGCCCTGGCATAGCCTGCGGCATAACCCAATTCAGCTGTGCTAGGCCCAGCATGGCACAGTCCAGAACTATACCGTGGGCCAGTTTGGGCCACCCCATAGCACTATTTGTGCCATGCTGGGGTGGCATGAAACATGCATCATGCTAGGCTAGGCATGACCTGTGTGCTTGACCTAGAGGCATGGTAATCTAGCTTAGCATGATTGCGTGTTGTTTTTTAAGTTGACGTGCGAGCTTAGGCTGTTTCAACTACTTCTCACTTCTCAAGGTTATAGAAGAGATGTCAAACAGGTTGTGTCATTCCAGCATAGCCCATTTTTTCAAGTCACGATCATGATATCGTGTTGTTTCGTGCACGACATAGTGATGCAATCCACGGGCCCAACACGACATGGTAGGCACGATCGAGTGCATGGCTATGCCCGATCATGCCGAACAGTGAAGATGCACTAGTCATGCATCTTCACCATTACCCATTGCCTGATGGTTGACAGATGGCCTGCTTATAGGCCATTCGATTGTTTTAAATAAATTGGACTGCCTGGCGATGGAACAGCGGAGTTATTTTTTACATTTTGATCTCCCGAGTGACCGCTCGATGCCTAATGGGGACCCCATCGGGTGGTCACCTAAGCTAGATTACCATGCCTCTAGGTCAAGCACACAAGTCATGCCTAGCCTAGCATGATGCATGTTTCATGCCACCCCAGCATGGCACAAATAGTGCTATGGGGTGGCCCAAACTGGCCCACGGTATAGTTCTGGACTGTGCCATGCTGGGCCTAGCACAGCTGAATTGGGTTATGCCGCAGGCTATGCCAGGGCTACCTGGCCCATTTGATACCTCTCTAGGTCACAGTGACATTACTTCCATCCACCTTATTGAAAATTTCACTTAAGTTTCCCAGTTCAAGATTACTCGTTGATTTTGATTACGATTATGAGGAAAACTTTCATTTGTTGTATACCAAATTTGAACTTGTGAGTATTAAAATAAAGTACTCAATATTTTTATTTATTTGGGTGAGATTTACTTGCAAGCTATCACTCAACTTGCCAAATAAATCTTTCATAAGATTCACTCTTAGATTGACTTGTATAACTTGATTAGTGATAACCCTTTGCTCTTTCATAAAAGTTTTCACCACCATGCTTAAATTATCAATTGATTACTCTACTAATGACATTTATTGACGAGCTTGCATATTTCAAAAAGTATTGCACCTAATCATTCCTCTATGTAAGCTTTGCATGATTAATCCAACTTGAATTGTAAGTATTTTCATGTGCAATTTGTTTTAGCTTGCTAGAAACACATAATAGTTTTGGATTAATCAACAAGCATAACCCTCTTTGTAGAAAGTGTAGGGCACTCCTCTATGCTATGCTCATCCAATTGGAAAAGTGAATTTTGTTTTGGAAGCTCATTCACCACATTTAATTCATTTAGCCTCTAAAACTCTAATTCTTTTAGTCTTCTAGTCAGAAGCTAGTTTAACTTTAATGTCCTACCGTTTAATTAACATGTATATACCCCCTTTTGTACTAGGTTAAAGTTATGGTCATTTCATGTTTTCACTATTTGCTTCATCCCAAACCCAACCTCTTAGTACTTAAAGAATTTAGTTCATCGAATCAAAATCATGATCCGGATGCTCATTCATTAAGACACCTCCACACATTGTGTCAAATAATTTTAGATCCTAAACTCATAAAGTAGAGTTGTTCATGGATGATCACAAATTACCTTAATATAGTTCCCCATTTTATAATGATTAGGGTTGTCCAATGGGATGTGTTTTCTTTGTGAAAGCTATAATGAACGTGACAAGTAGAAAAGTGGTTAGTTTGAATAAATTTGGAATAATTTTGCAATACAATAAAAATTTCATTGAGCCCTAGAATGTCAAAGAAAATATATTGATAAAAAAAAAAAATCCTTGGAGTTGAAATTTGTTAAACATAATCTCCATGGTTAGTTTAGATAATGTATACTTAAATTTGCATTCAGGTTGAAAAATCTTAAATTAGACACATGATTTTAATAGGGTAACCTCGTGATCCATGACTTTCCTTCTTTGTTTTCCACTTTTCCTTACCTTGAAAGATATATGATATCTTTTAGCAAATAATAGATTAAATAATAAGTATATATTGATCTCAAATGACATATCAAATAATAACTATTTGAAAAAGTCCAAGAAATAAAACTAAAATTTGAGGAAGTTAACAAAGCAAAACCTATTACCTTACAAAATCATAACTCAAAATAATAATTACTAGATCTTATATCTAACATATTTCTTCTAAAAGGACTGGGTAAGATCTAGCCTCTCATTCAGTGAATTTATTCTTCTTGAGATGATTAACAAAGTTAATGAGGGGGCATGACGAAAATATGAGAGAAATGTTGATAAAGACATTTTTTTTTGTGTTCTATAAAAAACTATGGGAAAAAGAACTAAAGAATAGGTATAATTCTCATTTCATGGGTTGGTACAATAATCACATGTATACATTATATTTGTCCAAAATAAAGGCAAGAAAAGAATAAACATAAACATTCTATAGTTTAAGTAGTTCGTTAGATGATATGAACTACTAAAGTTTTCATGTCAACTCTAGCATAGTTTGTATGGTGATGTGAAATGCTATAATATTTAGCATTAGTCTTGTATAGAGTAGTCATGGTCTATGAATTTTTCACAAATAGCTCTGTGTTATTTGCTTCCTAGATTTTCAACACCCTATGAACTTTGAAAGGTCCCATGGACTCATTTTTGTATTCTAATTTTCAATTTTGAATGCTTTCTAATTCTGCATTATTTTTACTTCCATCATGCTTCTCATTGTACTAGATATGTCAAATGGGCCCAGAAAAGATACACGGCGCAACATGTTTTATTCATGATTGACATGACATGACACCATCTAGAACCGTGCCTAGACCAAAGTTGAGATTGCCCATGGCATGGCTCATACAATGCTGGGTAAGGCTATTTCTTGTGTCATGTCAGGCATGACCTCTATGACTGGCATAGTGGCATAAATTGTGGCACAACTATAATTTAAAAAAAATAACCATTTTAAAATGGATGTTTTTCTCATGTCATTGTCACTAATAGGATAAGACAATGCACGTGATGTCCTGTTAACTTGCACTCAAAATATAAAAAAAATTAAGTTTGTTTTTTAATGTATTGGATTTCATCCTATGGTTCCATGGTATATATCTAATAACTATCATATTTCTACATTAAAAAAAAAATATTTTTTAATATTATTTTTTCTATAAATATCATATTGATATATTTTATTTTTCATAGTTTATTTATAATCTCTTCTCTTCTCATCTCTCTACTCTCTTCAATAGTGACATAATGCCTTGTTTGTGCCCACTATTCTTTAATTAAATTTGTAATTTTAATTCGGCAGAGTACTAGAGTTAGTTTGGTGATGAGCTATGACTTTAAGCACGAGAATATGAGGTGGAGGCTCAAAAGTGTTAACTGCACACATAAAGTTAAGGTGCTCATTTCATTGAAATAATTTTATTTTTTTAAGATCTAGAGAATATTACATCAATAAAATTCTTGAGAGATTTTTTATGAAAAATAGTAAGTTGATCTCGAGCTCCTTACTAATAAATTTTATTCCGAGTACTAATCATTATTCTAAGACTAATGAGAGAAAGAAAAGCATGGGTCATGTTCCCTATGCCTCAGCCATCAGTACTCCTATATATGTTATGGTCTATATGAGATAAGATACAGCACACACTTTCAGTGTTGTCGATTTATTTTTTTTTTTGAACTTGGGTAGATATCATTGAGCAACAATGAAATTTATCATAAGATATATATGAGGGACATCTCAACTATCTTTATTCTTAGGAGGACAAAACCACATGCTTCTAAGATACATAAATTAAGATATATATGATAATTTAGATTCACATAGATCCAACTATGATTATGTAATAACCTATGAAGAGGGAATTGTATCATTGTAATCCATGCAATAGAAGAGAATAGCACAATCTGGTAATGAGATTCAATTCATTATAATAATTAAAGCTTGCAAAAGAAAAACTTTATGAATACTAAAGTTTCTTGTAGAATTTAATATGTGATAGGATACATACTTAATAAAGTTTGACATTCAAATTATGAATAATACATCTATTTAAAAATTTTATTTTCCATAATAGGTCGAAGTATATTGATGTCTAATATCATTAGATACATGATTTATTAAAAGAAAAGCAAGTTGTGCTTTAAGCAACATACACAAACATAAATATCATTACTTAAATAAATCTCTTCCGCTAAGAAAATTTAATTTCTTTAAGATGTATGCTGGTATCTATCTCCCTAGATATGAGAGGAGAAGAAATTTGATGGGTTTGCTCAAGTTGAGTAGACCGAGTTTAATTGGTTTCTATTTTGGTTTGATTTATTTTAATTTTATAATTTTAATATAAAATTGTTATTTTATTCCTAACTATTTTATTTATTAGTTTTTTTTTTTGATAATTTGTTTTATTTATGTAGGTATATGCATGGTGTACTAAAAACATGAGATAATTTTTCATATTTTGATTTTGAAAAATGAAATAAATGAAAAATGGTATAGTTAATATCGGCAAAAAAAAAAAAAAAATCCAAGAAGAATGTTTCTACCTAAAAGTTTCTACACCTAAATATTTTTTAAGAAACATTTGAGAAATCTCTCTCCTCACTATTTATATTCGGGCCACACCTAAGTTGCTATTATTTTGAAGTTGCTTGATAGAAACTCTAAATATTTTGTTGGTTATATTTTTAGTAAAGTTTTGATTTCCATTGAATGCATTTCAATTATGTTTAATGTTTTCTTCATGCTGAATGTTGATTTCCCCAAAAGGAAACTAAATTTTTCATGTATTGACTAAATATACCATGGATATTGATTTTATGATTTAGACTTTAGTTTTTATTTTGGGAAAATTATGTAAAGAAATATTGTTTGAAAAAAATGATTAAAAAAGGCTCAAACTTTCTATATTAAAAAAATTAGACAAAAATGAAAATATTTATTTTTTATCAACTAAAAAATATTAAATATAACTTTTCTTCGTCAACCATTTCAACACAATAATTTATGACTATCATCTTTTGTAGAAGGGAGAATTATATTTTTATGTACTAGTTAGGAATAATTTAAAAAAAAAATCCTAATTTTTTAATATTAAAAAAATATCCTAAAATTTACAGTATATAAATTATGGTACACAAAATTAAAATTTGCACCCATAGTGACACATCATCAAATTAAAAAAAAGTAACAACAATTATTGAATTAGGGCATTAACTATAAAGCATCTTTAGAAGGAGATGGTGCAGTTCAAACCCACAACCTAAGTAATGTTGGTTGAGCCTCGGACCATCTAAAATGTGGTTTCTCTAAAATGTTTGGAGAAAACTTGCATTGTGAGATAGAGATGAAGTGAGAGAGAGAGTTGACATGTTTATCTAATAATTAGAGTTTGCATCAAAGGAGAGAGTGTGTGTGTGAGGGAGGGAGGAGCAAGGTGAGAAATAGGGAGGGAGGGTCAAGGCGAGAAAGAGGGAGGTAGGGTCAAGGCGAGAAAGAGGGAGGGTCAAGGCGAGAAAGAGGGAGGTAGGGTCAAGGCGAGAAAGAGGGAGGTAGGGTCAAGGCGAGAAAGAGGGAGGTAGGGTCAAGGGGAGAAAGAGGGAGGCAAGGTAGAGGAGATAAAGAGGGAGGCCAGGGCGAGGGGATAAAGAGGGAGGTAGGGCCGAGGGGATAAAAAGGGAGGGAGGGTCGAGGGGATAAAGAGGGAGGCAGGGTCAAGGGGATAAAGATGGAGGCAGGGTCGAGGGGATAAAGAGGGAGGCAGGGTCGAGGGGATAAAGAGGGAGGCAGGATCGAAGGGATAAAGTGGGAAGCAAGGTCGAGGAGATAAAGAGGGAGGGGGTCAAGGGGTGAAAGAGAGAGGGAGGGTCGAGGGGTTAAAGAGGGAGAAAGGTTCAAGGGGAAAAAGAGAGAGGGAGGAAGGTAGAGAGAGAGAGAGAGAGAGAGAGATGGGGAGAGGGAGAGAAATTTAATTGTACCACATCCACAATAATTATTATGAGAGAAGATAAAAATATTTTTTAAAAAAAATAAATGTCACGAATTAAAGGGTATTTTGGGTATTTTAATGATTTTAAATCCTTAAAAGAAATTATAGTTTTTAAAATCTTTTTCATTAACAAATAGTATGGTAGTCCTATTGACAAATGAGTAAATTTGACTAATTTTGGAATGATGGGTTCGATTTCCAAGACTATTGAATATGACAGGGTATTTTTGTTAAATACTCTACTCTTACTGCTTGCAGGCCTTTTATGTTTTAACATTAGTGTCCCAAGACTCATATATGAAGAGCTAAGTGATAATATGGGATGGGTTGAGAGTGTGGGACACAAAAAAAAGTGTTTTTCACTAATTTTACATTTTTCATTGATTTCCCTCTTATTAATTTATTAGTTTTTCATTAGATATAAAGAAAAATTATCGAATAGGATATGTAAGAATTAATAATTACCCGGAAGGGTGAGTTTAAAAAATAGTTCACCTTGTGAGTTGATAAAATAAAAAATATAAATTTTCCCTTAAACATGTATTTTAATATTTATCATTAATCTATCTTAATTTTCAATGAAATTTTAAAACTTAAATGAAAACTATGTCATACATTTTCAATAGATAAAAAATATTTGTGAAAAATATTAATTTACTAAAATCAATATTTATGTATTTTGGAAAATAATGATTAGAATAAATTTCAAAAAATTTATTATAAATACATAAATATAACAAAAAAAAGGCAAATAAAAATTAAATTAAATACTTTATTCAAATGTATATAATATTTGAATATTATACACATTCCAAAAAATGTAATTAGACAAAAAGAATTTAACATTTTAAATCTTCATTTTATTATATTTAAATTGTAACAAGTGATCAAAAGATAAATAAAGGCAAATATTTTAATATTTTAAATCTTAAATTTATTTTAAATTGAATTATAATATCTTAACATTGCAAGCATTACAACCAACAGATAAACAAAGGAAAATATTATAAAATTTAAAATCTTTAATTTGTTTAAAATAAAATTGCGTCATTTTAACATTGAAAATATCACAACAAACAAATAAATAAAGACAAATATTGTAACATTTAAAATATTTACTTTGTGTAAGGTTGAATTTTAACATTTTAACATTACAAATATTGTAATAAACACATAAATAGAAACAAATATATAAATATTTTAAAACTTCATTTTAAAATATTGTAATGTTTTAACATTGCACACATTACAACAAATGGATAAATAAAGTAGAAATATTTTAACATTATGATATTGCACATATTGTAACAAGTAGACAAATAAAGTAGCAAGCATCTCACAATATAATCATAGACACAATCAAATCTATAGAAGTAACATATACACTATAGACTCATAATAAACACATAATCAAAACCACAATAAGTTTAGAAGTTATATATCACCATAGAATCATAACAATAAAATCATAAAAGAGGTAAAGAATTTTTGTATGAAGCTCGATTATGATCTACAACTTTACATTGAGAAAAAACAAATATGCAATGACAATTATAGGCATATTGTGAGTTGGAAGTGAATTAAGTAAAGAGTATAAGCAACCTTCAACATTACGAACACATCCTCCAATATCATTTATAGGTATATTGTGAGTTGCAACTGGATTAAAATGGCGTAACATACCAATTCGTGCATTGAAAATTTGTACATGATTCAACATATTCATAAAGATCAACATTCAATGATCATATTGTTGCACATGCATGCTGAGATGGTATCAACATCATTTGGCAAGCCATACAAGTGCTTGTGTGTTCTCCCAAGTTCACATCTAAAAAAACTTTCATTTTGAGGACCTTCAGCATACCATAAACATAGGAATATGCAGTAAGTGACCCACTCTCCACTATGTTTTCCAATAATGTTCCCTCAATCTTTGGCCAAATTGAAGTTTTTCATTTTCTTGCTGTAGTAATATAATCACTTGCTAGATGAGCAAACTTATCCATGTGTACCAATACTAAGTTCAAAATCGTGTAATGATGTTCCTCCTTGAGCCAACCATTGAATGATTATGTAAGATTAGTTGTCATCTTATCCCATCATTTTTTTTTATTACAAACTTTGACATTATCCAATATTATTCTATATTATTCTTGTCAACCCACTTTGCTAAGTCACTGTTATATTACTTCATCATAGCTATAACATAATATTCATCTAACCTAACATACATGGCACTATTAAGTAGCAATAATGCATCCTCTTTACTTCTCTTTCCTTTCATATTATGTTTGGTAATATAGTTACTATTTTGTTTTTCACACGACTATAATAATTTGCATGATTTTAAACTCCAAACACTTCAAAAATCTACGTAGAATTGCTTGATGTCTATTAGAACTGCTGCTTACATTCTTATTAAAAAGAATACTTTTCAATTTCTTCATACATTATAACTAATCATCATAATTTTCTGAACTCACAATATCAAATACAATGAAATGAGAGAACACAGAGCACTTATATGGTCCACTTAGGTGGATAGAGTCGATTGCAATAATAGATCGACAGCCCATTAAAAACAACTTGAATTGAAAAAAATGAGCAATGAACATTTGCCAAAAATATCCATTTTGTTCAATATATTCAGCAATCGTACTTGAATTAATATCGACCAATCCCTATCACAATCAAGGCCACATCATATATGAGTTATTGGGGGACCATATATTCTTTCTTTTCTCATTTACTTGTATTTCCAAGCTTGCTTGCTTGCAACTTAGTGAAATATCATATTGATTCATACAATCTTTACAAATTTGATGAGGCAAATACTTTGGAGTTTCTCTTATCACATGTTATATGACATCTGCACAATGATTGTGCATTTTGTTGAAGATGTTAACTTTGTAATTTTTTGTTGTGCCTATTAAATGAGCAATTCTTGTCCAGGGGCATTCGTCAATCAAACAACACACTATTTTCTTTGGAAAGTTTTTTTATTTTTTGAATTTATTTTGAAATCTTCCAATTATAAACATAGCATATAATACATTTATAAATTGATCTAGAGTAGAAAAATTATGATCACAACTAATAATAGGTTGAGAACAAGGACGTACATCATATGATCTTACTTCACTTTCTGCACATCTAGATATGAAACCTTGGGAAAGTCCCAAATTGGAGTCATTGCTTGTTTCACATGATGCAGCTGAATTATGGGATCCCTCCGTACTCCAAAAAATAAAAATTTTGAGAGCTATTCAATAATAATAAAGACAATGTGATAGAATATAATATAGGGATGATAGCAAACACATGATAAGTATAAAATTAAATTAATGCATATTTTTTTTTTGGAAAAATTTTCTTATTTTTAGTTGTGCTATGTAATGATTAACTAATTAACATATAAATCTTTAATAAATAATTACATCTTCTAATTTATTTATTTTTTTATTTTTTATTTCACCCTCCCTCAATCCTCTCTTACCAACCTCAAGGTAGATACAAATAATAAATTTTTACACTAGTCAATCATCTCGGTAGTAGGAGTAGCTAAACACATTTAACTTTAGAATTTTAATGAGATCTTATGTATTAGTAATGATTTAAACGTATCTAATTTTGAATTTATTTATTCACTTGAGAATTTTCCTCTAAAAATTATTTTCTATTTTTTAAAAATAATTATCAAGTCCACGTTTTCCTAAATATTTATAAATTCTAATTTGAAGTTAGAGATGGTCGACAGGCTTCGGAAATCGAAAATAATTGTGTGAATCTAATTGGCATTTCTTTAATTGGCATTTCAAATTTTCGATTCCCGTAGGTTACTTAGAGCATCTCCAACAGGATCGCTAAAATCAAGATTTTTGATATTTTATTGAGTGTTGTTATAAAATTATGCTCCAACACGCTCGCTATCCCGCTCGCATTTTTACCCATCCGGTTTCTCACTCAACAAATCATTTTTTTTATCTTAAAATATTCTTGTCGTCTTCGATCCAGCGACACCGGAACTCAATTTTGCCCCATAATTCAGTATTTTGCCGAGTTTGGTTGAAGCAAAATTGGAATTGTTGCTAGCTAAAATACTGAATTGAATATTTAGAGCATCTCCAACCAAGGATTAAAATATCGGTTTCTACGGATATATCGGTATTTGGATTTTATAGATATATTGGATATATCGAAGATATATCGGTGTATTTTTGTATGAGTATTAATAAATGATAGATATATCGGTCATGATGGATATATCAATGCTTAGAATTTATAGATATTTCGAAGATATATCGGTAGATACATCGGAAATTTTTATCCTTGTCTCCAACCACACTCAATAAAATAACTAATAAAAAAATATTTAAATATTCAATTCAGTATTTTAGCTAAAGAATTCCAATTTTGCTCCAACCAAGCTCTGCAAGTAGTGCGAAATTGAGTTCCAGTGTCGCTAGATATAAGTCACAAATATTTTAAAATAAAAAAAAGATTTGTTGAGCAAATAAATGCTAGTTACATTTGTTGAGCGAGAAACCGGATAGGTAAAAACGTGAGCGGATAGCAAGCTAGCATAATTTTATAACAACACTCAATAAAATATATAAAATTTTGATTTTAGCGATCCCTATCCTAAATATTTGTTTATTAGTTATTTTATTTAGTGTGTTGAGATGCTCTATGTAACCTGCGGTAATCTAAAATTCGAAACGTTTTCTCTGCAAACCCTAAAATTGAAAATCTCGAATTCTACATAACTGGTAGGGGCAATCTTCAAGGTGGAGTATCATTTTTTAACTTTCCGCCAGGTACGATACATCTCTTGTTCCGTCCCTCGAGTCTTGTTCGTTGGTTCCCAGGTTGTGATGCCCAATATTTAATATTCGAAATCTCATCACTTCTTCCCTTCTGTCTTGCAAGTAAATCTGGCTGTCAGTATTTAATGTCGAAATCTTTTCATCGGGTTCAAAGGCTCTTCTCTGTTTCCCCAAACTCGAACTTGGAAACTCGTGTAAGATCTATCTCTTTAGTTTTGGTTTTAAAGATTTATGTTAAATAGGATATTAATCAAAGGTACCCCTGCAAATTAACAGAAGATCGGGGTGGGCAGTCTTTGAATTGATCTCCATCACGTTGGTTTTTGGCTCAGGAACACGATGGTGAATCTCTCAATTGGTCATCTCCTTTTCGGTCATGAAGTAGAAACAGCACAGTTTGCCCGTGAATAATTGTCAAATCTACTGATTATCGATCTTGAAAATCCTCACAATTCGAGGATTTCCAACCCAACTCCAGTTTATCTTCTGCTCCGTCTTTCTCGGGTAACTCACGGCATTCATTTTCAGTCTCCTCTTCCCAGGGCCATGGCTTCTCTTTTTTAGAACTAGGTAACGAAATGTTCCAAAGTGTTCTCTTTATCGTTCTTTTTCACTGAGATTTAATCTTACGGACTTGGTTTAGCTTGGTTAAATTCACCCTTGGAAAACCCACTCCGATCTTGTTTTTTTTTTTTTATCAGTGGTTAGTGATGCCGCAGTTATTGTGATCGATCGATTATATTTCAATCCCAGAGCCAAAAAAAGCAAGGAGTATAAGAACTTGAAGAGAGGAGGAGGAAGAAGATTTAAATGGAGGGGGAGTTACTGTTGGGACTTAACAATGGCAGTAACCAAGTAGACAATAAGATTTTAGAAACATTTCACAAGAATTTCGTTCAGGTTCAGAACATATTGGATCAAAACAGGCTGCTTATAAATGAAATAAACCAAAATCACGAGTCGAAGATTCCGGATAACCTGAGCAGAAACGTGGGCTTGATCAGGGAGCTCAACAACAACATCAGGAGAGTGGTTGATCTTTACGCTGATCTTTCCCACTTCTTCACCAAATCTATGGAAGCTTCATCTGAGGGGGAATCAACGGGTGGCTTGAAATCTGATTCCAGACACAGTCATAAAAGAAGTAGGCCCATCTAGATTCGATCCACTAAGGATCAATCACTGCATTCTGCTTTGAATTTCTGCCTGAATCAATTATTGCATCTTACTTCCCTTCACTAACTCGTCTTGTGAAAATGAAGCCTAGCAATTGTGAGGATTTTCAAGTCTTTTGCTTTTAATGGTAAAAGCCCAATTTTTGTCCAGTGTTCAGGCTGGTCCATTTACATCATCAAAACGAGATTTAACAGCAGATTTATGAATATTATGCAGCAACTGCCCATTTTAGCCTCATTAATGATGTTATCAACTGTCAAAATTAAGGTCGGGCCGCCACATCAGAAGGCGAATTTTGAAATATTGATGAAAATTAAAAACAAAAACAACCACCAAAAGAATTCACAGGCACATTCCAACAATCAAAAAAAAAAAAAACACAATTTCAGCAAAAAAACCTCATGCCAACGCTGAAGGAAAGGTCAAATAACGCAAGACGAGAGAACAAATAATAAGGGGTGAGAAGCAGGAATGAAATCCGAAGGTAAGAAATAAGCACTGAAATCAGGCAAGGGAGGGAACGACTTCAGGCTCGGGCAGAGGGAGGGGCCTCGCTTGCTCCTCTTCCTTAGGAGGATGAATGATGACTGCATCTGGAAGGGGGTTCTTGGGTCCGATATTTCCCGTAGGGTCCCAATCCAACATAATCTTCACTTTGATGCCGAGTACGCCCTGCACAACCCCCCATCAAGTTCCCCCCCTCTTCTTTTCCCCAAAAACATAAAAACAGAAAAAAAAAAAAAAAAAAGTCTGGGAGGGGAGGGGGTAAAGGAGCGATTTAAAGAAGGCAAACCTGTCTCAACAAAACATGCCTGACAGCAGAATCAACGTACTGTTCCACTGGATGGCCTGAGGAAATCATATATCCGTCCTTGAATTTCATAGACTTTGCTCTCTGTGCCCTAAGTTTTCCGCTGACAATAACCTGGCAGCAGAACCAAGGCTTAAGAGTTGTCTCCAAACTAGCAGCGTACTGTTTGAACTAAGTGTTAACGATGATCGTGATATACCAAGCATTACCTCACACCCCTTGGCTCCACCGTCCATGATATACCTCAAGACACCATAACATGCCCTACCAATTGGCAAAAGGAATTATCGATTAAAACTAGTAATTCATGATTAACAAGTCACGTGAATTCAGGATGAAGTCACATCAGTAGGAAATTATGCCTCATTTTCCTAAATCATTACAATCATCCAATGGCAACTTTTTTTTATTATTTTTAAGTAAATATATTATATTATGATATTTTTAGTTTGACAGAACAATTTTAGTTAGCAGTGCGATGAAATAATTATGTTTGTGAACTTCTCACCTGCCTCCCAATGTTAAATACTACATATTTATTTATTTAAATTATTTTTTTTATTAAATTTATGTTTTAATTTTTAAATTTTATGGACTTTTCACACTATCATGACTCTTATCATGAAGTCATATCTAATAATACACAAGAGTCTCTCTCTCTCTCTCTCTCCCCCTTTCACGTGGGATCTAGAAGAAGTTAATATCTCAACAATTATACCCCTTTAAGTGGAAGAATTTATGTTTGATATCCTCGAACAAAAAACCTACCTCCTGATATATGCATGCAACAAAAGAAATTCCTAAGTAATCAGTCATCCCCGTATCTAGGAGTATTCATAGACCATTAAAAACCATTAAAAAACATCCAAACAAAACCAAACCAAAATCACAATTTTTAAAGATTAATAAGTTTGGATTGGTTTGAAATTTTACAAAAAACCAACATATCGATTCAGTTCACATCAACCCAAACCATCATATATATTATAAATAATTAAATAGTTTTATTCATTATCTATCAAAATAATACTAATAATAATAATAATATAGTTTTAACCCAACTTCACATCTTTTAAAATATCAGTAGAGACTCTTGTTTGGCAATTCCCATTTCAAATTTTTCTCTAATATATATTGGCAATTCCCATTTCACATCTTTTAATAATTTTAAATTTTATTAAATAATTCATATCAATGTTTAATAAAAATTGTAGTACATAATTTTATTAAATATTTTAAATTATTTTTATTATTATGTTTTTTGGATATTTTAATATAAAATTTTTATTTTAAGTTAATGAAAAAAACTATTTTATTCATGATTATTTCTTTTAAAAACAGAGACTATGTTCAAACAACGATTCAAACTACAAACCGAACCGAACCACAAGATTAGATTTGATCGGTTTGAGTACTTTGAACAATTCGAATCGGATTATAATTTTTTCAAACCTATGTCATAAGATTGAGTTGAATATTATGCTCAAACCAATCAAAACTAACCCACGAACACCCCTACCAATATCATTCTCGAAAAAACTAGCTTAACTTTGAAATTCTTATAATCTAAGAAGCACAGACAAGAATACAGACACGAAAATATGACACGTCAGAATACGGGGACATGATAAATTTTAAAAAATTAAGATACGATTACAACTAGTATATGACATGATAAAAAAAATAAAAATAAAAATCAGTTTCTTTATAAATATTAGGTATTTTATAAAATATAATAAATAAAATAAAATAAAATATTGTATTTTATATACGTCATTTTCTATGTTAATGATTACTTTATTTTTAAAATATACACCATTTACTATATCTATTTTTTTTATTTAGTCTTTAAAGATTGTTGAATTATAAAAAAAAATATATATTTTAAATATTTTGATTAAATTTTTAACTTCACCAAAAACTAGCAAAAATAAAAACTTAAAAAAACAGGTACAATGTAATTTGAGAATAATAAGCACAACAGGCACCAAGTCCACAATACACAATTGACTCGCACAAACCAGAAAATTCACTCACCCGCTGATATAACAATTTATAATTTAAATTTATAAATTAATTTTAAAAAACAAAATAAAAAATCAATGCAAAATAATGATTGGCTTCAAAATTTAGAAAAAATAAAGAAAAAGAGATGAAAGATTAAAGTTATGATTAAAAGTGTCAAATAGGCCTTGCTGCAGCATAGCCCATTTGGCCCGCAGCCAGGCAAATTGATTCCAGGTTGTGCCGTGTCGTGCCAGTTATGGGCAAGCCAAGAAACAGCTTGAATTAAATGCAGACCATCAAAATATTTTAAAATTTTTATTTATATTTATTCAAATATCAAAACATAAGTTCCATTTCAAAATAAGATAATTAAAAAGTACATGTGCAATATTCATTACATATGTCATAGCTCTTATAACAATGTGTAAGTCTTAAATAAAATATTATAACAATATATAATAATTACAAAAAAAAATTTACTATATTAAGAATCATAAAAGAACCGAGATGATAAAAAGTTTGAAATCAAAAATAATATTTAGAATAAAAATTTTAAATTTCCTAATCTCTAATATGATTTGAAAGTAATTAGACAAATAATTTTTTTTAATTATTTTTGGCCAAAAATCTGACAACTATCAGATTTCTGTCTTGTAATCATCAAAAAAAATATGATAGCAACCATTTAAAAAAATAATGATTGTTTAATCTACCAAATGCCAACATGCAGTAATTGTAACTATCGATATCACAGCCCATTGCATGAAAACAAAATGGATTTCATCGGTGCTGGGCCATTGGGCAACAAACATAATTTCTCACATTGAAATTATATTAATCTTATATTAGAATTATATGTTAGCCACCAAAATATAACATTTGATTATATCAATATTAAAAATAACAACTAATTATTTATGATTTAGACTATGATATTGAAATTTTTTTTATTAAATTATTAAAAATTTTTTATGATATAATGAATATCTATTTGCATATAATCACACCACTAACATTGCACTTAAATACATATATGATATTAGTAGCTTATTTAACGAGTATAGACAATGCCTAAATTTAATGTAATGACTATTAAGATGAAAACATATAATTAAAATATTATTTCTTCAATTTAATCCATTCCTAGTTTTAGGAGCCAAACTAGGGCATTTGTTGTACTAATGTTTTAAATAATAGAGTATGCATGCCAAAGCATATGGCACAACTCATGTCATTCTATACCTACCTGATTAGTATGCATGCCAAAGCACAACATGACTCAAACCTTCGACATATGGCACACTCATGCCATTGCCTTCGACAAGAGCACTAGACAACAAAGCAAGCATCAGCCCTAACCCATATAATATGCTATGGCATACAAGCCTAGTAGCACTAGCATCTTGGTTGCCTAGCACAACACAACACTACCCATGATGCCCCTGAGCTAGCAGCTTGAGCCATGCCACTTTGTTTACCATCAAGCATGCATGACACAACTCAGTCATGCCCGACAATGCTAGAAATTGTGTTGGTCCAAAACAACTCATCTGCTTTGCCAGATTTATCTGGTATCATTCTAGATAAAATAATATCTCATATGAAGATATGAGTATCTTAATATTATTTAAAATAATAATAATATAAATAAATGAAGAATAAAAAATTAAGTGTTTAAAAATCTTTAAAATAGAAAATGAGAATTCTTTGGTTACTTCTTACAAACAATCAAAAAATCAAGATCAGAAAAATTAATCATAAAATCATTTAGCTTCTGGCATACTCATTTCTTGTCTCATCATGCCGCACCTATCCTTTCTCCTAGTATGGGCTATAATCCTTGTCTAATCAAATCTCTTAATATTTGGCTCATCATAAACTTAAACAAGAAAAAAAACATGTGGACACTTGAGCCATTTGAATCTATGAAAAATTTTCACACATGAAAAACATAACACTCTTTAAAATCAGCTTCATTTGTATTTGTTAATAAATATGATGATTTTATAAGAATAATATCATATTATGAACCAATAAATTTAGATATAACCAATAAGTAATGAGAACTATATCTACTAATTAGAGGTTTAGGCTGCAGGGTCATTTAGCTCCTGATAGATTCTGCCAAT
Organism: Sapria himalayana; assembly: GCA_029783825.1. Lineage (NCBI taxonomy): Eukaryota > Viridiplantae > Streptophyta > Magnoliopsida > Malpighiales > Rafflesiaceae > Sapria > Sapria himalayana. The sequence continues at coordinate 1,081,970 of JAREIK010003680.1, forward strand.
GTCTGATCAAGTAGCATGTGTATTTTTTTCTTAGTATTGACTATAATTCATGTGTGATCAAATCTATCAGCATCCAACTCATCATGACAATGAACAAAGATAAAGTAGACTATTGTGCCATTTGAATTTTAAAAAAAATTATCATAAAAAACCTAAATCTCTTTATAATCAACTTGATTCATACTTGATTCATACTTGATATATATAATAACTTCATATGAGTAATATCATATTATGAAACAATAAGTTCAAGTATAATCAACATACAACAAGTACCTATATCTACTAATTAGAGGTATAAATTAAACTACATGGATGGAAAGAAAAATAGTAGGTCCAAATATAAATTAGACTTGATCACTTTTTAGGCTCACTAAAAATTAAGATTTGCCCAAAAGAAAATAACATAAGTATTTACAATAATCCAACTAGATTTTGATAAAAAAAAGTAAATATCTTTTTTAAAATAGATTATCAATAAAACATACATGCCAAGATATCATATTATCCCTGCCTTAGAAAAAATTTAAAACACAAGTAATATTATAAATTCTAAAAGATGGGCTAAACAATCTTTCTTTGGCATATAAAAGCTTAAAAGTACATATATTAAGAAAATATAAAAATATATGTGATTGATGAGATAGTTTTCAAAAAATATCATAAATCGTTAAAAATACTTAGAAACAATCATACAAAATAAGAGTATCTAAGTCACATCAATCAAATATTAATTCTTATTTTATATGACCACGTTCTTTAGAAATATATGTATGCAAAAAAAAATTAATATATGATCTCATAATCCATATGAAAAGTATTAAAATTATCTATATATGCTCTAATAAATTATTACTTTTTAAATATTTTTATTAAATTAATTTTTTATTATTTTATTAAATAGCTAAAAGATATATAATATTTATAACCCATACCACAAAATCAATACTTATGCACATCATGAACAATTATCTATAAAAATAATAAAACATAAAACCTTCTCAAACTTCATCTCTACTCCACCATCATGTCTCCAACGATGATACCAAGACTCAATACATCAACATAGTGGGCATCAATGATCGTCATGCATAGTGAGTGCATGATTATATTTAATGGTGATGCATAATAACTATGCTCCTCTCTTTTCAATGCACTTGCATAGTGAGTACATCAACACATGTACCTGGTCTGTAGACTTTTGTACCCATACATACCCTAAAGTTTGTCCCCCCTATAATTTTAGCTTTGATACCAAGTAAAGACCTAGCCACAAAAACATCACATCCAAATATCTCAATGAAAAACTAAATCAAAAAATGAACATGAGATATCCTACATTGTACATATTAGATCATTCAGATCGAGATAACTCACAAAGTTAGATACTTAAATCCATAATATAATAAAATTATAAAATAATAAAGATAAAAAAATTATAAATTACAGTAATTGCAAAAATGCCCACAAACATTAACTTCGATAATTATATTCCTGATTTGTCAAAAAAATATAAGCATTGATAATATTTTCATAATGAATTAACACCTTATGTTATAATTCTAAATATGTTATATGTAATGGCATCCCAATTTTTTTATTTATAATAACCCCTCGTTTAAAAAGAAAAATTGAATGTGTTATTGATCGCCAAATTACTTCAATTAGAGAAATGAATATCAAACAAATATTCACATGGAGGCCATTTAAAATTATACATATCACACAAGAGATAATTTAACACTTAATCAAAACATTTATAAGAGAATTCACACCTTAACATGTCAAAGATAATTTTTCTATAATATGAAAAATTATCATCACCTTCAAAAGTGATGATATTTATAAGACAAGTATCATCCCCTTCAAAAGTGTAAAAAAAGTATAAAGAGAGTAAACTTTGATTTGGCAGTCATTAAATGATAGTAAGCATAGTTGGCATCTTATATAAATCAATATGGATCAACCTAAAAAGGCACTTTACAGAAAATCAATAAGGATTAACCTTCAATCATTAATATTGTTGTTTCAAATAATATTTTTTGTGGTCAGTTAACAGTTTAAGTTTATTAATTTCTCATTCTTCTAGTACCATAAAACTATAAGTCTCTAGAAAAGTCATATATTGTAGTTAGTTAGCCTTTATTCAAGAGATAAATTAATCAACAATGACAAAAAGTTACGGCAATCATCTTCTTTGTGATACAAAGAATACTTTGGTGTCAAGCCAAAAAAAAGATTTTAGAAATGATTTGTAGTTTTTAGCAATATAATACTCCTCGCATTTCATTTGCATTCTGAATCAACAAATTATGCATAAAGCACAATAAATTGTATAAAAAGTTTTGGTGATGAATCTCCACAAGTAGCATATTTATTAATGATTCACATATTTTATGTGTTAACTGTTTTGCAAATTTATTATTTCAGAAATCAATTTTAAAAATTAACTTAACAATGCAAAAAACAAAGAAATTCTAACGCAAATGGTAAAATAATTGATTATACCATGATATATGAATTACTAGATTGTAGAATTCATATTTTTGACATAAATGGCTGTAAAAATTTTCTAACTTGCATGAATAAAAAACAAATAAATTGTAGAGTTCAAAACAATGAATTATGTCCTAAATTTGATAATTAAAAAAGATAATTCGACAAAAATAAAAAAAACAGTATGTTACAGCAGAGAACCATATTTGGAAAACAAAAATGAAAATCATAAAACAAGCCCCCTGTAAGGCAGAGGGCATTCTTTAACAATCCAACACAATGGAAGTACAAAAAAACATTGAAAGTCACACCGTTCATAAAGGTATATAAGCTGATATGTGAACACTAATAAACAAAAAGAAATGTAATTTCATCACAATTTGGCTAGCACTAGCATATATTTATGAATAACATAGATAAAAAAATAAAAGATATAATATGCCTCCCCAAAGCACGTAGAAAATGATCTATGTTTCTACTAGAAAAAACAAACTTAGGAGAGATTAATTTTGTCACCTCCGACACAGAGCTGCTACCAGATAGAAAACCACAATCTGCTTTAAAGATGACATGACAATTGAAAAATAATAATGGGAAAAACATATTACCAAGTAAAGAAAAAAAAATCAGCAATTTAGTAAAACAATAAAAGATAAACATATTTGACAGGATATGCTTAACAATATGCTTTGAATTTCAGTATGTATGATACACAAAATTTATGTAAGCTCAGAATAAAAATTCATTGAAATGTTCATCATAATGACTAAAGAATAAAAATTCATTGATATGCTTAACTTTCTCACGATGGAATAAAGGAACTGTGCCTCATGTTGCACATTATAAATTAATAGCAAAAATACAAGAAATGGCAACACACACAGTAACATAATACACACAAAACAGGTATACCTGCGAACAGCTAGACCACCAAGTAGCTTGTAGCGAAGAGACTCAGCTTGTGCAATTGCACAAAGCCCTCTGTTGACAACTTTTTCTGCATAAAGCTCAACAGCGTTGGGGGGGAACTTGAATCTCTTTTGTACCAGCGAAGTTAGCTCCCTAATTCTCCGACCCTTCTCACCTACAGACGATTTCAAGAAAAAAACAAATCAAAACCCAAATTAAATCGTTTCCAACAAAAGAAGATAAAATATTTAACAAGGTAATACCTAGAACGTTTTGAGTTCGAGTCGCTCTAATGATGATCTCGGTGCGGACAGGGGTAACCCTAACCTCCACACCAGAATAACCATCCTCAGAAAGCTCTCTGGTCAAAATTTCATTTAGTTCCGCAAAAAAAACGCCATCAGCGACAAACTACAATCAGAGAAAACATAAAATAATTCAGAATTTCGGAACATTTACAAAAAATCAAAAAAGGAATAGAAAGTGAAACTGAAACCTTTTTCTTCTTGCTCATCGGAGTCTCCATGTTGTGATTTGATTTTTCAGGCGCACCGTGCACGGTTTAGTTGCTTTTTGCAAGATACAACTCCTCCAACCTCAAACCCTAATTGGGAGCGCGACTGACTACTAACATGCCCGTTATTATTTCCTTTTAGGTCGTATATCCAGGCCATCAGTTTATGAATTATGTCCCACGTGTACTATCAGTAAAATTGGTGTTAATGTCAGTAAAATTGGTGTTAATGTTATTTTATTTCAGAATTCAGTAATTTGTTTTTTTATTTTTTACTAAGTTATTACTGAATTTTTTATAAAAATAGATGAGATAAAAAATCTAAATATTTTGACTTTTTCCATTCATAAAAAACTCATTCCTACATAATCAAAACCCTGACTTCGGTCTCCGCTTATATATTCAAAATTAAGTAAAAAAAAATAAGAGACTTAATACTTAATGCTATTAAATACTATTGAATATCAATCTTAAAAAAATTATATTTAACATTAAGTAAAAAAATAAACGCCACCATAATCTAAACTTATTGCAAAAAAAGTAACTTTATATAATTTTTGTTTTTTTAGTATCATAAATTTTACTTCATTGACTTTGACCTAAATATTTAAATAAATTATATACGAAAATAGTTTGTTATAAAATGATAATGAATATAATCCAATATGAGTACTATTAGAATTATAAGTTATATACGAAAATAGTTTGATATAAAACAAAAAAGATAAAATCAGTTCGTTTAAGAAATAATTCACCAAAGTAATGTGCAATGCCGATAACGGGGATGGTAGCTTTTGATTTAAATCAAATATCGTCGACCACAATGGCGGCTTTTGGCTAAATTTAATTTGCACACTATGGATTTTTTTTATCCCATTTTTCTTCTTACTCTCTCCCTCCTTCCTCGCCCAAGCATTAATCAAAGCAATCACTAACTAGCTTGACGAATATCTTGCTCGAAAGGTATATGATGTTTTCTAAATGGAAGTGAAGTGCAATTTTCTGTATCATAATTTTTGGTTTTTCTTCTATAACCCTTCTGTGTTATTTTATCTGCTGATGGTGAGTGATGCACAGTGATTAGCATGATGGTGCATACTGTGTGAGAGTGTTGACGACAATTAGTGCTAGTGTTTTCCACATGTTATGGCAATCCTATTATTATGTGGTACTGTAATCATGATTTTTATGTATTATTATTTTAGTGGTAGTGTGAATAGTATGTTGTGAATGTCTAATGGTGGTGTCTAGTGGTACAATGACTATGTGGTGGTTTATATGGTGGTTATAATGTTAGAATTCTTATAGTGATGTGGTGTTCCATGGTAGTGCTTATTATAGTATTATAGTTTGTTTTGGTAGTGCTTGGATGTGTAGTGCATTGTTGTTGTGCCATGGTGATGTGGGGGTGTTGTGGTGGTGCTTGGCTGGTATGGTGTTGTGTACACATGTGTCATGTTTTTCTTTGTATTACATTTCTAATACATGTCAAGAACCATCTCCAACTTATATTATCCTTGCCTTCTGCAATTATAAATATCAATGGAAACAACTATTTATTTCTGTCATACCTCATAGGAATCAATAACTTTCCTTTATACTTTCCATATAAATGTGTACCATCAATACTCATTACGGGATGACAATATTTGAACCCTTCAATAGATGGCTTGAATGACCAGAAGACGCATTGGATTATCATATTAATTTCACGTATTTTTAAAAGAACTATACATCCAGGATTTTGCTTGCTCTATGGCCAAGAACAAATATGATTGCTTTGTATATGATTGAAAGAAATCATCAAATAATTGTCTAATTGCTTTATGTTTTCCATCCAATGTTTTTTTGTATGATATTTGATATTTTCATTTCTCCATCACACTTGCTTTATTAACAGCCACAGAAAATGTAAATCATACTTTAATTAATGCCTTAATATGACTAGCAACCAATTTTGAGTCTAGTTGGTGATGGTCCTAGTAAAACAAGGTTTGACACAAGTATGTGGCCTAGTATATTTGTTGATAACAAATAACAAAGTATCTTTCACAACCATTGCACGAAGCTTCCATGGACAAAGACATTCTTTCACTTTCTTACATTTTAAAATGAGCAATTTTTTAGGATGCAATTATGACATACTTTTGGTGTGCTATAATTGAATCTTTGCAGCCTCTTGCAAATTAGATTTTGAATTAAAAACTTGGCCAATAATGATATTTCTGTTTGAATCACCAGTAGCACGCTGCACTCATGAAGTCCACCAACTTACAATAGCATCATCCAGTTTTTCAATATATTAAAATTGAGGTGTTTGTGGCAAGTGATAATTAAAGGGGATGACTCATCCAATATCTCATCATCTTATTTATTTGATACATTACAAGAGGGTGCTTGTGCTGAGACATATATCTCTTGTTCATTCTCCAAAACTTGGTTAAAAGTTCGAATGGAGGATGCATGTCAATCAACATCTTCATCATCTCCATCACATTCAACATTAACATCTTCAATCATACTCATCATTAGATTTTTCATCTATATTATCTTCATCATTTCCATTTAGGCCAGTATCTGGTATTGCTTCGGTAATAAGCCCATAATCATAGTCAGATTTTTGCAACATTGTAATTATCACGAACAAATAAATCTACATGGCCACCCACATATTGGTTCATTTGTGTCTTGACTCAAACAAATTCAATAAATAGTTTAATTTTCTCAATGGTCATTATATTAACCAGATTCAACATTTGGCACACACTATTATCTAAAGGTGTCAAACGGGCCGGCCCGGCACGGCCCGGCCCGTTTTTAACCAGCACGATCGTGCTACCGTGCCGTAGGCGCGGTGGCCCGTGCCGTGTCGGGCCCGCTCGGGCACGGCCTGGCCAAACAGGCCAGCGGCCAGGGCATAGGCTGAGAGTGAGAGAGAGGTAGGGCCGAGCAGGGGGGACCAGGACGGGACGGGAGGCCGCGCGGACAGGTAGAAATCTGAAATCAGAATATTGTTTTTTTTTAATTTATATATAGTAAATTTTATTTCTTAAGGTTAAGTGTAGTATTAATTATTAAATATAATTATTTTAAAAAATGTTAAAAATTAAAATTAAAATTTAAAAAAAAAATTTTAGAAAATTATTTTTTTTATCAAATTCAACTTAGTATAGCTTTATTTATATTTATAATTTATTAATTATAAATTAAGGTTATTAATTTTTAAAATAAAATTTAAATCGTAAAAAAAATAAATCAATACATTATGTTAGTAAAAATTAAAATTAAAAAAAAAATTAAACTACACAAATGAAAAATTACCATTCATGCTTTTGAAACCGATGGTCCGAACAAAACAAGTATAAGTTTCAACACAACGTACAAACAAAGCGTATAAATACAATGAATAAAAAAACATCGAAAAAAAATAGCAGATCAGCATCAATCGTCAAGCGGCATATCATGAGAATCATCAGCCGCAACATCAAGATCAGTATCATATTGATCATCATCATCGGCAATCAGCTCCTCCGCCATCGTAGTGGATGTGGATGCGACTGCAGTGTATGTCCCAGTCCCAGCTTCAGCACGATCATGGATGCTAAACCTCGATTCCTCCCAATCCTTCAAACATGCCAAGGCCTCAACCATAACTGGACGTAATCTCGATCTCCTATCCGAAATCACGATCACTGCAACAGAAAAAGCAGACTCCGATGCTACGCTCGACACCGGAGGAGTCGGTAGATCCCGTGCCATCCTAGATAGCACGGGATAGGCGGACTCATATGATTTCCACCACTGTAATAAATCAAGATTCTTATTTTCAGAATGTGATAGGATTGAGCAGTAATCGGTATCTAAGTACTGAGACAGCTCACTCCTATGTGATGGTTCACCCTTACGTTTCCCCCTCGCTAGGTTAATGGAATAATTGTCTTCTCCGAACAAGGTATCAATGTCCATAATCACAGTATCACCACCACCACCACCATACCTAGTATCGTAGTATGTTAACAGGTCTATCAACTTCTCGTAAATGAACCCTTCAGGTGGCTCTTCCAGGTTCATGCACGAGGAAATGAAAGTCAGGGTGTTTTCTACCCCTTCCACCTTAGCCCTAGGGTCCATGCATGCAGCGAGGCAATAAAGAGATGGAATGGTGGACCAGTACTTCAAGTACTTGGTCTCCATCTCTGCAACCATATGGCTAAGCGACGGGTCAGCTCGATACTTTCTAAACATGCTACTAATGTTGCATATGCACCGGAGTGCAATGCAAGTGGTGGGCGTATAAACCGACGAACACATGTTCGTCGTGTCATAAAATATCTTCAGGAATTTCATTTATGAAATTCCTGAAGCCCAGTCAGTATCGTCAATAATAAGTTCGTCACTCTTACTATTGACGTAGTCGGATATCACGTGTTCGTATCCAACACATGATTCCAACATCAGGTACTTGTAATTCCAACGATGTCTCACATCCGATTGGAATTTCTTCTTCTTAAGATTCGCAGACAAACAGAGATTACCAAACTCTTGTTGTCTGCGAGGAGTGCGAATATACTTGAGTACATTGCGTATATTTTCCAACTCGGGGGAGCACACCTTCATACCCGCTTGAACTATCAGGTTAATCACATGACACATGCATCTGACATGAAATATCTCTCCTAATGGTGCGTCTCTAATATTCCTAACAAACATATTGATCGCTACTCCATTATTAGAAGCATTATCGAAAGTGACACTAAAAATTTTATTTTGAATTTTATATTTTCTAAATATTTTCATCATACACTCAAAAATGGCCGGGCCATCATGAGGATGAAGAATTTCAGTGAATCCTAAAATTTTTTTATTGATTGTCCAGTTAGAATCTACATAGTGACTCGTGAGACATGCATAAGAAGAATCATCGTGACATGTCCATATATCGGACGTCACGGACACCACTCCACTATATGCCATAAATTCCTTAATTATTTTTTGTTTTTCTAACTTATATATCTTTAGTATGTCACTGCTAGATGTGGACCTAGGAATCCTACGATAGGAAGGCTGAAAATAAGTCTGCATGATGCGCACTACCCTCGGATCTTCCGAAAATCTGATTGGAAGGCCCATCAATGTGATGAGTCTGGCCATGCCGTCCCTACCCAACTCGCTGGAGTATACGAAGGGAGTAAACTTTGAGACTGAACTCGATCCAGTCTCGAAAAATGTAGTGCCAAGTTGGGTTTGCCTAGGATCTAAGGGTCCATGTTTTTTGGTGCATAATTCGGCATTCCTCTTAAGGTGCCCAGTCCCACATGAACTATTGCATGTTAAAAGTCTCATACAATATTTGCATTGTGCCATTTCAAGTTCCTCACCCCTAACATTTATTTGTGTTATGATTTTAAAATGAGTCCAAACTACAGAAGTCCTCCTAGTTTTTTGTTTTTTAGAACTTTTGGTTGAGACGACTGGAGAAACCAAAGTTTGAGCAGCCGCAGATGTCTGTGTAACAAAAACATTTTCATTTTCCAAATTTAAATACATGTCAGGTGTATTTGTCATTTTTTATGTTTTTTTCCTATGTTTTTCTAGAGAGAGAAGCTTTAGAGTGAGAAAGTAAATAAAAACGTAAAATAAATTACCCGGTAAAAGCAATGAGGTCAGTCACGTGCAAGGTGCACCGCAGGAAGCTATGATGTTCAAAACTCAAGTAGGGTTTCACGAAAATTCAAGCCGAAATCAAAATCCCGAGGCCCGAGACCGAGAGAGAGATGCACGGTTTATGTGAGAGAGAGAAAGTTTTGAGAGGAGATATGTTTTTGAAAAACATATATGTTATAGGAAGGGGGGTAGAATTTATAAACTAAAGAAATTAATTTTTTATAAAAAAAAAATTTTTTTATTATTTTTTTGAATTTTTAATATAATTTTAAGGGGCAGAATCACGAGGACCGTTGGATTCTGCCCCCTAGCAGTTGGAGGCGAATCCAACGGCTGAAAATCTTTAAAGTTTGAATTTTTTTTTTGGCCGTTGGGATTGGTCGGGTCTAAGCCCGTCGGGGCTCGACAGTCGGGACCGCGGATCGGGTCCAATCAGACCCGACCCGCGGTCTTTTTACCGGGGGGGCCGGGGGACGGGTCACGCCCACGCCCCACGCGTGCCTGCGTGAACCGGCACGGGACGAACCCGTGCCGGCGTGCCGTGCCACGGCACGGCACGAGCAGTTCCTAACCCGGGCACGGCACGGGCCCGGGCACGGTTTAAAAACGTGCCGGGTCGGCCCAGGCACGGCCGAACCGTGTCGTGCCTCGTGCAGGGCCGGGCCGGCCCGGCACGTTTGACACCTCTACTATTATCATCCCATATTGGAAAAGTTTGAAACATGTTTCCACTCCTAAGGGGATACTTATAATTGAGTATTAATTTGAATCTTTGTTTGTCAATGTTATTCCTTGAGTATATCATATCAATCAAATCTTCAAATATGAATTCAACCAGTATATCCATAGACACAATAACAATTTTTCTCTCCTCATATGTGACATTTATTTTAGTCCTCAATATGTATCCATTATAATAATATATAATGGGAATTATTAAAACAAACATATTTGATCTATAAAAAATGGGACCAAATTAATTAAATAATATAAGAGGTCATTAGACATATTTAAATACTTTCTTAATTTTTTAACTCCATAAATAATAATTATATTACAACCAATTTATTATACTGTTTAAGCACATTCAAGCATAAAGGTTATCTATTCGCATTTTTTTCCAAAATAATTATTTCCTTAGAAAATGTATCCTAACCACCAACAAAGATCAAAAATCAGAATATGCAACTATAAATTCCACCAACAACCAAAAAAAAAAAATTCATCTTCTAACATTGCACATTTCCTACACCATTGCAAAGAAACAAATAAAAATAAATAAATAAAACATTACCTAATTTGGGATGAACAAAAGGGACAAGAAGGAGAAGGAGGTGACTACTAGAGAGGAGCAAATTGAAGCTCGGAGTAGGATAGTCTAACTCTGATAGGAATAGAGGAGAAGAGAAGGGACTAATGAAAATTTGATCTTATTTAATTCACGCATTTGCCACCGTTGTAGACGATTGCATTTGAATTTCAACCAAATGCCACCATTGTGGACGGTGGCATTTAAATTAATTTAAAAAAAATGTCGTCGTGTGGAAGACAACATTTGAATTAATTCAAATGTCGCTATTGTGGTTAATGACATTATATTTAATTTAAATGTCATCGTCCTTATTGCCAACATTACCGACATTAATTCTGCATTACACCGATAAACAGCTTCTTAAATTTGAAGTTTAGATAATGAAATCAGAAAGTAAATCATCCAAATGAATTATAACAATTAATTATGCATCATCCTTTGTATATGTAAATTTTTCTTTAATCAATAAGAACTTGAGCAAGCGAATTGAAAGTTCAATGCACACATTATTATTCAAATATCAAGTCGAGAACGAATTTTAGAACACAAAACTAAATAGTAAAAGGCTTGCATGCATCAAATGAAAAAAAATGGACTACAATAAAAGTACGATAAAAACAAAAAACTAAGAACTTACATCAACACAAGGTAAACACAATGATAGAAAAAAAAAAGAAAGACAAACAAGTAAAATAGTTTCAACAAAAACCATTATAAGCATTTATTTTTCTTATTTTCATTTTATTCATTTTTTTGTGTTTTTTGTCTTTTTTTAGTTGTTTAAATTATCTTGAAGTATGAATGATATATATCTTAAAGATAACGTAAAATTAAATATTAGCTATGATCATTACACTAGAATTGATGTGACTTTAAGCAATAGTTCAATATTTAATTCCCATGTTCATCTAAATTTCGAATGAAAACAACAAAGTTTGCAAGAAAAATATGATGAAAACATAAAATTACAAAAACTTACTTTAAGAATTAAGTTGAAAACTCACGAAATTGAATGCTTGTTGGTCGATTGCTTCAATTAATGATTGGGTGAGGAAAGAGGGAGAAAGGAAGAGAAATGAAAAAGGCATTTGAAATAGGAAGAGAAACATAAAATTAAAGGAAATCCCTAGCGTGCAAATTAAATTCAACCAACAGCTACTATTGTGGACAGTGGCATTTGAATTATTTAAAATAATGTCATTGACCACAATGGTGGCTTTTGAATTAATTCAAATTCCACCATTGTGGTCAAAGGCATTTGATTTAAATCAAAAGTTGTCATCCTCATTGTCGGAATTATGCACTACTTCAGTGAATAAATTCTTAAGTGAATTGATTTTATATTTTTTAAAACATACTATTTTCATACAAAACTCCAAAAAATCAACAAATCAATTATAAATATAAGAGATTAAATTATAAAATAAAAAAAATCAATTTTTGAATTATTTAATTCAATTTCACATCTATTATTTTCAAAGAAATATTATCTCATTAATTATCCAAGATCAATCAAACAACAATTAAAATTAATGACATACATTTATATATATACATATATAGGTTTACATAAATATACATGTAGAGGTGTCAAACGTGCCGGGCCGGCCCGGCCCTGCACGAGGCACGACACGGTTCGGCCGTGCCTGGGCCGACCCGGCACGTTTTTAAACCGTGCCCGTGCCCGTGCCGTGCCCGGGTTAGGAACTGCTCGTGCCGTGCCGTGGCACGGCACGCCGGCACGGGTTCGTCCCGTGCCGGTTCACGCAGGCACGCGTGGGGCGTGGGCGTGACCCGTCCCCCGGCCCCCCCCGGTAAAAAGACCGCGGGTCGGGTCTGATTGGACCCGAACCGCGGTCCGGACTGTCGAGCCCCGACGGGCTTAGACCCGACCAATCCCAACGGCCAAAAAAAAAATTCAAACTTTAAAGATTTTCAGCCGTTGGATTCGCCTCCAACTGCTAGGGGGCAGAATCCAACGGTCCTCGTGATTCTGCCCCTTAAAATTATATTAAAAATTCAAAAAAATAATAAAAAAATTTTTTTTTTATAAAAAATTAATTTCTTTAGTTTATAAATTCTACCCCCCTTCCTATAACATATATGTTTTTCAAAAACATATCTCCTCTCAAAACTTTCTCTCTCTCACATAAACCGTGCATCTCTCTCTCGGTCTCGGGCCTCGGGATTTTGATTTCGGCTTGAATTTTCGTGAAACCCTACTTGAGTTTTGAACATCATAGCTTCATGCGGTGCACCTTGCACGTGACTGACCTCATTGCTTTTACCGGGTAATTTATTTTACGTTTTTATTTACTTTCTCACTCTAAAGCTTCTCTCTCTAGAAAAACATAGGAAAAAACATAAAAAATGACAAATACACCTGACATGTATTTAAATTTGGAAAATGAAAATGTTTTTGTTACACAGACATCTGCGGCTGCTCAAACTTTGGTTTCTCCAGTCGTCTCAACCAAAAGTTCTAAAAAACAAAAAACTAGGAGGACTTCTGTAGTTTGGACTCATTTTAAAATCATAACACAAATAAATGTTAGGGGTGATGAACTTGAAATGGCACAATGCAAATATTGTATAAGACTTTTAACATGCAATAGTTCATGTGGGACTGGGCACCTTAAGAGGAATGCCGAATTATGCACCAAAAAACATGGACCCTTAGATCCTAGGCAAACCCAACTTGGCACTACATTTTTCGAGACTGGATCGAGTTCAGTCTCAAAGTTTACTCCCTTCGTATACTCCAGCGAGTTGGGTAGGGACGGCATGGCCAGACTCATCACATTGATGGGCCTTCCAATCAGATTTTCGGAAGATCCGAGGGTAGTGCGCATCATGCAGACTTATTTTCAGCCTTCCTATCGTAGGATTCCTAGGTCCACATCTAGCAGTGACATACTAAAGATATATAAGTTAGAAAAACAAAAAATAATTAAGGAATTTATGGCATATAGTGGAGTGGTGTCCGTGACGTCCGATATATGGACATGTCACGATGATTCTTCTTATGCATGTCTCACGAGTCACTATGTAGATTCTAACTGGACAATCAATAAAAAAATTTTAGGATTCACTGAAATTCTTCATCCTCATGATGGCCCGGCCATTTTTGAGTGTATGATGAAAATATTTAGAAAATATAAAATTCAAAATAAAATTTTTAGTGTCACTTTCGATAATGCTTCTAATAATGGAGTAGCGATCAATATGTTTGTTAGGAATATTAGAGACGCACCATTAGGAGAGATATTTCATGTCAGATGCATGTGTCATGTGATTAACCTGATAGTTCAAGCGGGTATGAAGGTGTGCTCCCCCGAGTTGGAAAATATACGCAATGTACTCAAGTATATTCGCACTCCTCGCAGACAACAAGAGTTTGGTAATCTCTGTTTGTCTGCGAATCTTACGAAGAAGAAATTCCAATCGGATGTGAGACATCGTTGGAATTACAAGTACCTGATGTTGGAATCATGTGTTGGATACGAACACGTGATATCCGACTACGTCAATAGTAAGAGTGACGAACTTATTATTGACGATACTGACTGGGCTTCAGGAATTTCATAAATGAAATTTTTGAAGATATTTTATGACACGACGAACATGTGTTCGTCGGTTTATACGCCCACCACTTGCATTGCACTCCGGTGCATATGCAACATTAGTAGCATGTTTAGAAAGTATCGAGCTGACCCGTCGCTTAGCCATATGGTTGCAGAGATGGAGACCAAGTACTTGAAGTACTGGTCCACCATTCCATCTCTTTATTGCCTCGCTGCATGCATGGACCCTAGGGCTAAGGTGGAAGGGGTAGAAAACACCCTGACTTTCATTTCCTCGTGCATGAACCTGGAAGAGCCACCTGAAGGGTTCATTTACGAGAAGTTGATAGACCTGTTAACATACTACGATACTAGGTATGGTGGTGGTGGTGGTGATACTGTGATTATGGACATTGATACCTTGTTCGGAGAAGACAATTATTCCATTAACCTAGCGAGGGGGAAACGTAAGGGTGAACCATCACATAGGAGTGAGCTGTCTCAGTACTTAGATACCGATTACTGCTCAATCCTATCACATTCTGAAAATAAGAATCTTGATTTATTACAGTGGTGGAAATCATATGAGTCCGCCTATCCCGTGCTATCTAGGATGGCACGGGATCTACCGACTCCTCCGGTGTCGAGCGTAGCATCGGAGTCTGCTTTTTCTGTTGCACTGAACGTGATTTCGGATAGGAGATCGAGATTACGTCCAGTTATGGTTGAGGCCTTGGCATGTTTGAAGGATTGGGAGGAATCGAGGTTTAGCATCCATGATCGTGATGAAGCTGGGACTGGGACAGATACTGCAGTCGCATCCACATCCACTACGATGGCGGAGGAGCTGATTGCCGATGATGATGATCAATATGATACTGATCTTGATGTTGCGGCTGATGATTCTCATGATATGCCGCTTGACGATTGATGCTGATCTGCTATTTTTTTTTCGATGTTTTTTTATTCATTGTATTTATACGCTTTGTTTGTACGTTGTGTTGAAACTTATACTTGTTTTGTTCGGACCATCGGTTTCAAATGCATGATTGGTAATTTTTTATTTGTGTAGTTTAATTTTTTTTTTAATTTTAATTTTTACTAACATAATGTATTGATTTATTTTTTTTACGATTTAAATTTTATTTTAAAAATTAATAACTTTAATTTATAATTAATAAATTATAAATATAAATAAAGCTATTCTAAGTTGAATTTGATAAAAAAAATAATTTTCTAAAATTTGTTTTTTTTTTTATTTTAATTTTTAACATTTTTAAAAAAAATTATATTTAATAATTAATACTACACTTAACCTTAAGAAATAAAATTTACAATATATAAATTTAAAAAAAAACAATATTCTGATTTCAGATTTCTACCTGTCCGTGCGGCCTCCCGTCCCGTCCCGGTCCCACCTGCCCGGCCCTGCCTCTCTCTCACTCTCAGCCTATGCCCTGGCCCCTTGCCTGTGTGGCCAGGTCGTGCCCGAGCGGGCCCGGCACACCACGGCACGGCCCGCCGTGCCTACCCGCCATGCCGGGCCCGCCTTTATTTAAACCGTGCCGTGCCGGGCACGGCACGGTAGCACGATCGTGCTGGTTAAAAACGGGCCGGACCGTGCCGAGCAGGCCCGTTTGACACTTCTAGCCATGCCTACGTGCCGTGCCATGCCCGGATGATTTTAAACCGTGCCGGGCCGGGCCCGGCACGGTACAAGAACCGTGACGTGCCCCGCCCGGCATGGTAGCACGTTCGTGCCCTAAAAAAACGGGCCGGGCCGTGCCAGGCCGGCCCGTTTGACACCTCTACAATGGAATTTCCCTAGCTAATTACATCCGGAACATAGTGACGGAATTTCCTAGCTAATTACAATCGAACATAGCAATGGATTTTAGTGACAGAATTTCCCTAGCTAATTACATCCCGAAATATTATGACAAATTTAGCGATGAAATTTTCATAGCTAATTAAATATTAAAAATAGTGACTGATTTTAGCGAAAGAACTTTTCTAACCAATTACTTCATGAATATAGCGACTGATTTTAGTGATGAATATTCCCTAGCTAATTAAATCGAAATTATAGCGATGGATTTAGTGACTCAACCTTTCTAGCTAATAAAATCCCGAACATAGCGATGAAAATTCCCTAGCCAATATTTAATTATTTAATTTTTTTAATTTATTATTAGTTTTAATATTTTATTTAATTTTATATTATTAAATGTATGTTAATAATCTATAAATGAGCAATCCTTGAAAGATACATTCACCTCGTAAAATCATAAAAAAATAATATTATAAATAAATAATTTAAAAAAGATAAAAATTCAAAAAAAAAATTATATTAATAAGGACTAAAATATTATTTTTATGATGTATTAATTTTTTTAAAAAATATACAAATTTTTTTTTTAAAATTTTAATTAAGAAACTTAAAATTTTGTATTAAAGTAACATTAAATAATAAATTCAATAAGTATAATATTTTTTTGATATTTTAAAAATTAAATTAACATACAATTAAATTTCTACTAATATAAATGTAAATTAATTCATTATATGATAAAATAAAAAATATTTTCAAAAATATATGAATTGACGAATAAACTAGTAAATATTAATATTATTATAAGTATAAAAAAAATTTTATGATTATAGGAAACTTTTAAAAAAATAAATAATATAAATTTTGAAAATCTTGAAATATAATAAAAATATAATTTTTTCAATAAAGTAAAAAGAAAATAAATTATTATTTAAAATAAATACATATATGTTTGTTCTTACTAAAATTTATAATAATTAAACAATTGAGTAATATTTTTACGGTAAGTTTTTAACATTAAGTTTATATTAAAATAATAAATATAACTTTTTTAAATTATCTTCTCACTTTAAGTAATTTTTTGAATTTTAAAAATTATTAATATGAATTCTTAAAAATTTATAATCATAAAATATAATTTTTTATATATTTTTTAACATTAAGAGTATTTTATAATTCTTAAGCGAGTGGCTAGGAGACAAATCATCTTTTCATTTATGTCCTATTATATGAAGTTTGTTAATTTTGTACCTATTTGATATTTTTTTATAAGGCTAAACATATATATTTTTTAATTATTTATATATTTATTGTTTAATTAATATTATAATAAAAAATTATAAAGTGTTTGTTTTTCATGTGTACCTTACTAAACGCACATTAATTTTATTGAAAAAATTTTGATAGTAAATAAAATTAACGAGTATTTTTGTATTACACACACATTCACTCACTCACTTGTCGAGACGTGATAATCTCTAACAAGTGAAGCGAAATCCTCTGCATTTCGCCATCTATCTCTCGACACCGACGCATCAAAATATAATCAAGGTTTAAGTTTTAATTTGTTATTGATTTGATGTACTTTTTATATATTTATTCATCATTGATTATCTTGGATTGCTTAATCGAATATTAAGCTTAAGCATTTTGATTCTGTTACTTATTGTTTTTGAAATTCTTTATCATTAATCACCGTGGTTTGCTTGAATTGCGCATATATACTTATTCGTATACATACTTCATGCATTTGTGATATAATGCATTGCCATTGTGTGGATTTTGATGGTGCACCGTAGATATGCCAAATTAATATCTACATCAATATACATAACTATATACATCATACAAAAATTTTATACATAAATATAAGTGTATTTTATATAAGTGTATTAAAACACAACTATATCTATATAACTATTGAAACAGTATACATAAACTATTTAAACATAACATTATCTATATAATTCAAATTTCTTATATAAGTGTATTTTACTATATCTATATAACTATAAAAACAGTATACATAAATATAACTATATATAAATATAACAACGTATATTTAATACACACACACACACACCCACACACACACACACACACACCCACACACACACACACACACACACACACATAACTATATATAAATGTATTTAACAATATGTATATAAACATATTACTATATATAAATGTATTTATCTACATTAATATGCATAACTATATATAAACAATATACATAAATAGTATAAGGTATGCCGACTTGATATCTATATCAATATACATAACTATATATAAATAGTATACATAAACATAAGTGTATTTTATATTAGTGTATTTAAACATATTTATACATCAATATGCATGTGTGCTATAATTCAAATTTCTTATATAGGTATATTTTACTATATCTATAACTATAAAAATAGTATACATAAATATAACAATGTATATTTAATATACATACATACATACATATATACATACATATATATATATATATATATATATATGTATGTATGTATGTATGTATGTATATTAAATATACATTGTTATATTTATGTATACTATTAGTGTATATTATATATATGTATATTATATATATATGTACATTTATATATATATGTATAAATGTATTATATATGTACATTTATAAATGTATTATATAAATGTATTATATAAATGTATTAAATGTATTATATATATTAAATATATGTACATTTATATATATTATATATATATATACATTTATATATGTATATTATATATATATGTACATTTATATTATATATGTACATTGTTATATATGTATACTATTAGTGTACATTTATATATATATGTATGTATATTTTATATATATATATATAACAATATATAAATGTATTTTACAATATGTATATCAACATATTACTATATATAAATGTATTTATCTACATTAATATATATAACTATACATAAACATAATACATAATCAGTATAAGGTATACCAACTTGATATCTATATCAATATACATAACAATATATAAACAATATACATAAATAGTACATATAAACATAAGTGTATTTTATATAAGTGTATTTAAACATAACTATACATCAATATGCATGTGTGATATACTCTGAATTTCTTATATAAGTGTATTTTACTATATCTATAACTCTAAAAACACTATACATAAACATAACTATATATAAATGTAACAACATATATTTAATATATATATATATATAACAATTTGTATATCAACAATTTACTATATATAAATATATTTATCTACATCAATACCTATACATAGTCATATTTCTAAATATATATAATTACATGAAAAACTATATATAACAACATCAACAACATGAATAACTACGTCCTTCAGAAACTTAATATCCATTCATATCATCATCTCATTTATACATGTTTTTTTGGATATTGTATAAATCTTTAGCATTTTCCCATATATTTTAGGAACTTAAATTAATTATTTTAATCTTAAACATTTTTTTATTATATTTTTATATGTTTGTTTAAATCATTATGATTTGATATGATTAGGGTTTGTATTTTTGTTTCACTTAATATCATTTAACTATAATTAATTTCTAATAAAATGTTCATTTGTTAAAATTCATTTTGTAATTTTTAAAACAAATAACAATATATTTCTGTAATAAATATTACAAAATAAAATTTGCACCTCATAATATTTAATATGTTATATTTATTATAAATAAATGATGTTTGAAATGTATCTATTAATTACAAAAAAAAACATTGTAATGTATTAACTTTAAAAAAAAATTATAAAAAATTATTTAAAAAGATTATTTAAAAAAACAAATTCATATATTTATATGGTCATTTATATATTTTGAATAAAATAAAAAAATAATTACTTGTAGAAAAATTTACTCTTGTATTTCTATGGTAATTTGTTTTGTTTGCATATAATTAAAGAAATAATTGATTTTTTACAAAATATTAAAGGCATGTATTTATTTGCACTACATTATATTTATTTGAATTTTAAAGTTTCTAAAAATTTATTAATAACAATAAATAATAGGTAAAAATTTATCATAGACATTAATATTTTAATAAAAAAAGTATATAGACAAACAAAAACTATATTATCTATTTATGAATTATATTTTCATTTTTAACATAATAGTAAAACCAAAATAATTTATAGATATGTCAACTTCATTTATTTATATGAGTATAATGATAGTTATTTTAATATAAATATTAAAAAAACAACAAATTGAATATAATAGAAGCTCATATATCTAATTCATAATTCATTTTATGCATTAATATGCTTCACACACACACACAAAAATATATATTTTAAATATAAAAAATTTACAATATTTTATAAATTATGTACAATATTTAATATTTATTTTAATTAAATTTACAAAATCAAAAAATTTTAAATACATTCACACACACACACACACACATATTAGTTTCATGTGTAACTTTAAAAATATATTATGTATATAGGTATATGTGTGTGTTTGTGTGGGTGTACAGTAGTATATGCATGCATACAAGTATATACACACTACTTTGAAAATGTAGATATATGTGTGAATATATACAAAAGTATAAAAATGTGTATGCCGATATATAATGTATAGTAATGTATATGGATGTATAAATGTGTGTGTATATAGGGTAGTGTATATGCACATATATAATTATGCATATATATGTAAATATCAACATTAATTTTGAGAAGAAAAATACTTGAGCACATAAATATTAACATGTTCCACAAATTCGTGAGAGCAGGAGCAAAAAGTGACATTATTGCAAGATACAACTAATCTCCCATCAATAACACTTTGCCTCAAAATTTGATAAGAGTAATACTTGTAATGATAAAGGATCATTCGATACTAAATATCATGGTGTTACATTTCAATCAATACTATAATTTGTTCAAATGAAAAAATCTATTTAATATCTTCTTCAACAACTTTTATATCTTCTTTTTCAAGTCTTGATAAGCTATTTTTAATTTTGATTATATGTATATTTCTTATCTAATATCTCTAGTTCAAACTATTGTAATAGTAAAATCTATTAAATCAATCTAGGCCTGGCATCTTACTTTTCTATGAGATATTTGATCATAGATATTTAGTATATACTATGACTTTGGTTCACACTAAATATGATATTAATTTACCAAAAGAAAATATTGTTGATACAAGTTCTTTCTCTATAGTGGTGTAATTCAATTGGACATTTTAGAGTGTGTTGTTATCATAGTACATGATAACTATTTATAAATATTTGTATAACTATATAAAACTCTTCATAATTATATTTAACTATATTTGTAACTATGTAAACTATTTTTTAAACTATATTAATAACTATATATAACTATTTTTTAACTATATAATATTTAATAACTATATGAGTAATTCTATATATAACTATATTTTTAACAAAATATATCATTTGTATAATAATATATAACTATATATTATTGTATTTTACTATATGTATAACTATAAAAATATAATATATAACTATATCTTTAACTACATACATATTTATAACTAATTATATATTTATATATAATAAAATAAATAAATAATATATATTTAATTAAATATATATATGTATTCATATATCTATGTAATTATATATATAACTATATGTGTATAACTATATATTAATTATATATTTATAACTATATGTGTATAATTTATATATATATATATATATATATATATATATATTTGTATATCTATGTAATACTCTATATATAATTAAATATAAACTATATTTGTATCTATGTATACATATATGTATTCATATAATTTAATATATATACTTATTTATAACTTTGTATACATTTATGTAAATCTACTTATAACTACTTGTATGAATATATCTATATATAATTATATGTTTAATTATATATAACTCTATTTTTAATTATATATGTTATAGGTATAAGAACATATAGAGGTTGACCTCCTTCTCTAGTGACCATCTCTTGAGGTCTATTGATTCTTTTTTGTTCTCTCATATGATCTCTTTACTGCCACACGACAAAAGGATTGCGATTGAATGGAAGAAATGAGGTTTACGTTCACAAAGTTGTTCAACAGGCTATTTGCAAACAAGGAGATGAAGATTTTGATGCTAGGTATTGATGCTGGCGGAAAGACAACCATTCTATATAAGTTGAAGCTTGGTGAAATTGTCACCAAAATTCCTACTATTGTATTTAATGTAGAGACTGTTAAATACAAAAACATCAATTTCATTGTGTGGGATGTTCAGGTTCAACATAAGATTCGCCCATTTTGGAGGGATTACTTCCAAAATACCCAAGGTCTTATATTTGTAGTGGACAACAATGATAGAGATCGAGTAGTTGAAGCCATAGATGAGTTGCATAGGATGCTAAATGAGGAAAAGCTTCGAGATGCAGTTTTGCTGGTGTTTTCCAATATGCAAGATCTCCCCAATGCAATGAATGCAGCTAAAATTACTGACAAGCTAGGACCCCACTCTCTTCTTCAACACCATTGGCACATTCAGAGCATTTATGCTACCTCTGGTGAGGGCCTCTAGAGGGTCTTGATTGGCTTTCCAATTACATTACCAGTAAATCATAAACAATTTTAGCAGGATGAGGCAAACTTTGTTGACATATCTGGATGTGAATCTAATATTTGCCTATATTGCTTGAGATTTGTTCTGTTATGTGGATGACATCATTTGTTTCTAGGGGGATTCAAATTGTATTTATATTTATATATTGTATGCTTGAAATACAATACCGTATTTACTTTGTTCTGATCTATTGTAAAGAATAACTTGTTTGATTTCTATTTTGTATTTTTTTCTATTGGATCCCAAGGTATAAGAACATATAACTATAAATTATTGTCTTTAACTATATGCATAACTATAAAATATTATACATAACTATATTTAAAATATATAATTAACAACATATATTTAAAATACATTTTTATATAATAGTATATAAAAATGTATTTTACCATATATATACCTATAGATAACAATATGTATACATATATAAAATTATATAAAAAAATATATACCTACATGTATAAATATAAGTATAACTATATGTGTAACTTTATGTATAACCACATGTAACTATATTTATAATTACATGTATAATAACATACAACATTATATTTAACTATATGTATATAACTATATATAAATAGTTGTATAACTATATATAAATATTTGTATAGCTATATAACACTCTATATAATTATATATAACTATATTTGTAACTATATATGTATACATATATAGTAAATCTATATATTTATTTATAACTTTATATATTTATGTATAACTATTTATATGAATATATTTATATATAACTATATGTTTAAATATATAAAAATATTAATAGCTATATATACTATATGTATAATAATATATAACTATAAATAATTATATCTTATTATATATATAACTATTAAAGCTTTATAAATAACTATATTTAAATATATAATTTATATCTTATATTTAATATATATTTGTATATATTAGTATATAAAAATGTATTTTACTATATCTATACCTATACATAACTATATGTATAAATATATATACCTAAATGTATAAATATAAGTATAACTATATGTGTAACTATATGTATAACCACATGTAACTATATTAATAATTACATGTATTAAAACATAAAATAGTATGTTTAATTATATGTGTATAACTATATATAAATATTTGTAAAACTAAATAAAACATTATATAATTAAATATAATTATATTTTTAACTATTTATACATATATGTAAATCTATATATTTGTTTATAACATTGTATATATTTATGTATAACTAAATATAACTACTTGTATGAATATATATATATATATATATATATATATATATATATATATATATATATATATATATATAATTAAATGTTAAGGATATATAAATTTTTATAACTATATATATAGTATGTATAATAACATATAACTATAAATAATTTTATCTTACTATATGTATACCTATAAAAACTTTATACATAAATATATTTAAATATATAATTAACAACATATATTTAATATACATTTTTATATTTCAGTATAAAAAATGTATTTTAGTATATCCATACATATACATAACTATATGTATAAAAATATGAAATTATATGAACAAATATATATACATAACTGTATAAATATAAGTTTAACTATACATGTATCTATATGTATAATCACATGTAACTATATTTATAATTATATTTATAAAAACATACAACATAATGTTTAACTATATGTGTATAACTATCTATAAATATTTGTATAACTATATATAAATATTTGTATAACTATATATAAATATTTGTATAACTATATATAAATATTTGTATAACTATATATAAATATTTGTATAACTATAAAAAACTCTATATAAATAAATATAACTTTATTTTTAATTATGTATACATATATGTAAATTTATATAATTGTTTATAACTTTGTATACATTTATTTATATTTACTTATAACTACTTGTATGCATATAACTATATATAATTATATGTTTAACTATATGTACTATTTATAACTACATTAACTATATGTATCCTAACATATAATTATATATGAGATAATACTAATTTGTTGTCCTAACTTGAAATTAAATAGCTAAAGATATAATATCAACAATATGTAAGCACATAACATGAGAGTGTCCGTTGATCAGGCTCATATATGATATAATAAAAATAAGAGTCGTACTCTTACCTAATCCCAGCCCTTAGGCCTCAGGCTTAAATATGAACTTATGTATGACAAAATATGTAATATTTGATAGTTTTGTACTGAAAAAAATTTTTCTTTTATATAA
Organism: Sapria himalayana; assembly: GCA_029783825.1. Classification (NCBI taxonomy): domain Eukaryota; kingdom Viridiplantae; phylum Streptophyta; class Magnoliopsida; order Malpighiales; family Rafflesiaceae; genus Sapria; species Sapria himalayana. Next base: position 1,107,150 of record JAREIK010003680.1, read on the forward strand.
TTCTTCATTCTAACACTACACTCTCTATGTGTCTCTCTCTCCCTCTCTAATTCTTTCTGTCACTCTTTTCCTCTTTTTCTTTGCGTCACACACACACACTCTCTCTTGTTATTTTCTTTCTTGCTCTCCTTTCTTGCTTGTTCTCTCTCTCTTTCTCTCCCTCTCTCCCCTCTCTCTCCCTCTCACTTCCTCTCTCTCTCATTCACTCACACTTTCTCTCCCCCTCTCTCTCGCTCTCTCAATCAACTTTAATCTGTGTTTATTCATGTCTATAATAAATATTTTTATATATCTGCGAATATGTTTGTGTTTCCTTGAAATTTTTGGGTAGAGTTTTAGTCTATTATAGGTATGTAAAAGCGTTGGCAGGGCCTCCATGGTGCTGGGAACAACACCTTATTTTTTGAAGCAGTGAGATGAACCAAAACAATTAATTCCACGCAAAAACACATTTTTTCCTGTACACTCTTATTTTGTGTAGTTATATATCGTCGTAGTTTAGATCTGCGACTGCTTGTTATCAGTTATTAGTTTGTAAATGTAGTATGTTATGCTCCATGTGCAGGTGTAACAATATTCTATATCTACGAGAAGTACCAGAAGAAAAAGAACGAGAAATGCTGACCATGCCTAAGAGGCCTATATGCGTGTTTTTTAAGTCCTATATTATTTTCTTCTTTTGTCTTTGATGGTATGTGTTTTTGCATTAAAGTACAAGTGTGTGTGTCTTCTAAGGCTATGTGATTATATATATGTACATATAATACAGTAGTATATACGCACATATATACTTGGTATAAATGTACGTATATACCGAGTATATATGTTCATATATACTGAGTATAATTGTACGTTTATACTTAGTATATACATACTTATATATTGTAGTATATATGTATGTATATACTAGGTATATACGTACTATTATACTATAGTATATATGTACATATATACTCGGTATACATGTACATTTATACTGTAGTATATACGTACGTATATACTAAGTATATACGTACGTATATACTAAGTATATACATAAGTGGGTGCATATATTTATTTGTAGACATGTATATATTATCATACGTACATACCTATTTACACACAGGCACACTTTTGAATATATAATTGCTTTGGCTGGTTTGGTCATCATCGTGCATTGCTCACTGATGTAGGTAATAAAAGCAATGGATATTAGACTTTTCTTAAAGCTGTGTGATGATATTTCTGGTCCAAGCCAGCTAGGCAGATAGAAGTTGGTCATAAAAATATTAGTAATTGTATTGATATGCAATTATTACATTGTACAAAGTGAGCATATTAATAAATAAGTTTTGTTGCTCTAGATTCTATAATGATTGGTTCTAATTGTACTAGGACTTAGAATATGTTGATGATGATGCTCGTGTAGTGTCGTGTAATTCTGGTCTAGGAGGAATATCAAGTCCTATTTTGGGAGAAGCAGCTCACCGCCTCATCAAAAACTTGCTCAATCTCAAGTTCATCAGTCGAGCATCATCGCTCGCCATACTTTTATTATCAGCAGCAGTAGCAGTGGCAACGATGGTAGCAGTGGTGGTAGCAGCGGGGGTAGCAGTAGCAGCGGCAGCGGCGGTGGTAGTAATAGCAGTGGCAGCGTTGGCAATGACGGTAGATGTAGTAGCGGCAGCTGGAGTAGTAGCAACGTCAACAAATGTGGTATATACGTATGTATATAGTCAGTATATATGTACATATAATACTATAGTATTTTATGTACATATATAATGAGTATATATGTACTCAGTATATATGTATGCATAATACTATAGTTTATATGTACATATACTGCAGTAATATATGTACGAGTGAAATGCTAGTATATATGTACATATTTACTACCGTAATATATATTTATCAAAACATATTTTTTTTTATTTTGATTTGATTGAGTGGTTTAAATTTCTTACAAATATGATACTGCATTGTTCCCCATACAAAGCTTGTATAAGTGATGAAATTTTTCACTAGACATGACGTGCCGTGACATGGACAGCTTTGTCGCAGCAGAAAATTAGTGATCAGAGGAGTAGAGGGAAAGAAAGCAACGTAAATGAATGGATAGATTATACTTTATGCACTGTCGGTAGATACATTGATGAATAAGATGTAATAAATTTTTGTTATTTTTTTATTTTAATAATGTAAAATAATAAATTAGAATAAGTTATTAAATGATTTTATTTTTTGTTTATTATAAATTATCAATTATAGTTTTTTTATTCAATTTGATATAAAAATATTAAATTATTTAATTAAAAAATTTTAAAATAAATTAAATTCTGAAAATAGTTTTGAAATTAAAATAGCTAGGAAAAATTCCATAGCTAATTTAGTAAATTTTTCCTAGCTAAATTGGCTAGAAAAATTCCCTTGCTAAATTAGCTAGGGAAAATTCCTAGTTAATTTAGCTAGGGAAAAATCTCTTGCTAAATTAGCAAGGGAAAAAAATACATTCCTAATTTTACTAGGGATATTTTTATTTTAGCAATGAATTTTTTCGTCGCTAAATTTATTATTTAGGAATTATTTTCATCGCTAATAATTTGTGATGATCGATTTAGCTATGAAAATCATCCATCTTTATTTTCGTTTAGCGACGAAAAATCTCATTTAGCTTGCTAATTTAGCTAGGGAAATTATTTTTTTAGCTAGGAAAATTATTTTTTTAGCTAGGGATTTTCCATTGCTAAATTATTAGCTAGGAACATTTTCCCTCACTAAATTTTAGTGAGGAGCACTTTAGATAGGGAACTGATCCATTGATAATTCGTCGCTATATCCCATTTAGCGATGAAAAATGCCCATTTAGCTAGGGAATTGTCCCTAGCTATATGGGATTTTTCTTGTAGTGTGTATGACACTAGCAAGTGGATGGTGTCAACACAACCAATGCCAGTGTAATGGCAGTGTCTACTGCATGGTGGGCATAGTAGTGGGCACAACATTGCACTGGGCCATTACTCGATATTGTGCCATAGCCACTGGTGATTGTAGCACTAGTCTGGAGTCTAGCCAATCCAATGGCCACTAAGCACTATGGTGTGGCACTACACTAGTTTTTATCTTTAAAATAAAATTTTAATTCATTTAAAAAATAAAATTTAAAAAATAAACTATAATATATTGTATATGAAAATAAATAAATAGCATAACTTAATAATAATACATTAATTTCATGATTTTGGTTTAATGATGATATCACAAATAGTCACAAATTAAAAATTTTTAAAAGCACAGTATGACATCAACACGACATTTACATTGAACATTAGTTTAACAATAATATCAGCAACATGCAAGCCAATCCTTAATATTCTTGATCAATATGTGTTTGTAGTATGGTTTAGATCATCACAACTGATTCTAAAGCTAGTGAAAGCCTCACATCCTTGATTCCATAAAAGTCATCAACTACTCATAACTCTTTCACTTTATCCTAAAGACTTATCCTTGAATCATACATGTCCTTTAAGCATAAAAATGCTTCAATGATATATGGGCATAGTTTGGATTAACTATCTAAAATAATATTTATAGCCATACAAAAAGTAGACTTTGATATTTTGCTAGATGCCAAAGAAGTTAATAGATCACCTGTCATCTTAGATAGCACAATATAAGTAGATTCATTAAATTTCTGCTAACTTAATATATCTAAATTCTTATTATTATTACGTGATATGATAGAGTAGTAATCAATATATAAGTATCAAGACGTCCCACTCATATTTGATAGATTACTTTATTATTTACCTCTAGCTAACTAAATGCAAAAGTCATTATTTTTCAAATATGGTGCCCATATTCATATTCAGAGGTTTTCTAAAACAACTAAACTTAGTATCATAATATTTAAATTTATTATTTAATTATGTATAAATCTTACTATTTGATTATTTTACTTGGTTTATGCAAGTGAATATGTATTTTAAGATGATTTGTACCAATTGCACCTTAAACCTAAGATTCATATAAGTAGCCAAATAATAAAAGATGGAATTGATGATAAATATTCTAAATACATAATTTTCATCTTAATAGCCATGAACTAAAATTAAGATATCCTTTATACTTGCTAAACATACTATTATATATTATTTCATATGCACTTAAGTACAATGCATGTGATGAGAGTATATATAGGTGAATACATATTTGTCGTATTATAAAAAAAATTCAAAAATTTCCAAAAAATAATTTGTCTCCTAGTCTGAATTATCAATAATAAGTTTGTCACTTTTACTATTGATATAGATAGATATCACTTGGTAGCCGACACATGCATATAATATCAGTTAGGTATAATTCTAATAATATCTAATATCCTTTTGGTATTTTTTTAAATTTCTAGGCCTAATTACAAATATAAAGTATAAAACTATTGCTTTCTACTAAGTATCTTTAGAGATTTTATTAAACATCTTTAATTTTTTAATAAAAAGTTAACTATTTTAATTCCCACTTACATAATCAGTTCAATTACGTAACAATACAACTAATATGAAAAATATCAGTCAATGGCCTATCTCTAATGATTTTGACAAACATGTTAATCCAAAATACTATTATTTGAAGCATCATTGAATGTAATGCTAAAAATTTTATTTTGAATATCATATTTTATAAAAATTCTCATCAAACATTCATATATGGCATGACATCATGAAGAGCAAGGATCTCAAAAAATTTTAATTTTATTCATTTATTTTCCACTTAGATTCGACATAGTAGGATATGAGGCATGCAATTGAAGTGCTACCACAATTAGTGTAGATGTCGGATATCATGAAGACTACTCTACTATATTTCATATGTTTTTTAAATTCTAATTATTTTTCTAATTTAAAATATTTTATTATGTCATTCTTACTTGTCAGCCTAAGAATTATCTGATAACTAGGCTGGATGCAGGCTTGTATTTATATGAACTAGTCTAGGATCTTCCAAAATTTAATCAAAAGACTCATATTATAAGTAATTGTTTGGTATTTAATTTAATGAATATACTAGCATATTTTGGTGATTGAGAATCGATGAGTTTTTGGAGGAGTTTAGTAGAGGAGATGAGTCTATAAGTTATTAGTAGTTTCGACATCTATTCTTAGCCAAAATTATATCTAAATAGTCATGGAAAAATTTTGTATGTCATGATCATATCCTCTCGTTAACACAATCTTTTCACTGTGTAATACTTTCTCAATGATTATAATATTATCGTAGAGTCATAATCATACTTAACTCATAAAATGATAATGGATATGAAATTAGTTCTCCATCATAGTAACTTAAATATCATACTACTACTCATGGTCATGAGTAATTTCATAAGGCTGTAACTTTATTTTTATATGACTCAATAGTCTCAAGTTAGAGCAATGACTTTATTATAAAGTCATGAATTTTAAGCTATAAAAAAATAAAAAGCCATAAATATTCATGCCAAAGTCATGGCGATTATTCAAAGTCATGACTTTTGGGTAGATGTGTCAAGTGGGCCGGGCAGCCCTGGTTCAACACGAGACATGACTTGATTGAGCCATGCCTATCCCGGCACGACATGGTCTAGAACCGTGCCGGGCCCATGCTATGCTTGCTTGAGGCATGACTTGTACCGTGCTAGGCCAAAGGGTGCTAGGCCCCATGTTGGGCCAGGCATGACCTGACTACATGGCAAGAAGACATAGTTCAACGACACATCTCGGTACCGTGTCCTAAAACTCGAGTCGAGTTTTGGGCATGCTCTGATTGGACTGAGCTCGATTGCCCGAGCACCGATGATGCATGACTTATTAGGCTAGTGCTCGTGCCTTGGATCTCACCCAATTCTATATCCTTCTGAAACCATTGAGCTCAACTGATTTAACATTCCAAAAAAAAAATTAAACCGAGATGCATCCAGCTGTTGGATTCACCTCCAATGGCTAGGGTAGAAAATCCAATGGTTGTCGGAGTTTTTGCCCTAAAAAATAATTAAAAAATTAATAAAAATTATAAAAAATTATTTTTTAATCTTTATTATATATATATATATATATATTCTCTCTCTCTCTCTCTCTCTCTCTCTCTCTCTTCTCAATCTCACACCTTGCATTCTCTCTCTTTCTCTCTAATCTAAAATGTAAAATCTTTAATTCAATGTCTAATCTCCTTTCTTTTGCCCTCTCTCATTTGGGTGTTAAGCTTTTAGGTCTCAAGTGCAAACTGTGGACATCATATATTAGACATCGACTTTGGCATTTGGGAATCAGCATTCCATAAATGGCCAAACACCAAATGGGTATTATTTTTAAATTTTAATTTTTATTAATAATTTAATAACAAATATTATTTAATTAAAAATGTAGAATTTAGAATATAATTAATAAACAAATAAAAATATAAGATGAAAAATAATGAATTTATTGAAGAGAATGAGATTAATATTAACATAAACATATATAATTTTAATATTGATCATGAAAATCCCATGAAAAGGTCTAAGGCTGATGTTGCTGAAACTTGTTTTCTCTCATGGTCTTGATCCAAACATCTAAAATTTTGAAAACTATATGAAAAGTTTGGACTCACTATTATACAAAATAAAAATATTAGGGGTGATGATGAAGAATCAACACGGGGCAAATATTATAAGAAAATATTAACTTATAAGAATACATGTGGGATTGGCACCTAAAAAGGTATGCAGAACAATACACAAAAAAATATAGTATATTAGATCCTAGAAAAACTCAATTGAGCAGTGGCATCTTTGAGGTTGTATCTAGTTCAAACTTTATATAAACTCCCTTCATATACCACAGTGAGTTAGAAGGAGAAGATATAGCCAAACTAATCTTCATGATAAGTCTTTCGATTATATTTTTGGAATATCCAAGGGTAGTCAGTTTCATACAGACTTATTTAAAGCCTACATATCATAAGATTCCTAGGTCCTTCTAAGAATGATATACTAAAATACTATAAGTTAAAAAAAAAATAACTAATAAATTTAGGGAATTTAGTGATGTGGTGTCCATGATGTCCGATATCCAGAAAAATCATGATGATGCATTTTATGCATTCCTCACCATACACTATGTAGATTCTAAATGAACACTAAATAAAAAGATATTAGGATTTTTAGAGATTCTCTATCCTCATGATGGCCCGACCATATATGAATGTATGATGAAAATCTTTAGAGAATATAATATTCAAAATAAAATATATAGTATCACATTCAAATTGTATCTAGCAATGGATTAGCCATTAATATGTTTGTTAGGACTATTAGAGATGATCCATTAGAAAATATTTTCATGTTAGATGCACTTCACTTTATTAACCTCATAGTACAAGTGGGGATGTTATTTCCCCACACTTAAAAAAAATACATTATTCACTAAAATATATTCGGAAACCTAGTAGACAATAAAAGTTTGGTAGTCTTTATTTGTATGTGAGTTTAAAGAAGAAGAAACTCCAAACAGATGTGAGACACCATTAAAATTATACTTACCTGATGTTGAAGTCATGTGTTAGATTTGAACATGTAATATCCAACTACGTCAATAGTAAGAGTGATGAACTTATTATTGACAATATTGACTGGGATATAGAAATTTCATTTATGAAATTCTTAAATATTTTTTATGACATGATGAATATGTGTTCATCAGTTTACACTTCCATGACTTGCATTGTACTTAGGTACATATGCAAGATTAGTAGCATGTTTACAAAGTTTAGAGATAACCTAACATTTAGTGATATGACTCTTGAGATGGTAACCAAATACTTTAAGTACTTGTCCACAATTCCATCTTTTTATTGTCTTCTTGGCTGTATGAATCCTAGGGTTAAGGTGGAAGGGGTAAAGAATATTTTGATATATATATCTTCATGCATGAGTCAAGAAAACCATCCTGAAGGGTTCATTTACGAGAAGTTGACTAAGTTATTTACATACTACGATACTAGGTATGATGATAGTTGTAGTCAGGCTCTAAGTATAGACATGGATGCCTTATTAAAAGATGATGCCTTCTCCATCAGTTAGCAAGAGAGAAATGATGAGGTGGACCATCTAATATGAGCGAGCTATCTTGGTACTTAAATATTAATTACTACTCAATCTTATCACATTATGATACTAAAAACCTTGATATTTTATAATGATGGAAATCATATAAGTCCACCAATCCTATGCTGTCAAAGATGGCACGTGATCTATTGACTCTTATAGTATCGAGTATTGTATCAAAGTCTACTTTTTATGTTATAGTCAATGTAACTTTAGATAGGAGATTTAGACTGTGGTCAAATATCATTGAGGCACTAGCATGCATGAAGGATTGAGATGATTCGAGGTTGAGCATCCATTATCTAGATCATGCTAGAATAATAGTGGAGGAGTAGCTGCCAGCAGATGACTAAAGGGACTTTGAGAAGGTTGAGCCCACCGCTAGTGATGTCATCAGATACTTAAGCAATGATCAATTGCATACTTATACGGGTTGGTATTGAGATTGAGTCATTGAGATAATTGAGCTTGCTACATTTTTTTTTATGATTAAGATTGATGATGTTTAATTTATTTTATGTTGTGATGAATTTTGAGTTTTACTTATGACTTTGTGTTAATTTATTTATTTATGGATTGAATGATGAAAGAATAATAGATGTGTTTTATTGATATTTTTTATAATTTATGCTAACTTAATAAATATTATAATGTAATGTCCCACTCACAACTCATAAATATTAACTTAAAATATAAAATTTGTAAAAAAAAAATTTAATAATTAATCCAAAATTCTGAAACCAATACAGTGAGTCGAGTGATAAGATGACTGTGCAAGTCAGTCTCGGACTCAAACTCAAACTCATACCCTCCTAGGACCTAGCTATACTAGGTCCTAGGCTAAGGCACTAAGTTGGAAAACTAGGTCCAAACCAGCATGCCCCGACATGACCCAGCTCGAATCCAGCTAGACTCGAGCTGACGGGCCATGCTGGGCTGGCCAAATTAAGTCATGTCATACCTAGTACAACATGACTCCAATAAGGTGGCCTGATTGGGCCACCAAAAACTAGGCCATGCTGGTACGACAAGACTTATTTGAAATCTCTACTTTGGGTTACTAAATATTACATAGAACATTACTCAAGTATGTTGAATTTTAAAGCCATGACTCTTATACTCAAAGAAAAGCATAAACATGACTTATATGTCCAAACTATGTTCAAGCATAATAGGCACTTTTATAGTGTCATGGCCATATACACATTAAGATGAATGAATGGTTAATGTTGTGGCCTTCACATAGTGCCACATCCACTATGAGACTAAATTTGGTTAAGGAAACCTTCGAGAAAGTGAATTTGATATGGAAACATCTTCTCATGACTTAGAGATGGCATAATAACTACGTCAATAATAATGGTGGCCTTTAGATTTTTAGGTGGAAGATCATATCTTTTTGAAGGTGTTGCTAAAAAGAAAAGTGGTGATGTTAGATAAGCATGGAAAACTATCATTGAGGTTCATGCTTTGAAAGTATACTCTCAATTTGTTTCTTGTAGTGGATTGGAATGAACTTGTGGTTGATACTAATGGGATCTTTGATGAGGGACTAGTACATATCTTGGATAGTAAGGATTAGGTTTTGTGAAACAAAATTGTGAGGCTAGTGAAGGTGTTGTGGCAGTACAATTGAGTGGTGGAGACAATATGGGTATACGAGGACACAATGCATATTAGTTATCCTTTCTTATTTGAGCATGAAGATACATTATTCAGTCATTATTTATTAAATGACTAATTCCTTGTGCTTGTGAATATATGTAGATGCATGTGTGAATTTCAAAGACAAAATTCTTTTAAAAGGTGAATTATGTGAAGTCTCATGTAAATTCATGTTAGACACATGGCAATTCATGTGAGTGACACATGGAATGTCATGTGTCAAAAAAATGCATGAAGGACAAATGACAAACCATGTGTCAAAATGCATGCATGTAGGACACATGGAAAGCCATGTGTCAACGTGGATGCAGTGGTCATGTCTATAAAAAGGAAGGAGTGGGAATGAAAAGAGAAAAAAGGAGAGAAACGAAATAGAAAGAAAGAGAGAAGGAGAAGAAAGTGAGAGAGAAAGAAAGAGAAGAAAGAAAGAGAAGAAAGGGAGAGAAAAAGAAAGAGAAGAAAGGGAGAGAAAAAGAAAGAGAAGAAAGGGAGAGAAATGAGGACAAAAAGGAAACCTGACAGTATTTCTTCCTCAATTCTCTAGCATTCTGATGGTAGGGAGACATCAAATCAATAAGTAATCTCAACATTTGCACACTTATTTTAGTCTATTTTGGAACCATGCTGTGCCATGTTGGTGCCATGTTTTTTTTGTATTGATTGATATGATTTTGACTCATTTTATGGTATTTTCCAAAATACTCTTACAACCCTCGGGCATGCTATTTTGTGGATTGATGCAATAGTGTGGCACCTGTTGCACTCTAATTTTGGATGGTCAAATCTTTCTCATTTGAACTCAAAATTGCACATTCTTGGAATCTATATAAAAAGCTTTCTAAGGCGGAATTTGTTGTTTTTACTTAAATGCTTAATAGAACTTTTTTTGAGCTTGAGGCTGAATGGTACTTAATAGCATTAAGTATTAAGTTGTTTATTTTTTTTAATATTTTATTACTATTAAGGATTAAATTATTTGTTTTTTACATACTAAAAATTAATATTTTAACAGCTTAATATATTAAGAAATTTTAACTACATATATTTAAATATCTAAAGATATCATATTTGATATCAATATTTAATCTCATTTCAAAACTATTATAAAGGCTAAAAACACAAACATTAATTAAATTAAAAAAGATTTTTATTCAAATGCATATTCATATATATTTAAAGAAAAAGATTAAAATTTAAGTACAAATTTTAAAAAATCTAAAACCATAATATTTGATATTTATATTTAACATCACATTTCACACCATGAAAAAAACTAAAATGATAAACTTTTGATAGTAGCATTTGATATCTCATTTTATACAATGATAAAAGTTAAAATGATAAGTCAATTAAACACTTGAAATAGTTCATTTGCAATATGGTCTAAAAATTATAGCATGAACTTTTGATCAGCAGCTGTAAAAAAGTTATTTATAGAAAGAAAAAATTTTTTTTTGAACGAGATTTTGAAAAATCCTAGATTGAGCATTATTCAATCCAACATTTTTTGGCTTTTTCTGAATAGAAAAAGCCTAAAAAATTGCTTAATGCTTTAAGAATTTTTTAAAAAAATTTAAGTAAAAAAAACACATTTGACTTAACACTGAAAGTGATTTGATTTCAGCGTTAAGCCGAATAAACAAACATGGCCTAAGTCTAGAATTTGATCATATGCCAGTGAATAATATTTGGTACTCACAACTTTATTGAAAATTTGATGGTTTCACTAGATATATAAATGACCATTACTCCATTTTGATTGTGTGTATGTAATTGCCTCAACATAAAATAACTTATTGTATGTAATTTTGATTAATGCTTTGTTGATATATTGATATGAATGGATTGATGTTTAAAAATTAGGGACATGTGGTATACTTATCCATGATGTTTTAGTAATATGCACAAGTAATATTATCTATACAAGCATTTATAATATATGTGACATAGTATAGCAACAACAAGAAATTGATAATTTACCTATGAACAATTTTGTAGGTAATATAAACAATCCAATTGGTAATTTAATTTACCTATGGAAAATCAAAAAAATATATATAATTAAATGTGAAGACATTGGTAAAGAAAATACTAATGAAAAGTCATTACATAGGTAAATTACCTATGGCAATTTTGTTGGTAAATTATGATAAAATTGGTAGGTAAAGTCGAGTGAAATCTATAAAGATATGATGAAATACTAATAAAATTCCATAGGTAATATGTTGGTAATATATTGATGCAACTTTCATCGATACCTTATTGATGGGTTTGTGGGGAAGCCAATGGAATACTTATAAAATACTACTTTCATAGGTATTCTATTGGTAAATTATTTGTAAATTAGCTATGAAAGTCCATTGTCGGTATTTACTTAGTGATTTTGTAGGTAAATCCATTGTAATTTATATATAATGTTTATCACTTCTGTAGGTATTCCATTGGTAAATTATATGAAATTATAAATATATATTTGTAATATTACTACTACAATTTGGCTCTTAAAAACTAATTAAAATACATAGTATTATTCTCATAAAAGTAAATTTAAATATAACAATCTTGCCTAATAAGAATAAAACTAACATATCCTTAATAACAAAAAAAAAACAATATTATGAATAGGTCATATGAATTAAACACAATACATAAATATTTCGAAAGTTTTAAATAAAGTAACCAAATAGCATCATTAGAGGTATGATAATTGCTACAGGTCTAATTCTCATGATCATGATCATGCGAAGGATGATTCTATGATATTAATACTTGTCCACCTATAGACATTTCATCCAACACTTTAATAATAGTTGTGTTTTCTCTTATAGATCACTAATCATTTCATCATGATCATTACTCTTGCATTGTAGTTGATGAATTTCTTCTATCTTTTATTAAAAAAATATCAATTGCTAATATAGAAGAAGAGGTAGAGCCAAAGTCATAATATTATGTAGCTTGTGATTCAAGCCCATAAACCTAACATTTTTATCGTCCACTCACAATATTTACTAACATATTGTTTTCATCTATTTTTTTCATCGTTGTGTGTCAGTTGCTCTCATATAAGGTTAATGGCATCCTGAAAATACGTATACATATTCAATTATAACAATCAACTAAATGAAATTTAAGACATAATATACGAAGTGATAGATTAATTTATATATATAGAGATAATTCAATAAAATTATCAACTAAAGATAATTACAAAAAAAAATAAGAATAACTAATTTATAAACCAAAAATAAGGTAAAAATCTACTTAATTAAATAAATGATGGTGTAAAATTACAATTGATTTCCCAGGCTCATAATGGGTAAAAGTGCCTCCTATTTGAGTTGATGGTACATACCCATTATCAATGGCCATGAATTTCCTATTTTTAGCATTTTGATCATAAACTTTGTGTATTTTTGGTGTGTTTCATTTTTGTTTCCAATTCTCCCTTGTGTGTTCAGACATAAACTCTAGCTTCTTTTTTTTTTCTCTTTATATCAAACACCATATCTTGGTATCGATGTTTTGATTTGTACTCCAAAGATGGCTTCATTAGTGTATTTAAGATCTCATTCCAAAACATATTATTTTCACAAGAATATATATTAAATATAAGTCTGGCACTTCCCAAAAATAGCTTTATAAAAAGATAAATTTACAATTTTTTGTTGTTGCATAAAGTAAATTGAAATAATTTCATACCATAATTTCATCATAATAGAATCTTTAGTTTCCTTAGAAATAGACTTCCAATTGATTCATTCCTTATCTATCTTTTCATCAAAATTTTTCATAATCTGGTGAGAAAATGGTCCAAATGGTTCCAAATTGCTAACCATAATTGAACATAAACAAATATGAAATAAAAAAAATAAGAAATAGCAAAAATGTTGTTAGGTTTAATTAATGAAATTAACTACAAATTTGTTTATTGTTTGACCAATGAAATAATGCTTGAACAATGATATTGACTATAAATATTTCATACAATTCTAAGAATACAAAATATAATTAAAGTAGAGGTGTCAAATTAGCATAGACTATTTTTTTCATGCTTGGTCGGGTCACCGTGATGTGCCACAAGGCATGATTTTATAGTTTGGTTTGTAGTCTAGTTTGTAGCATGTCTAAAAACAATGTAGCCTAGCAAGGCCAATTGGCATTTTTTTTGGCTCGGTCATGCATGCTAGGTTGAGCCTAGTCAAGTTAGCTTGGTTTATGTTAGGCTAACTTGGTTCATTGTAAGTTCTAGTTTGTTCTATGTTAGTCTAGTTCATACGAGGCTAGCATGTTTCACTAGTTGGGTCACAATCGGTCAACATGGGCTATCATGTTGAGTCATGTAATACTTGTATATTTGGTCTGGCACAACACGAACCATGTCACCGGCCGACATATGGTACGTTCATGCATGACTCTGAACTTGGTTATGTCGTGCCAGACATGGCTAAATCATATCGTTCCTAGGATGCTCGACCCATTTCATACCTCTAAATAAAAGAAAGAAATTATAATGTGAATCACATATAGATTATTGTAGGTACACATGTAATTGATATCGAGATATCATAGTCTCTGATATAGGTATAGTATATGCTAGTGAAGAAGCTATTGGCCGTGAATTTGAAGTGGAAGCTGTTGTATATGAATCTGTACGTGGAGGTGTAGCTACTACTTGTAAACATGAATTTAAAGAAGTGGAAAGTGTTGCTATAGTAGTAGCTTGAGATATTGATGCCAAACTTATATTTGGTGCAACTCAAGGTGGAACAAGTGTAACATCAATTGGAGATGGTGAAGATGACTATATATAGTCATCTGTTTCATAAGATCATGGGATTTCTTTATAATAGATTTTCTTATGTTGATGCTTCAGCTTCTTGTAATTTCAAGCAAGCTATTGAAAAAATAAAAAAAAACCATAGAACTGAGCAAATAATGAAAAAATAACATTACTATATATTCATTGTTATTGTTAGATAAAAGCACAATATGAAATGAATAAATATTACAACAATAATAATTGGATAAACATGCAATGCACATTTGCACAAACAACAAGCATATCCATAAATATGAAATATAATATAGCCTTTAACTATTAAGAATATGAACCATAATACAATATAATACAAAAGAAATATAAGTCAATTAATGATCATTGTTATCACTATATCTTGATTCAACATCTTAATATTCAATTTCATTTTCATCTATCTCTATTATTCTGACTCAAGTATTGGTCCCTCTAAAAGTTTATTGTCATCTTCAGCTAAATCAACATGTTCTCCATCATCTGATCAACATCATTCAATAAAAAACTAGATTAATCAATGCTTTGTTGCACATCAATATATTTTTCATCTATGGGCATTTAATTAACTGACTCATCTTCTTGGAATGCAATATTAGTAGTTAGTATTTTGTCAACAATATGTAGGAACATATATAAAAATCCTAGCACCAATATTGCATACTGCCAACCAATGAGACTTGTCTTTTCTCAAGCTTGGATAAAGTACAAAATATACTTGTACAACTTGCATAGCAAGTATAAATGATTCATACTTGATTCAACTTTTTCTTATGGTTAATATCAACCAAAAAATATTTTTTATGAACCTTCATCCCAACATTAATAGTAGGATCAAACCAATTGTACTTAAAAAGTATATTCCATTTAATTGGTAGTCATGAGTATTCTAGCTATAAAATCTTTATTAGCTGACCATAATAATCATTCTCTATCTCACTATAATTTGTGCCCTTTATAAAAACTCCACTATTTGAAGTTGACCTCATAGAACCATGTGATTTTGTATGAAATTTTCAGCCATTAACAAAATATATAGAAAATGGTTCATTAAGCATCTTTAGCAAGATTTTTAATAAATGAATTTATCAATGATGTTATCATGTACCTATATATAAAAAGAAAAAGAGATAATTGAAGATCATAACATTATTTATTTTTAATTATTGTTTTAACATCACAATTTTATTACTTATATAGTTCTACAACCAATCTGCAAGATGCTTGCAAAGCTTCACATCAAGCTCATAATCAATAATATCATGTGATATTTATTTTATGTCATGAGTATACATATTTATAAAATGAAAAAATAGTTTAGAAAAATATTATAAGTAATAAATATCCTTTGAGGTGAATGAAGAGAGATTTTTTTACTTACTTGATGTATTGACCAACCTTCTCACAATTCAATAGAACATTAGTTCGTGCAGCCTCATACTCACTGTCAGATAACCTCCTAGATTTTAATCATCCATATGGTTGATTGGAAGATTTAAATATCAAAAGTGTCCCTTCAATGTCATCATCATAACTACCATCATCATTGTGAGACACTTTCTACATTTTTGTATAGACACGAGGCTCAAAATAATATAAACAAAAATTAGATGCATCTTCTACAATTCAATAGAACATGATTTTTATTATCATTATGTAATAGGATTGAGCAGTAATCAATATCTAAGTATCAAGACAGCTCGCTCCTATTAGACGAACCACCCCATCATTTTTCCCTCGCTAACTAAATATTTTGACATACTCAAAACATGGCTATAAATATTATCATACCTAGTATTGTAGTATATAAATGACTTAATCAAAATTTTATGAATAAACCTTGTTAGGTTGGTATTTTTGGTTCATGCAAGTAGATATGCATGTCAAAATATTTTCTATCCTTCTACCTTAACCCTAGGATCTATGCAGGTAGCTAGGTAATAAAGAGATGAAATGATTGATATGTAGTTTAAGTATTTGGTTTTCATCTCAATAAACATGACATCGACAATAAATATAAGATCATCTCTAAACTTGCTAAACATGTTACTAATATCACACATGCACCTGAGTATAATGTAAGTAGTGGGAGTATACACAGATGGACACATGTTCATCATGTCATATAAAATCTTCCAGCAATTTCATAAATTTTTTTTTGTATCTTAGTCATTATCATCAATAATAAATTTATCACTTATATTATTGACATAGTCAAATATCTCATGCTAACATTCAACACATGACTCTAACATCAAGTAAGTATAATTTCAATAGTATCTTACATTCATTTAAAATTTCTTCTTCTTTAGACCCATAGTCAAGTATAGACTATCAAATTCCTATTGTCTTCTATATATCCACAGATATTTTAGTGAGTTTCATATTCTTTCTAATGTAGATGAAATAACCTTTATCCTCACCCCTACTATCAAGTTAATAATGTGACATATGCATTTAACATAAAAAATCACACCTAATAGTCAATATCTAATTGTATTAACAAAGATATTAATAGCTACTCTATTGTTAGATGTATTATCAAATATAATAATAAAGTTTTTTTATTTTGAATATGATAATCTCTAAAGATTCTCATCATACACTCATATATGACAGTTCCATCATAAGGATGGAGAATCTTAAAAAATCCTAAAGTTTTTTAATTAAGTTTCCATATAGAATTTATATAGTAGACAGTGAGACATACAAATGATGCATCATCTTGACTAGTATAGATATCAAATGTCATGGATACCATGCCACTATATTACCTCTAAATTTTATAATTATTTATTTTTCTAACTTATAATATTTAATAATATCATTCCTATATGTAGACATAGGAATTATATGATAAGTATGCTGGAAGTAAGTCTACATGATACTAACAATCCTAGTATCCTCCAAATTTCTAACTAGAAGACACATGATGGTAATCAGTTTGACCATGTCTTCCCTCTCTATAATATTGTGGTATCTGAATGGGGTCAAAGAAGCCGAACTAGATTCAGCTTTAAAGATCCCACCGCTCATACTTTGTTGAGTTTTCCTAGGATCTAATATACCATATTTTTTGGTACATTAATTAGTATGCCCTTTTAGGTGCTCAATCCCATATGCACTTTTATATGTATATATTTTTTACAATACACACACACACACACACACACACACACACACACACACACACACACACACACACACACACACATATATATATATATATATATATATATATATATATATATATATATATATATATTATGTTGATTCTTCATCAACACCCTATCATTTTTATTTTTTATTATGTTAAAGTGAGTCTAAACTATATATGTTATTCTAGTTTTTAAATTTTTAGGCATTTGAGTTTTAGTCGAGCCATGAGAGAAAAACATGGGTTTCAGCCTCAGACCTTTTCATAGGGTTATTATTATTATTATTATTATCTACGTCTAAATCTAAATTAATTTCAATATTATTATACTCACTATTAGCCATTTTTTTGTTATAATTAATTTAGTATATATAACAATATTAAAAAACAAAAAAACCCCAAATTATGTTTTGGACCGAAGAGGAGATATATAAAGCTGCTACCCATACCTCACACACTACAGCAATGGGTAACAAGAAAAAACTCTTATTTGAAATAAAAAAGTTATGATTAGAGAGGAAATTAAGATTAGAGAGGAGATGAGAGAAAGTTAAGATTCAAAATAGAAATGAGAATGAAAATCTTTAAAGATTTTTTTTTATTTAAAAATCATATTTTTTTTTTATTTTTTTTATTTAAAATTAGATAGAAACCCAATAGCTGTGAGATTTCTACTTTTGCCATTGGAATCAAATCTAATGGGCAAGATTACGGCAAAATCATTACATATGTATTTTTTATATTTTCAGCTAATTAACCATTAGGATTGTGGATTTGGTCTCGGGTGTGGTGTGGGTAGGCACAACATATGGTGTGTCTGTGCCCGAGTCGAGCTCCAAACCCATAAACTCAGCCCAAGTGCTGACTACTGAGTCACTCGGCATTACATTAGCCATCACATCATAGTGTTGGCTTAGGGCTAGTGTAGTTAGCTCGATAGGCGAGTACACAATGTACAAGTGACATCCAAAAAGGCTATCACCTATCTATGTACTTGTAGAGCTATGGCCTATGGGGGGCCTTGGACGTGCCATGTTTGGCGGATGGCATGGCACCTACCAAGGCCAGCCACATAGTGGGTTTCATTAATAAAACTTGCCATGTGGCACAATTTAAAAAAATTGTTACTGAATACTTTTTTAAACCTACCCATATTTGGTTCAAGTGGGTTAGACACTAGCTAATTGGACCAAACCTATTTCTTAGTAATCCGTAAACCATAAGGCATGAATGGTTTATGCCTTATTGGTCGGTCATGCCTCATGATATGCCCAGACTGCTTGGCCCATCAAACTATTGATGAACATCCCTCCTCGCTATGTGTGTAATGTTTTATCTTGTATAAATTATGATGAACATCAAACTTTCCACTATTGATGCATATGATATACAAGTCATCTCTCTCATTTATTCTTTAGTGCTAGGACATATACTTGAGGATGACTTGAAATTAACATGAATATGGATAAAAATTTGGCTTATTATGATGTAAGTTGAAACATTATACAAGATCTTATTAAATTAGTTTTCTTGAAAGAGCCAAATCTTTTAATTATTTCTATCTCGATAAATCTATATTTTTATAATCTTGTTTCTTGTCCTAAGTCCTTCATATCAAACTCCTTAGTCAACTATATCATTAATTTTTTGTTGTGACCTTTGTTGAAGCTTACTACCAACAAATTATCCAAGTACAATAATACAATGATGAAGTTGTTTTTATCCTCAAAACTTTTGTAATTCATACCATAATCTAAAGCGAGTCTATTATACCAAAGACTAATGATGAAGTATCAAATCTCTTATATCAATTCTTGGGTATTTATTTGTGACCTATATAGATTTGTTCAACTGGCAAATCATGTTCTCTGTGCATATTTTAGAAAAACTATTTGAATATTATTGTGATTTTATTATGATACCTAATTTTTTGGTTTAACTAAAGTCTCACATTTTTATTGGGAAAAGATCTCTCATCTAATCAATCCTACAGTTATATGAGTCATATAAGTAGTAAATGATTTTTCATTAAGTTATTGATCCCATTTGAGATTTTGTAGCTAGTTCAACCAAACAACTATTTGTCAATTACTATTCTAGTTGAAAGAATAAGATAAGTTTTAAGCAAGCTTCTTAGATTCTAGAGTTAGTATATTCTATTATACATGATGGCTTATTTAAATAGTTTTAATATGATTGAGTTTGGTTATTAATGGATGTAATATTTATATAGAATAAAAATTAGGATTTTACTATTAGTAGGTTTGTGCATACTATCGTGATAGAATGTGATAGGTAAGCTATAAAACAAACTCATGCATTATGATAGAAAGGAAGTGATAGATATTCTGATCATGATTGTGAGAGTATGATACTTTGAAGTCAAAAGCATGAATATTTTTATAAGTCAATCCATTATACATGTCTTAGAATAACTAACCCTCAATTAATGAGACCAGTTTATCAAATATTTTAATAAGAATTTCATCTTTAATGTAAGAGTTGTATGTCTTTGTGGTAGACAGTGATATGTAAGCCATGAAATATATGCGATTGGAGGTGACTCATAATATCATGATATTCCTATGAGTTACTTTCTATTGTGTGACTCATATCAGTGAGATTAAAAAAAATCATATATTAATTATGTGGGTATTATTCGTATGATGCTAAAAACACAAATATTTTTACTACCATATTAGTTTATATTTAAATAATATGTAAGATCAAAAAATAAAAATATACATATGAATCAATTATCATGGTAGTTGTCCAGTTATCTAAAAGATATGGACTTTTGAATGACCATCAAGTAGGGATGATTTTTCATTTTAGTAATACATTACCAATTAGAAATCTATGAAGAGACCATAATTGGGTAGAGTCTAATAGATGATAACTACCTTGTATGCAAATATGTAGAGGTGTCAACCGGGCCGGCCCGGCCTGTCACGGCACGGTTCAGACAGTGCCTGGGCCGGCCCGACACAGAAAAATTCCCTACCCGGGCCCGTGCCGTGCCTGGGTTAGGCACGAGCCATGTCGTGCCGTGCTTGGCCCGTGGCTGACCCTGCACGGTTCGGCCCGCGGCACGGCACATCGGCACGAGTTTGTCCCGTGAGCCCGACCCCACGATGGTTCCTCCCGCAAAAAAGACCACGGGTCGAGTCTGATTCGACCCGACCCGCGGTCCCCCCGAATCCCGACCCGTACGAACATGCAAGCCCGAGCGGGCCAGGCAAGGCACGGCACGACCCACCGTGCATACGGGCGTGCCAGGCCTGGCTATTTTAAACCGTGATGGGCACGGCGGCACACTCGTGCTCAAAAAATTCGGGCCGGGCCGTTTGACACCTCTATTAATATGACACTTAAAGATTTTCATAATAATTTGACTTTCATGCAATTATCAAACATAAAAATATTCAAACTATTTAGATATCTCATCATGCATAATGCAATGCACTAATACTAGAAACTAAGAATCTTTCCTAAAACCTAGTCTTATCTATTAAAATTAAGTAGTAGTTGCCTAATAGTTAATTGATTGAACTACCTACAAAATCCCTATGAGATCTATATCTAGATTAAAAGTCCATTTTACTACTTGTATAACAAGTATATACTTTGGACTAGTTGGATAAGTGATCCTCACCATATGAGGTTTTGGGACTTTTCATAATCCTAAAAATTAGACATTATAACTAAGTTGACTAACAAAACTATTTTAGTTTTTTTAGTCAACTTTAGTTGATGTAACTATCATTGAAAAAAGAGATTTGTATTTTTAGTAGTTTAAATATTAATATCATAATTTTGAACCTTGATTTACATTACTTATCTTATGTTACCTATTTATCTCTTTTCGTTAGTATTATTATTTTTTTAGCCACTACATCCTTCATGGGTAGAAACTTTGGGACTTAGCTAATAAATCTAGTCCTAAAAGATTGAGAGAACCAGAATATCCCTTTTTAGATATAGAGTTGAAGCAATAAAGAGGCCCCAGGGGGTGATGGGAAAGCTATCCAACTACCTGATAATCACTAGACCTTAAGAGATTATTGGTTGCTTATAATGATGAATAGTTACTCTGTGATTTAGATACAACCCGTAGAAGCTAACAATATTGTGTTGAAGTTAAGTTAGATAATGATGGTTCAACAACATAAATACAATGAGAATATATCAAAAGATATGAATTATTTTGTAATGATGTCTCTAAAGTTATGCAACATAATTAAAATGAATGACGTTAGTCTAGATGAAATCATGTTATCTTAAATCCTTTTTTCTTTGAGAGACAAGGCATAAAGTCAATTCCAATGCTTTTCGTGAGGCTTGATTGAAGGGTGAAACAAACTTGTGTAAGATTTCTTCCCAATGTTCTACCTCTAATTATCTTATAGTTAAGGAGTGAGATAAGCTAATTCTTTTAGGATAAGTTAGATACTTTGTACAATGATTAAGACTGGTTTAAGGAGTTGTTGAGGAGATACTCTCAACATGAGTTTGAGTTGTATTTTTAAGCCCAAACCTTTTACAATTGGTTAAACTATTTGATGAGGTATATCATTGATACAGTCTTGAGTGTTTCTATTTTGAACAAATCACTCAAAGAAGTACATTATTAATTTGAGGAATTAGCAAATAATAACTACCAAACTTTGAATGATATTTTCTTTGGGTAAAAACAAGCCAGAGTATTAAAGATTAATTGATTTATCATGATGAAGGCAAAAACTGAGCTATTTTTTAAAAGGCTGGAAGTCCAAGAGTAGAAATGAAGAGGAATAGAAAAAATTGTCATTTTGTAATAACAAGAAATGGTAAATTTCAATCTCATTTATCAAGTGAAAGAAGCCAATGATTTGCTATGCAATTGGTAAGTCTATCAAAATTGGGAATGATTATATGAGACACAATATTTAAGGGGAATCGTTAGACATTTAGGACTTAAAGAAAAGTCTTTCATCAATTATAAATTGATAGACTTAATGGTAGAGACAAAACAAAGAAATAATTTTTATGAGAACTATAAGTAAAGGCTAGAGATGATGTTGGAGAAAATAAATGTGATAATAAAAAGTATAAAGAATTCAATTAGACAATTGACACAACTAGTGAAGGGGAAGAGCATCAATGAACTACCGAGTTATACTTAGACAAATCCAAGGAAGTGCTTGTCAATTATACTTAGAAGCAAAAAATAGATTGAAGGGAAATAAATGGAGGAAGCTAAAATAAATAGAGCTATGAATGATAGCACAACAACTTTCCCAAAACTTATTACTCTCACATGACATTTCAAAAGCTATGGCCCCCAACATTGAATATTTTCCAAAGCCATAATGCTTGAGGAATAAAATTCCCAACTCAATCTCCTAGTTATGATAGAATAAGGAGTAACAAAGTAGTGAATCAGGATTACCGGAAGTAATAGAAAGATAAATATGAAATAGAATGATGCTGCATGTAATTTTATTTTAAACATACATTTTCATAATGTTTTAGAAAGATAAAATTGAAAGAATAATTTGAGAAGTTACTCAATCTTTTCCAAAAGTTATAATAATCATCTTATTTGCCAAAGTATTATCTCAAATACTAAATTATGTAAATTTCATAAAAGATATCATGAGTAGTATGAGAAAGTTAGAGATGTTTGGAATGATAAACATGACAAAAAAAATATTGCAATTCATCAATGAAAACTCCCAATGAATTTGAAGGATTCACAATGTTTAATTATACCATACATTATTGGGAAGTACACATTTTGAAATGCACTATATTTGGAATTGAGTGGCAACTTGACATATTTGTGAATAGGACAAAGTTTGAACATTGATGAGATCATCTCAATCTCTCTCTCACTACAAATGATCGATCAATCATTGAAGTGCTCAATGGGTATCATTGAAGATATGTTGATTAAGATTTGGGACTATTTTTAGCTACTGGATAAGCCCTCATTGATGTCAAGAATAAATAGTTCATGCTTCATGTAGGTTAGAAGCAAGTGAAATTTAACCTTTACAAAAGTATGAAGAGTCCATATGATGTTGAGAAAAATTGTTGGAGGATAGATAACCTCCTCTATACTTTATATAAAATAAATATTTTATATAAAAGGAATTTGTAGAAGACTTTTGGCCTAATAAAAATTATTAGGATGATGTAGAAAATAAATTATGGAGCTATGAAAGTGAAGCTAAGACTGAAAAAAATGATTGCTATGAAATCACAATATCCTTCAAAGTCATGATCTTTAGAAGAATCTAAAGAAGAGTATTCTATAGTAGTGGAAAAAGAAAGTGAAACACTCAAATTCTATTCAACATTGCATGACAAAAATACCGATAATAATACCATACATTATTAGAAAGTACACACATTTTGAAATGCACTATATGATTTGGATTTGAGTGTCAACTTGATATATTTGTGAATAGGACAAAGTTTGAACCTTGATGAGATCATCTTAATCTCTCTCACACTACAAATGATCGATCAATCATTGAAGTGCCCAATGGGTATCTTTGAAGATCTATTGATTAAGATTTGAAACTATTTTTAGCTACTGGATAAGTTCTCAATGATGTCAAGAATAAATAGTTCATGCTTCATGTAGGTGAGAAGCAAGTGAAATTTAACCTTTACAAAGGCATGAAGAGTCCATATGATGATGAGAAAAATTGTTGGAGGAAAGATAACCTCCTCTATACTTTATATAAAATATATTTTTTATATAAAAGGATTTTGTAGAAGACTTTTGGCCTAATAAAAATTATTAGGATGATGTAGAAAATAAATTATGGAGCTATGAAAGTGAAGTTGAGACTGAAAAAAATAATTGCTATGAAGTCACAATATTCTTCAAAGTCATGGCTTCAGAAGAATCTGAAGAAGAGTATTCTATAGTGGTGGAAAAAGAAAGTGAAACACTCAAATTCTATTCAACATTGCATGGAGGAAAATAAAGTAGAGGATTTGGAGAAAATACCGATAATGAAATTAAAGGCATAATCCCAATAGGTAGCTGAGGAAAAGATAAAGGAAGGAATCATTTTAACAACAATTTTAGAGGATCCAAAAAAAAGTAGACAAAATAATTAGAGCGAAACAATGAAATTCATGACTTTGACAAGCACCCATACTTGGAGATACAAAAGCTAAAGAAAGATGACATGACAAACTTCAACACCATGATTTTGGAGTTCCAAAAAGAAAAAGCTCAAGGTACTAACTCAACAATAAGCCATGACAAAGTTCAGTGCTATGAATTTGGAGATCAAGAAAGAAAAAGTTCGAAGTGCATCCTAATAAATATCTATGACAATCCATAAAATTGTAGAATCTTGGAAGAATGAAGTCATGGAAAGCCACAAAGCCAAAAAATCATAGGAAACAAAAAGAAAAATAGGAAGTCTTGAGGGTAATAATATGAAATATGATTCAATACTAAAAGAAAGCTTAGGAAGAATATAAGAAGTGAGAGATAATATGATTAAGCCAGCCAAGATAACTGAGATCTTAAATGGAGGTAACAACTCTTTGATGTTTTAGATATGAATATTAAAAATAGTACTACTTGGGAGGCAACCCAAATTTTTTTTTCTGCATAGTATGATGAAATAAATATACCCATTAACATATATCATTTTGCATGTACCAATTTAATCATGGAACTAAAACCCCACATGGATCATTCATTTATATTTCTACAAAAACAAGTTGCACTACTATCTTGACACACTACAATACTCAAACTAATCATAGCAAATATTATTAAAGGTTGGATTGAATGTACATTTTTTATATAGACTATGAGTAATTTCTAGTGGATGAGCAATCATTTTAATATGAGAGTCTATATAGTATGCCAAATACCGAATGAGACTAGTTATTTTGGTAATTAATTAATGATATATTTACAAACAAAATAACTTTAAATATAATATTTTTTACTAAATTATAATTTTAATGAAATATGATGAATAGTAGTAAAATTGAGTGATTTTTATGTGAAATAAAGACTTGGTGGATTGTTGAGGATAAAAACTAAAATTTATGTAAATTTATATTTGTGTTATGACTTCGTTATACCTTATTAATCTTATAAGATAGTTTCAACAATTATTTTTTATCGAAACTTTATACATATAGTCATAATAATCTTTGTATTCTACGACTCTATCAACACTTTGACACAATCATTTCATAGTACAATATATTCTTTTTGATTGTGAAACTTTTTTGGAGTCATAGCCTTACTAGATTATAACTTATTTCACAACTACAATATTAATTCCACTTTACAACAATCAAGTATCTCACTAGTGCTAAAAGTCATTATAATCATCCAATACTTTTTGACTTTTTCATTACTGATCCATCTAGTCTAAGTCAATAGCAATGGTGCTATTCCTATTACCACACATTTTAGCTATAGAATGTTCTAAAAATAATACCCGAGAAGTGACCATTTCTAGGTTTGTGACTTCTGGTCTTGAGAAATGACCAAAGCTATAGCCTATTCTTAATGCTATAACCTTGTATTATAGAGATAAAATACATAATTTATTGTCATTTTCAATGCTATGACTTAATGTTATATAGTCATAGTCATTCCCAACATCATAATCATATGTGTAAGAGAGAGACTAAAGATGCGGTCTATTCCTTGTACCATGACTTTTTATCTTAGAAATGAAATGTACAATCATAGCTATTCCAAGTGCTATAGAATTCTAAAGCTAGAAAGAGACCAAAGATATGACTCATTGCTATAGTTATAACTTGTGTTCTAGAGACGAAAAAACAAAGCCTCATTATTCCCAAAGGTCATGACTTCTGACTTAAATTTGGGCACAAATATGCTTACAAATCCTAGATGAAATCAATGAGCAAATGTGTGACATAAGTACAAACAAAAATCCTAAGAGGGGAGTGAATTTCAACTCACACTATGGGTAATTCTAAGATGCATGACTAAGTATTATTGATTTAGGATTTCCTTCCTAGATACACTTGAGCACTATCATTAACAACTAGAATATTATGATAAATTGAGGTCTAGGGTTGTTATATTTCATAGTATGTTATGAATGCTTAATTTATTGATTTTAATGCCTTGATTTTATTTTAGCTTGATTATTGATGGATGTGGACTAAAATTAGAATTTTAATGTTAGTAGGTTTGTGCATACTATAATGGTAGAAGGTGATAGGTAAGCCATAAAGCAAACTTGTGCATAATAGTAAGAAAGAAGTGAATGTACTTCTGATCATGATGTGAGGGTAAAACATATATGTAAGAATTCAATATTGAGATAAGTTAATTATGTGAGTATGATACTTATGAAGCCCAAAGCATTAATACTTTTATAAGTCAATATATTGTATAAGTTTTAGAAGAACTGACCATCATTTGATTTGGTCATTTTATCGAATATATTAATTAAAGTTTTATCTTTAGTATGAGAGTAATATATCATTATCATAGATGATGACATATAAGCCATGAGATACATGTGATTGAAGGTGACTTATAAGGTAGTTACAATTCTATGAATTACTTTTTGTTGTCTAGATCTTACCATTAAGACTTGAAAAAAAATCATTTGTTAATTATGTGAACATAATGATTATGAATCTAAAAGTACAAATATATTTACTACTTCATTAGTTTTTGTTTATATGATACGTGATGTTGGAGAATCAGAATATACATATGAAGTAACTATCATGAGTAGTTGGTAAGTTGACTAAAAGGTATGGACTTATGAATATCCATTGAATAGGGATGATTTATCATTTCAGTGGTAAAGTATTGAGTAAACAGCTATGAGGGTAGCATATTTTTGGGGAATGCCAAATTATTAATAACTACCTTGTATGCTAATAAGATACTAAAAAATTTTTACAATAATTCTATTTTTCATATTGTAAGCAAGCATAATAATATCAAAACTATTTATATATATTATCATGCATAATATAATGCACCAACCCTATAATATAAGAATCTATTTTAAAACCTAGTCTTATCCTTTGAATTAGAGGAGTAGTTGATTGATAGTTGGTTAATTGAATTACCTACATAATTAAAATGGGATTGATATCTGGATGAAAAATCCACTTTACTACTTGTATGACATATATACCCGTGGGACTAATTGGATTAAAGACCCTCACCCAACTTTATTTTGGGACTTTACCTAGTCCTAATAATTGGATATCATAAAAAGTCTTAATAAATTTTTTGATTCATTACCAAAGATTATTTAGTTTTGTTAGTCAACTTTAGTTGATGTAATTATTCTTAAAAAATGAAAGTTCTATTTTTAGTAGTTTGTATATCACTATCTTTATTATTTAACTTGATTTACATTACTTAACTTTTTGTTAGTATTTTTATTTTTTTAGATGTCATATCTTTTATGAGTAGAAACTCTAGGACTGAGATAACATATCTAGTCCTAGAGATTAGGAGAATTAGAAGAGTACTTTGAGAAAGAGAGCTGAGAAAGAGCATATTAAAGATTAAAGGTATTAGCAACAATAGAGAGACCCAAGGAAATGATTGACATGCTATCCAATAGCCTAATAATCATATACTTAAAAGATTATTGAATGCTTACTATATGGATAGTTACTCTAGGATTTATATGCATCTAATGGAAGCAGAGTATTTTGAATTTAAGCAAAGTCTGATAGTGATGGTTTAACAATATCAATATAGTGAGAAGATTTCACATTATTTTAATGAGCATGTTGTGATATTTTTAGTGTTATATGATATAGTTAAAATGAATGGAATCAGTCTAAATGCCATCAGGTTATGTCTATTCCTTTCTTTCTTAGAGAGACAATGCACAAAGTTAGTTCCATTGCTTATCTTGAGACTTGATTGAGAGTTGAGGTGAACTTTTAATAAGCTTTCCTCACAAAATTCTTTTTGCCTCAAATTACCTAATACTTAAGGAGTGAGATAAGTCAATTCCATCAAAACAAGATGGAGACTTTGTATAATGATTGAGATCTTTTTAAGGAGTTGTTGAGGAGATTCCCTTAACATGAGTTTGAGTCATGGTTCTAAGCCGAAACTTTCTACAATAAGATGAACTCCATGATGAAATACACCATCAATGCTATCTCAGGTGAGTCGATTATGAACAAATCACCCAAGAAAGTATATTATTTATTTGAGGAGTTAATAAAGAATAACTATCAAACTCTAATGACATTCTATTTAAGAGAAAACAAGCTGAAGTGTTGGAGTTGGATTGATTTACCATGATGGAGGCATTTATTAAACAATTGGAAGATCGGGAGGAGAAATTAAAAGAAATAAGAGAAATTATCATTTTTCAATCATAAGAAATAGTAAATTTCAAGCTATTTATCAAGTGAAAAAGATTAATGGTTTGAACAAAAAATGTTACGTTCCAACCAAATACTAATATCCCAAAACACCAACATCCAAATATGAGAAATCATAAGAACATTTGCTTTGGAGGCTATTAAAATGAGTAGCAAAACATAAGACAAGTCCCAAAAAAAATTGAGAATAATTCTATGAGACACAATATTCAACGAGGATTGAGTTTGCATTATCCACATTCAAGACTTGAAGAAAAGTTGTTCATCAATAACAAATTGATAGAGTTAGAGATGAAGTTGGAAAAAATAAAGGTGACAATGAAAAGTATAAAGAATCAAATTAGATATTTGGAACTAAAGGTGAAGGATAAGAGCATCAGTGAACTACCAAGTAATACAAAGATAAATTCAAAGAAGTACTTGTCAATTATACTTAGAAGTAACAAATAGATTGTGAGGAAAAAAAATAGAAGAAGCTAAATCTGAGAGAGTTGGAACTATTAGCACAACTCTTTCAAAACTCATAGCTCTCACCATGAAATTTTTAAAAGCTATGGCCCCCAACATTGGATATTTTCCAAACCCATTATGCTTGAGGAACATAATGCCATAGCCCAACTCAACCTCTTAGCTATTATACAAGAAGGAGTAACAAAGGAGTGAATAGAGTTTACCTGAAGCACTGGAAAGATAAATGTGATAGCGTATGATACTACATGTAATTTTCTTCCAAACCAGCCTTTTTCATAATGATTTAGAAAGGAAGAATTGGATGAATAATTTGAGAAGTTTTTTAGCATTTTCTAAAAAATAAAAATAAGCATCCCATTTGTAGAATTAGTATCTCAGATACCAAATAATATAAATTTCATGAAGGATATCATAAGTAGTAAGAGAAAGTTTGAGATGTTTGGCATGATGAACATAACAAAGAAATATAATAAAATTATTCAATAAAAACTCTCAACAAAGTTGAAGGATTTGTGAAGTTTTATGATACCATGTATAGAGGTGTCAACCGGGCCGGGCCGGCCCGGCCCGGCACGAGGCACGACACGGTTCGGCTGTGCCTGCCCGGCATGGGCATTACCCGTGCCATTTTTGGGTAAGTCACAACCCGTGTCGTGCTGTGGCGAGGCCAACTGGGCCTTGTGCCTTGCTTGACCCGGCATGGTTCGGTGGCCTGTCGGCACAGTTCGGGATCACACCCGGTCGCACCCGCAGACCTAGTCTCCAGCAAGCTTGAAGTGAAGCTCACTAGAGCTCGACGTGTAGCTTGTTGTTGTTCACTGGAGCTCGACGTGAAGCTTGTTGTTGCTCAGTGGAGCTCCGTCGAGCTCCATGAAGGAGCTCCATCGTCGAGCTCCACTTCGAGCTCCTCGAGCTCCACGTCCAGCTCGTTGGAGCTCTAACGTCCAGCTTGTTGGAGCTCCAGGGAGCTCCACTTTGAACTTGCTGGAGTCTGGAACTCGATGAAACTCCATGAATAAGCTCATTGGGACTCCATCGTAAAGCTCATTGGGACTCCATCGTAAAGCTCATTGGGACTCCATCGTAAAGCTCATTGGGGCTCTATCGTAAAGCTCCATCATAAAGCTTCTCGGAGCTCCTCGAGCTCCGCGTTGTACTTGTTGGAGCTCCTCGAGCTATATCGTGGAGCTCAACGAAGCTCCACGAAAGAGCTCCTAAAGACGGAAGGGGCGAGGGGCGTGGGGCATGGGGCGAGGGGAGCGAGGAGCATAATGGAATCTCTACAGTATTTTCAATAACTGACATTCACAACACTAGTCACTTATTTTAAAAAATCAACAGCATGGTAATGATCGCTCTTATCAACAATGGGCATTGCCATGGTATTCCTAGACGCACTAGTTTGTATATTTGAAACTCGCCCTAAATTTGAAATTTTTATTTTTAATACATTATTTCCCTACCAAAACTAGATTTATTATTAAAATAATATCTAAAAAAAGCTGCTTTATAAATCACGAAATATTTGTTTGAATCACATTTCCAAAGTCAATTTATTGGAAATATTAAACAACATATATTCACCAAAAAAGCAAAAGAAAACCAAAATTCAATAAATTTTCTGCCCGTTGCCGTTGGCTTCTTTCCACAGAGCATAACCTTAAATTCAAAATTGAAAAAACAGAGTGCAGACCGTACTTTTCATCTTGAGTCAAAGCTGGACCAAGGACAAGTAACCGATTATCTCTCGTTTTCTCTCCTGCGTCCTTCCAGCTGCAGTGAGGTTTCCCATTAGAAAATAATCAACAACGACGCTAGCTGGAGGTGGGTTTATGTATCTAATCGCTTCGCTGTATATTTTACAACAGAATACTGAAAACGGCCTGGGTTTTTTTTCCTTGTACGTGGTTTTGATTTGCTGTTTTGTTTTGTTTTGTTTATCTGTAATTTAGTTACGGAATTTACACTGTTGATGGATTGTGCTAGGACATTGGCTTCGAGAAAAGCTCAAGACGCAGGTCTGCAATCTTTCTGTTTTCGAGTTCTATGCCCCTCGTTTTGGCACTTGCAAGTTAAAATCATTCAAACCTCATTAACTCTCTTGATTAGTGACTGTTCCTGCGTGGAGTACAGTGTTTATATTTCATAGGCAAATAAACTTGGAAAAACATAGTATTAGTTATACTGATCAAATATTATGAAGTCTAGACATGAAAGTAAAGTTGGACATATAAGGGTGGGTGGACTTCATTCCATTTGTGTGAGCCTTTTGGATATAATCCAAAGATAAATCCATAAGAGAGCTTAGCCCCAAAGTGGGCATGGTGATTTTCTGTAATGTACTATATTTACGTTAGCATAACTTCTTTCAGCTTGGAGACGATACCAAGCTGTTGCCTGGCTGGAAAGCCTCATGGGTCCATTGGGCATATCAAGAAATCCATCAGAAAAAGAGTTTATTTCTTCCTTGAGAAACGGTTTGATATTGTGCAACGCCGTCAACAAAGTTAATCCAGGAGCTGTGCCGAAGGTGTGCTACCCAATTACCTTTCTTTCGTTGATAGATGACACGTTTTTTTATATGGGCCAAAGAAGTTAGAATTTTAACATGAGAATTGAGATTTGTTCATGAGTTGAACTTTTAAGATGCTCACTTGTTTGGTCACTCGAAATGATTTGATACAGGACTTGCAGGAAGTTGATTTTCTGATGAATTTACTTTCATGAATTGCATGCAAGGTGGTAGAGAGTCACACGCCTTTACAATTGCTAGCTCATGATTCACAACCATTACCGGCATACCAGTATTTTGAGAATGTAAAAAACTTTTTGGTAGCCATTGAGGAGTTGAAGCTGTTTGCGTTTGAAGCTTCTGATCTTGAAAGGGTAAATCAGTCAAAATTTGAAGCAATTAAGCATTCGGAACTCACGTCATGCCTGACGCTTCTGCATTGTAATGTCTCTATGAGCCCTAATGGCTATGTTGATCATCTTTGAAAGGATTCATTGGAGGCGGGATCAGCAGGCAAGGTTGTCGATTGCATTTTGGCCCTCAAATTGTACCACGAGAGCAAGCAGAAGAAAGGCAGCGGGAATGGACCTGGTAAGCCCGTGAAATCTCCTCCAGTTCTGCAACCTATCACGAGAAGCAATTTGAAGCCGATCTCCAGGGATTCGTACAGACGTTCGGACTCAACTGTCACGCATGAAAAGAAGCACCAGCTTCCTGAAAATGTCTTCCGAGAACTTGTAGGTTTGTACGCAACTATTTAACCTCTTGGAATGTATTTACGATTCAGCTTCTCGAATGTATCAAAGTGCCTGTCATGAACTGTATTTTTACGTATGGAATGCATTACTACTTAATTTTTTACAGATGTGCTGGTCAAGTTACTTGCTGAGAATGTAGCTGACACCAAAGAAAATTTCAACAGTAATCTTTCCATCTCTACCCAAATTAAAAACATGGTAATGCTTCCCGAATTGCTGCCTGATAAAAACCAAGAGTAAAAAGGCATGAATTGAGTCGTGTGTGGTTAACCTGTGGAGCAGGATCCAAGAAAGTTACTCGGCAGGATAATGTCCGACCCTATAGTGAACAAGTTTGAGACCAACTTGCCCGAGGTAAACATACTTTAAGAAAAGGGCTTGGCATCACCAAGTGCTAGAGGCTTCTTTTTTTGTGGAACATATGTGATATTTGTCTTGTGCAATAGCAGCTAGAATCAGTGCTCGAGGGTTGCGAACGTAGTGGTGAAGATGTTGAGTCAATGACAGGGTCGAATGTGTCATCATCTCAACACAGTGCGACTGTCAAGGTACAGTACAATCCTGAAACCCTGCTCGGTTTAGTACGAAATAAATATCGAAAACCCCAATGTTCCCAAATGCCATTGCTCTATGTGCATCTCAAAGACGCCATGATCATGATGTTCTGCTCATGCTTACAGGCCCCTTGCTATCACAAGCATGTGTTTCATTTTCAAGTGCAAGAGAGAGAACTTTTGGTTAGTAACTGCAGTGTGACAGGCCAGCAGCCACTTGCAGAGTCTTTATTTGTCCATGGCCGTTTTTTCGCACGCACTGACGTGCTTGTTGTGGTGATGGAGTTGAGTGTGATTATTTGACAGGATTTGAAGGAGCTACTGGCAGCAACGAAGAGAGATTTTGACCAGCTACAGTCGCAGCTGCAGAGAGATTTGAGCGAGATCGGTGGGTAACAACTAAAGCTTGCATCATAAGATCTATTTGATAATCATTTTGTTTCTTTTGTTTGTCCATGAAAGTAGGAGTTCAGGTGCAGCAGATGTCCACTGCCACGCTCGGATATTACAGGGTGCTGAAAGAAAACAGGAACCTATACAACCTGGTGCAGGATTTGAAAGGTTTGTAGTTTTTCTGTTTGCGCAAGGCAGAACGTTCCGTTAAAATGCTATAAAAGTTACTATGATTATGGTTTTTCCTTTCAGGAAATATTCGAGTTTATTGCCGGATAAGGCCGCCCATCATTCCTGAAACAAACAGTGTGGTGGATTGCGTTGGAGAAGATGGTTCGCTGGTGATTCTCGACCCTTCAAAACCTGGGAGGAGAGTTTTCCAGTTTAATAAAGTGTTCGGTCCTACTTCTACCCAAGGTACTATTATCTGACGCCTGACGGCTGGGATGCAGCTGCATGTGGTAATCTGAGCCTGGACTGTTGTACAGATGAAGTATACAAGGACACTCAACCGTTGATCAGGTCTGTCATAGATGGTTACAATGTGTGCATCTTTGCTTACGGTCAAACTGGATCTGGGAAAACACATACCATGGTGCGCTCTCTGTTTTATTTACCCCTTCTTTTGGCATGGTAAGTTTTGCTTTTCATCTAATCTGGCTCGTATGGGCACAGAGTGGTCCTGCAGGTGGTGAGAGCAAGGGTGTGGGGATCAATTATCTGGCTCTCAGCGACCTCTTTCACATGTCAAATGGAAGAAGAGGCACAGTAAGCTATGATATTCGTGTTCAGATGGTTGAAATATATAACGAACAAGTGCGGGACCTTCTTGCAGAAGATTCATCAGCCACCAGATATCCTCCCCCCCCTATTATGTGCTTCATTTAGTTTCAACGAGCATGCTTAACTGTTCCATGTCGCATAGACTGTGCAGTGCATGCGTTCTTCTTAACTATGCCTAAGCTAGAGATCAGAAGTTGTACTGGAGAAAACAAGTTGAGCCTTCCAGATGCTATACGGCACTCTGTTGTCGCCATTGATGATGTTCTTGGCTTGATGAAACTTGGTGAAATGAACCGTGTTGTGAGTTCCACCGCAGTGAACAACAGAAGTAGCCGCTCTCACAGGTTTGTCATGTCCTCAGTGCTCAGACTTAAAATGTACCAATAAAAAAAGTGTTTTGAGGATGCTTACCTTACTGGGTGTGTGTGTGTGTGTGTGCGTGTGCGCGCAGCATCCTGACGGTGCATGTGCATGGAAGGGACATA
This sequence comes from Sapria himalayana, assembly GCA_029783825.1. Classification (NCBI taxonomy): domain Eukaryota; kingdom Viridiplantae; phylum Streptophyta; class Magnoliopsida; order Malpighiales; family Rafflesiaceae; genus Sapria; species Sapria himalayana. The sequence continues at coordinate 1,142,230 of JAREIK010003680.1, forward strand.
TCTGGAAGCACCCTTCATGGTTGCCTGCACTTGGTAGACCTTGCGGGAAGTGAAAGAGTAGACAAATCAGAAGCAACGGGAGAGAGGCTGAAAGAAGCACAATGCATCAACAAGTCCCTTTCCTGTCTAGGAGATGTCATAGCTGCTCTGGCACAGAGAAACTCCTACGTCCCGTACAGAAACAGCAAGCTCACGCTCCTGTTGCAGGATTCCCTCGGTCTCTTTTTCTTCCTTTCCTACGCATTTTCTCCCTGCGATGTTGCTGATTCTTCTTCTCATGCGAGGAATTTGTCATTCCCAGGTGGGCATGCAAAAACACTAATGTTTGCTCATGTCAGTCCGGAAGGAGATTCCCACGGAGAAAGCATCAGCACTCTCAAGTTTGCTCAGAGGGTGTCCACCGTAGAACTCGGCCATGCTTCTGCCAACAAAGAGAGCAGCGAAGTTATGCTGCTCAAGGAACAGATTGAAGTTCTCAAGAGAGCATTGGCGAGCAAGGACGCACAGAATGTGCAGCGGTGCAGAGCGAACGAATCCGCACTGGAGAAAGCGAACCCAATGCCCGATGAGTGCACGCCTCCTCGCGTGCGAAGGATAAGCAACGAGAACCGAACCATCATAGAATCAACGAAAACAATGAATTTGGAAGAGAGACGGCGGGTGATTTCTCCGGCCGCTGCACGCCCACGGAGATTAAGCTTGGAAGGGCCTCTCCCTCAAGGTAAGGATTCTGTGCGGTCCAATGTGACACAGCCAAGAGTGATGATTGAAAGAACTCCGCCACGCAATAGGAGACCAAGCATTGAAAACGGCAGCAACCCAAAGCCTGAGAAAGCTGTGAACCACCCGACTGCTCGATCCAGAAGATTAAGCTTAGAAAATGAAAGAAATGAAAGTGATGGTTCCTCTGAGCGAATAATTGAAGAAGTCGTGTTTAAGTCATACGCCAGCAGTTCCTTGGTGAAAGTGAGCCGTGCAGATGTTCCTACCAGCCCAACTGGCCCTCCCTTTCTCAAACTGTTCCCCGTCCCCCCCACGTTGGATGCGAGCAAAACTTCACCCGTTCGATGCAAACTTTTCAGAACTGAGGTTCCCACAGCAATTCCACGTGAGCCTTCTGCGGGTGGTGCTCAGAAAACTGGAAGAGCATCGCAAATAAGGAAATCGCTCCGCACCATTGGAAAACTAATCAACGGAACAGAGAGGCGGTAGGCAGCTAACCTGTTTCTGCAGTGTTTTTGACGGTCGCATCTTAAAACTCATCCGTGTCTCGCAGGAACCAACAACGGACCTTAAGGGAAGAATGGTCGCCGATCAAGGGCTTATACGATATCAAAAATGTTGATCTAGTCTCCCCCAACACAACTAATTTAAGAGCATTGAGGAGGCAGTCGCTCACCGGAATTCAGACTTCTTCCGGGAGTGATGGGTCACGGAGATCTTCCCTCGGCGGCAAATCACTGAACAAGGGTAAGAGTCCAAACAACTATCTCTTGTATTCGATATCATATAAGCGGCAAGATTGGCCGATAGGGGTAGCATTTGACATTTATTGTAATGTGATTGTTACTATGCGGCAGATGCGGATAACTGTAAAAGGAATGCGAGGACTCCACCTCCAGTCCATCCATCAATGAAGGCCGCTAAAAGATGGCTTTAAGTTATCCAGACCTTGCGGACAAGACGGACATAGACTCTAAGTGTTGTGGCACTCCCTCACTTGTGGGAAAGCAGCAAAGTTGCAAACGAAAATTTATTCTTTTCTCCTACCCTTGGCAATCTCGTGTACAACTGAATCATCCATTATTGGAAATCATTTCATTTTTCCACATGTTGTGGCTGTTTTGCACTTCAACAAATGTGGCTTTGCACTCACAGACTCACATTCCTCTTGAAACTATGGGAAAATCTGGCTTATTATTCCTTGGCAGTTAGAACCATATGAACACAATGGGAGTTGCCAAAAATGAGGTGACAAATATCATTTTGTAATCTTGAACGGTGTTTTGGTATTCTTGAAAAGTATTTTTGATCTAATGGTAGTTGTCGAAATGTGGTGTTATTTTAATTATTAAATATTTTTTTATTTAAAGTTATTTTTTCAACTCTATTAATAATCATCAATTGTTATTTTACATTCTCTCATTTCTCTCTTCAAAGTTATTAAATATGGTATTCCAATACCTTGTTGAAGTAATATTTTTTTGTGATTTGGGTGTTATTTTGGTAGTTACGGGGATGATGCCCCTAATAGCAACTCTCGATGGAGTTGCTCCAACTCAAGAACAATCAAGGAAACTACTGTACTTTGATGTAAACCAAGCAAAGTAATTGGACAAGCAAGGTACTCTCACATTTCATAAGGCTTGTCAATATGCTTTATATATTTACGTTTTATCTCATTCCATCATATTATCTTAAGTTCTATATGAATCATGGCCAAACAAATAAATATAAGTAAAGTAAGCCAAGCAACTCAGGCATGTTGTATATATTTAAATTAATGCCCCAATAATTTGTCATTCAAGGTATGCAAAAATCCAAATTTCTTCAAAGTGAGGATGCATTCTTTTCTTTTTCTTTAGGTTTAACTTAGAACTAAGAATCATTCCCAAATCACGTGGTTCACCTTCAATTGCATAAAATTTACATTATAAATATGACAAAAGGAAATCTTTAAAATAGAAATACTTTCTTGAGTTCTATTGATCTTCCATGCTTTTCCTTGAAGGACCAAATGATTCGGGTGTAATGCCCTAGGGATTTTTATTTTTATTGGATTTTTCTTATTTTTTACATTCAAAATCACACATTGAAGTAATATTGATTTTCAAGGCTTCAAATTTCCTTGCTTAACTATAATATTTCATTTATACCGAGAGAAGAATATTTATTTTGAATTGAAAATTATATATTGCACATCCATTATTCTAACCACAACAACATACCTATTTTGTTAGCCACCAAGGATAATGTTAATGTTGGATATTATGAATTCCACCAGAGATAACATGTTCACCTCGATGATCCCTTTCATATATGATCTAACAAAGTCTATTTAGCTGAACATTCACTAGTTGAGCTACAATGTTTTTCCTAGGTGAACCCCCACTTAGTTATTCTAAGAGGGTCTATGTTCTTGTTGGCCATGGGATATAATATGTCATAAGGGTCAAGGTGTTAATGAATAAAGTGGCATTACAAATTTTGGAGGACTCTTCACTCATATGGAAAAGAAGTCACACCTTTAAAATGGGGTAGGATGACTCCTTATCAATGATTACTTATCTTATCATAAAAGACCAACATGGGGAAATCCATACACTATAATGAAAAGTAACTTTTATAATCCCTAATTAGGTCTCTGATTTTTCCTCTATATTTAAAACATAACTATTAGTGAGTTTGGTTGACTAGCCCAGTCAAATAACTTTATGTAAGTATTCCATCCACTTGGTAATGCATAGAGGAGGATTAGGGAGCCCTAGGTGAAACAATTCTAGATCCCAATGATCCTAATTCTAATAATCGATGGCAATTATGAAAACATGAACAAAAAAAATTATTACAAGAAGGGCACAAGGCTATCTAATAGTTCTTCCTTGTTCGAGACTTTCCTATTTTGTTTTGGTAAGCTTATATTTTAGCATTGAACAATATATTGGATGATTGATCATATATACCTACAAATGATAGATTCCTAGCATGGTGGTAGGTTGAAGAAAAAAAGAAAGAATATCAGGAAAAAAGAATGTAAGATCTTTGGAATCACATTGAGCACTTACAATGTCAAAATGATCAACTACATGCACAAGCCACCATGGCACATGATAGACATATAATTTGTTGCACTAGTGATCAAGTAGCATTGCATTCTACTTGTAGCAAGGGCAAGAGGTCTATGAAACCAAAAGAAGATTTGGACTCACTATAGATAATGAACTATATGCACTAGCAATTCCCATGTTTCAGTTTTCTCTCTATCTCATTCCCACACAAGATTTCATGCGAGGTAATAGATTATATGATCCATGTTCAATCACATAATTGACGTCAGTTGTGCATGCACAATAGACCAATAAAAAAAAGGCTGATGATAGATATTTTTCATCGAAGGAATTGGTATAGTACTCATAAAACTAATCAGAGAATGACTAGAGTTTCATCCTTTCCATAGCATATGAGATGGAAGTAATGAAACCTATAGAAAGAGGAGGAAAGCATATAATCTAGTCGAACTTCTCAAAAGTGGTCAATATCTCAATCGAACTCAAGAATTTGATCAAATCAATGATGCTTATGAAATAATTTTAGCCCATATATCCTCATATAAAACAAAGACAATAACTCAGTACAACATACATGCAAGATAACAAATAATCCACTCTAGTGGCTTAGTCCTAAGATGCATTTATGAAAACACTATAAACCTAATAACCAGAAAGTTTCTAGTTATTTAGGAAGGCCCATATGTAATAGTAAAGATGAGAAAAACAAAATCTTATTCCCTCATAAGTTTGATGGGACACTTATCCCTAAAATGTAGAATACAATAAGATTGAAATAAATAACATCATTATGGCATTGAGTGAAGTCTTTTCTTTTATTAGGTTTCTAATTATTTTAATTATATTTTCTTTACTAATCAACTCGCACGGAATAACTAGCATAAAGGTGTCCAAGTAACTTAGTCCTGATTTTTAGTGCGATGCCAATCAAGCAACACATAATGTCACTAGTGTGAAGTCGACCAAGCAACTCGTTTGAGATTATTAGCATCAAGTTGATTGGGAAACATATAATGTCATTGGTGTGAAGTCGACCAAGCAACTTGTTTGAGATTATTAGTATAAAGTTGAGTGGGAAATATATAATGTCACTGGTGTGAAGTCACCCATACAACTCATTTGAGATTATTATTATCAAGTTGATTGGGAAACTTATCCAAAATCACTAGCATGAACCTAGCTAGGAAATTCATCATAGATTACTTAAGTGAAGATAATAAGTAAACTCATACTAGAAATTTGACATGGTGTCATTGGGAAAACTTTTACGGGATCACTAGCATGAAGGAAAATAAGCAACTTATCAAGGATAGCTGGCATGAAGCTAATAGAGAAACATATTTGAGTTATTAGCACGAAGCCAATAGGATAGTCCACCTAAGAAACTGTCATTTAGCTAGATCAAGCTATTTGAGTATTTGACATAGAGCCACCCAAAGAATAAAACTATATAAAACTATTTGTGAAATACAACTCAACAAGAGTAATGCTAACAAAATGAAAGGAATGACAAATATATTAAAGGCAAATAAGTCAAATCAAAATTGGCATATGAATAAAAAAACAAAAGTTCTTTTGAAAGATAGTGAACTATAGTGCAATCTAATCATGATTATTACAAATAAAGATGTTAGAAATATACAAATCATAATTGGTTGAACAAATAAAAATTGTCTATGAAAAATAATAACTTAGAAATTTTAAAATGAGAAAGAAGTATTAATAGTAAATACCCATCTTCGAACTCATTACCATCACTAGCTTCGCTACTTCGATCACTCATGCTTCCTTCACTAGGTAGAAACCTGGCTTAATAAAAACTCAGGAGGCAAGTAATCCATAAGATAGGCCATGCCATCTGGGATCTCTGTCTTGCCATAGTGGATTAGATGTCCGAATATACAACATGCATTTTGATCCCGAGGGGTCCATTCCTAGCCTTTGTTGAAGTTTTCTTGAAGGTTTACAACATCTTCTTGTATCATTCCAAGTTTAGAAATTTGAAGTTTTTTTGAATATACAATGCGCTCATGACTCAACCTATATGTAGGAATTTGATTTCTATACCTTCATTCAAGCCTCCTGCACCAAAAAAATAAAATAAAAAACTTTAAAAAATTTAAAAATTAAATTTTTTTTTTTAAAAACAAGCCTTCTCCACCCAAACCTAAGCCTCTTCTACTTAAACTTAAGTTTTCCCAAAAGTAGTTGCAACCATATTAGCTATCCGAGCCTAACCTTGAGCAGCACCCCACACTTCTTTTCATTGACTTATAATTATATAGTAGCCATGATGTTTTTTTTTCCTTTGCTTTGATTTGAGCCAATAATAATCGAGGAAGTCCTCTAGTGACTCCCACTTATCCACAATAGTCATTGCATATGCCCAAATGGAATCATTTGCAAGATTATTCAAGAACTTGTTATGTTTGCATATTATGTTGCATATCGCTATACTTATATTTTTGATAATATAATATAAAAAAATGAGGATTACCAAAAATCGGAGTAGAGGACCCAAAATCTAGAATGTGATGAGATAACATAAAAAATGGGATATTCTTGCCAAGTCAACAATCTCTTCAAATAAATAGTTGTGCACATGGAGACCATACTCTAGTATCTGATTGTAATACTACATAAAGAAGAAGAGATACTTGGACTTGGGTAGATGATATTTCAACTCTTTTCATACCACATAACTAGATGAAGAGGCCTCGAAGAAAGTTCACATGGTTTGATTATAAATTTGAGGTCACAAAAATGTTGGAGGCAAAAATAAAGGCCTATGGACCATTGAGTTTTATTTCAAGGACTGGACACACACACAACTCCAATTACCTCATACTTTGGGGAGCTAGGTAGATTAACCGCCATCAACAAATAATATGTTCTAACATACTTCAACAAATGCATATGAATCCCAATCTTGAGAATGTTGATGAAGAAAATATCAATGGTGAGTAATCCACATTGTAACAAATATTTGACACACTATACCCCATAGAAATTTGAATGGCACTTGCTTGAATAAAGACGAAGGCATCTCTACGAAGTCCAAGAATTATTTGACCATAAACCCATCATAAAACTACTCCTTCATTTCATAATTAGATAACTTGGTTTCCACTTTCTATGGGCTAGGGTAAATTGAAGAGAGTTAACTGACATTGCCACCAAGATATTAGATGGAATGCAACAACATGCCTAAAACTCCATCTCATCCATGGCCTCCACTTGGCAATTGATTGGGGGTTCGTGTCGAAATAGTTTGTTCTTGAGCACCATTTAGTTGGTAAAATCTCTCTTTCATTTGTGACATACTAAACTAAATGCACTTGAGATGATTCCATATTTTACATACTCAAATCATGTCAAAAATGATGGAGAATGAGTCATTGATAGACAAACATAAATATCTTCTCTAAAGAAAACATATTGATTCTTTATTAGTAATAACTAATTGAGACACGAAAGATTATCATTAAGAAATGTGCAAACAATCAAGAAAGGTAACTTTTTTGTAAACCCAAACCTAATAACCCTGACCTAGAAATCACATATCCAACATGTTTTGCAAAATTATCACTAATTGGCCCTTGTCTTTGGAAATGATAAAAAAACAAAGAACTTGCTAAAGTAGGCATTAAATAATAAATCTTTGAGTTTCATCATGCATATGCTTTTTTAGAACAATGAACTCTCTCTTTATCAATAAAGAAATTCAAAGAATGAAATAAATTTATAAAAATAATTATATAATTAATTAAATTAACTTTTAAAATAAATTAAAAAAATAATTCATAATTAATATTAAAATTTAAATTTAGATAATAAATTAATTAAAAAACTAGTTAGGTAGTCAAAATAATTATTTATATGATTAATTACAAAAAAAAAGTCATTTAATTAAGTGATTAATTAATTATAAATGATATCAAAATAATAAACAATAAACAAAAATAATTAAATAATTAATAAATTACATTGCAAGGTAATAAAGATTAATACTTGATAAAATGACAAATAAATTATTGATCTAACTATTTAAAGTGACACTATAGAATTTTTATAATGATGATTTTAATTAATTATAATGTTATTATTGGATGAGTAATTTGTATTTCATGATGATTTTTCACATGACTAGGTCATGATTATATTGACATATAGTATTGAAAAATTTGTATCAATTTGAAAAATAAGTAACTAATTAATTTAAAAGAACTTTGCTAATTAAACTAAAAACCTATGGAGCCTTTTTTTTTTTTTAAGTTAATGTCACCCAAGCATATCTCTTTAATTGAGGCTTGATACTAAATAAGTTGAGATCCAACTATTGCTCGTTATATCATGAAAATTTGTCTCAACTACTCAGTAAGACTATTTTTTTAATGCAATTAGAACATATGATTAAGTTCTATCATGGTAGAGTTCTGCATATGATGAAGTTGATCATCAATCTAGGAATTTTTTCATGTAAATTCTACTTGTGAAGCTCATTTTTTGCCTAAGAAAATTTTCAATGATTATATAAATGTGTTCTTCATTCAATGTATCTACTTTTTGTGGTTATTTTGTATTGTCATCATGATGTGATTGTGCTAAATCTAGGCATTCAATAAAAAATTTTACTGACTTATAATTTTTATAAAATTGGATAAATAATAATGAAATTGAATCTAAATTAAGTATACCTTGTAGACTTGGTGGAAAGCTTATTTGGAGGGCAAAACAATAAAAAAAAAGTCACGACGTTTCAAATATTACGACTTGTTTATACACTTACCTATTGAGAAGTCACATCAACTTTTTGGCCATGACTTCAAAAACAAGTCATTGTAATCTTTGCAAGTTGTGACTCTATCACATGGTTGTCACAATTTTTTTCAATGTTACATATTCTTCATGGTCATGATATTATTTTAGAGTCATGACTGTATTAGTTTTAAAACATAAATTTAGCTTTGATATTATTTTTATGTCATGATAACCAGGTGCCTAACTGATTGGGAAGTCCCAATATTTTTTCAATACCATGACATATTCATTATAGAATCAAAATTATAAATCAAGTAATTTTTAGTCATGGCACACGTTTTCTACCACAACTATCTATTATAAAAAGGACTTTTTTATCATGGTCATTCTTGCCACAATAATTTTATATTATAGAGAATAATTATCTTAGTCATATCATTATTGATATTGTGATACTATGTTATAGAGATGATTTATCCCTAACACCGTAAGTTTTGATACCATGACTTTGTATTTTAGAGAATAATTATCTCGATAATAGAATTATTTAACTACCCTAATTTTGTGTTCCAAGGAAATTCAAACAATATCTAGAATCGCACTAACCCAAGGTCATGACATTCAGCTTATAGATCTACATAGCAACTCAATGGGACCTCGATGATATAAAAGGGGTACTTAGGGGATATTTCAAATAAGAGCTGGGAATTTGGATTTCAAGGACAACAATGCAAAATCCTTAAGAGGGCTTGTTTTTTGACCCCTAATTAGGGGAAAATACAAGCCAAACATAAGCAAGGATTGATTGTAAACTACGTTTGAGACCTAGATTCTCATGATGACTATTATTAGGAATCCTCGATTCGATGAGATAAAATATCAAATTTCTCACATGAAATCTTTTCCAATGTCAGGCTAAGTAGAGATCTAAGATTAGTTAATGTATATTAATATGATGATTATGGTTGAATAAAATTTTATTGTGGAAATGTTATATTTTTAATGTTGATGGATATAAATGTTAATTAAAATATGGATTTAGAATTCCATTCTAATATAGATTTATACATATTTACCATAGTAGATGGTGATTAATATGACATGGGACACACTCATGAGGTTGGATATAAAAGAAGTGACATCCCTTCTATACTTACCTTATCAGATAAACCTATATGTAAAAATTTTAAATTTATGTAAGTTTAATTGATGTAAATATGATGCTTAAAAAACCAAAATCATGAATAGATCTGTCTATTATATTATGCATATTATATGATAACTAGCATTCAAATAAAGTGGAGATTTAATAGAATGTTTAACCATGAAATTTTATCATAGTGTGAGAGTCATGTATTAAATGTGGTGGACAATATAGATAAATCATGAGATACATTCAATGAGAGATTGTGACAACCCAATGATCATTTTCTCTTGTATAATTTATATATGTAAAACTATTAAGAAGATTTATATTAATTTAGGTGAGTATAATACTTATAAAGCCAAAAGTTTAAACATAATTAATACCATATAATTTCACATCTTTTATGATAATTGAGGCCACATAATAGAAATGTATAATTGAAGTAATTATCAATAATAATGAGATCATCCTTGATAGTGATAATTCATAGTTGATAACCATCTTGTATGATAAGAGGGTAATGGGGAAAGTCTACATCATCTTACCTTTCATCTAATAATTAAGCATAACAACACCTCAATAGTAAAAAAACTCATCATACATAAGAAAGTAAACCAACCCTAGAGTATGTGTATCAATTCAAGAGCTAGGTTTATTTTCTCAACTTGAATAGTAGTTAATTCACTATTAGTTGGTCAAATTGCTATTACAATTTATATAGGATTAATATCTAGATTTATATCTATTTTACTACTTGTATGACCAATATAGTTGTAGATATCCATTGGATAAAATCAATCACCTAATAAGCTTTTAGTATTGTACAACAAATAATAAGCTTTGGTATTTTAACAAAGTTATAAGTTTTTGGTGCTTATTTTACACTTCACATACATACTTTTTTAGGTGGTTTAGTATATTTTTATCGATATAATTGTACATATTTATGCTTTTATTAAAGAGATTCAACTAAATTTATGTTTTGAAATATTTTGATGAATGTTAGTCAAATCATAGTTATTTTGGATAAAAATTAGTAGATTTGATAGAGCAAATGCTTGGAGGAAAGAGAGAAGTGATAGAGAGTCATGATATTTTTCATGTCATTACTTGAGTACACCTTCCATTATCTTATATAGTAGTTATAGTAATTTTTCTTGGTCATAACTCTACAAAACTAGTCGTTCCAATCTTTAAAACAAAATAGTTAAAAAATTCAGATTTCATGATATTTTATGGAAAACTTTTAAGTCGATCAAAAAATATTCTAACAAATGTCAAGTAAATATCATTGAAAATATATCACATAGTATTATTCCTTCATCAAATGTATTGGATAATCAAGATTACTTCAATCACCACTTTTGTGTAAGATAAACTTAAAGTGTAAGATAAACTTATGTGTAAATGCATAGATTAAGATAAGTTTAATTATTAGAAGTATGATACTTACGAAGCCAAAAGCATGAATGCTCTTATGACCAATCTATTGTACATATTCTAAAAGAATTAACCTCGAGTCAAATAGTGGTTAAGTATAACATCTAGCATATGAGTTACATGATAGTGTGTAAGTTGTCTATCAGTTATGGTGGACGGTGATAATTAAGTGATGGAGCACACATAAGAGAAGGTGATCCATATCAAGGTGACAATCATGTAAGTTTTTTTTTCTTGTATGATTTTTTATGTGGGATTTATGAGAATATGTATGTTTAATTATCATGAGTATGATGGTTATGAAGCTAAAATCACAAATATATATATTACTACATCATTTATATTTTTAAGACATTAGAGATCATTAGATAGAAGTGTATATTCAAAGTAATCATCAATAATAATTGACTATTTACCTTAAAGAAGTAGATGTGTGAATGACCCATGAACGGAATAGCATATAGCTTTGGTGGTGAAATACTGAAGGGACAACTTTGAGAGGATTATCCTTGGTAGTGACAATCAAAGAATGTTAGTCACATTATATGCCAAGAGGAAAGTTGAATATTTTCACACTAATTTACTTTTCGTTTAATATTGAGCAAATACTATTGAGCAAATATTGAGCAATCAAATATAATATTGAGCAAATACTACAAAATATCATCATGCATAAAGAAATGAGTTAACTGTAGAATCTAAGTATTTCACAAAAACTCAAATTTATCGACATAATTTGAACATTAGTTAATTCATTATTGATTGCTCAAACTATCAACACAATTTTTATTAGATTGATATGTAGAATTATATCTATTTTACTTTTTGTATAACATGTATGCTTATGGGACTATGTTGGATGAAAGATAATCGATCAATTAAGTTTTGATATTATATCAATCAACAACAAGATTTAGCATCCTCAAAAAATTATATTATGTTTTTGGCATCATTACTAGGGATGGTTATAATTTGATTGATCAATAATAGTTGATATTACTATCTTTGAAAATGACTAGTTTTATTTCTAGTTAATTGAATAATATTTTTTGCTTTGTGTTTATGTTGTGATTTCTATCTTGAATTTTTGTTTGCAACTACCATACTTTATGAACTTTATTTGATATTGATTCAAAAATTATAGACTTTGAAAATGAAAGAATAAGAAGAAATATATTGAGACAAAGAGCTAAAAGAGAAACATAAAGGATAATAACTATAATAGAAATAATCATGGAGGTGAAGAACAAACTATTCAACAATTCATTCCTCACCAGAACTTAGGAAACCATTGGAGGCCAACATTGATGAACATCTATTCTAGGATTCAGATACAACCAATAAATACAAACTATTTTGAGTTGAAACCTAGCCTCATAGCCACTGTAAAACATATCACTATGGTGAATGGTTTTCAAAAGATTTAAATTATCATGTCATTACTTTCTTGGAGTTATGTGACAATTTAAAGATGATATAGTTAGCCCTAATGTGATAAAATTGTGGCCTTTTAATTTTCTTTGAGAGACAAAGCTATGTTCCTAGCCCTCAAATTATATCTCAACTAATGGGAGAGATAAGTCAATTTAGATAAAAAGAGTATGAGACATTATATGATGCTTAAGATTAAATCAAATATCTATTAAGGAGGTTCCTATAACATAGATTTGAATATGGTTCCAAGCCCATACATTCTATATTAGTATGAACTACATGATGATATACACAATTGATGTATCCTCAAGTGGCTCCACCACAAACAAGTCATTATGGGAGGCTCAATTCCAACTTTAAGAGCTAGTTAAAAATAACTATAAAACTCTAAATAAAAGTGCAAGAGAAAGGAAACAAGCTCGAGTATTAGAGATAGATGACTAACAATGATGAAGGCGGAGCTTGCTACATTTTAAATTAAGATGAAGGAAACTAGCACAAACAATGAAAGAGAAGAGCATCAATAGACTACCAAGTGATACCAAGATGAATTCAAAGAGGTTCATTTTCATGATACTCAATAATAAAGAATTAGGACAAAAAATAGAAGAGAAATCCAAAAGAATTGCTGATGTAGAAATTGAAGATGTGACCGACGATGTCATAACTTTTTCCAAAGTCACACTATTCAATATCATGACATCCAATGTCATGACTTTTTCCAAAGTTTCTATACTACTCGATCAAACTTCCCAACTTATATCACCAACTATTATACATGAAAAAGTGGGATTTGAAGAGATGTAGATGATCCAAAGTAACAAATTGAAGGATCATGTGTTAAATAATAAGTATACATATGATAAAAAAATTTTCCAACCTAATCTTCCTTTTCATTCGTAGTTTAGAAAGGAGGTGTTAGATATGCAATTTGATTGATTTTTTAATATCTTCAAAAAGATGGAAATCAACATACCTTTTGTTTAAGCCTTATCCTAGATGTCATACTATGTAAAATTTATGAAGGACATCATAAGTTGCAAGAAGAATGCGGAGACATATGGAATTGTGAGTGTAACTGAGAAGCACATCAAATCATATACTTCGTAGAAAGCTCAAAGATCCAAAATATTTTATAATTTCATGTATTATTAAGGAACACACCTTTTGAAAGGTATTATATGATTTGCAATAAACTATAAACTTCATAACATTATCCACTATATGGAGGTCGAATCTTGGTGAAGTAACTCCTACTTCTCCCTTGCTATAATTGGTAGAGCGATTGATCAAGTTTTTGAGGAAGATTATGAAATATATACTAGTCAAGATTAAAAAGTTTATTTTCCATATTGATTTTATTGTATTGGTTATGGAGAAAGACTCATATGACTCATTGATCTTAGGATGACCATTCTTCATGACTGGACAGATATTAATAGACATGAAGAATGAAGAATTTATACTTGTGTGATTGAAGAGCAAAGAAAATTTAACTTATATAAAAGTCTAAAAATTATAGATGATGATAAAGAATACTATTGTGGAATAGATAGTCTCATATGCACAGCCTAATGAAAAGACATAGACTTTAGATGGAAGGTTTTTTGGATCATTGTTTGCCTAAAAAAGATGAAGTAGTTAAGATACTAGAAAAAAATTCTAGAAGAAAAAAAAAATTGTAATAAGCCTTGATGAAGAAAATAATTTTGAAGTCATATAATTTCTCAAATTCATGACAGAAGAAGAGCCAAAGGTAATGTTTCTTGAAGTTGCAAAAAATGTGGCTGTGATGATGAAATTCCCAAGTGAAGAATACAAAAAAAATAATTGAGGAAGCTCTTGAGACAAAAGAAAAATTGCAAGAGGAGGAAAGTCCACCATTGATGTATGATGTACTGGGAGCGAAAGAGGAATCAAAGACCTTTATCAATGAATATCATAAAGAAAAAGAGGTCAATATTGCTTTGTAGAAGAAATTCATTACTTTTCAAAATGTCATGATTATACAAGTGGTATTGATGAAGGATGAAATCAAGATAGCAGAAAAGGTCATGACTTTGAAAAAAATAGAAGCTATAATAGGAGGTCATGACTTATTCTATAGTCACAACAAAACTATTCTAGAGAACAAATGTTGATGCTGCAACTTCACAAAATGTCATATTATTAGTGAAGGTAATCATACTCAATGATATAGTGATAATTAATAAAGTCATGATACTCAATGATAAGTGCACTGACTTTGCATGGCATAGAAGATGGCCTACTATTAAATGAGAAGTTTAAAAGACATGATGAGAAGAGAGATTGCATGAAAAAAATAATATTGACTTTTGAAGCTAACGATTGAAATAGATATTAAAAAATTAGTGCAGCTAAAGACATTAAATATAGGGCTGCTAAGTAGGCAACTCAAGATTCATTTTTATATTATGTGTTTTAATTTCTTTCATTGTTTTTTTTATATATACATTACACTCAAATACCTATACAAATACCAAATGAAGTCATGGTATACAAATCTTATCATGAATTACTACCCAGACAAAAGAAATCATAGCACTCTCAAACTTAACAACAATTGTACTTTTAAAAGAAAAATCATGACCAAGCACAAGGTCATGACTATTTTTTATTGGTCATGACTAAACATTAACCCTATAAAATGCCACAACCCCTGATTTTTTCCAAGAATTTTTTTTCTCCCATTACCGATGAAAACTAATACAATGCCCCTTGCAAAAATTCAAAACTACAATAGATGAAGACATTTTTTTTTTCAAAATTTAGGGTGAGAAGAGGAGATGACGAACCAAGTCACAAGGCCAAAGGAAAGTGACATAATCCAACTACCACCATGATTTACACCAAATTCATGGTGCTCGAACCTTTTATTTTGATAGAAAATGGGAGGAGATGGATGAAGTATACCGTAAAAAGTAAAAGTTTTATGAGTAAATTTTAATTTGGAGAGTTTATCCAACCTTTCTAGTTGATGATTGAGAAGAGGAATTAGAATAAGTTTTATGTTCGCATGGAAAGAGGAAATGAAATAGTCATGAGAATATTCTACTCTAACCTTGAAGATATGTAAGTGAAGAGGTAATATATACAAGGAGTTTGAGTATGGTTTCATTGAGATTTTATAAATAATTTATTTGGGTTGTAGGGGCATGTTTAAGGTTTAACCTTGAAAACTCTAAAAATATAACAAAATTATATGGGCATCGCTAAGCCATTGATGGCTAGTAAGATAAATTAGAGGACATCATCAAAAGATACTTATGGACAAATAGCAAGGAGAGAATTAATACAAGAGAGAAAAAGTGTCATTTTATTTTTTTTGTTCTATATTTTGTAGTAGATTCTCTACCTCTTTCCCATCATGTAATATAGGGTGATCTTGCTATTTTCCTTGCTGAGAGGGTACAAAATCCATGTTTGGAAGAATTTTGAGAAATTAATTCTCAACTTCCATGGAGAGAAATTTTTAAACCATATAATTTCCCCCCTCCTTTATTATTATGCAATGTCATGCCTAAGGAGGCTCAACTATTGAAAATATAGATGAATAGTACCCATAGATATCCTCCTAATATTCATTGGTGTGGATAGAGGGCTTGAAGAAGATAAGAAGAAAAAATTAGTTCTTGAAGGGAAAGAACCAACTAATGTGGGGTAAGAAGTACTAGCCTTATCCAACATTGACGTAGATGAAATAAGGATTTGGAGATAAATTTGAGAAAGAATTGCCTCTCAAATATGAATTTTCAATGGATAGACAAGAAAAATATTTAGAATAATTCCTCACCCTACTAAAGGATATGAAGTTAAAAACTGATGAAAGGGTCATTCAATTGAAGGTGAAGCTAATGACAATACATAGATTCTTTGTGATAGAATTAGAATAAATAGATAACAGTGGGAAGAAAATATGAAAAACAAGGATGAGAAAGACAAATTCAAGGTAGAGAAAAACAATGCATTATGGGAGATACATTTTAGTAAGAAGAAAAGTTTTTCTTACCTAAAAGAAGTCTAAGGATCTTGTTATAAACATCTAGAAAAGGCATTGAAAAGAGTGGAGTCGTGGAGATCAGAGTGATACAAAGGACTAAAGCCTTTGGAAAGATCTACGAATCTATTACAAATGAGTGATAATGAATGATAAATGATAGAGTTAGAGAGATATAAGGTAACATGATGTAAGATTTATAGAGAAAAATAGTTGATAGAGGACTTGAGAAGTATAATGAGAACTAGAAAAATATTTATTTTATATAGAGTTCTTTTGAGGATTCATTTAACTCAACCGGAAGAAGACATGATGTGTTATGAAAATGATTTCAAAGATGATAGAATGAGCAAAGAGCAACAAGAAAGATGTAGAGAGACCTTCCACATCCATACCCATATTTGAGCCTTCTAGAGTGCAAATTCTTGTGTGACATAATAAAAAAATGTGCTTATTTTCATTTTTTTTTGGTACAATACAATGAAATATTATTGTTCGATACTTCGCGTATCAATTTTTTGAGTGATTAGACACGTATTTATTATTATGTTTGTACATATTTAAGTATTTATTGGAGAGATATTATTAATATATTTATAATTTATGAGATAAGTATGACTATAACTTCATGATGATATTATAGCTAAAAAGAATATATTACATAATAAAAGGATTATACTAACAAATTAATAGAGTCATGACATACAACGATTATCATGACCAATTAGATAGAGTTCATTTAAGAATGAATGTCAAAACTATATGATACTCCATATTCTTTCCCTCAGTCAAAAACTTCTATAAATTTTTTAATTTCATAATTATTCATTAAAATTCTCCAAAACTCTAAAGTCATGAATTGATCCATAAATATCTAATTTTCATGCTTACACATTATCAGAAATTACTAAAATATTCAAGAATGTTCGGTAATTCTTATTCATTATCCATGATATTATCATATACTTGTAGGACTAGTTAGATGAGAGACTCTCACCTAATGAGATTTTGAGATATTATCTAATCATAAAAATTAGACAATGTAACAAAGTTGTAATAAGTTTTTGGTATAACTACTGAAAATTATTTAGTTTGGTTAGTCAATTTTAGTTTACGTAACTATCATTGAAAATAAGATAATTTTGTTTTTAGTAGTTTGGATAATATTATCTTCTTTTTATGCTTAGATTTGTATTACCTGTCTTATATTATTTGTTTGTATCATTTTGTTAGTATTTTTTTTGTATCAGCTACATTTATGAGTAGAAATTATGGGAGACTATTGGTAGAGAGCTGAGAAAGAGTAATTGGAAGCTACTAATAGAAACATAAATGTCTAAGGTGGTGATAAAAAACTTATCCAACAGCATAACTGTCACTAGGCCTTGGGAGACTATTGCTAGCCTACTATGATGGATAATAACTCTAAAATTTGGATGCAGCTAGTTGAAGCTAATTATTTTAAGTGAAAGTCGAGCCTGATAGCGGTAGTTCAACAAAATCAATATAGTAGGAGGATATAAGAGGATCCAAATGAACACATCATTATGTTTCTAAAGTTATGCGACATAGTAAATGAATAGAGTTGATTAAGATACTAACAGGCTAACTCGATTCTCCTTTTCTTTGAAAGACATGACACAAAGTTAGTTTTAGTGCTTATCTTGAGACGCAATTGATAGTTAAGATGAATTTGTGCAAGTTTTTATCACAAAAATTTTTCCACCTCATACAACTCATAGTTATGAAGTAAGATAAGTCACTTCTATTAGGAGAAGCTAAAAATTTTACATGATACTTAGGCTCCTTTTAATTAGTTGTTGAGGAGATTCTCTCAACATTAGGTTGAGTTATGATTCCAAGCCCAGACTAAAGATTTTGATTACATAAAAATAACAAAATATTTATTGAACAATAATTCATAATTTGATATTGAAGTTTTACTTAAATGGAACATACATCCCTTTTTTATAAGATGACTTCTCTCCTTTTTATGATTTTTTTTTTGTCCAAAGAAGTCCCTTCAACAAAATATTTATTTGAATAACCCATTTATATTTATTTTTCATATACATTCAACCATTACTCTCAACCAAATGCAACTGAGAGCACATAGTATATGGATGTATGCATCCTTTGTGAGTGAGGTTAGTGCATATTCATATAGCCTAATTATACATGAACAATCATTCTTGTTGAAGTTAACCTCGTCAACTACATCATCATTCAAGATTTGAAACTTAAATTGGTTTAATAGATAGATAATCATATTATATGCCTTACCAACCAATTTACTCAAAACTTCTTTAATATCTTTAGAAGAAAGATTATTGCATTTTGATGCTTATTTCAACTATGATTTAACTATAAAACTCAAAAATTACATTGAAGGGTTTATGTGAAATGTTATACATTCAAATTTTTATTATTAAAATACTCTATATAATTGTTTGTTCATATATTGTAGCGAGAACTAGAAAAATTTGTTCAAGCTCACTATTGGATATTGTTACTCACCGTGTTGTTTACTCTCATGTAATGTTTATTTACATCATCTGAAAATGATGAATTCACTCTTTCAAAAACAAGTGATATTGGTAAGGCACACATTCCAATAATATGAATATGGTGATTAAAAAAGATAGTATATCTGACATCCTTGGGGATCAATCTTATGTCCCTAGGGTTAGGCAATTTACCACTTTCTAAGTAAACTATCATTGGTTTTTAATACTCTAAATACTTTAAACCTATAAATAAACACTCTAACAACTATGATGTATTTGATAGTGGCAACTCATTGGTTTCTAAATTAATAATTATTCTCAAATTGTTTTTTAACACATACAAATTAGTCATGAGTTTTTTGAAAAAATATTTCACATGCTCCTCTTACATACATTACAATTTTGTTTTTCTTAACTACTAAGATTTTTCCTAAATCATATGAGCATCATAGTTTTGAACTTGTGTTTCATTATATCAATTAATATAAAATTAGGATGCCTAATTATTATTTTTATAACATGCTCCACTATGTAAGATATTTTCGTTATGATATACGTCAAATGAATATGTGTGATTAATTAGTAAACACCAATATTTGCATATCAAATATATTTGATTAGTTCAATGTTTCATGATTTTCATAGTAAAGAACATTTTTTATATATAAAATGTGACATAAAACATTTATACTAAACTTCTCAACGAAAAATTGAAAAAAAAAACTATTTACTTAAAGATGTAATTTATACTTCAAATCTTGATTATTCTCAAATGCATGTTCTTCATTTGTTATTCCCATGCTAATACTTACTTTATGTATAAGACTTCATTTTGATATTTTACCACTAACTTTTTCTACAATTAATAAAACTAAAATATTATCAAAAAAATATATCTAGCATTGTCTCATTAATAAAACAAGCATTTGATTATTTCTCATGCATGTTCTTAATTTCCTTTTTAAAATGAAGTCCATTATTGCTAGGTTTGAGTTTATAACATGTTCAACTTCATCTCCACAATAGCACACAAACTAGGTGTATGGTTAATCAACTGCATAGTAGTTTGATCAACAAATGAGGATAGATGTTTTAATCCTTGGAATACAAGTTCGATTCTCAGGGATGCTGGATATACTTTTTTAGGATGTTTACTAGATCACCTATCATGTGGTTGTGATGTGGGTCTTACCTGCTCCGAACTCTAGGCCCTGAGGCACATATATGGTCCAAGGGATAGTATGGGTTAGGGTTGGAGAAGGTTAAGGAGACAAAAAAAAAATTAGACATATGTTGAAAGGAAATAAAAGTTTTGTCAAGAAATAGAAATAACATTATTATCAATATAATTTACACTAGAAGGAATGGTTACTTCATCACATTGATGTACGACAGTAATCTAGTCCACATTAATTATATAGTGTAATCAATCTGATAGCTATAAATACATATTTCCAATATACTCATGTTTATTAGTAAAAGGTAAAGAATCTAGCTCACCGTAGTAATCGATATGGATCAAGCCATCATCATAGTTTATTTTTTTTTAAAAAAATTGATTTCTGCCTGATAATTATGTTAGAAGTGCCATCAAATTACTATCATCAAAAATTATTGAATATTAATGGTGTGCATTAAAATACATCAATGGTAAGATATCATCTAACATGATTGATCGATAGCTCAAGGTGTGCATTAAAAAAGTTTGACAAAAAGTCATCAAATTATCATTATATTTAATGAAAAGAAAAAATAAGATTGTGTTTATCAAATATATATCAATTATTACTGAAGTTAATTGAATATTCAAGGAAGTGAGTACAATTATCATCAATTTCGATCATAATTGTAGCCCCTTCAATTGCCTTTGAAGTTGTTAAAAAGCAACTCAAAGTCACAAAATTTTCATTGCAGTAGCATTTTGAAATTTAACCAAATTAGTTTTGGAACTTGCTCAACATAATTTTAATAAATAACATTTCTATTTGTTAATTCAATATCATTTGAAAAAAATTACATTTGTTTTGTTATCTAGAAAAAATTTGAATGGAGAACAATGTGATAAATAAATAATCTTTAAAAAAAATAAAGAGATAAAAACCTATTTTTGGGAAACATGAACCTAACTTATTAATTTATAATTGTTGAAATATTTTATATCATTTTCTTGATAAAAAATTGAGAAAAGTTAGATAGATTGTTCTGGCATAGGTCAAGCGAGCTTAGTCAATACCATATTACTCCTAGTGCAAGCAACAATTGGGATTAGCCTTAGCAGTTGCGTTGAGAAACATGTCAAGCTCATGCAACAATTGGGATTAGCCTTGGTTAGGCTAACCCAACAATTATACTTTTGTCCTTGCATACAACCCACATAGTTACATATGTCACACTTGTTCTTGGGAAAAAAAAAATGTTAGCGACATACCATATTTTCAAAAGATAATTATTTTGATTTTAAGTTACCTAAGCATAGTATTCCCTTTATAATTTCTATGGCTTTAAAATTTTATTTATATTTTATGAATATGTACAATTTTGAAAATTTTTAGATATTTTAAATTTATTACTTTTTGTTATTTAAGATTATTATATTATAATGCTTTGCTATCTTTATAACTTGTGCATCTAATTACTTTTAAATTTTAATGTTTCATGATTTTTATTATTGATGAAATGTTAGCTTTGGGAAAGGATGAAATGTTAGCATTTTGGTTTTAAGAACTTGGAAATTGTTTTTTAATAAAATTTCCATAAAAACAAAATTAATTAAGCTCTAGGACACTCAACTATAACGATAATTATATCTTTATGTATTATTTAAAAACTCACTAATATTAAAAAAATAAAAAAAAATAATGAAGATAATGAATGTATCATGATATCCATCATGATATACACATTATATGTCACCATACATATAGCAAAATATAAGTGTACATATATCGTAATACCATAGATACATACATACGTGTGTGTGTGTGTGTGTGTGTGTGTGTGTGTGTATGTTTATTTATACATAATATCTATACATATGTATACATAATTTATATAGATATCAACATAATATATATGAGATATGTAATGTAAATATCTCAAAAAACATAATATACGTGTGTGTGTGTGTGTGTGTGTGTGTGTGTGTGTATTATATGTCATATTTTATATTGATACAATTACACAAGCACCAACATACCTACCGAATCTCATATATTTTAAAGTTAAATATATTAATCCAAGAATAGTAATAAGATTATTGATTACTTATGAAATCGTTATATTACATACAAATAAATGATATGAAAAAATTAGAAATAAGAATTATAAAATCAAGAATAAACATAATTTATAACATAATTAGTTTCAAAAACAAAATTTACACAACCCAATACGTAATAGTTAAGATAATAATGAATAAGAATATTTGTCATGGTACTTGATTATGCACCAAAACACATAAGTTTTGTTGTGCATAATTTATTAAAAAATAATTTGCCAGTATATAAAACATAATTATGTCAGGCTTGGCATAATACCAAAACCTAATTTCACATTAAATATTGCAGACAAAAAAAATACAGACACACATGATCAGCAGGAAGATACATTCCAAAAATGTCATATTACCTAGAAAAATACAACCACATGAAAAACTTGCAATAAATGTCATTTTTTTTTTCACAACCAAACATTGCATCTCCACAGGAAGGTGTTGCCCATGGTGGAGTCTTCAGTGCCCTAAGCCCATTGGTGGATTCCATGAAATGGTGGCCTTCTGGCTCTTGGGTGACAACCATGCACGTGCATTCTCCTCACCATCTGCAACAGCAACTGATCTAGACGAGAAGAACCGCATTTATACAACCATCATTCTCTGGGTTATTTGTTACTTGAGCATATTTTCCTGCACCATCATCCAAGCATAAATGACACCATCATCATCATCATCCATCCACTTTGAACCAAGATTTTGCTCCCGTTGGGGATTTAATGCACACTTCACAACAGCACATGCACGTGCATTATGCACGTGCATGTGCATGTGTGTGTGTGTGTGTGTGTGCATGTACATGTGCGCGTTTAAGATTCAATAGTACTTACCCCATACCACTTTACCAGCCGGAGTGACAAAGCCTAGCTCACTCACATTCACCTGAAATTACAGGGGGGGAAAAAGGTGGAAAATCATTTTTGTAAGACAGTAACTGGTTTTTCCTTCAACTTCAAGTAGAACTTAGAACAGAAAATGAACTTTCTTCAAGGAAAAAGACTAGAATGTCCTTCTTTATTCCACATAAAATAAAGCAATAACTTTGTACAAAATAATATAACGAGGCTTATTACCTCTATTATGGTCCCTTTTGTCATAACACCGAGAGAGGTATACATAGGACCGTTGGGGTTTTTCTTGACTCCAATAATGTCGAGGTTGAAAGTGCATTTGAGCTCTGGATGGGTCACGTGGGCCTTCTTAAAACGGAGCCCAGAAGGACGAATAAAGCGCTCATACTTAGGAGGTTTTCTGGTGAACCCCGGGCCCACAAAAGTGGCCTTCGTGACCATTCTCTTCCACTGTTTTGCTGCAATGCGCAATTTCATTTCAGATTTAGGAAATACCCACAAACACACATTGAAACTCCCCGTCATATTTCTTACATACAGCCCAAGACCATGCATACACACAAACACACGCACGCACGCGCACGCACACGACGGTAAGCACTAATAAGCCTACAGGTAGTAATAATCGAATCAGCCTGACTCTTCTCTTGTAAAAAAATAACATTCAATCTCAACATATTTTATTCACTAAAAAATACTAAATTAATATTAATATATTGAGTTATATAACTATCATGGTAAAGCATCATCCACATCTAAGCCGATAAACACATTTCTTCCAAACAAAGTTTTTAATGGTATTTTTAAGACACGCCTTGACGTACGCCTCAATGCGAGGCGTACGTCAAGAGGCAAGAGGCAGAAGGCAAAGGGCAAGGTATTTTTTTTAACTCTAAGGCAGGAATGCCTCAGAGTTAAAAAAAACGTAGAGCTCGACAGAGCTCCAACGAGGACCTCTAGGAAGTTCCATCGAGCATTTCGTGGAGCATGGGAGAGGAGCGAAGGCAATGGAAGAGGGGAGAGGGGCAAAAGACAAGGGGCAAGGGGCGAGGAACAAGGACAAGGAGCAAGGGAAAAGAGGCAAGGGCGAGGAAAAGGAGGGATGGGCTCCATTCTATTTCAAATTTATTAAAATTAATAATATTTTAATTTGATCATCGGATAAAATTATCAAATTAATAAATAGTATTAATTATAAAATAATTTATATTATTTATTAATAAAAAAATAATATTCAAAACTATTTATTAATGAAAAAAAAAATTTAATTTTAATTTTATAATGATAAAATTATTTTACATTTATTAAAATTTAATATATTATAAAATATTTATTAATTATATCTATAGTATAGATATTTTTATTTAATATAATATAAAATATTTAAAAATATTTTTTAAATATTTATTAATTATACACCTTAACGCCTTGAGACTTACGCCTTGCATCACGAACATAAAAATATCTCACTTTACGCCTAACCTCATGAACACAAAAATATCTGATATTACACTTTCTCCTTTTAAAACTTTGCTTACAAGAAGTGACAAATCCACCACAACTCAAAAATAATAAACATCATTATACTCTACCTCTACACTTGATTTCAAAATAATGATCTATCATTTACTTTTCCAGCTGATAATAAGTTTATCATCAAGAAAAATACAAAATTTAATAGTAGATCTTCTCTATGTAATCATTGAAATCAACTAAAATCTGAATACAACTCTAACAAATTATGATTCTGATCTCTAAACAAAACTTTACATTATGAAGCTCTCTCGACATACATGAGAATCATGAAAACTACATCCACATTAATCGATCTAATAAAACCTAAAAAAATAATTAACTATACTAGCAGTATTAATAATATATTATCTGACTATTATTAAATAATTTAATTTTTATATGATTGTCCTATATCACGAGTCAACTAGAAAGTAAGTACACATGAAAAAGCATACACAAAAAATTAATAAAACATAAAAAAGTAAGTATGCATGAAATACCTAATATGTCACAAATTTTTTTATTTGAAACATAAATTTATAAAAATAATATCAATTGAAATATATCAAATTAATTATTTCCTATAATCAAAATCTCATCAACATGTACTAGTAATATTACATATTATTCTTATGATCCATATTTATAAAAATAAAAATAAGTTGACATATATTTTTAAATAAAAAAAATGAATATTAGAAAGACCCTCTTTAATCATGTTTTCAAAAATTAGTTTAGGTTATAAAGAGTATTTCACATTCTATACATCATACATGCACTCTCTGAAATAGCAAAACATGATAGTTGCTATATAAATACTTGTTTCTCAAGATTGCCATAAACTATGTTGCACGGACATGGATACGGAGATACAACACGGCAGGATACGGGGACACGGCAAATTCTAAAAAACTAAGATACAGATACGACTAGGATACGTCATGATAAAAAAATAAAATTAAAAATAAAAATTATTAATTATAAATATTAGGTATTTTAAAATAATTTAAAATTCTGTATTTTAAAATAATGTAAAAAAAATTTAAACCCTCTAACACCCCCCCCCCCACCACCCTCTCTTTACAGTTTCGATTTTTGAACTCTCCCCCCTCCCGATACAGATTCCAAAACCTCCCATTCCCTTTATAGAATTAGGTTACCTTAGGTATTGTCGGCGTATCGGCGGTGTGCTCCTCCCCTCCCCATTTGAAGCAATGACAATTGACAACTATTTCTCGTAATCGGCTTATCGGCAACTCACTGTTGGCGATGTACTCCTCAATTTGTTGGAGATATAGGAGTAATAGTTAATATATAGTGTATTTCTGACGCGTTAGAATTGTAAAAATGTTACAGTTGGTAAACGACGCGTCTGTATGTAAACGACACGTCTGTTGTTAACGACGACTGTTTCTGAACAACGCGTCGGATATGTCTCTGACGCGTATCTGATACGCCACGTGGCGTAACGACACGTGGACACGGCGAACACGGGTCGGACACGGCAGTTCCTAGGCGTATCCGTGCAACTAGAGGTGTCAAACGTGCCGGGCCAGCCCGGCACGAGACAGGTTCGGCCGTGCCTGGGCCGGCCCCGCACGTTCTTAAACCGTGCCCGGGTTAAGATATTCGCGTGCCGTGCCGTGCCAAGCACGGGTCCATCCCGTGCCGGTTCACGCAGGCACGCGTGGCACTGGCGGCGTGTCACGAACCCGTGGCGTGAGTCGTGAGTCACGACTCACGCCATGTGACCCATCCAAACAGACCCGACCCGCGGTCTTTTCTGCCGAAACCCGAGTCCCGACGCCCATAGAACCCATCCGAGCAAAAACCAACGGCAAAAAAAAAAAATTCAAACTGAACCGATTTTCAGCCCTTGGATTCACCTCCAACGGCTAGGGGGCAGAATCCAACGGTCCTCGTGATTCTGCCCCTTAAAAATCTTTAAAAAATTCAAAAAAATAATAAAAAAATATCTTTTTTTATAAAAAAAAACATTCTTTAGCATATAAATTCTAGCCCCCTCCCTATAACATTTATGTTTTTCAAAAACATAAAACCTCTCAATACTTTCTCTCTCTTACATAAACCGTGCATCTCTCTCTCGAGCCTCGTGATGTTGATTTCGGCTTGGATTTTCGTGAAACTCAACTTGAGTTTTAAACATCAGAGCTTCCTACGGTGCACCTTGCACGTGACTGACCTCATTGCTTTTACCAGGTAATATATTTTACGTTTTTTTTGTACTTTCTCTCTCTAAACATTCTCTCTCTAGAAAAACTTACAAAAATTAAAAAATGACAAATACACCTGACACGTATTTAAATTTGGAAAATGAAAATGTTAGTGTTACACAGACGTCTTTGGCTCCTGAAACTTTGGTTTCTCCTATCGTCTCAACCCAAAGTTCTAAAAAACAAAAAACTAGGAGGACTTCTATAGTTTGGACACATTTTAAAATCATAACACAAGTAGATGTTAGGGGTGAAGAACATGAAATGGCACAGTGCAAATATTGTATGAGACTTTTAACATGCAAGAGTACATGTGGGACTGGGCACCTCAAGAGGCATGCTGAAATATGCTCCAAAAAACATGGACCCTTAGATCCTAGGCAAACCCAACTTGGCACTACATTTTTTGAGACTGGATCGAGTTCAGTCTCAAAGTTTACTCCCTTCGTATACTCCAGTGAATTGGGTAGGGACGGCATGGCCAGGCTCATCACATTGATGGGGACTTCCGATCAGATTTTCGGAAGATCCGAGGGTAGTGTGCATCATGCAGACTTATTTTCAGCCATCCTATCGTAGGATTCCTAGGTCCACATCTAGGAGTGACATACTAAAGATATATAAGTTAGAAAAATAAAAAATAATTAAGGAATTTTTGGCTTTTAGTGGAGTTGTGTCCGTGACGTCCGATATATGGACATGTCACGATGATTCTTCTTATGCATGTCTCACGAGTCATTATGTAGATTATAACTGGACAATCAATAAAAAAATATTAGGATTCACTGAGATTCTTCATCCTCATGATGGTCCGGCCATTTTTGAGTGTATGATGAAAATATTTAGGGAATATAAAATTCAAAATAAAATTTTTAGTATTACTTTCGATAATGCTGCGAATAATGGAGTAGCAATCAATATGTTTGTTAGGAATATTAGAAACGCACCATTAGGAGAGATCTTTCATGTCAGATGCATGTGTCATGTTATTAACCTGATAGTTCAAGCGGGTATGAATGTCTGTTCCCCCGCGTTGGAAAATATACGCAATGCACTCAAGTATATTCGCACTCCTCGCAGACTACAAGAGTTTGGTAATCTCTGTTTGTCTACGAATCTTAAGAAGAAGAAATTCCAATCAGATGTGAGACATCGTTGGAATTACACGTACCTGATGTTGGAATCATGTGTTGGATACGAACACGTGATATCCGACTACGTCAATAGTAAGAGTGGCGAACTTATTATTGACGACACTGACTGGGTTTCAGGAATTTCATTTATGAAATTCCTGAAGATATTTTATGACACGACGAACATGTGTTCGTCGGTGTATATGCCCACCACTTGCATTGCACTTCGTTGCATATGCAACATTAGTAGCATGTTTAGGAAGTATAGAGCGGACCCGACGCTTAGCCATATGGTTGCAGAGATGGAGACCAAGTACATGAAGTACTGGTCCACCATTCCATCTCTTTATTGCCTCGCAGCATGCATGGACCTTAGGGCTAAGGTGGAAGGGGTTGAAAACACCCTGACTTTCATTTCCTCGTGCATGAACCTAGAAGAGCCACCTGAATGGTTCATTTACGAGAAGTTGACAGACCTGTTCACATACTACGATACTAGGTATGGTGGTGGTGGTGGTGAGACTGTGAGTACGGACACTGATACCTTGTTCGGAGATGACGATTATTCCATTAACCTAGCGAGGGGGAAACGTTGGGGTGGACCTTCACATAGGAGCGAGCTGTCTCAGTACTTAGATACCGATTACTACTCAATCCTATCACCTTCTGATAATAAGAATCTTGATTTATTACAGTGGTGGAAATCATATGAGTCCGCCTATCCCGTGCTATCTAGGATGATACGGGATCTACTGACTCCTCCGGTGTAGAGCGTAGCATCGGAGTCTGCTTTTTCTGTTGCAGTGAACGTGATTTCGGATAGGAGATCAAGATTACGTCCAGATATGGTTGAGGCCTTTGCATGTTTGAAGGATTGGGAGGAATCGAGATTTAGCATCAGTGATCGTGCTGAAGCTGGGACTGTGACAGACACTGTAGTCGCATCCACATCCACTACGATGGCGGAGTAGCTGATTGTCGATGATGATGATCCATATGATACTGATCTTGATGTTACGGCTGATGATTCTCATGATATGCCGCTTGACGATTGATGCTCATCTGCTCTTTTTTTTCGATGTTTTTTTATTTATTTTATTTATACGCTTTGTTTGTACTTTGTACCATACGTTGTGTTGAAACTTATACTTATTTTGTTCGGACTATTGGTTTCAAAAGCATGAATGGTAATTTTTTATTTGTGTAGTTTAATTTTTTTTTAATTATAATTTTCACTAACTTAATGTATTTATTTATTATTTTACGATTTAAATTTTATTTTAAAATTTAATAACTTTAAATTTTAATATATAATTAATAAATTATAATAATAAAAAAAGCTAAACTTAATTGAAAAAAAAAAAAAAATTCTAATTTTTGTTTCTTTTATTTAATTTTAAATGTTATAATTTTTACAAAAAATTATATTTTTTAATTATTATTAATACTCTAAAGTCTATACAGTAACTTAATAAAAAAATTTACAATAAAAAAAAAATTTCTAATCTGCCATTTTGGCATTTTCAGGCTTTCAGCCCGTGCTCGTGCTGGCAGCTGGCCTCCCGGGACCCGGACCCCGGTTGACCCGGTCCCGAGTTGCGGCTCCCGTCCCGCCTGCCCTGCCGTGCCGCCTAGCCTGGCCAGTATTGGCAAGGCGTGCCCGAGCGGGCCGGGCACGGCATGGCCTTGCCGTGCCCCGCCTATAACTCACCGTGCCGTGCCCGGCACGGCACGGTAGCACTACCGTGCTCGTGAAAAATGGGCCGTGCCGTGCTGGGCCGGCCCGTTTGACACCTCTACGTGCAACATAGGCCATAAATAAACATATTCCTCTATCCAGCAAAAATATAATTCATAGTGAGAAAAATCAATAAGAAATAATAACCTAATAGTAATTATCTTAACCACAAAAAAATATATCTAAATAATTCGTATTATAAATCTATGTAAACTATGTAAATACTAACCTTACATTCAACTGATAAACCTTACTTTTATATCTAGTCTTCACCATATACATCCATTTATATCTCATTATTAGCTTATTTGAAGGCTTTGAAACAAGCTTCAATATATGAATAAAAGTAATTGCACTTATGAATAGCATGATAGTTTGTTAGAACAAAAGATTGATGCTTTTACCCTAAGATCATGAGTTTAATGCACAAGAATGATGGATAAGCTCCCCAGGATATCTATCAATTGTATTTATTATACCGTTGGGAGGAAAGCTTACATGCTCCGACCTAGAGATCTCGACACTCATATATAAGTCAAAAGATAAGTTGGATTTGGAGAGAGAAAAAGAAAAAAAAATAAATAGAAAAAAAATAATTACATTTTTTTTATTCAAGAAAGTATATCATCATCTTGAATGATGAATGACCTCATATAACAATATCAAAGATTTTTGAACTATTAAGAAAAGACAATTAAAAAATAAATATCAAAATGTGAATGAGAGAATACTTATGATTGGAATCATTAAATCTCTCAACTTTTAATTTTCCTTCCAAGAATGACTCACATCTCATGTCTTATGTGACGTCCACTTTAGGCGCTTACTCTTCCTCCTAACACACATCTACAAGGGATATCTCATTACTCTCCTAAAAACTAATTTTGCTCCTAGTGCAAAATGTGAGAACGAGATTAACTATCTCTATGTGAGTAATGAATGGACAAAAAAAACAATCATATCACAATGATGTCCAAAAATATGTTGTCTTCAATTGAGTCCTTGAAAAAAGACGTCTTAAAAAAATATCATATTTATTCTTAAAATGATTCTTATAACTTATGATGAATAATACATATAGCCCTTTTGAGTATTAGAGTACCCAAAGAAGGCAATACTTGATGGCATGAAAGATTATTTTCTTAATATTAATAGAAAAATTCTGAACAAAATAAATAAATTCAAAAATTATGAATATAAATAAATAAATATATATATTTCTTTAATATGTAGGCTGATAGAAAATATAATATAAAAGAATAAAAAATAATATACAATTGATATCCCAATTAATAGTTATATTTAACAGAATTATCACAGTCATCTCAATCAAATAATAATCTTTCATCTCGACTATCTCATTTTGTATAAAAATATCAACACAAAATATTTAATAAAATCATTTTATACTTCTCAAGGAAATAATACAACTTTTAAGATATATATTTTAAAATATTATCATTTTTTAATATTATAATAATATAGTCAAACTATATTTTTTTCTTTTATAAAATTTCATAAAAATAAATAATATTTACAATATTTATTTAAAAATAAATAATCATATAAATCTAGTATAATCATCAATAAGAATAACAAAATACTTGAAGTTATTATATATAGTTATCTTTCAATGTCTCCAAATATCTAAATGAATCAAATAAAATTTATCTATATTAACACCTTTCTGATATGTCAGATAAGAAGATTTAATATATTTTACTAACGAACACATCGCACAATCAAGAAAAATAATAATATGCGAACTAAAAATACATAATTAGTGAATCAATCATAATCGAGCACCTAGAGGAGCTCCTGAGTGAAATAAACATCTAGCCCATAAATTGTACACAAACATAATAATAATAATAATATATTATTATTATTATAACTATGTTATTTAATAAAGTAAATGACCAAAAATATATTATTTTAGAATTATGATAAAAAGATAACGTGTTCCAAAAGAAATAAGTCAACAATGATATTTTTTATGCCTCCTAGCATGTACAATGATATCATTGATCATCACAATATCAAAGAATCTAGATTACACAAAAGTGATAAAAATTATGTGACAACATGTGATAGTATTAACTCCTAAATATATGATTTAAAAACATAGTGAAATATTAACTCATAAATATATGATTTAAGTATCAAAGTAATCAAGAAATTATCACTTCATTATCCTATGTATCATCTTATCACGTCCTAAAAATAGAATCACAACAAAATATATGTACCAAAGAATTTTGAAAAGCAAGTTAAATAATCAATCTCCAAAATATAGGACCTAAAATATACACGATAGAAAAAAACTATGAAATGAATTTGTTTGATCTAAAAGTTGACAATTAAAATTACATCTTCACAAAAGCATCTTGAAACACTTGTTATCATTAAAAAAAAATATTCTAGGCATCTTATTCAAATGTATATTATTCATTTCTGTAATCTCATTTTAAGAAAATGTGATGGCTCATAAAGTTTAGTGAATTATCTCGTGATGAATACAAGTATAAAAACTATCAAACAAATACTCGAAAACAATATCATTTCTTATAATTTAAATATTATTATTAAATTATTTTCAATTATTTGATGAAATAACTAAAAACTATAAAAAATGAGATTTATATTGAAAATAAAAAAATAAGTATAACAAGTACAATCACAAATTAATATGATGAATTATTTCAAGTCATCTTGTGAACTCTAATAAATTATCAAACATCTAAATGAATCAGATTAAATAAATTATTACTCATTCAATTTAAGAAGTTGACTATGAAGCTTTGATGTAGAAGTGTTAAACATGCCATGGGACAGGCCAGGCCAGGCCAGCCCTTGTCATGATTCGTGCCATGATGAGCCAAACACAGCCTGTGTGCCTAGCCCAACATCACAATAAACCGGCCCAGTGACCAAGCTGGATTTTTTGTAATTTAGCTAGAAAAACTAGAAATGACCCAGCCCAAACCAAGTATGAATGTCAAACGGACCAGACCGAGCCAGGCTGACCCTTTTATATCAGGCACATCCAAGCTCACGTATCATGCTGTGTCAGGCATGCTGCAGTACCATGTCGTACCTGGCACAGTTCACTGAAGGGCAAGCCCAACACGGCACTGTTTACTGGAGGGCAGGCACAACACGACCTGCAGGCTGAAATCACCCTAGATTTAGGCCGGTTCAAGCAGGTTCATCTCTATTTTAGGTTAAGTTAAAATTAAAAAAATTAGGGTTTCTGATATCACGGCACCGTGCCGTCATCGCCCGTTGAGCATAAGGCATCACCACGTCATCCCTAGTCAGGCATCATTTCATCAGCCATAGTAGATTGCTCGATGCGTCAGCGCCCATGTCGTGCCCACATGCCAGGCACCCAGATCATACCTGGCATGACACATTGGCTGAAGACCTTGACACGGCATGACACGACACAAAATGTGCTGAGGGTACACATGGCACAGGCCAGGGCATGATCCTGTCGTGCCAGACTTAGGGCCGGGCCCAAGCCTCCCGGCCCCTTTGACACATCTTGAATCGGGTACAAGCTGGGCAGAAAAGCCATGCTAGGCCTGCAATTCTCAAGCCGTACAGTGTCTGGCACGGCATGATTACTGTACCAGGCCGTGCCAGGCAAGGCAAAGTAATCCGATCAGTCTACGAAAAAAATGAGCCAGGCCGAGCAGGCACAGCCCGACCTATTTAACACCTCTACTTTGATGTGCTTTTTTATCAAACGAAACTAATAATATAATCTGCAAGTAACTTTTATATTTAAATCCAAAATTATCAATTTAATAATAGATGAATAACCAAGTCAATAATGAACAAACAAATAACCAATCACACTCAAACATATAGTAAGTCGCCTAATTATAAAAAAAAATCACATACAAATTATGCTGTTCAGAATTTAAGAAAATCAATTTTGAAAATTTTTGATCCTACAAAATAATATTAATAGAAAAAAAAATAATTTTCATATTGAGTTTTTTAATAATACACATCACAAAAAAAAGATAATTCAAATGCTCAAGAATAAATAAGCCTCAGTATAAAAATACAATATCAATGGCAATATTATTATAATTAACAATTTTAAATATTTTATTGTTAACTATAACAATATTAATATAGAAAGTAAAAATAAAAATAAATAAATAATTACTTGTGATGTAATCATTTGATCATAACTTGATTATCCAGAAGACATGAGTGACATAAGGAAAGCAAAGAAGCAACACGCAAAGATTTAAAAATATTTATTATTATCTTACTAGCTAATACTTTTGTATATTATTCTCTAATAATTGAACATATTTATGTCATTCCCTAAAATATAATAGTATGCGCATATCAATGTTTTAGATAGTTTGAAAAGAGAACACTTACTCTTTCTCTTTCCAGATCGAATTACTTTAAACAATTCATCTTCAGCAATGGGCCTGACCTACAGAAAGTGAGGGCTCCTAATCATGTCTAAAATTTATCACAAATGTAAGAAAAAAACAGAAACATAGGAAAAAAATTAAATTAAAACTCCAGTGATAAGAAGACCCATAATGTAGTGATAAGGAGTGGTATTACTGCAAAAAAGGCCCAAAGAAATATCTGAGTGCCTGACTCAGACACAAAATGAAGGTTGAAGTTACCTTCGGTAAGGGCACCTCCCATTTTCCGGCCTTCTCTTTTCGCTTTTGCTTTATTGTGTTGCTAAGAATCTGTGACAGTAACAAAGTTAAATAAAAAGGCTAGAGATGACTCAGAAATAAGAAAAAACAGACACGGATTTACCAAACCTGCATGAACACTTTACCTTTGCTCTGGTTGTAGTTTCGCGATCCAGCAGATAGGCAGGAACAGCTCCGTCATGAACATCATCAACCTTACGCCTGGATGTTGACTCCTCATGCATGATCAACCTGTCACCAAAGATTATGTGAGTAGTTGCAATATTTTTCTATGCACTGGCAGCACTAATGGGAGTGTTCCTAGGTTTTGTAAGGTCACTCTGATCACCTAATTTTCTATACAGAGGATTTATCATCCCATTGTTTAATATATAGATGAAGTGTATATACACTTAATATGTATATATTAAGTGAATATAAACCATACATTAATAATTTAATTATATGCACAAATACAAGTGTAAATAAGACATGAGAATATATTTCTTTCCACATTTTTATCTTAGCTTATGCAAAAATATATTATACATCAAACTCAAAAAAGAAAAAATAAATAAATTGAGGCTTCCTAAAGGCATTCATCAATATATATATAATTAATTTTGACATATTTCAAGAATATAATTCGTATTTGAAATATGATCAAACAATGAAAAATCAGATTGAAAATGATATTGAACATTATATTATTATTACAAGAAAATATTATTGATCATGACAAAAAAAAATATTTATTGCCTCAAAACTATGAACAAAAAAACATGCAAGAAGTAATAACATTTTTTTTATTTTGTGCTGGGATTAAATAATAGTATATCTTTTGTTCTTTCAGAATATAATAACATTTGGAAACAATATTTAACATTATCTAATCATTATAACTCTACAAAATAAAAATTTCATCTTATATAATTCTCATTAAAATTTTAAAAAATATATTTTTATTCCCAAATCTTTTGTCAAATTTATGAATCATAGGAACTCGTCCAAAATAAAATAATAATAATAATAATAATCAAATCTCTATCTATAACAATTCAATTGATTTAAAAGAATAATAAGATATAAATTACATGATATTAAATTTTACTATTAATTTTTTAATAAATTAAAAAAATTAACAATATAATTTCTTTTTTCATGTCATGATGAGTATCTTAATTAATATCATTTTTACATCCTTTAAATTTTTAGTATATATAATTAAGTTTTTAATTGTTTATTCCTTTTAATAAATTTTCTAATTTCACAATTATTATATTTTTTAATTAAAATCATGTATGAACTTCATTTCAAATGCTCAAACTACATAAAAAATCTCTTTAATTTTGTTTTCTATAATTTGTGATGCCTAAAATCTTCTAATAAATTTATTTTTATGAGCATTTATCTTATTATCTTATAGTATCTTTAAATTCTAAATTATAAAATATAAATTATTTTATAATTATTCTAACATCAATCATGATTCAGTTTTAACTCATTGATAAATATATATTTTTAAAAAATTCATTCTTATTTTGAATTATAGATCATAAATATAAAGAAAAATCATATTTAAAAATCTTGATGTCAACAATCTCAATTAAATTCTCATTTAATTCAAGTCAAATAATAAACTAGATATTTAACATTCAATAAACTAATTTTAAAACTCTTACTTTTTAATATATCATGCAATCTATCTAATTTTAAACTTAGATATTCATTAGTTATATCAATCAATACTATATCATTTATAAATAACATTAATCAAAATATTTCTTCTTGAAAATGTTTCAACTCATTCATGATTAAAAAATAAAAATAAAAATTTAAAGTTAATCTTAAATTAATCCTACTAAGACTAAAAATTTATTTGATATCTCATCTATGAAATACATTTTTGTAATAAACACCTTCATGCAAATTTATATAATATTGACATAACAAAAAAATATTTCTTCCTCCTAAAAAAATACAAAATAAATTATCAATAAATTATATCATATATTTTCTACATTTTTTTTATAATTTATCCAAGATAATAGCTTTCATAATAAACTTACACAACATAAAATAGAATTTATTTTCTACTATATTAGTTAAACTCTTGAATCTAATATATATGATCATATCTCAAAACTTCCACATATGACTAATCAATTTTATCCTAATTTAATTCAAATAATCTTGAATATTATCTGTATTCTTAAAAACTATCACTACTTTTTCTAGTAACTAATATTGTATTAAATAACATAATTAATTATTAAATTTTAATTTTTTGAGACATTTTCATGTCTTCATTAAAACTAGATATGATCAAATTGAATGTTATCTTTTTAAAGATTCTATATTTTTTATATCAACACT
Organism: Sapria himalayana; assembly: GCA_029783825.1. Lineage (NCBI taxonomy): Eukaryota > Viridiplantae > Streptophyta > Magnoliopsida > Malpighiales > Rafflesiaceae > Sapria > Sapria himalayana. The sequence continues at coordinate 1,179,128 of JAREIK010003680.1, forward strand.
ATGATGTAAAACAATATAAGCTTGTATCATAATCTTTTTATCTTCCTAAAATATTTGTATTTTGCATCTGTAAGTCTATTATATTTATCTTCAATATACCCAACATATCTAGAATATCTATTTTTTTTTCTCTCATCTTTGCTACTAGAAGATATTTTTTGATTTTATTTAGTACCTAGTATAATATACAAATTATCATATATTTTTCCTCTTATATTGCTTTACTACTAAGCTAATTAATATTTTTATATCATTAATAAGACTCAATGATTTTATTATTTATCAAAAACCATAAAATATTTTTATTTTCTCAAAAAAATCATTTCATATTTTGATAAGAATACAAGTTGCATTATGATTACAAATATTTTTTGATAAGAATAATATTATGATAAATGATCACCTAATAAATCTTTATATTACATACATATGTTAGATATCATCTATTAATATGATGATTAGTATTTTTTCTAAATAATAATAGATATCAAATTTGAGACTCATCAAACATAATTTATTTGATAGTTTTGGTTAAAGATGGCGAGATATTAATTTATCTTAAATACTATAATAAAGCATAAGCCTTGTGCACTAGGTAAAATCTACATCTGATTTTCATTTTATCTTTTTGACAAGGGTGATGTGTCTTAGATTTGAGATTCATCAAACGATAACCTTTTCGACTTTTAAATATAAGATTATTAAAATATTCATCTCTTAAACTCCTCACTAGGCAAAAATCTTGAAAGTCAAGTCTTTGTGATAACGAGTCTCCTCAACCAAAGAGAATAAGTTTCGAATTCAAAACTCATGATAGATACAATCTTTCTAATTTTCAGAGTTAACATTTATATATTTTAACCTTTCCTAAATTATATGCTAAGAAAGAGCATTATGCACAAAGTATGACCCCCATTTTATCCTTATGACCAAAAAAATTGACACTTTTAATGTCCACAACTTCATTCAATATTTGACTTGATTATTAATCTAATTTAAAAATTTTACTTACTCTTAATGGAAGAATTTAGAACTAATATTTATGTAGCTTCATCATTCTAGTAGCAAAACTTTATAATTTTTGTAATTATTTAGAACTTAACTCCAAATTATTTGGGTTCAGGCAAGCCACCAAGGATAGGCTTTATTTACACTCATACCTAGGTCTTTACCAATTAAAATTGTGATCATAACAACTGATGAGTTTCTTTAGATTAGATACATAACAAAAATAATTTTTTAGGTTTACAATTGATGGCTCTGCATGTAACAGACTGACTATCATGTAGCAAAGAATATTAGTTCCAATTATTCCTAATTCCTAACAGGTCACACCAGCTAGGCCAAACAAGGATAGGCCATACCTAACCATGAAATGTGGATTAGCAAGCCTAGGACAAGAATACCTGCCCTGGAGCAAAAAATAATTGGATCAATTTTACCCAACCCTTTTTAAAAAAAAAAATGTTTGGGTGCAAACCCTAATAATATGTCAAGGGCCAATTATTATAATGGGAAGAGACAGACCTAAGTCCAAAATAATTTAGAACCTCCACCCGCTATGAATTCTCAAGGCTCTGAAATGTTCCAGAACACCCTAAAATTTTTAGGAAAACCTACAAATTTTGAGTCTCAAGACCACGTGCACTTGCTTCTTAAATTTTCTAGTATTTCTTATTTTCACTTGCAATGTGAGATCATGAAAAATAGCATGATCCTGACAGTTAATATGTGAAGCTCTCACTGCGAGGATATCTCCTCAAACTGGCAATCAACAAAATTATAAAAATCATGTATAATATATTTCTTCTCTTTAAAATTTCACTTTCTTGTTTTTATATTACTTAGAAGTGTCAAGTGGGCTGAGAGGCCTGGCCCAGCAGAATTAGCTGTGCCTGGCCCGGCACGACAAGGTCCAAAAGCAGAACCGTGCCTGGACTAGGATCATACCGGCCCAAGGCACAACTCATGTTGTGCTGAGCCGTGAGCAATCATGCATCATGTAGGACCAGGCATGCCCCGCATTTCAGACCCTATAGGCATAGGTCCTGAGTTACATGACACAAGACAAAGCTCAAGTCACGAGTCACAGACTCATAGGCTATAACGGATCCAAGTGGCATCGGCATAATTTTTTTTAAAAAAATGGGCTAGTGCCCTGTGGACATGCCTGTTATAATTTCTCAAAATGGGCTCCAACACGAAAAGCGACAAGTACAGCCAATATCCTTCTGTGTCGACAAAAAAAAAATAATTTTTTAACATTTCAATACCAGATTTGTGTTCAATGGCTAGAACAAAAATGTAACAATTATTATATTTCTGTAATTATAAAATATAAAAAAAATCAATAAAACATAAAATATTTTAATCTAAACAACTTATATTGAGATAAAATAGAAAATTTTAAAATTTTATTCTCTCATCTCCTCTTTTATTTTTTATTTCTCTCTCGGTTCTCCTCTTTCTACTCCCATAGCTCCTATGACCTAGCTAATCCTATTGTAATATTTTAAAGTTGTGGAAAGTGAGGAGTAAGCTTCTACTCAAATAAATAAACACAACACAATTGTGATTATGGTACATAATTTTTTTTTTATTTTTGTATTTTATTATTAATTTATTACATAAGATTAAATTCTAAATATAAATTAAAAAATAACAAAATAACAAACTTAATAACAACGATTTTAACGTAAATTTAGATAATAACAACAATCAGACTAAAAAATATAAGACCGAAATTAAGTTATCTTCAATTACCTCGACCCAAACTAATTTGGCTAAAAAAAACAAAAATTATACAAACTTCAGTAATAAAAATTTACTTTAAAATGATAAATAATAAAAATTATAAATGCACCGCCCACCTTTAGAGACATGTGGATAAATGCATTAAAAAATATGATACAATAGAAATCTAAAAAACTCAACTGAGTGATGAGTTCTTTGAAATTGAATCAATAACTTTGAAAGAATAGACGTGTATAAACTAATAATGACTATAAATTTTCAATTTAATTTTTAGAGAATTATAATATAGTAAGCATTATACAAACCTACTTCTAGCCTAGATATCATAAGATTTTTAAATTTACTAGTAGAAAGAATATAATAATTAAATATAAATTTAGAGGTGTCAATTGGGCCGGGCTGGCCCGGATCAGCCGTGGCCGGCCCGGCCCGTCATGAGAAAATGCCGTGCCCGGGTTAAGCACAAGCCGTGCCGTGGCTGACCCGGCACGGTTCGGCACGTGGCACGGCACGGGTTCTTCACGTGTCGGGTGTCCCCCGAGCCCGACCCCACGAGCGCCCCGCGCCCCTCCCGCAAAAAAGGCCACGAGTCGGGACTGATTGGACCCGACCCACGGTCCCACGAGGCCCGAACCGACCCAATTCCCCCCCCCCCCCCAACGGGAAAAAAATTAATAAAAAATTTAATTTTCAGCCGTTGGATCTCGCCTCCAACGGCTAGGTAGCATAATTAAACGGCCCTCATGATTCTACCCCCTAAAAAATTAAAAAAAAATTAGTTTTAATCTATAAATTTCACATCCATCTCTTTAACATTTATGTTTTTCATTAATATAAATTCTTTCAAATCGTTCAATTTCTCTCTTAAAAATCTTGCTTCTCTCTCTCGGGACTTCGGCATTCGGCTTGGATTTTTAGAAATCTCAACTTGAGTTTTGAACTTAGAACTAGACTGTGGTGCACCGTGCACGTGACCGATCTCACTGCTTTTACCGGGTAATTTATTTTAAGATTTTTTAACTCTCTCTTTAGTTTCTCTCCCTAGACCAAAAATAAAAAAAATTAAAATCAGTCTTCTAGTCTCTAAAAAATTATTCTGAATAACAAAAATCCTAAAAAATGACAAATACAACTAAAATATATTTAAATTTAAAAAATAAAAATATTACACAGAGGTCTGAGGCTGCTGAAACTTTGATTTCTCCAGTCATCTCAACCCAAACTTCTAAAAAACAAAAAACTAGGAAAACTTCTGTAATTTGGACTCATTTTAATATAATAAAATAAAAAAAATATTAGGGGTGAGGAACAAGAAATAACACTGTGCAAATATTGTATGGAACTTTTAACATGTAAGAGTTCATTTAAGATTATGCACCTTAAGAGGCATGCTAAATTATACACCAAAACCATAGTCCATTAGATCATAAGCAAACCCAACTTGGCACTGCATTTTTTGAGACTGGATCGAGTTCAGTCTCAAAGTTTAATCCCTTCATATACTCCAGCGAGTTGGGTAGGGACGGCATGGCCAAACTTATCACATTGATGGGTCTTCCGATCAGATTTTTGGAAGATCCAATGGTAGTACGCATCATGCAGACATATTTTCAGTCTAGCTTATCGTAGGATTCCTAGGTCCATATCTAGGAATGACATACTAAAAATATATAAGTTAGAAAAACAAAAAATAATTAATAAATTTATGGCATATAGTGGAGTGGTGTCCGTGACGTCCGATATCTGGACAAGTCACGATGAATCATATTATGCATGTCTCACCAGCCACTATGTAGATTCTAACTGGAATATGAATAAAAAAATTTTAGGATTCTCTAAGATTCTTCATCCTCATGATGGCCCAGCCATTTTTAAGTGTATGATGAAAATATTTAGGAATATAAAATTCAAAATAAAATTTTTAGTGTCACATTCGATAACACATCTAATAATGGAGTAGCGATCAACATGTTTGTTAGGAATATTAGAGACGCACCATTAAGAGAGATCTTTCATGTCAGATGCATGTGTCACGTGATTAACCTGATTGTTCAAGCGGGTATGAAGATGTGTTTCCCACGTTGGATAATATACGTAATGCACTAAAATATATTTGTACTCCTCGCAGACAATAAGAGTTTGATAGTCTCTATTTGTCTGCGAATCTTAAGAAGAAGAAATTCTAATCGGATATGAGACATCGTTGGAATTACACGTACTTGATGTTAGAATCATGTGTTGGATACGAACACGTGATATCCGACTACATCAATAATAAAAGTGACAAACTTATTATTGACGACACTGACTGTGCTTCAGGAATTTCATTTATGAAATTCCTGAAGATTTTTTATGACACAACGAACATGTGTTCGTCGGTTTATACGCCCACTACTTGCATTGCACTCCGGTGCATATGCAACATTAATAACATATTTAAGAAGTATCGAGCTGACCCGACACTTAGCCATATGGTTGCAGAGATGGAAACCAAGTATTTGAAGTACTGATCCACCGTTCCATCTCTTTATTGTCTCGCTGCATGCATGGACCCTGGAGTTAAGGTGGAAGGGGTAGAAAATATCATGACCTATATTTCCTCGTGCATGAACCTGGAAGAGCCACCTGAAGGGTTCATTCACGAGAAGTTGACTGACATATTCACATACTACGATACTAGGTATGGTGGTGATTATGGTGAGACTGTGATTACGGACATTGATACTTTATTCGGAGATGACGATTTTTCCATTCAGCTAGCGATGAGAAAACGTAGGGGTGGACCATCACATAGGAGCGAGCTTTCTCGGTACTTAGATACCGATTACTGCTCAATCCTATCATATTCTGATACTAAGAATCTTGATATATTACAGTGATAAAAATCATATGAGTCCACCTTTCCCGTGCCATCGAGGATGGCATGGGATCTACTGACACCTCCGGTGTCGAGCGTAGCTTCGAAGTCTACTTTTTCTGTTGCAGTGAACGTGATTTCAGATAAGAGATCGAGATTACGTCCAAATATTATTGAGACTTTGGCTTGTTTGAAGGATTGGGAGGATTCGAGGTTTAGTATCCATGATCATGCTGGAGCTGGGACTGAGACAGAGACTGCAGCCACATTCACTGCGATAGAAGAAGAGTTGATTTATGATGATCCATATGATACTGATCTTGATGTTGCGGCTGATGATGCTCATGATATGCTGATTGACAATTTATGATGATCTACTGTTTTTTGATTTCGATATTTTATTTTTTATTGATTGTATGTTTTATTTATACGTTATGTTGAAACTGTAATTTGTTTGGTTCGGACCTTCGATATCAAATGGCTGATTGGTCATTTTTCATTTGAGTTGCTTATGTTTTTTTTAATTTTTATTTTGTTTAACAAAATGCATTGATTTATTTATTTTTTTGTTTTAATTTTCCATTTAAAAATTTATAACTATATATATAATTCTAATAAATTTTAAACTAATTTTATATTACATTATAAAAAAAATTTTAAACTTTGTTATTTTATTAAATTTTAACATTTTTCATATTATAAATATATAATATTATACATTATCTATAAGTTTATATATAATTTAATAATTTATATAAATAAAATAAAAAATTAATTTAAAAAAAAAATTTACTGGCCCGTACGGCCAGGCCAGGCCTACGGGCCGTGCCGGGCCCGGCTTTTTTAAACCGTGCCGGGCAAGGCACGGCACAATACAGTAACCGTGCCGTGCCTGGCCTGGCACAAAGGCACGCTCGTGCCCAAAAAAAATGGGCCGCCCGGCCCAGCCCATTTGACACTTCTATATAAATTAGAACATAATTAATAATTAATAAATTTAAGAAATATAATAAAATAATATCCGAAATGTTCGATATCTATACTAGTCACAATGATACATCATTCGCATATTTCAACGTCCACTATATAGATTCTAAATAAAAAATTAATTAAAAAATTTTAAAATTTCTTGAAATCTATCATACTAATAATAATCCTATCATATATGAGTTTATGACAAGAATTTTTTAGAAAAATAATATTTATAATAATATATTTAGTATAATATTTGATAATACTTCTAATAACAAATTAATCATTAGTATATTTATTTGAAATATTAGAGACAAGCTATTAGATAAAATATTTTATGTTAAGTATATATTTCATGTAATTAAGATAATAATACTGATAAGAATTAAAAAAATTTCCCCTACATTAAAAAAAATAAAAAATGTATTAAAATATTTTATGATATCTAGCAAACAACAAAAGTTTAGTTATTAGTTTCTCAAATGGGCTTAAAAAAATTTTCAATAAATATGTGATACCATTAAAATTACACTTATCTTATGTTAAAGCCAAGTGCTGACTGCCAACACATAATATCCAATTACATCAATTATAAAAATGAAAAATTTATTATTAACGATTCAAACTGTGATATAAAAATTTCTTTTATAAAATTTATAAAGATTTTGTATGATGCAATAAGCACATACTCGTCTGTTATTACTCTCACCACTTATATTACACTTAGATACATATATGATAATAGTAACATATTTAGCAAGTATAAAAGATATCATACATTTAGTATCATAACTATTAATATAAAAACTAAGTATTTAAAATATTAATCCTCTATTCCAATAATGTATATTTAGCAACCTATATGGATCATGAAATTATAATAAAAGATGTAGATAACATATTAAAATACACATCCACTAACATAAACTAAATAACCAAAGCAAAAAATTTTATTCAATATAAATTAACTAACTTATTTATATATTACATCATAAATATGATAGTTATAATCAGAATCTAATTACAAACATATACACCATATTTAAAGATGGATCACCCCAACGTATTTGGAGATGATGAGGTGATCTGTCAATATGAGTGAGTTATTTTAATATTTAAATACTAATTATTATTTCATCCTATCAATTTATGATAATAAAAATTTAATATTTTTCTTTAATAGAAATCATATGAATCCACTTATTTTATATTATTTAAAATGACATATAATTTATGATCCATCCAATCTCTAACATAGCATTTTAATCAATTTTTTTTTGTTGAAGCAAATATTATTTTAGATAGAAAATTAAGATTATGAGCAAATATCATATAAACATTTTTATGCATGAATGACTGAAAATTTTAAAATTAAATATTTAGAATAAAACAAACAAATTACTAACGGATAATAACTTATGAATCATCGAGAGTAGAGATATTGAGGTCACCATTAATTATACCTTTAAATATATATATATATATATATATATATATATATAATGATGATCTGTATTTATATCCATACTATCATACAAAAGACACCAATTAATGATAATGATCTATATTGCACGGATACGAATATGGACACAGAGATATGACACGGCAGGATACGGGGACACGGTAAATTCTAAAAAACTAGGATACAGATACGGCTAGGATACGTCATGATAAAAAAAATAAAATTAAAAATAAAAATTATTAATTATAAATATTATGTATTTTAAAATAATTTAAAATACTGTATTTTAAAATAATTTAAAATTCTGTATTTTAAAATAATGTAAAAAAAATTTAAACCCTTTAACACCCTCCCCCCTCCCGAACCTTTTCCCCCCCTCCCGATACAGATTCCAAAACCCCCCCCTTCCCTTTATAGAATTAGGTTACCTTAGATACTGTCGGCTCCTCGGCGGTGTGCTCCTCTCATCCCTGTTTGACGCAATGACAATTGACAACTATTTCTCGCAATCGGCTTGTCGGCAACTCACTGTCGGTGGTGTACTCCTCAATTTGTTGGAGATGTAGGAGTAATCGTTAATATATAGTGTATTTTCGAAACGTTATAATCATAAAAATGTGTCGGTTGGTAAACGACGCATCTGTAGGTAGACGACACGTCTGTTGTTAAAGACGATTGTTTCCGAAAAACATGTCGGATATGTCTCTGACGCGTATCCGATACGTCACATGGCATATCGCATATGGATTTGTGTCCAATATGCCATGTGGCGTATCGGACACGTATCCGACGCATGTCTGTACCGTGTTGCTGTGTCCATGTGTCCGACACGTGAACACGCTCATCCAGTGGCGTATCCATGCAACATAGATGATGATGACTTATGCTATTAATTATATTTTTTTCATTTGATATGATATTTTTTAAATTTTATTATTTTTAAGGGATATGCTTCATGTTATGTTTTTTTTCATATTGATATTAGATTTACAGATTATTTTTTTCATTTAAGTGATTTTTCATTTTCATTTTACATAAATATAATATTACAATTTCAAAGTATTTTAATTTCACACAAAGTTGAAATTAAAATTTCAGCATATTTTTATTTGGGCACAACTCGGCATGACCCAATACGATGTTCCTGACTATGGACCAAATGAGCAATGCCAAGCCTATTAAATTATATGTTGTGTTGTGCTAGTAAGAAATGATATCCATATAATATCATGTATGACACAACAACATGGCATAAACGAGCCACATAAAAATAGGTCATGCAAGCACAATGCTCATTTGACTCATCAATATTACTTATATATTTTCTCTTCTATAAGCAACGAATAAACTAACTTGGGTGCTTGGAAAATATAATTCCTAACATATTTCTACATGTAAGAGTAATAAAGTCTTTCTTCCATTATAAATGATATCATAACAAATATTTTTGACATTACATCATTTTTAAAAAATACAATGCCTCCACTTATGACTATGAATGGATTATCTAATCATTAACAGAGTAATGATGAAAAAAAAATAACTTATATATCTTTTGTTGATTTATTCAATCAACTAACAGAAGAAATATGGTTTACCATGCTAGATTTCTGATTATGATATTATCAAGCTAGATTTGTGATTGTCAAATTATCATACTTGATTTGTGATTGTCAAATTATCATACTTGATTTGTGATTATAACACTATCATGCTCAATTTGTGATCGGAATATTATCAAAATGGTATGTCATGTTGTGCAGAGAAGGCACAATAAACATATCGTGTCTTGTCTGGCATGAAACAATGGCATGATCGGACCACATAAAAATGGGCAATGCTAGCACAGCAAGACCCATTTGATATCTCTAATATTACTTATGTTTTTCTTTTCTGCAAGGAAAAAATAAACTTAGGAGCTTGAAAAATATAATTCCTAAAATACTTCTGCACGTAAGAATATTCAAGTTTTTCTTCCATAATAAATGATATCAGAACAAGTATTGTTGACATGACATCAATTTCAAAAAATGCTATGCATCCCCTTATGACTTGAATGGATTATCTAGTCATCAACAAACTAATAATAAAGAAAAAATAATTTATTTCTCTTTTAGTTGATTTATTCAATCAACTCAAAATAGAAATAAAGTTTACCATGCTATATTTGTGATTGAAATATTATCATGCTCGATTTATGTTTGTCAAACTATCATGCTTGATTTGTGATTGTAACACTATCTTACTCAATTTGTAATTTGGATAAGTCAGCAATGTGTGACTCAAGGATACGTTAGCAATGTTTTCATCCAATTAACAAAATATTTTATTATTTCTAAGTTTGCTTTGTACTTAAATAATATAGTAGTTTATAGTTGAACCTTAAAAGAACATACGAATCATTTGAAACAATTATTATCAGTACTATGAAAAAATGAATTATATGTGAAATAAAAAAAATATATATTTTCTTAACATGAAGTTTAATTTCTCATTTGTCTTAAAAGAAGTGAAATAATTGGAATGGAGAAAGATAAAAACTAAGTTATTATTAAGTATGAGCTATCAGCTAAAGTTAATCATCATGTTAACAAATTATTACAAGTAATTTATTCAAGGATATTTCCACGTCATTATATTATTAATAAAGATAAAAAATAGAAAATAAATAATTAAAACTCATGTTGTCAAAAATCTTTTGATCAATTAAAGAAACCTCTTACAGAAGAGCCAATATTAATCTTACAAAATCATAAGATGCTCTGTAAAATTCATACTAATATATCTAATTTTTTCCATTGGATATATTTTAATGCAAGAAAAAATAATAATTATCATTCATTGCTTGTAGGCAAGATATTACTTCTTATTTTCTCAATTCATAGTAGAAACAAGTAAAATGATAATAATTATTTTAAACTCATATATAAATTTACTCTGAAACAAAATTAATAGCATAAATTCATCATAAAATTTGACCATTTACTTATATACTTGTAAAGAAAAACCAATATGATGATTAATACATTAAATCAATCAATAAAATTTATCACTATTAGTATTAGTAAATCACAATATTTTCAAATAAACATATTAAATAGGGACTACTCAAACAGCTTCAAATTTTTCGAAATTGTTTTATACTTGGATAATATAGTAGCTTATAAATAAATCTTTAAAAAACATATGAATCATTTCAACCAAATATTATAAATACTCAGAAAATTAAACTATATGTGAAATGGAAAAAATACATATTTGTTTAACATGATGTTTAATTTCTTATTTGTCTTAAAAAATGAAATGATTGAAATGGACAAAGATAAAAAAAATAAATCATTATTAAATGAGCTATCAACTAAAGTTACAAAATTAAGATCATTCCTTAGTTTAACAAATTATCATAAGCAATTCATTAATGAATATTCTCACATCATCATATAATTAATAAATATATTGAGAAAAGAAAAATATATAATTGAAACTCAACTTGTCAAAAAACTTTTGATCATTTAAAGAAGTCCCTCTATAGAAGAACCATATGGAACCCTAAAAAACCATATGAAACCCTATAAAACCATATGAAACCCTATAAAATTCATACTTGAAACTACTATTATCAAAATCATATGATTCACGATTTAATTCAGGATTCAGAGAATAAATAATTTATCTTTTATAAAAAAATCAAAAATATGAATGAATCGAAGATTAAATCGCTAAATCGCGAATTAATTCATATAAACTGATTTAATACTAATTTTCAAAAAACCAAGATCCTCAAAAAGTCAAAATAAATACTAAAATACTAAAAAAATTATTAACTATAAGAATTAATTAACGTGAAAAAAAAATAACTTTAACATTTAATAATACGAATTTATGAAAAGAACCAAAAAAAGAAGAACGCCAATAATTTGGTATAAGCATAATGAATTTATGAGAAGAATCGAAAAAAATAATAAAAAAACAAAAATTGAAGAAAAATAAAAAAGAACAAAAACTTGGAATTTATGCATTATAAGCTTATTATTTAAACATATTTAAATAGCTTATAATTTATTAATTATATAAAATTAAATATACTTTTTGTATTATTACAAATATAAAACAAATCTTATGATTCGATTCGATTCAATTCAATTTTCAATTCGTGATTCACTAATCAAGCATTTCGATTCTAAATTCAAATCTCAATTTAATAACTATGAATAAAACTAATTTTATCATTATAGATATTCTAATACTAAAAGAAATGACAATTATCATGCAATACTTGTGGGCAAGAAGACATTACTTCCTAGTTTCTCAATTCATAGTAAAAACAATTAATATGGTAACAAATTATTTTTAAATTCATGAAAAATTAACTCTAAATAAAACTTGTTAGCATAGATTCATTGTAGAGTTTGATCATTTACTAATATACAAATCAAGAAAAATCAATATGACAATTAATACATTAAAAAAAATAAAAGTTATTACTATTATTAAATCACAATGTTTTCTAAAAGAGCATAATAAAATAAGAACAACTCAAAGATCCAATTTCCATGTCCATGACAAAGTATGTCGTAGAATGAATGAAAAGAAAAAAATTAAGTGTCATGTGACCTACTATTCAACAAGAAGCAATATTTATGTCCCATTATTTAGAAAGCTATAAAAAAAATCATATGAGAATATCAAGGTTTTAAGTGAATTGGTCATTTGGGCGTATAATTCTCACTAGAACTTGGAAAGAATAATATTATCAATCACAAATTAAAAAAATATAACATGTACAAAACTTGTACTTGGATAATATATTAGTTTATAGCTAGGTCTTAAAAAAATATGAATCATATAAACAAAAATTATAGTACTAAGAAAAAACAAACTATATGTGCAATTAAAAAATTACATATTTGCTTAACATGAAGTTTAATTTCTCATTTGCCTTAAAGAAATAAAATGGAATGGATAAAAATAAAAAATAAGTCATTGTTAACTGAGCTATCAACTAAAATTACAAAAGTTAAGATCATTTCTTAAGTTAACAAATTATTATAAATAATTTACTCAAAAATTTTCTCACATCAACATACTATTAATAAACACATAAAAAAAAATATAATATTTAGAACTCAACTTGTTAAAAATCTTTTAATAAGTTTAAGAAACACATTTACAGAAAAATCATTATTAATCTTACCAAATCATATAATATCATATAAAATTAATATTAATGTATCTAATTTTATCATTATAGATATTCTATTACAAGAAGAAATGATTATTATCATGCAATACTTGTGTGGAAGAATACATTATTTTATAGTTTCTCATTTCATAGCCAAGACAAGTAACATGGTAATAAATTATTTTTAAATTCATGATAAATCTAATCTGATAAAGACTTGATCGTATAAATTCAATATAAATTTCATCATTTATTAAAAAATAAGTCAAAAAACAATAATATGATAATTAATATATTAAACAACAAAATAAAATATATTAGTACAAGTAAATCATAATATTTTCTGAAAAAACATATTAAATAAGTACTACTATTCACCAATTTCCAAGACAATGAAAAAATTAAAAGAAAAATTTTGATTTAATATGACCTACTATTCACCAAGAATTGACATTTATATTTCAAAAATCTATGATAAAAAAATCATATAAGAATATCAAAATTTTAAGTTGATTGATCATTTAAGCGTGCAATCTCACTGGCACTCAAAAAGAATAATATTATCAATAAAAAATTAAAAATAATATACCAACATGTAAAATATTTGCTTGATATGCCAACAAGACTATGTGATGCAAAAATATCACGAGCATCCTATCAATACTAGGATACTCATGACAGAACATATTCATGAACTTTTTTTGTTGATATTCCTAAAATTAGTGATTTTGGAATTATTATAATGATAATACATCAATTTTTCAAGTATAATATTTTTATTCCAATAGTAAGGAAATACCGAAGATATGAAACAATAAATTTTATTCAAAAAAAATATATTAAAATATTGAGTCAAGTCTTATACTATTATTAGCAATTAAAATAAAAAATTTACAAATTAATTTTAACATAACCACTCAAGATTATAGATGTCAAACGGGCCGGCACGGGCCAGCCCGGCACGTTATTTTAAAGCACGATCGTGCTTCCATGCCGTGCCGTGCCGTGCCCGGCCCGGCACGGCCCACAGGCACGGCGGGCCGTGCCTTGCCTCGCCTGGCCCGCTCGGGCATTCCTATCCGAGCAGTTCGGGATACGGGGGACCGCGGGTCGGGTCGAATCAGACCCGACCCTCGGTCTTTTTTTTGCGGGAAGGGCATCATGGGGTCGGGCTCATGGGACACCCGGCACGGGATAAACCCGTGCCGATTTGCCGTGCCATGGGCCGAACCATGCCGGGCCAGGCACGGCACGGCCCAGGCACGTAATTTTTCCGTGCCAGGCCGCACCTCTACTCAAGATGATAAAATTAGATTTGAGTTTATGATAATTTGAAAAATAGATAATCAAATTCACAATAATTATGCAAGTATATTACCAAATTAAGTGGAGAATAGAGTCAACTATTATTGTGGCTCAAGACATGATCCAAGTATTTTGGATCATCATTTAAAGAATTTAAAATATTCTAAAATATCTAAGAATTTCTAATATCCCAAAACAACCTAACATTCTAGCATTTTTGATTAATTTCCTTTTGTTACTTATACCATTAGATTATGAAAAATAACATGATCTTGACCCTTGATGAATGAAATTTTCTCCATATAATAAGATCCTATTCAAACTAGTAACCATCAAAATTTTGAGAATCATATGTGAGTCATTTTCTCTTATTTTCTCTTTGGCATTTTTCTTTTATTTGTGTATTACATGTATGATTTATCTTATGTGTGACGCAAGTAGACTAATCTGGGCTCTTAAGAGTATAATCTCTAGTAATAATCACACCTAACAATTTTAAAATCTACATTCCATGACAAGTATACATTGTGGCTATGGTTAAATACACATTGTCACCCTAGCTACAAAGCAAAAAATTAGATCATTTCAACTAGTAAAGTAAGGAAAAGGTTTTGCTCGGCATATTTTCCAAATTGAACCAAGTTTTTTCTTATGTTTTGAGCCAGATCAAAATAATATTAATTAGTATTTTGTTGAATAAAGCATTCAAAATAATTCTCTTATCAACACATGTTTTTTCAAGATAAAAAAAAAGTTTACTATAAAGGACATCATCTTGTATTATTTTCTCTTAAGCCTACTTTACAACATATTTATGCATCAGCTGAAATAATTATTGAATAATGATTCAAAATCTTATTTTTCATCTTTGAGAACATTGTACTTATTACACCTCTTGTATCCATGAATAGACTATGAATATGTTACCAATAAGAATTATATATGCTTCTTGGTATCTCATACCCTATTTAACAATAATTCAATAAATATATTCAATAGATGCAATGAACATGAGTGAGGTGTACTATCAGAACCAATTTACACTACAATGTATTTCAAAGAAATAGCTACTTCATCATAATTCTTTCCCTACACAACTTGATAAAACATCTTATCAATTCCATAATTACATTCCTTCGCCACCTCATGCAACCTAGAATACATCAACTATGTATGACATTTGTTTGAAACATTGTGATTATTGTTGGCTGATTTTTTTTCATGTGTTTGACTGCTAAAAATTTAAGGCCTTCAGTTTGCAATTGAACAATAGTAACCCTAAATGCATTTTCTCATTGCACGGATTCTAGCAGAATTAATTCCTAATACAATAAATGAACATGATAAGGATCGAAAACTTACGTTTTCTTCATGAGGACCTTTTCAGAGTAGTTCTTCTTAGCCAACATCTTACCTTTAATACCCAATGTCTGTGGCCGTACATATCAAAAAATATCAAAAAGAATAATTCAAGCCCCCCAAAGTTCCACGCATCATGGTTTATTATTAGAACTAGAATATCAAAAACGCAAATAAACCTTTCGAGCCCTCTCGGATCGCTTGTGAACTTCACGAGCATCCTTCTTGCGCTTCCGCTCAAAGTGATCGAAGCGGTATCCATGCCTCTTCCTGTGCAGCTCGATGTAGTCTCCTTGCGGCTATCAAGTACCAACAACAAAGAATGACCGAATAAAACATTAATCAAGTATATTGAAAAGCAAATGGTTCACAGAGCAAAAGAGAAATAAGACAAACCATGGTAAATTTCCTTTGCTATCGATTTACATAAAATTTATTGATGAGACGAGGGTTGCACAGAACAAAACAGTCGAGTATATTGCAGCAGCAGAAAGCAGAAGCCAAAGCCTGCGGTGCAGCTAACACAACTAGAGAAACTAGACCTGGCAACCTGATGACCCGGCCCGAAGAATGGATCGAAACCGGGCCTCTGTTCACGAACGCGGGTAACTGAAATTTTGAAATCAAAATCACGGACGACGGTCACGGGCCTCCGGCGTCCGGCAACGAAAAACATTAATGAAGGTGTATGTAAAATAGGCACTAATTAAAATATTTAATATAAAACTTTTTATTTCATAAGCTTTTACAAATTACTTCAAAATTAAAAATTATTATATTATTGAACTACAGAATAAATAAATCCAAAATTACATTTTTCCTCATAAAAAAAATTATTTATTGACAAAAATATAAATGTGTTTTAAGCTAGGGGTCTCCAGAAATCCATTTTAATGAGATGTGGACTCAATAAGGCTACTCCATTCCAATATAGACCATACTCTAGGCCTAAATTTAAGCCCATTGAACCCCAAATTATTTTTTATTATTAAAGATATTACAAAATTATGAATTTTATCATTATGATTAATTGGGACTAAATGTGACAACAAGGCTGGAAGACCCAGGTCCAACACGTCCCGTCTAACACATGTAGTTGGGACTTATTTTTTGGGAGAATTATGTTTTGAGGTGTTTCCTCAAAATTTTTAAGATTTAGAAACTAAAATTTTGATATTTTTAAAAAATTCACAAAACTAAAAATAAATTAAAAATAAGTGCACTCAATTTCGTAAGTCCTGAACTACTCTCGCTCACGCTTTCGCTCCTCGCCCACGCCCTCGCACTCACCCACGCCCTCACCCCTCGCCCGTCTCCCCTAGCCCATCGCCCTCATCTCTCACCCCTCTTTCCCCGCCCCTTTTCCCCCGCCTGTCTTCACGAGCTCCTTCATGGAGTCGTCGTAGAGCTCCTGGAGCTCGACGGAACACTCGGTCAAGCTCAAGGAGCTCGACCACGAGATCTGGGAGATCAATGGAGCTCCATCAAACTCGATGGGAGAGGATGAGGACCAATGGGAGAGGGCGAGGGTAGTTTAGTATAAACATAATAGAGTGCACTAAATTTAAATATTTTAATATTTTGGTAACTTTTTTTGAAACTTAAAAATATAAGTTTCGAATTCTTAAAATTTTTCTGAGGGAACTCCTCAAAACATAATTCCCCCTATTTTTATTAATAACATGATTATTTTATCTTTCGTGGGAAGTGTTCACAAGTCACGAGGGATGTGATATGATACCTGGACAATAATTACACTTTTATTTTTTTAATAAATTTATTTTTATATTATTTATTTTACTAAACATTTCAAAACAAGCTTATAGCCCCTTCTTTTTAAAAACTAAAAACAATTTTAGTTTTAACTAAATCCCCCGCTTCAACCTAGTTTGCCCAACCTATGGGCCCATCACCCGAGTCAATCCCTTAATCTTATGTCCCAGCCCATCCTATTTGAGACATTTGGTAATAATGTATAATGCATATGTGTTAAATATATACTCACTATAAGAAAAATATATATACGTTGAAGGTCTATAGATTATATATTTTCAAATTTAAAACTTTTTTTTTAATCACCAAAATTTTATTTTTTTTATAATTTCTGAATTTTCAATTGCAATAGTTTTATTGACTTGTTCAATCACACTAAATAAGTATAAGTGATTCGCAAATAAATAAGAATATAAAAAAAAATAGGGAAGTGCAAGTAATCTTATTAAAAACGACATCGAATACAAGATTAAGAATTATAATATTTATTTCCTCTACAAATTAGAATGCAAAATGGTGCCCAAGATAAAATAAATAAAACAAAAGATCAATGCTAGTTTACAATTTAAAGGAGCACAATTCTAAAGGAAAACTCCATATTATTGGGTCTGTGCCTTATCAGGTTGGGTAAAATGGCTCGATCAAATGGCTCAATCAAATTGATTTGGTTAAAATTAAATCATGTTTAAAATTAAATATCAAGTTTAATCTAGTTTAATTTAATTAACATGTTGATTTAAATAGTACGTTTATGGTTATTTTATTTGATGTGCATGATAAGACTCTTGAAGAATAAAAAATAAATTTCTCATGTTTGCTTCTAGTTAGATGATGCCAGTCCATAAAATAAAACAAAAATCAATGAGAGGAGAGAGAGAGAGAGAGAGAGAGAGAGAGAAGATGCAATTGGACTAAAACATGAAGCATTATTTGAAAATAAATGGAAAAAATAAAAACAAATGAAAAAATGAGAGGAAAATTATTCTCTCGCCCTTGTCTCCACTCACAACAAGATCAAGAAAGGCAAACATAATTTATGTTTATTGAAAAATGCATAAACATACATTTCCTCTTAATTATTGATTTTTAGCTAGAAGAATTTGTGTGAGAGGTACACAAATTAAGACATGATGGAGTTAACTAAAGAGAGGCTCTCCTCTCTCACTTCTTTCATTGCTGTGTATGGGTTGGCAATGAGTAAAGATGAGGAAAACTTGAACTATGGTGGAGTTGGAGCAAAATTTCTTTCAGGATTCATGGGGTTATGGTTCTACTAATATAGTATTCAGGGAAGGCTTTATGTTTGGGTTTTGTTTATTACAATATGCATGAGTTTTTTTTTCTTATTTCGATTGCTCAAGTTACTGCATGAACATTCTCAGATGTGGGGTTTTGCTAATCATGGAGCATGGCAAGAGTATTTTACAAATTCAAGAAAATAATTATATGAGAAAAATTACCAGGAATCCAAGTATTTATTATTATTATTATGTTTTTATTTTATGAATGATAAAACGTTAATTTGTATTTGATTACTCTTTGTGGATTATGACCATTGGTATTTTATTTTAGCTATAAACTTTTGTTCATGTTTATTTTTTTTTTTGTTGTATTTGTATATTTTATGGTAGTTTGTGTGAGTTTAATTTCTCTAATTATTATATATATATTTAGTACTATGATTTCAAAATTACCATAAAAATTATGTTAGCCTATATCTCTATTTTTTTGTAGATTATATATATATATATATTGTGTGTATGCATGTGCATATGCATTTTGTGTTTGATTCCATTGTATTTAATAAAATTTGGGGAAAATAAAGAGTAAGTTTAAGATTTAATTCAAAATTATAATAATTTATTTATTTATTTTGAAATGGATAAAGCTTGGATACCCATTTATTGGTATAATTATATGTGAGCTATGGTTTCCCCTAATACTTAGTATCAAAATACTATGATACCTACAAGTGATATTGGAAAAGAATTAATTAATTATGGTGATATAATTCTTATATCCGACTAAGTGTTCATTTAGATCTTTGGTATGAAATAACATAACTCAATCAGCATGCTCACGTTAGAATCATTCAGACATCTGATCTTGAGGACAAAATTATTCTATCTTTTAATGATCATGAATATGTTTGACCCATTTGTGAGTGAATCAAAAAATAGATAGAATGAGTGAGCAAGAGTGGATGAGAGTGTATTAAAAGGTTTCTACCATGATTAAACAATTAATTGGGTCAAACAATATACCTCAAATATTTGAAATAAACATGACAAATTCTTTGTGGAAAAATTAGAGTTAGTGTATAATCAAAACACACCAAGATAAAATACAACATTAATTTAGCATATGGTCAACCTAAAGTATTAAGATTAGACTAATATGTTAGTATCTATGACCACTTTTTAAATGATGTTTAACTAGCTGACATCTATGAAGATGATCTTAGAAGATGAGCTCTTGATATTTTGTCTCTTCAATTTACTTGTTGATAGTTAGAAATTATTGTTTATATATTTAAGTATCTCAACCTTGGATTTTTTATTGACCATGACTATTATTAATGATAGTTTCATAATTATGAATGCAAAAGAAAGAAAAAGTTACTTTTCCAAGTATTTTTATTTTATTAGAAAATAAGAGAAGAAATAGAACCACCATTACACACTCATTGGAAGATGGAAGGAAGTATCCTACTAGGAGGAATGAGTAAACCCATAGTGAATTATTGCTGCTATGATCATTGTTGGATACTTCAAAATGAAATGTCAAATGTAGAGAAAACTCCAAAAGAAGTATTGGAGAAGAGATGACAGTGAGAGAGACAAACTTATTTTTCATAGAAGGTAATGTTTTCTATTAGATTTGACCTTGCTAGTGGTTTTCAATTAATGATCATTGTAATTAGGATAATTGGATCAGAATTTTGTTGGATATTTTGATCTATTAGATTTGAGGATTTATAATATTTTTGCTTGTCACCAAATAGTTGTAGAACATACAAAGAAAAGTTATGATGGGTTAGCAAGGCACACTCTTTGATGCTCGAATTATAGATTTTGGGAGAAACATGATAAGTTAGACTATTTAGGACTTTTAATATAATTTATTTTATTAGCATTTTAAAATCATAATCTCTACATCTCATGCCCGACAGGGGTGAGCTTTTAAAATTGCAGATAAATTCTTTACATTGAAAAATAATATGTGTCCAGCTGCCCAAATCTTCTTGTAGCAAACTCAATCATGGAAGTAGCTATAAGTAGTCAATTAGCTATAATTACAGATGAGAAGTCAGACCTAATTCACACCATGAAATATCTCAAATGAATAGTTACTACTTCTCACATGGGAAATGTAAAATTCAAATGGCCTAAACCTATTAGTTTGGATCCTTTAAAAAGGGAGAAAAGGTATCATCACGAATTCCATAAAAACTATGGCCATGACACAAATAAGAGCAGAAGCTTTATATTCCTAAACAAAAAATTAATATGGGCAAGTTACCTAAGACTTCATATAAAATTTATTGTCTCGATGATTAGAATAGCATAGGAAATGTACAAGGCTCTAATTAAAACTATTATAATTTAAAAAAAATATCTTTTTGGTTATAAATTATATGTGTAATAGTCATATAGATAATTTTTATTTGTCCATGCAATAGTAGAAATAGATGATAAGGATAATTACAATTAAAGAATATTTAAATATTATATCTAAATCTTTTAATTAAGGTGAGACAACACCAATAACCAATTGATGCAACCATTATGTTTATAGTCTTAAACTACTATTAGGTAAATATTCTACCCTAAGATTTTCTTTTGTATTTATTATGAGCATAATTGGTTCTGATTTCTAAAAGGTGTT
Source organism: Sapria himalayana (assembly GCA_029783825.1). NCBI lineage: Eukaryota > Viridiplantae > Streptophyta > Magnoliopsida > Malpighiales > Rafflesiaceae > Sapria > Sapria himalayana. The sequence continues at coordinate 1,200,680 of JAREIK010003680.1, forward strand.
GTTAAATCAAGGTACATAGGATGGAAGATCTACTACATATGCCATCATACGAGCAAATGAGACACTACTAGAAGTTCTAAATTCACATGAGTATATCCTATCATGATTTAATAGGGCCACTAATGTTCATGTAGGAGATGTATTTTCATAGTGATGGCTAATCTAATTTACTTAGCAAGTATTATGTTTTATAATCAAAGATTGGGGCCACTATATTTCAATAATGGGATGGGCATGGTGACATACGATGAAGTGATCCTTCTTATCATTGAATAGTTAGCTGCTTGATTGGAAGGGGTAGATGATCTTTCCCAATATTCAATTAGTTACATATTAATGTTATTAATCAACATAGATGTCTCAACCATAAGAAATATCTATATAGGAGGCAAGACTCATGGGATCAATAGAAATTAATATTAGCTACATGAGAGCATGTGGAAAAGAGAAACCCTCTAGTCACAGACTCATTATAATATGTGAACTTAGTGAAGCATGTTAAGGTCACTTTTAATAGTTAATTATTATCAGAAAAGAAAAAACCAATTTAAATAGATCTTGGCTGAAAGTATTGGTGTATTTTCCTAGCATCACTTATAACAATTCACACAAGGTAAAATCAATTTATTGGAGCTAGGGTTTATATAGAAAGTAGAATACCATGAATGAAAATCAAATGTAGTTGTGGGATCTAAGAAATAAGAAAAAAATAGAGTCTTCATCAACTACATGGAATTGATTATGGCCTACCTAAAGATAACTTTTTATTACCTAAAATAAATTAAATTGTTGACAATCTCTACTAGACACTATATGTCCACCTTCATGGATGCCATTTATTGCTATCATCAGATTTCAATATATCCAAATGATTCATAAAAAAGTTTCTTCATCATATTTCATTGATTTTTTTGTTATGTGGTAATGTCATATGGGCTAAAAATGGCGAGATCACATATTATAGGTTTGCCATAGCTACCATAATAATTGATCATTATTGAGAAAATTATAAAAGTATACATCAATGATATGCTAGTAAAAAGAAAGGAATGACCAGATCATAATTAAGTTCAACGACTTAATGATCACACTTGATCAACTAGTTGTCTCTTTCTTCTTTCAGCAAAAATCAAAGTAGCTAAAATGCTTTGTTGGGATAATGAATATGATAACACACTCATAGCTATGATGCACTATATAACTGAACTATTAATTCTTAGTAGCCCTTTTGAAGAGGAACCACTCTATGCCTACCTAGCAATGTTAGAGATGGTAGAGGGTTGCATTATCCAAAGAATATTTGAAGAAAAAAAACAAAAACTAATATACTATGTAAGCAACTCTTTGGTAAATATAGAAAACCATTTTACTTTCATGGAGTAGGTGGCTCTTTTTTTCCAAGTTGTAACAAACAAATTTCACCTAAAATTATAGGCCCATCCATTTTGTAGTGCTTAACACCTCTTATTAAAAAGAGGCATAACATAATCAAATGCATATAAAAGATAGCTCAATAGGCAATCAAATTTAATAAATGTAGATCATGATATAAGCCTCATATGAAATATAAGTGAAAAGTGTCAGAAGATTTCATAGCTTAAGTCCCTCCAAAAAATATGCAAAGCAATGTAAATATGATAGGTGGATGATTTTCATCAATGGATAGTCCCTACTATCATGATAGGTGTTTCAATACAAGTGCAAGCTCAAAAAAATATTGAATAAATCATATCATTTCATTTTCAAGCAACTAATAATGAAGTAGAATATGGAGCCATGCACATTGGGTTGATTAATTAGTATTATCACATGCAAAAAAAAGTTTTTTTAATGAATTAGAGCTAGTGGCCAAGCAAGTGCAAGGTGAATATGAAGTGTGAGATGATCACATGTAAGTAGTACCTACCCTTGGTAATAGGGCATTTAGAAGGGTTTATCAAAAAAAAAACATGGACCAAGAAATATAAAAATATGAATTAGCACCTTGTCTAAAGTAGCTACTATATAAATAACTCAAGAGATAGTGATGCTGAATATCTACTACCTATTAGAGCCATTAACTACTTCTAATTATAGCATAATATAAAACTTGCTAAGTCTTGCTAGATGTTTTCCATAATCCAATAATGGAACATTAGTGAGCTACTATTAGAAAAGGAGCACACGTAGTACACATAGTACACACATAGTATTTAAAATGTTTGAATGAAATTCAATCTCAACATGTGGTGATAAGTTGCATGATATAATTTGTTGAAATCACCTAAATGGATGCACCATAGCCTACAAAGCATACATGCAAAGTTATTATTCGCAACCAAAAAGGTTTCTATGACTGATTATGTTAAAAAAATATGATTATTAATTACAAGACAAATCTATTCCTTATAGTCGCTTAACATGTTCCCCATATCACAACTCCTTGGTTATTACATGGAAAAGGATAGACATAGTGGGTCCACTAGCATTGGTGCACGGTGGGAAAAAGTTTTGTTGGTTTTCATTGTTTAATTTAGCAAATGAGAGGAAATAGAAACTGACACCCATATAAAAGATAAGAATGTCATCTAATATGTGTGGAAAAATAAAGTTTGTCAATTTGTGAAACCATATTAAATATTAAAAGATAATGGAGCGTAATTTGATAACATCATATTCAAAGATTGTATCATAATTAATTTAGATCATAATCATTATTTCACTAGGATACCCTCCAAGCAATGATACAATAAAATCCTCAAGCAATAACATAATTGATTAATAGAAGGTAATCACTTATTTCAATAATGTGTATAATATAGTGAGAACTTAGGCTAGGTAGCTTGCTTGAAGATGCATTTTTTCAAATATGATTAACATAATACTCATCAGCTACAAACCATTGGAAAAGCTGAAACATAAACATAAAACTGAGGGGCAGATAAATCTTTTTCATCACAAAATTTATTTTCCTCATTGATACAAACTTTTCAAGTTGTTGTGCAACTATGTATCACATCAATTGTAATTGAATAACTAATATGTAGTCACTAACCAAACAATAATAGAAATATTGTGATGCAATTGATGTGATGAACTACTCTAGTTATTTGCATAAAGACATTCATCAAACATACTACAGTTGATTAACTCGCATTAATCTAACCAAACAAAGTATCTAAGAATATTGGCATGCAACGACTAAGCCAAACTCTAGGGTTATTGCATGAAGCCACTTGTTAAAACTATTGGATCTTCCAAAAATCGGTTAGACTGGTTCAAACCACTTCAATTATGTTTGTATCAATAAAAAAAGTTTAAATACTTTTCTTGTGTTAAATTAATTAGTTGTGTGTTTTGTTTTATATTGTTGTTGTTTTTCTAAGACATGTTATTGATGTTTTTGTGTGTGTGGTTTTTTTGTAGGGTTGGAAGAATCAAGGACATAATGGGAAAACACATTCCCATTAGCTTAGTTAGATTTTTCAAAAGCAAAATATATATATTAATGAGAGATAAGATAGGCAAGGCAATGAAAGAATACATGTCCATGTGCTATGTAATTTGGAAAAAAACCAAATGACAACAAAACAAAAAGGAGAGAAAGACATAACTCTCCCCTTCCATGCCCTTCTATTTTTCATCATTGCTGTAATGATAGAGAGAGAGAGAGAGAGAGATATTCTGATCTTCCTTAAGCATTCTTGTTTTCATCTACTACTTCAAAAAGGCATGTGTGTGTATGCTTGGCATGTTACAAAAGCAAAGAAAAGCAAACCTAAAATCACAAAAGTGGTAAGAGAGATATTACTATTTCATTTTTTTCATTTGCATTTCATCTACTCAATAGAAAAAAAATGGAGTCAAGGTTTTCTTTCTCAACCCTATCACTACTTTATTTAAACCACTACTATTATGTAATTTTCATTTGTTGTGTGTTTTTATTACCTTTGTTACTACCAAATTCTATCATGGTTGTTGTTTCTACTACTTATTCTTTTTGTCAAGATTCTACCCAATTGTTGATGCTCCGAGAACACTCCAACCTAAATAATATTGTTTGCATTAATGACACAATCAAACATGCAAATATCTAGTTATATGTTTATGTTATGGATAAACTATGATTTGTGTTCTTAGGTACAATAGATTCATTGATACATTCTGCAATCAATCCACGTGAATAAATATATTAATGGATATACTTGTAACCAAAAGAATATGCATTAGCAACCCCAACTTTGTCTCAAAAAAACCTTTGATTCATTCCAAAAGAAAACAATAATTATATGTTTTTACATACACACTAAAATGTATATAATAAAAAATATCATGACAAAGAAATGAGAATTTAAATTGATTTAAATCTTAATTTAAGGTATAAATTCCTCACAGTTCAACAAGACGTATATGTGCATAGCATGATACTCCTGATTATCCAAAAATATCTTGATGTTGTTCTACCATATGATTGACCCACATGTGTGAAAATGAAAAGCATATCATGTTTTTTGATCCATCTTTCATATCATAATCATTATTTGGTGATATTTTATTATATAAATTATATAATTATGGCTAAAAGTAGTGTGCACAAAATGTTAAAGACTCTTCAAGAAAGTAGTCATTACATATTATCCTTCCATTTTGGCTTTAATTGTAAATATTATCTTTCAATTTTTTAAGATATCTAAAGAACATATTCTTTAAGATTAAAAATATTCATCAGATACAATTAAATTTTTAGATTAACAAATGAAATTATATAACCTTTCAAATGGATATGTCCATTTGTATTGCATAGTGCATGCTATCATAGATTCATAAGGAAAGTGGACCGGAAGATATACTATGGAATCGAAGAAGCTATGAGAAAAAATATGCTTAAGTCTGCATATATTAGGAGGATGTCATTTTGTAATTGCTCAAGTTCTTCCTTTATTATGACATTACAAGTGAGATTTTTTTTAAATATTTATTTTAGTCAATGCTCTTCACATATTTTCTAGAAGTAATTCATGGAATGAAATGAGTATTAACATCTGCATGAACACATGAAAGTTATATCTTTTCATCTTAAATAACTTATACTTCTTCATATCAACACATCTTCCCATGTTAGATGTATATCCGGCAGGGAACCTAAGCTCTATTAATCATTTTCACAAAACTTCCATTGTATCTTTGTCAAGACTATAACAAGCATTAAAAAATCTATTTGTTGATTCATCCTTATGTAACTCTAGACATGAACATAATTCTTTCAAATCATTTCTTGATTTGTCATTGTCTTTTATTTTTCCTTTCACATTTATGATAGTATAAAAATAATATTTATAAAGTTCTTATCATGTGCATCACATCTAAATTGTGCCTAATTAGGTAGATTTTTTGATAAGATAAATTTCTAAAAGATATTTCTTTTCTTCCAGCCATAGTAATAATTATTTGAAATATGTGCATTAATACAATCTGCATCAACATCTAAAATATTCGAGTGCTATAAATTTAGGATTAATGACGAGGGCGAGGGTAAGGGTGAGGATGAGGGCGAGAGCAGGGAGAGGGGCGAGGGTAGTTTATGATTAATGTATTCGAGTGCCCTGAATTTTAATTTATTTATAATCTGGTACTTTAAAAATATATATATTAAAAGTTAGGTTTTAATTTCTTTAATATTTCGGGGGAGTACCCAGAAATATAATTCCCCCTAATAAATTCAAGTTTGTTATCCAATGGTCGGATATGTCATTATCAGTTGATATTGACAGTGATGCGTGATGAAGTGGCTATGATAGTCATTGCAACAAAAGACTATGATAGTCAACATTTTTGTAAAAATTGAGCATGTGAATCTAATTTATTGTACTCAGGTCACGGGTTAAGCTATTGTGGGCTGCCCTTCTAAGCCCATCCCAAACCACACGTTTGGGGTATTCTAGCCCATGTTATTTCTAAATGTGGTTTTGTGTAGGTTATATAAGTTGTGTGCATTGTTAGGTCATGTCGCCCTATTTTTTTGTCTAAGAAGTTTGTCGATAACAAGTCAGCCATTACCTTTGAAAAGAATCCCAGTTATGATGATCAAAGCAGACACATTAATAATTTCTACCACTAATATAAGAGAATACATTTTATAAAGGATGTGTGAATTGAAGCTGTGGATATTTTTACTTAGCCACTGATAAGGAAAGAATTAATAACACCAAAGAACATATTAGGGATCAGAAGAACAAATTTAAGAAAGTGTCGAATCATAAAACTCGATCCATTAGGGGATCCCCAATGCTGACCTAATTGAAGTCCATAATTAAGGGTTCAGGGCTCACTTATAATATTTACTTGAGTTTGGATAAAAGTTATTTGCGCGTTCTACATCCAAAAGTTAGAAGATTGAATACATAGTAACCTTGAAAGTCTAGCCTTGGGTAAAACTTCCACAAAAAGTGAAGCATTTAAAAATAATTAATATAAAATAATTTGTCATTTAAAAACTAAAATAAAAAAATTAAACTAGAAATGACATCCATTTCATTATTTAAGAATACAAAAGAAAATAATAAGAATGGTGTGACCTAGATTATTTCATATCAAGAAATATAATATTTCTATGGATTAATTATCGTTGAATTACTACCCTTAGCTTATTTAATTTTATTTCACACAGAGAAATCATTTTAAGAATAGGGGTAGTTGACAAAATGACTTTAAACTGTTTTCTTTTAAATAGTTGAATAAAATCAAATTTTAAAATATAATTTGATGGCAAAATTTTTTGATTTTTTGTTCAGATTTTTTATTAAAATTCAATAAATCAAATGAATTCAGATAACAACCTTTTCTAATATACTTTCAGAAATTTGCTGAATAATTAACACACATACACAGACTCAGACACAAACACAGACACAAACTCACAAACACACAGACACACAGGCACAGGCACAGGCACAGGCACAAGCACAGGCACAGGCACAAGCACAGGCACAGGCACATGCACAGACACACAGGCACAGGTACAGACACACAGGCACAGGCACAGACAGACACACAGGCACAGGCACAGACAGACACACAGGCACAGACACACAGGCACAGACACAGGCACAGGCACAAGCACACAGGCACAGGCACAAGCACACAGGCACAGGCACAAGCACATAGGCACAGGCACAAGCACATAGGCACAGGCACAAGCACAGACACAGACACACAGATAGAGACAAACACAGACACAAAGACACACACACACACATACACACACACATACACAGACACACACACGAATAAAAAAATTACATCACCCATTGAATGTTTTCTTCAAAATCATTGAAATTGAAATTTCAAAGACATTCTGAAAATAATAAAAAAACCATCTACCACAAAAATTTATGTTTAATAAGTATGATTTTAATTAATACACATCTAATTTAGATAAGTTCTATTTAATTTAAACAATCAATTTGAAAATAAAGGTGGTAAACGAGCCATACAAGACCAGCATAACCAGTTTTCTATGGCTCAGGCCCAACCAAGACAGCCTAGCATGGAAGATAAGCCAACACAACTAACCCGGTCTGACCCAAGCACTAGGCGTGAGACCTGCTAAGCTTGATAAGATTCAAACCAATGCTAGCCTTAGTTCTATCAAAGCTAGCCTTAGTTCTATCAAAGCTAGCCTTAGTTCCATCCAAGCTAGCCTAGGCATTGGATAATGACTAGTCACAATCAGGTTAAAGGACCAAAATTAGATAAAGTCAGAAACGAACAGCCAATGTGTCACTCCCACTCCCAACCTTGTCCCACGATCATTTCTTCAAAAAATAACGTGTCGCACATGAAAACCAAGTTCACACCGCCCCAAACCACGACCTTTCTACCTAGGAGGAGACCCCAATCAAATTCGTACAGGTAAACTGGCACGTCGGGACATGTGCCGCCTCCAAGTTGCCATTGGTCGAGCCTTGACGTGATCGTCACAGATACACTTTAAGGCAATATTCCTGAAGTTCATCCCAGAACTAGCACATGGTGAGGGAGGATGAATCGCAATAGTGATCTTCGAGATTGGTTGAGTTGTAGAAAATTTACATGATAAGCTAGCATTTAACATTAACGTCAATCCTCGCTCTCTGAGCTTTCCTCCTCTTTGGAACGTACTGATCTTTGATGAAAAGATTTCCTGAATCTTCGTGACGCCCTTCTCTACAGGTCCCATTGCCAGATTGACGGTCAACACGACATCTTTGATAACCTGCGCAAAAAAAGGTGAAAAAAAAACGGACAATCGCTCACATAGCCAAGTATTGGGGGATGTTAGCCTGCGCGAAGCGCCAAAAAAAATAAGAAAGTATGGCTTACACTTTGACCACCTTTGACGATGATATCTTGAACGCTTTCGCTGATGCTGGTTCCAGGGGCCTCGACTCGAGTTTCCTTCTCCTAAAGCATGGCTGGTCTCTCCTCGTCGCCTTCCGCCACCACAAGCTTTGCCTGCGTCATTTTCGTGGTCACCTTGCCATGCTCAGTAGCAGCAACAGAATTGTAGGGTTCAGCGAAAACACGAACATGTGAGCCACAGCTGCAATTGCCATCTGCAATACGAAAAAGAAGAGCAAACTCGAGATAAAATGGAATTAGCTATGAATGGAATGGAGGACCTGCCCTGGAAACACTTCCAACAGTTGGGAGAAGTCACTTGTGTGAAATACAGAGCCACCTACTTCTATACAAATAAGGAAATCTTGCAATGCATGTTGAAATTTTTCCTCTTCCTGAATAACACCCAGGGGGCGCACAGAAGAGCAATGGCAACACCTTGCCACCAAGTAGCAAAAACAATAGCTTTGAAGCTGATGAACTTTGCGAGTGGCTTTATTGCCCTAAGTCGCTCATGGGTGATATTGTAGAACTGCACGAGGCAAGCTAATGCCCACATCTGACTGAAGTTCAGCACCACCGCAATGTAAGGATACCTGGCACGGTAATGTCTTGTGTGTTTACGGTGTGCTTCACCAGATATGATTACTGAAAATAAAGCATCAGGAAATACTAGAGTTGAAAAGGCTGAACCATTTATGGGCGGATATGTTGATCCGCTTGCATTTGACACATCCAACTACATGGTTGGAAAAAAAAAATTACTAATCTTAAACCAAACTAACCCCACCGATATACTTCATCACTATATGGGTGTATAAATCAATATATATATATATATATATATATAAGATAACATCTTGATACAATGACAAGTATCTTTGATAAATCTTATGTTCTAGAGTTCATTCATCAAATATAATTTTTTTAATTTTTAGAATAAAATTATCAAAATATTAATTTTAATCAAATTTATACTAGATGAGAGATTTGTGTATTGAATATGACCTTATATATTAGTATATAATACACACACACACACACACATGAGATCAAGCCTAACTTATCTCCAAATTTTAACTCATATAAGAGAATTGCCCATATCCAATATATATTATGAAATATTTCTCAATCTTTCTAATATGGGTTCTAATATCATGTTATAAATAGGCTCTAATGTGGATTATGATTTTATATTAAAAATTGTCTTAGAACAAACTATCTTCAAAAGTTAACACATAGAGAGATTATCTAGATCTAATGTGTATTGTGAAATATCCTACAATCTTTTTGATATGAATTCTAATATTAAATTTTGTATTTTTTTTTAATTATTCATTACTTATTTTTCACAACTTTTTTTTTTATTTTTTTATTTTTTTTTTATTTTTTTTATTATTACTACTATTTTTCACAACTTAAACTTTTGAAGATGTTTGAAGATTCATCTAAACATTTTCATCATGATACTCAAATTATTGGGCTAGACCATTGAGTTGGCATACTCAACCTCCTTTCCACCATGATACCCAAATTTAAATATTGTAAAAAATGGCATCTTTAGTCATTGACCATGAATGTATTAATAGTAGTAATTGATCCATCATATGTCTTTTTATAGATAAAATGCGAGTACTCATAAATATAATAAAATAATATTAATAAAAATTTATATATTATATATTCTTATATAATTAATAAAATCAATTGGCATAACTTTTATGTCAGGTGTTGCAATCAAAAAACAATAGAACAAAAAATTAAATAAAAAAAAATCAAAATACTCCCTTTTAAATTGGAACATATACCAAGTTTGAAAGAACAAAATATTCATTCGTTACTTTATTATTTTGAATGTATGTTGTAGTAATTATCATAAATTAAATCTTATCCATTACAAAGTAATAGTCTATTTTTATGTATTTTGTCTACTCATGAAATATTGGATTGGAGACTATATGTCTTATAGTCTGACTATTTCAATAAAAATAATAAGAGAAGATAGTACATATATGATCTCCTCTAAGATTTACGTTTATATTAAGTATTTTGAGATAACTATGTCTCTTACTTTTTTAGGAGATAAGGTTGTCTCCAATAAAAATACAAAACTTTATCGTAGATCTCCTCTTAATATCTTAATGTAAATTGGTGATAAACTCAAATCAAAATACTCGATTAACTGCAAATATTTATGATCTCTAAAAGAGATTTCAAGTTTCGAAGATTTTTTTCACATATCTCAGTAGACAGAGAGCTCCATAAAGAAAAACTTGTTGATAAAAATTTAGAAAATGACTAACTATATTGACTGCATATATTATATATAATATGATCATAGTCTGATAATTAATTTTTTCTGTCTTTTAATAAGTAGTGAAGTCAATACATGAATAAATAAGAGTATCTAGGGGGATACAACTCAAAAGATTAATCTCTATAAAAATATCAAATGCATATATCCTCAACGACAATATATTGATACCTCTCGTAAAATAAGTAATCATTATGTAAAAAAAAAATCCGAGGCAACCAATGGCCTTTGTTTGAAACTATGTCTGAAGGCTAAGAAGCACGGACACAGAAACGGACACGGGAATATAATACGGCAGGATACGGAGACATGACAAATTCAAAAAAACTAGGATACGGATACAGCTAGGATACGGCATGATAAAAAAATAAAAATAAAAATTATTATTTATAAATATCAGGTATTTTATAAAATAAAATAATATATTTTATTTTATTTTATAAAATTAAAATATTGTATTGTATTTTATTTTATAATATGATATTTATAATTATCTTATTTTATAAAATAATATTTAATAATAATCTTATATTATATAAAAATATAATTTATTTATTTTATAAAAATCAGGCCCACCCCCCCTGCCTCCCACAAATTGCGCCCTTCCTCTCCACAAAATCGCGCACGCCCCTGTCTCTCACAAATCATGCCCTACCTCTCCACGGAATTGTGCACGCCCGTGCCTCCCACACATTGTGCCCTCCTCTCCCCAAATCATGCTCGCCCTCTGCCCCCTCCACAGAATCGCGCCCACCCTTGCCGCCCCACAGAATCGCGCTTACTTGCGCAGGCTCAAAGAATCGACCATTGGCCATAATGGGTGATATCATCGGGTGTTGTCGGCATGGATACAACAGCCAACGCATTAGTCCGATATGTCATGTGGCGTATCGGACACATATTCGTGCCGTCTCCATGTGTCCGACACGCGGACACGCCTATAGAGAGCTGTACCCGAGCTTCCTTGCATGAAGGTACTCGTTAAATTTAGTGATTCATATCACTTTTGAAAAGAGGATATTCACTATCACAAAATGACTTTGTACGATACACACTCACTTTGTCAACACTCTTTTTGACTATATTAATAATTACATTTACAAGTAGTTAAATAGTAAATTGAAAATTTCATTACAATTAAGACATAAGACATTATGTCATATTTTCATGTCGCGACTTTATTTATATCGTAACATCACAAAACATGATCGTGACTTGAATCTTTAGGTCAATCACACACAACAATACAAAATATGTTGTGACTACAATAATTTCACAACACTACAGAATAGGGTCGTGATTTCATTCATGTTGCGATGCCACAGAACATGACAGGAACACCAAAACATATTGCAATTTCAGTTAAGTCAAGATTTCACAATACATGTTACGACTCCAAAACATATGTTACAACTTTAGTTGAGTTATAACTTCACAATACAAGTAATGACTCTAAACACATGTTACAACTTCAGTTGAGTCGTGGCTTCATAATATAATTCACAACTCTAAAACTAATGTTACAGCTTTAAAAATATAAGTCAATCCTAATAAGATATGATATCTTCATGAGAATAATATCATACTAAATACTAATATGTTCAACTATAGTCGACAAGTAATTCTTTTTACTAACTAGTAATCCATATAGGATTATAGGAATAATAATAAATTCAAATATAATATTTAGATTCACATTCTTTCTAGGCTCATTAAAAAAGAGTGGTGGTCAAAAAATTTAATACACAAACTCACTAAAATTTTACTAGTCTCTAATAAAAAATATTTGTATCATTTTTGGATACTAAAATATTCAAAAAGTATATCTCAAGACCTAACTTGTCTCATGTTTGAGAGCAATTGAGGACAAAATAAATATATTCAAAAATTCTATGAGATAAACTGAATAATCTTTCTCTATGGTGTACGATCTAAAATGATATATGCTATAAAAAAAATAGATGAGAGCAACTCATTGATGAGAAATACTATAATTAATATCACATCCCAAAAAAATATTTAAAATTAATTTTTCTATGTTGGAGTATCCAAGACGTCTCCATCAGATGTTTGGTCTTCCTTTTAACTTCATTCTATATTGGGTGTGTCGGAGCATAATGCATGGTATATAATTTCAAGATATATATATAATAAATATAAATTTATCAGTTACATATTCTAATTTCTAATATATTATTACTTTTTAATTTTTAAATATTTTTATTGAATTATATTCTTATTATTTTATCATATATCTTTTCATTAATTGATAAAAGTATATGATTTATCACAAAAGAGATATATTCATGTATATCTTAAATAGTAAGTTTTCTTAACTGATATGTATCATATTTTAGGATCAAAATATACTTATGACTATGATAAATTACTCCAACTTGGCCGGTGATAGATAACTAAGCCGAGAATACAAAAATAATAGATCTTAGTACTCCGCTCAAAGAGATACCATACAATACACTCTGCTCAATTCTAAATAGAATCTTTCTCAATCTTTCGATCTTAAAAATAAACATCAAAAGAAATAAAGATGAAGTTAAAATTAAGTTATCTAAAAATATAACTTATAAAAAATAAATTAATAGGACAATCAATAAATCTTTCTATGGCCGTATCTTTATTAAGTTTTCATATACTTGAATTTATCAAATTAAATAAGTCTCTACTTAAACTAGAGTAGCTTGTAGGATAGGAATCTTCAATAAACTTTATAACTAACATGACTCATACTTTACTATTAGAATATACTTAAGACTATGATAAATTACTTTCAACTTGGCCAATGATGAATGACTAAGCTGAAAATGCATAAGTAATAGGTCCTAACACTCAAACAACTAGAAGGGAATCTTATCAAAGAGATTACATACAATCCACTCTGCTTAATCCTACATGGAGTATCTCTCAGAGTTTCCTAATCTTAAAAATAAAAATTAATAAAAATAAAGATAATGTCAAAATTAAGTTGTTTAGAAAAATAAACTATAAAAAATAAATTAATAGGAAAATAAAAAATAAAAATAATATAAAAAAGTAATTAGATATTTAAATCTCTCTTTAGTCACATCTCTATTAAATTCTCATATATCTGAGTGTATCAAATTAAATATCTTTCTACTTAAACTAGACTAGCATGTAGAATAGGAATCTATAGTAAGTTTTCCTAACTGACATACCTTATACTATAGGATCAAAATACACCAAGACTATGATAAATTACCCTCAACCCAATCGATGGTGGATGACTAAGCTAATAATGCATAAATAATAGGTCATAATGCTCAAACAACTAGAAGAGTGAACTTATCATCAAAGGGATAACATACAATCCACTATTCAATTCTAAATGGAGACTTTCTCAGAGTCTCCCGATCTTGAAAATAAATATCAATAAAAATAAAAATGAAGGCAGAACTGAGTTGTATGAAAAGATAATTTACATAAAATAAACTAACAAGAAAATAAAAAATAAGAATAACATGAAAAGAAATAAAAATCAAAGTTGAATAGTATAATATCCAATGACTTGAATTTTCATCATTGGTTACAATAAAATTTTCATAATAAGAAAAAAATACAATGAATAGGATATGATTATTAGTGATATAAATATTACTTTATGTGTCAACAATTCACGAGTCTAAAGTAAGAATATGTATGAAATAACCAATAATATATGAAAAAAATTATTATTATCTTAGAAAAGAGTTTTACATATTCATCTTTAGTAGGTATTAAGGTGGATGAAGCATGTAATGATTCATGGATAATTCTGATAGTCAATTTATCTCTTTTGCTACTATATAAAATTCTTGATCTTCTCTATAAAAATAATATCTAACAATTATTTTTAGTATGATTTATCCTCTTACAATAAGTACACTAAACTAAGATTTTCCTTCATCTAACTGTGTTGTGATAATCCTTATTGATTCCTCCAAAGATAAATTTATATAAAACATTATTTTCTACCAAACTAAACTATGGTTCCATATCTCTTTTTTTGAAATTCTATCAAAAACCCCAGTTGTGTTTTTGCCCACTAGAACTATCGAATGTCACCATGCTCACCACCACACGCACAACCATGCTCACTACCACATGCACCACCATGCTCACTACCACATGCACCACCATGCTCACCACCACATGAACCACTATGCTTGCTATTGTGTGCACTATTATGCACACCACTATGCTCGTCACCATGGGTACCATCGTGTGCACCATCATACACACCACCATGTACCTTTGCTAAGCTCAAATGCACTACCATACATTCGCATAGTTGCAATTGAAATGCTATTGTGTGCATGCTAACTATGTGCTTGCATGCACAAACAAAAGTTTTATTTATTCTAGGATTTATAAGAAAACTTACCTATATACACAATTTGCTCTTATACCATGATAAATTTAACACACAAATTAAAATAATACAATAATACTCATTAAAAATTATATATCAAATGTCGTTATATAATAGACAAAAAAGATTGAGATAACTCACACGTCAAATATTCTCATCAAAATTACAACAGAATAAAAAGTTTAATTATAAGAAAATTACAACACTAATAAATTATGATATATCAAATTTATTAACGATCAAATAATTAAATTTTTTTTATAATTTTTTGATACCTACTCGAGTCAACAAAAAAAAACATGTATTTATTAAAAAATTTACTCCAAGCTCAATTAAAATCTATGCTACAACAAACTAGAAGATCAAATTCTATAAGCATATTTGTTTCATAATTTCACTAAAATAGAATCATTCATCTATAATTAAATACAACTTCGACCCATATGAAATGTTTTAGTCTACTTAAATTGTTCACCTAAAACTGTGTCAAGAAACTCTTTAATCTAAGTAATCCTAGATTTATTAATTCTAGTAATGATAATATCATTTACATAATTCAATAAAAATATAATATTACATGACAAACTCCAATAAAAGGATTATATATTAAAAAACATACATGTAAACCAAAAAAAATCACTATGACTGACAACTTGTTGAACCAAACTCTCCAAGATTACTGCTGTCTATATGAGGCTATCAATAACCTACTAATCGACTTAGTTGAAGATCAAGTGGATATTTCATGTCTTTCTTCCACTAGATCTTAATGAAGAAGAATTTTCTTGAAGTATGTTTTTGTAAACTTTTATCTACCAACCAATCATTTGTGTATGATACAAACTCACTATTAGTCTCAATTGAGGAAGCATGAATATGATGTCAATATGCATACGTATGAGATTCTTCATAAACTACACATCATAGGAAGAAAAAACATATTAGAGGGAGATTTTGATAATCATTTCAGAAAGCATTACAAAGTATAAAAGAGAAATTGACTATCAAAGTCAAACATGAGTTTTCACAAAGTTCATTTACAATGACACATTAGAAATGAGTATATAAATTTTTTTTTCTAATAAGATAATAGATACTTTTTTCTTCATGTATTACTAGTATTGTGACTCATCCCCCCATTTAAGACTCTTGAATTATCAACTAAGGAGCCAATAATAACATACATGCAATTATTTTTTTTTTCTAATTTTATTCTTCTCTTGCTCACTAAGTATTACAATAACAAGTGATAAGCTTTTGAAATTCATTGGTTATAACAGTATTCAATTAGTCTTTTGTTTCTTTCACACACTTTGTTATTCCAAAGTGTCATGTTAATCTCTTTCATGTACGTTATCTTTTTATATAACTCAAATATGATTTTTTTTCTATTGATTTTTGTTGGTAGGATTTAAAAGTATTTATAATTTTCATTTGAGATTGAACAATATATATTATATATTTTTCCTTTTATGGTAGGATACAATATTATATTTTTGAGTATTGTTAATTCACTACTGTGTTGCACTACTTGTTTATCCTCAATTTAGTCAATTATTTTTGGTTAAGTTGATAATATTAGATCATAATTTTAGATAATATATCTATACTAGTGTGTGAGACGTGTCAATTAGGAAAATATATCATTACTTATTATCCTACCCAATAAATCTTTGTGAGCAAGGACTCAATTAATCTGATATATTCATACGTATAAAGACAGTAGAATTAAGATATGAGAGGAAATCAGATATTATATCATATTTATTAATGAATATGTATAATTTTGATAGTTGGTTCTTCTCCATTTTAGTTCATAAATTTCTTTTATTTTTCAATGTATTTATATTATAATATATGCCAAATGACTTCTACACTAACAATATTAATTATAGAATCATATATCAAATTTCTTGTACTAATACATCCTCACAAAAAGAAGAAAAAAATAAATATTTAAGTCTAATGACTTAATCACTACTCTTTAGTAGGAATATTCCAAATTAGTTTTGGAGAGATGCAGATGTTTCATTTTGATGACTCAGGCACAACTCTTTATACCATGCATCTTAAAAAGAGATTAATTAGTCTTTCTCTCAAAGTCTTTGTGATTATTTATTCTGTTCAGAATATCTTCATTCATCAGGATCACCTAGAAATTTAATATATATATTTTTTAGTTACCAAAAAAAGGATACAAGTATTTTTTACTAGAATCTAATATAATATTAATGAACACTAATATTATTTTTTTGGGTAAGACTTATTTTTTAGATAGTATAGGAAAAGTAAAAGTCCAAAAGATAGATCTGAATTTGGGCATCACTTAGGACAAATAGTCACTCATCAACTACATCTGAATTTGTTAGTCTATATTAGGATGAGACTCTTATAAGATTATCATATATACCAATCAATATAGAAATGTTGATTCTAGAGAGAGTGAAATTTTCTAAGAAAAAAAATTTCCCTTGAGTCCATATGATTTAGTAGTCTACGAGTGTAATTACTAAGCATTATAGTCAAATTTTCTAATCTTTATCATTTAATCACTTTCCAAAAAAAAAAAAAAAAACTACTAAGCACCATATCTCACGGGTATTGTCATACTCATGATGTCTCTTTTACTCAAATCTTCTTTGATACATTATTTCATTTAAGATGCTGACAAAACAGATTAAAAGAGATGAATGCTCATCACTCTAATAAGACGCGATAACAAGTATCTTAATATTTAGATATGTCTATTATTAGTTATAGGTAAGGATTCATTATAAAGACATGTCCAAATGAAAGAATAAATTATCATGATACTTATATCATTGACAATGTCTTATATATAAAGAATATATTAGTTAAATATGAATAATATATTTTTTCATGGTGATCTTGAAAAAAGAATATATATGAAACATTACCTAGATTTCAAGCATTATATTTCAATTTGATTTATAAATTATAAAAAATATTGCATAATCTTAAATAATCACCAAGAACTTGATTTGTAAGATTTTCACAAATATTCATTTTTTTGAACTGCACATGATATAATTTTTTTTTCTAGAGGAGCTCAGATGACAAGTTCATCCTTCTCATTGTATATGTGAGCAATATTTTTATAATAAAAGATTATGAGTTAAATTATCCAACTCAAAGAAGTATATTCAGTCATAATTTCAAATAAAATATTTTTAGAAAAATCAAATAATTTTTTGGTATAAAGATAATCAACTCTAGGAAAAAAATTATGTTATCACAAAAAAGATATCTATTTGATACACTCAGAGATTGATTTGTGGTGTTTTGTTCCAATGGACACTCCATTCTGTAATTGACTTGGGTAATGACTTCTTATCCAAATCCAACTCATTTTGGTTCTACTAATTATAGAAGAATCCTAAGAAAAATTTAAAATATGAAAATCATCAAACTATATATAATTTATGTTATCAGTATAATTAATTAATTATTAAATTCTCTATAACATATTCACTTGGACAAACTTCTTTATACTATGGTATATGAGATATTTGGGATTTTATTTGGCGATGATATACACTTATAATTAGCTAGATATTCAAATTAGGCACTAGTTTATATCGAGAGAGTATGCTATGAGATTTGTCCTTTCTTGAAGATAAACTTATCACATTAAAAAAAAGATAATAATTATTTTGAAATCTAATAAATAACTAAAGTTTAGAGTGAATATAGAGGTATCAAACAAGTTATGTCATGCCGGCACGACCCATTTCTATGAGGCCCAGCCGTGCCACCGGTGTCATGTCGCACATGGCATGTGATGGATCTCTTGGCATGCCCGACATGGCATGGCTACCAAACATAAGGCCCAACATGACTCATTTGGCTTGCATTAGTGCCAAGCCATGCTAGGTCATGCTGGGACATGTAGGTTCATGATGAATTGTGTCAATTTTTGGTCTGGGACAAAAAATAGAATTTAAAATAAAATTTAAAATAATTTTAAATTTAATTTTTTTATTTAATTATTTATTAAAAGTATTATGTTTCAAATAGTTAAAATAAATAAAATAATAAAAAAAATGACAATCACAATCGCAGTCACCTCAAATAAAAAATCTAATATATTACATAACCAAAAATAGAATATGATACACACATTGATACTTAATTATAACATACAATAAAATAAATCATATTTTATAAGATAATAAGTGCAATAGTATATGAATCATAATGACACTATAAGTGTCAAAGTAGGTCACCGTGTCGTGCCATACCAGGCACGACTTCATCACAGTCAACCCGACCCGGCCCATCGACAGTCAGCCCGACTGTGATGAAGCCGGGTCGAGACATGCCTGGACAAGCCAGATCTGGCCCATTCGGGCTAGGTTTTGGGTGGGATTTATCCATTGGGATTGTCCATCTGGGCTGGGTTCGGGCAGATAAAAAAATTTGTAACATAGAATTCAAAATTATTAAAAAATTTAAATTTTAAATATTTAACACTTAAAATAGTTTATAGTTAAATTAAAATTAAAATTAAAATTAATTAATTATTTATTTAATTTTTAATTTATTAAATTAAATAAAACATAAAATATAGTATAAATAACTAAAATTTTAAAACTAACAGTGACTGAATTAATAAAACTAAAATATTAATATAAAGCAATATAAATCACAAAAAATACAAATGAAGATTCAAGCCTCAAAGTAAAATAACAAAAAAAAAAAACAAAGACAATGTCAATCTAAAAAAGATAAATAAAAATAAAAAAGATATCAATATTAGTGTATTAATAGAGTAAGCCATAGGCAGGAAAGTAGGCTCAGGCGCTTAGCTTAATCATCAATGTCTCAATCTCATTCGCATATCAGTCATCAATTGTTATCAATATCTACAAATCATCATTGACAATCAATTCTTCCGCTTTTGCTGTAGTCCCAGCATGATCCTGAATGCCCAAGCACGAATCCTCACAATCTTTCATGCATACTAATATCTCAATAATATTTATCCATGATCTGGATCTCTTATCTGAAATCATATTCACTGCAATAAAAAAAGCAAACTCCAATATTACGCTCGATATCGAAGAAATTAAAACCTATGTCATCTTAGATAGCACGGGATAAGAGAACTTATATAATTTCTATTACTATAAAATATCAAGATTCTTATTATTGAATTGTGATAAGATTGAGTAGAAATTTATATCTAAATACCAAGACAATTTACTCCTATTTGGCGGTTCACCCATCATTTCCCTCTTGCTACCTGAATGAAAAAGTCATCGTCTGCGAATATGGTATCCATGCTCGTACTCAGAACGTCACTACTATTACCACAATATCTAGTATCGTAAATTTTTTAAAAAGCTCAGCCAACTTCTTGTGAATGAACCTTTCATGTTGGTTTTTCTAGTTCATGCATGAGAATATGTATGTTAAAATATTTTCTATCTCATCTACCTTAACCCTAGGATCCATGCTTGTAGCCAAACAATAAAGAGATAGAATGATATACCATTACTTTAAGTATTTAATTTCCATCTAGACAATCATATAACTAAGTGTCGGGTTATCTTTGAATTTCTTAAATATGCTACTAATATTACATATGTACCTGAGTATAATACAAGTCATGAAAATATAAACAAATAAATACATGTTCGTCGTGTCATAAAAAATCTTCAAAAATTTAATAAATAAAATTCTTATAGCCTAGTCAATATCATTAATAATAAGTTCGTCACTTTTACTATTGATGTAGTCAGATATTACGTATTCGTATTCAACACATGACTCCAACATAAAGTATGTGCAATTCTAACGTCTCACATTTGATTATAATTTCTTCTTTAAACTCGTAGACAAATAGATATTATCAAACTCCTTTTGTCTGTGAGGCATGTGAAAAAATTTTTGTGAGTTCCGTATGTTTTTTAAAACAGGAGAAATAACTTTCATCTCCACTTATACTATGAGGTTGATGACGCGACACATACATTTAACGTAGAAAATCTCTCATAATGGTTCATCTCTAATAATCATAATAAATATGTTAATGGTTACTTAATTATTAGATACATTATCAAATGTGATATTAAATATTTTATTTTAAATATTATATTTTCTAAAAATTTTTATTATGTACTGATAAATGATCGGATCATCATAAGGATGAAAAATCTCTAAGAATCCTAATATATTTTTATTTAGTATCCATTTAGAATTTACATAGTGGATGGTGAGACATGCATAAGATATATCATTACGACTTGTCAGATATCGGATATCACGGATACCAGTCCACTATAATTCCTAAATTTATTAATTATAATTATATTTCTAAATTATAATATTTTAGTATATCGTTCATAGATGTGGACCTAAAAATCATATGATATGCAAGCTAAAAATAAGTTTGCATAATACTGACTATCATTGGATCCTCTGAAAACATAATCGAAAGAACTTATCGTGGTGATCAGTTTAGCCATTTTTCCCTCCTTAACTCATTGCAGTATATGAAAGAGATTAACATTGAGGCTAAACTGAATCCAATTTCAAAGAATCCAATGCTGAGTTGGTTTTGCCTAAGATTTAATGCACAATATTTTTTGGTGTATAGTTCAGCATGTCTCTTAAGGTACCCACTCTCACTCGAATTCATACAGTTTAAATCTTTTTTATTATATTTGTACTGTGCTAATTCTTCTTCGGCACCTTTAATTTTTTTTTGTTATATTATATAAAATTAAATCTAAACTATTAATGTTCTTTTAGATTTTTAATTTTTAGATATTTGGATCGAGACAACCAGAAAAATCAAAGTTTCCATGGCCTCGAACCTTTCCATATGATTTTTATTATTTATATTATAATTAATTTTATTTTCATAATTAAAATTATTAGTTATCATTTTTATTTTGTATTTGCTTTATTAATTATATTCTATATAATATTTTTAAATTAATATATTAATTAAAATTAATTAAACTAAAGTTTAAAAATAAAACATAACAACTAAACAATAAGAAAAATACCAGTAAACCATAATGCGTAAAATAATTTTGCCTTTTTGATGTCTGCACTACACGCACATCCACAATCCTTACCTATGTCCCAAAAAACAAATAACGAGAGAAAAAAACAAAAGTCGGGAGGAGACAGAGAGAGAGAGAGAGAGAGAGAGAAAATATGAGAGAGAGAGAGCAATGCTAAAAACATAAAATTAATGAATAGGAGGGTTATAGATATTGAAAAGAATATAAAAAAACAAATTTTGTTGGTTTTTTAAAGATTTTTTTTAAAAAGAATTGGGGAAGAATCCTTATGGTCATTGGACTCTACCTCCTAGTCATTTGGGGCAAAATCCAAAGGTCAAGATTTGAAAATTTTTTTGGATCGTTAAGGTCAATTAGACTGTCAAATCGACTCAAACGGTCATAGGTTCCAAAAGCTTTGACTTCTAGAACCATCGGGCTCAAGCTAGCATGGGGAAAAAAGACAAATGGGTTGGGTCAAGTTACGGGACAAAATGAAAATTTGGATCTGTCGGGCTTTGGATTGAGCGTCAAGGTGGGGTGGAGGGAGCCGGGCAGGAGCAAGGGACAATTCGGGTCGTGCCAAAATATCATGCCCTCGAGCCATGGTACCTAGAGTGTCAAATGGGACGTGCCAAGCCAACATGCCTATTTTTACCCGGCCCGATCGTGCTTTCGTGTCGAGTCAAACACGACACGGTTACTGTACCCAATGATAAAAAATTTCGATATATCCGTAAATTCTAAGTATCGATATATTTATTAAGATTGATATATTTATCCTTGATTGGTGCTCATATATAAATACACACCGATATATCCGATATATCCGTAAAATCCAAGTACTAATATATCCGAAAATTTGATATTTTAATCCTTGACTGTACCGTGTCATGCCTGGCCCGACATGATTTTGTGGAGGTCAGCCCATCACGGGCATGCGGCATGAATCCGTCAGGTTCGGCCTTGTCAGGCCGAACCCTTAATATAAAAAAAATTAGGGGTTTGGCTGTGCGTCGAAGGGCCGCCGTGCGTCGAACCTCTAATTTAAATAAAATTAAGGTTTCGGGGCACGCCGTCGCACAGCCACGCCGCCAGCCCGCTCGAAACCCTAATTTTTTAAAAAAATTAGTTTTTTGGCTCGTGCCAATGTACCATACCAACGGACCACGGTACCATATTGGGCTAGGCACGGCACGAGGCCCAGTTGGGCTCGGCACGGCATGACAAGATTGGTGCCGTGGTCGGGCACGACACTAGCCCGAGCATTGGAAATTCCCATGCCAGGCAAGCCTAGGCACGGCTGAATCGTGTCGTGCCTCGTGCCAGGCCTGGCCAGCCTGGCCCGGTTGACACCACTAATGGTACCAAGCCGTGCTTGGCCCAACATGAGGCTTGGTAGACATAGGCACGGTAGGACACAAGTCATGCTGTGAGCTGGCCCAGCATGGACACGAGCACGGGTTTGATCCTGCCGTGTTGGGCTAAGCACGGTAGAGTCGGACCGTGCTTGAGCTACCCAACTCGTTTGACACTAGAGGTGTCAACCGGGCGGGGAGGGGCCGGCCCGGCACGGGAAAATCCCGTACCCGGGTAAGGCACGGCTCGGTGGCCCTTGGCACAGCACACCGGCACAGGATTTTCCCCTTCCCGCAAAAAAGAGCGCGAGTCGGGTCCAATCATACCCGACCAGCGGTCCCCAGAGCCGACTCGATTCGCCCCTCCCCCCCAACGAGCAAAAATAAAAAATAAAAAAAAATTAATTTGTAGCCGTTGGATCTCGCCTCCAATGGCTAGGGGGCAGAATGCAACGGCCCTCATGATTCTGCCCCCTAAAAAATTAAAAAAAAATTAAAAAAAATCAAAAAAATGATTTAAAAAAAAATTTCCTTAAATCTATAAATTCCACCACCCCTCTCTATAATATTTATGTTTTTCATAAATATTTTCTCTTAACTCTCATATTTTCTCTCTCAAAAATCTTGCTCATTTCTCTCGGGACTTGAGAAGTAGAAATTTCATCATTTGGCTTGTCTTTTTGGGAATCTCAACTTGGGTTTTGAATTTTGAGCTAGACTGTGGTGCACCGTGCACGTGATCGATCTCACTACTTTACCGGGTAATTTATTTTAAGTTTTTTTACTTTCATTCTCTCTAGTCTTTCTCCAGACCTAAAATAGATAAATTTTAAATCTATCCTCGAGTCTCTAAATAAGTGTCCTGATTAATAAAAATCCTAAAAAATAACAAATACTAATGAAATATATTTAAATTTAGAAAATGAAAATATTACACAGAAATCTGAGGCTGCTGAAACTTTGGTTTCCCCAATCGTCTCAACCCAAATTTCTAAAAAATAAAAAATTAGGACTTCTGTAGTTTGGACACATTTTAATATAATAAAACAAAACAATATTTGGGGTGAGGAAGAAGAAATGATACAGTGCAAATATTGTATGAGACTTTTAATATGTAAGAGTTCGTTTGGAACTGATCACCTTAAGAGGTATGCCGAATTATACATCAAAAAACATGATCCATTAGATCCTAGGCAAACCCAACTTGTCATTGCATTTTTTGAGACTGAATCAAGTTTAATCTCAAAGTTTATTCCTTTCATATACTCTAACGAGTTGGGTAGGGACGGCATGACCAGACTTATCACATTGATGGGTCTTCCGATCAGATTTTCGGAAGATCCAAGGATAGTGCGTATCATACAGACATATTTTCAGCATGCTTATCATAGGATTCCTAGGTTCACATCTAGTAATGACATACTAAAATTGTATCAGTTAAAAAAATAAAAAATAATTAATGAATTTTTGGCATATAGTGGAGTGGTGTCCGTGATGTCCGATATCTGGACAAGTCACGATGAATCATCTTATGCATGTCTCACCAGTCACTATGTATATTTTTGGCATATAGTGGAGTGGTGTCGGTAACATATTTTCAGCCTACTTATCATAGGATTCCTAGGTCTATATCTAGGAATGACATACTAAAATTATATAAGTTAGAAAAATAAAAAATAATTAATGAATTTTTAGCATATAGTGGAGTGGTGTCCGTGACGTCCGATATCTGGATAAGTCACAATGAATCATCTTATGCATGGCTAGGCCCGTTTGACACATCTATTTGACACATCTAAATGATACTTCATAAATAAATGACAAAAACAAAAAAATGACAATGTCAATATAATATCATATAAAAAAATCAAAAATTATACGAGTTATCAATTGATATGGTAGTGCAGATATAGATGTAAATTATCATCTTCATGAAAGTGTCTCATGTATACATCTGAAGATATCATTAGTTGTGACAATAAAAACCTCGATTTTTATTTCTCGTGAATCATCATCTGTTATTATTTATTACATCTTATCTTAAAAGTCCAATTTCAAATCTTTTAAGTACATGCATGCAAGTGTTTTTGATACTATGCTAGATACCGAAGGGGTCACGATATATGTGGATTTATATGATTTATTCCAAAGCAAAATGTCAAAATTATTATTATGTGAAAGAATAAAATAATAATTAGTATTTAAATACTGAGATAGTTTGCTCTTATTCAACGCACTACCCCATAATTTGTCTCTGGCTAACTCAATGAAAAAGTTATCATCTTTAAATATGATGACTATGTCTGTACTATCTCAATAACTATGATACTCAATGCATGATGACATTTATACATAATAAAAATGTAATTAATATTACATATGTACATAAATATAATACAAATGATAGAAATGTATACATAAACATATATGTTCGTCATATCATAAAAAATATTTAAAAATTTCATAAAAAAATCATATCGTAGTATAAATCATTTATAATGAGCATGTTAATTTTATTAATAACATAGTTAAATATCACATGTTGATAGGCAACACATAACTCCAACATATTGTAGGTGTACTTCTAATGTTATTTTATATCTGTTTAGATTTTTTTAGGCTCATAGACTAACAAAGACTAAACAGTAAACTATTGTTACCTGTTAGGCATCCTACGATATTTTAGTAAATTTTTTATTTTTTCTAATATAAAAAAAATATCTTTTATTTTGATATGTACTATCAAGTTAATTATGTTACACATACGTAATATAAAAAATTTTACCTAATAACTTATTTCTTATGGTTCTAACAAATATATTAATAGTTATTCTATTATTAGCAATATTATTAAAAACAATACTAAATATTTTATCATGAATATCATATTCCATAAAAATCTTCGGCATACACTCATATATGACAGAGAGTCATAATGAGAATAGAGGATCTTAAGAAATCTTATACTTTTTTTATTAAATTTTTATTTTAAATTAAAGATGTCAAACATGTCAGCCCAGGCGGGCCTGGTTCAATTTTAGGTGACCCAATCATGCCACCGTGTCATGCCTGGCACTATATGGCTTAAGCATAGCCAGCCCGGCACGACTCATTATCCCTGCATAGCTGGGGGGGTGGGGAATGGTTCAGTCGAGCCGAATTCATATACCCTTGGGCTAGGGTACCAGGTCGTGCCTGGCCCAGCATGAGGCCTGGTAGACCTAGACACGACACGACACAAGTCGTGAGCTGGGCCAACACGAGCACAGAGATGGGTCCGGACTATGTCTTGCCGGGCCTAAGTTGTCTGGCTCGTTTAACACCTCTATTTTAAATTTACAAAATGAATGGTAAGACATGTGTAGATGTGTCAAATGGGCCGGCCCGGCCCGGCCCGGCCAGGCCCATTTTTTTAGAGCACGAGCATGCTTTCGTGCCGGGCAAGGCATGACTTATCAAAGTCAGGTCCAGTCGAGCGAAATCAAACCGTACTGGCCAAACTAGTCCAGTACGGACCTAGTTTAACAATTTTTTTTTAAATTTTTAAATTTTTAAAGTTTTATATCTTAGTTTAAATAAAATATATATTATATTATATATAGATAATGTATAATATATTAAATTTATAAAATGAAAATTGTTAAAAATTTAATAAATTACAAAGTTTAAATTATTTTATTAAAAATATAATATAAATAAATTTTAAAGTTTAATATTTAAATTGATAAATTGACAATTATTAAAAATTTGTAACTTAAAAATATTAATAGAGTCTAAATTTTTTTTATAATTTAAAATAAATTTAGATTATAATTTATTAGAATTAAAATATTAAATTATAGAGTTTTAATTTTTAAATGAAAATTTTAAATAAAAAAATAAATAAAAAAAGTTTCCTTAAAAAAAATTATAAAGTCAAAAAAATAAAAACAAGCCAAATGAAAAATGACCAATCAGCCAATAGATACCGAACCAAGCAAATATATGTTTCAAGTTTCAACGTAACGTGAAAATAAAATGTACAATCAATAAAAAACAAAACATCGAAATCAAAAAATAGTTGATCATCATCAATCATCAATCAGTATATCATGAGTATCATCAACCACAACATCAATATCACTATCATATGGATTATCATCATCAATAATCAACTCATCTACTTTCGCAGTGGATGTGGATGCAGACCTTGTCCCAGCTTCAACACGATCATTGATGCTAAACCTCAAATCTTCCCAATCCTTCAAACAGGCTAAGGACTTAATAATATCTAGACGTACTCTCGATCTCATATCTGAAATCACATTCACTGCAACAGAAAAAATAAACTCTAATGCTACGCTCGACACCGGAATAGTCAGTAGATCCCGTATCATCCTAGATAACATGAGAAATGTGAACTCATATGATTTACACTACTGTATTATATCAAGATTCTTAGTATCAGAATGTGATAGGATTAAGCAGTAATCGGTATCTAAGTACCGAGAAAGCTCACTCCTATATAACGGTCCACCCCGATATTTCTCCCTCGCTAATTGAATAAAAAAATCATCATCTCCGAACAATATATCCATGTCCGTAATCACAATCTCACTACTACCACTACCACCATCATACCTAGTATCGTAGTATGTGCACAGATCAGTTAACTTCTCGTGAATGAACCCTTCAGGTAGATCTTTCAGATTCAAGCAGGAGGAAATGTAAGTCATGGTATTTTCTACCCCTTCCACCTTAACCCTAGGGTCCATGCATGCAACGAGGTAATAAATAGATGGAACGGTGAACTTGTACTTTAAGTACTTGGTTTGCATCTTTGCAACCATATGACTAAGTGTCGGGTCAGCTCAATACTTCTTAAACATACTACTAATATTGCATATGCACCTGAGTGCAATGCAAATCGTGAGAGTATAAACCAACGAACACATGTTCGTCGTGTCAAAAAATATTTAGGAATTTCATAAATGAAATTCCTGAAACCAAGTCAGTGTCATTAATAATAAGTTCGTCATTAATAATAAGTTCGTCACTCTTACTATTGACATAGTCGGATATCACGTATTTGTATCCAACACATGACTCCAACATTAGGTACGTGTAATTCCAATGGTATCTTACATCCGATTGAAATTTCTTCTTCTTAAGATACACAGACAAACAGAGACTACCAAACTCTTGTAGTCTGCGAGAAGTAAAAATATATTTTAGTGCATTACGTATATTATCCAACGCGGGGGAACACACCTTCATACCCACTTGTACAATCAGGTTAATCACGTGATATATGCATCTGACATGAAAGATCTCTCCTAATGGTGCGTCTCTATTATTCCTAACAAACATGTTAATCACTATTTCATTATTAGATACATTATCAAATGTGATACTAAAAATTTTATTTTGAATTTTATATTCTCTAAAGATTTTCATCATACACTCAAAAATGATCAGTCCATCATGATGACGAAGAATCTTATAATTTTTTTTATTTATAGTCTAGTTAGAATCTACATAGTGTAGTGAGACATGCATAATACGATTCATCGTGACTTGTCCAGATATCGGATGTCACGGACACCACTCCACTATATGTCATAAATTCATTAATTATTTTTTATTTTTCTAACTTATACAATTTTAGTATGTCATTCCTAGATGTGGACCTAGGAATCCTACGATAAGCAGGCTGAAAATATATTTGCATTATACGTACTACCCTTGGATCTTCTGAAAATCTGATCGGAAGACTCATCAATGTGATAAGTCTGGTCATGTCGTCTCTACCCAACTCACTAGAGTATATGAAGAGAGTAAACTTTGAGACTAAACTCGATCCAGTCTCAAAAATTACAGTGCTAACTTGGATTTGCCTAAGATCTAATGAACCATATTTTTTTGTACATAATTCAGCATGTCTCTTAAGGTGCCCAGTCCTAAACGAACTCTTACAAGTTAAATTTCTCATACAATATTTATACTATGTCATTTCTTCTTCCTCACCCCTAACATTTTTTTTGTTTTATTATAATAAAATGAGTTTAAACTACAGAAGTCCAAATTTTTTATTTTTTAGATGTTTGGGTTGAGACGACTGGAGAAACCAAAATTTTAGCAACCTCAGACCTTTGTATAATATTTTCATTTTCTAAATTTAAATATGTTTCATTAGTATTTATCATTTTTTAGGATTTATATTAAACTATACACTTATGTAGAGACTAGATGATAGATTTTAAATTTAACTATTTAAGACGAGAGAGAGAGTAAAAAAAATCTTAAAATAAATTAGCTGGTAAAGTAGTGAGGTCGATCATGTGCACGGTGCATCACAGTCTAGCTCAAAACTCTAAACCCAAGTTGAAATTCCCTAAAAGCCGAGCCAAATGATGAAATCCTGATTTCCGAGAGAGAGGAGCAAGAGTCTTGAGAGAGTAAAAATGTGAGATTTAAGAAAATAAATGTTTATGAAAAACATAAATGTTATAGAGATGTGAGAGAATTTTATAGATCAAAGAAAATAATTTTTTTTAAAAAAAGTATTTTTTTTGTTTTTTTTTTAAATTTTTTTAATATTTTAGGGGACAGAATCATGAGGGTCGTCGAATTCTGCCCACCAGCAGTTGGAGGCGAGATCCAACGGCTAGATTTTAAATTTTTTTTCTTGCTTGTTGGGGGGGAATTGGGTCGGGTCGGGCGGGACCACGTGTCGGGTCTGATTGGACCCGACCCGTGGTCTTTTTGTGTGGGAAGCTAGGACGAGTCACTAAGGGAAGAGGGTGAGCGGAGATTCGTGAGAGTGCGGGAAGCCAGAAGCCTAGGACTGCGAGTGCGGGTCTGCGTGTGACCCTGACCCGTGTTGACGGGCCGTGCCACGTGCCACCGAACCATGTCGGGTCAAGCACGACACGAGGCCCAGTTGGCCTCGGCTAGGCACGAATTGTGCCTTACCCGGGCACAAAATCCTATGCTGAGCAGGCCTAGGCACGGCCGAACCGTGCCTCGTGCAGGGCTGGGCAGGCCCGGTTGACACCTCTAGACATGTGAATGATGCATCATCGTTACAAGTCTTGAAATCAAACATAACAAATACTACCCAACTATATTTCCTAAATTTATTATTTATTAATTATTTTCTAACTTATAATATTTTATTATATTGTTCATACTTGTGAACATAAGAATTATATTATATGATAAACAAGCTAAAAATAGATATGCATAATATTTATTTCTATGATTTTATGAAAATATAATCAAAAGACTCATGATCGTAATCAATTTGGTCATGTTTTATCTCACAAAATTATTGTAATATATGGAGTTAATAAAATTGAATTAAATCTAACTTGTAAGATTTTGTCACTCAATTGGGTTTTCCTCACAACTAATATACTATAGTTTTTAATGCATTGATAAGCATATCTTTTAAGGTGACTAGTACCATAAGCACTTTTACGTGTATATATCTTTTGACAATATATAATTTGTGCCGATTATTCTTTGACACACTTATAGTTTTTATTTTTTATTATTTTAAAGTGAGTCCATGTTACTAAAGTTCACCTAATTTTTTATTTTTTAAGTGACAAATAGATTTGAGTCGAAGCCATTAAAAAAAACTTAATTTCAGATTTAAACCTTTTGGTAGGGTTGTCATTATTATCTACATTTATATTAATTTTAAATACATCATTGTTAAATTCATAATTTATTATTTTTTAATAGTTTTTTTATTTTATAAATAAAACTAATAAAAAATTTACAAAAAAAATTAAAAAAAAAGTATATTGTAATTGCAATCACTTTACTATAAAATATTTTCTTTTCCTCCACTTCTGACAACAACTAAAA
The DNA here is from genome assembly GCA_029783825.1 of Sapria himalayana. Classification (NCBI taxonomy): domain Eukaryota; kingdom Viridiplantae; phylum Streptophyta; class Magnoliopsida; order Malpighiales; family Rafflesiaceae; genus Sapria; species Sapria himalayana. The sequence goes on from JAREIK010003680.1 coordinate 1,231,991, forward strand.
TTTGCAGTTTTAACTTGCACCACATATGCTATATGCATAAATAAAATATAAAAACAATAAAATAAATTTCAAAACATAAATGTCAGAGAAGAAGAGAGGAGAGAGAGTCGTACGAGAGGAGAGAAAAAGATTTAGAGAAATAAGAATAAAATTCATAAATTTTCTAATTTCAATTTATATAGATTTTTTAGAAGAAAAAAAATATAATTTTTAATATTATTAAATATTTTTTAGTTTTTTAGGTCAGAAATTTGACAATCTGCGAATTTTTGATGAGTAGCATTTAAAAATAATCCGAAGACTTTTTTTTAAATAATTTTTATAAAGACAATGAAAGTGACAGATCATAAGTGTCGATGTCGTTGTTAGCATGGCCCGTTACATGAAAACATAATAGGCATTCCACGTAAGGCAAACTAGGATTACATGGCTGTTTTTTTTAAAACCTAGCCCTATCAAATGTTTACCCAACATGGCGCAACCTGTGAATTACGACCCATTTGTGCCCGATCATGGGTCACCATGCCAGTGAACCATGCCACTAGGCCAGAAACGTAAGTCATGCCTGGCTTGGCATGAGGCACGACCGACTCCATCCCAACACGACACGAGTCATGCCTCAGGCCAATATGGTCCAGAACTAGGCATGGATCTAAACCGTGTCATGCTGGACCTAAACCGTGTCATACTAGACCTAACATGACTAATTCTTGTTGCACCTTATGTCGTGCTCTCACCACCTGGCCCACTTGATACTTCTAAGTAATTATGATAGTTACATATAAGATATTTTAAATCATATACAAACTTGAGCAGATGAGGTACTATTTTTTCCTATTATTATTTATTATGTCAATCAGATAATAAAATATATTGACTCCAATCTAAATGAATGGCACACAATTAGTGTTCACCACTAAGTACATTCGTCATACACAATAAGTATGCAAGGGAATGCATAGAGAGGCATGATGAGGCACATGGTGGCATGTGGTGAGGAGCATGGTGGTCAAATTTTTTTATAGAGGTGCACCCCAAAAATTAGGGTTTGAAGGCAAGCTCAATTTGGTGTTGAAAAGCTCTCTAGTTTAAATTTTGTTTATGTATTTGAAGGAAAAAACTCAAGCTAAGGGTTTATTATTCATTTGGAGGCATATTTATTCTAGTTTAGTAGAAATTTTTAAAAATTATAATCTTAGTTGACATATTCATAGTTGTTAAATCGAGATTTAAATCAAGAATTAGAATGCTCGATTAGTGAATCGATAATCGAGAATTAAATTGTGAATCGAATTTTTTGTGACTTTTTTTACGTTAATTAATTCCTATTTTATACAGTTGATAATTTTTTTTTGTATTTTAATTTTTATTTTGGTGAGTTTTTTGATATTTTGTTGTTTTTTCACGTTAAATTCATAATACCAAAAGTTGAAGTTACTTTTTTCCACATTAATTAATTTCTACCATTGACAATTTTTTTTTGGTTTTTTAGTTTTTATTTTTGTAACATTTTGAAAATTTTAGTTCCTTGAAAATCGATATTAAATTGATTCACGTGAATTGATTCGCGATTCAATCTTTGATTTATGTATATATTTGGTTTTTTTAAAGAGTCGGATCATTTACTCCATGAATTGTGAATCAAATCATGAATTATATGATTTTGATAATAACTAGTATATTGAATATTAAAAAAGATTATCACAACAGAGGTGGATGGATTAGAGGTGTCAACTGAGCCGGGCTCGTGCCGTGCTTGCCGAGGCCAACCGGGCCTCATGCCTTGCATGGCCAGGCACGGTACCATGCCGAAACTAATTTTTTTTTTAAAAATTAGGGTTACGGGGGCGCCGAAACTCTAATTTTTTTTATTTAGGGTTCGGCCCGACCGGGCCGAACTCGGCAGATCGTGCTGTGGGACCGTGCCAGGTTGAACTCCACAAAACCGTGATAGGCCAGGGACGGCACGGTACAGTAACCGTGACGTGCCTGGCCAGGCACGAAAGCACGGTCGAGCCTAAAAAAATGGGTCGGATAAGCCCGGCACGTCCCGTTTGACACCTCTAGGATGGATGAGAGTATCATTTTAATATACATACTAAAATAATGAGTCATACCAAAAATAATTATTAGGTACTATTTCCAAAGAGAAAATTGAGAGTATTATACAAAGACATGATAATTATCAGAGTCATCTAAATATCCTCATAGAATTCATTCATCATGACACTTGTTAAAAAAGAATATACAAAATTTATCTCTAAGCTAACAACAAACACTTCTCATTCCTCGGATATTACTGATATTATCACACGTACTCTCTTTTTAGACCACTGGATTATCAAAATAAAAATTAATGCTCATTTCACAGGTAATTATTATATATTTGCTACTAATAAAGTTCGTTGTTTGAGTTTGTTATATGCTGATATTTGTTATTCGCATTTGTTGTTTGAGATTTTCAATGTTTATTATTTTATTGTTGTTTTTTTTATGGGAGCACCCAACTCATGTGGTGTGTGTTATGTATTAAGAAATACAATACATTTATGTTATTAATTTCTATTATTTTTCAAGTTATGTTAAATAATTTATTTTTATTTTTACATCTTAATTTATAATATGATATCAGAGTCATACATTAGTGAACAAGATCCTAAGAGAGTGTATATGTAAGATAGAGTTATAAATCCTAAAGATTTTGTTATTCTATTGTTGCAAATCAATGTGTCCAACAGAAAAACATAAAAATAAAAACAAAGAAAAAAAAAACAAAAACAAAAGAATCTTTCGCAGACACCCACAATAGTGTAGGAACACAATGATGCACGTAATCAGAGTAGTGTGGGAAGCCGAATTGCACAATAATTTTGAATAGAATTTTGCATACATCTAAACATTTTTTTTCCGAATTTGAATGTATTGAATTGGATCCCTCAAGATCCTAAATTTAATGTTCTAATAAGGAAATTTTCTAAATTTAGATTTCTTAAAATTGAAATTATAATTTTTGATTTAGGAGACCTAAGTTTTATTATCTTTTGTCATCAAAAAATTGTTGATGGGATCAATTGATGAACAAATTAAACAATTTTATTTCAAATTATTAATTATCCTGCTATTACATCATATGCTAAGAAAAAATTACTTCATATTCTTGATTACGCTAAACAAAGGCTAAAATATATTGAACAATATCATACAATACTAATATAAAATATACTCGCTCTAATTAAGCATCATTAATATCAGTTAACATTTTTAGTCATCTTAATGCTGATATCAAAGTATATTTTATTGTTTGTATCTGCAAAATAATGAGAATAACAATACGTGATCTACCATATAATAATGACATGATGAAAAAAATATTTAAACTAATGACATGACAAATCCACTAGACCTATGAAAATTTTAGTTGAGGTAAGATATTGTATATTAATACTGAACTTGAAATGTAACTCAAAAATTATTGTAATATTCTAATATTTTTAAAATGGTATAAGGGAATATCTCTCAGTATACGTTTTTTCCTTCATAAATACTATCATGTCACTTATTTTGAAAAAAAAAATAACAAAATTCAACTTGCTCCATTATTGAACATAAGTTATCAATGAGGATTCTTAGATTTTCGGATGTTTCATTCCATATACCAAGGCAATTATAAATACCAACATAATGTAAATACAGATGTGAATATAATCTTAATGATACTGATGAATTCAAATTAAATGATAATTTTAATTTTTCATAATCTCCTCCAATTATTACTAATTAGAATTCCTCGCGTTCTGTTAAGAAGTCAGATAGTAGTGACATTACCATTAGTAGCTTATTGTACAAACTCTTTTGTCACATTAGCCTAATATACTTATTGTAATTAATAGTGAAGATAATTCTTGTCACCACTTTGAACACTCACAAATCCTACTGGGCATGTTTCCCGCACTGCCCAATGTTGCACCATCTCTTGTAGTCAATGATATGTATTCTAAGATAGGATTTATTTTTTCTGTGGTTTCCAATACAACTCTACCTAGCCAATCTGCACTACCTTATCAAAAATGTCATTTCTTCTCAGTTTGGTTTTGTTTTGACAAAAGCTTCAAATAGATAAGCATCTAGCCATCATGCACCATCTCTTCCTGTAAATGTGAAGAGTAATCCCTGTTTGGATCTCTCCTGTTTGTGGCTTCAAGTGCTTCATTTGTAAATGTTACAAAAGGAAGCTCTCTGTTGGATGGAAGATCCATAGATGTTATTCTTGATGGACCAACAGTGGGGCAATCTACAGGCAGAAATTTAATTGCTAATCAAGGGCATGCTGCCCAAGTTTCTCATTTCGCTCAATCAATTTTCTCATGCCCTAGCAGTACCTTTTTTCCTCTGTCAAACTATGTCACTTCTAGCTCAGCACATGATTCTTCCCAATTTCTAAGTAGGGCAACTCTTACTCAAAATAATGAGTTTTCAACTTCCATAAACATCTACCAAGATAGAATTTGAAACAAAATAATTTGTCTGTCAAGACTCATTGAGCAAATGGAGGCGGAGCTTGTCAATTTAAATATTTCTGGACATAAAATAAATTCACAGTTAGACATTAGGATAGAGGGATCAACTAAACCAGGCGACCCGAGCACGGCAATAGACATGACACAAAAATGTCGTGCCTGGCCCGGCACGAAAATGTCGTTCCTGGCCCGGCAAGGCCACGACATGGTACAGAACCATGCTTGGACCATGGTCATGCAAGTCAGCAGCAAGATTCGGTCCATGTCATGCCAAGGTTTCTAGCCTGCATGTCACGGGAAACATGACACGGCATAGCTTGGAACATTCAGCCCTTGTGGGCTGATTTTGGCATGGGTGGCCGAACCAGGTTTGCTTGGACCTGATACAAACTAGCCTAGATCTGATCCAAGCAAGCCTTGTGAGAACTGACCCGGCTTGGCACCACCAGATATGACTGAGTACAACATTGCATGATCAGGCACGACCCAGAATGACCCGGGCAAATGGCAGGCCAACATGTCATACCAGACTACCCATTTTTAGAGTCGTGCCAACATGACAATGCTAGGCTGCATGTCATGCAGAGCACGACACAAAAGCCTAGCTGAGCTTAAATAATGGATCATGTTGGTATGACAAGACCCATTTGACACATCTATATTAGAGTTAATTTTAACGCACTTTACAAATTAATTTCATTGCATATATGCCATCTAAATACTAAAGAAGCTTGGAGTAGGGATCATGAAACGAGAGTCATTCACTTGTGTTGCTTCCTATTGCTGCCCACCACATAATTAGTATTCCATTAACTATCAATTTTATTATGTTATACAAATTCATTGTTTGATTCTAATTTCAATTTGCTCGTAATTTATTTCATCTCTAGGTGTTATTTACTTTTACGCACCCGCCTGAGGATTCAACTCGTGTGGGTAGCCCCAATCAACTTTCTCCATGCTTTTCTGTCTTGTTTTATATGAAGAATCATATTAAGTTTATTATTATTTTATATAATGTTTCAAGTTGTGTTAAGTTTCTTTTTATTTCTGCATCTTATTTTATAATAATTATTTTTTTGTGTTCTGAGAAAATTATTATAATTAATAATAAACCATATAAAATTATGAGATGTGGTAGTATTCAAGTAAATTCTTTATTTCTTGATCATGTTATGTTTATCCTTGATTATCATGCTAGTATGCTTTCAATGAGATATTTTTTCAGATAATTAAATTTTAACTTTATTTTTTTCTTTATTAATTTTTATTTGCAAGATCAGAAAATTCTAAGAAATATTTTACTTGAGATTAAATATGAGGAATTATATCTTTTAATCCAACTATAGAATTTCCTTCTAGATATTTAAGTGCGTTAAATCTCAAATTGTGTATTATCAACTTAGTCATCCATCACTAGTTAAGTTAAAAATATTATCCCTTAGTCTTAAGGTACTTCTATTTCACAATATGAGGCATTTCAAATATAAAACACATAAGAGCTTTCTATCATGATCATTAGCCTAATATAAGTACGAACCTATTCATCTGATACACTCATATATATAGAAATATGATAAAATTACATCCAGAGATGACTTTAAGCACTTGATTACTTTTATTCATGATTATTCATGGTATACGTATAGAGGCATTAGATGGGTCGGGTCATACCTACACGGCTCATTTTAGGTGGCCTAGTCAGGCCACCGTGTCATGCCGGGATGGCCTGATAAGGAAGTTGTGTAGTGCCCGACATGGGACTTGTGCTTTTCTCTGCCCTGCACGACACAATACTCATGAGTCCAAGCAGAATCGGGCTGAGTCATGCTGGGCATTGCCTTGCTTGGTCATGCTGGGAGCCTGGTTGGGCCAATTTTTGATTTTAAGTAAATCATAATGTAATATAATGTAAAAATACAATCATATCTTACATTCGACATTCGTATGAAATAAAAAAAATTATCATCCAAATAAAAAAATGATACACAAAAATAATAATAATATAAATAAAAATAACAAAAAAAATTCATTATCCAAAAAAAGATATATAATCACCAATTCCAATGTCAATCGGCGTATGTATGTAAATCATCATTATCATTATGTAAGCACTTGATGATATCACTAGCGGTGGCCTCAACATCTTCCAACATCCCATGAGTCATCATATGCCAATAAAACCTATGCTCTCATTTTAGCCTTATCCTAAATGACCAACCTCGAATTATTCCAATCCTTCAAGCATGTAAGTGCCTCAATGATATTTGGTCATAGTCATAATATCATATCTGAAATAATATTGACTAGAAGAGAAAAAATAGACTCTGATTTTAAGCTTGACATCGAAGGAGTTAGTAGATCACGTGTTATTTTAGATAGTAAGAGATAAGTGGACTCATATGATTTATACCATAGTAAAATACTAAGATTTTTGATATCATTATTTAAAAAGATTGGACAGTAATCAGTATTTAAGTACCGAATAATTAGCTCATATTTGATGGACTATGCCATCGTCCTCTCTCGCTAACTAAATGGAGAAGTCATCGTATCTAAATATGATATCCATATATGTACTTGGACTCTAACAATAATTACTACCATATTTAACATTGTAGTATGTAAATAACTTAGTCAATTTTTTACGAATAAAACTTTCATGTCGGTATTCCTGAATCATATAAGTAGATATGTATGTCAAAATATTCTTATCACTTCCATCTTAACCCTAGGATCTATGTAGACAACTAGGTAATAAAAAAATAGAATGTTGGGCTAATATTTTTAGAAATTAATTTCCATTTCAATAAATATGACATTAAATGTAGATCATCTCTAAACTTATTATACATTTTACTAATGTTACATATGCACTCGAATGCAATGTAAATAGCGAGAGTATAACAAATCAACACATGTTCGTCATATCATGAAAAATCTTGAGAAATTTTATTAAAATATTTTAAGTATCCCAATTAGTGTCGTCAATAATAAGTCTATTACTTTTATTATTGACGTATCTGGATATAATGTGTTTGTATCCAACGCATTATTTTAAAATTAAGTATAATTCTAATAATATCTCATATTCATTTAAAATTTCTTCTTTTTTAGACCCACAAACAAAGATTATCAAACTTCTATTGTCTACTAGCTATCATGAGATATTTTAGCAAATTTCTTACTTTTTTTAATGAAAGAGAAATAACTTTTATCTTCACTTGTAATATCATATTAATAATGTAACACATGCATCTAGTATGAAAAATCTCATCTAATAGTCGATTTCTAATAATTCTATTAAACATATTAATATTTACTCCGCTATTAGATGTATTATAAAATATGATACTAAATATTTTATTTTCAATATGGTAATTTTTAAAAATTTTATCATGCACTCATATATGACATGGTCATTATAAGAATTAAGAATCTCAGAAAATCCTAAAATCTTTTTACTAAGTTTTTATATAGAATATATATAGTGAATGTTGAGACATGCATAAAATACATCATCATGACTAGTCCAGATATCGAATGTCACGAATACTACGCTAGTATATTGTCTAAATTCATTAATTTATTTTATTTTTCTAACTTATAATATTAAATTATATCATTCCTATATGTGAACTTAAAAATTCTATGATAACTAGGCTAGAAGTAGGTCTATATGATGCTAACAATCTCAACTTCTCTCTCTACTTTATTGTGGTATATGAATAGAATCAAAGAAATTAAACTAGATCCAGCTTTAAATGCCTCATAACTCATGTTCAAATTACATTTGCATAAAATCTAATACACCATATTTTTTGATGTATTAATCAACATATCTCTTTTAGGGGTCATTTCCACATGCAATCCTACATGTTTATATATTTTTTTATAATATTTATATTGTGTTGTTTTCATTTATATCCCTAGTATTTTTATTTTTTATTATGTTAAAGTAAGTTCAAACTACATATATTCTAATATTTTTTTATTTTTTAAACGCTTGAGTTTGACTATTTGAGTCAAAGTTATGCGAGAAAATAAGATTTTGACCTCGAATATTTTCATAATGTTATCATTATTATCAACATTTAAACTTAAATTTAATCATTATCATTATACTTATTATTAATAATTTTTTTGTTTATGTTATAAATAATTTATTGCATACAAGTATATTTAAAAAAACATAAAAAATACCCAATTTCTATTCTGGAGATGAGAGATATAAAGTTGCAGCCCACACCCCACAGTAATAAGTCAAACACCAAGAGAAATTCATAATTTATATTGCTTTAAGCTTTTAAAAAATTCTAATGTTTAATTTTAAAGTTTATGTTTGCTTTAAGTAGGTGTGGGGTAGGTGGTCCACACACACTCAAACGTGCATGGCAGCTAGCACCTGTCAAGACCAGCCACGTCGTGGGTTTCATTAAAAAAACCCATCATGTGGCAGATTTTTTAAAAAATTTTAATAAAGAAATAAAAAATGGTATCAGGAGGGTCGGGCACAGACCAAGTGGACCATGCTTGCTTAATCCTAACTTCCTGATCCCGAGTAAGGTTTTAAATGCCAATGGGCCAGATATACTAGTCGTGCCTAGCCTGACATGAGGCACGATTGCCTATGGCCTAGCTTGGCATGAGTTGTGCCTTGAGCCAGTCCGACCCAGGTCCATCATATCCATGCATAGTTCTGGACCTATAGGTGTAAAGTAGGCCGGGCCATGCTGGCTGGGCTAATTTTTTTAGGCCCAAGCATGCACTGTTCATTGGAGGGCAGGTCCGGCAAGGCCGGCATCCTGAAATCAGCGAGAGTACGGGCCAGTTCAGGTCGGTTAGGGTCGAGCTGAGTAGTTCTAGGTAAAATTTGAATTAAGGTTTCCCCTTTGTGCCGCCATCACCTGTCAAGCATCGCCATTCATCCCGCATCAGGGATCACTGTGTCGGCCATAATGCGTCGGTCGGTGCATCATTGCCCGTGCCAAGCACACTTGCCATGCACCTAGGTCGTGCCTTGAATGGCATGCGGGCCTAAGACCCTCAGTATGGCATGACACGATTTATGCTGAAGGTCCGCAAAGCACGGGCCCAAGCATGTTACAGTAACATGCCGTGCCTGGCCAGGCATGCCTGAACCATGCAAGTCTTTAGGCCGGGCCCAGGTTGTCCTGCCCATTTGATAGGGGTGGGCATAGACCAGTTAACCGGTCCATGACCCCTACTAGGAAACCAGTCCATTACTAAATGGTTTTTAATATTGTAAACCTAAACCTAAACCGTTAAATCGGTTAACCGTTAAAATACGGTTTGGTATTTTGGTTTTCGGTTTTTAACCGTTTTACATATTTTCATTATTTTTAAATTTTTTAACCATAAAAAAATAAATATAAAGCACACTAAATCATCAATTTTACTAAAAAAAACTGCATTGCTATGTCTTACAATATTAAATTTTTACATCCATAAAATATGTATATTTTTCTTGCATTAAAATCAACCTTAAGCCTAAAAACTGCTGAAAATTGTAGCAAAAAATACAACAAATAGCAGGAATAAAAGTGCAGGAAATAGCCTAAAAAACTGCAGAAAATTACAGCAACAAACAGTAGTAGAAAACTGCAGTTAAAACATAAAAAAAAATCAGTAAAAACTCAAAAAAAAAAAAACTAGTAAAAACTGCAGAAATAGCAGTAAAATCTACAAAACAGTAGTAAAAACTGCAGAAATTGCATAAACTGCAGAAACAGCAACATGCAGCAAATGGAAGTACAAAATGCAGTGATAAAAATATAGAAAATAGCAGTTTAAAGCCTATCAATTCTCTCACCTTTTGTAATTTTTGTACAATACTAGCATACAAGGATTTTTCTTCAATTTGCATATTTTTCTTCTAAAACATGATCCCGTGCAAGATTAGTCTTGCCTATATTTGATTGAGAATTCACAGTTGAATTTTGACCAGAATAATTTGATTTTATATTATCCTATCAAATTCAAAACAAAGAATATTTATAATCATCAAAAAAAAAAAGAGAAATGTTCAGCTGAGTAGTTCTTGTTGTAAAATAATTATCTACTATTAATTTTCCTTTTTCATTATTTACAAGTATAAGATTTTGTAATTTTGAAACTTTTCTTTATTGATTGGTATGTCACATTCAAATTGTAACACATTTGGGTCATTTGGATTTGCATATTCGTAAACCTCTCGAGCTATTTTCATTGATTTCACAATCTCATACAAAGAATTTTTCATTCGAAACATAATATCAAGAGGAACTACCTTACAAGGTCTAATATCACTTCAACTCCTAAAAGCTATTATTTCATTCTATGAATTCACTCACCCCTTGTGATCGTCATACAATACTAACAAACAAGGATTTTTCTTCAATTTGCATATTTTTTTTCTAAAACATGATCCCATGCTGCAGGTCGATCTTATGTCTATTTGATTGTGAATTCACAGTTGAATCTCGACTAGAATAATTCGATTCTATTTTAAATTTTCTTATCAAATTGTAAACGAATAATAATTATAATCATCAAAAAACAAAAAAAAAATAGACATTCTTTTAGCTGCATAATAATTAATATGAAGTTAGCATCATCTTTTCAAATTAGGTTCTTAATAATAATATAATTGATGGAGTTGGCATCATCATCAAACAAAAATAACTTTATTACATACTTTGTATTTGTACTTCACACAAATATTTAGTACGCAAGAATAAGTGAATAACTATGTGTTACAAATAATGAGGAAAAATAAATGAAATAACTCTCTATCATAATATCATACAACCACGCCCTTATAAAATAGACAAAATTTGAAAAATAGCATTTGAGTGCTCTCATCAACATAAAAAAATAATATAACAATAAAATATTAAAAAACTACAATATTTTCTATCAAGTTAGTGCATTTAAGTGTACAACAATAAGTTTGTAGAAAAGAAAGATAAGTTGAGACTTCTTCAAGATTTTCATATAGATATATACTGCATGGTTTGCTGTCTAAATATATGCTGTAGCAGTGACTTCATTGTAGACATTCTCTCTAAGAAAAAAATAGTTCGCATCTATGTACTTCTACTCATGAAAGACTAAATTTGAGACTATATACCTTGATGTCTAATTGTCATAGTAAAACATAGTGGAAGAAGAAAGTAAATATTCGATCTCCTCAAGTAGATGACGTATTCATAATATTTCACAAATAATAATCAATATCACATTGAATTTTACCTTTATATTGGATCTCAAAAATCAAAACAATTGTCTGCTTCACAATTTTTTAGGAGATAAGATTATCTTCGAAATAAATACAAAATCATGTCATAAACCTCCTTTGAGTGCATTTATGTAATTTCAATTTTATGTATTCAACTAATTACAAGTTTCTACGATCTCTACCAGAGATCTAAGTACAAGAAACTATTTCATGTATCTCTCTATACAAAGAGGTGTCAAATAGTTAAATAATTACAAGTTTCTATATAGATGAACTAGCAAAGTAAAATATAGGAAACATATATCTTTTATATTATTCTCTTTAAAGTAGATATATCAACCAAGCCAGGCAGACCAAGCATCACTTGTGGCATGACACAGTTCAGCCATGCCTAGCATGACACAACATGATTCAGAACAATACCTAAAAGTGCCAGGTCAATCTTTTCAACATGAGAGACTTGGCACAACGGCCCATGCGGACTAGTTTCAACTAGGCTGGCTACTGATCAAGCTGGACTATTCCAAGGTAGTCTGGCCAAGCCTAACCCGGTTAGAACGACACGACATAACCCACCCAAAAATCATGCTAACGAGTTGTGTCGGGTTGCCCATTTTTTGAACAATGTCAGCATGGCTTGGCCCGTGATAAGAACCTTGTCATTTAGGGCATGACACAAAATAAAAATGAACCATGCCGACACAAAACAAAAATGAATCATGCCAACACAAAATGACTCATTTAACACTTCTACTTAAAAGTAGTTAAATCAATGGTAGGAATCACATAAGAAGTGAAGTCAGCATCTAGATTAATAGGAGAATTTACTAAAGTACAAAATAAAAAATCAATATCTATAAAAATATCAAACACATATATCATCTATGACAAGATAATATCACTCATAGAATGAGCAATATTTATATCGAGAAAATATCTAAACCTCCTAAATCTTTTATCTAAAATTATGCTTAAATAAACTCTTTTAGTTGCACGATCCCAATTAGAGGTATAACCGAGGCGAGCTAATCATGAACTACTCGGCATTCAACTCGTAAGAAGCTCACTCGAACTTATTTATTAAGTTAAATGAGTAAAGCCCTAATATTATTTTGAGACTCATAAATTAAGTGAGCTGAGCTTAAGCACCCTCAAACTCGACTCATCAGCTAGTGAACATGCTTGTGAATAGACTCGTAAGCAAACTCGTAAACCAGACTCAAGAATAGGCTCGTGAACGTTACTCATGAACATGGCTCTAAACGAGCCTTAAATAAACCTTAAACGATCTCTAAATGAGCTATCTAAATGATATCTAAACAAGCAATCTAAACGAGCCCTAAATGAGCATTCTAAACGAGCTCTAAATGAGTATTCTAAATGAGCTCTAAATGAGCTTTCTAAGCAAGCGATCTAAATGAGCTCAAAATGAGTCTTAAATGAGTTATTTAAATGACCTCTAAATGAGCTCAAAACGAGTCTTAAATGAGTTATTTAAACGACCTCTAAATGAGCCTTAAATGAGCTCTAAATGAGCTTTTTGTCGAGCTAAATGAACTCTTTTTCTAGTTCTCAAGCTAACCAAGCGAGCAAGCTCGAGCTTGCTATAAATGAGCATTTGGCAAGCGAGCTCAAGCAACTCACAAACAAGCTCAACTCAGCTCAGTTACACCCCTAATCTCAACTCATCATCTCTCAAAATCAAAATGTTATCCACATAGACAAATAGCAAAATTACTTTGCGATAAGTTCCTCTCCAAAAAAAATTATAATACATTTATCTAAACTATATAATATGACTGCTATAAAAATATTGCAAACCAGAATCTAGGTGATTGCTTTGGGCCATACATCTTCCACAATCTAAAAACTATATATGGTTGTTATGCTCGAAACCTAAATGTTTACTCCATATATATCTTGGCCTCCTCCACAAGGTCACCATGAATATATGCACTCTCCACACCCAGGTGATGTATCCATCAGCTGTGAGATACCATAAGAAAAGAAAGAATTCATACTGAGATCATTTTAGTAATAAAAGATAAAATATTCTAATAATCCATATCAAATATTTAAGTAAATCTACTAGCAACAAATCTTACCTTGGGGCGATCTGCCTTCCCATCTGAATCTACCTCCACATTAAACACTCACATACAACTAACAACAAATCTTCTCGAATATCATAGTACTACTTCTCGAGACTTATTAAAATAGATAGCATGCATCATTTTTATCATGTGTCACTACCATCATGGATGAGATAATATTTCACAAATAGACTTGAATATGCTAGTATCATCAAGAGAAATAATTAAATAAACAAAAAAATGAACAAAATAAATGTATGACAAAACTTATGAAATCAAATAATATGTATAATTCTTATATCTCTTTTGGAGAGTAATTAAATGGTCATGATCTGATATGCTGACTACATGATCATCTAACTCCCTAATAAGCTCATCTAAAGGTGTTGAACAAGCAAAAATGGCCAGAGCTTGACCAAGGGCATGACCCAAAAAAGTCATGTAAGGCATGACAGAGCATGAGCAAGAGTCATGCTAGGCACAACATGACACAAGCATGAGTCGTGCCTACCATGTGTGTAGGGTGGCCCATGGCATGGCTCATGCTGAAGCACAACATGACCCATTTCCTTTGGCAGAGGCAACAAGACCAAGCAAGATGCATGGGTCTCACATGCCTGCACATGCTAGTTTAAATATACATGAGAAGTCTACGAACTATTTTTTAATATATTATATTAATAGGGATAAATAAAGTGCATACACCCCATTTTAAAAAAGGTCATTGTATTTGACGTTACAGTCACCATCGAATAAAGTTATACAATATCTTTTTTTTTTAAGTTTGGGTAAAATCAATTGTTGAATTTTTGTCCAATAGTTATGAGCAAAAATCTAATAATTGTTGAATTCTATGCAAAAAAATAAATAAAAAATAATAATAATATTTTACTTTAAAAATTTATTTATAAATAGGAAGTTAATTTTATAATTTTTCATACTCAAATTGTAATCTGTTCTCTCTTTAATTTTTAGTTCTCTCAAATTTTCTAAACAATAATATTGTTAGTTGTAAATATTTTTAAATTTTTATTATAATATTATATAAAATTTAATAGTGTAAATTAATATTGGTGAATGAGCATTGTAATTACTGACTTGCAATTTCTAGACTTTGGATTCAGATCTAAATCTTTGCAAGATACACATGATTTTGCAAGATACAATCATGTGTATTTATTACTTGAATCATTATTTTAGAAATATATACATAAATCCATCTACTGGTTAAAACTCTTAAAAATTTATAATATAGAAAATAAATATTATTATAAAAATAATGTAGACATTGATGTGAGTTATAATAACTCAACCAGAAAAAATTGGACTAGGTATCTCTTAGATATAAGTCAACCTAAACCCAACCACCTAAAAAATATATGAATAAGCAAATTTTTTGTATGTACGTATTTTAAGATAACTAAAAATAAAAATTCTAGAAATATCAAAAAAGATTTAGCTTAATATATATTATAAAAAATATAAATACTTGTAAGAATAATTATGACACCACATACCTTGGGAGACATATCAAACAATGCATAGAAAAATATAGTAAATTGAATCTCAAACAAACCCAACTAAACAATGAGATTATTGAATTTGAATCTACTTCAGGCTCAATGATCATCTTTATTTACTACTATGAATTTATAAGAAAATACAATAATTAGGTGCATTGCTAGAATGAGTTTTTGTTTAGATTTTTGAAAGATTTTAAAGTAGTTCATTTAATACATAAATACTTTCACCTAGCCTATCATAAGATCCTTATAATGACTGGTAGAATGACATAATAAAAAAATTATAAAATAAAAAAATAATTAATAAATTAACATACTGAGAATAGAATGTGGAGTGACGTCAACAGTATCAAACATTTATACTAGTAATAATGACAAAATATTCACATGCATTATCACTCACTTTGTTGATTATGACATCCAACATATATAAGTGTCGATCGATGGTCTTTAGAGAATATATACTTAAAAGCAAGGAAGCATGATATGCCCAACTATTGCAGTGTCTCCGTGTTAGACACGTGGACACGGTGATACAGAGCAGACATGCCAAGGATATATGTACGATACACCACATGGCGTAACATTGACCAATCCGTGTCAGATACGACATGTGGCGTATCGGACGGACATGTAATAAAGCCTACAGACGTGTCGAGTGGCCGACGATGCCAAGTGGCTGAGGTGACGGTAAGGGGTTGTCTTCGGGATTTCAAAGCAGAAACATAGCGTAGGAGGGGGGGAAGGGGGGGTCGAAGCAATAAATGGGGGGATGTCGAAGATAATATTAAATTAAAAATTATATTTAAATATATTTATTTATTAAAAATTATAATTAATATAATTTATGTAATAAACAAAAAAATTACCTGAAATTATGAAACTGGAGCAGTGGGACGAGGATTTAAATGCATGATTTTAATTTTTAAATATGTAATATGTGAGTATAATTGCTTTTTAAAAATAATATTTGTATTTATTTTTTTTATCATGTCATGTCCTAGCCGTATCTGTATCCTAGTTTTTTGAAATTTATCATGTCCTCATATCCTACCGTGTTATATCCCCATGTCCGTATTCGTATCCGTGTTTCTTAGCTTATAAGAGTATTGGTGATATTTACATCTTATAAGACATGCCGAATAATATACTTAAAAATATTATTCATTGAATTCTAAGCAAACTCAACAAAATGATAAGATAATTAAATTTGAATCAACTTCAAATTTGGTGACCCTCTTTATTTATCATCACAAGTTAGCAACGGAAAGCATAGTTAGGATCAATTACTAGCATGAGTTTGTCACTTAGATTTTTAGAAGATTCTAGAATACTTTATTTAATGTAGAAATACATCCAATTCGATCCCTAAGACAATCGGTAAGAACAACATAATTAAAAATTATAAAATAAAAAAATAATTAACAATAAACAAACTGAGAACACAAAGTAGAATGATATTAATGACATCTAATATTTAGATTATTAATAATGATAAAATATGAGTATGCAGCATCACCCACTTAGTTGATTATGAGTAAAAACTAAATAAATAAATATTAAAATTTTGTAAGATCGTTCATCATCATGATGATCTTATCATGTAAAGTATCAAAGGAGGATCTTTAGGGAATACAAAAAATAAAAAATTTAACAGAATATTTCAAATAATAGTGTCGAAATAAATATTTTTATAAGAATCATTAAATTTAAGAATTTTCATATTAGGTGTTTGTCTCAATAATAAACCTGATAATTTAAACCAGCTCAAAAAGTATTTCCTTTTTAGAAAAAATGCATAATATATTAAAATATATTAGAAAATCAAGAAAACTACAAAACTTTTATACTCTATGTAAGTCGGTAGATCAAAAATAAAAATATTCTACCTGAATGTCTTACATCGTTGAAATTCAACATACTTGATATTAAATTCATATATTGGCTACCAACTTGTAATATTTAACTACATTAATATCAAAATCAATAAAATAATAATTAATGAATTTGATTGCAACATTATATTTTATTTTTAAATTTTATAAAAATTTTTATGATACGACAAACTTATACTCATCTGTATACACTATTACAATATACATTGGATTAAGGTGTACATACAATATAATGGTAACTTTAACTATTATAAAAAATATTCATATTTTGTTATCATTATTATTAAGATAAAAAAATATTTAAAATAATAATTCTCTATTTCATCTCCTTATTTCTTAGTTGCTTGTATGGATTCCAAGATGAAATAGTAAAAAATATTATCAAATTCATATCCACTTATATGAACCAGCCACAAAAATAAAAGAATATGATTTATAAATAATTAGATAATTTATTTAAATATTACAAAAAATAAATATGATAATTTAGCGAGCCTCCGAGTATGAAGATCAATATCATATTCAGATATGATAACTTTTTCATTTATTTAGTCAGGAAAAAATGATATTTGTCAAATATAAGTAAGTTTTTGAGATACATAAATATTAATTATTATTCTATTTTATCCGATAATAACATAAAAAAAATTAATTTATTGAGCTAGTAAAAATTATATGAATCTAATTTTCTATGCTATTTAAAATGACACATGATTTATTAACTCCTTCGATATCTAAAATTTAATTTATCAATCTATTTTTATATGATTGTGATTATAATTTTGGATAAAAGGAGCACATCAAAACCATATATTATTGAAGCTCTATCATGTTAATAAAATTGAGAGGATATAAAGATATGACTTCAAAATAAAATCAAAACTACAAATTAATGATGACATGCGAAAGTGATAATAGTGAGACTTATAATTATGCCAATTTGAATCACATGTAGTAATATTATGTCACATTCATCAATTTATGCCTACTGGCATTGTATTGGCATACCTTTCATTTTACAATCTTTTTTTTTCTATTTTTTTGGTATTTAGATTTATGTATTGGATTTGAGTGTTTTTTTTTTAATTTAATTTTTCAGGTTGATATTCATACACATTAAATGTGTAATTTAAACCCTAAAAAAATTGATTTTTCAAAAAAAATAATATGCATACATATGATATGTATGAATTACATATGTATATATATATTTTTTATGTACTTTATTATATATAAATTTGTATACATGTCCTATCCATTCCAAATAGTGCCAAGGACCCCACCCCCAGCTTAGGATAGGTTAGGCCAACCGCTAGCACAGCAGCACTAGCCAAGCTCATGCCAAATGCATCAGTTTATGATTTTATGCTAGCACATATGAAAGTATTATAAGAAAATATATACTTATAAGAGTGCGTGCGAAAACTAGATACTTAAAGAGACATGTCAATCATTACACCAAAAAATAAGATGTATTAGATCCTAAATGAACCCAACTAAGTAGTAGGATCTATGAGATTAGATCTTATTTAGCTTCTATATAGACCCCCTTCATATATCACAATAAGTTAAGAATGAAAAACATAATCAAACTGATCACCATGATATGACTTCTAATTAAATTTTTGAAGGATCCAAAAGTAACCAGTATCATACAGATATTTTTTCAGCATACATATTGTATAGTTCCTAGGTCCACATATAAGAATGACATTAAAATTTTAGTTAGTAAATTAATAATAATTAATAAATTTAGGAAATATAATGGTATGGTATCCGTGACGTGCAATATCTGGAATAATTGCGATGATGCATCTTTTGTATGTCTCATCATCCACTATATAAATTTTAAATAGACACTAATTAAAAATATATTAGAATTTTCAGAGATTCTTCATCCTCATGATGACCCAACCATATATGAGTACATAATAAGAATCTTTAGATGATATAATATTTAAAATAAAATATATAATATCATATTTGATAACGCATCTAACAATTAAGTAGTCATTAATATATTTATTGAGATCAATAGAGAATGACTAATAGGAAAAATTTTCATATTAGATATATGTGTCACATCATTAACCTGATAGTAAAGAGAGAATGAAAATTATTTCCCTTATTTTAAAAAAAATACATAACTCACTAAAATATCTTTGGACACCTAACATACAATAATAATTTAGTAGTCTCTGTTTATCTGTAGATCTAAAGAACAAAAAATTATAAACGGATATGAGACAATTAAAATTATACATAACTGATATTGAAATTATGCGTTGGATACAAACACATGATATCCGACTATGTCAATAGTATGAGTAACAAACTTATTATCAACGACAAAGATTATAATATATAAATTTTATTTATTAAATTCCTAAAGATTTTTTATGATACGACAAACAAGTGTTTGTCAGTTTATACTCTCACCACTTACATTGCACTCAGATACATATACAACATTAGCGACATATTTTAAAAGTTTAGAAATGAACAGACATTTAGCAATACGATCATTGATATGGAAACAAAGTATTTTAAAATACTGATTTACTATTCTATCTCTTTATTATTTGACTGACTGCATGGACCCTATGATTAAGATGAAAAAGATAGAGAATATTTTGATATTCATATCTTCGTGTATGAACCAGGAACACCAGCCTGAAGAATTTATTTATGATAAGTTGACTGAGTTATTTTCATACTACAATATTATGTATTGAAGTAGTTATAGTGAGATTTTGATTATAGATATGAATATCATATTCAAAGATGATGACTTCATTATTCAATTAGCAAGGAAAAAATGATAGGATAGATCATCGAATAGGAGTAGGCTATCTCGGTACTTAGATCCTAGTTACTATTCAATCTTATCACATAACAATAACAAGAACTTTGATATTTTATAATGATAAAAATTATATGAGTTCACTTATATTATGTTATCTAAGATGGCATGTGATCTACTGACTTCTCTAGTATCGAACATAATATCATAGTCTATTTTTTTTTGTTATAATCAATATGATTTCGGATAGGAGATCGAGACCACGATCAAATATCATTGAGATACTAGTATGCATAAAAGATTAGAAAGATTCAAGATTGAACATCTAGGATCGTGTTGGAACAAGTGAAGAATTACTGGTAGATGATGACTTATGAGACTATAAAGAGGTTGAGCTCACTGCTAGTGATATCAATTGACACTTACATGATAATAATTAATTGCATACTTGTACTGATTATCATCGTGATTGAGCTTACATGATTATAATTGATGATTTTTATTTTATGTTATTATTATGACATTGTATTATTTTATTTTATTTTTGGATTGGATGATGATTGATGAATGTATTTTTTTGATATTTTTAATTAATTAAACTTTATCATTTGTGTTGCAGGGCACGATGGGCCGACTATGCCACCAAAAATCAGGCAATGTTGGCATGGCATGTCCTATTTGACACTTCTATTAGGTGGTATTAGGGTTTGTTTGAGCAAAAGTTTAAGATGGAGATGTGGGAAAGAAGAGAAGTGAGAAACAAAAAAAAATTAATAAATGAAAAGTTAATGTAAAATATTATATATATATTGGAACAACCCACAAATTGAGAGCTCCCAAGCAAAGAACAACAACAATCACAATAAATAATAAAATAAAAATTATAAATTAAACCTCAACAAAGATGTTTCACATATATGAATAAAAATTCCTTTTGTGCCAAGAGGATGTAGATCTGATAGCCAAAAAATTAAAATCTTGAACTAAAGTTATAAATCCAAAATCAATCCAAACATTGACAAATTTTCTCTATTACAATTTACAACTTTTATTTTTTTACTTTATGTTATTATATTATGTAAGAAATTATTTTTTAGTATAACGACAAATATTTTCATTCAATGATCATAAATCCCAAATTCAAGAGTAATCTGATATAATATTTTTGACTTTTGAGAATAAAACTATCAAAATATTAACTTCTCTCAAACATCATACTAAAGTAGAAGATTTATAGATTGAGTATGATCTCCCATTTTATAACATTATATATAGAGGTACCTAACCTATGGACTAGCCCAATCAAACTAATTCCTTACAAAAAAGCTAGCAGAACATGGTAGTAGAACCAAAACCATAAGAGAGAAAAACATAAGATTTGTGAGGGGCCACATATATCGTACCATCCTATTGCACGTGAGAGTATATTGTTTCATAATTGCACAACCATGTGTACCGACACAGTTAATGTTGCATGCCCACTGTGTTCCAAGAGTCATAGCCCACTATGTTAATGTTGTAGGTGCAAGATATTACCATAAAACATGATTATGCAAACAAAAAGTAACACTTTTCATTAATAAATCCAAGCACAAGGTATCTTTGGCATTTTTTTTAATGTGCAGCTTGGAATTTCGTGGTGCAGAAGGTATAAAAGAACACACACAAGTACGATATTAATTTTTTGGAGATTGTAAATTTTTCAACACCCTAAATTAGGATTCCTAAATTTAATAAAATCTAAATTAAGATTTCAAAACTTAAGATTTGAATCCATAATTTGGACATAATCAAAATTAAGTTTTCAAATTTGGATAGAATCCAAATTAGGGTTTCAATTTATTTGAGAATTGTTTTAGTGAAAGATTTGTGTTTTTTGATTGTTTTCAAATTATTTTTTTGTTAGTATTGAAAATGTAAAAAATTTGATAATTAAGCTTGAAAATCATAATTATTCACAGTATAGTACTAGTCATAGCAAAGACAAAAGTAGAAAAGTCTCAGTAAATATAATTGTTCATAGTCATTTTCTAAGATCAAGAATATTACAAACAATTGAAAGAAATAAGTCATCTATCAAATCCATCCAGTAGACCTCAAAATGTCTTTGCACCATAACATTGCAAAAAGAGGGCATTCGGGATTCCACTTCATTGGTCAACAATATGCCTTCTTCGACCTCCATGTACTATGTATCTTGTTTCTTGTTCCTTCACTTCATGCCCTTGAATTGACTTATAAGCTAATAATCACATTAGAGATAATAATTTCCTTTTTGCTAAATTATTTTAATTTTCTTTAAATAGCATGGTATCCAAATGTAATCTTTTAAAAGTTATTGAATATGATAGTAATCAACTTGACTATTTATTACTTCCGCATTTTATTTATATTTGATTGTTCTATTAATCTTATTTCTATAAATAATCTTATCATATAACTTAATTTTTACTTTATTTTCTCTTTATTACAATTTTTTTACAATATATTTTTAAATTTATTTCTTCTTTTCCATGTTATTTTGATGGGAGCAGATAATCTATTAGCTGCCTCAATAAGAATTACCTATTATATATGGGCAATATCTATGTAAGTTTCAGATTATTATTATTATTATTATTATTATTATTATTATTATTATGAGTTATCGTTGTTTTGTATTCTTTATTTTTTACATAATATTAAAAGGATACCCTAGTGAAATTAAACACTAAGGTGTGTTTGTGGGTGAGAGATACAAACCTTAGAGAGAGACTATATGCATTGTACTAACATAATGCAAATACACAATATATGGGAGAAAGAATGGCACACAATTATTGTGTCACAGAATTAGTCATCGCACATAGTGTAAATGAGGGGGCATTGATGCCCACTGCATCGACTCTGTGAGGAAGACAAAAAGGCACAAAGGTTATGTCATGGTGGTGTGCTGGTTGTGCAAGGGTGAGACAATGGTGTAATGTTTCTCTAAAAGTGTGACAGTGAGACAGTGTAGTAGTGGTGCAATAGTGCACCAATGGTGCAGAATTTTTTTAGGCTTTCTACAATAATTTTTGGAAAGCTTCATTTCAACATATTGAGTATGAATTGTCATAACAATAATAGACAAAGGAGTCACATTTTAGTGTACATATTACATATGAATAATTCACACTCACACCAGAGAGTTGTTGAGTATTATTTTTGGAGAAGAGACCAAGAATCTATATAGAGCAAGGTTGATTATTGAAGTCATTCAGAGATTCATAAAATTCATTCATCGTGATACTAAAGAAAAAATACATAACTTTTCTCTAAGCTAGTAGCAAATATTTTTTTCTTTTTTAAGTATTATTAGTTTTATTGTTCTAACTCACGTCATAAATAATCATTATTTATTCAAAATTATTTTTTTGTGTTCTAAACATATTATTTAAGTTAATAACAAATCATCAAAAGTCATTGGATATAATAGTATTTCGATTAGTTATTTATTTTTTGATCAATTTATGTTTATTCTCAATTATTTTATTAGTACAATTTCATTGAGTTGTCTTTTCAAATAGCTCAATTCTGACTTTATTTTTTTATCTACTATTATTTTATTTTAAAATTCAAAAGAATATAAGGAAAACTTTAATTGGGATCAAAGTCTAAAACAATCAGCCATTTATTTCTATATGTTTGAATGTGTTGAGCTCTTTTTTATGCATTCTTACTTTGGCTGTCCATTAGTGAAGCTGAGAATATCATACCCTAATTTTAATGATAATTCTACCTTATAGTATAGGACATATTAGTTAGTAAAACTTATCAGAACTTTCTATGATGCTCATAAGCCTGAAGTAAATAGGAACTCATTTAATCTGATATATTCATAACCATGTGGACTACTCGTGATATTAATGACTACTCATAATATTTGATCACATTTGTTAATAATTATTCATGAGATACATGTATATTTTTTTTTGCTCATAAATTATAAAAAATAAGAAATAACAATATCTCATAATACATATCAGATAGATTCAGAATTTATTATATTGATTACAAAATTATATACCAAACTTTTTATATCAAAATACCCAAACAGAATAAAGTAACTAAAAGAAATAATAGATAATTGCTTGAAATGCCTCAAACACACTTATTCAGAACGAGTGTTCTGATATAATTTTTAGGAGATGTGGTATAATTGTAAATTATTTCATGCATATCCTTTTAAATCACAGCATCCTAGAGAAAGATCATTTAATTTGCCTCAAAAGGATTTTTAGTAGTAATTTATTTATCCACAATCTCTCTCTAGAATGAGATAAGTTGACACTCATAGACTTGAAATGTATATTCATTAAATACTTCAATACCCAAGAAAAGTACAAATATTTTTTACCTAAGACATATAATTTTCTTGAATAATAATATTTCATTTTTTGAGTTTTAATCATTCTTTAGTGAGCCTAGAAAATATAATATTCCAAAAAATATATCTAGAATGATTACTTTTCCTTTCTTCTCAATAGTCCCACTTATACCTCCAACTAATATAGAGAGTCATTCTTCCACTACTTTTGAGCTTATTGATTCACATTTATCATGATACTCTAATATAATCATCATATGTAGCAAGAAATATAGATCTTGATGACTATCCAAGAGCAAGGTTCTTCAAGAGAGAAAATCTCACTTGAATTCATATGACACAGTAACCAAGTTTACTCCAATTTAGCCTCATGATGAGTCAAAAACTAAGTTACCTAACCATCCAAGACTTATGACCGTTACTAAGAGAAGAAGATATACACAACTAGCTCAAATCATAGATGATTATACCAAGAAACTAATTAATCCTACAACTAATTATTTTGATTTTGACATTCCAATTGTAATTTATAATGAATAGAGAAATTATTCTCAGCGCATGATCTCAGAGGCATTGTCATATGTATGTATTCTCTTCTTTTACTTCTTTTATTTTTTTTTACTATTTTTCTTTCAAGTATTTGAGTACTCAGATCCCCTTCTAAGGTATTATTTCACTCAAAGTTATGTCAGATCATGTTGGAAGAAATAAATATCATCCACTCTAATGAGACTGGAGAACTAGCATGAGCTAAACAAAAACTTAGCATTGGTAGTAGGTGAGTATTCATTGTGAAGACAGATCCAGATAAAAAGATAAATCACCATAAAGTAAGACTTGTAAAAATGAGATTCACTTAGATGTTCGATATAGACTATCATAATATTTTTTCTCTAGTGGCCAAGACTATCTCCGTATAAATTCTTATTTTCTTAGTAGCATTTACAGAATAGGAATATACTAGCTAGACATAAAAAATATTTTTCTTTATAATAATCTTGAGGGAGATGTATATAGAGCAACCAATTAGATTTAGAATAGTATAATCAAGTATAGTGTGTAGATTAAGAAAAATACTATCTGGTCTAAAACAATCACCGAGAGTCTGGCTTAAAAGATTTTCATTGATAGTCACATCATTTGATTTAAATAGATATATTACGAATTGTTAGTTATTTTCTATAGGAATTCTAATGACATGTTGATTTTGCTTATTATATATATAGATGATATTATAGTTATAAAAAATGATAAATTTGAAATCACTCAATTCAAATACTTTCAAGTAAAGTTCTAGATAAAAAATATTGAGAGACTCAAATATTTTCTTGATAAAGATTTGACTTATTTTATAAAAGTTATTATTTTATCACAAATAAGATGTGTTCAATACTCTTACAAGGGTTGAGCTTTTACGTTGTCCTCCAACAGATGCTCCAATCATTACATGTACTAATTGTATTTTTTATGTAACTCATATAATTGACTCTACTACTTATAGAAAAATTAATTATATGATTATTACCCAATCATATATAATATATATAATCAATATAATTAATTATTTCCTAAATTATATTTAACATGGTCACTTAGACTAATTTGTTCACATAGTAAAGTATGTAAAGAAGTCTCAAAGACTTTATATTACTTTTAACAATAAAGAGCATTTGTAGTTAATCGGACATTCAAATGTAAGTTAAACACTAGCTTACATCAAGATGAGTTCTAGGATAAGATTTTATAATTTTCTTAGAAATAATATTATCTTTTGAAAAAATAAGAGATTAAAAGCTATTTCAAGATTTAGTACAATATCAAAATTTAGGACAATGATAACTATTACTTGTAAAATATTTTAGATCTAGCACCTGCTCAAGAAGATTAGATATTCACTTTCTTCTCTTACTATATTTTATTATGATTGTTGGGTAGCAAGGAATATAGTCTCAATTTCCATGTTTCACGAGAAATATAGCATCAAAATTTAGGGTAATTAATTATTTCTTACTCAGGGAAAAAATTCATGATAATATCATTACTACGTCATATATTCGGATAGTAAAACATCAAGTGAATATCTTCATGAATGCCTTAAAAATAACTCAACTTACTTTTATTTCCTCTAAGTTTGATATTCTATAATTGTCCATATCATCATGATAGAAGATATTGTAGCTTCATTTTAGCTTTATATTCAATTTTATATATTTCTTTTTTATATGTTATATTAATGAGAGCACTCAAATTATGAACTCCAAAAAAATAAGCTTGTCATATAAGGGCATTAAATCTATGAGTTTCAAATTATAATTATGAATTATTGTTGATTTTTTTATAACCTTCTTCCTATGTTTGTTTCAGGATTAGAATATCCTAAGAAATGTTACTTTTTGTATTGAGCAAGATAAATTATATATATTTTCTCTTATGATTAGATCTCATTAGAGATGTTCGAGTGTGTTAAATCATTTATTTGTACATTCTTAACTTAGTCACTCATTATAATTATTAGGTGGTGAGGAATATAGTCTCAAAATTTAGGGTAATGGACTATTTCTTCCTCTAGAAAAAAATCCATGATAAAATCATTACTACATCATATATTGAGATAATAAAGCATCAAGTGAATAACTTCATGAAGAACTTGAAAATGTCTCAGCTTACTTTTTTTTCATCTAAGTTTGATATTCTAGATTTATACGTATCAGCTTGATGAGAGGTATTGCAGCTTTGTTTTAGCTTTATTATATTCAATTTTATTACATTTCTTCTTTTATATGTTATATTGATGGGAGCTTTCAAATTATGAACTCTTAAAAAGATATGCCTAATATATATGGGCATTAACTCTATGAATTTCAAATTTTTATTATGAATTTTTATTGCTTAGTGTTCTCTATTTTTTATAATTTTCTTCTTATGTTTGTTTCAAGATTGGAATATCCTGAGAAAGACTACCTGTTGTATTGAGCAATGTGAATTATATGTATTCTCTCCTATAATAAGATCTCGTGATAGGTGTTCAAGTGTGTTGGATCATTTGTTTGTGTATTCTCAGCTTAGTCACCTATTAGTTATTACTAGTCAAGTTGAGAATATTTTTTCCTAATCTTAATAATATTTTTAACCTAACGTATGTGGCATCTCGGTTAGTAAAATATATCAGAATTTCTTATCCTATCTACCATATTGGTGTGACTAAGAACCTATTCAAACTAGTATGCTCATATGTATGTAAATCTAGTACAGATTAGACTCAAAACACTAGATATTTTAAAGATGACCACTCACTATATTTTAAAGAGGTATAACCCCTATTTTGTGGGTATATGCTGACACATAAAGTCTCTAGTATAATCACGTGATGTATACAGTAAATATTATATATATATGACATATATTCTAATATATTCTTACTTTTTATTTTTTTTATTTTTTTATCAAATTGTTATTTTATTAATTGATGAGATATTTAATAAACATAGATCAGATTAACCATCACCTTTGAAAAGAATGAAATTTCATAGAAGGGGAAAACTCCTTTGAGTCAGGACGACACGATTACTCATGAGTCTTTTCCAACTCATGCTCATGATTAGCAGGAGACTATGAGACTCGAGCATCCAAAACTTAGAATTTATACTAGGAAGAGATGATATAACTAGCCTACTTAAACCAGAAATATGTCAACCAAAAAATTAGATGATCATGCAATCAACCCTTCTAACCTTGACCTTATAATGACTTTGTGGAATGAACAGATGAGCAGTATAGATCACGTGGGGCGGGGAAAAGGAGGCAAGGGGCGAGGGAAAGAAACTTCATTCTATTTTAAATTTATTAAAATTTAAAATAATTTTTAATTTGATAAAACTATCAAATTAATAAATAGTATTAATTTTAAAATATTTCATACTATTTATTAATGAATAAATAATTTTAAATTTTTAATTTGATAGTGATAAAATTATTTTAAATTTATTAAAATTTAATTTATTATAAAATATTTATTAAAATATTTCATACTATTTTATTTTATTTAAAATATATTATAAAATATTTATTAATTATGTTTATAATCAAGTGGCATCTTAAAAACATTTTTTAAATCTTTGATTCTTCATTTTTGTATTTATACTATTTTATTTTATATATTTTAAAATATTAATTAATTATATGTTGTGATGCTCAAAAAACTTGTGCCTTAAAACCTCAAGTTTTTTGCCTCGCATTACGCTTTTATCTTTTAAAACTTTGGTGGCAGCCAAAGCCAGTCATGTGGAAGTTTTTATAAATAAAACCCACAATGGGGCTAGGCAGATCAGGCACTGGCCAACTAGACTGTACCCGCATCCCACCACAAATCCCAATAACCCAATACCCGTAACCCATACCCATTAGGAATAAATGGTTTACTCCTTACAGATTGATGAACCATGCCAATAGACCAAGCACGTGGGTCGTGCCTGGCCCTGCACGGCATGAATCGTACCTCAGGCTGGCCAGACCCAGGTCCAGGCATGGTTATGGACCGTGCCATGCCGGACCAGAAACGGCCCAGTCGAGCTGTGCCTAGTTCCTCGTGCTATGCCCAAGCTGCCTAGCCCACTTGACACCTCTAATAAAATTTTATTCTAATAGATATGCAAATCATGGTACAAATGAATATATTGAAATGATTGGAATAGATGTGCCAATCGAGCCGGGCCGGCCCGACACATGAATTTCAAGTGCCTGTGCCAGTGTCGTGCCTGTCCATGACACCAACCATGTCGTACCGTGCCAAAGCTAACCGGGCCTCGTGTCGTGCCTTGCCCGACACTATTTAGTGGCCCATTGGCACGATAACTCAGCACGACCCAAGACGCCGACCCCCCATCCCACCCAGCACTAACGGCACGGCAGCAGCTTTCCAGAAATAGCCCAGTCCCAGTTCCGAATCCACTCCACCCATCCCAACCCGTGTAAATATTAGGAATAAAGAAGAAGAAGCAACCTCTAATAAAAAAATGTTAGGAACGAAGAAGAAGAAATAGCACAGTATAAATATTATATGATAAGTTTAACCTGTATGAGTTCGTTTGGGACTGTGGACATTAAAAGGCATGCTGAATATGCACCAAAAAACAAGGTACATTAGATCCTAGACAAACCCAACTTAACAGTGCATTTTTTGAGGCTGAATCGACTTCAATCTCAAAATTTACTCCTTTCATATACCATTGTGAGTTGGGTAGAGAAGGCATGACCAACTTATCATATTGATGAGACTTCCAATCAAATTTTCGGCAAAACTAAGGGTAGTGAGCATCATGCAGATATATTTTAAGCCTGCCTATCATAGGATTCCTATGTGCATATCTAGGAACAACATACTAAAATATTATAAGTTTGAAAAATAAATAATAATTAATAAATTTATGGCATGTAGAGGAGTGGTGTCTGTGACGTCTGATATCTGGACAAGTCACGATAATTCATCTTATGCATGTCTCACCACCCATTATGTAGATTCTAAATGAAGAATGAATAAAATAATTTTAAGATTCTCTGAGTTCTTCATCCTTATGATGGCCCGATCATTTTTGAGTGTGATAAAAATCTTTAAAGAATATAAAATTCAAAATAAAATATTTAGTATCATATTCGATAATGCATCTAATAATGAAATAGTTATTAACATGTTTGTTAAAAATTATTAGAGACGCATCATTAGAAGAAATTTCCACGTCAGATACATGTGTCACGTGATTAACCTGATTATACAAGTGGGTATGAAGGTGTGTTCATCCACTTTAGATAATATACGTAATGTACTAAAATAAAATACATTCGCATGTCTCACAGACAACAAAAATTTGGTAGTCTCTATTTTTCTGTGAATCTTAAGAAAAAATTCTAATTGGATATAAAACACCATTGGAATTACACGTACCTGATATTGGAGTCATGTGTTGGATAGGGGTGTAACCGAGCCGAGACGAACCAAGTATTAGGCAGACTCGGCTCGGCTCGGTTTTAAAGGAGTAGGCTCGAGCTTGTTCACGAGCTTGTTTACGAGCTGATGAGCCGAGTTTGAGGGTGCTCGGGCTCGACTCATTTAACTTAAGAGCCTCTTCACGAGCTTAGTTCACGAGCTTGTTCACGAGCCTGATTAACAAGCTTGCTCACAAGCCTATTCAGGAGCCTGTTCACGACCTATTTATGAGCTGACGAGCTGAGTTTAAGGGTGCTCGGGCTCAACTCATTTAACTTACAAGCCTCAAAATGATGTTCGAGAATTAAAGAAAATGCTCATCTAAAATAGCCAACATACAACTAAATTAAAAAGATAAGATAATAAAAATTCAATTAACTTGTTTGAAATTTAAGAGTTAAAATATTCATCATGTTCATTCGTAAGAAAAATTTATTGTGCATCAAGCTTTCTTCATTTTCACGAGCCTGTTCACGAGCTTGTTCACAAGCCTGGTTAACGAGCTTGCTCATGAGCTTATTCACGAGCCTGTTTACGAGCTGACGAGCCGAGTTTGAGGGTGCTCAGGCTTGGTTCATTTAACTTACGAGCCTCAAAATGATGTTCAGGCTCGGCTCGTTTAACTTAATAAACAAGTTCGAGCGAGCTTCTAACGAGCCGAACGTCGAGCAGCTCACGAGTAGCTCAGCTTGGTTGCAGCACTAGTGTTGAATACGAACACATAATATCCGACTATGTCAATAGTAAGAATGACGAACTTTTATTGATGACAGTGACTGAGCTACATGAATTTTATTTATAAAATTTGTGAATTTTTTATAACACAACAAACATGTGTTCATCGGTGTATACACTCACGACTTGCATTGCACTCAAGTGCATATGTAACATTTGTAGTATTTTTAGGATGTATCGAGCTAACACGACACTTAGTCATATGGTTATAGACAGAAAGCACAGACACGGCTCCCTATAGCAGTGTCCGCGTGTCAGACACCGGGGCACGGTACAGACACGGCATATCAATCATCAATCAGTATCCGATACGCCACGTGGTATATCGGACGGTTGCGTCGGCTGCCATATCCATGCCGAGAGTGACCGACGTCCAACGACGTCAAGTGGCCTATGTTGCCGCATGGGCAACATTGGCCACTGGACGCAGGCGACAGGAACTATATGTGGGGAGACAGGGGGCGGGCCCTGATATGAGGGCAGAGGCAGGGGGCAGGCACAGTTTGAAGGGGGCAGCAAGGAGAGGGCGTAATTTGAGGGGGGCGACAGGGGGTGGCAGGGGGCGGGCACAAGCACAATTTGAGGTGGGGAGGTAGTGGAGGCAGGGGCGGGCATGATTTGAGGGGAGGAGGCAAGGGGCGGGCACGATTTGAGGGGGGGAGGTAGGGGGCGGGCACGATTCGAGGGGGGGGGAGGTAGGGGGCGGGCACGATTTGAGGGGGGGAAGCAAGGGGTGGGCATGATTTGAGGGGGGAAGCAAGGGGAGGCAGGGGGAGGGCATGATTTGAGGGGGGAGGCAGGGGCGAGCGCGATCTGTGAGGATGTAGGGCGGGCACAATTCTGTGAGGGGCATGATTTTTATAAAATAAAATAAAATATTTTTATTTTATAAAATAAAAAAATATATTTTTATATAATATAAGATAATTATAAAATATTATTTTATAAAATAAAATAATTATAAATATTATCTTATAAAATAAAATAAAATATTTTTTATAAAATAAAAAATATATATTTATGTTTAAAATAAAATATTTTAATTTATTTTATTTTATAAAATACCTAATATTTATAAAAAAATAATTTTTAATTTTATTTTTTTTATCATGTCGTATCCGAGCCGTATCCATATCCTAATTTTTTAGAATTTGTCGTGTCCTCATATCCTAGCTGTGTCATATCCCCATGTCCGTGTCCGCGTTCGTGCTTCTTAGGTTGTAGAGATAGAAACCAAGTAGTTAAAGTATTGATATATCATTCCATCTCTATATTATCTCGTTGTATGCATGAACCATGGGTTAAGGTGAAAGCGATAAATAATATTTTGACCTATATTTCCTCATGCATTAACTTGGAAGTCCAACCTGAATGGTTCATTCAAGGAAAGTTGACTGATCTTTTCACATATTACAATACTAGGTATGGTGATAGTAGTAGTAAGACTGTGAGTACGGACATGAATATCATCTTCGGAGATGATTTTTTCATTCAGTTAGCGAGGGAGAATCGACGGGGTGGACCATCGAATAGGAGCGAGCTTTCTTTGTACTTAGATACTGATTATTATTCAATCCTATCATATTCTGATACAAAGAATTTTGATATATTACAGTGATAAAAATCATATGAGTCTACCTTTCCCATGCTATCTAGGATGGCACGGAAACTACTGACTCCTCCGGTGTCTAGCATAGTATCAGAGTCTATTTTTTCTGTTGCAGTAAATATGATTTCGGATATGAGATCGAGATTACGACCAGATATTGTTGAGACCTTAGCATATATGAAGGATTGAGAGGATTTTAGATTTAGTATCCATGATCATGCTGAGACAGGGAATACAATCACAGCGAAAGCAGAAAAATTTATTATTGATGATAATAATCCATAGAATAGTGATTTTGTTGTTGTAGTTGAGGATAATTATGATATGTCGATGGACAATTGATGAGGTTGCCCGTTGCCAGGCCACATGCCATTGCCACTTAATTTTGATGCCTCACGGTTGACGATTGCGAAATTACGACATGCCGACACGCGACACCCGACCACGACACTTATGTTACATTTATGCTTATGCTTATGAGTTTTGTGTTATTCTTGATTCTGATTTTTAATTTTGATGTTTTATTTTGTATGCTTTTTTATTTACTTTGCGTTGTATTTACTTTAGTTTGGGATTGGCCGATTATACATTTGATTTGCATTTGGCTTTGTGACTTTATAATTTTTGTTAAAGAAATTTTGTATTTAATTTATTTTTGTGTTTAAAAATTTCATTAAAAATTCTATAATTTAATTCAAATAAGTTATAATCTAAATCTATTAATGAATCTAATTAAAACATAATTTAAAAAAATTATAAACTTTATAACTATTCAATAATTTTCAAGTTACAATTTAAATATTTTTTAATATTATATAATCTAATATATATTTTATAAATACATAAATATCAAAAACAAAAAAAATTAAAATTTTTTAAACCAGCTCGTACGGGCATAACCCGGCATGGTAAAATAACCAGCCATGCAGGGCCTGACCTTAAGAACCCATGCCAGGGCTAGGCACGACACGGAACAGTAATCGTGCCGTGCCTAGCCCGGCACGGAAGCACGGTCAGACTCACTAAAAATAGGCCGGCACGTCACAGCCCGTTTGACACTTCTAGATTGGAAGATTCTACAATGCCATTTAGTTACTACATACATTATCTAAATAAAATAATTAATCTCAACAAAGACAACCATTAGAATAAATATACAAAATAAAGTGAAACATAAAGCAAAACATTAAATAAATTTATATTAACAAGTTTTTTAGAATATCTTCTAAAATGGACAAAGCACAATAGAGGGAGAAAAAAATCAATTTGAACAATTTAATTATGAAAAATGATGTGATGAGAAGTTATACACTCTTTGGAAGCATTAAAAAATAATTAAATATAAACAAAAGACATAGAAACTTACAGATTCAATAGCATAGAAAGGAACCATGAAAACTACTGCTACGATCCATTTTTGTTCCTGAAAATAAGTACCAAAAAAATGAAAGTTTACTTATCACATCTTATTTTTAACTCCAGCTTAATAACAAGTATACTTTCTAGAAATAAAAAAGCACCATAAAAAAAGATCTTAAGAATTAAATCAAACTAAAAATAATAAACATAGTAGAGTTGAAGCATTATATACTATCAGATTAGAATTATTTGATGCATTACATGATTATTCCTAAGTTTTTAGGTGCCGAGTATTTATTTTCCAACTTATCCTCCATGTTGGACAATTGTTATATATCCATACAATTAATGGTTTATATAAAATATTAATGGATTAATTTTTATGGATTAAATTCAACTTGATATCAGAATCATAGCAAGGATTCACTGCCACTTCCATTGTACACTGATGCCACAATAAATAGCCATCACTGTCATAACTCAAAAACTTAGATCTACTCAAATCAATTGTCCAAACATATTTAATCTTTTAGGATTGCTGTTGTTGTCATTAAGGTGCATGTATTAGTGCCATTTAAAAAATTATCTAACCAGATTGGTTGGCCCAATCAGATGCGACATTGTTCATCATGACATTGTTCATTTTTAATTATAGGAATATGAAATATAACTTAATAAATAATACATAATAAAGTAGGAATGGATATAACATCATTTTATTAATCCCAAAAACATGAATACACACAACCATATTATTGGAGCACTATATTATTATGGACACTTAGCTACCAATACTTGAAAAATATTGAATGAAAATACAAAAAATAAAGTACAACAAATACAGAAGTTTCATGTATTTCATCAACCCCTCTAATTGATAAAAAGAATATTCATCATAACAGGCTTTAAAGATAAAAACGAAAAGATCATCAAGATCTTGTGAAGATATCTACTAGTTGATATGTGTATGTGTGGTGGTGTGTGCAATGGTGTGGATGGTAGTGCTAGTGGTGGTGTGGGTGGTGGTGCGTGTGGTGGCATGAACGGTGGTGTGTGGTGGTGTGCACGGGGGTGCATGTGGTAGTGTGAGCAATGATGTGGATGGTAGTGCACATGGTGGTGTGCGCAATAGTGCATGCAGTGGTCCATGCGGTGGTGCACGCAGCAGTACACGCAGTGGTGCATGTGGTGGTGTGCGTAGTGCTGAACATGGAGTGCACACAATGGTGCGCATGAGGTGCACTCAGAGGTGTGCACGGTGGATGAGGCATAAACCCTAGTTGAGTTTCCTTTCTTTTACAAATTCAGTATTTTTTTAAAAAAAAATTTCAATTCAATTTGGCATAAATTAAGATATATTAGATACTTTCATGTATTAGAATCATATCTTATTCTGAAAATATTGTCATAATTAATGAAAAATGCTCAAAAGTCATTGGATATAGTACTATACCGCGTGAATTTTTGTTACTTTCATGTATTAGATACTTGTACGAATCTTATGATTAAAGTAAAAATGATAAAATATATTAGGATACATATGTATCTACATGAACCAAGCAAAAAAACTTGATGGTTAATTCAAAAAAAATTAACTAACATATTTATATATTATGACACTTAGTATGTTAGTTATAATAAAGCTTCAAGTACGAACATAAACATCATATTTAAAAATAATACTTGTTTTATTCACGTTAACAATGAAAAATTGACGAGGTGATTCATCAAATAGAAGTAATCTATCTTAATACTTAAATACTGATTACTACTTTATCATATCATATGATAATAATAAAAATTTAGATATATTGTGTTGGTATAAATCATATGATTTTATTTTTTCATGTTATCTAAGATGACACATGATTTACTAACTTCTTAATATCTAACATAGTATTAAAGTCTATTTTTTTTTGTGAATATGAATATTATTTTATATAAGATATCTATATTATGACCAAATATTATAAATATACTTTCATACTTTAAAGACAAAATTCAAATATTAATATTTAAGATAAAATGAAATAGCTACTAATGAATGATAAATCATGCAAAGATATTAAGGATATTAAGACTAATGCTAACGTTAGAAACAAACATAATAACTGGAATCATATTACTAACACAAATTAATCGCATACATTAGACTCAACTCAGTCACTTAGAGGACTGACATGCAAAGTGTGTTTATTTAGTTGAAATACTCTTTTTTTTTATTTTTGAACTTTTTAAATTTATATTTTATTATTATTTTCATATAATACCACGATGTTTGAAAATAAAATACATATACAATTTTTATTCATTTTAATTTACATTATAGTATAATTAAATTTTGATATTTATATTTAAAAAAAATTACTAAAAAATTTAAACTTAAAAACAAAAGCCAGTGTCGACCAGCCAGTGCCACAGCCAGCAACAGCCCACATGCCACAGCCAGGCATATAGTGTTGTTTGCAGGACTACAACTGGTTGCAGCCTGGAGTGGTGCAATCCTAGTGGGTAGTGGACACTGGTAAGAGGGCCTTTGGCACTTGGCCACTTCCCAGTGCCTAGTGGCCACTAGGCTGAGCACCAACACTGACCACCACCATTGGGCACTAGCTTGGCCAATGGAAGTGTCATGCTGGTAACGCTTAAATTTGCACAACCCTATCTAACCCAACACAACCCAACATGCCCAATTTAGAAAAACATGTCATCCGACCATATGATTCAGACCAACAGTGTGGCTGCACTAGTATGGCATGGCACAGCATGACATGGACACTCATTTTGTGTCGTATTTGACATAGCACGGCGACCAAACTGAGCCACTAAAATTCGGGTCATGTCAATATAATATGGCCTATTTGACACATCTAGGCAAGTAACATATATATTCTTTTTGACTATCGGAGTAACCAAAAAATACATATTTAATTGTCTTTCATTTCATTTTATCACATCCTACTAGAGTTCATGAATAAGCAAGTAATCCTAAAAGCCTTGGGAGATAAAATGAACAATATCTCTTCAAGATACTAAATTTAAAAATACACGTGAAAAGAAAAGACATTAAATTATTAAAATAATAAGATAGTTTGTAGTTAAAATTATATTTTTCCAAAATTATTTTATAATATTTCTATCATAAAAAAATATTCTAGTTATTTCAACTAAAAATTTATTCTTTTTTTTATAATCTCATTTTATGAAAATGTGATAAGAAAAGAAATCTAATAAATGAATAGTGATCAATACAACAAACATTGAAATTTCCAGACATATACTATAAATTAGTATCATTCCTAATGATTTTTATATTTTTATTAAATTAATTTTTAATTTTTTTATAAAATAGTTGAAAATAAAAAAAAAACTAAATTTTGTTTCAAAATAATAAAATGAATATAATTATCAATCGAGGTAAGAAAATATCTCAAGAAATTTTGAGTCTCAACTCTATTATATCTTTAAATATCTAAGTAAAATAAATTTATTAATAAACCTCATATAATAAACATGATATGAAGTTCTGATATAATTTCCTATATAATAGACCTCACGGTCTAACGTACAGACATCTCTAATACTAGAATCCAAAACTCTCAATTTGGTCAGTCAAAAAAAATAAACATGCGAATGATTAATTATACTTAAAAGTCTAATAAAACATCTAATCATATAAGAAAAAAAAATACAAATTATCATGTTCAGTCAAAAAAAATCTTTTTTGAAATCTTTTAATCCTACAAAACATTAATAGAAGAAAAAATAATATCAAAATCAAGTTATTTAATAATATAGCTCACAAAAAATAAATTATTTAGACATTAAAGGGTAAATAGAATACGAGAAAAAAATAAAGATTAAATTTTATCTTATCATAGCCAATATTTAGAGAACAAGGAAACCATGTAATAAATAGAGGAAAATTACCTATGATATAATTATTTGTTCATAAGTTAATAATTAATAAATCTAGAGCATAGAGATAGGACGTGAAAACTATAATATTCAAAGAATAAGAAATATTTATTATTACCTTACTAGAGAAGTTACATAATTCTCTTCAGTAAGAGTCATCATGGAAGGACTTTGTGAGGACTCTTAGATAAATTTGATAGTCAGTCTACCTCTTTCAACAATCTATAATGTTATTGGTCTCATCTCTAGAAATAACTTTAAATAATTTTGTTTTATATAGTCACTCTTCTTATAATGTGTGTGTCATACTACTTCTAACTCTCATATAATTGATACTCCCCTTGTCTCCATAGAATATCATATGAGATATCCCTCAACTAGATCTTTGTCTATCTTGCCAAGACAAATAATAAACTGTCCAATAATAGATTTTTTATTTGGAAGTAAAAATACAACCATTATGAATCCAACCATAAAATCCCATAAAACTATCAAGTATGAAATATAATAGTATCATGCCAAGAAATTGATCTTTCTATCTCCCTCACATGGTTATGTCCACTTCTTTTTGGGAATACCTCCTAGAACTACATAACTAATTGTGTGAAATAAGTGGAGTGAATTATAATTTGTTCTAGCTATCTAGACTCATTCAATCTTAATCTCATAAATTCATAAACCACATCATACATATACACAGTATGAGATGAATATAAAGATACCACATGATCTCACAATATCTTGTAAGTTGTACAAGAAATAAAAAACAAGGATAAACATATCTCAATATATTACAATAAGACAATCAATAATTGGGAATTTGTCAATATCCAAACTTCCATATCATTACTACGAGACTCCTCTATCATATGATTAAGCATCTCTTGACTTAAAAACATAAGAACTTTAGTAGCCAACTTTGTATAACTTATTTGTCTTCAACATAATAGTAATTAAAATTTTTACTTACTATATCACTCAAGTAAGTAAGATGCAGAAAGAATAGAAGCAAATTTCACTTAAAAAATTAATTTAAAAGCATACATAAAAGCCTTTTATATAGAGAAAAAAATGATTGAGACATCTCACAAACTAAAAATTCTCATCAAAGTATAAAGAAAAGAAAATAAATAAAAGTTTGGTGCATAGCCAGCTTTAAAATTACAGCTATGTAAAGAAAATATATAGTTATACAATTATGACTAAGCTACAACTGTGTAAAGAAATATGCAGCTAATGAATTCTGACTCTTAGAAATTAATAAGATTCCTATAATTGCAAAATATATCACCAAGTTTAAGAAGACTAATTTTTCATACTCCCCCTCAAGCTAGTTGGAAGATGTCGACCATGGTCATCTTGCTTACCAAAACTATCAAATTGCTTCTTTGTACACCTTTACTGAGAATATATGCAACTTGTTTAGAAGTAGGAATGTAGGACATGATAATTAGTCCATTTTCTAGTTTCTCCTTGATAAAGTGTTAGTCGATTTCAACATGTTTAGTCCTATAATGGAGCACTAGGATGTGTGAGATTGCAGTAGCAGCTTTATTATCACAAAAAACTTTTATAGAAAAGTAACCATTAGTTTTAAGCTCTTCCAGTAATTGTTTGATCTACAAAACTTCACAGATACCATATGTCACTGCTCTAAATTCAGCTTCTGCTCTAAATTCAGCTTCTGCGCTACTTGTTGCCACGACATTTTGTTTTTTACTAAGCTAAGTTACAAATTTTCCCCCAACAAAGGTACAATATCTTGAAATTGATCTTCTGTCTGCTACACTTCATTCCCAATCAGCATCAGTAAACACTACTACATGAAGATGTCCCTTATTTTCATATAGAATTCCTTTTCTTTGTGTCCCTTTCAAGTACCTTAAAATTTTGTATACAACATCAAAATATCTCTAATTAGACGAATGCATGAATTGACTTATCGCACCTTCTACAAGTGCAAT
Source organism: Sapria himalayana (assembly GCA_029783825.1). Taxonomy (NCBI): domain Eukaryota; kingdom Viridiplantae; phylum Streptophyta; class Magnoliopsida; order Malpighiales; family Rafflesiaceae; genus Sapria; species Sapria himalayana. Next base: position 1,271,975 of record JAREIK010003680.1, read on the forward strand.
ATCAGGATGTGTATGGGAGAGATAGATCAATCTCCCAACTAAGCATTGATATCTCTCTTTGTTAACTATTTCTTTCAAACTTACAGGCTAAAGCTTGAAATTTGGTTCCATAGGAGTTTCAAATGCTTTGCAACTGAGTAAGCCGGTCTCTCCTAGCAAATCAAGTATGCACTTTCTTTGAAAGATAAAAACCTTTTCTTGGATCTTGTAAATTCCATTCAAAAAAATTATTTTAGAAGACCCAAGTCTTTGATTTCGAACTCTCAAGCCAAGGCTTTTTTTAGTCTATCAAGCTAAACGATATCATCTCCAATCAAAATAATATCATTCACATAAACTATTAACACTATCACTTTCCTTTCACTTGAGTGTTTGTAGAACATAATATGATCGACTTGACTTTGTACATACCCTTGAAGCTTGACAACCTTTGCAAATTTGTCAAACCAAGCTCTATGAGATTGCATAAGATCATACAATGACTTCTTTAATTGACAAACATTCTTATCTCTAAATTTTTCTTCAAATCCTAGTGGTAAGTCCATAAATACTTCTTCCTCCAAATTATCATTTAAGAAAGTATTCTTTACATCTAATTATTGTAACGGCCAAATAAAATATGCTGCAAGAGAACGCAATACTCCGATGAAATTGATTTTTGCAACGAGTACAAAGATTTCTTGGTAATCAATTTCATAAGTTTGCGTGAAATCTTTAGCAACAAACTTTGCCTTATATCTTTCAATGTTCCCATCAGACTTACATTTGATTGGGAAACCCCACTTGCACCCTACTATCTTCTCCCTAGGTGGATCAACAATTTCCCATGTTTTACTTTTTTGAGGTGTCCTCATCTCTTCATACACTGCTGACTTCCGCTCCGAGTGTCCCAGAGCTTCTTGTAGGTTTCTAAATACAAACATATGAGAAACATTTGTTATAAAGGCTTTTTATTTTTCTGAAAGTCTATGATGGGACAAATAGTTGGCAATTAAATGTTTAGTACAATTCCTAACACATTTACAAATAACAAAAGAAACATCAAGATCAGAAGAAGATAAAGAAATAGAAATTATAGGAAGATTACTAAAAATTTAATAATTAAGAGATGATGATTGTTTATGCTGAAGATTAATTGGTAGATTCTCAATATTAGGATTAAACATGCGTTAAGTGTAAACAAGCAACTCAGCAGACATAGGTGGTGAAGTTTCTACCCATGTCTGTGATACAATTTTACTAGGCATAAATAGATCATCATTTTTTGCAATCTCTTGGAAAAGTATCCATTTCCTAATTTATTTCGGAAAAAAATTGATGATTTTAAATGTTTTATTGCCAAAACTGATCTTAATTCAAATTCTTCCCCTTAGGAGAGATTTTGATATAAACTATAAATTAAAATTTTTTCAAGAAATTGAACATCCAAACTATCATGGAATTTTTTATTGACTAGACTGAAACACTTAGTCTTTTTTATTAGGAGAATATCCTAAAAATATATATTTTTCAGTTCGTCAATCAAATTTGGATTGAAAATGAGATGGAGCATGAACTAACACCATACAGCCAAAAAGTTTTAAATATAAATTATTTGAGGCATGTGTTTGGAAAAAAACTTTAAGAGATTGTAAAGGAGTTTCATAATACAAAATACTAGTGGCATTCTATTAATTAGATAATAACTTGTTAGGTTTGCAACTCGCCAAAGATATTTTGGAAGATTTGTATGAAATATTAGAGCCCTAACTACTTTAAGCAAGTGCCTGTGTTTATGTTCTGTAATTCAATTTTGTTAAGTATCTCTACAAGTAGATTAATGTACAATACCTTTTTCTTGAAAAAAAATATCCTAAATATTCATTAAAAAAAATGTTCCATTGTCACTCCGAAGGATAATTATTTTAGCTTGAAATTGGATTTCAACCAAAGAGTAAATTTTTAAAGTCTACCAACTTCATTTTTTGAATTCATTAGATAAAGCCAACATAGACGTGTATAATCATCAATGAATGTCACAAACCATTTTTTTTCTAATTAAAATAGCGATATTAGAAGGACCCCAAATATCACTATGTAATTAATAAAAAGGCTTTGAAGCCAACATCGTCTAATTTTATAGACACTAAAATAAATTTTAGCCAAGAATTAGTTTTACAAAATAAGGAGTTACAATTCACTCCTTCAAATAAGTTTGGAAATATGTGCTTTAAATAGGAAAAACTAAATTGTCCTAGTCTATTATGTCATAGTGTTGTATGCTCTAGAACATGCTTCGAACAAACATTACTAATAAAACCCTGAGCTTGTTTATTCCTAGGATAATTGTCATCAAAATAGTAAAGATCTTCTATCATTCTAGCAACATCAATCATCATCTCTATGTTCAAATCCTGAAATTCACAACCAGAGACACCAAAGATAATACAACAAATAGAATTTTTAGATAAACAACTCACTGATAAAAGATTACAAAATAGTTTTAGGACATGCAAAACAAATTTCAGAATAATCTTTTCTGACAAACGAATTGAAAATTGGCCAGCAATGAGAGATAAGCTTCCATCTGCATTATGCATTTCTAAAAAAGGATTCATAAGATATAAATAAATGGGACCAATTAGTCATGTGATGAGAGACCCGAATCTATGATCCAAGATGCAGATAATGAAGAAGAGTAGGCACACAAAGATCTACTTATCTAAGAAAAGGATGCTACAGGAATACCGAGAGTCATCGGATCAGATTTCCGCCGTTTCAGCAGTTGCTCTATCCATTCTTTGCTCAAGGAGGTTCGTCTCGGCAATATTTGCTCTGGCAGTGACATGATTCTGATCATCTTATTTATTTTTTTCTTTCTACATGTCATCGGTATGTTTTCCATGTAATTTCCAATAGGTTTCACGAGTATGTCGTGGTTTATTGCAAAAATCACACCAAACCTTTAGTTTGTCATCTTGGCGGACTGGGTATTTGGAACACAATAGGTGGCAGTAGCAGTCCCCATTAATACTGAATTTTCCACTAGTCCAGCAATGCATTTCTTGCCAAGCATGATAGTTGTCCTAGTCTCTTCACATCGAACCTCAGAAAAAGCTTCACTGACAGAAGGAGGAGATTGATGACCTAAAATCATACTTTGTACTTTACCAAATTCAATATTCAATCCAGCTAAAATTTTGAAAATACGTAAGCACTCTCCACCTTATTCTTAAAGTAATTGCAATCATCTGTGTTTTTCACTTTTTCTACTCATAAACATCATTGAATAAATCAAGATCCTGCCATATACCTTTTAGAATGTGAAAATATTATGTGACAAAATTCTCACCTAGAGGTGTCAAATGGGCTGAGATTATGCTGGCCCAACCTATTTTTTGGTGGCCCAATCAGACCATCATTCCCGGTATAGTAACTATGGCATGCTAGGCATAGCACAGCTTGAGAAATGCCGGCCTGGCATGGCCCACCAGCCCAGCTCATACCCGGTTTAGACTGGGTCGTGCCTGGACCTGCCAAGTCGGATCATGTCGTACCTAATTTTTTCAGCTAAATTTAAAAAAAATATATACAGCTAGGTCCCCAGGCCAGCTTACCAAGTAGTCATGTCAGGCACTCGGGTCATACCTGGCCCAGCACGAGCAAGGCCTCATGCCAGCCTAGCATGGGCAACCCTGCCCATTTGACACATCCATTCTCAACTTAACAAATTTTTGCAAGTTTGAGTTGTATCTCATAGAGTTGTGACTAATTCCCAAGATCAGAATACATCAATGAGACATTTTCCCAAAGGACTTTGACTAAGGAATGACACTTGTAGTTTGCACTTGTTTTCTCCTCCAAAAAATTCACTAATCAGGCCATTATCATGGAATTCCCAGCATCCCAAGCAGTATAACCAGCATCAATTTTTTCTAGCTCTGCTGTGTCACCAGTTGAATACCCAATTTTCCCTCTCCCACTAATATACATTTGAACAGACTGGGTCCACCTGAGAAAATTATTCCCGTTGAAGCGAATTGTGACAATTTGACCAGAATAGAATCAGCTAGAAGTTTAGAGACCTTAATATTGACAACAGTGATAAAGGTTGATTCAGCAATTTCTGACATGCAAATGGGCAGAAATAGAAGCAGCTAGATTAGCACAGAAAAAAAAAGAAACAAAGAAAATAATATTCAAAAGAAAGAAAAAGAGATACCAATTAAATTGGCTCTAATATCATGCATAATGAATGAAAATAAATTCTTCACTTAAAAAATTAATTTAAAAACATACATAAAAATCTATTATATAGAATACAAAATCATTAAGTCATCTCACAAATTGAGCACTCTCATTAGAGCATAAAGAAAATAAATAAAAGTTAGGTGTATTAACAACTTTAAAGTTACAGCTATTTGAAGAAAACATATAGTTGGACAATTATGACTAAGCTACAGCTATGTAAAAAAACATACAACTAAGCAATTCTGACATTTTAAAAAATTAATAAGATCCCAATAATTATAAAATATACAGCCAAGTTAAGGAAACTGATTTCCATATAAGATTTATGTGAACTACACATTACATCACTTTCATACCTCAGTGCACTGCACTACACTTCACACCACATTGCACTGTTACACTTACACCATAATGCCCAAACTATTACACAATCACTCTTATTGTGCACACAACACAACACTACACTACACCATGCACATTAATACCATGTTGACACCTCTGTCACTGCCACACAATCAGACACTGCATACACTTTGCCTCAACACCACAGATACTATCACATTGTCGATGTCACTGCACAAATACTACGTCGACGCCACAACCACGCCGATAATCCATTAATATCTTGTCCTCCACACAAACACACACACTAACATTGTCCCACATCAACATTAACACTGCATTGACATCACTCTGCAATCATGTCAGCTATTTACCATGTAGATATACCGCATACACTAAGTGCACACAATGTATAGTAACACCATATAAATGCAGATATACTTTTATGATCTACAAACCCTAGCTTATAAAATTAATGAAGAAAATATTATGATAGAAAAAAAAAAATAAAACACAAAATCATAACTCAAAACAACAAACCCTAATTATAAATAAAGAAAAAAAATTTTGAGCAGGTCATAAATCAGGTGTTCCTATAATTAAAAAAAATATAAAATAAATGGAGATCGTGGAAGTCATATCAGTATACAAGATTCCCATTTTAATGAGAGACCTAAGAAAGTTTAATATATCGATAGTCTTACTTCCCAAAATTTTATAGAGACTACGTCTAAAAAGTCTCAAACCTAAGACATACTACCATTAGATGTAGATATTTATCATTGTACAAATGCATTACTTCCAATATATATGTAACGCAAAAAAATTCCCAAGTAATCAGTTAGCTCAATATTATTTCACCCAAACATATTTAAGAATAATATAATAAATAAACACTCATAAAATTATAACAATGATATTCAAAATTGTTCAAATTATAAATAAATATAATTGATGAGTCATAAGGTAAAGATTTGGGAGAGAAATAAAATGAAAACTCAAAAATAATTATTAATTATATCAGAGAATCGATTTAATTATATATAGATAGGTCTACTATTAAATCTATTTTTTATTTAGGTAAGTTACAAAAAAATATAAAAAAAATAAAAATATTTATATATGAATTGGAATAGATTAGAACTAGAACATGAATTGGTTTAAGTAGGTCCAAATGGCCAAGTAAAGGCCCAACAATGATCATAATGATGATAAATGAGAATTTACATTGTTAGATAATAAACTTAAAAGCAAACATCTGGATTGGAATAAGATCTGAGATGTTGAAATATAAGGAAAAAACAAAGTATCACTGCTACAATTGCAAAGCATCCTCCAACAATAATACCTGGTTGATGAATATCTCTAAAGGTAACCACGTGTGATGCGACATTGCTTAATAGTGCCATATTTCATGCATGTCCACTTCCATTCCTACTAAATTTGATCTCCATGCCTAAAAAATCAAACTTAGTTGAAAAAATTTAACATTCCAAGTGTTGCTTGTTGAATAAACCTGCAATAAGACTTCCAATTTATCATGCCAAAAAAGAAAAATTCTTTTAAATATTTGAAAAATAAAGAAATGAAATAAATGAAAAACAAAAAAAAATTATAGCTAAATTTACTGAAGTTGTATATGCCAATAAAGGAAACTAGAATTTAAGACTTAGTTATCTCAATGATAGTTTAAGTATAATTTTTTGAAAAAAATTTCCTAAAAGATGATTTTCATCTATTTTCTTACCTAAAAAAATTCTAGTTGTTTAGGAAATTAAAATTATCAAAATCCAACTCTTCTATCACACATGAATATATAAAATTCATAATGAAAATATTTATGAATTTAGGAAAATATTTATAAATTTAGGAAAATATATTATAAATATCCAAGAAATATGATTCAACAGAAAAGATAAAAGATGTATTGAATTAAAAATAAACAAAATAGACCACATGTTATATTGATGGTGCATTTCACTACACTAATTCCTTGTGGAAACAATCCCACATCCAAAAATATTGTTGCTAACTATTTTTAATCACTCACATTTCATTCATTCCAAGTAGTCCAAAAATTTACATAAGGCAATACGTCCTAACCTTTTTATTATCTCTACCAATAGATAAATTTTACAAGTGATAATATGTATCCTCAAGAAGAACAAATAAAAATCAATAATGTATTTGTGTAGCTCAAATAAAGTGACTAAATGAAAAAACATTGCAAACCAGGCTCATGTGACTACTTTAGACCGTATAATACATTCTACAATCTACAAACTACACTTGATTGTACTGCTCAAAACACTAGTAGTTGCTTCATATATACCTTCATCTCAAGTTTATCATACAAAAATATATTTTTCAAGTTTAGTTGGTGTATACTCTAACCGTGAGATATTATAAAAAAATTGAAAATACATACCGAAGTCAACTTGATCACTGCATAGCAAGCATCATGATAGTTCATACCAAATATCTGATTGTATCACATCACTATATGTCTCATTTTAAGTTGATATGATTTTTCATCTAAACTTGTCTTCATAGTAAACAATAACATGCATCCAACAACAGACTTTCTCAAAAAGATCATGATATTAGTTGTCTTATCTCATTAGAGTTAAGGATATGCATCTTATCTATCATAGTCTGACACATTCTTAAATGAGATAATAACTCAAAAAAAGATCATGCTAGTATCATCAAGAAAAATAATAAAAGAAATATAATAAAATAAGAGTGCAACAAACTAGAAATCGAGTACTGAGTACACTTCTCTCCCTTTCGTAGAGCAATCGAAAGGTCAAGGTCAGAGGGACTGCCTATAGAATTGTTTGGCTCCTCAATAGGCTCGCCTCTTGTCCTATCAAGCTGGGCATGCTTCTCTCATCAAGTATATACTCTAAGTTATGAATGTTCAAGTGTCATAATTTCCAACATTATGAGTCTGTATTGGTGCACACACTTATAATACTATGTCATCTAGATATGAAAAAGATCCTTCTACTCTGGAAATCTCACTTTCGCTAGACTCAATATAATCTGAATTTGTTGGCAATTATGCTGATTCTATGAGAATAATATCATGCTCAATACCAACATGATCAAATATAGTCAATAAGTGACTCTCTCTATCAACTAAAGGTCGATGCATGGTTATAGATAAGAGACAAAGAGTGATGAATCCAAATGCAATATATATATTCACACTCTTCCTGAGCTTGTTTAAAAATAAATCATTATTAAAAAATTAATATCTAAACTCATTAAAATTTTATCAGTCCATAGTAAAAAATATACTCTCTTTGGGAACTAAAATATCCAAGAAAGACATAACTCAAAGCCTTGGATACTAGTTTGTCTCATCCTAGAGAATAATCAAGAAAAAAACAAGTGAAACATAAAACTCTAGAATACAACCATTTTGAAATACTCTTTCCAAGTAAAAATATGAGTCATCTCAATCAGTTATCTATTCTTCCTTCAACCACCCTATTTTGTTGAAGATATGATATTACAAAAAAATATAGTATATAATCTCATGATCTATATAATAAGTATTACTTTGATATGATATAAATTACAATATATTAGTATTTCTTAACTTTTAAAATTTTATTGAATTGAGTTTTTATTAAATTTATAAAAAATTCTAACCAAAGAAGACTTCTGATCTATCACGAAATAGATATATCCAAATACATCTTAAACAGTCAACAACAAATATGATCAGATACTTAGATCTCTCTTTAATCAAATTTCTATTAGGTTTTCATATGTTTAAGTTAAGATATCAATCAGGTCATATCATATCGACATAGCATCATAGGAGGTAGGCTCGTCCATAGTTATTTGAGAAGAATATGCATCGAGATGCAAGGTGCATAGAGGCACGGGCCGCACCCAGGCGCAAGCCGCACCCAGGCGCAAGCCGCACCCAGCGCAAGCCGCACCCAGGCGCAAGCCGCACCCAGCGCAAGCCGCACCCAGGCGCAAGCCGCACCCAGGCGCAAGCCGCACCCAGCGCAAGCCGCACCCAGGCGCAAGCCGCACCCAGGCGCAAGCCGCACCCAGGCGCAAGCCACACCCAGGCGCAAGGCACACTCAGGCGCAAAGCACACTAAGATGCAAGGCAAACCAAGGCAAAAGCACATCAAGGCACAAAACCCTTTTGGAGCATGGAGGCACAAGGGGCAATTAAGGCGAAGATTTTTTTTGTGACACACTCTACATAAAAATTTTTTATTTAACTAAAGAATTATTTATAACTTTTATCTATTAATAAAATAAAATCAAAAAAATAACATTAGACATAAAAAAATATATATTATTAGTACTTCTCAACATTACAATCATTCAAAATTATAAAATAAAATAATTGAATTTTAACAATATAATAAATAAAGTTAAAAAATTAAACTTCAAATATAGCATATCAATAATAAAAATAAAATATCATTAATATTTTTTTTATCACAAAAATTAAAAATTTTAAAAGATATACAAAATAAGTACTTATAGCTTATAGATCTTGCTCAAACTCTAAATCCATAAAATCATCACTATCATTTGTTTCATCATTACTCTTGAACTCTCACTTGTCTTAATTTTCATCTCCTGATAAATAGGTTATTTTTTCATCTTCATCAATCAAAATAAAAGTAAAAATATATTTAAAACTTGATGTTATTGACTTTGATATTGTTATTTTGCTTGAACTTGCTTTAATTTTTATATAAACCTTTAGCTCCTCTAGCTCTTACAACAATACCACAAGTTAAATCATTACTCTCAAATACTAAATTATCTTCTGTAATATCTTCATCTTTCTTTTTTCTCATCAATCATTTATTGTATAATTTATATCTTCCAAAAAAATAAAATCAATGATATTTTTACTAAATTATATTCTCAAAGATATTTCAATTTATTTCACCACCAGATACACTATATATTAGGTTGAGAAGCCACAATACAAATTTTTACAAACTATTAATATTAGATCCAAATATGCTTCATTATTCAATTTTAATTAATATAAATAAATTATCTACTAAATGTTTCATTTATTTTAATAAAAATATATATTAATTTAAATACAATAAATAACTACATTTAAAAACTAACCTAATAGTTTAGAGTTCTTTGTTCTTATGGAAAAATCATAATCAAAAAGGTATTGAGAATGCATGTACAAGTCCAATTATGATATAATTATATCTTGTTCACCTCTCTCTTTCATTAATCTCAACATACATTTACATGCATCTTCAATGATCTTTGAATCTAGATTTATTACTAATCCTTTTATATTAAAACTCTGTGTTCAAAAATTTCTAGCTGAATATAAGGCTGATAAAGCTGAATCTCTCATCGCCTATTAATGATTTTCATGATTTCTTTATATTTCTTTTCACTCTCATTAAAGCTTTTGATAATTATTTTGTCTATTGCATGAAAACATAAATGTAACTCATTGTATGCCTCTTTTCACCAACCACCAAGCAAAGAACATAAATGAGGCATAAAAATTATATTTTTTCTCTTTTTCTCTTTTGCTAATTTATAACTTCCTCAAATTATTTTTTTATTCATTAATACGAGATAATGTGATGAATGTCGTTACAAACCACATCTTTGTAGACCTCAACAATTAATTTTGCTCAATAAATCATCTAATCATATTAAACAATCTCATTTTATTATAAATACAACCACATATAAATATAACTCACTTTATTCTCTTTTTGATATATGATAGTTTTTCAATATCTTTCAACAATAAGTCAAGACAATATGCAATACATAGTATCCATTACAAATATTATCTTTTTTATTTCAACAATCTACCTATATAAGTTAAAGTTAAACATAAATATAGAAATAATATATAATGTGTAATAATTTAAATAAATAATAAAAAAATCAAATTAAATTTTAAATATATACTATCACATAATTTGATGTATTATCTATTATAACTTGAACCATATTTATCTTCATTAACTTCTTATCCAACTATCAAATAATTCAAATAATTTATCTCTCATCTTGATCATAAAAAAAATATCAATGGATTTTATAAACATGATCAAGGAAGCACGGATACAGCTCCATATAGTCGTGTCCACGTGTCAGACACGTGGACACGGTACGAATACGTGTCTGATATGCCACACGATGTATCGTTGACTAATCCATGTCTGATACACCACGTGGCGTATCAGATGGATGTGTCGGATGCAATATCCATGCCAACAATGCCGAGTAGTCCAACGACATCGAGTGGCCGACATCGCCCACGACACCGAATGACCGATTCTGTGGGGTGACGGGGATGAGCGTGATTCTGTTGGGAGGCAGGGGGTGCGATTCTGTGGGGTGATGAGGGGGGGCATGATTCTGTGGGGTGGCAGGAATGCAATTCTGGAGGCTGGGGGGCGCGATTTTGATATAATAAAATAAAATATTTTTATTTTATAAAACAAAAAATATATTTTTTTTATAATATAAGATAATTATAAAATATTATCTTATAAAATAAGATAATTATAAATATTATTTTATAAAATAAAATAAAATAAAATATTTTTATTTTATAAAACAAAAAATATATTTTTTATAATATAAGATAATTATAAAATATTATTTTATAAAATAAGATAATTATAAATATTATTTTATAAAATAAATATATTAGTTCATTCTAGCGTATCGTATCCTCATGTCTATATCCATGTCCGTACTTCTTAGAACATGATTTCTCTTAAAAAATTCACCATGAAATTCACCAATATTATTTCTTTCATATCAGTTCATTCATTCGATATAATTGAATATTCATTTTACTTCCATTATGTAAATTGATTCTTCATCAAATTCATTATAAGAATTAAGTCTTTTTTTAGACTAGTAACTCTCACATCATAAAAATTAAATCTCTTATATCTTAGATAATATTGCCTATTTTCCTTTCAAGCATTGGTTAAGAACTAATATAGTTGACTATATTATATGAATTACAACTTTTTCTAACTATCTACAAAATAAAATATCAAATTTTTTGTACAAATCAATTCTTTATTTAGACTAGTAACTCTCACATCATGAAAGTTAGATCTCTTATATTTCAAATCATATTACCCGATTATCTCAAGTATTGGTTAATAACTAATATAGTTCACTGTATTAAATGAATTGCAACATCATATAATCATCTACAAGATAAAATATCAGCTTTTTCCTTAACCTCTTACTTGTAAGTATTATTGAGAGTGAGGCATTGAAGGATCAGAGCATATGGCATGCCTGAGGCATGCTTGAGCTTAAGGCGTGCCTGAGGCATGAATGGCCTTTGGGTGCTAACACAGTCCAAGGCACACTTTTCTCAACCATACGTGTTGGGTAGGGCATGGTCGAGTTGGCCACTACCTATGCCCCCTCACCCTAGTTGGTTAGCTAATTCCTGACTATTGGGTGCTAACAATGGCTAACTAGCAAATAGCCAGTGCCTATTGGCCTATGGCCACAGCCACAAGATTGTACTAGCTAGGCCAACCCGCCAACCAATGCCTAGTGATCATGAGACATCAAGCAAGGGTAGAGGTGTCAAACGGGACATGACGGGCCGGCCCGACCCATTTTTTTCAGGCTCAACCGTGCTTTCGTGTCGGGCCAGGCACGTCATGGTTATTGTACCATGTCGTGCCTTTTTTAGCACGGTTTTGTGGGGGTTCAGCCCGGGACAGGCCCGCGGCATGATCTGTCAGGTTCGGCCCAGTCGGGCCTAACCCTAAATTTAAAAAAATTAGGATTTCGGCACCCCCATAATCCTAATTTAAAAAAAATTGATTTTGGCATGGTACAGTGCCAACGGGCCACGGTACCATGCCAGGCCATGCACGGCACGAGGCTCGGTTGGCCTCGGCATGGCATGATTGTGCCGTGGTCGAGCATGGCACGAGCCCAAGCACGGGAAATTTCCATGCCGGGCCGGCAAGGCACGGCTAAATCATGCCTTGCCTCATGCCGGGCCGGGCCGGCCAGGCCTGGTTGACACCTCTAAGCAAGGGGCCATAGGCACTAACTTTGTCATACAAAATTTGTTTTTAAAATTGAAATTTAATTTTTAAAAATTTAATTATTAAAAATAAAATGTATTGCATTGTAAATGAAAATGAATAAAAGTCAACTAAATAAAAAACACATCTATTTCATGATTTTGATTTCATCATAATATCACAAATAATAATAAATTAAAAAAATAAGTAAAAAGCATGATAATCAACAATAGTCAACAATGGTAACATGTGAGTCTTAAGGCATGTCTGAGGCACACATGGCCGTTGGGTGCTAACACGACTCAAAGTCCCACTTTTCTCAACCAGGCATGTTGGGTAGGACATGATCGGGTTGGCCACTACCTATGCCACCTCACCCTGGTTGGTTGGTTGGCTAGTCCTTGGTTGTTGGGTGCTAACACTGGCTGACTAGCAGCCAGCCAATTCCCAGTGACCTATGGCTACAATCATTTGATTGTACTAGCTAAGCCAACCCATCAACTAATGCCTAGTGGACACTAGGCATCAAGCTAGGGGCCATGGACACTATTCATACAAAGTTTGTTTTAAAATATAATATTAATTTTTAAAAATTTAAATATTAAAAATAAACTGTATTGCATTGTAAATAAAAATGAACAAGAGTCAACTCCATAAAAAATACATATATTTTATGATTTTGATTTTATCACAATATCGCAAATAATAATAATTAAAAAAACTAAAAAGCACGAGAATCAATAGTAGTCAGCAATAATAACAAGTGACTTAAAGCGTGCCCAAGGCACACATGACCGTTGGGTGCTAACATGACCCAAAGGCCCACTTTTCCCAACCAAACGTGTCGGATAGGACAAGGTCAAGTTGGTCACAACCTATGCCGCCTCACCTTGGTTGGTTGGTTGGTTTCTGGTACTAACACTAGCTAACTAGCAGCTAGCCAATGCCCAATAACCTATAGACACAGCCACTAGATTATACTGGCTAGGTCAACCCATCAACCAATGCCTAGTGGCCACTAGGCATCAAGCGAGGGGCCATAGACACTAACTTTGTCATATAAAGTTTGTTTTTAAAATATAATTTTAATTTTTAACAATTTAAATATTAAGAATAAACTATTATATATTGTGTTATAAAATAAAACTAAACCCATAATAATTTGAAAGATAGAAAATTCAAATCTAAAGTAATAAATTACATCATAAAATAAAATATATTCAAAAAAAATGAGAAATTGGAATACATGGAAATGAGTTTCAAAGAAATAGGAAAAGTCCTTTATATAGGAAAAATTTTGGAAATCTTCAAACAAATTTCCGATATGAGCAATGTGATTTTCACCTACCCCCATTAAAATAATATTCTCCCACTTGAAAATCACTTTCTTTGCTTGTCAATACTTGCTTCCAATCTTGTTAAGCTACATGAAGATCTACATCATTCAAACTTGTCAGTACTGATCGATTTGGTCAAAACATCAACCATGTTTTCTTCAGTATCAATCTTTTACAAATTCACACTTCCTTCTTCTATTTTCTCTCGTATAAAATGATATTGTACCATAATGTGTTTTGTCTTTGAATGAAATACTAGATTTCTTGCTAAGTGTAAAGTACTTTGACTATCACAAAATAAAGTAACCTTATTTTGTTTGTATCCAAGCTCTTCCAATAGTATTTGTAACCAGATTGCCTCTTTACTGGCTTGTGTAGCTGCAACATATTATGTTTCTATCGTAGAAATAGATATAATAGGCTACAATTTCGAAACCCAACTTATAGCTCCTCCAGCAAGAGAAAAAATATAACCTATTGTAGACTTGCTATTATCAATATTTCCAGCATAGTCTGCATCAACATAACCTCTGACAATAAGATTTGAACTTCCATAGCATATTGTAGTACCCGAGGTTTCTTTCAGATATCTGAGAATCCTCTTCACAGTACTCTAATGTTCTAAGCCTGTTTTTGTCATGAATCGACTAGCCACTTCCATTGCTTGTGCAATATTTGATCTTGTACAAATCATTGCAAATATTAAACTTCCCACAGCTGATGCATACAGTACTCGAGATATCTTTATTCTCTCTTCTTCTGAGCTAGGACACATACTTGAGGATAATTTGAAATTAATAAGAAGAGTGATAAAAATTGTTTTACTATCTTACTTGTTGAAACGACGCAAGATCTTATTAATATAATTTTGTTGAGAAAGCCAAATCTTCTTATTATTTCAATCTCGATAAATCTGCATTCCTAGAATCTTGATTACTAGTCCCAAGTCTTTCATATCAAATTTCCTAGCCAACTGTGCCTTCAATTCTTGAATTCGACATTTGTTTGGGTCTGCTACCAATATGTCATCCACATATAATAGTAAAATGATGAAGTCATTTTCTTCAAACCTTTTGTAGTATGTGCAATGGTCCGAACTGAGTCTATTATACCCAAGGCTCATGATGAAGAAATCAAATCTCTTATACCAATATCTCGGTGCTTTTTTCAGACCGTATAGAGATCTGTTCAACTTACAAACCAAGATCTTCTTACCAATTTCAACAAATCCTTCTAGCTGGAACATATAAATTTCTTTTTCAATTTCTCCATGAAGAAAAGTAGTTTTAACATCTAACTGCTCCAAATACAAATCAAGTGCAGCACATAGAGTCATTACTACTCTAATTGTTGTAAGACGAACCACCGAAGAAAAATTTTCATTGAAATCAATACCTTCTTTTTGAGCATATCCCTTTATCACCAATCTTGCACGATATCATTCTGCTTAATCATTGTTATCCCACTTTATTTTGTAAAGCCATTTGTTGTCAATAGCTTTTCTTCCGATTAGTAACGGTATTAGCTTCCAAGTCTTGTTCTTGTGTAGAGCTTCGATTTCTTTCCCCATTACTGTCATCCACAGAGATGCATCTAAATTATTTGAAGCTTCTTGAAATGTTAAAGGTTCTCAATCTTCTGTTAGGAGACAATATGCAAAATGTTTCTCTCCATAACATACTCCGAGTGCCAAGCTGACAGGCTTTTTTTATGAATTGGCCGACTAACTCCTTGAGCATCAAATACGACTTGTTCTTGTGCTTCATGCTCTAATTCTTTCTCCATTGACTTTGGAATATCTTGTATCTAATCATATTCTACATGAATAATGATAATTTCTGAAATTTTTTAATGTGCTATAATCTTCAATTCTTTCTTTAAAAATTACATCTCTACTGATAATTACCTTATGGTCAGTGGGTTCCCACAGGTGATACCCCTTTATTCCTTCAGCATACCCTAAGAATATGCATTTTCTGGATTTTGGATCCAACTTTGCTCTTTCTTGGGTGTTGTACATCACATATGCAAGACATCCAAAATAATATAAAGTAGAATAGTCTACTGGCTTACCCGTCCACATCTCCATCGGTGTCTTCAAATCAATCGATGTTGATGACGATCAATTTATCACATAGCATGCAGTTTTTACTGCTTCCGCCCAAAAAGAATTGGGTAGTCTTACAGTCCTTAACATTGCTCTCTTTCTTTCTGCAAGAGTTCTGTTCAACTGTTCTGCTACTCCATTTTGCTGTGGCATGTACGTGACTGTGAACTGTCATTTGATACCTTTTTACTTACAAAAAAGAAGAAATTCACCAACTATATACTCACTTTTATTATCTGTCTGCAAATATTTAATTCTTTTCTCAGATTCAAGTTTCACCCATGCTTTGAATTCTTTAAAAGTTAAAAATACATCTGACTTTTTCTTGATTGGATATACCCAACATCTCCTTGAATAATCATCAATGAAGGATACAAAATACTTTACTCCTCCATAAGATATTTCAGGTGATTCTCATACATCAGAATATATCAAGTCTAAAATATTTTTACTTCTTACATTTGATCTTTTAAATGTCAATCTATTCTGCTTACTAGTAACACAATACTCAAAAAAAAATAAATTTACTATTTTGAGCCCTGGAAGTAACTTTTTATTAGAGAGAATCTTCAAGCCTTGTTCTGACATGTGACATAGTTTAAGATGTTATATCATTGTTGATTCTTCTTCTTTAATAATTGATGCAACACATGCATCTGCTTTTTGTACTGTTTCTCCTTTAAGCATGAATAAATTTGCCATGATCTTTTCTCCTTTCATTACCACAAGTGAACCTCTCACAATCGTTATCATACCATTTTTAATATGAGTTTTGCATCCAAGACTATCTATTTGTCCCAAAGACAATAGATTTTTCTTCAAGTCAATCACATGTCGTACCTCATGAATATTACGAATCATACCATCAAATATTTTAATTTTGATAGTACTCATACCAACAATTTTCAAAGTATGATCATCACCCATGTGTACCGACCTACCTGAGATTGGTTCATATTTGTGAAACCAATCTCTCCAAGATGTCATATGTCACGATGCTCCCGAGTCTAGAAACCATACATCACTAAACTATTTTTTACTTTCAACCATTGTTGTTACCTCATTGTATAAAATATTACATTCATCATTGATACTTGCAACATTCCCTTGTGTCTTAGATAACTCATCATCTATATTTCTTTTCTTAAACCAACAATCTCTTTTTAAGTGTCCTTTCTTACCACAGTTATAACATTTAATATTTTTCTTACTCAGAGATTTTGATCTACCATAATTCTGACTCCCACTAGGGCCACGCTCCATTGATCTCACTCGTATCATCGTCAAAGCATCTATTTGTTGTGCATTTACATATCTATCCTCTTTATTTTTCCGTATATTTTCTTATTCTAAGATAGCTAAGGCAATATTATTAAAAATTAAACTATCAGTCAATGCACCATTCGTTAGATTGATGACGAGTTGATCATTCGTATAAGGTAAACTCTAAAGTAAAATCTCAGCACATTCAACTTCTTATATGAATATATTTTCATATATTCATATATTCATATATTCATATATTAATATATTCATATATTCCTATATTCATATATTCCTATATTTTTATATTCGAATATTCATATATTCCAAAATTCCTATATTCGAATATTCATATATTCCAAAATTCCTATATTCCTATATTCTTATATTCCTATATTCTTATATTCCTATATTCTTATATTCCTATATTCATATATTCCTATATTCATATATTCCATTATTCATATATTCATATATTCCTATATTCATATATTATTATATTCCAATATTCTTGTATTCTTATATTCATATATTCACATATTCATATATTCATATATTCTTGTATTCATATATTCTTGTATTCATATATTCATATATTCTTGTATTCATATATTCATATATTCTTGTATTCATATATTCATATATTCTTGTATTCATATATTCATATATTCTTGTATTCATATATTCATATATTATTGTATTCATATATTCATATATTCACATATTCTTGTATTCACATATTCATATATTCACATATTCACATATTCATATATTCATATATTCACATATTCATATATTCACATATTCATATATTCACATATTCATATATTCACATATTCACATATTCATATATTCACATATTCATATATTCATATATTCATATATTCATATATTCATATATTCATATATTCATATATTCACATATTCACATATTCATATATTCATATAGTCATATATTCATATTTTCATATATTAATATAATCCTATAATCCTATATTCTTATATTCAAAGATTCATATATTTCTATATTCCTATATTCATATATTCATATATTCCTATATTCATATATTCATATATTCCTATATTCATATATTCATAAATTCATATGTTCATATATTCATATGTTCATATATTCATATGTTCATATATTCATATGTTCATATATTCATATGTTCATATATTCATATGTTCATATATTCATATGTTCATATATTCATATGTTCATATATTCATATGTTCATATATTCATATGTTCATATATTCATATGTTCATATATTCATATGTTCATATATTCATATGTTCATATATTCATATGTTCATATATTCATATGTTCATAGGTCATATGTTCATAGGTTCATATGTTCATAGGTTCATATGTTCATAGGTTCATATGTTCATCGGTTCATATGTTC
This sequence comes from Sapria himalayana, assembly GCA_029783825.1. Taxonomy (NCBI): domain Eukaryota; kingdom Viridiplantae; phylum Streptophyta; class Magnoliopsida; order Malpighiales; family Rafflesiaceae; genus Sapria; species Sapria himalayana. The sequence goes on from JAREIK010003680.1 coordinate 1,290,734, forward strand.
ATCGGTTCATATGTTCATAGGTTCGTATGTTCATAGGTTCGTATGTTCATAGGTTCATATGTTCATAGGTTCATATGTTCATAGGTTCATATGTTCATAGGTTCATATGTTCATAGGTTCATATGTTCATAGGTTCATATGTTCATAGGTTCATATGTTCATAGGTTCATATGTTAATAGGTTCATATATTCATATATTCATATATTCATAGAGGTGTCAAATGGGCCATGCCGGGCCGAGCCAGCTCATTTTTTTAAAGCACGGCTGATAGCCGTGCTTTCATGCCGTGCCGAGCCGGGCCTGATGGAGCTTAACCAGGCCGTTTGGGCATGTTAAATTTTTTTTTTAATTTTATAATTTTATATTTTAGTTTAATTATAAAATATCTTAAATTATATATAGAATTATAGATAATGTATAATATAATAAATTTATAAATTGAAAATTGTTTAAAATTTATTAAATTACAAAGTTTAATTTTTTTTATAATTTAAAATAAAATTACTTTATAAAATATTGGAATTAAATTATAGAGTTATAAATTTTTAAATAAATAAATAAAACAAAAAATTTATAAATCAAAAAATTTATAAATCAAAAAATTTTGTTTAAAAAATTTAAAAAGTAAAAAAAACAAAAACAAACCAAATCAAAAATATCCAATCTACCAATATATACCGAAGGTCCGAACCAAATAAATTAAAGTTTCAACGTAATATATAAATAAAGTGTACAATCAATAAAAAACAAAACATTGAAATCAAAAAGTAGTGGATCATCATCAATCGTCAATCGATTTATCATGAGCATCATCAGCCACAACATCAAGATCACTATCATATGTATCATTATCATCAGCAATCAACTCCTCCGCTTTCGCAGTGGATCCGGCTGTAGTCCCTGTCTCAGTCCCATTTCCAGCATGATCATTGATACTAAACCTCGAATTCTCCTAATCCTTCAATAGGCCAAGTCCTCGATAATATCTGGATGTAATCTCGATCTACTATCTGAAATCTCATTCATTGCAATAGAAAAAGCAGACTCTGATGCTACGCTCGACACCGGAGGAGTCAGTAGATCCTGTGTCATCCTAGATAGCATAGAAAAGGTGGACTCATATGATTTCTGCCACTATAATATATCAGGATTATTAGTATCAGAATGTAATAGGATTGAGCAGCAATCAGTATCTAAATACCGAGAAAGGTCTCTCCTTTGTGATGGTCCACCCCAATGTTTCGACCTCGCTAGCTGAATGGAAAAATCATCATCTCTGATTAAGGTATCCATGTCCATAATCACAGTCTCACTACCACCACCACCATACCTAGTATTGTAATATGTGAACAGGTCAGTCAACTTCTTGTGAATAAACCCTTCATGTGGCTCTTCCAGGTTCATGCACGAGGAAATGTAAGTGAGAGTATTTTCTACCCATTCCACATTAACCCTAGGGTTCATGCATGCAGTGAGGCAATAAAGATATGGAACGGTGGATCAGTACTTCAAGTACTTGGTTTCCATCTTTGCAACCATATGGCTAAGTGTCGGGTCAGCTCAATACTTCCTAAACATGCTACTAATGTTGCATATTCACCTGAGTGCAATGCAAGTTGTGGGCGTATAAACCGAGGAACATATGTTCGTCGTGTGATAAAAAATCTTCAGAAATTTCATAAATAAAATTTTGAAGCACAGTCAGTGTCGTCAATAATAAGAGAGTCACACTTACTATTGACGTAGTCAGATATCACATGTTCGTATCCAACACATGATTCCAACATCAAGTATGCGTAATTCCAACGAAGTCTCACATCCGATTGGAATTTCTTCTTCTTAAAATTCACAGATAAATAGAGACTACCAAACTTTTGTTGTCTACGAGGAGTGCGAATATATTTTAGTACATTACGTATATTATGCAACGCTGGGGAATACACCTACATATCCGCTTGAACAATTAGGTTAATCATGTGACACATGCATCTAATATGAAAAATCTCTCCTAATGGTGCATCTCTAATATTCCTAAAAAACATGTTAATCACTACTCCATTATTAGATGCATTATCGAATGTGATACTAAAAATTTTATTTTGAATTGTATATTCCCTAAAGATTTTCATCATACACTCAGAAATGGCTGGGCCATCATGAGGATGGAGAATTTCAGAGAATCCTAAAATTGTTTTATTCATAGTTCAGTTAGAATCTACATTGTGGCTGGTGAGACATGCATAAGATGATTCATCGTGACTTGTCCATATATCGGATGTCACGGACACCACTTCACTATATGCCATAAATTCATTAATAATTTTTTATTTTTCTAACTTATATAATTTTAGTATGTCATTCCTAGATGTGGACCTAGGAATCCTATGATAAGCAGGCTTAAAATATGTCTGCATTATGCGCAATCCCCTTGGATCTTCCGAAAATTTGATCGGAATACCCATCAACGTGATAAGTCTGGCCATGTCGTCCCTTCCCAACTCGCTAGAATATATGAATGGAGTAAACTTTGATACTGGATTCAATCCACTCTCAAAAAATGCAGTACCAAGTTTGGTATGCTTAGGATCTAATGGACCATGTTTTTTTGTGTATAATTCCGCATGCTTTTTAAGGTGCCTAGTCTCAAATGAACTCTAACATGTTAAAATTCTCATACAATATTTGCACTGTGTCATTTCTTCTTCCTCATTCATATATTCCTATATTCATATATTCCTATATTCATATATTCATATAATTTTAAATTCATATATTTCTATATTCATGTATTCCTAAATTCATATATTCCAATATTCATATATTCCTATATTCCTATATTCCTATATTCCTATATTCCTATATTCCTATATTCCTATATTCCTATATTCCTATATTCATATATTCCTATATTCATATATTCCTATATTCATATATTCCTATATTCCTATATTCATATATTCATATATTCCTATATTCATATATTTCTATATTCATATATTCTTATATAAATATATTCCTATATTGATATATACATATATTCCTATATTCCTATATTTTTATATTCATATATTCCTATATTCATATAGTCATATATTAATATATTCATATATTCATATATTTCTATATGAATATACTTATATATTCATATATTCCTATATTCATATATTCCTATATTCATATTCATATATTCATATATTCATATATTCATATATTCATATATTCATATATTCATATATTCATATATTCCTATATTTCTATATTCATATATTCCTATATTCCTATATTCCTATTTTCCTATATTCATATAGTCATATATTAATATATTCATATATTCATATATTTTTATATTCATATATTCCTATATTCCTATATTCATATATTCCTATATTCATTTATTCCTATATTAATATATACATATATTCCTATATTCCTATATTTCTATATTCATATATTTCTATATTCCTATATTCATATATTCATATATTCATATATTCATATAGTCATATATTAATAAATTCATATATTCATATATGCATATATTCATATATTCATATATTCGTATATTCATATATTATTATATTACTATATTCATATATTCCTATATTCATATATTTTTATATTGATATATACATATATTCCTATATTCATATATTCCTATATTCCTATATTCCTATATTCCTATATTCATATATTCATATATTCCTATATTCATATATTCCTATATTGATATATACATATATTCCTATATTCATATATTCCTATATTCATATATTCCTATATTCCTATATTCATATATTCCTATATTCATATATTCCTATATTGATATATACATATATTCCTATATTCATATATTTCTATATTCCTATATTCATATATTCCTATATTCTTATTTTGATATAATCATATATTCCTATATTTCTATATTGATATATTCATATATTCACATATTCATATATTCATATATTCATATATTCACATATTCATATATTCATATATTCATATATTCACATATTCATATATTCATATATTGATATATTCATATATTCATATAGTCACATATTCATATATTCACATATTCATATATTCACTTATTCATATATTCATATATTCACATATTCATATATTCACATATTCATATATTGATATATTGATATATTGATATATTGATATATTCATATATTCATATATTCAAATATTCACATATTCACATATTCATATATTCACATATTCATATATTGATATATTCATATATTCAAATATTCATATATTCCTATATTCCTATATTCCCATATTCATATATTAATTTATTCCTATATTCATATATTCACATATTCACATATTCATATATTCCTATATTTCTATATTCATATATTCCTATATTTATATATTCATATAGTCATATATTCCTATATTCCTATATTCCTATATTCCTATATTCATATATTCATATATTCATATATTTTTATATTCATATATTCCTATATTCCTATATTCATATATTCATATATTCATACATTGATATATACATATATTCCTATATTTCTATATTCATAGATCCCTATATTCCTTTATTCATATTTTCATATATTCATATAGAGATATATTAATATATTTAATATTCATATATTCATATATTCCTATATTCATATATTCCTATATTCATATATTCCGATATTCCTATATTCATATATTCCTATATTGATATATTCCTATATTCCTATATTCATATATTCCTATATTCATATATTCCAATTTTGATATATTCATATATTCCTATATTTCTATATTGATATATTCACATATTCACATATTCACATAATCATATATTCCTATATTCAAATATTCCTATATTCCTATATTCCTATATTCATATATTCCTATATTCCTATATTCCTATATTGTCATATTCATATATTCATTTATTCCTATATTCATATATTCACATATTCATATATTCTTATATTCAAATATTCATATATTCCTATATTCATATAGTAAAATATTCATATATTCCTATATTCATATATTCCTATATTCCTATATTCCTATATTCCTATATTCCTATATTCCTATATTCATATATTCTTATATTCGCATATTCATATATTCATATATTCGCATATTCATGTATTCATATATTCATATATTCATATATTCATATATTCATATATTCCTATATTCATATATTCGCATATTCATATATTCATATATTCCTATATTCATATATTCGCATATTTAAATATTCACATATTCACATATTCATATATTCACATATTCACATATTCCTATATTCATATATTCATATATTCATACATTCATATATTCATATATTCCAATATTCATATATTCCTATATTCCGATATTCCTATATTCCAATATTATTATATTCCTATATTCTGATATTCCTATATTCCTATATTCATATATTCATATTTTTTGATATTCCTATATTCATATATTCATATATTCATATTCATATATTCATATATTCATATATTCCTATATTCCTATATTCATATATTCATATATTCATATATTCCTATATTCATATATTCCTATATTCATATATTCCTATATTCATATATTCCTATATTCATATATTCCTATATTCCTATATTCCTATATTCCTATATTAACATATTCCTATATTCCTATATTCTTATATTCACATATTCCAATATTCCTATATTCCTATATTCACATATTCCTATATTCCTATATTCCTATATTCCTATATTCTTATTTTCATATATTCATATATTCTTATATTCATATTTTTACATATTCATATTTTCACATATTCATATATTCTTATATTCATCTATTCATATATTCATCTCTTCATATATTCATCTCTTCATATATTCATATATTCATATATTCATCTATTCATATATTCAAATATTCATAAATTCATATATTCATCTATTCATATATTCATGTATTCATATATTCTTGTATTCATATATTCATATATTCATGTATTCATATATTCATGTATTCATATATTCATGTATTCATATATTCATGTATTCATATATTCATATATTCATATATTCATATATTCATTATTCATATATTCCTATATTCCTATATTCCAATATTCCTATATTAACATATTCCTATATTCCTATATTCCTATATTCACATATTCCTATATTCCTATATTCCTATATTCACATATTCCTATATTCCTATATTCCTATATTCTTATTTTCATATATTCATATATTCTTATATTCATATTTTTACATATTCATATTTTCACATATTCATATATTCTTATATTCATCTATTCATATATTCATCTCTTCATATATTCATCTCTTCATATATTCATATATTCATATATTCATCTATTCATATATTCAAATATTCATAAATTCATATATTCATCTATTCATATATTCATGTATTCATATATTCTTGTATTCATATATTCATATATTCATGTATTCATATATTCATGTATTCATATATTCATGTATTCATATATTCATGTATTCATATATTCATGTAATCATATATTCATATATTCATATATTCATTATTCATATATTCCTATATTCCTATATTCCAATATTCCTATATTAACATATTCCTATATTCCTATATTCCTATATTCACATATTCCTATATTCCTATATTCCTATATTCACATATTCCTATATTCCTATATTCCTATATTCTTATTTTCATATATTCATATATTCTTATATTCATATTTTTACATATTCATATTTTCACATATTCATATATTCTTATATTCATCTATTCATATATTCATCTCTTCATATATCATCTCTTCATATATTCATATATTCATATATTCATCTATTCATATATTCAAATATTCATAAATTCATATATTCATCTATTCATATATTCATGTATTCATATATTCTTGTATTCATATATTCATATATTCATGTATTCATATATTCATGTATTCATATATTCATGTATTCATATATTCATGTATTCATATATTCATGTAATCATATATTCATATATTCATATATTCATTATTCATATATTCCTATATTCCTATATTCCAATATTCCTATATTAACATATTCCTATATTCCTATATTCCTATATTCACATATTCCTATATTCCTATATTCCTATATTCACATATTCCTATATTCCTATATTCCTATATTCTTATTTTCATATATTCATATATTCTTATATTCATATTTTTACAATATTCATATTTTCACATATTCATATATTCTTATTCATCTATTCATATATTCATCTCTTCATATATTTCATCTCTTCATAATTCATATATTCATATATTTCTCTATTCATATATTCAATATTCATATATTCATATATTCATCTATTCATATATTCATGTATTCATATATTCTTGTATTCATATATTCAAATATCATGTATTCATATATCATGTATTCATATATTCATGATTCATATATTCATGTATTCATATATTCATATATTCATAATTCATATATTCAATGTATTCATATATTCATATATTCAAATATTCATGTAGTCATATATTCATATATTCATATATTAATATATTCTTATATTCATATATTTAAGTATTCATGAACAAATATATTCATATAATCATATATTCATATTTTCATATATAAATATATTCATTTATTCATATTTTCATATATTCATCTATTCATGTATTCATTCATAAATATATTCATATATTCATATTTTCATGTATTCATGTATTCATACATAAATATATTCATTTATTCATATATTATTATATTCGTGTATTCATACATTAATATATTCATATATGCATATATGCATATATTCATATATTCATGTATTCATACATAAATATATATATATATATATTCATATATTCATATATTCATGTATTCATGTATTCATATATTCATATATTCATGTATTCATGTATTCATGTATCCATATATTCATATATTCATATATTCATGTATTCATGCATCCATATATCCATATATCCATATATCCATATATTCATATATTCATATATTCATACATTCATGTATTCATATATTCATATATTCATGTATTCATAAATGAATATATTCATATATTTATATATTCACATATTAATATATTCATATATTCATATATTTATGTATTCATATATTCATATATTCATGTATTCATATATTCATATATTCCTATATTCATATATTCATGTATTCATATATTCATATATTCATGTATTCATAGATAAATATATTCATATATTCATATATTCATGTATTCATAGATAAATATATCATATATTCATGTATTAATACATTAATATATTCAATATTCATTTAATTTATACATAAATATATTTATATTTATATATTTATATATTTATATATTTATATATTTATATATTTATATATTTATATATTTATGCATTTATATATTTATATTATTTTGCTTTATATATTTATATTTAATGCATTTATGCATTTATATATTTATGCATTTATGCTTTTATATATTTATGCATTTATGCATTATATTTATATATTTATGCATTTATATATTTATATATTTATGCATTATATATTTATATATTTATGTATTTATGCATTTATATATTTATATATTTATATATTTATATTTTATATATTTATATATTTATGCATTTATATATTTATATATTTATATATTTATGCATTTTATATATTTAGATATTTATATATTTATGCATTTATATATTTATATATTTCTATATTTATGCATTTATATATTTATATATTTATATATTATATATTTATATTTTAATATTATATATTATATATTTATATTTATATATTTATATATTTTATGCATTTATGCATTTTATATATTTATGCATTTATGCATTTATATATTTATGCATTTATATATTTATATATTTATGCATTTCTATATTTATATATTTATGCATTTATATATTTATATATTTATATATTTATGCATTTATCTATTTATATATTTATATATTATATAATTTATGCATTTTATTATTTATATATTTATATATTTATATATTTATATTTATATATTATATATTTATATATTTTATATTTTATATATTTATATATTTATATATTTTATATATTTATATATTTATATATTTATATATTTATATATTTATATATTTATATTTTATATATTTATATATTTATATATTTATATATTTTATATTTTATATTTTATATATTTAT